>OX276364.1:14702100-15963900 GCA_946251885.1 Cosmia pyralina
AATTCGAAAACATGTGACATTTACCAACCCGCACTGGGCCCGCGTGGTGGATTACGGCCCGCTCTCTATCGAAGAGAGGAGGCCTGTGTCCCAGCCGTGGGAACATTATGCTTATGCTATGTAGTTTCCATACTGTATAACGACACGCATGTATTCCTCGTCGAAATAGATAGAGTTGTATAGTAGGTACACCCATATCGAACGACGAGGTTTTATTTAAATTCTGTGTAATACATGGTAAGTTTATTACCTAACTGTGCATAAATGTAGACACGGGAATTCCGGAATGGTACTCAGTTGAATGTCCGAATTCCGGATTTCTCTTTTGCTCATTTACGAGAGTCCATAAAATGCAGAAGCTCTGGGGAAGTCACGGCGATTAAATTATTTTATTAAGCTTTGCCTCTCTAACTCGAGATTTTTGTTTGTAACACACTATTTTACTGATTTCTAGTATAGAGTTGAAAAATATTACTTTTGTTTCATTTTATCAACAAGCGCGTTCAACTGTTTATTTGATATCAGTTGTTTTGAGTTTTATGTGAAGAGAAAACATCACTTTTTAATTATATTTCAAGGTAAACTGATTTTAAATGAAGCTAATAAGTTGCCACTCCATCAACGAAGCTGGCAGAGAGGCGAGAATGAACCAGAAAATTAATAATTTTGGACGATCCATCACTTTGTAATCCTTCAATCTGAATTCATAATTCAATTTTACAATAAAGTGAAAGAGATTTTTTCATATTTTTCATTATTCTTCTTCCTACATAAAGTAGAATGTAAGTATTAGGTAATGGGAATGATGAGTAATATTTTTTATCCGTCATGTACCTAGATTATTAAAAAATATTGGACACGTATTTTTCTTTTTTACATAATCCAAAAATTACGGCGATACATTGAGTTAAAATGTGCCATGACGTCACGCCTTGGTAGATTTTATACGTACAAGTGACGTAGCCAACCCCCACTCCCCAACTTTAATGCGTGTTATCTAAGTCGTTTTCTACTTACGTGTCTACTAATATAATGGTGCTGATCCATGCGTCATGTTCGTGAACGGGCGCCGTCAGTTGGGACTGGTCGTCTCTTAGCTGCCATGGCTTATTTTTAATTTTAATATTTAATTTAGTTGTTTTAGTTTTTATCTTTTTATTACGGACGCTTTTTAACGTGCACGTCTTTCTACATTGTTCTCACATGTATATTTTCAACATGAACGATGTAACCAATATTTTGTAAAAATATTATGATTTAAAAGAGTGTCCGTAGAGTTTCTTGCCCGTTCTTCTCCATAGGGATCTACTACGCTTTGGAATGGGCAACTAGCTTCATCTTTCTGACTGACCGACCCATTGACAATTCAAAAGTGCCTGTAATTGGTTTATTTGAAATAAATGCTTTGAGTTTGAGTTTGAAATATTTTTTATTAACCGACTTCAAAAAAAGGAGGTTTCTCAATTCGACCGCATATATATATTTTTTTTTTATGTGTGTTCGCGGATAACTTCGTCATTTATGAACTTCTTTTTTTTTGGAAAGGATATATCTCAAAGGTGGTACCATGACATGGAAACTAGGATCTGATGATGGCATCCCAGCGAAATCGAGGGGAATCTTCAAATTTTATAGGCACACCTATAGCGATTTGGGTATTTTTTAAAGTAACTCGTGCATTTGCTCCCGGAAAGCACCATTTAGTGAAGTGGAACTGATGAGGAAGACCACAGATAGCCATCGGAACTACTCAATAATACGTATTTCACGGGTTGCGATTCGATTATTGCTAAGCAATTTATGCTCGTCACAATACATATTATGTTGAAGTGGAGCTGATGGTGGCTTCACCATCAGTTCCAGTTCTCCTGGTTCCTTACTGGGAGAATCCTCAACAATTAACGTCCTTGTATCGGGAAAAGCAATATTTTTTTAAAGGTGTTGAGCAGTTGACATTAGGCTATTGTAACTTAGATAAATTACAGACTGACCCACTAAAAAGTGAAAAATAAAAAACTTTTTTACAAAAAAAAACAACCGACTTCCAAAAAATACTACTCAGTGAAAAATAACTTTAATTTCGGAAGTCGGTGGCAAAAAGCTAAAATACCGATCTAAAGACACTGACTTCCGAAATTAAAGTTATTTTTCACTTTGTAGTATTTTTTTGGAAGTCGGTTGTTTTTTTTTTTTGTAAAAACGTTTTTTTTTTATTATCTGACTAACGGACTAAATAGAATTTCTTTTTTTTACCCAGGCATCATCCCTAATTGAGGGATACATATTTATCCAAATATGTATTAAATTCTAGTAATACACTAATTAATGGTAGCTAATAGAATAATATGTAACTGGAAGGAAAAATCGTGATCTCAATAAAAACTCAAACCTACATGGTTTTTGAGTTTAGCTAACTAAATGCTTTTTCAAATGAGAACTAATTAAGAACTCTGAAAGTTTTTCCAGCAATTTTAATCTTGATAAATAACGAGCCTTTCCAGAATTTTCGTAGTACCTAGGTACTTTTACCTAACACCCTTTATTTGTAAAATTATGTTAAACTAACACCTAACTAGAATAACTTTTAAAGTGCCTCACTTCACACTCAACTTTTCTACGAGTAAGTACGCACGGTTACAGATCAAGCTATATATATCCAGTATAAGCCGATCTCGCATTGTATAGGATTTCTTTACAATGAAAGGTCAGTGTAAAATGGAAAAGTATAGCTTGATGTGTAGCCGTGTGTACCTACGTTGTATTGTAAATGGTTCAACTTTACTTTGGCATCGTCTACAATCAGTTTTACTCTGATCGTATTTTTGAAAGGGATTAGTAAATTCAAACTCAAACTCAAAGCATTTATTTCAATTAAACCAATTAGGTACAGGAACTATTGAATGTATTGTCAAAGGTCAGTTAGTCAGTAAGATGAAGCTAGTTGTCCATTCCAAAACGTAGATCTCTATGGAGAAGAACGGGCAAGAAACTCGACGGACACTTTTAAATCAAGATATTACAAAATCCTGGGTACATTATTCTTGTTGCTTGTATGTAAAAAACAAAATATTTTAAAACAATTCAAAATTTAAGATTAATTAAAAATAAGCCCTGACAGTAAGAGATGATCAGGCTCAACTGACGGCGCCCGTTCACGAACATGACGCGTGGATTAGCACCATCCAGCTCAACCAACTAGATAAACTACTAGGTACCAACTTTATTTAAAGTTTAATTTAAATCCCGGAGTCTGGATTCGTGCCGGGTTGATGGCAATAGGTTCGCTCCCTATTATGAGGGACTTAAACGTAACTATTGTGAAATGTGGGTTTATTTTAGGTACACCTCTGCCCAACTCTTTGGGGAAACAAAACGTGATGATATGTGTAATTTAAAATCTAGTTACTTTTGTGTTTTGTAATTAATGTCTAAAGTTATGTTGCAAATATTCTGATCACGCAAATCGAAGTGAGTTTAAAATATTTAATCAGGCTACTGCAAAGCGATTGGTGGCAATATGCTTGCCCTGGCAAAATGTGGATGTTTTTTATACCTCTGCCACCTTCTCAGCCCCTCGGGGAATATTGGTGTAACCTTTGTTTTCTTTATGTTTGTGTGAAAAAGGTGATATATTTATAGAGGGGCTTGTGGCTAAGTAATAACAGCCACACGGGTCGATCGATCAGATTAAGCTACGCGGTTGGTCCGCGGATGGGTGACCATCTTAAAATACCAAGACCCCTCCGTACCTAGGAAAGCACGTTAAGTCGTTGGTCCTGGCTGTCATTCGTGGATCTTTGTCGTTGCGGGTCGTCAGAAGATGAAACTAGTCTTACCAAAGGGTATCGGTTGTGGAGGTCAGGTAGGCAGTTACTCCATGTAAAATACTGGTATTCCGCTGCATCCGGTAAGACTGAAAGCCAAGTCCCCAACATAGTTGGGAAAAAGGCTAGGGAGATGATGATGTTTGTGTGAAAAAGGCTTACTCGTTTTGTAGGAAATACAACGTCCGGCTGTGGGTAGTACAACCACCTTACACACATTATCACAGTAATTGAAAAGTTCAAACACCTTTACAAACAAAAAAAAATATTACCTAAATACCATGATATTCATCCCATACAATTTTATTAAAACTACATTACGTTACTCATACAGCTATCAATACTCGCTTCCTATTCGCCCACTCGATTTTAAATCGAGAGCTGAATCGAATAACGTTTATTTACACAACCCGCTACATCGGAACACTTCAAAGCCGGTAAATATTGACGGCGGCGCATGCGACGACAAACGTTCATAATTATTAGAAGAGCGACACGACTCATTTTGAAATCTTTGTGGGAATGGTAATTGAGAATATTTTCAATATAAAAGTTGGACTTTTTGTCTAGAGAATTTTCTGTTTTAAAGGTTTTCAGGAAGCACAGAACCGGTCGTAGTGGCGGTGCTTGGGGGAGGCCTATGTCCAGCAATGGCCATCTTTCGGCTGAAATGATGATGATGAGTATGTCAGTGCTTATAACTCAAGAACAGAGTCTGAAATTCCATGGGATTTGTTTTTAAGTAATGGGTAGATTTGAACGTGGATATAATAAGCACACACGAGCGTAGCCAGGGGAACAGCTAGTTCCAATAAAAATAACAAAACTATCTCATTTCCACCTACTTTGAAAGAAAGTTATGGCGCTACTCGTAGATGCCAATAAAGCAAAAACGATTGTCTGTGGCGCGCTGTCCCCGAATTAGGTCTCAAATAAATTTACTCGTTGTCTCCACGATAAAAAATATCGGCTATTTCAGTCCTGAAATCGGTTTACGCCCACGTATTTTCACATACAAAGGAATGTTCCCTCTTAGTTCTTTTTAAAGATAATTTGATTTTGAAATATCATTATGAATGAATGGGAGCGGCGAAGTTTTTGTGACTTTTGGCTTTTGCTGGAGTATTGAAGTAAGTGTGAAAGTCGGCCAAAAGAGGATTTGGTATTTATGTACTCTATAAAAGAAGAAGGAAAGAAATAAAAATAATTGTTCTTATTTTTAAACATTCAGTTTAAATAATTAAAACTAATAGGATTTAAATGTAATAAATAATCACATTAATTAATATTATAAATGCGAAAGTTTGTGAGTGTGTATGTGTGTGTGAGTATGTTTGTTACTTCTTCATGCTTAAACGGCTCGACCGATTTGGGTGAAATTTATTACGTAGATAGCTTATACCCTGAATTAACACATAGGCTAATCCTATTATTTTAAAACCGCGGGGCGCAGCTAGTTAGTAATATTTTAGTTAAATAGTTAAATAATTTTAATTTTATTGCTTTATTATAATAATAAGTTGGGGAAAAAGTTTCTTCGCATTTATTAAGAAAATTCAAAACATTTTTTAATATACATTATTTACATTTATCTAAAGTATGTAGGTACCATTTTGTTCGATAACTTTTTGCCATCTTGTAGGTAGTGACATGATCCCATTGCTATAGAAATTTTGGGACTTCTGATCAAAATACCGCGACATGTGGTTTTGGCAGTCCTCTCGTGATGTTAACCTGACACTGCCTAAAGAATTCTGAAGAGACCGAAACAGGTGGAAATCTGATGGTGCAAGGTCAGGACTATACAGCGGATGCATTAACACCTCCCAGCCAAACTCTCTTAATTTTTGCTGAGTGGCTAAAGATGTGTGAGGTCTAGCGTTATCATGATGAAAAACCACACCGCTTCTATTGATTAATTCCGGCCGCTTTCTCTCAACTTCTTGCTTTAATCTCATCAGTTGTTCGCAGTAGAGTTCAGAATCGATGGTCCTGCCTGGTGGTAACAGCTCATAATGAATAATGCCCTTCCAATCCCACCACACACACAGCATCACCTTGTTGCGAGTTAACCCGAGTTTCGCCACAGTCTGTGAAGCCTGACCGGCCTTTGACCACGACCTTTTTCGCACGTTCTTGTCGTACGTGATCCACTTTTCATCACCAGTTATCAGCTTCTTCAAAAAGGTTCGGTTTCATTACGTCGTAATAAAGAATCACAAATGAGTACACGGTTCATTAGGTTTCTTTCAGTGAGCACTTGAGGTACCCAAATAACGAGCTTTTTTGTGTACCCAGTTTTTTCCAAATGCGCCAAAACTGTTTTGTGGTCAATTCCCAGTTCTTCAGCTACGTCGTAACTACTGTTATGCCGATCTTGCTCCACTTTTTCAAAAATGGCATCCATTTTATCCGTAATAGGGCGACCAGAGCGACGTGTATCTTTGACATCAAAATTTCCGGATTGAAAACGCTTAAACCAAATTTGTGCTACTCTCACAGACACTGCACTGGGTCCATAAACATAGCAATTTTTTTTCGCGGCTTGCGTTACATTTTTACCTTTTTTGTAGTAAAATTTTAAAATGTATCGAATTTCCTCATCAGATTCACTCATCTTGACGGTACGAAAAACAAATGAAAATCACACATTTTCCTAATTTGAATTTGGAATTATGTTCTTTAAAATTTAAACTATCAATGATACCAAAACCAGCCAGATACAAATAGTATAGCCAAAGAGATTTTATTTTAAGTTCATACATACTATAATGATGCGAAAAGACTTTTTCCCCAACCTAATATAGGTATATGTTCGAACGCCGACGTCTCCCCTCTCGGAGGTGGGCGTAATGTGATGGCTGCAATACAGTTTTTTAAGTTAATTAGATGTTAACGAACACTAAAAATTTGTGAACCTGTTTTTTGTTCCAATAAAATATTTGATTTTGATTTTATTATGCTTTTTAATTCTCTAGCAAGAATTGATCACAAACTCGTTCGCCAGACGTGTTCACCATGTTAATACTGGCTCACAAACAATCCCTCTGTGAAGCTCACGTTAGTAACAGAAAATGTATTCTGACTGAATCCAAATCAAAACATCCCAGACCAAAGTAGAACTAAGATTTATTACTTAAAGCTACTTATTTCATTTAGTACCTACCTAGTCGCCACCTAGAGTAAATAGTTAGATAAAATACTAGTGCATCACTGTTTATGCACCATATTTCATAATAGGTCTTTACCTATGAAATTGCCGTTTTGTATGAAAAAATTTAAACGAATTTTTTCATGCATTTTTTATTTGTATTAATCGAAGTAATCACCCATGCAATCAATGCATCTTTGCCAACGCAGTGGCAGTTTATTGATGCCCTTCTTAAAGAAATCAGCTGGACGGGAGGCAACAAATTCTTCAAAGGCATTTTGTACTGCCTCTCGGGTATTGAATTTTTTCCCGCCAAGAAGTTATCCAAATTCTGGAAAAAGTAGTAGTCTGTAGGCGCAAGGTCTGGTGAGTAGGGCGCATGACGGAGAGCTTCCAACCCCAGTTCTTGCAACTTGGAGACCGTCTGCTGTGCAGTATGAGGTCGCGCGTTGTCGTGCAGGAGCAGCGGAGACGAGCGATTGACCAATGCTGGTTGGAGATGTGCCAGCTTCTCCATCATTGTGTTCAGTTCTTCACAGTATACATCTGAAGTAATGCTCACCCCGTTTGGTAAGAAGCTGTGATGAATCACACCGGCGCTAGACCACCAAACAGTGACCATCACTTTTCTAGGGGTAAGTTTTCGTTTAGGGCATTGTTTAGGTGCTGAACCAGGATCCAACCAACTTGCTGAGCGCTTGCGGTTATCAAACAGAATCCATTTTTCATCGCAGGTAACAATGCGGTTCAAAATTCCTTCATTTGTGTGTCTGTTGAGCAGTGCAAGGCACGTCTCGACGCGTACTTCGCGCTGGCGATCATTGAGTTCGTGGGGCACCCATTTGTCAAGCTTTTTTACTTTGCCAATTTGACGCAAATGGACCAATATTGTTTTGACGCTAACGTCGAAAGCTGCTGCTAATTCAGCCGTAGATTGTGTATCATCAGCTTCCACAATCGCCTTTAATTCGTCATTGTCGACCAAAGTCTTCGGACGACCGCGAGGTTCATTTTTCAGGTCGAAATTTCCAGAACGGAAGCGAGCAAACCAATAACAAGTGGTGCGTTGGTTTGTAGTGTTAGCTCCGTAAACGTCGTTGATGTTGCGTGCCGCTTGTGCCGCGTTGCTGCCACGACGGTACTCATATTCCATAATTACTCGAATTTTTAACGTATCCATGATGACGAAAAAGATTGAAATGCGATGAAAATGTAACACTAATCAATAAACAAATGACTACTTTTGGAAAAAAAAATCCATGTTTTTAAAATAAAATTAATTTGAAATTAGAATTCTTAGCCAAACAAAAATTATTTTGATTTGAAATGGCCAGTACTGCAGAACGGCAATTTCATAGGTAAAGACCTATTACAAGACTAGCGTTCCGCCCCTACTTCGCACGGTTTTACGACTTGTAAAAACATCAAGATTTCTTTAACAAATGTAAGTTTGATATTGATGTTATAAAGACATTAACCTTTCGGAATAAATTTTCTAAATAATGGTGAAAACCGCATCAAAATCCGTTGCGTAGTTTAGAAGAAAAACACTGTCACACAGACACACATGAAAAGTGACATTAATTTGTAAAAAGATATAGATTTATCATAATATGAATAAAAGTTCATGAATAGAAATTCTCTTGTTGCATCGAAAAATCTTCATATTTTATACTAAGGCCCTTTTGTTATTAAATACAATCTCAATTCAAACAAAATACTTTCAATTTGCGAGAGAGTGATAGTTGTGACAATTTATTATCTTCCTTTTGAAAAATGCATTAATAATGAAAGCGAACCATTCGTCATTGTCAAAGTTATTCACGCTTAAAATGTTTCAGGAAATAAATTGATAAAAAGAACTGTGCAGAAAGTATGAAAAAAAAAGTAAGTAGGTAAGTAAGAAAGTATGATGGTATGAGTATGTATGAGGTAGTGTGTGTAGTAGTATGACTTATGTAGTAAGTAGTATGTATGTGTGTTTCTGAATCGAATAAAGTTTTTATTTATTATTTTTTTAGTATCCACTTTCTTCACCATTTCTCAATGTAAGACTAGATTTGGGTTTAAAGAACTTTATTTCTCATAAGAACTTATTTATAAATAACAGTTCGTTTAAAATGAGATACTTAAGTTATTCTAATTATTGCTAATAACATTGGTTACCTCTAGGGTGCTGGAGACATTCTAATTATTAGCTTTTTCCGATTTATGTTATTTCAAATGTTGTGATGTATTGCCTTAATCTGCGTTTGAATGTCTTTACATATTTTTGGATTTCCTAGTGTGTTAAAAGTTAGATAAGAGGCAGCTGAAATCTATACTAATACTTCGTATTATAAAGCTGAAGAGTTTGTTTGTTTGGTTGAACGCGCTAATCTCAGTAACTAAAGTACTAGTTCTAACTGAAAAATTCTTTTAGTGCTGGATAGCCCATTTATCGAGGAAGGTTATAGGTTATATAACATCACGCTACGACCAACAGGAGCGAAGCATCAATGAAAAATATTGTAAAAATGGGGAAAATTTATTCCTTTTGAGATCTTCTGACGGTTAAAATTATCAAATGGCAGCTATTTATTTTTAGAGATTTTCTCAAATCTCACTGAAAACGTAAATTTTTAGCCAACCAGTAGCATAGGGCTGTAATTTAACATAATCTAGCTTTTGCCAGCGGCTTCGCCCGCGTGGATGTCGGAAAATATCCCACGGGAACGTACTACCGGGAATTCCTTCCTTATTCCTTGTCTACATTATAAAGAGAATCTCTGTGCGAAATTTCAGCTTTCTAAGTCCAAGGGTTTGGGCTGGGCGTTAATGAGTCAGTTAATCGTTAGTCAGTCAGACTTCTCTTTTTATAATACCTAGATAAAATCTAGATAGATTTGTTTGGTCGAACGAACTCTGCAGAATTTTCCCAATTATAAGACCTAGCTAGATCGATTTTCACCCCCGTAAATCCCAACTTTCATCGAAATCGTTAGAGCCATTTTCGAGAACGTGATTACGTGTATATGTCGCAGGCAGATTGTATGATTCGTCATTATACATACCACCGTCGTCCGTTTAAAAACGTTCGAAGTTATGTAATACGCCGAAGGAAAATTGGCAACTCGTACAATTATTGTTATAATTTCGACATTGATTGCTATTGTAAGTTCAGTCGGAACTGTGACTAACCACGCGCGATCCGAATTGGTCGTAGTAACTAAGCACCCCGAACAAATGGGTTAGGTTAGGTTAGAACTGTGACCAACCGCGTGCGAGCCGAGCGAGCGGTGCCACGGCAGTGGCCGGCGAGAGCCTTGAGAAATAGAACTAAATACTTCAATTTGACGCGGCATTTTGTAAACGGTGTTTGAATTGTCCATCAAAATAAATGTTGTGGCATATATTATATACTGACAAGGCAATTTACATTTCGCCTTCGGCATATTTCAAAACTGCGAGCGTTTTTAAACGGACGCCGGACGACGCCGTTTGTAAAAAGCGGAATCATACAAATCGCCTGCGACATATATACAAATATTCCTCATTTAATATTATATTATATAATAGGATATGAGTAACAAACCTACCAAATCTATTATACTTGAAGTTACAAATCGGATAGTGTTTAGATTAACCATCAATTTTTCCAGGTTTATTAATAAGGGGTATAATAATTATTGTCTATATTAGTCACTTCGTTGATGTTCTTTTTTTTATTTCTCTTTACTTTTATTGATCCTCAAACAGTATATAACCAAATAATATTTCTATTAAGTATTAATATATGTACAATAAATACCATAATGGCAACGTAGACATATATACCTAATAACCTCCGCTGCTCTAAATCTGCCAATAAACTGAGCAAGCCGGTACAACGAACAGCCATCACAGTTATCGATACTAACAAGCCACTAACGAGGTTCCTCCCTGTCATATAACTTCGAAAAGTATGTAATGTTTTTGTTTTATGACACAGTAGTATCTATTTATTTTGATATTTGCTGGGACCTTATGAGTATCGTGGTTGGAGAAGGAGATAAATGAAAAAACTTTTTTACAAAAAAATACAACCGACTTCCAAAAACAACACTACAAAGTGAAAAATAACTTTAATTTCGGAAGTCGGTGTCTAGTTAAATGTATTTTCGATTTTTGCCACCGACTTCCGAAATTAAAGTTATTTTTCACTTTGTAGTGTTGTTTTTGGAAGTCGGTTGTATTTTTTTGTAAAAAAGTTTTTATTTTTCACTTTTTAGTTGTGTACCTACCCCACACAAATTCTAATACCACTATCTGCAAAACAAACTAGAACATCATCCATATAAAAGTGGGGAAAAAATACGTATTATTGAAGCTAACTCAAAAACTACCCAAGCAAAGTTAATCAATTTTATATGGGACCAACTGTGATGACCAACCCTCTCGAATAAAACAAAAAAAAAATCCAAATCGGCCCAGCCATCTTCGAGTAATCGGGGAACATACATAAAAAAAAATAAAAAAAAAAAAGGTTCCGACGAATTGAGAACCTCCTCCTTTTTGAAGTCGATTAAAAATCAGGTGTACAAGATAAAGTCTATTCAGATGACCATGAATCTTAAGCACTATGACGCTTCTTACATTACTTATCAGTACACAAGTTATTGCCACGGGGCTGGGAAAACGACTGGCCGCTAAACCTAAGGCCTTTGCCTCGAATTTCGCGGGAGCGAGGCGGCGGCGGCGGCGCGTCTCGCATTGTCCCGCCCCGCTTCCGCGCCGCTGTTTTCGAGGTCCGGTCCATTTGTTTTTACGCATAAAATCCGGCCGCACCCGCGCCGCTGCCGCTGCCGCCCCGCTGCCTGCAAAATTCGAGGCAGAGGCCTAATGCGCGGGGAACATTGCATTTTGCACTGGTAGCATTTCTGCTACAGCCCTACAATATTTTTAACCGGTTTATAAAAAAGAAGTTCTGTATTCAACCCGTATTATGTATGTTTGTACGTCCGCGATTTTATCAAAAACTAATGAACCATTTTTTATGATTCTTTGACTATCGTGATCTACATACTTTCAGGAAGGTTTTAGTATAGGTAATTATTCTTATGTACGAAGTTTTATGCATCAATTTAACCACGGCAAGATCGACGCGTGCGGCTGTTATTACTTTACAAGCCACAAGCCCCAATTAGGTTCTACGTCATTACAAAACTTTTGCGGGTTTGTGTTCATTAAAATGTAAAGTTAAATAAATGCTATACCTACTTAGTTATTTTGTGGCTTAATTATACGAGTATAAAGATTGATTTTCAGCGCTTTGCGTGGATTCGAATCTCCTATGAAACACATATTTCGTAAAATCTAAAGGGAAATTATTAATCGCACACCAGAAAAATATTTTTACATCAAATACTTTACATTTAATAATCTACATGTACACCAAATCAATGATTGCACTACTAATTAACTAATTGAATATCAAAACTTGTACAAATAATAATCATTATTTATAGGTACTTCAATTTTTGTCCAAAGTCACAACAAAAATATTAATTATAATATCAAAAATACTAACTGTTCAGCAAATATAAAAAATGCGCATATAATAAACTTATTATTGCACTACTAGTTAACTCGTCGCGCGCTAATTAGCAGACACAATAGAAATTCTATTGTTATCTGTACACATGGTGTGCAATCGACATTTTAGGAGTTAACTAATTGAATATCAAAACACGAACAAATTATAATTATTGGGCACCCCGAGGTTCGATTTGGTTAGATTACTTTAATAGACAGAAATAGGAGCCCCGCGTAGCAGGGCTCCGTCGACCTAACGTAAAGTTTCATTTATACCGGATGACTTTTTTTACCGTCTTGAAAAAAATAGGGTATATTAGGTGAACGGAGTAGAAGCGTATGGCATACCTAGTTTTTTTTTTTTTTTAATAGCTTAGTCAGAAAAAAATATCTAAGTATCAATAAATACTACAAATTCGTTGTAAGCTTTTCATATTAGAATAATAAAAACATAAATTTTGAAGAAAAATAATAAATCCTTTAAAAATATCGAAATTCAAATCATATGCAACCTGCATTATGATTTGAATTTTGTTTTTTTTTTAATAAATAAAAAAAAAAAAAAAATAGATATGCTTCTATTCCGTTCACCGAATATACCCTATTTTTTTCGAGACGGAAAAAAAGTCATCCAGTATAGACATGCAAATTTTGATGTGCAAACAGTATTTTTGATGTACTTTTCTGTTGAGAATAATTGGTAATTTTTGATGTTCGTTTAAATACTACCGAAATCTAAATACAGCCGAGCAATTCTGTAAACATCTTGCCGTGAGCCGTCATCCTACCTGATGCCAGGCCAGGCGCACTCCGTAGGTATGAAGCTACAAGTACACGGCGGGCTCGACTTGTCGGGCTTATTCATTGTGGGCTGCCGCGCACCGGCTGGCTCGCACGTTAGTTCAATACTCACTCACGCGCAGCGTCATAAAAGAAAATAACCCTAACGAGTCAGAAGGTACCTATAAGAGTTATGCGATAGAAGGAGAGGCAACTTTTAGGTGAATATAACTACAGGTAATTAACGCTGTGCGACCTGAATTGAACTTAAATGTGTGTCGTAGCATGAGTCGCTATTTATTTAAATGATTTTGCGGAGTGAATCTTCTGTACAAAGACTATTACGTATTCTGTGCTGATGCTAGGGATTGACACTATTGACAGCTCACTTCAAGCTATTTCACCTAAGATTTCGCAGTGAGATTTTCACAGAATATGTCATGTATTGCAGAATATGGTATCGTATTACCCAATAACTGGGTTATGGAGCTCAGATACCCACTCTTTCTTCTTTCTAAAATACTGGTATTCAGCTGGATCCGGTTAGATTGGAAGTCGACCCCAACACAGTTAGGAAAAGGCTAGGCAGATGATGATGTATGCAGAATGTGATTGCCTCGTTGGTCTAGTGGTCGCAAGCGCTACTGCTGAGCATGAGGTCCTGGGTCCGAGTCCCAGGTCGGGTAAAATGTTATTGAGTTTTTCTTATGGAATTTCTCAGTAGCAGCCCGGAGTCTAGATTTGTGCCCGGTTGATGACAATAGACTCGCCCCCTATTATATGGGACTTAAACATAGCAGGCGAAATGTGGGCGTACTATAGCTACACCACTGCCTAAACCTTCGGGGATAACAAGCGTGATGTTATGTTGTCTATGCAGATCTTCCGGTTATGTTGTGTATGCAGATTTTTCGGTTTATGCATGAAACAGTGGCCTTATACCCGGTTTGTGAAGAATTTTTAAACCTCTCAATAGCTATTGGTTCCCCTATCCTATCTTACTGTGCCGGACAGGGTCCACAATGATCTAAAATTATGTATATTTTATAATGTACCTACCACCTACGTTAACATTGTGGAACGCAAATAAATATATTGAGTATTGATTCGACAAAATTATCTATTTTAGCGAATTCCTTTGTTATGCTCCGTTTTTTGAGGTCCTCAAATAAACCCTCGATAGTAATTCACTTGACTTTTAAGCTAAATTCTTTCTTAACTAAGTTTTCAGGAAAACGACCAATCAATCTGCCTAGCCTTTTCCCAAATATGTTGGGGTCGGCTTCCAGTCTAACCGAATGCAGCTGAATACTACTATTTTACATGGAGCGACCGCCGAACTAACCTCCACAACTCAATAACTGAGTAATACGAGTACAATACCCTTTCAGACTGGTTGTCCGACTTTCGGGCTTCTGACGACCTGTCAAAGATCCACGAATGACAGCCTTGACCAACGGCTTAACGTGTTTTCCGAGGCCGAGGCACGGAGGAGTCTCGGTATGTAAAGAAAAACGTTTCGAAGTTTTCAGAAAGCGATATTCAACCAATATTCACTATCGAATGGATAAACTCCGTTTAAAAATCTTAGAAACCGGGTATTAGTGTGCGAGTTTTTACTTACTCGATCGCGATAATTTGTATGGAATAACTAATCTCTCTCTCTCTAATCTTAGCGTGATCGAATACCGCACGAAGGCCCCTTTTTTTTTTTTGTGGATGGGAAATCATCAAATGACTTCTCCCGCTCTGGGCAGAGCGGGAGGGCGTGTCAGACTTTTACTGACTAAAACCCACCCATGTTCCTTCAGCTGCCCGTGCCAGGGCCACGGTATCTCTTTCGAACTACCCGCGACCCCGGCGGCATCGGCCCAATTGACCCCGTCACTGCTGACATCTCTTTGAGGCGCGCGTGGAACACAACGCGCCGTCGACCCGGGCCTGGTCCTTACCGGACGGCGAGCTGCCCATTACTCGTCGTCCGCAAGCCCGCGCCTACGGTGGCCGGGAATCGGCAATCGATTCCCGCCGCCCAGGGCGTCTCCAACGGCGGCTAGGGGCGCGAGGGCGCAGCTGTTGCCTCTCCCTCACGCGTTGCACGAAGGCCCCTGAAACACGTACACACGACTACACATCAAGCTATACATTTCCAGTTTACATTGACCACTCATTGTAAGGAAATCCTATACAATGCGAGATCAGCTTATACTGGAAATGTATAGCTTGATCTGTAGTCGTGCGTACACAATACTCTCTATGGTAATAATGTTATTCTAATATTTATGTTGAGCCAGGAAAATGTCGCTTTGCCCCATAATGCACCTCACACACAAGCGCCAAAGAACAAATAACATTGGTAGTAGAACAAACAAATATTTGAATGGCCCAACCATTCAAATATTTGCCTACATTAGATGCGGGCATCCGATCCGTAGATGCATCAACTGGAACCTCCCATTTCTATTTGTAACAAATATTGGACATTTGGAATCTATCACCTACGAGTATATCAAATGTTTGGCACACCTGGTGCAAACCACAGTGCATACTTAAGGGGGATGCGCTAAGGTAGCCCGTGAAATTCATATTTTCTTAAGTTTTTTGCAATTTGCAGGTCAGTATCAGGTTGTATGTTGATCAAAATATGATTCGCGATCGTAACAAATATGTATTTACAGAATTATAATCAGCAGAATCATCAATAAAATTCTCTTTATGTTAGAATTGGCCTCAAATGTCATGATTTCGTGAAAATAGGGTAATTTGAACTTAGAGAGTTATATTGATGATTTTAATGATTATTATTGTGTAAATACATACTTTTTACGATCGCGAATTATTTTGTAATTAACATACAACCTAATAATGATATGTACATTGCAAAACACGAAATAACATTTTAATTTCGCGGGCCACCCTGGCGCTTTCGCCTTAAATAAATGGTTCGTACGTCATACTCGTTTTACTTCGTAGGACTTCGTAAACTCGTAGCAATACTTTCGTAGCCCTCACAGTAAGTTGACAGAATTCGCTACGTATGTCTAAACTCATATTTTGTAATGAATGATTAATGAATTCCATTTAAAGTCATTATAACGCACCAAAAACATTTCATGTAAAGTAGGTTGCCAAGACTTATTATAACGCTTTCACTATTAATTAAAAAGTTATCACAGGATAATTCTCGTATTTTTAACAACGTTTGCAATGTCAGCTCAATTTCAATGTGTCAAAATTGTATAGCGTCTATGTACATTTGATTGTCGCTCGCTGGCATGAGATTGCAACTTGAATTTGAACGTTTTTAGGTATGACAATTGGCCTTCAAATCTAATGTAGAGCCAAGCTCCCAAATCTACACGATCTAACTCTACAAACCTTACATCTTGGTCAAATGTACAGCTTGGCCGTTTCACGAACATCGGCGTAGCACAGACACTCCAATGGGCTTATGGTATGAAATTAAGTCAGTGGTATTTACCTAATGTTGTATCATGCATTATTTCAATGGAACACCCAAGCCATACATTTTGGCCAAGATGTAAGGTTTGAACAGTTAGGCCTTGTGGAGTTAGGGGCTTGGTTCTGCATTAGACCTGACAACTACATCGTGAGATTATTTATTATAAGGAATTTTGATTTGTAATATTGAGATGATGATGTCTAATGTATGTGTTAGGTTTTTAGGAAGACAATGACGACGAGAGAGAGAGAGACGTAATACACATGGAAGTGCTCTACGTACTGACCACAGAGGTACACATAGCGCATAGAGATACTATCGTTTGTACTGACGCTTTATTTAAAACTTCAAATTGACAACAGAGCGGGGCTTATGTCACCCTGACAGTTGTGACACATTCGCAGTTATGGCTGCGTTCAGACATTATAGCTACATAATATACACATGTATACAACAGTATGTGTAACATGTTTCAACTACTTAAACGACTATTTGGAATTAGTACCTCCTACTAAATAAAAAAAAAACTGTAGAGAGTACGTGAAGATCATAATGTAATTTACGGTAACTAAATATCTGTGAATCCATCGCTAGGCAAAATAAAAAAAAAAACATTATTCTGTCGCCTGAGTACTGAATGTTTCATCAAATATTTTTACGAATTTCATTAAAAGCTATAAAGTTTCATAGAATTTTATAACGAGATAACCATTGAACCTAAAATTCCAATTTTCAATTGGAATGATTTTATTAATCTGTTTACTCGTGTAAAAAGAGTTATATTTATGAAAGAGTTTTTTAGATATCGTATTATGAAAATAAGATAAATAGCATTGGTCCTAGAGCTAATGGAGACTATTTACTGGCAGAGAATGTTTTGAGGCATTAGGGCAAGAATACACATGCAAGTTGCTCGCATGCCATGTGCCATAACAACTTCTGATTGATTCAATGTCACCATCGCATGCCAGCTGCTTGCATAGTTTTGTACCAGCTACAGGCAAGTGTATTTCCGCCCTTAAGTCCAACACTTGTACATTATTTATCTAAAAAAGTAATTCTTCATGTGTATCTGTGTAACTGTATTGTTCTTTTAAGCTACACAATGGATGTTGATTGCGATTTTCACCATCAATTTGAGAATGTATTTCGAAATGTAATGTAATACTCATATTAAACTTACAGTATGTTTATCTCACGAAGTGACACGCGTTTTACTTGTGGTTACCCAGTGCACAAATACGCTGTGAATGTCGTATGAGCGCAGGAGATCTCGGTATCGTCCGAGACAATGGCGAAGTCAGGAGAATGTGTGTGTGTGTTATGTGCTGACGCTACTCATCTTTACGCACACATTGACAGCGTGTTTGTACACTTGGTTACCACAAGTAAAGCGCGTGTCGCTTCGTAAGATAAAAATACTATATCAATCAATCTGCCTAGCTTTTTCCCAACTATGTAGGGGTCGGCTTCCAGTCTAACCGGATGCAGCTGAATACCAGTATTTTACATGCACCGACTGACCTCCAAAATCCAGGTAACTGGGTAATACGATACCCCTTGGTAAGACTGGTTGTTAGACTTTCGGGCTTCTGACGACCCGCAACGACTGTCAAAGATCCACGAATGACAGCCGGGACCAACGGCTTAACGTGCTTTCCGAGGCACGCAGGAGTCTCGGTATGTAAAGATGGTCACCCATCCACGGACCAACCGCGGCAAGCGTAGCTTAACCTGATGGGTCGACCCGTGCAGCTGTTATTACTTAGCCACGAGCCCAAAATACTATGCATGTATGTAATTAAAAAATCTCGATATTTTTTCAAATCGTAAAAACCGTGCGAAGCAGGGGTGGGTCGTTAGTGAAGTATAAATAAAAAATGCGACTACCAATAGTACCTAGAGTCTAAGTACAAATGCCCGATGACATTGGTTTTAGATATTCTTAGGGCGAAGTTCACCAACGACACTAAACACTGACAGCCCTTGAACGCGGTTTAGATGTGCTCACCGCGTTCAGTTTCATTGGTGAAATACGCGCTTAGTAGGTAGAACCTACCTTAACCTTCATATGACCTTAACCATATATGTATCTAGACCACTAGGTCAACCCAATTTCAGATAGCTGGTTACTGTATCTAGTACTAACTAGATACAGTAACCAGCTATCTGAAATTGGGTCTAGTTTATAAATTGTGATAAGCCGACCCTTATCGCCGGCGAATCGTTTTTTTTGCGTGTGGTAAAGGTTACTTTCGAAAAGACGGAGTAAGATGTTGCCTACGTCCACAATATGTAATTTATGCGTTGAACACAGGTAAATGGTTACGTCAGCAAGCTCCAAAAGTCAGATAAAAAAACATGGCAATTGAAAAGTCAGTTAAAAACACACCATTCTAATTAAAATATAGCTTCAATGAGTGACGGAACTTGAGGGGCTTGTGGCTAAGTAATAACAGCCGCACGGGTCCATCGATCAGGTTAAGCTACGCTTGCCGCGGTTGGTCCGTGGATGAGTGACCATCTTTACATACCAAGACCCCTCCGTGCCTCGGAAAGCATTAAGCCGTTGGTCCCGGTTGTCATTCGTAGATCTTTGACAGTCGCTGCGGGTCGTCAGAAGCCCGAAAGTCTGACTACCAAGGGGAGGTTCTCGTAAAACAGAGATTTTGAAAGCAAAAATAAAAGTCGTTTCTTTTTGCAAAATGTTACTTACTTAGTTTGATGTAGGAGCAGTGGTGGCCCAGTGGTAACGGTCGCGACTTACGAGTTGTAGGTCGTAGGTTCGAACCCAGGCAGGCGCTTTTACTTTGTGTAAATTATTTCATCACCACTGCTCTCAAAACGGTGAAGGAAAACATCGTGAGGAAACCGGCATGTCCTAGAATCAAAAATTCGAAGACTTGTGACATCTGCCAACCCGCACTGGGCCCGCGTGGTGGATTACGGCCCACTCCCTCTCACAGAGAGGAGGCCTGTGTCCCAGCAGTGGGAACGTTATAGGCTGATTATGTAGTTTGATGTACAAAATGCGTACATAATGGTTATGTGATGCCGCCGGGGTCGCGGGTAGTTCGAAAGAGATACCGTGGCCCTGGCACGGGCAACTGTAGGAATACGAGTAGGTTTTAGTCAGTAAAAGTCTGATACGCCCTCCCGCTCCGCCCAGAGCAGGAGAAGTCATTTGATGATTTCCCATCCACAAAAAGAAAACTGTTATGTGATGGGTTTTTCTACACGCTGTATTTGTTACTCTATTATACATGTACTGGATACATAGACAACACACTCTTGTTTAAGCAGATGTTCCTGCAAAAGCATAAGAAGTTTTATTCTCTCTTCCATAGCATTATCTATACCAATAATTTTGTTTTTATGTTTGTTTGTTTTGTTTTTATATTAGTATCTGAAACTGCCAGTCGGATTTGAAGATAAAGATAAAGATATATTTATTTGTAAACATGTGTGACATTAATTATACATATAAATGCAAATGTGGATGTAAAAGTGAAAGTCTGTGAGTTTCAACATGTTTTGCCACCATTGGCGTACAAAATGAATTATAGCAACTTGAAATTTAATACAATAGATTAGAAGCTATCATTTAAAAAATCTTTAACGCAATAATAACATTTATCGGTAAGTAACTTCTTAAGTTCTCTTTTGAATAAGTTTGGCTGGTTTATATTTTTAATAACCTCTGGAATCTTGTTATATATTAATGGTGCCATACAAAACACGCTCTTATGAAGGAATGCTGTTTTCGCAGAGTGAGGTTGTAAGAAATTCTTATATTTAGTACGTCTATTTCTACTGACATTGTCTGACAAAAGAGGAAACCAGTGAGGATTGCTTGAAAAATTCTTTTTGCCTTTGATATAGGGTAAAAGTGGGATGGTTGCCCTAGGAGGACAGACGCCCCATAATTCAAACTGGGTCTTGTAAACGTACTATCATCGCAGTTAAGGGAGTACTAAGGGTTGGGCAAGTTCTTTGCTTATAATTATTAATACATATTAACTGCGATGATAGTACGTTTACAAGTCACAATTTGAATTATGTGGCGTCTATCCTCCTAGGGCAACTATCCCACTTTTACTATACTAATATTAAAGCTGAAGAGTTTGTTTTCTTGTTTGTTTGTTTGAACGCGCTTATCTCTGAAACTGCCAGTCGGATTTGAAAATATCTTTTTGTATTTAATAGCCTAATCCATAAGGAAGAATCCTTATTAACATCACGCTAGGACTCTTAGAAGCCGGGCAAAAAGAAAAAAAGCCGGCCAAGTGCGTATCGGACCACGCACAATGAAGGGTTCCTTATTTGATAAGAATTTACCCCGAAAAAAAACTTAACATTGTAACCCCCAAAAAAAACTTTTTTTTTATGTGATTTTACAAATTAACAATTTTCGGACTTTTTCCTATACTTGTGCTGTGAGACCTTGCTTCTTGCCAAACATGATTGTATTTTGTAATAATTGTTCTTGCCAAAGTCAATGGAAAGTACCATAAAGGTTTTGATTTACTTGCGAGTATCAAAATATGTCGCATAAATGGCCGTATTTTTTTATTGCGTTGACTTAGAAGTTAGACTTTTATATATATCTAAGAGATTATAAACCTACATATTTGATATTAATTTATATTTAATACCTCCACACGATCCCGAGAAAAAAGGTCTTGACAGACTGACAGACTTGAAAATATTTTTTATGTTGAAAAATTCAAATTAACATTTTTCGGACTTTTTCCTTTACTTTTGCTGTGAGACCTTGCTTCTTGCCAAATTTCATGATTCTAGGACAACGGGAAGTAAAGTACTCTATAGGTTTTGATTTACTTGCGAGTTACAAAATATGTCGCAACCCCTCACACGAGTGCGGTGTGAATCGGGTCCGTGAGTCATTTTACCTAATATTGTACGTGGTATGAGTTCTATACCAAGAAAATATTTTTTTATTATTAACGTTGTTCCATCACTATTAAGTAATAATAAAAAAATATTTTCTTGGTATAGAACTCATACCACGTACAATTTTAGGTAAAATGAGATTCACACCGCGCTCGTGAAATGGCCGTATTTTTTTTTTGGGTTGACTTAGAAGCTTAATTTTTTTAGAACTCCAAGGGACTATAGACCTACGTATTTGATATTAGTTTCAAAATGATACCTCTACGCGTCTCTATGAGAAAAAGGGTCTTGACAGACTGACAAACAGACAGACAGTCGGACATCGAAGTGATCCTATAAGGCTTCCGTTTTTTCCTTTAGAAGTACGGACCCTAAAAATTCAGAAAGAACACTAAGCGAAAGCAAAGTAATAGCGCGTTCAGGCGATGCGATACGACGCGACGGGGTGCAAGAAATTTCACGCAGATGAAGTCGCGGGCAGAAGCTAGTGTTTAGATAAAGTGTAAACAACAACCCACTCCCGCATGTAGGCGTAAATCTCAACAATTTGTTAGAGATGAGAAAAACGGTGAGAAAGGATACTTTACGTCTCTGAATAAAAATAAGTAGATACATTAGCCTCGCCTAGTTCTCGTTTAGTTGAAGATAGAAACTTTTATTTACTACCCGCTACTACTAGCTATACCCGCGGGTTTGCTTGCTGACAAAATGGATAATTCACGTAAATAATAACAGAACTATAAAAGACGAAGAGAGGTTTTTACAAAGCAATTCAATTTATAATCTTTTCACATCATTTGAATTGAATTAGAACAGTTACAAAAATATAATCCTCAATAAAAATTCAATGAATTTATTTAGATTTAGGTAGATAAAAAGTAATGAAGTATTCTTTTTCAAATTACAGAAGCAATTTGATTTGAATAAAGTTAGATCAAGCGCAGTACCCACGGGTTAAAATAAACATTTAGTGAGCCAGTATAAATATTAACCAGACCATTAAAATGTAAACTCTAGAGGTTAAGTTTATTCGAACCGTTTTCCCTGTGAGACAACTCATTAAAATTTAAAACCTTAATTGTTTTTAAATTAAGTGTTTTACCCTTTTTAGGGTTCCGTACCTCAAAAGGAAAAAACGGAACCCTTATAGGATCACTCGTGTGTCTGTCTGTCTGTCTGTCCGTCTGTCTGTCCGTCTGTCTGTCTGTCTGTCTGTCTGTCTGTCCGTCTGTTACAGCCAATTTGCTCCGAATCTAATGGATCGATTAAGTTGAAATTTGGTACACATATGAATTTCTGTGACCCAAACACGGACGGGTAAAGTAAATAAAAGGATTTTGAATATAGAGGTCACTTTTGGTGGGCAAATAAGAAAATTAAAAAAAAAAGTTTTGAAAACTACAACATGTGGCATGTCAAATGAAAGGGTTTACTATGAGGGTCTCAAATATATTTTTTTTATAATTTTAAAATAAATTGTTTTAAAGTTATTTAAGAAAATAGACGAAAATTGACCATTCCCCCCCCCTTATCTCCGAAACTACTGAGCCTAAAATTTTGAAAAAAATACATAAAATAGATCTTTACCTGTAAATTACAGGAAAACCTATAAGAAGTCTGTGGTCTTAAAATAACATGGTAAATCTATCAATATTGTGAGTACAAACTTACATTTACAGTTGGAATGTATGGGAGAACATGTTTTTCAACTACAATGTTAAGTTTGTTCTTAAGATAAATTCATCCCAATTACGGAACCCTTCATTGTGCGTGGTCCAACACGCACATGGTCGGTTTTTTTTCAGGGTCCCGTAGCCAAATGGCAAAAACGGAACCGTTATAATTTCTTCATGTCCGTATGTCCGTATATCACATAGCCATTTTTAGGATTCCGTAGCCAAATGGCAAAAAACGGAACCCTCATGGATGCGTCATGTCTGTCTGTCTGTCCGTCCGTATGTCACAGCCACTTTTTTCCAAAACTATAAGAAATATACTGTTGAAACCTGGTAAGTAGATGTATTCTGTGAACCGCATTAAGATTTTCACACAAAAATAGAAAAAAAAAACAATAAATTTTGGGGGTTCCCCATACTTAGAACTGAAACAAAAAATTTTTTCAACAAACCCATACGTGTGGGGTATCTATGGATAGGTCTTCAAAAATTATATTGAGATTTTTTATTTAATTTTTTTCTAAACTGAATGGTTTGCGCGAGAGACACTTCCAAAGTGGTAGAATGTGTCCCCCCCCCCCCCTGTAACTTCTAAAATAAGAGAATGATAAAATTTTAAAAAATATATGATGTCCATTATCATGTAAACTTCCACCGAAAATTGGTTTGAACGAGATCTGGTAAGTAATTTTTTTAATACGTCATAAATCGGTCTATTATTAAAACATCGATCAAAGTTACAACGAACTACAAGAACTTTTATATTATGTAACTTGCTGCTACGGAACCCTTCATGGGCGAGTTCGACTCGCAATTGGCCGCTTTTTTTTAATGGCAGTTTCACATGTTATATTTAGAGTAAATAAACACTAACACCTACAAACTGCCGAAATGAGGGGGTACTCTAAACCCCTGCCTGAACCTTAGGCCTCTGCCTCGAATTTCGCGGGCAGCGGAGCGGCGGCGGCGGCGCGTCTCGCATTGTCCCGCCCCGCTACCGCGCCGCTGTTTAGGAGGTCCGGTCCATTTGTTTTTACGCATAAAATCCTGCCGCTCCCGCTCCGCCGCCGCTGCCGCCCCGCTGCCCGCAAAATTCGAAGCAGAGGCCTTAGGGAAAAATAGGCGTAATATACAGAGTGTACCAGAAAGCGTGGTCAAATTTATGGGTGAGGTACAGACCATCAAACTGAATAACTTTCTCCATGGGACCAACATCGTAATCGCGAAAAAATAATCAGCCGTCCCATAGGTACATTTGCGTCGAGTAGGTATTGAAGTTTGCTATGGGACGGTTGACAATTTTTTCGACATGCTATAACAAAAGTTATTACTAGTAAGTAGTTCTGCGACCTCTTCCGACTGTAGACCTCGCGAGCACAAACTTTTTTGCATCAATTATTATAGGTATTAGGTACCACTAAAGTTATTTAAAACGGGATATTTACTATGTTTTTTGTTTATCATCAGATCGTCATCAAATATTTATGAGACCAACTTAACTACCTTTCAAATAAAAAAGAACCATCGAAATCGGGTCTCATAAGGCGGAGATATCCAGTGGTCTTTTTGCCCCTTTTTGGAGGAAGTACCCCTCCAATCAATAATCCCCAATGACAAAAAAAACTACAAAGTTTTAGAACCTATATACCAAGTTTCGTCCAGATCAGTTGTAAAATACGACCTGTAGAGGAGTAGCAACAAACTGACAGACGAAAGCAAATTTTGCTAGACTTGAAGCAGAGACGCTTCGCTCGCTCCTTTAATTAAAATTATTAAAAGTCTGTGATGTCTATAGATATAAGAAAGAAGGTGATGTAAGGTACAACTGCAGGGCAAAGGCCTCCCTATTCTCATTCCACTCCTCTCTATTTAAAGCTGCTCAGGATCAGTTCTTATTGAAGGAGTCCAGTTCATCCCGCCATCTCCTCGTCTGGGCCTATTAAGAGGGACCCATTCGATCATAAGTTTGGCCCATTGGTCATCTGACATGCAGCAGATGTGTCCAGCCCTATTCCATTTTAGCGTGGCTGCTTTCCAAGTGACATCAGTTATCTTTGTGATGGAACGGATGATCGTATTCCTAAACCGGTTTATATTAAACACCTTATATAACAATGTATATAAATAAAAACTTTTTTACAAAAAAATACAACCGACTTCCAAAAACAACACTGCAAAGTGAAAAATAACTTTAATTTCGGAAGTCGGTGTCTAGTTAAATGTATTTTGTTTTTTTTTCCACCGACTTCCGAAATTAAAGTTATTTTTCACTTTGTAGTGTTGTTTTTGGAAGTCGGTTGTATTTTTTTGTAAAAAAGTTTTTATTTTTCACTTTTTACTTGTGGTTCCTACCCCACACAAATTCTAATACCACTACCTGCAAAACACACTAGAACATCATCCATATAAAAGTGGGGAAAAAATACGTATTATTGAAGCTAACTACCAAAGCAAAGTTAATCAATTTTATATGGGACCAACTGTGATTATACCCTCTCGAATAAAACAAAAAAAAACCAAATCGGTCTAGCCATCTTCGAGTAATCGGGGAGCATACATAAAAAAAAAAAAGGTTTCGACGAATTGAGAACCTCCTCCTTTTTGAAGTCGGTTAAAACGAAAAGTCCTGACTGACTGACTGACTGACTCATCAATGCCCGTCCAAACCCTTGAACCTAGAAAGCTGAAATTTTGCTCAGAGGTTCCCTTTTTAATGTAGGCAAGGAAAAAGAAATAATTTTTAATCCCATGGGATATTTTCCGACATCCACGCGGGTGAAGCCGCGTGGGAAGTGCTAGTATAACATGTATTTAGAATTTTCCCATCTTCGCTTTACTAAGCTTCATCATCTTCGCTTTACTCTTAATCAGTACAATTCAGGACATATAGTACATAACTACCATCATAACAATAATAAAATAATAAAAATGTCAGAAATAATTCCCAAAACGCCCATTATTATGCCCATAATAGCTATTAATATAACAAAATAGTAAGTAACTAGGTATGATTTCCTCCGTTCCGTTCAGCTTCAGCTAATCCATACAATTGATATTGATTGTTGATTCAGTTAATAACCTCGCCTTCATATGTTTATCGCCTTTTTATTACTTATTATAGTAGGTATTTATATGTGTTGACAAGTTGACCTGATTTCAGTGAGAAAACATTTTATTATAGGTCTCTACATAAGTAAACTCACGTTTTCTTCCCATAAGGGTAGGCAGACACAACAGAACGCCGCCTCCTACGATCCTAACGCGGCGTCCTGCGTGAGCGATCTAGACGCGAAAGCGAAGCGGCGCGGCGCGGCGCGAAAACAACAAACAGTCGAAACCTATTGAAGTGGCCTACGTGACCAAACGCACGTGGGGTGCGGTGCGGAGCGGCGCGAAATGAAGCGAACGCGATCAGTTTGCTTGATATTTTCGCGCGAACTGGATGTGGAACCGGCGTTTTTGAAGTGAAAACTTATTTAGGCGCGTTGATAGTTCGCGCGCTCGTAGGACAAAACCGCCGCGTCGCACCGCACCGCATTGAATTCGCCAGTCACCGCTTCATAATCGCGTTCGCTTTGAACCGCCCACCTAGGACGCCGCGTAACTACTTAAGACGCTGATAAATGCCAGCGGCCTTGAGTGGTTAGCTTGCTTGGTATGTTCTGAGCTCACGCAACGCGTCGTACATTCACCCAGTTATAGCTAGGACTCGCCCATCAAGGAGCGCTGTTCCAAATTAGACGCATTATTAATTTATTATACATGAAACAAAAGGTATTATATTAAAACGTGTATACTAAAAGATAAATAATTAAATTATCTATAAAATGGTGAAGGTTTCATAAAAATATGCTTGATAGTTTTTGCGTGGTTCTCAATTTTTGAAGTGAAAACGATGTTTTCTTTCACCACGTCAGTAATGTCAAAGATAAACTCGGAAAGTACATGAAAAAGTCACATTGGTATTTGCCCGGATTTGAACCCACAACCTCATGCATGAGAGGCGAGGCCTTAACAGCTGGGCCATCATTACATTTTTTAATAATTACTAGCTTTATTTGTTTCACTTGTTACGAATTTTGCAAATTAATTTTGACCCATTTCCCGGTTTCCGATTTAGCTGAAATTTTACATGCATACGTAACAACCAGTCTTACCAATGGGTATTGTGTTACCCAGTAACTGGGTTGTTGTGGCCAGATAGCCTGTCGCTCCGTATAAAATACTGGTATTCATCTGCATCGTATTAGACTGGAAGCCGACCTCAACATAGTTGGAATAAGGCAGATGATGATGAAGTAGATATAGAAAGGCCAGAAGTCCACACCAATATATTATAGTTAGCAAAACTAATGTCTCAAACTAAATGGCAGGATGAAGAAACACTGTAGTTATCCTACCGAGTTAGATAATGAATTTGTCAGTAATCTCATATACACAACGTACGTAGTCAAGGGCTTAAAACTTAATTATTTCATCCCCAAGACACCTAAAACCTAACAAAGTTGCTACAGTCGACGGACACAAATTGGATTTGTCGGGATGTTCGATAAATTGAAACCAAAACGGTTCAATTATTTCGAAAACGACTGTTTTCAATTTAAATTGGTCTGAACATGTGAAAATCACTTTACTTATCCATGTTAAATTTTGAAATGCAATTGTAAAAGGATTACTTAAGTAGGCACGATCAGCGCCAACAGCCTATTATAAGTTATAACTGTTATTTTTCACATAATCTTAATTGAAACAAAATCCTCTAGTTTATTTTCAAAAAAGATATTTACATAATATAAAAGCTAACAGTCTAAAAGCCGATTTCACCACCTACGATTAAGTTCCTATTAACTTACTTGGCAGATAATTTCATACAAATTCTATTCCATTTTTTAATTTATTCAGTGAGTAGTGGCTATTCGGACATCGTAAAATAGTTCCTTAAAATAATAATATAATAATGTTTTTCAGCATATTTTTATAGTAGTAATATTCTTTCAACATAATAACATAGCATAATCAGCCTATAATGTTCCCAATGCTGGGACACAGGCCTCATCTCGGTGGGAGGGAGTGCGCCCGTAACGCCACGAGGGCCCAATGCGTGATGGTAGATATCACATTCGAATTTTTTTGGTTACATCGTGAAGAAACCTATAGGTTTTCTCACGATGTTTTCCTTTACTGCTTTGAGAGCAGTGATGACGAAATAATTTACATAAAGTAAAGCGCCTGTCTGGGTTCGAACCTACGACCTACAACTCGTAAGTCGCGGCTGTTACTACTGGGCCACCTCTGCTATTGAGCAGAGGTGGCCCAGTGGCAGTGGCAGTGGTGGTGGTGGTGGTCACTAATTACCAGTCACCCTATATATTGATATAGGGTGACTGGTAATTAGTGACCGATACTTGTACTCATGATAACAAACAACTTTTACTATGGAACCAAACCTGAAATCGTGAAAAAAAAGTCAGCTGCTCCCTATATTTTGACGAGCTTGCGAACATAAATGTAGGGAACAGCTGACTTCTTTTTCACGATTTCAGATTTGGTCCCATAGTAAAAGTGGTTTATTATCATGTGTTTAAATATCGGTCACTAATTACCTCTCACCCTAATATATATTCTTTTAATTTTCCACTTTAGCTCAATAATTAATATTTAAAAAACGAAAGTGTTAATCGACTTTTGTCTCTCTCTACACGACTCGAACGATAGTTACAGCGCAAACAAACTGTGTTCTGAGTTACACCTACATTTATATAACGCCTTAGTAAGGTCTAGGCTACATCTACGAGAAGAAAAACAAACTATGCTTTTGGAAAAATTAAATAACTCGAAGGTGGTTCATTTTTGACCCGTGTTCCCATGAGTTTTTTTTTTTTTGGCTTCGCACGGTTTGTGCATTTACCATGAGTGATTTGATACCTAATGACCTTTACTAGGGACCGTGACATGTTTCCAATAACCCTATATATTTCATTATATTGTCAATGCGTCAATACTACTCAATACCCTTGTTGTATGTCATAACTTCATAAGCAAATCACAATACACAAATCATTCTTCGCTTATACCTACAAGCACGTTTTATTTATTCGGAGACGAAAAAATATGGCTGTCTCTGTAATTCAGTGCCCCAATTTGTCAAAATCAGACAAAACCAAGTCTCATAAATAATCAATTACGGCTTTTACACCTGCGAGCTAGGCTGTCTGACGAAATCCTTTATTTATAAGTCAAGACATAGACAAGTCGACGTTTGGGCTTGACAGGTCTAGGTAAAGATGGCGGATGAATAATATTGGCGGCAAAAAGATTTAAGAAATCTTTGAATTTAGGAATGTGATTGACAGAAAACACAATAAGCGAACAATAAAGTAATAATATTTCGAATACATATTAAAAACTTATTGAGAAGCGTCTAAGAGAGCCGAAAGACGATTCGTTCTTACAAATAATTTTACCTTTCATTTACACATAATTATGCTGATTATTAAAATGGAATGAGAGATCCTCACATAATGGTTACGTGATATTAAAAAATATGCCCATCTGAGTTTTATTTGAGGCCAATGGCCAAATATCATGAAACGAAAATATTACTGCAAAAATGTCAAACATAAAACTTTATTCCATCCAGTTTCATCCGCTGAATGTCCACAGACTAGCAATTTTGAATATGGAATGCTTTACTGTGAACAAGAATGTGTCTGTAGCTGTATCTAAAACTTTCATACACTGTATCTCTGTAGTTGCGCTGTAGGATAGTTATTAAAAAAGTTATGCTCGAAAACGTGCCCAAAACCTTAATTAATCACATTCCGTTTGAGAAAAACGTAAATTTTAGTAAATTTAGGGTTTCCTAAGACTGCGGTGGCCGCCACATAGCGTCCGCAATTTACCGTCAAATGACGTCACTAAAACAATATCTAAGAAACGGTATGGTGTATTTTCCTAGAGACCGTTTTTTAACACCGTAAACTCAATCTCCGCTGCCATCATTTACATGTCACAGCTCTGTCTTCTAGGAAAGCTTTAGCCCATTTAACTAATGTAGATATTGGTGGTATGGTCATACATGTCATCTCTTACATTAAATTACATTAGAAAATAACCCCAATCATTAATGTCCTTTTACACTACCTAGGAGTGGTCTATTTTGCGGTGTTTTTCAAAACTATCCCTTGTTGTTGAACACATAAGACCCACGTTGTACTTACAGGTAATCAGAATTAGTGTTAAGACAAGATTAACGGACGTTCGTTTCCACATCACCATCATCACCCCCCCCCCACCCCTTTACCCCCCACCCCTTTACCCCCCCCCCCACCCCTTTACCCCCCCCCCTTTACCCCCCCCCCCCCCCCCCTACCGAAAGACGACCGGTCCTCTGCTTTTCGCTTCCAGCCGATTCTCGCGACTATTTAATTGTGACACCATAGGTAAAATGTTCATGATGTTATAAAAAAAAATATTGTATCACTATGCGCTGCCTTGCAAGGCGTACAAATATTGTTCACAGTAATAGTTGTACAGGTAGTAGGTATTTATCGACTATAAAATTAAAAAAATACTGATAAGTAGCTAGTAACCATCTGTCCGGAAGATGCAGAGCTACCAAAATAAAGTCAGAGAAATTAAAGTCAGCTTTGACAGTTCTATTAAATGGCTGAAACACGGCAAATTGACAAATTAATAAACAAGTAATTTACCGGACTGTAGGTACACTCCTACCAACTTATCTGTGAAATGGCGAAAATTGGAACTACGGCCGTCATGTTGAAATGTCTTCGATTGTGTCGACGCATCGACGGTGGCGTCCTCTTTCAGTTCACAGATAAGTTGGTAGGACTGTACATACACCAAAACCTAAAACAAACAAACAGAATCATAGAGACAAACACTTGCTACAGTGTAACCTCAAGGTTAATTTCATCACACCAATTTATTACAGTTTACCTTCTGGATAAGGAAAATGTTGGGAGGAAGTTTCTCTAAATGAATTAATTAAAAACGTGTATAAATAGAGATAAGGGAGGAGTTGTCTTTTCCCTAGTGTGTTTGTGATGCTGCTGTTAGTATTATGTTTTAAGAATCTCTCTGGAGTTGAAAACAACACGTTTTCTACTTGAGAACATGTTTTTTTTCTTTTTGTATAATGCGTGACTCAGAATAAGGATGTGTCTTGAGTAAACAAAAGAAATTCTATTTAGTCCGTCAGTTAGATATTAAAAAAAAAATAATAATATTAAAAATATTAGACACGTATTTTATGCTTTATCTTTTTATTTCAAAATTACTTAGATAAAATGCAGTAAAGTTGGGAGTGGGGGTCGCTACGTCACTACTATACCAAACTACGTTTACAATTTAGCAAGCAGTGACATTATGCCACATTTTAACTTAATGTAGGTATCGCCGTCTTCTTAAGATTACGTAAAAAAAGAAAAAAAACGTGTCCAATATTTTTTAAAACTACATGACGGACAATAAAAATTTTAGTCATCATCCCTTTGTGTGGTTATAAATATATTATGAGCTGTGGCGGAGAGTTATACTCCTAATAATAGGTCTTTACCTATGAAATTGCCGTTTTGTATGAAAAAATTTAAACGAATTTTGTTCATGCATTTTTTATTTGTATTAATCGAAGTAATCACCCATGCAATCAATGCATCTTTGCCAACGCAGTGGCAGTTTATTGAGGCCCTTCTTAAAGAAATCAGCTGGACGGGAGGCAACAAATTCTTCAAAGGCATTTTGTACTGCCTCTCGGGTATTGAATTTTTTTCCCGCCAAGAAGTTATCCAAATTCTGGAAAAAGTAGTAGTCTGTAGGCGCAAGGTCTGGTGAGTAGGGCGGATGACGGAGAGCTTCCAACCCCAGTTCTTGCAACTTGGAGACCGTCTGCTGTGCAGTATGAGGTCGCGCGTTGTCGTGCAGGAGCAGCGGAGACGAGCGATTGACCAATGCTGGTTGGAGATGTGCCAGCTTCTCCATCATTGTGTTCAGTTCTTCACAGTACACATCTGAAGTAATGCTCACCCCGTTTGGTAAGAAGCTGTGATGAATCACACCGGCGCTAGACCACCAAACACCAAACAGTGACCATAACTTTTCTAGGGGTAAGTTTTCGTTTAGGACATTGCTTAGGTGCTGAACCAGGATCCAACCAACTTGCTGAGCGCTTGCGGTTATCAAACAGAATCAATTTTTCATCGCAGGTAACAATGCGGTCCAAAATTCCTTCATTTGTGTGTCTGTTGAGCAGTGCAAGGCACGTCTCGACGCGTACTTCGCGCTGGCGATCATTGAGTTCGTGGGGCACCCATTTGTCAAGCTTTTTTACCTTGCCAATTTGACGCAAATGGACCAATATTGTTTTGACGCTAACGTCGAAAGCTGCTGCTAATTCAGCCGTAGATTGTGTATTTGTAGCTTCCACAATCGCCTTTAATTCGTCATTGTCGACCAAAGTCTTCGGACGACCGCGAGGTTCATTTTTCAGGTCGAAATTTCCAGAACGGAAGCGAGCAAACCAATAACAAGTGGTGCGTTGGTTTGTAGTGTTAGCTCCGTAAACGTCGTTGATGTTGCGTGCCGCTTGTGCCGCGTTGCTACCACGACGGTACTCATATTCCATAATTACTCGAATTTTTAACGTATCCATGATGACGAAAAAGATTGAAATGCGATGAAAATGTAACACTAATCAATAAACAAATGACTACTTTTGGAAAAAAAAATCCATGTTTTTAAAATAAAATTAATTTGAAATTAGAATTCTTAGCCAAACAAAAATTATTTTGATTTAAAATGGCCAGTACTGCAGAACGGCAATTTCATAGGTAAAGACCTAATATTAGGCATTTTATGCGGAGGTTGATCAGGTAGGAACCAAGTTTTCTTGTCTGGTCATCCTCTGCATTGAGTGTGCATTATTTTTATTTTATTATTATTATTTTTAATTACCTATTTTATATCTGTGCTACTAACACTAGAATATAAGTCTTTGTATTACTTTGGATCATTGTTGTCCGAATTAAATGAAATTTAATTTAATTTAATTATTTAAGGGTGTGTAACAGTAAAAATTAATCAGCTATCCCAGACATTTGGGTCGAGTATTTTTTCGTGATTACGATGTTGGTCCCATGGAGAAAGTTGTTCAGTTTGATGGTCTGTATAAGTTTTATCCTACTGCTGTTAACAACATTATGTAGTTCAATTACCAATAATTATTGTTTATTGTTTGGAGCGACGCGACGTTAAGTATCTAGAACCCGTGGAATCGCAAAAAGCTCTGCCTGTCAAAAAATCTGTCTGCCCAAGCTTTTCTCGACATGTTGGGGTCGGCTTCTAGTCTAACCAGATGCAGCTGAATACCAATATTTTACATGGAGCGACTGCCTATCTGACCTCCACAACCCAGTTACTGGGTAATACGATACCCCTTGGTGAGACTGGTTGATAGACTCTAGGTACAGTCAGCAACAAAAGTCGATTAACACTTGCAGTTTTTTAATCTTAATTATTAAGCGAAATATTTAATACAAATCGGAACAGACGAACTTAAAATTTTTAGAACATTAACTCTTAACAGTTAAAAGAAAAAAATGCAGTTTATCGAATCATTTTGTGTTAATTTAGATGAGATCAAAAAGTAGCAGTGTTAACCGACTTCTGTTGCTGACCGTACCTCTTGGTAACACTGGCTTTTGGGTTTCTAACTACCCGTAACGACTGTCAAAGATCTACGAATGACAGCCGGGACCAACGGCATAACGTGCGCGTGCTTTCCGAGACACGTAGGGGTCTTGATATGTAAAGAACGTTCACCCATCCACGTACCATCCGCGGCAAGCGTAGCTTAACTTTCGATCGATCCGTGCGACTTATTTAAAAGTCCTGTCCACCGCCAGCTCAAATTTATATAAAAATAAAATTCTGCAAAATTATTTTTTCGGTAGTAAAATACCATTCATCCATTCCTAGTTGAGCCAGTTTTTCATACATGTCTCATAGTTTGCAGTGGACGCACATGTATGAAAAACTGGCTCAACTATGCGAGCTAAACTAAACTAACTTATTTTAGCTGGCGGTGGACGATCGGCTTTAGCTTTATGTTCCACAGTTGTAGTTGTTGTGGAATAAAGTTACCACCGAATTTTTCTACCGAAAAAATAATGTATTTCTAGCTGGGTACAACTTGACTGTTCTTGTAATTTTTTACCCACAATCTTTACTGTTTTACTGTTTTGCTTGTTTGTTTTACACTCAAGATATACAAAAATGTTACAAAAATGTTTTGTTCTGTTACTATGTAACAAAATTGTGCTTATTATGATCTAAAACCAAGTCATCATCATCATTTTCCTGCCCTTATCCCAATTTTTTTCTTCCATACTTCTCGACAATCTCAGCCACCCCCTTTTTGGCCATGTCATCATTCACACAGCCCAACCATCGTTTCTTCGGTCTTCCCCTACTCTTACATCGACGTTTATACTCAAAACTTTCCTCACATTTTCCTCATTCCTTTTTTCCCCGATGGGTTGGGCAGTTCCGCAACACATGCCCACATAATTCTTCGTAAAGTTTTGTTTTGTTAATAAATTACAAAGTTTTGTTTAAGTTTTGTTTTGTTTTAGTTTTCTTTTAAAACCAAGTAAGTAATGCACCGAAAAACCTTGGAAGATTCCAAGGTTTATTTGGACTAGGTACCGACTATTTTTTACCCCAAATACGTTCTTCTTTTTGCAGTCGTGTTGTTTACTAAGCCTTTATTTATTCTCTTTCAGCGGGTAAATTATTTTTATCAACGTTCCTGGCCATTGTTCCCGCTAAGGCTTTTATTAAGACTTTTTATTAGCCTTCAGCTGCGTGTTTATGTGTCTTTCTGGTAAAACTAAACCCTCCTCATCCACCCCCCCCCCCCCCCTTTCCTCCTTTTATTAGTTTTATTTTAGAAGTAAAGACTGGAGTTTTTGTAGTTAAAGTCTGGTTGGAGATGATATTAACATTATTACAAAATAATATTGTTATGTTTTGTGAAGGAAAGTAGAAAAAAACTTGTGAAAAAAATAAAAATTAGAGACTCAAACTTTAAATAGGTATTTAAAGTTTAAGTCTCTAATTTTTATTTTTTTTGCCCGTGTTGGCCCACTACAAGGCAAAGGCCTCCCTTTCTAATTTCCACTCCTCTCTGTCTTGAGCTAGTGTGGACCAATCCTGTCTTCAGGCGTCAAGCTCGTCTAGCCAACTTCGCCTGGGTCTGCTTCGATGTTGACGGACGTTTTCTGGGACCCACATGGTGGTCGATTTGGCCCATGACTTATTCGACATACGGCAAACGTGTCCGGAATGGATGCATTACATTCCGGACACGTTTATAATTTATTTGTTTATTTAAAATTACGTAACTAACATCTTAACAGCTATAACGCCAATGCAATGTTGCTACAAAAAATACAATTAAAACAATTAAAAAACAACAAAAAATACAATTCAATTCAATTCAAAATACAATCAAATGCAATTAAAATACAATTTAAAAAAAAAACAATTAGAAATACAAATAAAATCACTTAAAATCAATTAAAATCACTTGTCAACATTTTCACACACTGAAAATGACACAAACACAATGTCACTGATTTTCATGCACTGAAGTGCATTGGCACTTCAGTGCTACTCCTGCGAACTTCATTAGGCTGCAGTGAAATATATCTACCTCATTTGAAATCATATTTAATAGTTTTATGGCGCGTGACAAGGGGGCAAACTTGTTCAGGTTAGTCCTAGAGGGTGGCTCCAGTAGCGTTGGCGTGGGGCGACGCGCGCCCCCGCATCCAGGCGGCACACGCCGCCCCAGCTCTGCTAACAGATCGGGGTGATGAAGCCAGCCTCGCAGCACCCGAAACACATAGCTACATAGAGCGATGTCCCTCCGCACCGCCAGCTTGCTATACCCTACCATCCCTATTACGAATAGACTCGGATACATGAGCGGGAAAAAGGGAGACACCATACAACTTAAAAAACAAAAAATGAGTGAATTTGTTTTGGATTCTTTCCACCATGATACTGTATTTAGCCTCATGGGGGTTCCAAACGATAGCACTCGTTTCAAGTCGGCTCCGCACCAGCGCATTGTACATGATTCTAACCACTGCCGTATTCTGAAAGTCTTTGCACTGTCTGAGTATAAATCCTAGATTTCGAAAGGACTTGCCGCACATGTCTAAGATGTGCTAACGAAACCTTAATTCCGAAACCATCTCCACCCCCAGGTCCCGCACATGCGTGACTCGTAACATGACCGCGGCTTCCATCTCATACTGATGCAGCAGCGGTTCCCGAGCGCGAGTGTAGCTCATTATACAGCATTTGGAAACGTTAAAACCTAACTTATTATCTACACTCCACTCCACCACCCTATCAATATCCTGTTGAAGCCGAAGAAATGATATTAAATACATGATTCATGATGAAACTTGCCTCACTTAAAGATATGAAAGTTTTGGTTACTCTGTTACGATAAAACAATGTCTTTTATGTGTACTCTGTGCTAGTATTTTCTTCTTTTTTAACCGACTTCAAAAGGAGGAGGTTCTCAATTTGTCGGAACCTTTTTTTTTATGTATGTTCCCTGATTACTTGAAGATGGCTGGACCGATTTGGATTTTGTTTTGTTTTGTTCGAGAGTGTATACATCACAGTTGGTCCCATATAAAATTGATTAACTTTGCTTCGGTAGTTTTTGAGTTAGCTTCAATAATACGTATTTTTTCCCCACTTTTATATGGATGATGTTCTAGTTTGTTTTGCAGGTAGTGGTATTTGAATTTGTGTGGGGTAGTAGGTACACAACTAAAAAGTGAAAAATAAAAATTTTTTACAAAAAAATACAACCGACTTCCAAAAACAACACTACAAAGTGAAACATAACTTTAATTTCGGAAGTCGGTGGCAAAAAACGAAAATACATTTAACTAGACACCGACTTCCGAAATTAAAGTTATTTTTCACTTTGTAGTGTTGTTTTTGGAAGTCGGTTGTATTTTTTTGTAAAAAAGTTTTTTAATATGTGATGTGCCACTAACTGCAACAGAAATTGTTTTAACTGCAAACATACCCGCTGAAATTAATTATGTCACAAAGAAAGACACGAAACTTTATTACACAGGGTGGCAGGGACATAAGGCACAACCTGCTACCATGGATTCAGTAGGTATTTACATGATTCTGTACCGGGTTGCGTTGAAATTTTTCCTAGGTTATTAAAAAAAAATCTGTTGTTTCTTACAAAAAAGAAACATGTTGTATCGAACAGCAATTTTTTTTTAATTAACCGACGAAAACTCAACGCAGTGGTGTGCAGAATCATGAACTGAATCCATGGTAACATATTGCGCGCCGATGTCCCTGCCACCCTGTATTGTCATGAAAATAACACAAACGGAAGGGTTTTAGTATATTAACACAACCAGAAACATAAAATTTCAAACTTCAATGAGTTTATCCAATAGGCTTTGGTTAGGTTTTACGAAATAGACAACAAGATAACAACACGTTTTGTCGAGATGTGTCTCAGTAGATTTAAATTAGGCGTTTGATAAAGCAGACATGCTAACTGTCCCAACTAATTTATATTCATTACTTAACGGACACTTTAGTTTTGCCAAACTTTGTTCACTGGATTTTCTCCGATACAGTGATTAGCTTTGACATTTCTTGAATCTGTAAACTTCAAATACAGGTCCAAGAATAGTTCCTTGGGGCACCCTTATGTTATTAATGGGTGGCTTTAAAAATGAAATAATTCCAGACAACTACAAAATTTTATTTCGGAATATATTATTTACATAATGTTTATAAGCTAACAGCTTCAATTAATAACAATATATTATAGTAGTAGTAGTTGTTGTAGTTTTTATGTGTTCTACTAACAACCTTACTAACGTTTCATTTGTTAAAAATGTATGGACGTATGTCTGAAATAAAGATATATTATTATTATAGTACTTACATGTATATAAAAAAGAGGGAAAAGAATCATAGGGCATAAAAAAAAACGAGCGAGCCTTACAGTAGTTGCGTATGATTTGTAACTGTGTTACATCAGACATCACAATTTGGTAAAAGTACTTTTTAGTTGCATACCAAATTTCAACCAACATTTCAATCCGTCCGTCACTCAAAACTTTTAGAAAAATATTTTCACTTCCTGTTACACACTTCCGTCCCTTTTCACGAAATCACTACCACAGATTGCAGGAAAGCGAGAGGAAAGATGTTACACAACAAAAATTCGTCAGCTTCGCTGTCAAAAGGAAAAGTGCCCAAAAAGCTGGCAGCTTCGCTACGTTGTATGGCGATTCTGAGTCTTTGGCCAAAAAATAGGCCAGCCCGTTTCCATAGAAAACAACAATTAAAAGTAAAACCACTTATCAACCAGAACTTATCACACATAATCAACATTCTATAATCGAGTACCCAAAAAAAAAACTATTTCATAAAATGGTCACGCACCGCGCCCCTTTTTGAGACAATAGCGAAAGCGATGGAATGATAAACACGGTGAGGCGAGGTCGAGGGTCTAAAAATACACCATGGAGACCAGACAATGAGGTACTGCAATAACTATGATAATTTTAACCATGATTTTTGGTAAGCTGTGAAGTTGGTATGCCTGGAACGGACCAATTAAAAGGTCAGGCGACAAAAGTGGGTCATCAGGTTGATCTTTATTTGTTTTGGTAACATTCACCTACTTATTGGTATCGATGGGTTTGGGGACAGATTAATTATGGAATGGAGTGTGTCTGGTATAAAAAGGAATGTTATCCCTTACTCAACGGTTCATTCTTGCTTTGTCTCATGCAGGGAGACGGCTGCAATAGCAGTTGAAGACCTATTCAGTATGGTCCAAGTACTTTTAAAGAAGCGAATTAAAATAATTTGGTTAATTAATTTACCATGGGCTGGCCTATTGTTTAGCCAAAGAATCAGTATTGCCATACAGCGTGGCAATGCTGCCAGCCTTTTGGGCACTTTTCCTGTTGACAGCGATGCGGGTGAATTGTTTAATGGCCTATGATTATCCCCTCCTTTTTTATGCTTATGCTTTTTAAATTATATAATTATTATCTTGGAAATTGAAATAAATAAGTGGGTTTGACATTAACATTTGACATTAACTATGACATGATATTACGTTCTCTTGAAGGGCCATAGTTCTTTTATAGATCATCTGCCTAGCCTTTTCTATGTTATATTATAACTATGTTAGGGTTGGCTTCCAGTCTAACCGGATGCAGCTGAACACCAGTATTTTACATGGAGCGACTGCCTATCTGACCTCCACAACCCAGTAACTGGGTAATATGATACCCCTTGGTAATCATTTGGTTTTCTATCATTAAATATTTTTATTATTTTATTACTGGTTGTCAGACTTTCGGGCTGCTGACGATCCGTGACGACTGTCAAAGATCCACGAATGACAGCCGGGACCAACGGCTTAACGTGCTTTCCGAGGCACGGAGGAGTCTCGGTATGAAGATACATGGTCACTCATCGACGGACCAACCCTGGCAAGCATAGCTTAACCTGATGGATCCGACCCTTGCGGCTGTTATTACTTAGCCACGAGCTCCGTTTACAGAATAGAGTGAAAAAAAAAACTTTTATCTTCAGACAGAGTCCATAGGTTTCATTATAGGTAGGTACACGAATTTATCATACAGTAAAAAATCATCGTCAAGCTGCATCCACCTCCGCAACATGGGGAATCCCACCGATCTGCGAACACACACTGAGAACACTGTTGGACTGTTGGTGCTGCCGCGAACACGCATATTGTGTACTTACACGAGAGAAGTTTAACCACAGTAGAGTGATGGTCTACGTGCTCTCAAGCAAGTCCACCAAAGCTAACCTATTTACATATTCCAGATTCTCAAGCTCTCAATCCACAAACAACCACTAAAACCGCCCAAAAGACGGACACAATACAAACAAATTATTGTTATGTAATAGCCCACTGTTCACGCGGAAAACGGACCAAATGAATTAGATGTGGCGGCCATCTTGGGACGCTACGGTTTTGGCATGCCTTTTACGACGCGTGCGCACTAACGCAATGTCGTATTGTGTGGCTAATATTAGATACAGTAGCTATTGTACTCACATAATGCCTTTGGAGTACAGATGATAACTGTGGTCGTGGCCTTAGTGACTTTGACCGTGGCTGTCATGTTTTCGGACTGCTGAACTTGGAAATGCGTTCAACCTTTCACAGTCACAGTGCATAAGTATCTGACCCTTTAGATGTAAGTTATGTACTAATTAATGAACCCAAAACTCCAGGGAGGAGGGGGGGGGGGGTTAGTTGCGTACCCCATAGGTTCACAACTACTGATGGTGATTTTTATTCCATCGGATGATGTTTTTTTACGTTTATATTGTGTATATATGATATCAGCTTATATACCTATTCCATAAAGGATTTTCCCTTATGCACACATGGGGTGCAGTCGACACGTAAGGAGTTAAAAGAATAATAAGCTGTGACATCGCTGTCGAGGCAGGCCACGGCGAAGGATGGTGTGACGATCTGATAAGGTTTGCAGTGCCAACATGGCCAGAGATCGCACAAGACATAGGTTGGAAGGAAAAAGGGGAGGCATTTGCCCACAGTGGGACACGATGTAGGCTAAAAAAAAATAAAAAAATAAGCTATTACGAAAATGACAAATATTAAGGTCCATTTGCAGATCTGAAGTCATTATCATCATCCTGCACATACAAATCTCATACACTCTTGTCTCGCATTATCATACTTCGTTGCAGATCTAAAGTATTACAGGGAAAGAGATTATTCAACGGGCAGCCATGTGGAATGGTTATATTGTAAAAGTGGTTTAGAAATGCAAGAATTTATTAAATGGGATAAACTTGTTTAAGGCGACGATAACCGACTTTTAATGATTTTAAACTGAAGATCACGTCTAAACGAGTAGTGTTAATGGTTTAGAAAAAAATATATGTTAAATTCGTGAGGAAACCGGAATGTCCTAGAACCAAAAATTCGAAGACATGTGACATCTGCCAACCCGCACTGGGCCCGCGTGGTGGATTACGGCCCACTCCCTCTCACCGAAAGGAGGCTTGTGTCTCAACAGTGGGAACCACAGAATAAAGTAGGAACATTTTAGGCTGATTATTCTTACTTATACTATACTAGCCGTTGCCCGCGGCTTCGCCCGCGTGGATGTTGTAAATTATCCCACGGGAACCTACTACTGAGATAAAAAGTATCTTATGTGCTAATCCAGGTTATAAACTATCTGTGTGCCAAATTTCATCCAAATCCGTTCAGCCGTTTTTGCGTGATTGAGTAACAAACATCCAAGCATCTTCACAAACTTTCACATTTATAATATTAGTAGGATGTAGGATTAGAGCATTTTTTTAATAACTTAATATGTGAATGTTTTAGATTATGTTTACGTAAACTAAAATATTAACACATAAGTAAGCATAATCAGCCTACAATGTTCCCACTTTTATCAGTTCTGTGCATAACTTTACAATAAAATTTCTAAAGTTTCTAAAGTTATATCTAACGCAGATAAAAAAGTGCGAATCACGCAAAAACGATCAAGCTTATTATTATGAAACCTTCACCATTTTAAATATAATTTAATGCTTTATCTTTTAGTATACGTGTTTTAATATAATACCTTTTATTATATGTATAATATCTACATTAATAAAGCATCTAATTTGGGACAGCGCTTCTTGATGGGCGAATCCTATGGACGTGGCGTGAGTTCAGCACAGGACATGCAAGCTAACCACTCAAGGCCGCTGGCGTATATCTGCGTCTTAAGTTTCGCTTTAGTTCAGTCTCACTCGGAGCTATGTATTTGAACTGTGGTTGATAATAACTGAGTGGTCGTTCGTAGGTTTGTATATGAATTAGTTAAGAATGTAATACAAGTTCGCATTTTATTTTATAACTTGTTTATTAAGGGTTGATTTTTCAATAGTCAGATAACTTTTACCTGAAGAAAAAATGTGACAGTTTGACATATTTTTCATACAAAAGCTGTCAAACCGCCATATTTATTCCTCAAATAAAAATTATCTGACAATTGAACAATCAGCCCGTAATCTGCTAAAAACCATACCACACAAGTGTACCTTCAGACTGTTATACTTGATTGATGACAGCTAATGGCAAATCCATATCGTTTTGATAGCCAATCAATGGATATTCATACGCTATTTATCTGACACGAGTTTACGTCAATCGTTCCAAATTAGGGCTGGTACTGACGTGTGTTGTTTACAGATGAACTCGTTTTGTGGAACCATTTCATTTGATGCTAATGTAATCTTGGCCTTAGCTTTTGTAGAAGGTACCTCGATGAACTGCATTCATTATGAGTCACGGTGTAGTATAATGACTAAAGCCAATAAAATTTACTTTTTTTTTTAAGAAAATAAATATTTATTCAGTTCAGGAAAAAAAGAAACACGGTACAATAAATACAAATTCTCTGTACCCCACACACTTGGATTCCCTTTGTTTTTAAAAGCGTGTGTTTGATAGAATGTCCCATCGACAACATTTCTAACTTCAAAAAACTTTTTTACAAAAAAATACAACCGACTTCCAAAAACAACACTACAAAGTGAAAAATAACTTTAATTTCGGAAGTCGGTGTCTGGTTAAATGTATTTTCGTTTTTGCCACCGACTTCCGAAATTAAAGTTATTTTTCACTTTGTAGTGTTGTTTTTGGAAGTCGGTTGTATTTTTTTGTGAAAAACTTTTTATTTTTCACTTTTTAGTTGTGGTACCAACCTCTGTTCTGTATACCTACCTCACACAAATTCTAATACCACTACCTGCAAAAGCAACTAGAACATCATCCATATAAAAGTGGGGAAAAAGTACGTATTATTGAAGCTAACTCAAAAACTACCCAAGCTAAGTTAATCAATTTTATATGGAACCAACTTTGAAGTATAACCCTTTCGAATAAAACAAAAATTGTTCAAATTGGACTCAACTCAAAGCATTTATTTCAAATAAATATATACGACTCTGTAAAAAGTTATGCGTGGTTCTCAATTCGACAAGTATATATATACGTGTCGAATTGAGAACCTCCTCCTTTTTTTCGTCGGTTAAAAATTACGAGCGTCCATACAAATTTTTTATATTATAGACATCGGGACACAGATGATGATGAACTTAATGACCAATGAAAACATTTTAATCCCTGATCCAGTACTTACTGGATCAGATCTTAGATAGTAGCTTACTTCCTACATAAATACATACAGAACGCATTGCAAAGCTACCTCGTTCATTGAATACACTTTACGACTCGGGTATCGTCATAATCATAAACCAAGCGTCATAAACTGCCACGCTAAGATATACCACCTAATTTAATAACGCGAATGTCAAATGTATTAAATATTATGTATTTTTTATGTGGTAACACCTACTTTAACACATTCTAATATTTAACATTTTCTTTAACATCATTATCTCGCTAATCTTTTACCAACTGTGCTGGGGTCAGCTTCCAGTCTAACCGAAAGCAGCTAAACCACTATACATAACATGGAGGGACTGCCTATCTGACCTCCACAACCCAACTATTATTAAACACGATACGTAGGTTGACAAGACTAGTTGTCAGAGGACTTCTGACTACCCGTAACGATGATCGTGTTTAAATATCGATAAGTACCCATCACGTCTGCAGAGTTTAGCTAGCTAATTTAAAATAACCCTGAATACTCAGCAGTGGGTGGAACAACGCTGCCAATGACGATGGCAAGACTATACAGCCTCTGATGGTGATTGGTGATGATAAGGCTGGTACACACGGCTACACATCAAGCTATACATTTCCAGTTTACACTGATCTATCATTGTAAAGAAATCCTATACAATGCGAGATCAGCTTATACTGGATTTCGTATAGCTTGATCTGTGGCCGTGCGTACCTAAAAATGTTTTATTTCACGAAGGCGATTTGGTTTATTTATTTATTACTACTTAGCTTCTGCCCGTGATTTCATCCGCGTAAAATTTCTTGTCCGACTCACCCCATCGCATCGCATCGCCTGCCCGCGCTATTACTTCGTTTTCACTTAGCGTTCTTTCGGACTTATCTTCTTTTTGCTCGGCTGCTAAAGGCCCTAGCCTGATGTTATACAGCCTATAGCCTTCCTCAAGGATTAACCTATCAAATTCAAATAGACATTTTCAAATCCGACTGGTAGTTCCAGAGATTAGCGCGTTCAAACAAACAAAATGAACGTGAGATAAAACACTCAGTAAATACCCTATTTTATTTACAAAAGGATCAGATCAACTCCTGAAAAGGCAATATTACACGGTTCACGCTTGACCCACCCAAATTAAAAGTCAAGTGAACCGTGCAAAAATGAAAGAGAATCATTGCTTCTCATTTCTCCGTTTTTCAATCAAAATTAATCAATTTGGTTGAAACAAATTAATGTCTAGTACGTAAGTAAGCCATTTATTTTCCCCAAAATCAAACTCAAGACTACCTTGTCCACTTTTCTCTGTTTTTAGAGTTTCGTACCCTGACTGGTGACGGGTTGACGGGTGTCGACGGGACCCTATAAACTAAATCTACGCCGTCGTCTGTCGTTCTGTCTGTCTGTTACAGGGCTGAATCTTTTGAAGTTTTGAACCATACAGTAGCTAGCTAAAAAATTGACGGCTATGTAACTTGTATGTTTGGTGCAAACTGTAAATCTAAGTTGGTTATTAATAAAAAGTACCTGCACCCTAATTGCGTAACACATCATCAATCGGAGTTGGTTTCATTTTGAAACAAATTGCTAATCCATTGCTTCATATGTTCGAAAAATTTGTCTGCTTGATAACGTAAATAACGCAATGAATATTGTTGAACTGTCAAAATGAAACTAACTCCGATTGATAATGTGTCACGCAATTAGGGTGCTGGGCGAGTGAGCTCTGCTCGGGTGAAAATAGAGAAAACGAATTTTCCCGACTAGCTAGATCGATTTTTTGCCCCCGTAAGCCCCTGTATTGCAACTTTCATCGGAATCGTTAGAGCCGTTTTTGAGAACGTGATTACAAATGTAAGTATATAATTATATTATACACAAATATTACTCATTTAATAGTATAGGATATATTAAATCTAATTTCCCAAAACTAAGTAGGTATTTTAAACATTATAATTAACCTTTTTACGAAACCTATACTTATTATACTAGCTGCGCCCCGCGGTTTCACCCGCGTAGACCGGGATAAAAAGTAGCGGTATGAAAAATAGATGTTAGCCGATTCTCAGACCTACTCAATATGCTCACAAAATTTCATGAGAATCGATCAAGCTGATTCGGAGGAGTTCGGGAACGAACATTGTGACACGAGAATTTTATATATAAGATTATTGTTGTAAGAAATCGAATCGGTAACGCACTAAGACATCACTAATTAATTAGTACTCGAGCTGTCAAAAGTAAAATAAATAGTTAGAAAGATTATAGAGATATATTATAAAGACCTAAGCTGTCCAAACTCCTTGTGAGTGATTGAAAAGTCTGTTTCAGTGAATGGGGAAGGTCGGGCAAAGCTAATTGTAGCTAGGTCCTAATAGGCCTATAATAAATTTGACATTTCGTTCTTTCATGAGTTTGTTTATAATACACTATTTCGTTAATTTCGGTTACTTCAATACGTTTAATCAAGTATTTGACTTGGTAAGATATTTCCTCGTAATCGCTTTCTTCAAAATATTTCGAAATATGTTTAATTTATTTTAAATCTTAACGAATGGCTTTATTCCACAATCTTCTAATTTTAGGGTCTCTCGGGAAATGTGGAAATGGTGACTCGGAATATTATTGAACACAACAATGCGCCATTTTCGCAAAAATAAAATAAAACAACCTCACGCCTTGTATTATTAGCCTGTGTTGGGAACTATGTAGCTACGACAGCGCCATTTTGACAGTTGCCTTCTCCATTGATATAGGTACTTACTGATTTAAAAAGAAGTTGGCACTACAACCTTTTGTTAGCTGTAATGGTTGGCACTTTTACTTTGCGAACATCTGTATGCAAAACAAACACCTTGAATAAGGCCGGAGCGAGGGTAAACTCTTATATACTACCCCTAGATGTTTGATCCCTAATCCACGTTGTATACACAGCCTTATAGCTACTAAAGTGAGTACATTGTAGAGATTGCGTTTTATTAACACCAAAGCTTTTATTAGCGGGTCGGTAGAACCAGTTATATTATAAACATAGATATAAGAATGAAGAACGTAATTTTAAATAGGTCCTACTTCTTCCTTTTTTGTTTTCTTCTTCTTCTCCCGCTCTGGTGTCAAACTTTTACTGACTAAAGCCCAGCCCTGTTCCTACAATTGCCTGTGCCGGGGCCACGGTATCTCTTTCGAACAACCCGCGACCTCGACAGGCATCGGCCCCATCAGACCCCGTCACTGCTGATATCTCTTTGAGGCGCGCGTGGAACATAACGCGCCGTCGCCCCGGGCCTGGTCCTTACCGAGCAATGGGTAGCTCGCCGTCCGCAAACCCGCGCCTACGGTGGCCGGGAATCGGCTATGGATTTCCGCCGCCCATGGCGTCTCCTGCGGCGACTAGGGGCGTGAGGGCGCAAAGGTGGCCTCTCCCTCAAGAGTTCCGCCTCCTCCTTTGCGAGCATTACTGCTTCGCAGAAGGAGGTACTTCTACCCCTGATGGGACGTTCCATGCACCCATAAGCAAAATGTTTTGCGTGGGTTACATTGCGCACTACCTACTGTAAACAGTGCATTTTCACACCAAAAATAAAAATCGTTTCCCAACAACTATTTTTGCAAAAAAGTTAATTACTTTGATGTAAAGAATGGGTAGGTGACGGCTTATAATTGGTTAAAGATTCACCATTCAAGATTCGGTGAAGCTAGACCTGGGGCCGTTGGTTCAGGGGCCGTACTATCCCCCCCGGAGGGTTCCCGCATTGTCGAGGCGGGGGGGCTCAGTAGCCGTGGCTTGGTCACCCACGGTGAAGCGAAGGAACCCGAGGCGGGGGCCGCTCGTTAGGGCTTTTGCCAATTTGCGGTGACTAATGGGAGGCATCGCGGCTGAGGATTGGAGGCCGCGGCGGGAGAGGAGTGCCGGTATTGCGGTGCGCTGCTCTCCCTACCTTCCGCGGCCTTGACGGGGCCGCCACCGTTTGATGGCGGACGCGGTGGGGCCGTAGGGGAAGAGGAGTGTTGGTATGACGTCGGCCGCTCTCCCTATCCTCTGCGGCCGAAATTGGGCAGGCGGCGGAGCGCGCGCGGGAGGACGACCCTCACGCGGCGCCGCTCCGAAGGCGGAGGAGGGGTCGGAGAAGACGTCAGTTTGATAGTCATCTCCGACTCCTCCCAGGTGGAAGCCAGCAGACAACGGATGTGGGGGGCATCCTTGCCTGTATTGCACAGGCCCCCACCAGTGTCGGACGGGAATGGCCAGGTGTTCCCGGTCATTCCCGTAACCCCCCAGCCTGGGGGGCATGCGGGGCCCGCCATCCAGGCGGGCATGCGCCGGGAGGGTTGTGGAAGTAAAGGCTGGTTTTCCATGGCCCTCCCATCACGGCGATGTGGGAACACTGCTGAGTTTTAGTGGGTGTACTGTCATTCCGACAGGAGTCCCACATACCCCGTCTCGTCCCCCACGAGCGGGGATGCATAAAGCATTTCTCAGCGTCAAAAAAAAAAACAAAAAAGGGGCCGTACTATGACTTGAAAAAAGATCCATCAAGGGAAGTGCCTCGGAAAGCACGTTAAAAGCCGTTCGTCTCGGCTGTCATTCGTGGATCTTTGACAGTCGTTACGGGTCGTCAGAACCCTGAAAGTCTAACATCACCAGTCTTACCAAGGGGTATCGTATTACCCAGTAACTGGGTTGTAGTGTGGAGGTTAGATAGGCAGTCGCTCCATGTAAAATACTGGTATTCAGCTGCATCCAGTTAGACCTAACATCGTTGGAAAAAAGCTAGGCAGATGACGGTCTAGTGACCGCAAGCATGATCTGAGCATGAAATCATATACCTAGATGTCTTCTAGCTGATATAAACATAATGATACGAGTATTTGTAACACCTAACATTGGATAAAAGGGTCATAAACTTTAATGTCCTCCATAAATGTACAGAATCTGTAATAAAAGTTATTCTGTCTAGACGGAAATAAATATTTTATCCAAAGCATATATTTAATTCCTGAAATGGAAATAAGGCAATTTTAACGTGAATAATGCTAGAGTTACGTCAAGCCATAAATTGTTAAGATTTCAGATGATAGTGTCCCAAATGATAGCCATTGCTTCACTGCTTCCCTTGGTAGATTAGTTTTGATTTAAAACCTAACAACTGGGAGTTGTGAGATTTTCTCTCAGGATTCTCTACATTTTCTCTCTATACAGGGTGTTTGGCGCATGGACCGACGCAATTTTTTGGGGCGTTGGCAGGGTCATTTTCGAGGTTTCACCCAAAGACCCCATGTCCTAAGTCTCATGGTTATTAAGGTATGATTTTTTAGATTTTTTCCCAAAATTACCCGAAATCTCGCCTTTAAATCGTCATTACTTTATTGTTTATGGTTGTAATTGCACGAAATAGCTTTTATTGTATTTTGAAATGTATTTTCATTCTAAATAAATCATTAGTTGATGCAATTGATGTGCAAAAAAGTACTTATGTGCTTCCAAAGTCAATTTTGTTTTTAAATGTGTAAAAATTACAACTTCTAAATTCAGTATAAAAAAAGCAAACAGCAATTTTGAACTTCGTTTTATTTTAAAACGTTCTTTAGCTTATACCCTTTCTAAGGGTATGCTACATGTCAAAGTAAACAAGTCATTATGTAGTCAAAATACTAGTTAGAAGAGTCGGGGTTAAGAAAAGACTTATTAAGGTTATTATGTTTTTATTAACAAAAGTTACAAATCTTGTTCAAAATGACGGCTGTCCGGCACACTACCAACTGGCCGTGCGAGAGCATTTAGATAATGCCTTTCCAAACTCATGGATTGGTAGAGGCGGCCCTATTCCTTGGCCCGCACGGTCCTCAGACCTGACGCCTCTGGATTTCTACGTTTGGGGACGTGCAAAAGAATTGGTTTACCAGACCGAGGTGCCGACTAGGGAAGTTCTTATTGAACGTATAACCTACGCGTTTGAAATAATGAGAGAAGAAATGCGACTACATACAACGACCGTTGAAATAAGAAACAGATGCCGAGCACGCATATGAAATGTAGGAAGTCATTTTGAACAAGATTTGTAACTTTTGTTAATAAAAACATAATAACCTTAATAAGTCTTTTCTTAACCCCGACTCTTCTAACTAGTATTTTGACTACATAATGACTTGTTTACTATGACATGTAGCATACCCTTAGAAAGGGTAAGAAAGCTAAAGAACGTTTTAAAATAAAGCGAAGTTCAAAATGGCTGTTTAAAGTTGTAATTTTTTACACATTTAAAAACAAAATTGACTTTGGAAGCACATAAGTACTTTTTTGCACATCAATTGCATCAACTAATGATTTATTTAGAATTAGAATACATTGCAAAATACAATAAAAGCTATTTCGTGCAATTACAACCATAAACAATAAAGTAATGATGATTTAAAGGCGAGATTTCGGGTAATTTTGGGAAAATATCTAAAAAATCATACCTTAATAACCATGAGACTTAGGACATGGGGTCTTTGGGTGAAACCTCACAAATGACCCTGCCAACCCCCCAAAAAATTGTGTCGGTCCATGCGCCAAACACCCTGTATTTACAACTCGAATTAATTACATCCATACTTAATAATTATAAATGTGAAAGTAACTCTGTCTGCCTGTCTGTCTGTTACCTTTTCACTGGCTTATCCCGGTAGTACGTTCCCGTGGGATAATTTCCGACCTTCACGCGTTCGGAGCCGCGGGCAAAAGCCAGTATGTTTATAAAATAAAATCTAAATATTTTTTTTATTAAAAAAAAACACATTTACGGTTCACAAAAATTTTCCAAGTAAAAATAAAAGTAAAAAAAAAACAGACAAAAATTAAGTAAAAAACAGAGTACAGTCAACAGCAAAAGTAGATGATCAAAATCAGAAATTCAATACTAATCAAAACTGACCACGAATATATGGCAGCTGTACTAGTAGTAAATGTTTGGTATAATTTACAATCACATACTTTTGAATCACTTCGACGCCACACAGTTCTGAAGCGAACTCCGTTCATTTGTATTGAATTTCTGATTTTGATCATCTACTTTTGCTGTTGACTTACTGGTATTACTTAAAAAAGAAAGAAAAATAAATTAAAAAAGCTTATTATAAAAGTTTCCATCTTTTTAGGGATGATTCTTCCTATCCTTATGATGATAAAGCGTAATACGACAAACGCGTCCCTTCGGCACCGCAGCAGTCCGACACGAAACGTTAAAATCGAAAGCGCCCTTAGTCATACAGGCTCAGTACGGGTATCCAGCACGTTTCTAACAAATACCCTTTGGAAAACAAAAGAAAGCTCAATAATATCTCCTTGGTTCCAGGCTCCACGATGTACGGGCTCCTCCTCGAGAACATGGCGGAGTTCATCCGCCAGACGTACGGCGAGGAGCGGTGGGAGGACATACGCAGACAGGCGGGGGTGGAACAGCCTTCCTTCTCCGTACATCAGGTCTACCCGGAGAATCTCATCTCGCGACTCGCGAAGAAGGCACAGGAGGTAAAGATGGAGAAACAGTAAAATGTTAAATGAAATACATTGTAGACTCTATAGAACGAAACTCGAGGGACTGAACTTTTTTTGTTCGTTACTAGCTTTTGCCCGCGGCATCGCCCGCGTGGATGTCGGAAAATATACAAGGGGAACAAAAGTCCTTCTTTATTTCTTGTTTAGATTATAAACATTCAGCTTCATAGATCGAAGAGTTTGGGCTGATGAGTCAGTCAGTCAGTCAGGACTTTTCTTTTTAAATATTGAGATACCTTCTGCCCGCGACTTCGTCCGCGTGAAATTTCTTGATCCCCCGACCCACTCCGTCGCATCGCATTGCCTGACCGCGCTAATACTTCGTTTTCGCTTAGCGTTGTTTCTGACTTTTTTTCTTAAATATGCCTATAGCCTTGCTTAAAAATTGGGCTATCAAATGGAAAAATAATTATTAAAGTCTGCCTGGTAGTTCCCGAGATTAGCGCGTTCAAACAAAGTGTGTGTGTCAGCTCCGACACACGACTGGAGTTAACTCCTGTTTTTTGTGCCATCCCGAATTCCCGACTTCCTATTTTTCGGTAATTTCTATCGGGCTGGGTTTCTTCAATGGATTCTTCTATACAAAAAGCAATTTTAAGGCAGTCGTCAGTGTAAAGGCACTCGTCGCCCCCCCCCTCGCACCTCACCTCTCACCCCTCCCCCTCTCACTCAACTCCCCTTCCCACCCCTCTCACCTTCCCCTATCATCCCCCTCACCATCCCCACTCACCCCTCCTCATCCCCCTCTCCCTCTCACCCCTCATCACATCCTTTACCCGCTAACCTCCCCCTTCGCCTTTCACCCCCTCTCACCCCCTCTTCACCGCTTTCCCTTCCCACACTACCCTCGCCAACTCTTCCCCTCCCTCTCACCCCCTCTCCATACCCGCCCCACTCACTACACCCAGGAGGGCATCCCTCTCCACCTCTCCCCGTTCTCCAATCAATCAGTCAAAAGTCTCAAGTCAATCTCTCTTCAATGAATCAGTGCTATACAAAAAGCAACTTTAAGGTGTAAAGGCTTCGTATCTCACCCCTCCTCCTCTCCCTCTAATCCCTCTCTCCTTCCCACCCCCTTTCGCCCCTCATCCCCCACACCACCCCCTCTCACACCCTCCCCATCCCCTCTCCCTCTTACCCCCCTCATAACATCCCCTTCACCGGTTTCCCCTCCTCCTCTACCCTCACCAACTTCTCCCGTCCCCCACTCCCTCTCTTCACCTCCATCCCCCTCATTACACCCACCTATTCCTCTCCTCCTCCCTCTATCATCCTCCCCTTCTCCTTCCTCACCAACTCTCCCATCCCTCTCCCCTTACCACACCCTCCCCTTCCCCCCTCCCCCTCTACCCTTCCCTCTGTGAGCAATAAATTAAATCAAATAATAAATTTAAACAAAATTAAAACATTAATGAGGTGGAGAGGTACTCATTTGTTTTTTAATTTTATTTAAATTTATCATTTGCTTAAATTATGAAAATATATTTTTTGCACTTTTTTCGATAAATATATGTTTTGAAATGATTAATATTCCTTAATTATATTTTAATGTAACACAATTATTTTACCTATGATATCATTATAAAAAGTACCTTTTACTCACTTTTTTTTTTCATTTTTCTGAACCTCATATTTCTTGAACGGGCAACTATGGGCGCGCGCTGATAGCGTAGAATTATAGCCAACAAGCCAAAGAATAAGAATAAAGTAGTTTTAAAGCAAGACCTGTCAAGACTTGGCCAAATTTTAGCAGTTTCTGTTTCATTCCATACACCAAAAATTGAAAATATTTTTTTCCAGGCAAACTATCAGTTTTAGAGAAAAAAGTTTTCTAGCAATGATTCATCAAAATGAGAGATCTTTCGATAAGTATTTTTTTTAAATGGAATTTGTAAAAAAAATCCCAATGTCCCTCATATAGCAGTTTCGATCGACTATGCGACGTTGCCGTCCTGTTGTCGAGCGTTCGCGTTATTGACGCCCGCACTGTTGCCACATCGCGCGTTTTGTATGAAAACAAAAGGCTGTCCGTGCGCAATTCGCCAAACGCACCGCTTCGGCACCGCAGCGGCAGCGGTCCGACACGAAACGTCAACTTGAAAACGCCCTAAATCTGTAGTTTTTATTTTGCTATTGTAATAAGTACTATGTGTCTTAACCACATAATTTATACTTTGAATACATAATGAGAGCAATTTATGATAATTTCTTTTAATGAATGCCTTATTCATTTTATTTTTAAGTTTAATGTTTTTATTAGTCAGTGCTTCGACAGTCTGACAAAATGGCCCTGCCCCAGAAGGAGGGTAATGTTTTCGAGAGTATGTCTATATTTCTTTGGCACGCTCTGTAGCTTAAATGGCTTGAAGTATTTTAACATAATGAGGTATCGTTAGATTCTTCTTTACTGTGGGAGTGACATAGGCTATATAATATTTATTTAATGCATCATTTTCAGATGCCAAAAAATAAAACTTTAAAAAAAGCAAATTACTTAAAAAAACAAAAACCCGACTGCAAAAACATATTATTTAATAACTGAAACGAGAAAACAAGCATTACTTACTAGATATTTATTGAACTTTGTTTTTGTAAGTTACGGGGAGAAACCAATATCCAATAACCTGAAATATGATGTACCTATATTTGTTTGTCCTTGTAGTCTGTATAATGATTTATCTGATTATGCCACTACAGCAAGAATATTTCACAATACAGCGAGACCTTTTATCATCAACATTGATACTGGCTATACTTAACCAATACAAATGATTTATTCTTGGCAAAAAATGAGTCCATTTACGGCAAAGACCTCTTAGTTTTCCAATATGTACTTAGTGTAAAAAAGACAATGTTTAAATACTTTTCCCGAAAGTAATAAAGATTTGCATCAGCCTGATTTTTGGATATTTTTCTAAAATAGTAGGCAGTTGCCACAGGCAATTCAAATCAAATACAATCAAAAAACAGGTTCACATTTTTTTAGTGTTCGTTAACAGCTTTAATATTTTCAAAACTGTGTTGCAGCCATTAGCGCCCACCTCCATTAGTTGCAGTGTAGGTACAGATGCCAGACCTCAACAAAATAAAAATAAACATTCCTTTACAATGACAATGATTCCGCGGCCTTGATCGCACTTTCCGGCATCATCATAATTCCAATATGGCCGCTCTAAAAGTTGAATCAATCGCAAAAAATCTAGAGAATCACTAGATCATATAAAAAGTTAAAAATAAATCTTCACAGTATTTCGTATGGTGTTGACTAATTTATTAATATTTATGTATTTCGTTGGGTTATTTTTAAATTATGGCTCTTTGATCTGTGTCGTCACTAGTTAGAGTTGGTTATAGGAGACAATATTAGTATTTATTTATTATCCTCATAATTAGCAGTTATTATGACCTCATTAAAAGGCAATCGTCGTGTCGACGGGATTTTTTATGTCAACAATAAGTTAGGGCAAAACTAAATGAGACACTTTTTGCAGTTTGGTCTCTCGATTGTACACTAATTATCTACCTACTTACACTACACTACACGTGTACTATCTTTGCCCGTAGCTATACGGGTGACTTTATTTACCGTCTTGAAAAAAATAGGGTACCTACCTATATTAGGTGAACGGAGTAGAAGCCTATGAAGCATACCTATTATTTTTTTAATAGCTTAGATAGAAAATAAGTTAAAAATATCTAAGTATCACTAATTATACTCGTACTACAAATTCGACGTAAACGTTTCATATTAGAACGATTAAAACAGAAATTTTGAAAAAAAAATAATAAATCGTTTAAAACCGGACCCCCGACCGTTATTCGTTCGAATTTTGATTTTTTTTAATATAAACATTTGGTATGCTTAAGCTTCTAGTCCGTTCACCTATTATAGCCTATTTTTTTCAAGTCGGTAAAAAAAGTCATCCAGTATAGCGTAGATATTTATATCTGTAATTTTTATGGTGTGCATAATAAAGAGTATTCTATCTTCTATCTATCTATATAGTGGTATTTCATAACAGGGAAATACTTGGTTTCATGGGAATTATTGTAAAGAAAACTAAATTAAAAGCACTTTCAGGATATTTTACTCTGTAGACATCGACAAACACCAGGCTAACGCCGGGCCTTTCCAATTTTGAAACAATTTTGCTTGCAACTGTTTTGTGCCGTTCCGACTTTCTATTGTTGGACGAAAACAAAGGACCATAGGAGCAGGGTTTCTTCGAAATCAGTGTTGGTATACAAAAAGCAACTTTAAGATAGGTACATCAATATTATAGGTACTCTCTATCTGGTTTTCTAACCTGACCCTTACCTAATTTTCTTCTATTCAGGTTACAGCCTCTACTCTATTCTCAGTTGTCTATCCGCGTTAGACATAACTTTACAATTTAATTACTATGTAATATAAACATAATCTAGAATATTCACTTATTAAGTTGTTAAGAAAATGCTAATTTAATATATTTTTGATAACTTCACAAGGGGACTTGACGATACCGCGGAAGGTTGCGGTGTACCAAGGTCACCGTGGAAGGCTTCGGCATTCTGGGCCATACCAATGGAATGCTTTGCCGTGCCATGCTACGTCGTACCGTCTTCATGCGGCAACCACTTTGTTGGCTGTCTAAAGTTGTTACGACGGCATAATGCATGTCTTGCAGATCTGTCATGTGACGAGTCGTGAAGCTCCCTAAAATAGGGTTGAGCTGCAGGTTGACCGATGCATGCATGCATGCAGTCTGTTGGGACAGATCAACTCAATGCTGCAATGGCACTTTCTTCAAAAGGCCCTTCCAGACATGGCCTGCATTGTTAAACTCTCATAAAATCCTAAGGGCCCCACAGACTTATAGTCCGCTGGCAGTCCGCCGGCAGGCGGGCATCCATAAAAACTGTTTTTGACAGTTTTTATAAATGACCGTCTGTCGGCCAACTGTGTAGGTATTGTGGCCCTTAATAATAGTATTTTTGGACTTTAAAAAAGACCATGACCTCTGAGTTTGTTTCGGCATTTTTTCTCAGGGATCAGTCAGCTAGGAAATGCTGGCGCCATCTAGTTTTAAAATATTGACCAAAAGTATTGACGTATAAAAGTGTCTTATAAGATCTACTTACAGAATTAAACATTTCATTTCATGAGTTAATCACAACACAAGTGCTGATCTGAAAAAAATAATCCTAGAAACAGGGTCGAATTTTAGCTAGTTTCCATGAAAGCGAAATTATGAAGGCGTTGAGAAAGTACCCAAGTCAAAAATACTATAATATTACTACCAGGAAATTATACTTTTAGTTTTTACTTCCCAGATTTCTCGCCCACATTCTTTAAGTGGATACGGAACATGTATTTTCAATTAAATGTCACTCTTGGCCACTGGAAGCGCCATTTGCTCCTGCCAAGAAATTCCGCCTGTGACTTTAACCGCGAATGCTATAACGGCCACAAAACGGTGGTATGAATTGTGAGAAAATGGTGTCAAAATCGTGATGTAGTTTTTAATATCAAGAAATGCTTCATAGTTCTTTCTTTTTAACCGACTACAAAAAAGGAGGACGTTTTTGTTTGTATCTTTTTTTTTAAGTATTTTCGTCAATGAGGACCGATTTTAATTTTTTTTTTTTTTTTATTTAGAAGAGAAACCTTGCGCTGTGGTCCCATAAAACAATTATTAACTTTGTTTGGGTAGTTTTTTTGTTCGTCTTGATGATTTATAATTATAATACTTCCTGTCATTGTTGTTTACATAGCAAGTAGTGGTATACGAATTGGTATGGGGTAGGTACCATAACTAAAACGTGAAAAATAACAAATGTTTTCACAAAAAAAAAAACAACCGACTTTAAAAAAAAACACTACAAAGTGACAAATAACTCATAGAAACTACTAAGTTATTTTTCACTTTGTAGTATCTTTTTATGTCAGTCGTTTTTTGTTCTAGGTAGGTACAGTCAGCAACAAAAGTCGATTAACACTTGCCGTTCTTAATCTTAATTATTAAGTGGAATATTTAATTCAAATCGGAACAGAAGTACTTAAAATTTTAAGAACATTAACTCTTAACAGTTAAACGGAAAAAAGCAGTTTATCGAATCATTTTGTGTTAATTTAGATGATGTCAAAAAGTGGCAGTGTTAACCGACTTCTGTTGCTGACCCTACATCAATACATCTAAAAGTGAACGAATTATGTACTAATGGCTATGTTTTCATTCAGGAGCTACAAACAGGTGCGACACGCGATATAAGCGCGACACAAAGGCACCGCTCGTCGCGCGGCACGCTGTTTCTTTGTGTCGCGCGCGATTATATCGCGTGTCGTACCTGTTTGTAGGAGTCTTTATACGTTTCTGTTCACCAGAGCCTTTTTAAAAAGTAAGTAAGTAATAAAACTAACTGAACATTTCCCTAATTCTTTCCCAACATTTATCAAATTAAAATTGGACAGCATTTCAATGAATATTAAAAGTACTCAGTCCACTAGTCGATCAAAGTGACGGCAACGAAGAATTTTAATAGCTTGTCTGCTTGTCTGGGAATTTCCTTCTAGTATTTAAATTACATTCCTTAGAACTTAAAATGTCTTAGAGCATCCTATAATTTAATTTCTTTTGGTCTTATGATGCCAGTTTAATAATGCCCAAATTATATTATTTCCATTCTCATTCAAAAATTATTTGGACAAGTTAAAATTACTTTGTGTAATGAAATGAAATTACTTTGACTCAGCTAATTGTACAACAGGTAAGTATGTAGGTATTCGAATTTGAGCATTATTTGTGTGACTTCAGATGCCCGTGTTCTGAAACACTTACTGGCTGTCATTCGTGGATCTTTGACAGTCGTTACGGGTCGTCAGAAGCCCGAAAGTCTGACAACCAGTCTTACCAAGGGGTATCGTATTACCTAATTACTGGGTCGTAGAGGTCAGATAGGCAGTCGCTCCATTAAAATACTGGTATTCAGCTGCATCCGGTTAGACTGGAAGCCGACCCCAACATAGTTGGGAAAAGGCTAGGCAATTTGTTCTGAAACACTTACTCACATTCGCTTACTGCGATTTAAAAGATTTGAGATACTCGTACTTATAATTTATGTATAAGGTTCACATTTATATGAAACGCTTAATTAGCAAAGTACAGTCAAAGTGTGTGAAGGATTCATATCAGGCCCAGGCTTCGGTAAAATAAAAAATTAATTGAGTCTATATTTACAACTAAAAAATTAATAAAAATTATCAAATTAAGTACCTATAATATCGCCACCATTTAAAAAAAAGTCTAATAACATTGTGGATTGCTTTAGACCATCGCACTGAATAACTTTAATAAGGGAGCAACTTTGAAATCGCGAAAAAGAGTTAATTTTTTAACACCTAATAAATTCATAAAGTAGCATCGATAAAATCCAGGACTTTCCAATGTTGAAACAATTTTGCTTGCAAATGTTTGTGACATTCCGACTTTTTATTGTTTTACGAAAACAAAGGACCATAGGGGCAGGGTTTCTTTAATGAATCAGTGTATACTAAAAGCAACTTTAAGGTGTAAAGGCGCCCGTTTTATCGATAGTACCTACCTACTGTCGCTTTCCTACCTAGTCCTCCTACCTCGATAGTCTGTCACGCATTGTTCTCAAAGATGAACTCACACTAGGGAGGTACATTTCCCCTCGTCGACTGATACAAAGGGACTCATGCCCGTTTTCACCAACCCTAAGTAACACTTAAATTACTGCCTAAACAAAATTGCATTGTTGGATTTTCAACGTTAGGCGCCGAGAGTTGAAAATCCAATGCTGCCATAATATTCAGAAATTCATTTAGGTAAGTGTCACTGAGGGTTGGTGAACACTGGCATCAGATACCTACCTATTATGTATGTAGGTAGGTACCTAAGTTACATACTCCAGTTGCCTTTATTATGTACAAATTCATTAATTATTTTGAGAACATCAAAGAATTGTGCTGATCAAGGACATAAGTAGCTTGGTACTCAGGTACCACTTCTTGTTTGGAAAGTAAGACGTAGGCAGTAAAGAAGCCCTAAACTAAATTCTAGAATATACAGGATCAAATTCAAGTCTGGCAACCAGTCTTACCAAGGAGTATCGTATTACCCAGTAACTCATGGGTTGTGGAGGTCAGACAGGCAGTCGCTCCATGTAAAACACTGGTATTCAGCTGCATCCGGTTAGACTAGATGCCGGGAAAGGCTAGGCAGATGATGATGGTGACTGGGGTTAAATTAAATTAGCTAGCTAAACTCCGCCGACGTGATGGGTACCAAAACACGATAAAACAAATAAAACAAAGATTGGATGTTTTTTTCTGGGGTCGATGACCACTGGTTGGTAGTGTAGTTATTTGAAGTAAGCAGTTGAGTAAATCTGTTGTTTTTTTTTTTGTTTTATCATATTTAGATATCGATACCAATCACATCACGTAACGTTTACACAGAAAAAATATACTGACTTTGAAATTGATATTTCAAGTAGGTATATAACTACAGTCGTTGAAAAAAAAATTAACATTGTTATTATTTTTTCGATTTTTCGTATTTAGATCATAATCTGCCTAGCCTTTTCCCAACTATATTGAGCGACTGCCTATCTGACCTCCACAATCCAGTTACTGGGTAATACGATACCCCTTAATAAACCGCGCACACCTCGCCGTCACCTCGTGTGTCTTAGTTTATTTTATAAGTTGTATTTTATATGTATTACCTAGTATATCATTTTTGTTATGTTGTAATATTTTTTGTTTGTATTTGTGTATTGTATTTTGTATGGGCCACAGCTGCCTGAAATAAAGGAAATTAAATTAAATTAAATAAGACTGGTTGTCAGACTTTCGGGCTTCTGACGACCCGTAACGACTGTCAAAGATCCACGAATGATAGCCGGGACCAACGGCCTTTGTATGTAAAGATGGCCATTAGGGGTCTTTGTATGTAAAGATGGTCATCCATCCACGGACCAACCGCGGCAAGCGTAGCTTAACCTGATCGATTGCCTGTGCGGCTGTTATTAATTAGCCACAAGCCCCCCGTATTTTTCGTATTTAGATATTATCGCTAGCTAATTTAATTTGACCCTGTAGACAAGTAATAATCGTATTATCATAATCAGTACAAAACGCCTTTTCTCATACTTATAGATGGTGCGTTAACAATGATTGATTCCTAATTAATCGTCCACTGAAGACAACCAACTAAGTAGTCCGAAGAATTACATACAAATAAACTAATGGACATCAAAATTATCATGATTAATAAAGGAAGGAAATCGTCAATAGATACCACTCTGTTATTTCGGAAGCATACACATCGGCCCATTAGCTCAGTTGGTTAGAGCGTCGTGCTAATAACGCGAAGGTCGCGGGTTCGATCCCCTCATGGGCCACAAGATCTTTTTGTTTTTTTTTTCTATGATTCCTTCCTGCTTTTTTTCTTTTGAACTATTTTCAGGATCTGATGATTTTATTTGTTGTCTCAATTAGTCTTATACCATACCTAAATAACATCACGGATCGTGATGTTAGAAATATATACATGAAGTAGGTAAGGTATACACCAAAACAATGTTATTATTGTTCACGATTCTAAACTATCGTAAGTTCTCTCACAATTTGCTGTTTCTATTTCAATTAGATAATGTAATCATCAAAAAAAGTTATATAATTTCTTGAATTAAACAAATAAATAATGCTACTTTACCGTTGCCAGTGAGAAAAAACTAGAGTACTCAATAACGTAATTTATGAATAAAAAAACTTTATTTTCAACAAGAAAAAAAGACCAAACGACAAAATAAATTTGGAGATGCTGGGATTTGAACCCAGGACTTTCAGCATGCGAAGCAGACACTCTACCACTGAGTTACATCCCCGGTGTCTGACATAACGAAATTATAAGTCACCTTTACTAACCACAGTCTGCTTATAAAATAGTGTAAATTGGCGCTTTCACAAAAATAGTGAAGTCCAACCTATATCCACAGTCTGTGCTATATCTATGTATAACACTAACAATAAAGCTGAAGAGTTTATTTTTTTGTTTGTTTGAACGCGCTAATCTCTGGAACTACCAGTCGGATTTGAAAAATTATTTTCGCATTTGATAGCCCAATTCTTGACGAAGGCTATTTATCATCACGCTACGACTCATAGGAGCCGTGCAAAATGAAAAAAAGTAAGAAATAATGCTAAGCGAAAATTAAGTAATAACTCGGGCAGGCGATGCATTGCGACGGGATGGGTCGGGGTAACAAGAAATTTCACGCGGACGAAGTCGCGGGCAGAAGCTAGTAAATAAATAATATTCAAATAAAAAAAGATCAAATTTAAAAAATTGCAACTTAAAAAACATTTGTAATTACATATCAAATAGATAGGGACGGACGGAATCAAGAAGTTTTGTGTTGTACTTACTTACTTACATGTTTTTAATTAGTCTAGGCAGATTCATAGCTTTTTATTATTTACTCTGACTGACTAGCAAAAACGCATAATTTATAAATAACAACTTTGCTAGCAACTTTTCTCAAGCGCTATATTTCTTGTTCACAGGTATTAGGTATAACAGAACGTGAATTCATGGACCAAATGGGAGTCTACTTCGTTGGATTCGTCTCACAATATGGCTACGACAGAGTTTTATCAGTACTTGGTAGGCACATGAGAGATTTCCTCAACGGATTGGACAATCTCCACGAGTATTTGAAATTCAGTTACCCGAGAATGAGGGCCCCCAGCTTTATATGTGAAAATGAAACCAGACAAGGATTGACACTACATTATAGGTCTAAAAGAAGAGGATTTGTTTACTACGCTATGGGACAAATACGCGAGGTGAGTATTATCAGTAATTATGATAACATCTTTAAATATCGACAAAATTGAAGAAAAACAAAAAAAAAGTAAGAAAGCAAAAAAATAAATTGGAGGCGCCGGGTATCGATCCCGGTACCTCTCGCATGCTAAGCGAGCGCTCTACCATCTGAGCTACGCCCCCGGTTGAAGACATGATTGAAATAGTGGAATAGTCTCTTATAATAATTACGACCAGGAGAAAGAAATATTGATTTCATTAAAACATTTAATTGGAATTTAACGCTTGATTTCATGAACATTCTTCATTTATTATTCACACAATTTTAACAACTCATAACTCGACCTCGACGTCATCTATTGAGTAGATAAAACAACTATACGACTTGCTCGTTTCTCAACATAGTCACTAGATGGCGCTATACATAAGAACTTCAACTTCTTTGAACTTATTTTCTGAAAATCCACTATTGCTAATGTTTTCTTCCAGGTAGCCCGTCATTTTTATCACAAAGAAATGCGAATAGAGTTATTACGGGAAGAATTACTATTCGACACGGTACACGTAACTTTTCAACTAACGTTCGACAATCGAGCCTTTACGCTAGCTTCTTTAGCGATGACCAGAGAAGAAAAACATCTGCCAATCAGTGCGTCCGTGCTGTTTGAAATATTCCCCTTTTGTATTGTGTTCGGGTAAGCGATTTTCATTTCATTTCATGAATTTTTTGGTCTAGAAAATAAGCACGTAACGTTATGCTCCACAAGACTTTATTGTACGTTATTGTTATTACAAAAAATTTTTTTTAATTATAGTCGCAGTAAGCTCCATTTTAACGCAATATAAAACTAGTATTTGTAATAATCACACTATCACACTAATAATAAAAAGGCAAAAGTTTGTGAGTGTGTGCGTGTGTTTGTATGTTACTTTTTCACGTTCAAACGGCTGGATCGATTTAAATTAAATTTGGTATGTAGATAACATATACCCTGGCTTAACAGATAGGCTACTTTTTATCCCGGTCTACGCGGGTGAAACCGCGGGGCCCAGCTGGTAAATAATAATAATAATAAAAAATGGAGCACAACGTGCTTAAATTTTCTGCATTTACATTCTAAATTATAAGAATTATCCAAACAAACGATGAGGGCGCCACTGCGCGCTCAGTCTGTTTTTATGTAGGCACGTACATAAGTATATGTAGGGAGAACCACTGATTAAAATGATTAAATTATTCCAGATCTGACATGGTAGTGAGAAGTATCGGCAACTCTTTGATGGTAATACTACCAGATTTAGTAGGAAAGAAAATAACCAACTGGTTCGACCTGGTACGACCGCTCATAGCCTTCAAGTTTCAAACTGTAAGTTCATTATACCGCTATATTTTAATTAGGAACATTAGGTAGTATCTGAAGTGCTATCTTCTGGTGCCTGTATGACATTAACAGACGGGCGTCTTTAAGGTCGTGGGTCATTCATTGTATTGACAAAACAATGTGTGACTTTAGATTCATGAAATGATCAATTCTAAGATCTGGCCACGATATCTACCTACATGGCAGACAACCGCAGTCAGCACCTCAGTAGGTACCTATAATAAACTAAGCACATAAATAAAAGTTAAATGCTGTTTGTTGGCAAGCTGGTTGCTAGCCGTTTTCAAGTGATGCACACCTCAGAACGGCTGGACCATTTTAGTATTTTTTTTTTATAGCCTTATTTTAGTTCCAGTGGGCAATACTTAGGTATGTTGTGTGGCTACACATTGGTAGTTGGTACCATAGATATAAGAAAGAAGTTTTTATATTTAGGTTGGTAACATCTATGGAACAAACATTGTAGACTAAAAATGAATTCTTGTCTCTTCTTGGTTGTTGATTCTTATCATCTTTTTGAAATTGACTAAACATAAATCTAATTAATTCTTTACTACTACAGATTCTGAACCGCACGAACAATATCTTCGAGCTGGTGACAGTGGAGGCTGTGATGCATGAGAAGGCTCCTGACAAACGCAACGAGTTGGTGAGACTGTCTGACGAGACTGAGGCAGCCACTGATAAGAACCTTAGGCTTAAAGGTACGTAGGAGAAATTGATAAAATACCCACGTAATTAAAGTAGGTATTTGGCGTTTATAATTTAGTTTCCAATTAGGTAAAAACATAATGAGTTTTTGGAATAATAATTCCGCTAAGTAACTGTTTCTATAGTAGGTAAGTTACCTAATAGAGAAATAGTTAAGTATCTCCTAGACTAGAATGACTAACTACCAGTCATTCGGAAATTATGTCTTATATACGAGTACTCTTTCCAAACATTTGTTTTACTTTTGACTTGCACGCCTATGGAGTTCCTTATTTTATTGACAGACAACCATAGTCGAAAAAAATCAATAGCAACCTATTTATTGATAGGCCACCAGGTCCATAGACGAAAAAATGCAATATTTTAATGAAAGATTTCTGAGAACAAGGATTTGAAAATGGAATACGGTTAAAGGACCATGGGCGGAATCGTCCCCACCCATCAACAACAATGAAATGTAGCTCAATTGATAGATCTTGGCAAGATGATATTTTTTTACTATGGCGACATTGCCCAAATGCATGGGGTTCTCATGGTATCTTACGTTTAAACAAATATCTCGTTGACGAATTATTGATGTATGGGCTCCGTCCCCACCTACCAACAAACATGGAGCTGATACCAATGTGTTCATAAAGTGCTCCCTATTTGATCCTTTGTTTTAGATAAGTCTGTGGGAATATAAATAAAAAAAAAAAAGCAATTTGTAATTATTAATTAACGTATATTTTTATGTTACATTTGTAAGTTATTTTAACATTATGGTTATATTACAGTACAAAATATGATGGTGTAATTAAACGAAATATACAAAATGTATTTCAACTGGTAGTTAGTTATCTATTATAAGTTGAGTTTATATATATAATGGATATAAATGATTTATATTCTTACAATACTCATAGTAGGCAAATAAAAATAGTGAATGCAAGTTTTACAATCGCTGAGTAAAGTTCTAAATAAGCTCCTTAGAACTCATCTCATATTATATCCATTATATTATGGTACATTTAATTTTAATATTTTTCAATAATTATTTTTACTCGTCAATTATAACGCTGTCTAACAGATACGCTGGCAGATTAAAATCTGAGTGACGACCTATTCCCATGTACCATATAATGGATATGATATGAGCACAACTTCCTACAGTGCGACTGCCCGTCAAGCAAGTACAGTAATAGTGTGCAATAGCATGTCTATCAGTAATATTCCCATTAATTAGCACATACGAATAATATGTGCGCGATCTAACATGTCTAGATTGTATTCGTGCTCTTACTAGCCACGCATTACTTAACATTATATTGCATCTTGGCAAGTCATTCAATGCATTTTCGCGATATAATTCAATAATATATAATCCATTTCGAAAATGTTCTGCACAGTAAGACTTAGCGAGTTTTAAATGATAAGTGCCTAGTGCTATTAAAATGACGTCATCTTGGCTTAATCTCGGAAAGTCTTCGAAGTGAGGCATTTGTGCTTCCATGGCCGTAAAAGTCACTGTATGACGATTGAGATTTTTCATTTCAACGTAATCTCGTAACAGATTAGGCGTGTTGATTTTATCGTGTATGATATTCAGTATTTCTGAGGCAAGCCTGGTGTCAGTAGCAACGCGATAATATGCATTTATGATCGCTGCAGCGATTCTAAAATCCACGAACATATTCGGTAAAGCTCTGTTAAAATATGACTGCCTTAAAAGTTTAAACCTATTTTTAAACTTTCCGTTCACAGCCTCTACCACCCACCGGCATATCGTTACTAACCGCGACTTATTTGCCTGTTCAGTGGTGAGTTGGGTAGCATGTCTGTCTTTTGTTGGAGGTATGTGAACCTCATAGCCAAGCGACTGGATGTCATAAATACTGTCTCTGAACCCTCTGTCTAATATAAATACATCTCTTCTGTGTATGAGCCAATGCAATAAATGTTCGTCTTGGTTCATTATATTATGCATAATCGTCGCATCCGATGTCACAGCAGGATATGGACCTAAAACATCGACTATATAACCATCGCTGGTTACTAATAAAAAAGGCTTTAATAAGTTCCTCAACTTGTGCAGACTATAACTTTTGCGTTGAAACAAAAAGTTCGAACTTTTTTCTATATAAATATATGTTCCGTCTGCTATTAAAATCAAAATAGTATTTTCCTCATTCCCAAAAATAGCTTTTGGTATCATAAGATTTCTTTCGAGAAGATCTCTTCTAGAAACATGGGCTATTCCAAGATGGTTTGGAACAAAATCTTGAGTTAGGCATTCTCTGGCCATTTTTAATTTTCTTTCGAGCTCTCTGCGTGATGTTTTAAAGAGCGTCGCCAGTCTCTCGTTAGGTTCACCAGTTCTCAGTTTAGTTACGTATACACCTAGAACTGTACGTGGATGACGGGCCCTTTCTGATAGACTCTGTGTTTCCGCCAAGATAGCATCGAACTGTTCTAATGTCAAACCGGTCCAAAAATGTAATTCCTGAGCATTAAGTCCAGATTCAAAATCCAAACTAGGGGCATTGTTAATGGCATTTACCAACATGTTTGTCAAGTCCGAAAAAAAAGAAGAATTGAAATAGGACGTAACGTTGATGTTGTCTAATATTTCGTCGATGTTTGTGTTGCTTAAATGATCATGGCATAATCGTGCACTTGGTGGAATATACAGGCGATAGTTACATACCAAATACACTTTCATTGAAGTTGGGATTCGTCTAAGGTTTTCGTTTGTGCACCGTCTGTAACAGCAGCTACGAGAAGAATTTGATGCCCTCACATAATCTCGAACGTAGAAGTCCTGTTCTTGATTTGCTCCATCAGCGTTCAACATCTGATCTTGCTCATCAACACCATGATGATCTTCCACAACGATATTTTGTACATTGACATCACCCGCGTTTCTTTGAATTTCTGGACCTGGGACGTCATTGTCTGCATTTCCGATGCGACCCTGTCGCGTAGCATTGCTAGCTCTTTGCCAGCATCTATGGCACACTGCCATAGTGTTATTGAATACAACCTGGAGCAAAAATAAAAATTGACGAGTATTAGAATCTGCCTTCTGAACTAAGGGTCGCGGAGTCAAATCTCTTAGGGCACAAGTATTCGTATAATGAATATGACGTGTTTAGTATTAACAGTAGTTAATACATAACACGTCATATAAAAAAAAAGATTTTCTTTTACTTTGAATGCAATTTTTACTATTGAAAATGAAGTACATAATTAGAAAAAAACGACCCGTATTACTACTAACTCTGATGGGACTCGAACTCACGACCTTTCACTGCCCGGATCTATACACGGTGACATTTGAATCACAGTTTTGCTAGAACAAATGTTGTTCAGACCATAGTCTACTACCATTCTATAGCACTAAATATGTTATTAAAATAAACAACACTAGGCGTTCTCAAATAAGTCTTATGTTGCTCAAACGTGTCAAACATTGACCGTAACATGAAAGTATTCATTGCTACCATATGGCGTTCAAAACAAAAGAGATAAGAGGAGTCCACGTGCACTACAAGGATGTCCGCGCGAAGTACCGTTCAGCCCATTTCTTTTGTTGACTGCCCCGGTCGGTCGTCAGTCTACCGAAATCTGTCAAGCGGGAACGCGTACGCACCCGTTGTTACCTACGTCACAGCACGTTATTTTTTACTTTAGGAAATTCCTTGAGCAACTTTTAAATAATAGCTAGGTAATGACCATTATGACCAGCAGATGTTAAAAGATCCGGCACACAGAATGTTGGAAATACATTGTTTTATTATACTCTTTTGTTAGAGGTAGTGTAAACAAAATTGTCAGCGTCCATTGATAAAAATATGGTTTTCATAGTTTGCAGTAGGTAGGTATCTACCTAACACCTGGTGCAGGCATTGTCATCTGCACCCAAATGCCTTTTACAAAAATGAAAAATAAGTACTTAAACTAACATAATCTTTAAAATGTATCACTGTAGGCACAATGCTCTGTCTCGTACGTGAGCCCCGCGCCACGCCGCAACTACCTACTATGAAGCGCACGCGAGCGCGGTGTTTGTGTTGTAGGGAGTAACGATAATCCCGACTTTTTTAACTATGTCTTTTTTGTGTTTTTTCAAAAACCAATGACGTATTTTTTTTTATTTGATGCTATACATTGGTAGTAAACCATGGTCTGAACAACGTTGGTTCTAGCAAAACTGTGATTCAAATGTCACCGTGTATATTTGTAATACGGGTCGATTTTTTCTAATACTTCATTAGGAGGTGGGTGTTAGCGGCTGTAACACAGTTATAATAAATAACTTTGCAGCCCCTACCTATGTGCATATATTTTTTGTACTGTGCGTTTTTATTTAAATAAAGAATTTATCATTTATTATTGTTTTCTATACATATTCAAATAATATGTATTAATGTAGGTAAGCGTTTTGTTACATAGTATAATACTCATAGTACAAGCTCTGTTTAGTTTAGGGCTAGATAAATAGGTGTAAGTATTCGCCGAAAGTGTAGTCCCAAGTATAAAATGGCAATCAATGTACATATTGTAGGTGTGGCACAGGAGGGTCTACATTATTATAAATATTTTGCAGTGAAAAACACTTATCAGTTTGAATTAAGTACATATCAGTTATATTTATTATTTAAATATATAATAAAAGATGTTATTTACCTGTATCTGCGCATTTTGTGAAATATGGTTAACTAATTCAGGTTCACTTTCAATTAACGCCTCTTGTAGAACGTGCCGCCTTTGTCGCAAAACAGATCGCGGACACATAATACACCGCCGTCCAGTTTCCATAATACACAGTATGCAATCCAGTTATCACAAAGTCCTTTATCGTGCCAGGTTCAATCGAAAAGCTATTAATCAGTCCAGTAAACAAAAAGGGGTCGTAGTTGTAAAGTAAATACCGATAACATAGAAAGAAATAACACGTGAACGTACACTGCAGTGAACTGACTGTGACTAAGGTTCGGGCGACTACCTGCGCAAGAGCGTGGGTTGGGGAGCGCTCCCCGCCCCCGCTCCCGGGGGTTATTTTGTAACCGGTTATCTTTATTTGCATGCGCTGCCCGCCGCTGTGCACTAATGATAGATATTTTGGAATTATTCATCAATAAATACGTCAACGAGATATTTGTTTAAACGTAGATACCATGAGAACCCCATGCATTTGGGCAATGTCGCCATAGTAAAAAAATATCATCTTGCCAAGACCTATCAATTGAGCTACATTTCATTGTTGTTGATGGGTGGGGACGGAGCACATACATTTTTGCCCATCCCCCTTTGTACAAAAATATAATACCTACGTCTCGTACCGAAATATTTGGCATGATGTAGGTAAGGGCCGCTGAGAGAAGACTTTCAGGTATAATTATTTAGAAAATACAGAAGAAGGTAGGTACGGCTGAATTAATTGGATAATCCTTTTCTTAAAGTATTTATATATTACGAGACTGATTGAGATTACCATCGCGGATATATTTTGCGGAGAACCACTTTTGAACCTTACAACCACAGTAATAAGGTCGAAAAGTGGTTAACCGCAAATGTCCGCGATGGTACCTACACTACCAAATTAATGCAGCTGTCTGAACATATAAATGTAGGTAGGTGCCTACATTTATATGTTCAGACAGCTGCCTGGAGCTACCTACATATTTAATTTGCCAGCTGTTTTTTTTTTTATATTTCTATGTTTACCAGCGTCTTTTAATGTAGCGGCCACATCAACGGGATATGCCGTTGATTATTGCGATGAAGGACGTAGGTGGTAAGTGTAGCCACATACCAAGATAATTTGACCGAATCCTGACCGAATTTAATACCGCGATGTTAATGGCGATGAATGATGGGCATTGACGTTGACGTTAGTGTGGCCCGGGCATAACAGATACGAGTATACAGCGGGGTAATTGCGTAACACACTATCAATCGGAATCAGTTTCATTTTGACAGTCCAACAGCATTCATTGCGTTAGCAGACTTTTTCGCACTTAATAAAAATTATGGATTAGCAATTTGCTTCAAAATGATTCAGCTATCGATTAATATCAGTGTGTTACGCGATTATGGTGGGTTAGTTTTCAATGGCCAGTACGTCCATTCTGTAAAATTCAAACAACAACTCGCATCTCACATCGCTATTCAGTCTCACTCGTAAAATAGATGCTTTTTATTTGACACTTTGAATCGGGTTCGAGTGCGAAGTGAGCGTCGAAGTGACGGGGGAATTCCTACTGAATGCCACTTCTTACGTCATCTCATACTTTATCTGTCAAAATCTTTCGGTCAAATCTTATGGTCAACTCGCTGACACGCTCGCAAGGGTAACGCTAGTGTAAATTAGAATTATCAACCGAGTTTTTAGAATGCCAATCAAGAAACTCTCCGCGGATTCAGATTCGAAGTTTAGAATGAGGTCTTACAGAAACACACGGCAGCCAAATTTTTGCACAGTGTGTTCTACGCTACCCACAGAACAGATATCTGTTCTGTGGTTCTTCTACCCATGAATATTCAGAATAACTTTCACTGTGGCAGCTGTTTTTTTTCGTGATTTCAAAGTTGGTCCCATAGAGAAATTTGTTCATATTTATCGGTAGAACACCCTGTGAAAATTTGGCTGAAAGAAAGAAAGAAAGAAAATACGTTTATTTGCGGTAAACATGACGCAAAGGACAACAAAATAAAATAACAATTTATAAAACTAGTTTTGGGGAAAATATGCGTCACATCTACGCAAAACGGCTACCGCTCAGCATAATGCCGCGACCCCATGCGAAACGGAGCCCCAGCGCTGGTTTTCAGCGATAGCCGGCGTTGACGCGATGACGTCGACCGGTGCAGCATGTAACAAATAATATGCAATTAAAAAATAAATAAAATATAAAGCTGGCCCAGCTGGCTGGTCATTGGAAACTAGATATCGATACCTAGGTCTTCACGTCTGTGAAGTTTAGGTACACACGGCTACACATCAAGCTATACATTTCCAGTTTATACTGACCTCTCATTGTAAGGAAATCTTATACAATGCGAGATCAGTTTACACTGGATTTTTATAGCTTGATCTGTAGCTGTAGCCGTGCGTACCTACACACAGTTATTTCTTAGACTGATATTTCAAATGTCTACACTAACTGCGGTCGCTGACCCCACAAAAAAAAATCATCAAAGTAATTAATTTCATTTTTGTTTTTTCGTGTTCAGATATCGATATCTACCCATCACGTCAGCGGAGTTTCGCTAGTAAATTTAATATGACCCTTTATAGTCGATTTTGCCTCCTGGCCTACACCGAATCTTACTTACCCGAACATACATTATGCGTTACATAGCACCCTTAACAGAGGATATCTCTCGCCTTCAAAACATGACTTACATATCAAACCATGACCTGGAAACCATTGCTCCCCTAATACTCGTCAACTTACCAATATGATTCCAATCTGACAGTTGAGTAAACTGGACTCGAACCCACATCAATCAGTGTCACAGCTTCCTAATTGAATATAACTTCGATAGACTCCGTCACTGAGATTGAGTAAAGCTGCCGCGCTGATGTTACAAAATTTTCAAACGGTCTTTTTTAATTAGCTAAGGAAACTTCACAGAATTGATGGGTAGATATTAACGGCCATCTGTAAAGTCAGGCAAATTAATTGTTAAGCAAATTGACACCCTGCCTGCGTCAATTTGCCGTTTTATAGCCACTTTTTAAAACTGTCAAAGTATGACAGTTGTGATTTGAATTTAAAAAAAAAAACTTTATTCAGTACAGAAAAAAAAACACGGTAAAATAAATACAAATTCTCTGGACCCCACACTAGGATTCCCTGTGTCGTGTGTGTGTGTGTAATTTATTACTTACGGACAATTTTAATTGGTAGTCAATTCGCTTTACAATTACGCTGTAAGTGGCAAGCTGTCTATCTATGATTTTGCGCACTTTGGGGTTTTCAAAAATACATTAAAAAGGGTCTAGTATACCCAAAAAAAATTGCTACGGGCTAAAAGCGACAGTCGTTCCCCACTTGAAACTGACAGCATAACGCTTTTTCGTTACGTCACATTTTCTGCCAGTTTACTCCTACCACAAAACGCGTTATTAAAAAAGAAACTCAAGTTCACGACCCTTGTAAATTGTTTTCTTCATAATAGACAAGAAAACTTTCTAGCTTGCAAAACAAATGAAAATTGATGTCATACATCAACAACAATTCAAAATTAGTTGCTCTCTAGAACTACCATATCTCTTGTGACAACTAACTTTGATACCAACTGAAAGCTCAGCATTTTGATAGACACAGGTTCTGCCAGAGAAACTTTCAACTTTATGCTCTATGTATCAAAGTTCAATTTCATTTGAGGCTAGGTGTCTTTGTTCAACGAGGAGTAATCATTATTTATGAGGTCTCAGTTTTAGTTTCGCCGTGATCTGGCTCCGTACACTGTGTGGACAGCTCTAGCTATGTACCTAAGGTACGAATAACTTGATGGTGGTTACGAAAGTCACCAAGCAACTGGGGTTATCTGATACCACAGAGCTCGGCGCCTCGACGGCCGCGGGTACAGTCCTACCAACTTATCTGTGAACTGAAAGAGGACGGCACCGTCGATGCGTCGACACAATCGAAGACATTTCAACATGACGGCCGTAGTTCCAGTTTTCGCCATTTCACAGATAAGTTGGTAGGAGTGTAGAGGTGGCATTGTTACGTTAGTAGTATTATTTATTCTGTGGCATTGTCAACACTTTCCACACTTGAAACCATAAGCGTCTCGCCGTTTACTCGCACCACATTATTATGGCGGTATTTACATCGCCACATGTGAACTACGCAACACACTGTCGTCACGCAAAATCCTCCAATCAGAGTTTACCGCGCGACTAGCATATATACAACGTCCAGACATCAACCGTTGGGCAGTTGCCCACCAGACACAACACGCGTCTGATCGGAGGATCCTCCTTTTTCTATGGAGGATGAGTGAACTTTACATCTTATTCCTCATGCCTCTATACTGGTGATCCCGTGTATGAACGTCAGCGCAACCTTCGTGCAACTCCTTCAGCGTGACGTCATCATCATCACTTCCTCAAGCTTTTGAGCGGCGAGTCACACAGCCAGCCAGCACCCACGGCTTCAACGGGTATCCTGACCACCTGCATGCAGCGGACACGCATTCCTGGTCATCACCTTCAGCCGCAACCTCAACTCGGCGCTGTACATCCGACTCACTAGAGCATAACGCAGCGCCACCCCGACTCACTGGGGAATCTCCGCAGACAGTTCCGACTCACCGTGAACTTTGCGGCACCCAGTTCCGACTCACTGGAACCTCAACTGGCAAGCATCGCAAGATACACGACTCGACCTCCGGTCTCCGGAGGGGAGTGATGTGGCGGTATCTACATCGCCACATATGAACTACGCATCACACTGACGTCACGCAAAATCCTGCATCGCGCAATCATCGCAATCGCGCGGCTAGGATTTACTCGTATAGTCGTATAATATATGCTAGTCGCGCGGTAAACTCTACATGATATATACAACAGATAATCTAGTACTAAAAACCTCGTATACACGCTATCGGAATTTTTGCAATAACTTGCTTCGAAAGTTAAAAATAGCTTACGAGAAGAGTGAATTAGAAAAAGCTAAGAAAGATCCTAAAGCCATGTGGAAAACAATAAAAGAAATAACGAACACAAAAAAGACAAATGTTAGTCCTTTAGAGCTACTTAAGATACGAGATGACTCACAATCATCAATTAACGAAGTAAATCACTTTTTTAGTAACGTGGGCAAAAATTTGGCGGCAAAAATTATATCACAGGCTCATACACCAACCACGGCCAGTAATCCTTTTACTCCTAATTTAGGCCAAGATAGCTCTCAAAACCCCCCCGTCGACTCTCTTACGATATTGGAGGCTGATGAAGCAGAAGTAGAGTCTATCATACTTCAGTTACGAGATAACTGTGCCGTGGGATGGGATGGAATATCATCTTTACTACTGAAAAAAAACCGACATGTACTGGTCCCTCCACTGACTTACCTCTGTAACCGATGCTTTCAAACAGGTGTATTCCCGGATGCTCTTAAGAAGGCAATTATACACCCTATTCATAAGGGAGGGGACAGAAGCTGTGTTAACAATTATAGGCCAATATCAGTATTGCCAGCCCTTTCCAAAATTCTTGAAAGGATTTTAAATAAACGTCTAGGGAGCTTTTTAGACAAACATAAAATAATTGCAGGGAATCAGTACGGATTCCGACAAGGAGTATCGACCGAGGATGCTGTTTTGGATCTCACGCAACAGGTAGCTAGAAATCTAGACAGTAAAACCAAATGTTTGGCAATCTTCCTGGACCTTGCTAAAGCATTTGACACAGTTTCTGTTCCCAAACTTATTGCTAAATTAGAACTCGTTGGTGTACGTGGTTTGCCACTTGAGATTTTCAGGGATTACCTCAAAAACCGTACCCAACTGGTCAAAATTGGTTCGTACTACAGTGAAGAGGAACCAGTAACTTATGGTGTTCCTCAAGGAAGCATACTTGGGCCTTCGCTCTTCCAAATTTACGTGAACGACCTGTGCAGGATGTGTCTCGCTAACTGTAACATTTACGCGTATGCAGATGACACCGCTATTCTTGTTTACGGACCTACTTGGGATGTGGTCAAAGCTACTGCAGAAGAAGCCTTGTGCAAAATAATGAAATGGCTCAATAGCAACCTTCTGACACTTAACTTGAGCAAAACATCTTATATACCATTCGCAATCCGACATAACACTGCACCTCCTCATACTTTCTCTGTAATTGCTCACTCGTGCTCGAATTTGCTTAGACCTTGTGGCTGCCCAGCACTCACCAGAGCGGACAGCGTAAAGTATCTTGGAGTGCAGATTGATAGCGCACTAAGATGGGACAAGCAGATCCAAGTCGTTACCACAAGAACATTGCGACTTATACACATCTTTAAGTCCCTTAGAGACTCGGCTAGTCCTGACACACTGAGGATGGTGTATCATGCGCTGTGCCAGTCAGTTCTTGGATATTGCATAACCGCATGGGGAGGTGCAACTAAAACCAGTTTTCTGAGAGTGGAAAGAGCGCAAAGAGCAGTACTCAAAGTTCTATCTAAAAAACCCTACAGGTATCCAACAACGCAACTGTACGCTGTCTGTAAAGTTCTCACAGTACGGCAACTCTTTGTGCTCCGATCAATTCTTAGAGCACATGTCGGTCTGCCTCCGCCAAACCCAAATAAGCGAGTAAATCTCCTTCCAAGAACCCAACACAAAACCACCTTCGCAGAACGCCAATTCTACATATTAGGTACACACATGTATCACAACGTAAATTCGCTATTAAATATTTTAAAATTAAACACATACAAAATAAAATCCGTAGTAACAGAGTGGCTACTACAAAAGGACTACGCCTACACGGAGTCTTTGCTTACATACATCACCTAGTATTCCAACACCTAGGCAGTAGCAGTCTTACAGCTTTTACTCTAAAACGTACTCAGTTAGGCACTTATATTCCCCAATTATAAACTCAAACGTAACACTACAATCCATTTAACTCACACATACATAACACACATCATACATACATAACATTACACACACCATACATACGTAACATAACACACACCATACATACATAATTTTTCTTTCACTACACATAACAAAATTACCGAAGCTTATTAGCATCAACACCGTTCATTTCTCTATTAATTATTTAAAAACAATTATTTGGCCGAACACTGTCTTTTAGAATACAGGCTATCCTAGTCTATGAGACAGGGTTTATATACTTTTATACAGATTTTGCATTATATGAACTGTATTGTAATGTACATTTTAAGTGTGTTTCTGTATCTTAATTGTGAATAAACCTTTATTTATTTTATTATTTATTTATTTAACTTCCCGATATCAACCGACGGGCAGTTGTCCACCAGATGCGACACCCGTCTGGTCGGAGGATCCTCCCTTTTCTATGGAGGATGAGTGAACGTTACACCTTGTTCCTCATGTCTCTATAGTATAATAATGTTACAGTAGTTCATCTTCATAGAAAACGGCCGAAAAATCGCGCTTCGAAATCTCAGAACATTATACCAGTACGCAACAGTTCGAGTGTGCGGCAGTTACGCACGGACGGACGCGTATTTAACTACCGAGCGGCCGTAGGTAATTAATTCAAGGGCACTGACCAGATAAACTACTGCAGCTTTATTATTCTGTGCTCGCAGTATACCACACAAATCAATCTGTCAATATGTATATCCTTATCCCAACTATGTTGGGGTTGGCTTCCAGTCTAACAGGATGCAGCTGATTACCAGTATTTTACATGGAGCTAAGTACCTACTGGCTATCCGACCTCCACAACGACCACAACCCAGTTAAGTACTGGGTAACACGATACCCTTAAAGACCGGTTGTCAGGCTTACGGGCTTCTGACGACCCGTAACGACTGTCAAAGATCCACGAATGACAGCCGGGACCAACGGCTTAACGTGCTTTCCGAGGCACAGAGGGTCTTGGTATGTAAAGATGATGACCCACCCACGGACCGACCGCGGCAAACGTAGCGACTTGTGCGGCTGTTATTACTTAGGGACGAGCTCACAAAAAATGAGGTACTCGTAGAAACTGACGGCTACGAAGGCGGCCCGCAGCAGAAGTTGTGCGCTCAGCGCACTTTCGGCGCTTCGAATTTAATTAGTTTTACCTACTACAGTCTCTAGTCTCTAGATGCTGCCGACGAGACGATTTCGTGCTCTGAATTTTAAAACTAAACTAAAAGAACACACATGGCCTATTTCACGATGTCCGAATAACCACTACATACAGAATAAATTCAAAAATGGAACAGAATTTGTATGAAATTATCTGTCAAGTAAGTTAATAGGAACTTAATCGTAGCTGGTGAAGCAGGCCCTTACAATTGCAATTTCTTTCATTTTAACAATTCGAGGATACGTCGAAGCGTGTTTTTTAGCTCGGCGTGGTGTAAGTGAAATGGCGTTATGGCTGTCTATTTTAACGCGCGAGATAGAAGACTTAAATGTAGATTTAATGACAAAATGCTATACCTACTTAAATAAATTTTTAACTTACCTAGAAAGTTCTTAACATATTTAAATATCTTCGATATAAAACAAAATATGTTTCTGCACAATAAGAAACTGCACCCTAATTGCGTAACACATTTTACACATTATCAATCGGAGTTGGTTTCATTTTGAAACAAATTGCTAATCCATTGCTTTATATGTTCGAAAAATTTGTCTGCTCGACAACGTAAATAAGGCAATGAATGTTGTTGAACTGTCAAAAAGAAACTAACTCCGATTGATAATGTGTTACGCAATTAGGGTGCTGTTTACGATAATCGTACAAAAACAGAAAATAGACGGTGCTACTTTGGATTTTTTTTCTATTGAAAAAATTTCAAGTGTTCATGTTTTGGTTTTAGTAAGCATTAGACACAATATATTCAAATAACAGATAATATGGAAAATGCAAATGTTTTAACCATTTGTTTTTATAGGAATTATAAAAATACAAAATTATCGATGTATCCCCTTAATTTTCATACAGAGCACAGCTCTAGAGTGGTATCTCTTCATACAATCAATCATAGTTCGTAATTTCATTCGTCAGCAGGGAAATTATAAAGTTTTCCCGCGCTTTCCATGAAAACCGCAATTTCTCGTTCACGGGGACGCCACTTATAACAGAAACTCATTTAGAAAATAAATTATGTGAAAATAACAAGGGATTTAGTCAACAAGTTAATTTGTTATGATGGCTGGATTTGAAGGAACACATAGCATAATCAGCCTATAATGTTTCCACTACTGGGACACAAGCCTCCTCTTTTCGAAAGGGAATGGGCTGAAATCTACCAAGCGTGCCTAGTGCGGGTTGGTTGGTTGGTCACATATCGTCGAATTTTTGATTCTAGAACATGACGGTTTCCTCACGATGTTTTCCTTCACCGTTTTGGGAGGTGATGAAATTATTATCCCCAGACACAGACGTGGGAAAAATAAAACTTTTTGTATAGACAAGCAATTTTCAAAAAAAAAAACCTCTTGTAGGACTAGGACTTACACGGACGCACGCACAGCTCTTTCGGAATCTAGATCTAAAAATCTGTGTCACAAACTTTCAAGGTTCGAATTTAAATACAAGCTCGTATTTGTTGCGCAGACAGGTAATATGGAGATCATTCATAGTATTTCGGCATTTATCCAGAAGGCGGAACATAAACCTTACATCCAGCGCAAGAAATAATTCCAGGAGATAGATTAGACTTAGGTACGAAACAACAGTCAAGGAATTCAACCAAGATTTTATGCGATCCATATTTGGTTATAAACGCCAGCAAAATGCCCTTCGAAAGATACTGATGTATCAACACAACATTGCTTCGCTTTGAAGGATACTAATGAGACACAATAGAAGTTTTATTGGTGTATGTCCTTCAAAGCTACGTAGCTTTATCCCAACCATGTTGGGGTCGGCTTCCAGTCTAACTGGATGCAGCTGAATACCAATATTTTACATAGAGCGACTGCCTATCTGACCTCCACAACCCAGTTACTAGGTAATACGATACGATTGCTTTACGTTGACATTTGGTAAATTTTCCAGGCATGCAACCAAAGAAGCGCTTTGCGTATGACGGAAGACCTTTACCTGACGTTATTAATTTACATCTTAAAGGTAGAGGAGATCAAAGAGAATACTTGGCTGTAAACAAAGTAGCCTGTGCACTAGATAATATATAAAATATGGCACGATTAGTTTTTAATGCAATCAATACTGTAAATACAAGACTATCTAGATGACTGGTGCACCAAATAATTTGGAATCTTTACCAAATTCACTATATATCCTTCTACATACAGATCTATTTAAGAAGAAACGCGGTTACGTGGTCTTTGGTGTTCATTCTTTTCTCCCTGGTTAAAGGCTCTTACAAAGAGGCGCGACACGCTACGCGAATCGTACGCGACACAAAGGCATCGCGTGTCGCGCGACGAGTGGTGACTTTGTGTCGCATGCGATTTGCGTCGCGTCCAAATGTTTTTTTACGTAATAATCTACCACTGCCATGAATACCTATCTATCTTTTGTTTTTTGGCGTATCAATTTTTTTTCTGATATTAATATAATTAGGTACTTACCCCAAAAAACAAAACATAGGGTGGTAGTTAGACATTATATTATAAACAAATACTTGGACTAGTATCACTAACCAGGGAGAAAACAGAGGAATACATTCATTTGAAATGAACGCCTACGACCACGTGACCGCGTTTCCTCTTAATTCTATTTCGATGTTTAGCAAGCACTTCTATAATATGTCTATCTTCTACTTCTTATCACTTTATAAATTTACTTTTCTCAAGATTTTGGTTGCTTCAGAAAACTTCCAATGTGTTTGTCGAAATCTATTTTTAGACCCCAATCTTTTTCGACAAATATTTGGATACTCGAGGAGGGTTTTTGCAAATACACATCGTACTTCTTCTCGCACTGAATTATTTAAGTATGATACTTTTACAAGTTCTGTATAAGTATAAACTACCTATTTTTCCGAAACTTTTGTGCTGTACATTTTTAGAATAAGTTCAATATTCGTAATGAAAGGTTATTTTTTTTTTATTATTGTTGATATTTAATTTTCCTCTCCACTATCGTTGTTAACTTCGTTAAATTTCTTCTCCATCTTTACTGTAAATGAATTCTTTAGAACCAACTCGCAAAATAAGTTTTATAGACATTTAGTTTTGTTCTTTAATCGTCACTTTCATGTAGAATATTCTATTTCTTCTCCATCATCCTTGTTATGAGTGTTTAAAAATCTTTGTCTTTATCCAGGACAAATGATCTACATGGACAACTGGCGGATGATGATGTACCTGGGCACTCCTGTGATGCCGGACCTAGCTGCTCTTGTGTCTACTGGGCTTTACATCAACGATCTGTCGATGCACGACTTTAGCAGGTAAATTGCAATAACTTTCACTGTCCGTAAAGCTGAGACAAAAATTAATGATGCACAATCCTACAGTATTAAACATGAAAGTGTTAATACAGCATATAAAAATTAAGATTGTATCTAATTTAACACACTCTTTTTTACAAATGACGTAACGCTAACTTCACAACACGAAGTACAAACCAAATAAAAAATAGTCACTTAAAAATTCTAACCTGGATCTTAAAACCAGTCTAGAATTACGTTGGGGTCGGCTTCTAGTCTAACCGGATGCAGTTGAATACCAATATTTTACATGGAGCAACCGCCTATCTGACCTCCACAACCATTTTTCCGGGTAACACGACAAAGACTGGTTCTATAACATATCTACTCCTAATATTCCAGAGACCTAATGTTAGCTGGAACACAGCAATCCGTGGAGTTGAAGCTAGCATTAGACCAAGAACAGCAGAAGAGTAAAAAGCTGGAGGAATCAATGAGGAAACTCGATGAGGAGATGAAGAGGACTGACGAGCTGCTGTACCAGATGATACCGAAACAGGTTGCTGATAGACTGAGGAATGGAGAGAACCCTATAGACACATGTGAGGTGAGTAAGGTAACACAGTAAATAAAAACATAAAAGTCAAATAACAATGCAGTGAATCAACTAACCTATGCAGACATATAGCAAAGGCTGGTAATACAAAGCTGGCAAATACAAAGGCAGTAATAACTAAGAAGGGGTAAGTACATGTTAAAGCAATCTTCAACAGGTTAAAGTAAATGGTTGGTATCTACGTAGGATTTCAACATCATCACACAACACATAAATTTTCATGGTGAGATTTTTTACAGTATAGACCTGCTGTTAGAATGATAGCTCACTTCAAGCTCACCGCACCTAAGTTTTCATGGTGAGATTTTTACAGTATAGACCTGCTGGTAGAATAATGGCTCACTTCAAGCTCACCTCACCTAAGTTTTCATGGTGAGATTTTTACAGTATAGACCTGCTGGTAGAATGACATCTCACTTCAAGCTCACCTCACCTAAGTTTTCATGGTGAGATTTTTACAGTATAGACCTGCTGGTAGAATGACAGCTCACTTCAAGCTCACCTCACCTAAGTTTTCATGGTGAGATTTTTACAGTATAGACCTGCTGGTAGAATGACATCTCACTTCAAGCTCACCTCACCTAAGTTTTCATGGTGAGATTTTTACAGTATAGACCTGCTGGTAGAATGACATCTCACTTCAAGCTCACCTCACCTAAGTTTTCATGGTGAGATTTTTACAGTATAGACCTGCTGGTAGAATGACATCTCACTTCAAGCTCACCTCACCTAAGTTTTCATGGTGAGATTTTTACAGTATAGACCTGCTGGTAGAATGACATCTCACTTCAAGCTCACCTCACCTAAGTTTTCATGGTGAGATTTTTACAGTATAGACCTGCTGGTAGAATAATGGCTCACTTCAAGCTCACCTCATCTAAGTTTTCATGGTGAGATTTTTACAGTATAGACCTGCTGGTAGAATGACAGCTCACTTCAAGCTCACCTCACCTAAGTTTTCATGGTGAGATTTTTACAGTATAGACCTGCTGGTAGAATAATGGCTCACTTCAAGCTCACCTCACCTAAGTTTTCATGGTGAGATTTTTACAGTATAGACCTGCTGGTAGAATGACATCTCACTTCAAGCTCACCTCACCTAAGTTTTCATGGTGAGATTTTTACAGTATAGACCTGCTGGTAGAATGACATCTCACTTCAAGCTCACCTCACCTAAGTTTTCATGGTGAGATTTTTACAGTATAGACCTGCTGGTAGAATAATGGCTCACTTCAAGCTCACCTCACCTAAGTTTTCATGGTGAGATTTTTACAGTATAGACCTGCTGGTAGAATGACAGCTCACTTCAAGCTCACCTCACCTAAGTTTTCATGGTGAGATTTTTACAGTATAGACCTGCTGGTAGAATGACATCTCACTTCAAGCTCACCTCACCTAAGTTTTCATGGTGAGATTTTTACAGTATAGACCTGCTGGTAGAATGACAGCTCACTTCAAGCTCACCTCACCTAAGTTTTCATGGTGAGATTTTTACACTATAGACCTGCTAGTAGAATGACAGCTCACTTCAAGCTCACCTCACCTAAGTTTTTATGGTGAGGTTTTTATAGAATAGACCGGCTGAAAAGTAAAAGTACGTGCTCATTATCAAATATTACTTTCTAATAGAAAAAGTTTAGTAAATATTTGTGCCAAGTTTTTCGTGGAATCATCTTACATTTCCCCCAAATATGATTGTTCCTGTTTCCAAGCCTCATTGTTATTCTGTTGCTTAACATATGATAAAATAGAAATCAATGCTTGTCTATCTTATTGATAAGTCGCGCGTCACGAATTTTCCTTGTACACACTATCAGAATATGAAATTCTTTGTATATACTTCATACTAACAGTAACAGATTTAGTACTTACTTCCTTACATTCCATATCTACCAGTAGATATTGGATTTAGTTTAGATAGTGTCAAAATAAGTACGTAAGTAAGAATAATATCTTAGACTTGGGTCGTGGTTAAGATCAGATGGTAATTATGGATCAATGTTAGCCCAAGTATATGTTTTGTACTTACTCAGTGTCAGATATAGGTCCTCTCAAATAGTTTTTAAATTAAATCAATTTCTTTCACGTTGCTAACCGAAAAATAAGCCAGATTTTATGATGATTTTATGTTTTTTATTCTTTTATTTCTGATGATATAATTGTTGCTGTTTACCTCAACACTTGATGCTACTAATAAATTTAAAATATAAACGTTAGAGCTAAATATCGTTCCTCAGGTATTTTTCTAACAATTTGTTGCACGTCGGCACGTTATCATTAATGACTGAAATGTGACGGCATATAATTTATTTTTCAATACACCTCCTCGAAAACTGGTTCATATCGCACTACGATTAGGTTCACAATGCAATATATTTCACACGAGTGCGATTTTTCATTTTCCAACACGTGTGCGGGAATAAAAATTGCCACAGATAGCAAAGGATCATGGGCAAAAATATATGAAGCCTGGTACTCGGTCCAATAGCCATACATATATATCATTGGAAAGGTCTTTTTACAAGGATTAATGATAACCGAGTCGCTTGTCTCCATTTGCTGTCGGAACGGAGTTATTTTGTGTTAAGTATTTTTTTTTTTGTTTTTGTTTCATTTTGTTAAGATAATGGTGATATTATATAATTTTCTTCTATAGAATCCTGTGTTTGTTGATTAATAGATACTAAAATGAATAAACACTCAGGAATAAAAAAAAAATTGAAAAAGTAAGAAACGTTATTTATTTTTTTAAACATTATTATCAACAATAATGACATCGTTGAGGAACGCTGCAGGAGCAGTGAAGCCTACATGTCTGGCATATCCTAGATACCAAACGATTGAAACTATATGAGCACAAGTGCCGATTGTTCGTCGTCCGGTCAAACACGTGCAGTAATAATTGCATAAAATGTTATGGATATTGGTTTCGTTTTCATTAACATTGTTTTTTACTAATACATAACAATAATAAGTTCTTGACCGTACGTGACGCGACTGTATGCGTCCGCGTAAAAGCCAGGCATCTTCGTTTACCATATTCATTTAAATCTTGGAGTGCGCTTTCTCTATATACTTGTAGAATGTATAGTCCATTTGATAAATGCTCGCTGCAGTAGGATCGGGCTAGCTTCAGTTGATAGGTGCCCAATGAAAGTAAAATAATCTGTTCTTCCGTCAGTAGTGGGAAGTTCTGTATTTCGTGACTTTCTATTCTTTGAAAATCCGCTCTTCGGTTATTCAAATGTTTTCTTTCAACATAATCATAAAGTAGATTCGGGGAATCTATTTTCTCCCTGATTATGTTTAGGAAGGCCTCTGCGTGAATGTTGTCATCGATGGGTATGTGGAAGTTATTAAACATAGCTGCGGCGATTTTAAAATCAATGAACATTTTTGGTAGTGTTTTATTAAAATATTTTTGCCGCAAAAGCTTGAAATCTCGTTTGAACCTCCCGTTCACCACTTCCACTACCCACCGGCATAGTGTAACTGATCGAGCTTCATTACCTTGCTCAGTAGTTAGCTGTGTCTCCCATCTGTCTTTAGATGGTGGAACGTAGGATTCATATCCCCATGCTTCGATAGCATCTAAGCTGTCCCGGAAGCCGCGATCTAATATGAAGACATCGTTCGGTTGAAGAAAGCAATGCAATGGGTTTTCTCCATCATTCATTATATCGCTCATGATGTTCGCATCAGTCTTAGTGGCAGCGTATGGTCCCAAAACATCGATTATATAGCCATTGGAACACACAATTAAAAACGGCTTCAGCAAGTTCTGAAACTTATGCAGGCTATAAGATAGACGCTGGAACAAAAAGTTCGAGCTTTTATTGATATATATATAAGTCCCATCGCATATAACGATAGCTTTATTGTTTTCTTCATTGCCAAATAACCCTCTTGGTATAGTGAGGTTCTTTTCTAAAACGTCGTTTCTATTCATATGGTCCACTCCCAAGTGTAATATTACATATTCATTCATGAGGCATTCGCGCACAATAGTTAGTAAACGTTCCAGCTTTCTTCGTGACATATTAAATAACGTCGCTAGTATTTCATCTGAGTCTCCGGTACGTAGTTTCGTCAGATATATGCCTAACGCAGTTCGAGGCTCCTTGCACCTCCCACTTAGTGAGGGTGTTTGTTCTAATATGGAATCAAACTGTTCGCATTTGCGTCCTGTCCAAAAGTACTTATCCTCGTTGCTTAAAGCACCTCTTGTGTTGAAATCTAGCCTAGGTCCACGATTTAAAACCATTCTCAACATGTCACAAACGTCGCTAAACTGTTGCGCATTGGAGTTATGTGTGACATTGCAGAATTGAGGCAGCTCTTCCCAAGCATTGCTCTCAAGGTGTTGTCCACATACTCTAGCACCGTCAGGAATATATAACTTATATTCACAGAAAATGTGAATCTTGATCGTCTCTGGTATTCGATGGCGGGTTGCGTTTTGGCAAGTGTTAAAGATACAATGCCCTGGAGTGTTTGGAGCTCGAGTGTAGTCTGGAACCTGAAGCTCTCGTATATTCTGTTCTACTTCTGGTATGATAGGTGGTCTTCCTACAACGTTGTCAATTCTCTGCCAACATCGGTGACACACACGTCGTGTGTTGTCGAACTCTACCTGAAAATGGTAGAATACGATCTTGCTGATGTTATGTTGTATTTTTATGAAAACATTTAAAACAATGCGGTATGTAGGTGTTCAGGTCTAAAGTCATGGCATACTTGTATTGTTTTCATATTTTAAGTAATGCAAGTAAAAATATATCTTATGTATAGCCGATGTACCGGCTTAGTGAATAGATAACAATAGCAAACACACAATAGGTGGTCAGAGAAGTGTTTTAATAAGAAGAACTATAAACGTGCGAACTGAGTCATAAAAGGATTAAAGGATTGTGAGAAAGCTGCACAAGTCATTACTGATATAAAGGGATGCCGCTCGGAAGCAGGTAGCTAGTACTGCACGTGTTTTTTTTTTCTATGAAGCGAACACCCTTAGCTACGGACCATACAGCCGCGCTACATAGAAAATAAACACGTGCAGTTGGTAGTTTGCAGCTCGGTTCGGAAACGCACTTTTACACACAACACTAGAGTAGTTCAATAAGACCTGTAAGTGCGAGCAAGAGGTCCGATTAAAATGATTTAGGGCTCAATTCGCACGTTTGTAATAGCTCAGGTATAAAAATATAACAGACAATAATAATATAAACAAACCACTTCTAAAAAGAAAAACTGAAGCTGGTGAAGTTCGAAATAGTTTAATGAAGTATGTACTAACCTCCAAAATGACATGTTCTCGTATGTAAGCCACAAACTCGGGGTGCATTCTTGGAAGATCATCAGTTAAAACATGCTGTTGGTATCTAGCATGATGTAGGCCTCGCCGACACATCACACAGTTGCGATTTTCTTCCATAACGATGTTCCAAATCGATAAGCACTACAATAGTCCACAACACTAGCCAAGATAAACGTTTGTAGCGGGTAACAATGTCCAAAAGGGGCGCCGGGGTCAGTGATGAAAACGGTATAACAAAGTACTAGGTAGAATAAACAGCTGCGGAACGTCGTTTCACGCACAGAACGATACAACGACTAGTGAATGTCGCGGCACAAAAGGCTGTCCACTGACACAGCGCACCACCTACCCCACCCCGCGGCTGGTTCCCTATCCCCGAGGTCTATAGTCACCGTTGTAACAAAAAACAGAAATGTTAAAGATAATACTACTTTTTTATGTAAAAAAACATATTTTCAAAAGTGTTCACCATTATCATATCATATCACGATATAATGCATGAATAGTAACACAATAGACGTATAAAAAAAAGAAGGACTCCGCGCCACGCATATCGAAAGTGAAGCACCGTACCGATCTATGTGTGCGTGATATGAGTACCTGCAAAGACGCCGTCGCTTGTGTCACGTAATGGCGTCCGGTTGGCATACTATGATGTAAATGTGTGCGTGAGGCGTGTTTGTACAAACGGTCCTGGCATACTTACTGTGCTTCACTTTCGATATGCGTGGCGCGGAGTCCTCCTTTTTTTATGAGTCTATGAGTAACACAATACATTTCTCGTTTTAAATAATGTTGTTTTACATTGTTTTTTTCGTATTTCAACCATGATAGGTATGTAATATTATCGTACTTGCAATTATGATATTAACTAAAACTGGAACTTTGGGGGCTTGCCGTGGTTTTCAGACAAGGATTTGGGACATGTCGCCATAGTAAATATTTTTCCTGATTAAAAGACCTATCCAATGACACCACAATGATTGCTATTGGAGCGAGTACCAAAATGCCCATTCTCCTTTAACACACCTATACTTAGTCCAAATTGGTTCAATGCCTCCTATTCACAACATCTCTATTCGGAGGTGAATGTTTTTATTAAATCTCGGCAAAGAGTTAAGCGTCTTTCCGGCGTTAATATTTTTTGAATATTTAAATAATGTTTATAAATAGAATATCATCAAAAATCATGATTATTACAATAAAAAAAACGATTATGAACAAATTAACATTTATTTGTGTTCTAAACTCTAAAAAAATATTTGAATTTTCTATTTTTCATATTATGCTGATTAACGGCTTTATACCTTTGCTTCTCCTTCAACCTGGCGAAAGCAAGGCGCGGCAAAAAAAGAAAATTTAAATCATAGTTTTCTAATAATTCATGACAAAAATATTTTTCGTTATTTTATTTTATTTCTTCAAAAGTGGATTGAAAAACGTCGTTTGATACACGTGGACATTTGTTATTGCAGTTCTCGGCTCAAAAACAACCTCGGCTACGGCTCGGGTGTTAATTCCGCCTCGAATGCAATAACAAAAATTCTCCACTTGTATCAAAATGTACTATTTCACTCATGCGAAACAACATTCTTGTTTCCACGTTTTCCTTTTAATATTCTTTTATGACCATATCTTGTCACAATTTTATATTTTTAACGGACCTATGTGTTTAAAGATTAGAACAGAATAGAAAATATTTATTTGCATAGAATGTGTGTGGGTGTACAGGTGAGTTGTTACAAATATTATTAGGTGCCAGGTACTATGGGCCAAAGTTCTGCATGATCACCTCAAAGGCGATAATCGCGTGCACGGCTCACGACTCGGTCACACAATGTTCATTTGTTGCTACGCTCTCACAGGAATATTTTCTTAAGTGAGCATGCTTAAGTTGTATCCATAGTACATTCTACCATTTGGCATGAAAAATTTGTACTAATAACAGTACTAATAAAATATCTAATTGGCGACTCTAAATCTACAGTTTTTGGTATAAAACTAGATTGTATAGCCATTCGTTCATCCAAAGCAAGACTCATTATGCAAGACTAGGAAAATTATAAGTTTTAGCTTATGATCAAGGAAAACATCGTAAAAAAAAACTACAAATGTTAACAGACCGCAAAAGCAAACTTATGACCCAGAAAATGAAAATCTATTCACGAATTAGTGACAGTTCAGTAAACCGGCCTCGCTCTCTACTCACCCTTATCCGCTGTTTCACTAGCCGCACCCTGCACAAACATGAATCCGTGCCGACTGGCTCTCAGATGAGATAAACGATAGTTTATTATAACAATGGATAAGAGGTTTGCGCATTTATAGGCAATAAAGTTTGTTTAAGTAAGTAGTGGTTGTGGTCTCTTGTGGTCTTAGCATTAACTATATTGTTGGTTTAAAACTTAACTAAAACATGAAAATCTTTTAAATAGTTATCTTTCTTGTTTATTACCACCTTTTTCAATAGTGATTACTACTCGTCAATCGTTATCATAATTATTATGAACATTATTCCTATTTTCTGTTGAGAATTTTGCAAGGTCGACGTTTGTGTTTAAGCTCTTCCTTGCATCGAATAAATTCCTACAAAGAATATCAACATAGTTTGTACTCCTCTCTTAACATCAACGTCTATATTAGCATCTTTCTAAACATCGTCCCGCAACCTCACCGTTGCTTAATCTACTCTAAATTTGACCAGTGAACGTTTCTTCTATGATACATTCTTCTTCACTTATTCGTTTCTTCTATGTTACATAATATTTAATTTTCAGCGACAATTTTTGATGTTTGTCTTTTTCTGGTTATAACTCACCACTACGTTTCTTGTACACCCGCAGATGTTCGACAGCGTATCGATCCTGTTCTCTGACGTAGTGACCTTCACGGAGATCTGTTCCCGCATCACTCCCATGGAGGTGGTCTCCATGCTCAACGCTATGTACTCCATATTTGATACGCTGACTGAGAGGAACCGGGTTTATAAGGTACGTTGAAATCAGCATTCATAAAATAAGGTTGACCTAACTTAACTGGGATAAGGCAGTAACCGAGTGGCGTCCAAGGACTGGGGGACGAAATGTTGGTCGTTCGGAGGCAAGATGGGTGGATGACATTGTTGCCGACATGGGTAGTACCTGGATGAGACTGACACATGAGCGGCGTGGCGTGGGGATTGGCACAAGAAAAGAGAGGCTATGCCGCAGTGGGTGAAGACGGGCTGTGGATGATGATGATGATGAACTGACTTCATTAGTTATAAAGATGGAAAAGGGGATTGTACAATTTTGCGGATCGATTCCCCCCGCATAGCGGATCAATGACCAGGTGGTCACGACGAGCTGGATGTGGGAAGCATAGGACTGGTCGTTGTGGCGATGTTTTTAGTTTGAGACAGGCCTATCTAAAGCAGTGATCGTCTTTCATTCAGTTGGAATGATGATGAATCAATCCTTGCTTTAATAGATTGCTTGTTTTAATAACAAAGTTATATATAACATATGATTACCAGCCTATTATTGTCTCACTGCAGGATAAAGTCCTCGACTGCATAATTATCTCTATCTGAACGTGAATGTCTCTTAATTCAAGGTGGAAACAATAGGGGATGCTTACATGGTGGTATCCGGGGCTCCAGAGAAGGAAGACAATCATGCCGAGAAGGTGTGTGACATGGCGCTCGATATGGTTGACGCTATCACTGACTTGAAAGATCCTAGCACAGGTAAATTCCCACTATCCATAATCGTAACAAATATACATAAACTCACGCCTTCTTCCCATGACAGAAACTACAGAACGCCACCTGCTACTGCGATCCTTACATAATCATTTTGCTTCGTTTATGTTCATACATCTGGTCATACACGCACGCCGGTTACGAGTACTACGCACCTGACTTTTCTGAAGAAATTACTTTACGTCCTATTCCTATATGTTTTTCTAGGGCGTCCACCGCGTTTTTAAATATTAAGGTCAACAAAATTAAGATTGAAGAAGTCTATTGACTCTTGACTTTAGTGGTCTAAACCGTAAAAAGACGCCACCACTATTATGACAACAATTATGATTATAATTACAATTTGAAGACATATGAACTCTGGCACAACTAGCAAGTTATTTTTAACCACTTTTTGAATTTTTTGAAAAATTCCAGCTCAAAATATCCAAATATCGTTCCTATCGTTCATATTTCCAGGATCCCATCTATCTATACGTGTGGGAGTCCACTCCGGAGCAGTGGTAGCAGGTATCGTCGGCCTCAAGATGCCTCGTTACTGTCTCTTTGGAGACTCCGTCAACACAGCCTCGAGAATGGAGTCTACTTCAGAAGCCATGAGGATACATATCTCTCAGACAACGCAGGAACTACTGTCACCGTCTTATATGGTGACCGAGAGAGGAGAGATACAGGTCAAAGGGAAAGGTAAGGATATAAATAGTTTACTTTGTAGTTGAACCAATTTTAAAGAAAGAGATTCCCGGATTGGTGAGGCTACTGATGAGTAATGAATGACCAATGCAAACGCCTCTAGAATGATGTCAGATGTTTTTAAAATGAAATCTTTGGAATTTAGACTAATCGTCTAAATTATCATCGTCATCAACATTTCACTCATTCTATGATTTGGGATTTTTAAAAATCAGTGCGAATATAACCAAGTAGTTATTACGAATGATTATCTTAAAATGTGCAATGTTTCTCATAAGACAAAACAAACCGTTGCAGGTGCAATGAAAACATACTGGCTGGAAGGTCGCGAATCAAGACCATCCCTAACAAAAGTCATATCACCACAACTGACCCCTGGTACTGAACTAGAATGGGAAAGAGCTGCTGACGTCAGAGATAGTATTGCAGAACATTCAGCACAACAAATGAACAATAAAGAAGCGCAAAATTCTGGAAGGGTCCAGAATGCTGACAACCATCTCCCGAATGCCGTCAACTCTGGTCCAAACTCTTTAGTAAATAGTTCAGGGAATTTGATGACGGTACAAAATACAACGGCTGTAAGGAGTTCTCAAATTTCGAACGCTCCAACGACGACGATGACGTCACCGGTAGAAGAGAGACGGATGTATTCTCCAGTCACTTTTCAAGATGTAGCAAGGAGGAGTATAGCTAATTCGCCTAATAGGACGGAAAGGGAACGAGGTGAGATACACAACATATTAATTGAAACTAAATAAAAATATACCTAATAATTTAAATATTAAAAGCATGATCTTCCTTACGTTCTATAGAATCAAGATCAAATTCAACCAGTGTAGCCGGGATGTGGACAGACGCTGAATCCGTGGAACCACAAAGAACAGCGACAGCTACAACCATAGACAGCCTGAATTCGTCAATCTGGTAATTACAGCCCTAAGCTTTCACAGTTATTTTACCTTGGATATTGCATCATTGTCGAAATCACAATGATCTTTACTGTCGTTACAACAAGGTTGTTGTTGTACTGCCTGCCACCACTGACAAGGTTGTCAAAATCTCAGTGATCTTTATTTTCGTTACAATAATGTTGCTGTTGGGTTGCTGCTGTCAGAGGTTTATATCTCTGACAGCAGCAAGAACTGTAAATGTTGATTGGGGATCACATTGTGACTGTTTTTACTAATTTTTTTCACAATCCTGGACTATTTTAATTGCTTAACAGCCATGTTGTAAAATCAGGATAATCCTTAGTTACAGTTCGACGTCCCCTTGCAGAGTTGGGACTGCGCCACAATCCAAAGACCGAGATACTGACAATATGATTGACACTGTGAGTAATATTAAATTAATAGTAATAAACGAATAAAAAATAAATAAAACTAAGTAAATAATATATTGAGTAAAAGAGTTCAGATGCCACCAATTTATATTTAATCACATTTTGGAGTATGCACGTGCATGGAAACACACATTATTTTTCGCTTCGACTAAAAACCTTAAAATGTTGCTACTCTGAACTGCTTGACACCTAAAATTGCTAAAACATTTCGGTGGTGGATCACAAAGAATTTGGTGGAGGGTCTAAAAATCTTGCAAAATTTTTCGCCCAGCCGAATTGAGGATCAGTTTGTATGACCGCTGAAATGTTCTAGATATCGTTAACTAGCCCACGGCTAACGTTTGGGTGCTTCACGCTAATCCAACAGTGCGTCGCGCGGATCTCACCCGCTCGATCGGCTCCGCCAGCTATAGGAGATTCCTACTCTACCCTGAGACCCGAGACCGCATCTTCAATTACAGCCAAGCACAGTGGGGATGAAATAGGTAAGCAGGTAATAGTCAGTAAGAAAGATTTTATTTAATGTAAGATGGTTTAAGGGAAGTACCTAGAAAAAACTGAACACCAATCAATTTTTTGTGAAACATATCATCCATGTATGTAAACTATTTTTTAACACAACCCTTTTCTTCAAAAATTATTGTTATAAGTTTCAACAAGTACCTATCTATTTATACACTTAATGTTAACGTCTTACGAAACTGAGAATTGTATGTTTCTGTTGCCACATGCAAAAGAACTAACAAAATATGCAGGGGCACTTGATGATATCCTTTCACTGAATCTGCAGTTTAAAATCAGGCAAATCTTTAAAGCCTAATAGAAATAGATGATGTTAAAACATGCTTATCTTCCTCAGAAACAGACACCGAATACCAAGACGCCCACAATGACATGAACCAAGTACCGCATCTATGCACCCAAGAATCTATTGAGAACCATCCTAAACCTGGCAAAGTAGGTAGATTCAAAGCGCGTATAGCTCCCGGACACAACAAAACTTGTTCAGTACACAAACAAGTACCCAGAGATTTTTCTAATAAAGAGAAGCAGCAGCTGCAACAAGGGAATGTCAATCCTCATGGTCATCATCACACGAAGAATGTAAACCATCATCAGTGTTGTGGGGCATTCGGAAACCCCCATGTAAGACATAAAAATAATTCTAGTTGTCATCTTATTTAAAGATTAAATAGTTTTATAATTCACCTGTTTTGCCCTCTAATAACTAAATGCACAATTTATAATTTTAACATTATCTTCTTCAGTGTCTTTTTGTTAAAGGTTGCATAGCATCAAGTGTAGTGAACTCTTTTGAGATGGATATTTTGTGAATGCTATGTGACATAAAAAAAAAAAAAAACAATGTACTGACTTTGACAATGTAAAACAAAAGTGTCTGTTCGTGTTCGTGTCGTGCTAAACACTAAAATAAAACTAATAACATTTTAAAGACTCTCATAAGTGCAAATCAACTATTACGACCACGCTCTGTGCTACAGAGGTAAGTCAATTTTAACCTTAACAGGTTATGGGCTCAGAAAAGTAAAAATAAGGAGATTTGTCGAAATGGAAAATTTTACTTCAAAATTGCAAATAGGCAATCTAGAGGGGAAAGACAATTGGGCCACATGGAAATACAAAATTTCCATAATGCTACGAGGTGTAGAAGGCGCAATGGAAGCAGCCGAAGGAACCCTTGAAAAACCCGTTGCCCCCGCCCAAGGAGCTGGTGACGCTGAAGTCGGCACCTATAATTTGGCCATGGCTAGATATAGGAAGACTGAATGTAGCGCTCTGCTCATATTAACTACTAATATGTCCGAGGACACGCTTAAAAAAGTAATGCGATTTGAGACAACTAAAGAGGTATGGCAGGAACTGCACAGATTATTTGACGGACAGTCAGATGACAGGGCATACAATTTGTGTACAGAATTTTTCAGTTTTCAACGTCACAATGAGGATGACGTTTCTACTCACATGTCAAAACTGAAAAACATTTGGACAAATTTAAACGCAGAAATAACAAAGAAAGATGCCAATGTCAAGCTGCCGGAATTATTCCTGATTTGCAAAATCCTAGACACACTGGATGAAAAATACTTTGCTTTCAAATCAAGCTGGTTATTACTGAACCAAAGTGAACGGACAGTGGACAATTTAACGAGTCACTTGTGCGCATTTGAAAGAGCACTCGGTAGTAAAGAGCACATAAAGCATGAGGCCTTAACGGCAACACGTACAGAACACAAGAGCAAGCAAAGCAGTGAGAAAGAGCTCATCTGTAACTACTGTTCTGGTAAAGGACACAGAGTTCGGAAGTGCAAAAAGTGGATAAAGGATGGGAGGCCACCGAAACCCACGCCAGGCACATCAGGAGCTGGTTCAACGTCAAAGCAAGTGCAACATATTTCTCTGTTAGTGAACGCCTGTTCCACAGGACAAACTCAAGACAGGGAAAGCTGGTTCGTTGACAATGGAGCCACAACTCACATTGCAGTAAAGAGAGTTTATTTCCAGGAGTTTCACGAATTTGATTCAGACCATACCGTATCGACTGCGGACGGGAGCATCATACCTGCGATAGGAAAAGGCACCGTTGAGGTGGAATCAAATGTCAGTGGCAAGAGGGAGCGAATAACACTCAACGATGTATGGTTAGTACCATCACTAACAAAGAATCTGTTCTCACCGCTTGCAGCACAAGACAGGATGCAGGACAGCATCTTCAGTTCCACGACTAGAGAGTGCAAGCTAGATATTGGAGGCACAACTAGAGTTGTTGGAAAGAGAGTCCATTATGGAGGACTTTACAGGTTGAACATGAAGACGGTCATGCCAATTGAACCTAGGACCATAGAGGTCAACGCTGTGACTGGCTCTAATATGTTACAGCTATATCATGAGCGATTTGCACATCAGGACAAGAAACATGTGATCCGTCTCGTGAAGAGAGAGCTTGGAGTACAGTTGAGTCCTGACAACATCAAATGTGAAGGCTGTATTTATGGGAAGTCACACAGAAAACCGTTCGGAAAAAGGGAAAGAGCAACAGCTGTAGGAGAGCTGATTCACACCGATGTTTGCGGTCCCTTCGTAGATAGCATCTCAAAATACAAATATTACGTACTCTTTAAGGATGACTACTCTGGCTACCGCATGGTCTACTTCATCAGAAACAAGTTTGAAGTTAAGAATAAACTTCTTCAAATGTTGCAAGAAGCCAAGACTGCTGGATATAAAATCAAGACGATTCTTAGCGATAACGGAGGAGAGTTTGACAACAGAGAAGTACGAGATATTTTACACAAACATGGTATTCAACAACGGATGACAATGCCCTACACTCCTGAGCAGAATGGATGTAGTGAGCGCGAAAACCGTACTTTAGTTGAAGCTGCGAGATCTATGATACATGCAAGAGGAGAACTACCACAAGTGCTCTGGGCAGAACTTGTCAACACTGCCGCGTACGTACTTAACAGGACAGGTCCATCAAGAGTTGAGGGTCAGGTACCTTACGAGCTTTGGCATGGGAAAAAACCCAAGATAAGTCACTTGAGAGTTATCGGAAGTGAATGCTTTGCTCACGTTCCAAAACAAAAACGAAAAAAACTCACCAAAAAGGCAATAAAAGGCAAGCTTATAGGCTATGAAAACGATGACGGTTATCGTATATGGGACGGAAACAAAACGCAAAGGTCGAGGGACATAACCTTCCAAACTGACGTCGAGTTCCGGATTTTTATTCCTTCAACATCAAGTTCAGAGGGTGATAACCAAACGATTACGCAAGAAGCTATGCCAGAAAGTGCTATAGAGCAGCAGGAAACTAATCATGAATATGCTCCAGAGGGAGATGGAGAAAATGATGATCATATACATGGTGAAGTTTTGGGAGATAGCAACGAAACCAGAGAGGATGAGAGTGCTAACGAAGAGTTCGTTGACGCTGACGAGGAGTTAGAGATAGTTGAACCACCGTTGGACGCGAGATCTCAATACAACTTACGCGATCGAACTTGCCTCTCACGTCCTAAGAAGTTCGAAGACTACGTGTGTTTCGTAGGCACAGAGTATTTTCCCGAGACATATAAAGAAGCTATTGCGAGGGATGATAGCGCAGAGTGGGTCAAGGCAATGACGAGTGAAATGAACTCTCTAAAGGAAAATAACGTATGGACACTCTGTAAGCTACCTAAAGATAGAAAGCCACTCCCTTGCAAGTGGATCTTTCGTATCAAGCGAAACCCAGACAGCAGTATTGACAAATATAAGGCTAGGCTCGTAGTAAAAGGTTTTAAGCAACGGAAAGGAATTGATTACGAACAGACTTATAGTCCAGTTGCTAGAATGGCCACCATCAGAGCCTTATTAAGTGTCGCAGCCAAAGAAAAATTATATTTGACGCAGTTTGATGTTTCAACAGCATTCCTCAACGGCAAGCTAAAGGAAGAAATTTACATGCAGCAGCCGGATGGATTCAATGACGGAACTTCAAATGTATGTCTACTTAAAAGGAGTTTATACGGACTCAAGCAAGCTCCCAGATGCTGGAACTCATGCTTTGAGGAAACTTTGTTAGAGAAAGGTTTTCAGCAAAATGCAGCTGATTGTTGCCTATTCACAAAGAAAATAGGTGACAAGAAACTTTTGATAACTCTCTACGTAGATGATGGGCTTGTAGCCTCTTCTGACAAAGATTTGGCGAACCAATTCCTCAAAGAATTAGGGGATGCTCTAAAGATCACAAGCAAGCCAGCGTCTTATTACCTTGGACTTGAGATAACTCAGTCGAAAGATGGCTCCATTACAATCAAACAAGAGACGTACGCCAAAAAGATACTGGAACGTTTTAGAATGTCAGAATGTAATCCAGTTTCAACGCCAATAGAAATGACTTCTCAAGCAGGGAAAGTTAACAAGGAGGAAGAGAAGAAGTTTCCATATAGAGAGGCAGTAGGTGCTTTAGCGTACTTAATGACAGGAACGCGACCTGATATAGCGTATGCAGTTGGATTAGTTTCAAGAAATCTGGAAAAACCGACACATGAAGATTGGCTACGTGTTAAGCGGATAATGCGATACATAAAAGGGACATGTTCTTTTGGTATAACATATAAAGCAGAACATGATTCCAACGTAATAGAAGGCTACAGTGATGCGGATCATGGAGGAGACCAACAAACAGGACGCTCTACAACGGGAGTTGCATGTCTCTTTGCTGGAGGAATAGTATCATGGCTAAGCCAACGACAATCTTCAGTCGCGATTTCAACTACCGAAGCTGAAATAGTAGCAGCAAGTGAAGGCGCTCGTGAACTTGTGTGGCTCCAGAGAATATTCTCCTCACTTACTACAATGGACGGAGTACCCACGTTAAAAGTTGATAATGAAGCAGCCATACGTCTTGCATACAATCCAGAGTTCCATAAGCGGACCAAACACATCCGAGTGAGACATTTTTTCGTAAGAGAAACTGTACAAGACGGACTTGTGGATGTACAAAAGACTGGAACTGCTACTCAATTGGCAGATATTATGACTAAGGCAGTTCCTAGGCCAAGACTCGTTACAATCCGAGATGCCCTGGGTATACAGTGCCATACACTTAATTAATGAGGGAAAGTGTTAAAGGTTGCATAGCATCAAGTGTAGTGAACTCTTTTGAGATGGATATTTTGTGAATGCTATGTGACATAAAAAAAAAAAAAAACAATGTACTGACTTTGACAATGTAAAACAAAAGTGTCTGTTCGTGTTCGTGTCGTGCTAAACACTAAAATAAAACTAATAACATTTTAAAGACTCTCATAAGTGCAAATCAACTATTACGACCACGCTCTGTGCTACAGAGGTAAGTCAATTTTAACCTTAACACTTTTGTCTTTCTATGCAGTTTCTACATCGTTATTTTTTTGTTATTTATTTCATTATGATTAAGTACAGTACCTATTCAATTCTTTTTCATGAACCTGAGAATAGTTATTATGATAAGTCTTACATTCAGTAAAGGTTGTATAATTGTAGTCCTATCTTTGTCCTTAATAACTTTGCATACCCATATTGTGGAGTGAGGGTAAAACGGGTTTCTAGTGTATAATATCAAAATCAGAATTGTTAATATCAGTATTTTAACAGAATATTTACCTCGGCCTAGTGTATCGTTTTGAAAACCTATTTACAAATTCAATATAGTCCATAAACAATTTTTATATTACGAAATAATACAAATAGTTGTAGAAGATATACTTAATTACTTTTGTAAGTATCAGACAAAATCTATAATTCGTGCAAATTAAAATTTTCTCCACCATGTTTTGTCTCAAAAATATCTGAAAAAAATATCATAACACCTTAAAACTTGGTGGAACATTCTTATCGTTAAAAATATTTAACTTTTTTTAGTGTTTAACAGATCTCAGACGAATACATCCCAAAAATAATTCCAAAGATTATTGTTACGAAAGAAAAAAATCAAGTTATGAGCTTTACAAGATGACAATAGAAACTAAACATAAATATTTTAAAAAATATCAAAATATTTGACGCTGTTTGACGGCGGTTTTGGAGTAAGAGAAAAATAGATAATTTACCACTCTAGTCTCAGTAGTTCGGTTGTTGGGGACCGGTATTTTGTAGCAATAATACTGGTCCGTTAAACGTTTAAGAAGTGGCAGAAGTGTTTACTTTCCAGTATTTTTGCTACAAAATACCGGTCCCGAACAACCGAACTACTGAGACTAGAGGAATTTACCATAAACGTATTAATTATAGAATATATTTTCTTGTACACGCAAAGACGATATTTTTATTGTATCTTTATTGTAGATAGAACGTTACTTAGTAACTTCAAAAGATCTTTTCGGATCCTCTTTTTTAGAATTTAAAGGGCGTAGCAGGCAGGTCAACACTCTCATCTTTATTATGTTTAAGATCACATTTTTATTATTCTTCTACAATAATAACATTATGGGTTTTTAACATTTGACTGAAATGATTCTGTGTTACTTCCTACCCAAAAAATTGTATACGACTCGCTGTTAATAATTTGCTAAAAAGTAAAATACCAATTTATCCCATCAAAACAAATGTATGTTTTCTAACTTTTGTAAATATGTACTTAATTATTAAAGTCCTTGCTACGCCATCACTAGGCACAATTTAATTAATATTTGTAATAATGTTAATCCTGTATTTAGGGAACTTACAGGAGCCACGATCAATGTAGCTTTAAGTTTAAAAAATAAATAAACGTTTTTCTATAATTACATCTATTGTACCTACGTACTAGGTAAGTACTAAACACGCTGAACTAAAACAAAAGAATTTTCCCATTTAATTTTAAATTAATAGGTACAGCTCGATGCAAACTTTATGGCGGCTCTGAACACGAGGTGAGTCGCTGCGCAATAATAAATTCGTGTGTCAGCAGGAGCGTGAGGCGTGCGGCACTGCGCAGCGAGAAGCGCACTTCAGAGGCGCCATAAAGTTAGTCTATACGTAACTTTAAAATTATTTTTACATTAAGTATAAAAAAAAATTACTTAAACATTTTGAAAGACACAAGGGAAGTGCCTTTTTGTTGCATGAAATACTATACATTTTGGGGGTGCAGATCTATTGCGTACCACATTATCAACAATCTCGGCTCAACAATGAGAGTTGAAAATCCAGTGCGCGATAAAATCCCGCCGCGATTTTATTACGCCCGTGGGGCTTAGAGATAAATTGAGGGTAGATTATTTGAAATCAGCGACCTCGAATTAGTAAACAACAGCCATTAAATTCCATGCAACAAAAAAAGTCTAATTTTGTAATTTTGTTTGTCTTATTCTTTTTTAATACTTAAATATTAATAAAATATATTTAGAAAAAATAATTTGCGGTACGCTAGTACTTTCCTAGTTTTACCCTGTATTCTTTCGCACTTGGAAAATACTTCCTTAAAATAGCGTTTACATTACTTATGTACTTAATAGGTAGGTACATAGATATGTTAATTTTCTACAATAGTTGTATAGCTGAAATGCACCGCGTAGCTAAGTGTTGTGAGTCAATTAAATTAATATTTATCTTATCTAGTCCTTTTGAGATTATCCATGTTGTATTTTACATGTTCTTTAACTTTTTATTTTTGTTTTACAAATTGTTTTTTTTTTGTTATTTTAAAAATGTGACGTTAAATAAAAGCTTTAATAATGTGACTTTTGTACTTTTAACTATAATTTCTTTAAAACGAATGTTCAGGAAAGATATCGAGGTCGTGATAATGTCGTGTTTCATTTTTTTTATAATGTTATGTTTTATCGAAACAATTTGGTCCAACCCTATTCAATCCTACTTCATTTTCCAGGGCTACAGTTTCACCTAAGCAAATTGTACTTAAGGTCACGCTAGTCGCTCATTGTTAATACATACATAGTTTGGTGATTGCTCGTCTGTTTGACGGTGTATTTACGTTTAAAACTAAAAATTAACTCAATTTTTCTCCTCATTATCTAGCCCTGTATGAAAGCAGAATCGGAATAGTACATTTTGATACAAGTGGATAATTTTTGTTATTGCATTCGAGGCGGAATTAACACCCGAGCCGTAGGCGAGGTTGTTTTTGAGCCGAGAGAAAACTGCAATAAGAAATGTCCACGTGTATAAAACGACGTTTTTCAATATACTATTGAAGAAATAAAATAAAATAAGGAAAAATATTTTTGTCATGAATTATTAGGAAACTATGATTTAAATTTTCTTTTTTTTTTCCGCGCTTTGCTTTCGCTAGGTTGAAGAAGAAGCAAAGGTATAAAGCCGATAAACAGCCTAATATGAAAAATAGAAAATTCAAATATTTTTGAGTTTAGAACACAAATAAATGCTAATTTGTTCATAAACGTTTTTTTTAATGTAATTATCATGGTTTTTGATGATATTATATTTATAAACATTATTTAAATATTCAAAAATATTATCGCCGTAAAGACTATCTCTTTGCCGAGATTTAAAAAAACATTCTCCTCCGAATAGAGACGGTGTGAATAGAGGCATTGAACCAATTTGGACTAAGTATAGGTATAAGTTATCTGTGGCAATTTTTATTCCCGCACTCGTGTCGAAAAATAAAAAATCGCACGCGTGTGAACCTAATCATAGTGCGATATGAACCAGTTTTCGAGGAAGTGTATTGAAAAATAATATTGGTTTGGAAGTTACCTAGAGAGAGTCGAAACTTCCATATTTCAACACTAATTTTAACGCATCTTTGGGCGTAAATAAATATCTCCGGGAGTACGAAAATGGCAAAATTGTTACCGTACAGGGAAGGATAATCTATTGAAGAACTCAAAATAACTTTAAACAAATACATCCAGTAGTTTTTTTTCATAATATCTATACGCCCAAAGGTCTGTTCATAAAATTTTATGCGTTCGTTTTCGTTATAAATCATCGTTTATTTCACTAAATATATAATAACTAAATAAATAAAGTAACTAACTATTGCAGCTCTGCAGTGTCTAGGTGTATGTTGATTAAAGTATGATTCGCGATCGTAACAAATATGTACTTATTTACATAATTACAATCATTACAATTAGTAATACAACTCCTTAAGTTAAAATTGGCCTCAAATGTCATGATTTTATGAAATAGTCATTTATTACGATTCTTAGAGAGTTGTATTGATGATTTTAATTTAATGATCATGATTATCAGACTATCACACTTAATGGCGAAAGTTTGTGTGTGTGTTTGTTACTTCTTCACGCTCAAACGGCTGGACCAATTTTGATAAAATTTGGTATGGAGGTAGCTGACACCCTGGATTTACACATAACTTTTATCCCGGCTCTACGATCCCGTAGGATAATTTCCGACTTCCACGCGGACGAAGCCACGGGCAAAAGCCAGTAATTCTATAAATACAGATTTGTTACGGTTGCAAATCATATTCATATCAGCAAACAACCTGATACTGACATGCAAATTACAAAAAACGTGAGAAATATTGAATTTTGCGAGCTACCCTGGCGCTTTCGCCTTAATTAATACATAAGCACTTCCATAATTGCAGTACTTACCACTTACCTACATACTATTGTCTAATCTAAGTGGGTACAATTAAATGAATGAGGAAAAACTGCGAACATTCGAACAAACCGGTAAAAGGAGAAAGTGCATAAGTTTAAAAAAAAAAATTGTAGGTACATAACGGTAATGATCTAGATCTCCAAGATAGGTATGAGAAATCACGTAACATTTAAAATGTTTATATAACCATTCACAACTTCGCAATGTACTTTATTATCGTTCATTTGACAAGAGAGAGTAATCGTGCTGTCCCTCAACACACAATCCTCACCTTTGAAAACTTCATGAAAATCAATTTTGAGAACGCCAAAAATAGTCAAGAAATAGTCATAAATAGTCAAAAAAAATAGTACCATTATGATTCCGAAGTTCTAGCTATAAGTTGGTGAGGATTGTGGGATGAACGTCTCCACACAATCCTGACCTCTAGTGCAAGCAAACGGCTGGGAGTATAGACTTGGTTTCAATTCCAAAAAATAGTCATGAAATAGTCGTAACGCTACCTATGTCAAATCTCGAAAATAGTCATTGGATATTTATAATAATTAGAAATCCAGGTGACAGGGCGGCTAACTTACGTTAAATTACTTTAATTGGGAACAACAACTTGACGTTTCTTATCGGATACGTACGTCACGTTTCTTTTTAAACTTTTATTACTTAGATACGTTTTACTCGTCTGCGGCCTAGTCCAGAAGGAGGGGTAATGTTTTTAAAGATGTCGATAAAATATTTATTTTTTTAAGTAACTCTTATTTATGTAGGTAAGTACCTACTTACATAATATATTACCACTGTATAAATAGTGCTTGAAAGCTACCATTTTGATTTAATTGCCAACCTTGTGAATCTCACTTTTGTGGTAATAAAAAGCATCCAAAATGTTCGGTTATTTCATTTTTCATCCCTTCGCCACAGTAGGTAGGTCCTTGTAGGTAATGGAAACAAATCAAAAGAAGTTTCTTAGTTCTTTATTTTACATACGGTAGTGTTAAATATAAAATACTTACACTCCTACCAACTTATCTGTGAAATGGCGAAAATTGGAACTACGGCCGCCATGTTGAAATATCTTCGATTGTGCCGACGCATGTCATTCGATTGTGTCGACGCATCGACGATGGCGTCCTCTTTCAATTCACAAAGAAGTTGGTAGGACTGTACTTAAATAACAATTATTACTATATAAAAGTAAATAACAACAATTATAGATAAGAGCAAACGTAACAACGGGAAAATCTAGACGGAAGCATTGGTACGTCAACAATACAGACACGTTACTTATAGACAATACTGTTTCCTTCAGTTATGTTGTGAAAGAAAACGAAATACTTAGGGTATCGTGAAAAAACATTGGATTGCGCAGTGGTAGCCCGCAGAATTAAAATTTTCTTGCGTTTTTTTTCATGTTTTATCTTGATCAAATGTGGTTCGCGACATTATCAAATATGTATTTACATAATAATTATAGCCACAAGAATCATCAATACATCTCTTTATGTTAGATTTGTTCTAAACTGTCATGATTTCCAAAATCAGACCAAAAGAAAACAAATCTTGGTAACTTAGAGTGATGCATTGATAATTTTTGTGCTAATATATTATTGTGGTAAATAAATAGTTTTTATAGTCGCGAATCATATTTTGATCAAGATACAACCTGACACTGACCTGCAAGTTGCAAAAAACGCAAGAAAATATGAATTTCGCGAACTACAACTGCGCAATCACCTTAAAATGTAGACATAAAAACTCTAATAACTAACAACTATCCACATTTAAACTTTGTTCTTCATAATCAAAGCTAACATAATCATTAAATACATTAAAAACTACAAAATGGATATTATTAAGCCTTTAGAACCGTTCATCTTACTCAAAACTTAGCTCGGTACCCTTCAAATGCTGTTCAGCCCACTCATCGAATCTTCGAGATAGATCATCTGACATGTAATTCTTCCAGTCCCCAATTTCCCCTTTCCTGATGAACCTCAAATCTGTAGACTCCAAATAGCTCACTCCGAAAGACTTTTCCAAAATGGCTTCCAAGTTGACAGCTCGATTCGTCTTCATATTTTGAAAGGAGAGATGGTCACAAAGTTTGTCCACTTGAGTATCGCTGAGCTCTTTATTCAGGAAATGAGCAGTTCTCCTGACCACAGAAGGGAGGTCATGCTTCATCTCTTCGAATTTTATGAAGAGAACATTCGGGTCGTGACGGCGGTTCCAGAAACCTGAGTAGTAAAAGTTTGATTGTAAAAGTGAATGGTGGTGTTATAAAAATGTACAATCTGGGTTATAGGACCAAACTTGATTTTAAACGAGCCAACGAGTTCATGACAGACCTATAAGAGGCAAAATCTTTAATGGCTCCCACAGAAAGGCACGACGCCGCGGTGCGAATTGCGATGCGATTCTGTTAGAACAATTTGCATGAAGTTTTCATAGAAATTGTTCTACTAGATTCGCATCGCGCTCTCACGTCGCGCCTGTCGGAGGGAGCCTTAATGAGGAGTGGTAAAATATGTGTAGAATACACAAATTGAGGTAGGCACCTATAGGCAACGGGCAATCACCATTTCTCATCAAAAAAAATAACTTAACCTATCACATTTCAATACTATGCTAAACAGTACGCCGACGTCCGCACGGACGTAAAAATATCGCGGCGATTTTATTTCGCGCACTAGATTTACAAGATTTTCAACGCTCTGCTTAGCGCCGGGAGTTGAAAATCCAACAGTGTGTTTATTCGACGCGCTAGAATGCACATTGTTGTTTTCTCAACGCTCGGCTCAATGAAGAGAGTTGAAAATCCATTGCGCGATAAATCCCGCCGCGATATTTTTACGTCCGTGCGTACGTCTGATAGGTCGCTAAAAGGTCCCAAATAATGACTCCGAAACCAGTTAGACATGCGGACTGCCGACAGAAGTGAAACTTAAAACTATGAAAGAGCAGTCACTCTTATAGCAGTCACCGTAAGATTGTAAACTGTCCATAAATTGTGACCTGTAGCATACTGCTTCCAATGTAACGTATTAATATTGTCGATAGTTTATAATCTATCCATGTCACACTGTTAAATTGTGAACGAACCTGCATTTACCGACAGGGTTCACAATCTGTCCGATTTTAGCTCTCGTAAAATTGTGAACCGTCCCTGATTGGTAGGTCTGGTTGGTTGGTAGCCGGGCACCCCGACCAAATGGGTTAGGTTAGAACTGTGACCAACGCGAAACGAGCGGTTCCGCGGCAGCGGCTGCGAGCGCTTCTAAGTTAGTCGCAGATAATTGGCTATTTAGTATTAACTACACAGCATTATGTACATTCGTTCCATGCGAGTTTGATGCCGGTTCACAATTTGTCCGTTTGCCATAGATGGATATCGAAAAATAATGCGTTAAATTGTAAATGGTTTGTTGCAGTTCACAATTTTTCGATAGTTCATAATCTCGCGAGATAGATTATAAACTATAGAAAAACATAATCATATGGTGACAAAGGTACAGATATACTGCAATTAGATACCTACAGCATGTCGGTGAAATGAACCCATAAGGTTTAGTCGACGTTAGCACGGACGTGAAAATATCGCGGCGATTTTTTTTCGCGCACTGGATTTTCAACGCTCTGCTTAGCGCCGAGAGTGCAAAATCCAACAGTGTTTTTTCGACGCGCTAGAATGTACTCTGTTATTGTTAAGTTGGATTCTCAACGCTTGGCTCAACAACGAGAGTTGAAAATTCAGTGCGCGATAAAATCCCGCCGCGATTTTATTACGCCCGTGGGAACGTGGGCTTACCCCTACCAAAAATCGCATTAATGCGCCTAAAGAAGTTTTCACTTCAAGAATGTTTAAAAAAAACTACGTACTTCAAGCTAAAATTCCTAGTGAACTTACCAAGTATATGGTTCCATACTGGTCCGAAGGGCGCGCGGTCCTTCATGAAGAGGTCGCAGAACTCCTCGAAGGTCCCCTTGAGTCCGTGCACCAGGGTGCAGTAGTGGTAGTACGATACCACCATATCCTTTGGGTTGCGGGACGTGTATATCACCTGGGAAAGACCAGAACTATTAGGACTATGTCTTTATGCAACACAAGCTTGGCAAAAAGTAATTTCGAAAGGGAGAAAGGACCCATAGCTTGAGGATGCAGTTGTTTAACAAAAATCTCAATCTCATAATTTTGTAAAGAGAAAGATCAGAAAAAGGACAGTCTTAGACACCAAAAACAATAAAATAACATTGATCCATGATCTTACAATATCATGGTTTTTGGGGATCCGTCTTGATGTCATCATCTGCCAAGCCTTTTCCCAACTATGTTGGCGTCGCCTCCAGTCTAACCGGATGCAGCTGAATACTAGCATTTTAAATGGAACGACTGCCTATCAGACGTCCACAAACCAATTAAGACTGGTTGTCAGACTTTCGGGCTTCTGATTACCCGTAACGACTATCAAAGATGTCGACCTCGGCAAGCGATGTTTAACCTTGAAGACGACCCGTGCGGCTATTGTTTTTAGCCACGAACCGTCTTAGAGGGCCGGCGCACATCTGGCGAGGCGCAGCGCACCGCATTCCACACTGCCAAACAAATATCGCCATTGCACCAGTTGAATTATAGATGAAAATATACTTCCATTAGCTCGAGAGCGCGTCTAAGCGGAAAGAGGCGCGCGTCTCAGGTTATTTATTCTCAACTTTATTTTTAGGCACGCAACGTTGATAATAGTTTGAAAGTGAAATTCAAATATAATAAATTTTGAATTACGAAGGTATTTTGAAGGAATCACGAACTAGAACCTACTCCGAGTTATAACTAACCAGTGACAAAGTCCTGGAACAAACCATTAGTACATAGTAGGCACCTACTAAGATAAACAATTTGGCTATGAAGCTAGGAGTTGAAGAATTTTTTACCTTAGGCTTAGCAGAACCATCATCCTTCTCAATATCAACAGGCAGAAGATCCCAGGGCAGATGGCTGCGGATGTAGCGAGGGTACGGCAGACGGTGCTTCACCAAGTCCACGGAGGTGCCCTGGACCGACTCCTTGTGCCAGGTCGAGTGGCCAGCCACCATGATGCAAGATAGCTCCACTAGGGGACATCTTATCTGAGAGTAGGATATGAAATGACTTATATGTACAGTCGCGGTCTGAAAATGCTTACCTTCTTAAGGTTTATAATTGCATGCACACATCTATGTCAAACGGTTGATGATAAATGTGATTTGATTAGCTAGAGTATAGATTTTTTATTATTTACACGTCGTCTATGATAGGATGGAAAACCTTTTTTGTAAACAAATTAAATATAATAAAATATTAACTGGCTATACACGGACATTAACCAAGCGAGGTCAAAATTATTAAAATTCTATCAACAATTTATTGTTTTAATAACTAGTATCCATCAGCAGCCTCCAGCCAGCAGCATCAGCAGCAGCTATGACGACACGAAGATGCGACAAAAAATCATTCCCTGTGATATCATCCCATGCACAATGTGATCTAAGAGCTTCAGGGTTTCTTTCATTCTGACAATCCCAGCGTTGAATCACTATGCCCCACAGTTTTTCAATAAAGTTCATATTTGCTGAGCGAGCAGGCCAATGAATGAGACGAATGTCACGGTGCACGTTGAACCACGCCATAGGTATACCGAGCCTTGTGTATCGGTGCATCACCCTGAACGTAATCAATTTGTAGGTATTCTGCTGCAGAATACACAACGTGTACTGTAGGCAGCATCACCTCTTCCAAAAGCAACACATCGCAGCAACATATAAAATTATTCGCAGTAACCTTAATTTCTAACGACGTCAACGTCGTCGTGGCTCATCCACCAACATATAAGTTGGCTGTTATGCGACCAGATTCATTTTGAGGGACGATATAAGCTTCATCTTATGTGCGATTATAACGCCATAAAGTTAATCTTCCGATTTGACTCGTTTTAAAAGTTTTTTCATCGGTAAATATAACAATCGACCAATCAAAATAAAGATAAATTGTCGCGCAAAATTAAGTCGGGCAGTTTTGTCGAGGTTTGAGGTTTGATAACATGACACCGACCCAATCCAAAATCTCACGGTGTATACTGTTCTCATGAGTAAGTCATTTTCATGGAGAAATAATATTACAGCCCTTTTTGCAGCGTTAAACTTTTATTTCAATCAATCAATTTTTATTAGGTATATTTCCTACAAATATGTCTGATAAACGTCATTGTATCATGCGATAATGCTACATATTAGTAATCTGTGTAACAAATGCAATTAAATGTCAATAAGTGTATGTCAACTTTTAAACTAAGAAACGAGTTTCATCATCAAATTGTCATTACACTTTTTTTTTTAGATTAATTGCGTCACAACTATTAAAAAGTAATAAGCACCTACATAGAGCATTTTAGACTTTACTGCACACAGTGTGCTATGGAATCTAATTTGAAAACTGATAAACATTTTTAGACCATCACTGTACACGCACGGACTAGAAAAAAAGAAGGAGTCCGTGCCACGCGTAGGTATCTTTTTTTTCTAGTCCGTGTGTACATGTTACCTAGTGTTACGCGTTGTTCAGAAGCGGCATGCAATGGTGGACGCGGTGGCGGACAGTTGTAATGTAATGGAAATGAATTTAAGGGAAATGAATTATTAAATTGACCATACCTATTCAAATCACAACTGTCATTCTTGGACTAACTACACTTATTCCTCAATTCAGCGTTTATCCATAGAACACACAAGTTTACGTAGGTATGATGTATCTACGCATCTCCATAAAAAACTGGTGTATTCAATGGACAAAAGCGGAATTGAGCTGAATAAGTGTAGTTAGTAGCTTAGACAGTTGTATGAAATAGCTATAACGCGGTAAATTGATGTGTCAATTTTACTAAGCAATTAATTTCACTGACTGTACAATCTGAAATTGAGCTATATTTTAAGGACGCTGTTACAAATGGGTAGTCAAATCATTACTTTTTTACACCAAAGTACCTATGTTTATTATATAAAATGCTTTGCATTCTTATAATGTTTTTCCCAAATTGTTGATAGATGTGCATGGTACGATTCTGAACTATAAATATAATTTTAGATACCTATCCTACCCAAAATTTTCAATTCGGTACATTTATTGAGAAACTGTAGGTTAATTAAATAAAATTATGTAATTAAGTAGGTACAGTTTCTCAATAAATGTACCGAATTGAAAATTTTAATTAATTACTTAATTTTATTTAATTAACCTACAGTTTCTCAATAAATGTACCGAATTGAAAATTTTGGGTAGGATAGGTAGGATAGGTATCTAAAATTATATTTATAGTTCAGAATCGTACCATGCACATCTATCAACAATTTGGGAAAAACATTCTATGAATGCAAAGCATTTTATTTAATAGACATACTTTGGTGTAAAAAAGTAATGATTTGACTACCCACTACATGTTACAACTGTCAGCCACCGAGCCCGCCAACTGCCACCACACCGCCTCCGTCTGAACAATGCATGACATTTGCTTGAGTCGTGGTCTACAACTCAGACAACAACATCTTAGCTGTGAGTGTTGTGACCACAAGGCCACATAGACAAGCTTATCGGTAATGACTTTTTTATAACATTCCATGTTACTCCATAGGCTATATCTAGGTAGGTATATACAGGGTGTAAGTGTAAACAGTGGCAACCTTTAAAGGGGTCATTGTACTCATCATTATGAACAACTTTTACTATGGGACCAAGCCAGAAATCGCGAAAAAAAAATCAGCTGTTCCCTACATTTTGACGAAATAAGCGAACATAAATGTACTGAACAGATGTTTTTTTTCGAGATTTCTGTCTTGGTCCCATAGTAAAAGTTGTTCATAATGATGAGTACAATGACCCCTTAAAAGGTTGCCACTGTTTACACTTTCACTGGTATAGTAAACGCATTAAGAGTTGACTGTAATTGCCTTTTACAACACTAATTAAAAGTAGTATTTATAGATTTTTGGTGACCCTAGGTTAACCGCTCGTAATCTATAGTCACTAAAAAACGAAGCAGAAATAGTCATCGTAGACGAAATCTGGGTTATGAGGTACTTAGAAGATAATAGGCTAGTCAGACAAAACGAAGATATAATTTCATACTTTTCGAGTTTTCACCTTTACAAAGTAGGAAAAAGCTCTTAAAAAGCTTACCTGTTGCAGAGATTTAGCGCCCTCGTAATCCAAGTCGTGCCCAATGAGCCACACCATTTCCTGGGCCCATGTCGAACCTGGACACAAAAGATACCATTCAAAACTAAAACTGTAGTTAACCTTGGGTTCAGTGGTTACAAGTGCGACTGCAAAGTGTGAGTGAGGTACTGGGTTCGATCCCCAGGTCTGGCAAAGTGTTAGAAGCTAGATTTGCATTACATGAAACAACATAACTGGCGATATGTGGATGGTACCTACCTACTACTGTAAAGAACGTTCAACCACACCTTCGAGGAATATAATGGGTTACGGGAAATCAAAACAAGTATAAAAAAGAAACACTGATTAATATGATTGAAATCCACACTGATGACCGATAAACTATAGGCACAGTCTAAACATCATTCAGTCGTCCGACGAAGCCCGAGCTGCATACGAAATTCGGCGAACTACGAAAGCAGCTCGGGCTCTCGTCGCACGACTGTATGATGTAAGTGTTTACTGTGCTATAGGTTTAGCTAATAAGTGGGCACAGTAGATACTACAACAATGTTCAAAAGTCCATCGTTTATTTTTCGGAAAAACCAAACTTTGCCGAATTGAATGTGACTGATGGGACATTATGGGAGTGACGGAATTAGTGCGTCAATGTATAATAATTTAGTTGGGATCAAAAATCAATTTCTATTGGTCGATTACCTATATTCGCTATATTTCGGTTTTTCCGAAGATAAACGATGGAATCTTTGAACGTTGTCGTACTCACAGAACAGATAAAAGAGGTCGTACTGTAGGTAATAGTCACAGAAAAAAAACATAATTACTCACCAGTCCTAGGATAAGAGCACATCCAGACATCGGTATCCTTGACTTCCATATCCAAAATATCCTGCCCAATAGTCATATAATCAGCGGGCAGAATCACCCTTCCCGGATTAATCTCCGACATACAATCCTTTTTGTCGAACATTCTATCCAACAGATCACCTGTTTCCGGATCCAATTTCGAAAACGTCAACACTGGTTTCGTCTTCATTTTGGCAAAAAAAAAAACAAGTTTTTCGAAAGAAGTTTTAAATCAGGCTGTCCGTGAGACGTCCAGTGCCTGCCCTCAACGGAAGTGTTGTGATTGCGTGGTGCATCGGTGCATCGCGTTTCCCTCGCATATTGCAGAAAGTCTTTAACTTTCTACCAATAGGAATACCAGTATTGTACGCGGATAAAGGACAGTTACGAAATTGTACTTTAATGCTAAGGGGGAAAACGTAACGTAAATAATATGAGAATTGGCAGCTCCGGTTTAAAAACGCGGTCGAGTTTTAATTGATGGTATTAGCACAGGTAGGTACTAGGGTCAGTTCAGCGCAAAAATCCTCACGGAATTTACTGGCTCCATTGAAAATAGGACCGTATTACCATAGCAAAATCTCCTCTCTTCGAGAGGGAGTGGGCTGTACCTAATTACTAACCTAAAGTATAAAATTGTATGAACGACAATCACCGCGGAGCGAGCCGACTGACAATTTCGATGCAAAATTTTAAATAAATTAATTAATTACCTATTTATTTTAATTTTTATTTTGTTTTTTTTTTTATTTATTTTTTTGCGATTTTTTTGATTTTGTTGTATTTCAAAATTACACTAACTGCTGAATTGTCAATTTTGAGGACAGAGTTTTAAAGTTTTTTAATGTTTAGCTATGAACTAACTAGTCTTCTCCACTAACTACTCGTAACTATAACTCCATCATATCTCAATATTGTAATGTAGGTATAAATTATTTAAATAAACATACAACCCCCATTTATTACATTGTGCACTAAGATTGATTAGGTATGTTCACAGTCACGGAATAGATACCTAAACTGTTCCGTGTTCACAGTGGTTGACGCTTGACGGGATGTGAAAACTCAAAAAAAAAACAACTTTACCAGGCTTTAGTATGTCTAAAGTAGTCTAAACTTAAAATCAGTTAAAGTATTTATTTTTTTATTTACAAAAATAGAGGTCAAAGGTAGGTAAAGGGGGGGGGGGGGGGGTAAAGGTAGGTAAGGTAGGTAGGGGTGGTATAGGTAAGTAGGTACCTACCTAATACTTTTATCATTCAAGCTGGGTCATGGAACTTTTTTAATACAACTGGAACTACGTTTTTGGCAGAGACGGATTTAAACGGTAGTATTTGTGTTGTAGGACCAAAAGTGAAATAGAACAAATTTAATTTATGGGTGTATTAAACACTTGACCGTTATTCGAAGCATAATTAAACTATTGAGATAGGCTGAACCATGTTTCCTGTGCCTTTTTTTCCTTACGTTTCTAGCGCTATAGCTCTGTCTCGCTCTCATGACGTCACCAGGTCAGAGAGGGGAGCGCACTTTTGAGCGCGCGCGCTCGGTCTTGTACATTGGCGTTCTTTTCCTTGCCGGAGACGGTTGCTGCTTAGCAGGTGAGTTATCTATATTTCTTTTTCACAACCGTCTATATTTTTCCTTTCGACGAAAGTTGGCATACTTACCAATTTACAATTTTTATTAAAACAGTTTTTAGTGAATGATAATTATTGATAATACAGTGAATCAACGTTGATATTTTCAGAATTTAACGGTTTTCCGTTCGCGTGTTGTTTATTCTTTTTCTTTCCAGTGTGTGTAATTCAATTGTTTTCAGTATAATACCGAATACGTAATGGATAAAGAAATAACGTTGATTTCGCAAGATGAACCGGTCGCAGGTCCTTCGAATACCGCTAATAATAGAGAATCTAGTGCCAAACGGATGCGGTCACATCCGAGCAGCAGCAGTAGTAGTAGCTCTGATAGTAGTAGATTCTAGTTCCAGTTCATCTAGTTCTTCTGACCATAAGTCTAAACATGCGCGTCGCCGTCACCGTAAGGGGGGGCAAGCACAAGCATCGCCGCTCGGAGCGTAAAGTGAAACATAATATAAATAATAGTATACCGCTGCCCGACGACGCCCTTTCCCTTTTCACGGTGGATGATTTAGAACTGGAGGGTAGTAGTCTTATAAATATTTAGATGTTGAAACTAAGCTTAAGGAACCGGCTGTTCCAAAGACAGACGAGCGTTACTTGAACATTTTAAGAGAAATTCAGTTTTGAATCGTATAACCATAGCCCGGGTTTCGTCGAACTCGAGGCAAACGAGGAGATCAGACCCTATGACACACTAAAACACTTAAGTTACTCGGAGAGGGCCTATGCTTCGTTAACTTACGGTATTTTAAAACAAAAGAAGGAACTTTGTGCATTTTTGACATGGGTTCGAGACCAGAGAGAATTAACTTCGAGACTATAAAAAAGCTGAATGAGATCTTCACTTCTGGTGAGTTCAGCAAGGTTTCGGCAGACCTATTGCAAATGACTTGCGGCCATAGGGCTGAATCTATACAGATGCGCAGAGGCTTCCTAACTAATGCAGTTCGCGATCCCTTAATAAAAGCGGCAATAAAGAAAATACCTCCATCTGAGGTTAGCTTATTCAATTCTGAGCAGTTAGTTGTTGCATTAGAAAAAGCTGGCGGTATCAAAAAAGCCTTCTGGCCTGCTTCTAGATCGGCTGGTACATCTACAAAATCGGCTTATGGTAATACCTCAACTTCGCAAGTTGGAAAATGGCTCATACGTCCCTCGCACGGGTAATATTCAGTTCCACCCTCGCAGGGTAAGAACTATAACTCAAGCATGCCTTCACAAGGCTGTAAGAACTGTAACGTCCCCTCGCAGGGTGGCTTTTTGCAGCATAATATACAGTGTCCTTCGCAAGGACCAGCACATGCGTATATACGTCCCTCCCAGGGGCAATATTCAGTTCCACCCTCGCAGGGTAAGAACTATAACTCAAGCATGCCTTCACAAGGCTGTCAGAACTGTAACGTCCCCTCGCAGGGTGGCTTTTTGCAGCATAATATACAGTATCCTTCGCAAGGACCTGCACATGCGTATATACGTCCCTCGCAGGGGCAATATTTAGAAGGCTGTCAGAACTGTAACGTCCCCTCACAGGGTGGCTTTTTGCAGCATAATATACAGTGTCCTTCGCAAGGACCAGCACATGCGTATATACGTCCCTTGCAGGGGCAATATTCAGTTCCACCCTCGCAGGGTAAGAACTATAACTCAAGCATGCCTTCACAAGGCTGTCAGAACTGTAACGTCCCCTTGCAGGGTGGCTTTTTGCAGCATAATATACAGTGTCCTTCGCAAGGACCAGCACATGCGTATTGCAACTATCCTCAACAGGGTAGTGGCGTAATGGATAGAGGTTCCTTTCGCTCCCGCGGGGCAAAACAAACCCAAAGATACCACGCTCATAAACGTGGCGGAAATAAGCGAAGGTCATCACCTTCAGGCTTGAATGCCAAGAGAAGTAAATATTGACATGAATATATTTCAAGCCGGTCAGTTATCGAATTTCGTCGATCATTGGAAGGAAATGCAAGCACCAGATTTTCACCAAAAACTTTTGCCAGTTTGACAAATTGGATTGCCCAAATTATGAGAAACCAAGCTGTGAGAATATTAGTATTTCTCAACGATTTTCTTTTGGCTCACCAAGACCCAGTAGTTCTCGCAGGCCATGTAAGTCTTCTCGTAAAAACATTAAAATATCTGGGTTGGCAAATAAATTTCGAAAAATCTATCCTAACACCAAAGAAATCCCTGGTTTACCTAGGAGTAGGTACTGTGGGATCCTTGGCTAAACCTCAAACGTCTGCCAAGGGAAAAAGTACCCTCATTACTAGCGAAGATTCGCGAAATCATAGATTTGCGGAAGACAAACCTAAAGAAGTTGCAAAGCGTAATAGGAGCACTAAACTTTGCGAGTTTTGTTGACCAAAGAGGGAGCTTGCACTATCGAGCTCTATTGAAATTCCTAAACACACTACAATTGGACAATTCTGTCAAGTTATACACTGTACCTGCAGATGCAATAGGCGACCTACAATGGTGGAGCCACAATTTACAACATCCGTCAATTCTACACCATGCACCAGCGACTAAAACGGTCGCCTCCGACTTAGGCTGGGGGGCCCAGATGGACAACCAGTCTCTATGGGGAACGTGGTCCCAGAACGAGAAGAATTGTCACTGCAACGTAAAAGAAATGTTGGCAATATTTAAGGTTTTTCAAAGTCATCCTGTGTGTCTGAGTCAATCTACGGTCACCATACAATGCGACAATCGCACGGTAGTAGCGTATCTCCGTCACGCAGGGGTAACCAAATCCTCGCGATTGATGGACATAACATACGACCTGTTTTGTTTGATAGATCAATACCAAATTCATATCAATGTGTACTACATTCCGGGGAGGTTCAACAACCATGCCGATCACCTATCGCGGTTCGCCAGGTCCCCGAATGGCATCCGATACCCGAGATTACCAAGATAATATTCTTAAAATGGGGAATTCCCCATGTGGACCTGTTTGCCTCCAGCAACGCTCACGTAGTCCCTCATTACGTGTCGAAAGATCAGAACGACAAACAAGCTGTGGCCCACGATGCATTCTCGATTGCTTGGAAATTCGATCTGGCATGGGTGTTCGCACCCCCGTTCCTGATTCCCAGGGTTTTTGAGCTTCCTCAATCGGGCATCGGGAATTTACTTGATAGTAGCACCGCGATGGGAGAAAGTCTTTTGGCGCGGAGGTCTCACAGCCCGGGCTCTGGCCCTACCGTTCACAATACAGAACCTGAACAAAGTATTGATCGATGTGACAACGGGACTGCCACCTCCTCGCGTCCAGGATCTAGTGTTGGAAGTTTGGAAATGTGGGGGTGGACACATCATTTAGGTAAGTGGAATAATTCTCAGATAGATCTTTTGAAAAGTTCTTGGCGCGATTCTACCCTAAGAACTTGCAAACCTGCATGGAACCGCTGGGTTTCGTGGTGTAGTCATATTAGCCCTAGAATCCCTCAGGATCTGACCTAGCTCGTTTTCTAGCTGATCTGCATATAAACTTTAACTCTGTTGATTTAGACATCCTTGTAGGGATCCTTAAATCTCTCAATTTCTCTTCTAGTACCATTAGTTGGTTTGACTCCTATCTCAAAGGCCGGTCGCAGCGGGTTCGTCTCGACGAGACTTCTTCTGACTGGTGCTCTCTTACTGCGGGGGTGCCTCAGGGTGGCGTTCTCTCTCCTCTTCTCTTTTCCATTTTCATTAACTGTGTCACCAATGTCATTTCTTCTTTCTTCCATCTCTATGCCGACGATCTGCAGCTTTACAACCATTTCCTGAGAGAAGATGCGGAAGCTGCTGTGTGTGCCATGAACAGAGACCTGGATTTGATTAGTGAGTGGTCGCGGTCCTTTGGACTGCAAATCAACCCTAGGAAATCCCAGGCTATAATTATTGGCGGCAGGTATATGCGGAATAGGCTTGATGTTGCGTCACTGTCTCCACTCTGTCTGAATGGAGTTCAGATTGAATACGCAAATACTGTTAAAAACCTGGGGGTAACCATGGACTCCTACTTATCGTGGACTGCCCATGTTGCTCAAGTCAGTCGCAAAGTGCACTACACGTTCCATACCTTGAAATGCCTCCAGAGCTTTTTGCCCTTGAAAACCAAAATCTCCCTTGCTCAAACTCTCATTCAGCCCATTATTGACTACGCTGATGCCTGTTATTTGGATGCCACTGAGGAGCTTTTGAATAAACTTGAGCGTTTGCAAAATATATGTATTCGTTTTGTTTTTAACCTTAAAAAGTATGATCACGTTTCTAACTTCCGCAAGATACTCAAGTGGCTCCCTATTCGACTTCGCAGGAACTCTCGGATATTATGTCTTTTATTTAACATCCTTCACAACCCTAAAACGCCTTCCTATCTGCGGGAACGCTTTTCCTACGCCCGTCCTTTTGATGTGCCTTGCAGGTCGCATCTTAGAAACCTCCTTAAATCTTCTTCCCACTCCACTGACTTCTATTCCTACTCCTTCACTGTTCACGCGGTTCGGTTGTGGAATTCACTTCCGCCTGACATTAGGGACTGCCAAACAATTGCAGTATTTAAAAGAAGAGTGAAAGAACACTATCTTTCCACTTCGTCATAGTTGTTAGTTATTTTAGTGGTATTTATTTTAGTAGTATGTATGTAATTAAGTATTTATTATATGTTTTATTTAACGAGTTAATTGTTTTGGATTTTATGTATTTTATTTTCTCTTCTACTCTTACACACGTTGTCTACATCTCTTTTTATCCTCTGTCCTATCGCAGGTATGCTGGAAGAGATTTCTTTTGAAATAAGCATCACCTTTGTACGTATTTTTCTGTTCCTTTCTGTTTGTCTGTTTATTTGTGTGTACATAAATGGTTAAATAAAAAAAAAAAAAAATAAATAAAACATAAACTGTCTTATAATACAATATTGTTACACAAGTCTGTGGTCTCCACCCTTTGTAATAATGTAAATGATTCAGGTGTTCTAAGTAATCATGTTTTGGTGTAACATATTTTGAAATCGATTTCAATCAAAAACCAATTGTTTTTAAGTTACCCGTGTGGAATGTTGATGATTTTGTATGTTTTCTTGGCGTTAGAACAACAAATCATGACTACATTTTTGATGTTTCGAGTCAAGCCGCTGCCCTCTTAGTACTCTGTTCTGGTAGGCGTATTCATGACTTGACACTCCTTATGACCGATAACGATAATTTGCACCCCGTATACCGGGTTGAACAAACTGTATCACTGCTTTCCACTAGACTTCAGGAAGCTAAATGTCCTAACTTGTTTGTCACTACGAGAGGTACAGCTCGTGCGGCCTCACGAACTGTTATTGCAGGCTGGATTAAAGCTCTGATGCGTCAGGCAGGTATTGTTGCTACTCCTGAAAGTGTCCCTTCCGCTGTTGCTTCCAAGAATTGGTTGGACAACTTCCGCATGGAAGATATTATGGCTCGGGGAAATTGGAGGTCCTCAAACACTTTTAATCGATTTTATAAAGGATAGGTTTCGGGCTCTTCTAGGAGTGACAGCATTACTGCTCTTTTTAAACCTGTCTCATAGTGAATTATGTTGATTTATTGATATTTTGTTGAATATTTTCAAACACATCTTTTCTTTTTTCTTGATCTTTCCCTACACATTGGCGTTCGTCATGAGCGTCACCAGGCGATAACAGACAATATCTCAATAGTTTAATTATGCTTCGAATAACGGTCAAGTGTTTAATATCGGCGTTTTACCTGAAATAAAACGCTTATTAAACTACTTACCTTTTTATGCTTCGAATAAGGTAAGTAGTTTAATAAGCGTTTTATTTCAGGTAAAACGCCGATATTAAATATAGATACTACTTCAGTTTGAGAAAGACTTTATAGGCTGACTGTTAATTAGTGACCGGTACTGGCGATACTCAAACACATGATTGCACTCATGATAAACAACTTTTACTATGGGACCAAAAATGAAATCGTGAAAAAAAAATCAGCTGTTCCCTACATATGTTCGCATAACTCGTCTAAATGTATGAAACAACCGATTTTTTCCGCGATTTTAGGTTTGGTCCCGTAGTAAAAGTTGTTTGTTATGATGAGTACAATCATGTGTTAAGTATCGATCACTAATTACTAGTCACCCTTATTGCTCCTAAACTAATTTCCTACCATGGTTACCCTAGGAATACACTGTGCATAACTAGTCTATCCGGTTGGAGCTTTACTAGCTAGCTTTTATTCTCATTTGAACTTACCCACCTGGCTAGGTATGCCTAGTTATGGCAGGTGACAGGAAGCCCTCGTATGAACGGGCGATTGTTTTAACACAATGACTTTTTATCGCGCGCTGAATTTTCAACGCAGCTGCTGCGCCAAGATTTGGGAATCCAACCCAACACACACATTTTGGCGCGCTGGAATGCGCTCTATTGGATTCTCAATGCTCATTAACGAGATTTGAAAATCCAGTGCGCATAACAATCGTCGCGTTAAAAAAACGACAGTGGCTAACCATGGATTTTGGGACGATTTAACCAGCGTGTACGATGTAATTGCGTAACACACAAGGGCCTATTTCACGATGTCTGAGTAGCCACTACTTACCGAATAAATTCAAAAATAGAACAGATTTTAGGGCCTGTTTCACCACCTACGATTAAGTTCCTATTACTTGGCAGATAATTTCATACAAATTCTGTTCCGTTTTTGAATTTATTCGGTATAGGTTAACTGTTAAGGCTTTTAACCTAGGAGGTTAAGGGCCTGTTTCACCATCTACAATTAAGTTCCTATTAACTTACTTGGCAGATAATTTCATACAAATTATGTTCCATTTTTGAATTTATTCGGTGAGTAGGTAGTGGCTATTCGGACATCGTGAAATAGGTCCTAAGGGCCTGTTTCACCATCTACGATTAAGTTCCTATTAATTTATTACTTGGCAGATAATATTTCATACAAATTCTGTTCCGTTTTTTAATTTATTCGGTAAGTAGATAGTGGCAATTCGGACATCGTGAAATAGGCCCTTAGTGTTATTTTTTTATTTTTTTTTTTCCTCATTAAATTCAACATCATCTGACTAAAAATGTGATGTTCCAAGTTGGCAGCACTACTCGCCTTAAGCCGTTGGTCCCGGCTGTCATTCATGGATCTTTGACAGTCTTACCAAGGGGTAACGTAGGTATTACTCAGATAATGGGTTATGGAGATCAGATAGGCAGTCGCTGCATGTAAAATACTGGTATCCAGCTGCATCCGGTTAGACTGGAATCCGACCCCAACATAGTTGAAAAAAGGCTAGGCAGACTCACTAAATACGCCTTTCATTTAACATCCCGTTACAGTAGGTACCTACCCACCTACATGAGCAAGTAGAAATTGCCAGCAGCCACAAATCGGACTGGCACTACTTCCGCAATCCTCTTCCTACTCGGTAACTTTCCGTTCTCGTATAAGCATTTACGTTTGATAGTGCATTTACTGCATTCGTTGCGTAACGGACGAACGCACTCGACCGTGCGCGCACGCAATGAGCTGCGTAAACGAAGCGGCGAAAGAATTCGCTAATGAATGGGAGTGTCTATTTAATTGATTTGGCATGAGGAAGTTATTCGTTTTATATTTTTCACTTTGTTTATCAATTAAACTAATCTACTTTGTGTACCATTCGACTAAAACATTTATAAATAAATAGGTAGCTTTTGTAAGTAAAAGCAAAGTCTACTTTGCATTTCGATTTCGGTTTGTGTTTCGAAACGCGGAAATCAATACGATTGTCATGCGCGCGCAAACTTTTATTGAATCAAGAACACACTGACAGTTTGCCGTACGTCAGTTAATCAGTTTACGTCACTTGCGTATCCGGTAACCCGTTGTCTAGGCGGTCGATCGAATAAACAAAAAGTAAACAAAACAGCCGTCATCATTGATTCCTTCAGAAAAATGTCCAAAGTGACTAATGTTAATTCTAGTTTAGCCTATGAGATACTGTTATACCTGAACAGTTTTTACCTTGGGATGTTTTTCGTGTGTGAAGTGGCCATGGGCATTTTGAAAGCCATCAATGTTTCTTATCCAGAGAATGCATTATTAACAGAAGCTGGTATATTTAGTGCGCTATGCCTTGTGGAAGTTGTTCGTATATTCTTGGGGAGAAGAGGGAATTTGGCCAGTAAGAGTAAGTATTTTTACAGAAAAGCCAACTGGTACCAACTAATTTGAATTGAATATCTTATACTTGGAATCTTATTTCCTAACAGCTAAGTCCAGATAAAACTAATAAATTAAGAAAAACTCATTGTGTTTCAATGTTAACTTCAATTAAAAAAATAATAGAATTATTCCAAGATTCTTAAAGGCCTCAGAATTATACATAATTTCTCAAAATTCCTTGTCAGCAAATAATAAAAATAACAATTTTTTTTTTCCTTTTCAGAAGTGCCAGTATTTTTCTCAGTAATGCTGACAATACCCTCAGCAATAGGTGTATGCTACTTCCTTATATACCAGACGTACATACTCCGCTTGGAGTACATTTGGTGTGCTGTAATGTTGATGTTTCACGCTTTAGAGTTAGCGTTTGCAATACTCTTCATTGTTACAGTGTGTAAACATCAGCAATATGAATAAGCACAAACACTTACTTGCCAAAGAGATATAAATAAAATAAATAAATATTAATGCCAAAATGTTGACTGAGTTTTAAGTACTTAAAATATTTACTCTGATGGCTTTGAAAATAGTTTTCAAAAACTTTATGAAAGGCTATTTTATGAGCTACTGTTTGTATGGATGTGCCTCACTATAATTATGAAAAAAAAAACTATTGATTTTAAGGAACCCAAGTATCAGAAATATTATATTTTTGTTTAATTTTTATGAGCCATGAACAAATCTTTACCTGTTACTTATGTATAGATTAGACCAATATTGTAAAACATCAAAAATATAAAATTCCTTGTATGATTGTGAGATGTCTGCCACTGATTTAAAAAAAATAATTGTATAAACCCTTGTTGCAGATCTATGTTCAAGTATGAATCTTGATTCAAAACTATGGATAGATTCCATAGATCATACTACTCATATGTAATTTTAAATAAAGATCTATGCTGCTCTATTCATAAACTAGTATACATAAAAAGAAAGCTCCATTCTTGAATATGGCTCCTAAAGTGCGCGCCTCGAAAGAAGGCCCGCGGAAAATTGTGGAACTACATCTTTCTGCATGCAATGACATAGACAGTAGCACCGCGTCTATCGGACTTGAGTAGTGGCGCAGACGCTAGTCATAATGTGTGAACCCTTTAAATTACCTATTTTTATGTAAGAATAACTTTATAATGTTAATGAATTTACTAGAGATGTTTTGAACTTATGTACTTATAGATGCATGTAAACATTAAAATATTCCTCAACTATTCTTCTGTGCCTACTTAAACTACTTTTAGATTAACAATTTTGTCTAATTTCAAACATGGCCATAATTTGCAATCAGTGAGACTACAACATTGTATAGACAGACACCTGTATTTATTGGTCACCCTTCCCCTTTTCTAAGGCATTTTAATGAACTGGGACCCAAACTATGCAGGAGCAGTTAAATACGTACAATAATGAACCCAAACAACCCTATCAAATACTCAATTTTACAGTTCTAACAATATTGAAATAAAATGAAGTGCATACTATATCGTATTTTATTCTAATTCTACAATATAAACTTAATCTTATTCATTGGTAGGTGGTGTTATGTGATCCGGTAGCTTCTGGCATTCGATTTTCGTAACCTTTAAGGCGCAACCTTCTGGAAGGTTTCTCTGAATGTACTCTAAGTATGTGTCACATGTGGAGCCCGTAAGTCTCTGAAGATGTATGAATCTGAAGTATGTTCTTATTTCGTATTGGACTCGGTGCTTCTTATAAATGTGGACGCAACGAAGAAGGGTGTGCCTTTCTTTTTCTGCTTTTCGCAGTGCCCAACTGTAATTGAAAGATAAGAATTAATTATTTTACTTGCAACTAGAAAACCATAGTGATGTGCAAGTAAATAAATGAGAAGTATCTAAAATGACAATTATATGAAACTATGCTGTACTCCAGCAAACTTGCTTGAATGAATACACGACAGTTCTTTATGAATAATGCAAGGATATAAACAAATCCTTCAGGACTATAGAATAACCTTACACAAGACAAAACATACCTCTTAGTTACTTCAATACCCAAATGCGAGGCTGCCGCGACACAGAACCAGGTATAACTCAGTAATACCGCGGGGTCGATGCCCCGCATCTCAAGCTCCACTCGTTTATATAACTTGTCTAGTTCCACAGCCGTCGATGGGACTGGCTCGACAGGCTTCTGTATAGGAACCACTGTGCCCGCTGACAAAGGTCGGATAGCATAGTTAGATGCTAGGACACCGCGTACCATGGGCGCTGAACGCCATAAACTCTAAAATTAAGCATTGGTACTTAGTAATGGTAAAATTTCGGCAAAAGATAGGATCAATGTTTATTGACGTTGGAGGTGCCTTACCCTGATCGCGTTCATGTTTTTCACCTCCGGTTTTCGTATTAATAGCTATTTCAAGTGATGTTTGTAATAATAGCTGTTTAATTCAGAAGTATTTTATTAATTATGATAACCTCATGTTTACTTAAGTTTTGGTTATTTTGACATTGACACTGACAATGAGTGGAGTGACAGCTGACTGACAGATGATAGAAACTAAAGCTAGAACCATGCTAGAAAAACAACGTTCCGTTTCGATTAGAGGTAAACTCGCACTACTGTGCTAATTAATGTAAAAATAATTGTGTATAACTAGTTTATAAACATGAATTGGACAGTTCTGCCAAAATTCATCATCATTCTCCTGCCCTTATCCCCAATCTATTTGGGGTCGGCTCAACATGTCCTTTTTTCCATACTTCTCTATTATTCGTCATCTCGGTAGTCACCCCCTTTCTAGTCATGTCATCTTTCACACAATCCATCCATCGTTTCTTTGGTCTTCCCCTACTCTTGTAGCCTTCCACATTCATAATAGAAACTTTCCTCACGACATTTTCCCTATTCCTCCGCATCACATGCCCATACCATGGCAACCGATTTCCGCACAACTTTTCAGTCACCGGTGCCACTTTCAGACTTCCTCTTATGTAGGTACTCATTTCTTATTCTATCCATTCGTGTAACACCACACATCCCTCTTAGCATTCTCATTCTCATCTCAGCTGCATGCAATTGCTTTTCATTCGTCCCTTTTGTGGCCCAACATTCTGATCCATACAAGACAGCAGGTCTAACCATTGTTTTATATATCTTCCCCTTAAGTTTAAGGGGAATGCGGGAGTCGCAGATTGTTCCCGTGACATGCCGCCATTTCATCCATCCAGTGTTAATCCTATGCTTGACGGTCCGATCTACTTCGCCAAAATTATGACACTAAAAAATATTTAAATATTAATTACATAAACGAGCGAATGGTCACAGTCATTTATTCATTTGATGAATCTGGTGATTTTAACAGAGGACCTCGTGGCCAAGTAATAACAGTCGCACGGGTCGATCCATCAGGTTAAGCTACGTTTGCCGGGGTCGATTCGTGGATGGGTGATCTTTACATACCCAGACTCCTCCGTGCCTCGGAAAGAACGTTAAGGCGTTAGTCCCGGCTGTCAGTCGTTACGGGTCGTTACGGTATTACCCAGTAATGTGTTGTGGAGGTCAGATAGGCAGTCGCTCCATCTAAAATACTGGTATTCAGCTGCATCCGGTTAGACTGGAAGCCGACCCCAACATAGTTGGGAAAAGGCTAGGCAGATTGATTGGTGGTTTTAACAAAGTGACTGCGTTTTATTGCTAGAACCATAGACATAAATGACACTGACAACTGATAGGCTGACAGCCTCAGCCTGCATGTCAGAGAGGGAATTACCGAGTGCTTATTATTTTGACAGACGCATTTTCTACTTGGATTGGATCTTTGCGGCCGTGACAAACAAAATCAATCAAATCAAGGAAATTATTAAATTTTACTGATTTTCTCGCAACTGCAAAATCAGTGTAAGTCGCTGAAAACAAAAATCAATATGTCGCTATCAATGTTACTGTTAAAAATGTTACATTGCAAACAGATGAATGGCAGAAGTACGAGCGCAGAGGAGGACTCGGCCTGCGACAGTATGTCGCTCGACGAAAACTCGGGAGGAAAAATCAGCATAAAGAAGGAACATACCGACGATAGCGTATGCAGGGTTTGTCTAAAAGAAGGTTGTATACCAATCCACGGGAACAAAACGGCAGAAGACCTTTCCGAATCGTTCAACACATTTACCGGCATAGAAGTAAGAATAGATGATCCGTATCCTAAGTACTTATGTGAGCCATGCAATACCCTACTTCAAGGAGCAATAGAATTTAGGAAAAGTGCACAACAGTCTGATGAAATTTTAAAACATCCTCCTGAAGACTTGCTAACTACTGGTAATGATGATACATTCAATTACCCTGAGGACGACAACTCCTGGGAATATGAAGAACGCAAAGCCAATAAAAGGATATACCATTGTAAAAAATGTGAAGTATCATTTGATACATTCAAAGATTATGATGATCATAGAATGACTGAGGAACATGAGAATAGGAAAATTGCATGCCCTATCTGCAACAACTCTTACACAGAATTGTATTTCAAAAAGCATCTAGCTTTACACAAAGATCAGGCCTCATATATGTGTGATATTTGTGGGAAAAACTTCATAATGCAGGGACATTTCACTCGTCACCGACTGACACATTTTTACAAACTACCCTTTAAATGTTCCCTTTGTCCTTACAAAGGAAGGTTCAGTGAATCTCTTAAAATGCACATGCGCTCACACACGGGAGAGAAACCATACCAATGTACACAATGCCCTTCGAGATTTATAAATAAAAGTAATTTAAACAAACACACATTGAGACATAAGGGAGAACATGATTTTAAATGTGAAACATGTGGGCGCGGCTTTTATACTAAACGCGAATTGGAGTTACACTATAAAGTAGATCATACCGGGATAAAGGACCATGTTTGTAACATTTGTGGGAAAGCGTTTGGTTATAGAAAGCAGATGATGAAACATCAGCTAAAGGTGCATAAAAGAGCTAAACTCAGAAGTGGGAGAATGCCTCTGTATTTGCAAGTAGAAACTATGCAACAACAGGGCCAAGATATTGAGAGTTAAACCAAAAGCTTTTAAATCACATAATAAGTCCTAGCAGCAAATCTAAGACATGATGTGACATCCACCAACTCGCACTGGGCCCGCTTGGTGGATTACAGCCCACTCCCTCACACAGAGAGGAGGCCTATGTCCCAGCAGTGGGAACATTATAGGCTGATTATGATGGAATAAGTCTAAAATCATTGCCAATTTACTTATGTTGAGAGGAACAATTAAATAATAAGTTATAGTCACTATACTTATATTACTGCCTTTCCTGCAATATTTTTTAGATTTTAAAATTTTACGTTCTGCAAATGATATTATGATTTCTTATATTAGGAGTTAAAGTATGAAATTGCCGATTTGTACTGAAAAATTGAAATTCGTTTTTTTTTATTATATATTTTATATATATATTATATATTTTATTTAATAATCAGAATAATTACCATTATTATCTATACATTGCTGCCATCTAATAAGAAGGTCATATAAGCCTTTGCAATAGAACTCTCGTGATCTAGATTCGACAAACTATGTGAAAGCATTTTGTAGGTACCTACTGCCTCCTGAGAAGAAAACTTTTTATCACGTTGAAAATTGTCCAAATCACGAAAAAATGGTATTCCGTTGGAGCAAGGTCTGGCGAATACGTAGGGTGACGAATGGTTTCTAATTGCAGTTCCTGTAGAGTTAAAACGGTTTCTCGTGCTGTATGAGGTCTCGCGTTATCATGGAGCAATAATGGTGAAGATCGATTCATGAGTCGGGGCTGTTTCACTGCTAGTTTTGCTATCATTGTTCGGAGTTCGGCACAGTAGACATCTGCCGTTATTGCTTGACCAGCTCGGAGAAAGCTTTAGTGAATAACACACCACCAAACCATTTTAGACCACCAAGTTAGGTGTATTCCCGTTCGTCCCCTCCGACCTCGTCCCCCTCGGGGGACGAACGGGAATTCACAAAAATAATATTTAATTTGTTCCCGATCGTCCCATTACTAATTCAAGAGGGGACGAATGGGAATATGTTCTTCGATTAGTGCCATTCGTCCCACTAAAAAGATTTGTGCATAATGTGTTTATTCGTTGTTTCGTAGTTTACTTTTAAATTAGTTACTTAGTTAGATTTAATCATTATTTTACAAAATTCTTCTCTACTTTTTTATGAATTATAAAAACGTATCTTAAGTTTATCATTGTTTCATTTAAAATGTTTACCTACACTAAATGTAACAGCTCTGGCGGGATGCGCCGGCGATGCCGGTACTTAACAAAAGAGTACCGATATCATTGTGTTATTTGCGTAAACCCTATGGGTTTACCTGACATTCGCTCCCTTTCCTATCCTTAAATTAGACCGGTCGGGTTAGTGTTGACAAAACAATGAAAGTGCACGGGTGTTAATGTAATAATATATTTGACACGAATTCTGCTGAAAACTACTGATGTAAGTACCTACATTTTGTGTAACATGTTCTGATTTCTTATACAATATGTAACACAAAAATGTGACACCGTACCTACATAAGCAAATGTGACTTTATAAAAATTAGGACTTTGTAAGAATTAGTTGATTCTGTGATTTTTATTCCTTAATAAATGACTGATTTTATTTCAAATTTGTTTTTTTACCACTTAAAACCACCAGTCTTATATTATTTGGTGGGAGCAATAGAACTATAAAAAGAATTAATAAATTATTCCCGTTCGTCCCCCCAAAAAAATTAGGGGGACCATCGGGAAAATAAATAACGCATTCCCGTTCGTCCCCCGAGAGGGACGAAGTCGAGGGGACGAACGGGAATACACCCCAAGTTACCATTACCTTTTTATTGGTAAGCTTTGCTTTAGGACACTGTTGCGGCGTTTGATCTGGGGTCAGCCATTGCATTTTCGCTTACGGTTATCGTAAAGAATCCACTTTTCATCACATGTCACAATTAGATCCAATATTCCTTCATTTCTGTATCGATTCAACAAGGAAACACAAGTTTCAATACGCGTTTCTTTCTGCAGATCAGTCAAATCATGAGGCACCCATTTCTCATATTTTTTAATTTTATTGATTTGATGCAAATGAGTCAATATTGTTGGTATGGTAACGTTAAACCATGCCGCTAATTCCTGGGTAGTTTGGCTCGGATCGGCTTCCACCATCTCTTTCAATTCATTGTTATTCACCTGTGTAGGCGGTCTTCCACGTGGTTCGTTCTTCAAATCAATGTTTCCATCACGCAAGCGTATAAACCAAAATCGCAAGGTGCGTTCAGTAGCAGTCCCCTCTCCAAACGCAACATTGATATTGCGAGCTGTTTCTGCCGCGTTAGTTCCGCGTCGGAACTCGTATTCAAAAATAACTCGAAAATTTTCGAAGTATCCATCTTTCTTGTCTAAGCTGAATAAAAAAAACAACTGAAAGTCAATAATCGAATGTTGCACATTTTTAAAAAGAAGACCTTCATAGGTACCATGTGAAAAAAGTTTCACTCAAAAATCTCAAACCATGAAGGTTCTATGTTAATTCGAAGTTCCTAATACAATAAACGGCAATTTCATACTTTAACCCCTATTATTATGTTTTCTTAAATTAAAGGAACAAAAATTACACACAAAAATAAAATATATAATTTATTAAAAAAAATATTCAGTCTTCTATAATTTTAACCTCGCCATATCTAAGCTCGCTATCTTATTTTCGCGCTGCCCATGTTATTCAGGCGCCAAAGTTATACACATTTTGCTTCATTTGCATATGGTGAAGGTGATAACTTGTTGCCTGCTGCCGGGAGGCGTAAAGCCGGGTATTCATTAGGCAACATCTGTTTATAAACATAAAACAAGTTTACCCGCAAACGCCGTTTCTGAAACTTGGCCATCCACACTGTCAGTTGTTTCTAGGATGTCGCCCGAGGAGGTAGTGTTGCTCTGTGCTGCTGACCACACTACTTGCATGTTTATAAACTCCCGCAACTCACGTCTACATCTGTCAGCTTTTGTTAGGAATCTAGATGGTCTAGATATTTCGCCTTGCTCTCCACTCGGAGTGCAAGCAACAACCCTGCAACATGTATCTAAAACAATGTTTCATCACCTATGTGCATAACTCCAGCTTCCTCATAGGTGATAGAATTCTACCTATGCCAATATTTAAAGCATAATAGCTGCAATCAAAGTACCAAGTCTTATTTTAGCTGCCGCAAAAACTTCGTCAATATGAGTCATTTAGTGTGTCAGCTGGAGTGACGCCACCCCAGCTTCCTCATTCAGAACAGGCAAACCAGTGAGGTTAGTTTTGGATTAAAGTCAGAAAATTAAAGCATAATAGCCGCCATTGGCAGCAAAATTTTCAAATCTCCGGTCAAAATACTCTATGAGTTATTCAACTTCTAAACATGAGTAGCTGGAGTGACGCCACCCCAGCTGCTCAGTCATATCTTCCGAACGAAAGAAGATATGATTATGTATGCAGCTGTACGAGTGTAAGAAGATATTGAAGGAATGGCTCTTCACACTTAATTATGATGCCGTGGAAAACATTTTGGTTACATAGGGTTGAACGTCATGCATTCACACACACACCATCTCACTCACTCACACACACTCACATACACCTAAACTCACCCACACACCCACTCACACACACACATATACACAAAATATACTTTCACACGCACATAAACACACATTTACACCTTTCTGCCATAAGCGCGATTTTCATTTTTTGTTTTTCTTTCTTCTTATTGGTTTTATTTTTATTCGTTTGTATTTTTATTGGTTTTATAAAAAAAAAAAAAATGTGTAACTTATACCTAATTAGCACAATGGAACAATTAAACTAATCGAGGAAGAGCGAGGTTTATCCCATCTATCTTCGGATTACTTTCTGGGAAGCCCCGGCAACTTAATTGTATCTAGATTTAAGATAATAAACACATTTTTTTTTTTTAATGTATTATGGCTCAAAAATTAAGGCATAATAGCTGCCTTAGGTTCAAATCTCTAGGTCTCGTAGTTTCTACGTAATAAACAAAAAATAGTTTCCGCGCCAAAAAATTCAAATTATTGCCTCGGAGCAGGTAAGGAGCGGCGTTGCCGTTCCGTGCGCTACGTTATCAGTTAGTTGTAGTTTGAACTAGATTGTAGACTGGGAGCCGACTACACACTTTAATATTGTACTATGTACGGACCGGATGGAGGAGCTCGTGGCTAAGTAATAAAAGCCACAGGGGTCGATCCATCAGGTTAAGCTACGCTTGCCTGGGTCGGTCAGTGGATGGGTGACCATCTTTACATACCGATAGTCCTCCGTGCCTCGGAAAGTACGTTAAGCCGTTGGTCCCGGCTGTCATTCGTGGATCTTTGACAGTCGTTACGGGTCATCAGAAGCCCGAGTCTGACGACCAGTCTTACCAAGGGGTATCGTATTCTCCAGTTACTGGGTTGTGGAGGTCAGTTAAGTGTGGAGGTCAAAAACATGAATATCAATAATGTCTAAATTAGCTTGACACCTCAGAAAGTGTCTAGATCATTATGCACAACATTTTTAGGGTGTCAAGCTAATTTCGACCTTATTGACATTCTACAACCCCTTTGTTTTTTTGCTCTAGGATACTCGGTAAATCATCTGGAAGCTGAATAGTCTGATTTAGTTTGACAATTAAAATTTTAGGTGAAAACAGTCAAATTCAGAATAGCAAAATTGCCATTTTCACTAAACTAATAACTCCGTACTATCTTAGTCCTGTCAAACTAAAATATAGTTAAGTTGTGTCACTTTAGTCAATTTCAGAATGGGAAATCGTCGTTTGACAGGAATAAACTAAATTTTATAGTCTAGTTTAGAGGCATTTCTGACGAGAATCGGCACCATTGACGAAGTTTTTGCGGCAACTAAATTAAGACTTGGTACTTTAATTGCAGCTACTATGCTTTAAATATTGGCATAGGTAGAATTCTTCTATCACCTATGAGGAAGCTGGAGTTATGCACATTCATCACCTTTGTTCACAACTGTTTCGAAGCTTTTTAAAGAAATGATGAAACACTGTTTATAAACAAATGTTGCCTAATGAATTCCCGGAGCATGGCAACAAACAGGCACAATAGGACTCGTTGGCACAGCAACTACGCGTGTCAACAATACGAATGAATCGTATATTTTTACGACCCCTGGGAATGGCTTAATCAATGTTTTATTGAGCGATAACGCACACGCTCCATCAGATAAAACGAGTGTTCTAAATAAAGTTTCAATCGAACCTCCTTTCGCTTACGTTTCAAAAGTACTGGCCATTTGGGGGATAAAAACCATTTATAATTCGAATTTGAGCTTTGACAATAGAACTGTCACAAAAAATTGTAGATTGAAATAGACGGTCGCTATTTCTGGACAAAACTATAGAATTTTTTGTGTCTTAAAAGTCTAGCTTTACTAAGTTTTTTTACACCAAAAAATGGCAAACGAGGCCGAAGAGACAGTTCGCAAGCTAGCGTTGCATAAAGGAGTCGCAGGAGTCATAGTGGTGAACGGTGAAGGTATACCGATCAAGACTACGCTAGATAACCACATTTCAGTGCAATATGCGGGCCTAATGAGTTCCTTGGTAGACAAAGCAAAGGCTGTAGTAAGAGATCTAGATCCCACGAATGATTTGACGTTTCTGAGAATACGCAGCAAGAAAAGTGAAGTAATGGTAGCTCCAGATAAAGAGTTTATACTGATCGTCATTCAAAACCCGGTTGAATGACGAAGGCTTTGGCTCACGAGCCAATTTTTTTATGCTGTGGCCTTTTTTGTTTTAAATTGCGCCAATTTTTTTTATGGTTACTAGTGATAGATTTGATTATTACCTATATTATTTTTCAAATTGTTACGGCCCTTTCAGACTACAGTATCACAGAGTACCTTTGTATATAGGCAGTATTTCATTATTTACTGGATCGCCGGACGCATGAATAGGTTGCAAGTATTTTAAATTTATTTATAAAATGCTATCATCAAGAGAAATTAATAACTTAATATTTAATTATTTCCATCTGCTTATTTCCATTATTCAACCACACTGTATTATAATCATTATAATTTTTCTTATTAGTATTTTAATCAATAAATGAAACTCAAATTACGCACAATAGTTTTATTACTTACAATAGAACGATCACAAAATATTACTAATTTAGGAATGGAATATTAACCGGTTACTGCATGCCACCACGGCCTCTACCCCTAAATCCTCCTCTAAAACCACCACGGTTACCGAAACCGCCTCGACCATAACCATTGCCACTACCACCAAACCCTCCCTGGTTGCCGCCAAATCCGCCTTGGTCGCCGCCAAAGCCGCCTTGGTTGCCACCAAAGCCTGAATTTCCTCCGCCAAAGCCTGGGTTTCCTCCGCCAAAGCCTCCTCTGTTTCCACCGAAACCGCGGTTGCCGCCGAATCCTCCTCGGTTGCCGCCGAATCCTCCTCGGTTGCCGCCGAAGCCCGGGTTGGCACCGAAGCCCCCTACCATGCCGCCTCCCCCGCGGGGCCCGCTGGTACCCCAGCCTCTGTTCCCTCTCTTGGCGACGTCAGGCCTGAAGGTAGGTGTGCCACATTCGCGTTCGATGTTGTAGTCGCCTGCATCGATAACGCATAGGGACTTTACGCAGTCAATGACCTGTGGGAAAGATTTTTCTATACATTTTTTTTTGGAAATAGGTTAAGTCAATGCATGCTTACTTGCTCCTCGAAATTCCCATAGTAACAAACAATACCATAAAAAAATATATGTGTTTTCGTTATTTAAGGGATTTTTCAAATAATTTAAGTAAACTGGCAAATCACTAACATTACACAAGAAGTTTTCCGAAAAATATTGCGAGAATGACGTTTGATCATCAATTTACAAGAAACTACTATTGATTTGGAACATCATAATCATAACCATTACTAATCGTTATACCCAGACAAAAATATATGTTTTTCTTATTATTTAGCAAAACTTCTCAATGCGCAAAAGTGATGAAACTAATAACAGATGCTGTGACTGACACGAATAGTTTTGCGCCACGAAAACTACGTTTATAGTAACACAGACATATATTTGTCCCTTTTCGTGTCGGTGTGACCGCGTTGTTCTAAACTACGCAACGGATTTTGATGCGGTTTTCATTATCATTTAGAGATATTATTCCGGAAGGTTTATTGTATAATGCATTAATTAACTTAATATCGTCTGCTTACTAATAAAAAGTAATAAGTGCAGTTAGTGTCAATTCGAGTAAATGACTTTTCAAAGTTTAAAGTTTTAATTGTTAAAGCAAAATGTTGCACTAACTATCCTTCTTTTAAGATTATGGTCCTATTTCACGATGTCCGAATAGCCACTAATCACTGAATAAATTCAAAAATGGAACAGAATTTGTATGGCATTATCTGCCAAGTTTTAAGAACTTAATCGTAGGTGGTGAAACAGGCCCTTACTCTTATATAATATTGATATTAAGTACAAACTATAAAATTAAATTTAGATCGAAAGGGGACCGCATTTAATATGTTTTACCTGTACTTAACAAACGTGATATTTTCTGAATTCAATGATTTCAAAAGCTTTAAAAGCAAAATATTGTCAGGTTCACGGGTATAGGACCTTTTCTCAGAATAATTCTTACCTACCGTTAGTCTCGCTAAAACTCAAAAACGGCTTAACCGATCTCAATAATATTTTTTTATTCTCCTCTTTACTGGGGTGTTTAAAAGAAAAAAAAAAAAATAGAAAAGACAAAAATTTTAATTTTGACAGGACAACGGGGTTTTATTTGTGCACGGACCCTTAAGATATATGTATAGTAATCGATAGCTACCTTTGACTCGGCAGGAGTGAATTGCAGTGCAGCATCAGGCTCAGCCGCAGCCCTCTCCACAAGCTTCTCGATAGCGGGCCGCAGAGCCGTCACCAGCGCCGCGGCGCGCGGGTTCATCTCGAAGTTCAGCCAGTTGTCGAGGCGGACTACGTTGTCGATCTGAAACCATCATGGAAGAAATTTGTGTTTATTGGCATAAAACAAAGCCGCTCTGGCCAGTTTCAGTCATTAGTCGAATGTCAACTTGCGAGGTCTTCGCTGCTTATAATTGTTGACAATATGCCGCGTTGTACAGTGATTGTTTGCAAAAATAACATGTGTATTGTGAATTACATGAAAGATAGCATCTCATTTCACATGTTAGTACTAAAATATTATTGTTTTTCTTATTAAAAATTGTTTTAAACATTACTTCATTTCACTAGAAACACGAGGAAGTACCAAAAGCAATTGTTTTATTTAGCAATAAATACCATTGCTTGCTTAGTACAAAGCAAGCATGAATCAATTGAATGAATGAAAAATGAAAAAAAAAAATGAATAAATGAAAAAAATAATCCGCTGGTCTAATAGCGCAATGGATAAGTGTTTTTACTGATACTCTCACTCAAACAATAGTTTCGTGAAACGGCCGCTGCCGGCTTTTGTTAGTTAGTAGGGATGTGATGTTGATGTTTGTGGTTGTCCATATTTTATACGATCCTAATTAGTACAATTAATTAATAAGAGGAAATACGGGCGGCGACTTTTGAAATTAGGTATTTGAAGAAACCATTGCTGTCGCTCTGCGAGCGCTCCGCCTTCAAATTCGTGCGATAAGGACAACTGCAGATCCGACTGAATAGCCTATTTAAAAAGTCGTATTTCGAGGTTTGGCTCTCGCCTATTTCCTCCTCCAATACTAGATCAATTTAAAAGATATTTCATAAACTGAATAAGAAGGATATATGCTATGCCCTTATGTTTCTCTTTTTTTAGTTAATAGTTGTCAAATTTGTACACTAGGCCTCTGTTGACTCTGTCTGAATAGGCAATTTTGAGCATTTTTTGAGGGTTCTAGTTCTTATAAAAATAATGTATCATCAAAAGGGAAAACAGGAGCATACAAGTAGCTAATATTTATATTTTTGTAAAAAAATCATTGCTTTATGGTCATTAACCAGAAAGAAAACAGGCGAGAGCGTTTCTTTGGAGAAAAGAGCACCCGCATTTCCTCTTAATTCAATAGCTAATGGAAATGTAAGTAACTAGGAACTTCAGAAACCAGGCATATCAAATAGCTGATAAAACATATAAAAATTCATAAAGTATTGGTTTTTAATTTATTGTGGTGCTCATGCATCATTCATACCTTGCTATTATTTTAACATTTTGGCCATCCGAAGGATCCACAAATTAAAGAAAAGTAGATAAATGCGACAGGAAGGGGTCTAAGCTGTTTCCAATAAAAAATAACACAATAATGCTCGTCTCATTTCAAGGGAAACTCCAGTATCGTTTTATTTTCACAGTCAATAAGTAATAACTGAATTTCATCGATATTTTTCTATGATTACTATTTAACATCACTAGCTGCGTAACTTGCATGTTTTTTTCTGAGCCCGTAGCTACAGGTAGATGCTCCGCCCTCTTTTTGCATGTGTTCTATTAGTGAGTTTATTAGTGTTGTTGTAAGTTTCTTTGTGTGCGAGAGAAATATGAGCCCAAGTACCGTTCTTATAGTTTTTACTTTTGTGTTAGTGAATTAAGTGGGAGAAACGAGGAGACATCTGAACACGAATAAAGTGCACAAAGCGTATCTCTGTGTTCTAAGATCTGTGGTTCGTCCCGTTATTATTGACGCTGACTATACGCCCACATTTCGCCCGTTATTTTTAAGCTCCATGTAATAGTGGGCAAGCCTAATTGCTATCAACCGGGCACAAATCCAGACTCCGAGCTGCTACTGACAAATTCAACACGGAAAAACCCAATATTTCGGGTTCGATTCCCGACCCGGGAATCGAACCCAGGACCAACAGCAGCAGCAGCTCAGCAGTAGCGCTTGCGACCACTAGGCTAAAGGGGCAGCTAACATGTATCATATACTTTTTTATATATATAGAGTCTATTTTTATTCTGCAGAAAAGAGCCATCAGAGAAATATATGGCCTCCGCAGGCGCGATTCTCTAAGGGAACTGTTTAAAGATATTAACATCATGACGGTACCTTGTCAATATATCTACGAAAACATCATGTACGTAAGGAAAAATCTAAATCTTTTCAGTAAAAGAGGTGAAGGACACAATTATAGGACTAGAAATAGGGACCAATTAGTTCAACCAGGTTTCAGACTGGCTAAAGTAGACTCATCCTTCATGGGGTACTGTTTAAAATGTTATAATAAAATACCTCCCCACATACTCCAGCTGAATGAAAGGAAATTTAAATCTTGTATAAAACGCACACTATGCAGCCAGGCATATTATAAGTTGGGGGATTACATCGCTGACAAAAATGCTTGGCTGAATGCTTGTCCTGCTCCACAAGGACACATTAATTAATTGATTAGCATTCGGATATATTGTTGGACCTGCTGAAGATTAAGATGAGAGAAAACATTCTTTGCATTGTTTAGATTCAATCTCTTAGTATTATATAATTGCATAGCACGTGTGAGCACTATGTAGCTACTATTAAGCTACATTTTACTGGGTACGTCTTTCACTGACTCGAGTGTGCCCTGGCGGTTGAGAGTATGTCATGCTCACTCAAATGTCTCGCTGATGGTGGCGTGTGTGTTGGATCATTAAGTTCCCTTCAAAATGGTTGAGCTAATTGGTGCTGATCCATGCGTCATGTTCGTGAACGGGCGCCGTCAGTTGGGACTGGTCGTCTCTTAGCTGCCATGGCTTATTTTTAATTTTAATATTTAATTTAGTTGTTTTAGTTATTATCTTTTTATTACGGACGTTTTTTAACGTGCACGTCTTTCTACATTGTTCTCACATGTATATTTTCAACTTGAACGATGTAACCAATATTTTGTAAAAATATTATGATTTAAAAGAGTGTCCGTGGAGTTTCTTGCCCATTCTTCTCCATAGGGATCTACTACGCTTTGGAATGGGCAACTAGCTTCATCTTTCTGACTGACCGACCCATTGACAATTCAAAAGTGCCTGTAATTGGTTTATTTGAAATAAATGCTTTGAGTTTGAGTTTTTAACATCAAGTCTTAAGTCTTTCTTATGTAAGGATATAGGCAGAAATAGTACAATGTACACTCATACGTTATATATAAGTTACGCATGTTTTTGAGGGAGTCTTTTGCCTTCAAACTACTTATTTACTTATCCTACTACATTATAATATTAACTGTAAAGTGTGTAGGTTTGTCGATTCACAATGCATTTTTGCATATATGGGCTCAAAAGAAACATAGGCTACTTTTTATCCAAAAATGCGTCCTGTGGGTTAGAGCACAAGATCTAAGCCGCAAAAGGTATTAGCATAATCAGCCTATAATGTTCCCACTGCTGGGACACAGGCCTCCTTTCTTCGAGAGGGAGTGGGCTGTAATCCACCACGCGGGCCCGTGCGGGTTGGTAGCTTTCGTGGCGTATGTCTTTCTTGGTGTCACATGGGTTTCTTCACGATGTTTTCCTCCGCCGTCTTGAAAGCAGTGTTAATGAAATTATTTACACAAAGTAAAGCGCCTGTCTGGGTTCGAACCCGCGAACTACAACTCGTCAGTCGGGGCTGTTACCACTGGGCCATTATTGCTTCCGCTCCCGCAAAAAGTATAATTCAGTAAAGAATGTTCAGCGTACCCATTCCACCTTCCTGCTAGCGAACAGCAAGACATGCAGCGGCGCCACCATGGTGGTCTGCTTGCAGCTGATGGCGCGCGTGCGAACCTTCTCGCCGAACACAAACAGCGGGGAGGGGAAGCGTTGTTCTTGATTACTGCAGTTTACCGAGGTCTTAGCTATTAGAGCCGGCTTGCCTTCTGTTGTTAGGACCTGGGGAATATAAAACAAACGTTTAGATTGATTTTAAATTTATTCGTCGTAGCAGGTGGCGATCTGTAGTTTATGCATACGTGCCCCCCATGAGAAGCGTGAATTTATGTATGTACTCGTACTAGCTTGTTCCCGCGGCTTCGCCCGCGTGGATGTCGGAAAATATCCCACGGGAACAAAAACCCGTCTACATTATGAAGGGAACCTCTGTGCAAAATTTCAGCTTTATATGTCCAAGGGCTGGGCGTTGATATGTCAGTCAGTCAGTCAGGGCTTTTCTTATTCTAAATTGAGATAGCTTTTGCCAAAATTCTGACATTTCTTGTTCCCCCGACCCACAATGCACACATTGCCTGCCCACGCTTATTTCATTTTCTGTAGAAATAAAAAATAAATGCTATTCGTTGGCAAGCGCAACACTTCAGAACGGCTGGACCGATTTCGCTATTTTTTGTTTTAAAATGTTCGTAACACGTCGAATTAGGTTTTTATGGAAATGAAAAATTAAAAAAAAATCAGACTCGCGATAAACTAAAAATGGATTCTATAGGATTTTTTTTAATGAATTATTGAAATTTCATATTTGCCATAGGCCAATATTCATCAGAAGATTAGTACCCAGTATTCAAAACAACTATGATCAACATAATCATATTCAGGGATAAGAGATTCTAGCATCATGCCCGTATTATACTACTCTTCACTTTGGTATTGTTGGAATGATTGTGAGAATCCACTAGATGTGCATTCTCTACAGCAAGTGCTTACCTTCCTCTTCCCCTGGTGCAGACACACATTAGGGTATAGTCCCATGCACATGAGAGCTATCACTAGATCCAGTGTGGGGTCGGCTCCCGTCGGGTGCCAGCGCTGAGGCACGCAACACTCTTCAGAGAAGCCAATGGCTGTTGTTAGGATATCTGGAAGAGAGGTTTAGGAATTATGATAGGTTTATGTTAACCGGTTCGCATAGCGGGTAACGACTTCTAAAGGCCAGACCGAACGAAAAAGTGAATATAGAACCCAGCTTTGGACAGCCACTTGAGACACTATCTCATCGTCGCGTCGATCAGATAAGCTGTATGTCTAAAAATACTTGAACACAAAAATAGGCAGTGTCGCTCATTTTCTCTCATTTTCACGCACTCATTTCATCAAGAGCAGTGGTGGCCCAGTGGCAATAATAACTATGGCCAGCCGCGACTTACGTGAGTTCGAATTCGAACCCAAGCAGACACTTTACATTGTGTAAATTATTTCATCACCACTTCTCTCTAAACGGTGAATGAAAACATCGCGAGGAAACCGACATGTCCTAGAACCAAAATTCGAAGAATTGCGTCGTTTCCCAAGTAGCACTGGGCCCGCGTGGTGGATTACGGCCCGCTCCCTCTCACAGAGAAGAGGCTTGGGTCTGAGCAATGTCAACATTATAGGCTGATTATGATGATCATCATCAATGAAGCCAAGAAATATCGACAGCACAAAAAAAGCTGTTTCAATTTACTATATTATAAATTATTGATCTTACGTACTTTTGGAAGAATGAAAGGATATTATAAGTAGTACAGTTCACTAACTTGTAAGCTGGTACTTGGCTTCGGATGTGACTCTCATGGTGGTCTGCTGCAGTCCCTTCCACTCGCACCATGTCACCTCTGCGTCCTCGCCCTTTGCGTGCTCTCTTTCCCACATCTGTAATAAATAATAATTATGTCTTGCTTATAAATTTATAGAGGAATGAGGAAAAGGGTGTAAAGTTCACTCATCCTCCATGGAAAAGGGAGGATCCTCCAACCAGACGGGTTTGTGTTTGGTGGGCAACTGCCCCGACGGTTGACGTCGGGATGTTGTATATGTGCTAGTTGCTCGGTAAACTCTGTTTGCGCGATGCAGGATTTTGTTCGCATGTGGCGTTGTAGATGGCCAATGCCGCCAAAAATTAATGCCGCAATAACAATAAAATAAATAGATAAGCAAATAATATTAAGGAGGATGCGCTGTGGTAGCTCGCGAAATTCAAATTTTCTTGCGTTTTATGCAATTTGCAGGTCCGTGTCAGGTTGTATTTTGATCGAAATACGATACGCGGCAATAAAACATATGTATTTACATAATTTTAACCATGAAAATCATCAATACATCTCTCTAAGTTACATTTCGTGCAGATTCGCCGATCGACGAATCTGCCGAAGCCCGAAAGTCTGTCAACCAGTGTCACACCTTCAGGCTTGTAACGACCCGTAACGAATTCATAGATCTATGAATGACAGCCGGGACCAACGGCTTAACATGCTTTCCGAGGCACCCATCCACAGAAACCGCGGCAAGGGTAGCGTAACTTGATCGATCGATCTATGCTGCTGTAATTACTTAGCCACAAGCCCCCTCACATTCTAAAACATTACTAATGCCAGTATTTCGCCATACCTGAAAACCATTAAGCATAGCAACATGGTCTGAAGCCCGGTCGCCTGCTAACGCCCTCTGATGGTTGGACAGCCTCCTGCGGCCCTCCACGACGAAGATCTCGGGGAACGTGGTGGAGTTGGCCGCCATGGTCGTGAGCGCATCGCCGACGCCCAGCACGAAGCCTAGGACCATCATCTTGCCGAGGCGGGGTTCTGCGGAAATAATAATAATAATTCTTTATTTCAGATAACCAAGATCCAAAGTGTTAGTAATTACAATAATGACTTAAGACTATTGTTAGTAAAGTGACACAATATTGGTGATTCTTATTTATTGATCACCGTCCTTACCATTTTCTTAAAAACTGGAGAGGTAATATCCTCCCCTATTATTTTGAGGATGCTGTTGCTAGTTCCTCGTACTCTGCTTAATAGAGATGCAGTTTTTTTGCGAATCACCTCATGAAAACCATCGGTTCGATTCTGCACAAACATCTCTGAAGCACTACAAAAGTGAGGCCTTCGCAACATCATCCTAAAAATATTATTATACTGGACGCGCAGCGCGTCCATCGCTCTTTTGCCATACGCGACCCACAGGTTTCCCGTGTAGAAACTTTGGCAGTATGCCTTAAAAAGGGTGATTTTGACATCTACACTACATCGGGAGAACCTGCGTGCCAGCATATTACCTCGGACCGATAGCGCCCTGCGCTCCCTTTCAATGTCTACATTGTCCTTAAGGTCGGCGGTGAGAAAGTGCCCGAGGTACTTGAAAGAATCTACCTTATTTAGTTTCGAGCCACTGAACATAATGTCAGGTATAATTTCAGGGCATTTACCGCCGGACTTAAAGACCATGTATTTACATTTCATCACAAAGACAAACAAAGTTTTTTACAACAAAATTCTAACATCTATTCTAATATTAAAGCTGAAGAGTTTATTTGAACGCGCTAATCTCTGGAACTACCAGTCGGATTTGAAAAATTCTTTTTGTGTTTGATAGCCCAATTCTTGAGGAAGGTTATGGGCTGTTTATCATGACGCTACGACTCATAGGAGCCGAGCAAAATGAAAAAAAGTAAGAAATAATGCTAAGCGAAAATTAAGTAATAACTCGGGCAGGCGACGCATTGCGACGGGATGGGTCGGGGTAACAAGAAATTTCACGCGGACGAACTAGCGGGCAGAAGCTAGTAAATAAATAATATTCAAGTAAAAAAAAACATCAAATTAAAAAAATTACAACTGAAAAAACATTTGTATTACATATAAAATAGATATACATTACATTGTTGGACTACATAAGAGTATGCATGGATCCGACCTCCACAACCGTGGCTGGGTAACATGATAAGATAGTAAAAAAAAAAAATTAAATTGATGACTTACCTATAGGCAACTTAGCGAGTATAGTTCCCAATGGCGTCAGATTGTCTTGTGCGTCCAAACAGCCCAGCTCTCGTAGTAACGCCTCGGCTTCGATCACTGCGTCTAGTGGCGGAGGTTCTGGAGCCTTTGAGAGGAAGTGGCCGATACTGCCTAGGCGCAGGAGTTTGATGCTGGAAAGATTGAGAAATATTTTGATGAAAAATGGGATATTGCATTTTTATGCATAATCAGCGTATAATGTTCCCACTGCTGGGACACAGGCCTTCTCTATTCGAGAGTGAGTGGGCTGTAATCCACCACGCAGGCCCGTGCGGGTTGGTAGATGTCACATGTATTCGAATTTTTGGTCCTTGGACATGCCGCCGGTTTGAGAGCAATGGTGATTAAATTATTTACACAAAGTAAAGCTCCTGCCTGGGTTTGAACTCACGACCTCTCGACAACTCGTAGTCGGGGCCATTACCACTGAGCCACCACTGCTCACTGCATCTTTATGACTAGTTGGTAAGTTATCTGGAAGATAGTCCGGCCGTCGAATGCGTTCTTGACTTGACACTTCTCTGTTTCATACTAATGAATATGTGTTTTGCGAATTTGATCCTTATTACTACTAGAAATTGTCCATCTGACAGGTGTCAGAAACGCATTCTGCCGACGACCGGACTGTAATCCTAATTTCCTAACTAATATTAACCACTCACGCGGGCTTGCGTCGGGGGCGGGACGAGTGAGTGGTTATAAATGCCAAAGTGAGTTTGTATGTTTTTTTAAATAAAACTGCTATATGGATTTGGATGAAATTTGGCATAAGGGTAGACAATAATGCATGTAGCCGCACAATAAAGCACAATTAAGCATTGCAGCACAATTAAGACGAATCTAATAACCCACCAAGCCCTTTAAGCTACAGAGCGTGCAAAAGAAAGAGACACGTACATAAAACACTCGCAAAACATTACCCCTCTTTCTGGCAGTCGGGTAACAAGGTGTCCCTCATATTTTGCTATTTTATAATGTTGCATAGTGAATACCTCGAGTCTTCTCTAGAATCTTTAGTCTGTGGGATTTTAAGTGTCAGTTCTCATTTCGCTTAAAATACCGCAGAAATTAACGTGCAACTTAGTTTCACATATCTCTTTCTATCACCGTCTCTTTCTCGCTCTACTTTTCGTAAAAGATAGCGCATTTTAGTAGACTCAATTCCTAATTTATAATACCTTAGTGCTAATTCATGCAGCGGTGTGCGGAACATCTCAGCAGTTTGATGTTCTTCAAGTTTGTCGTATCGTGCGCGGGAGCACAGTGTGAAGCACACGCCTGGACGGACACGACCGGCACGACCTTTACGCTGGAAAATAGATATCAAATATGATTGTATATGCAAATAAGATTATTATAGAATACCATTTTGGACAAGAAGAAAACAAAAGGCACGTACAGTCAACGACTTTTGTCCCTCACCCCCATAAGGGCGCTTTTCGTATGCACGGGCCAGTGGCTAGCCCCGCCTGCATTGTTTTCGTCCACCAATAGCACTTCGGCGCACGTTATAAAAAAAGGGTTCTAACCAATTTAAGAAAAAAAAAACTGGAAAAAGGGGACATAGTTCATTTTAGGGTCATCCTCTTAAGCGACATTCTTCGTTCATTGGTCAAACAAAAACAAGTAATTTTAAAAAAGGCTCATTTTTCATTCATTGGTAAAACAAAAAAAAGGCGTTGCAAACTACGATTTCAACGAGCAACCGAAAAAGTTTTGTAAATGGTGAGGCACAACGACTTTCGACTGTACCAGAAAAGGTAACTCGACAAAAAGAAAACTTCATACAAACGCGCAATTATCGGTGCCCTACAACAAAATGCGGCAGCAATAGGGAACATAACGCAGAATTGACACAGCAAATGGCACCACTTCTTTTTTTGAGCTATTGCGAGGGTGCCCTCTAGCGGGAGCAATAAAGTTTATAATTCGAATTTTACTATTGAGAGTAGATAAAATAATTTACCTGTTCCAGATTGGTCCTACTAGCCCAAACAGTAGCATACGAGGTCATGTTGTTGTGTGAGGTGAATAGCTTCATCTTTGCTTTGCACGAGTCTATGACGAAGACAACGTCGTTGATCGTGATTGAAGTTTCTGCTATATTCGTTGACAGGATCACCTGTGGAACACAAATTTGTATTTTTTAACTGTATTTTCTAGGTCTAATGTTTTAATGCAGAGTAGATTTTGTAAGATTCTAAAGCAAGGCTTCTAAATTCAAAGGCAAGTTTTAAGGTAATATTAAAGAGTTGGACTTAGTTTGGATTGCTGGGTGGGAGAATCAGAGGGGCAATTCCCCTATTTTTAACAACGTTCCCAATCACATCTCTAAAATTGTACTACATTTTTGACACGTGATTGCCGCTGGCTTGAGATTGCGACTTGAATTTGAACGTTTTTAGGTACGGTCAGCAATAGAAGTCGGTTAACACTACTACTTTTTGACATCATCTAAATTAACACAAAATGATTCAATAAACTGCTTTTTTTTCGTTTAACTGTTAAGAGTTAATGTTTTTAAAATTTTAAGTACCTTTGTTCCGATTTAAATTAAATATTTCGCTTAATAATTAAGATTAAAAAAACTGCAAGTGTTAATCGACTTTTGTTGCAGGCTGTACAACAATTGGCCTTCAGATTTTTCATTATAACTGGGTTTTTAGGCAATTTTTACTCGTGGAATAAGTACTTTCTCATCATAGAATATACTATACACCACATTAATAATAATAAAATAGTTTTAAGAAGTTATGAATGTCAACTTTAATAAACAGTATATTTATGGCTAGCACGTCGTTAGTCTCACTGACTTATAGGCAGTCGCTCCATGAAAAATAATAGTATTCACCTGCATCTAGACTGGAAGCCGTTCCTAACATTGTTGGGAAAAGGCTAGGCAGATGACTTACCTTGGTCATACCGGGCGGTGGAGTAACGAACACTTTCTTTTGATCATCCCTGGGTATCTGACTGTGCAGCGGCAATATCACATATTGTGAAGTGTCGCCAAACACTCGGTGTTGGGACAAATGTTTGGCCAGCGCGAAGATTAAGTTCCAGCCGGGAAGAAAGACTAGGACGGCGCCGTCGCCTTTGAGGTCACGAATGTATTGGAGGAGGGCTTCGATTAGCTCGAAGCTTAGCTGGAACAAAACACGAATAAGATAAGTAACATTGTACTTAGTAATTTAATCCATCCAAGTATATACTAAATTATTGTAATAATATCTTTTGCCCGCAGCTTCGCCCGCGTGGATGTCGGCAAAATATCTCACGGGAGCGTACTGCCGCGATTAGTAGTAATCTTGGTTATAAACTATCTGTGTTGCCAAATTTCATCCAAATCCGTTCAGCAGCAAACAGACAAAAATTCTAAGTTACTATAAAATATTGTATTGTATTGTTTTAAGTTTATCAGCAATTTCCACCCACATTAACTTCTAAAAATGTTATCAGTAAAGCTATGTGCAAAAAGTGAGTTCATGTCAGTCAGTACTGAAAAGAGGGGGGATTGAACCTACGTTTATTCTCTCATAGCATAATCAGCCTATAATGTTCCCACTGCTGGGACACAGGCTTCCTCTCTATGAGAGGGAGTGGGCCGTAATCCACCACGGGGACCAAGTACAGGTTGGTGGATGTCACATATTTTGTCTTCGAATTTTTGGTTCTAGGCTAGGACATGCCGGTTTCTCACGATATTTTCCTTCACCGTTTTGAGAGCAGTGGTGATGAAATAATTTACACAAAGAAAAGTGCCTGCTTGGGTTAGGAACCTATACTTTTCAACTGGGCCACCACTGCTCAATCGCTCATATTTACCATTATACATTATCTGTTTCTTTCTACCTTTAAACATACATTTATAGTACGTATTTGTCTCGAAACATAATTTAGTATTACTTACATCTTTCTCCGAGAGTTTCGTCATAGTTTGACTGGTTTGCGGTGAATAGTCGTTGCCGAGTTGACAGTTCTTGTTGAGATCCTCTTCTTGTTCCTCACCCACACCTGAATATTATAAACGAAAATATTATGCTGTTATAATAATATTATGTAAATTCTATTATTATTACTTAAGAATGTAAATACTTACATGGATTCGCAATTTAACATTTAATTGGTTCGGATTTCTTTAGTTCATTACTTATGTTATGTTTTTGATTTTATACAATTTTTAGGGTTCTGTACGTACGAATGAAAACGGAACCCTTAAAAACGGTTCCGAGGATCACTCGTGTGTCTGTCAGTCTATCACAGCCGATTTGCTCCGCATCTACTGGACCGAGTAAGTTGAAATTTGGTAAACATGAATTTCTGCGACCGAAACACAAACGTGTAACGTAAACAAATGAATTTTGAATATGGGGTTCACTTTTGGGGTAAAAATGAGAAAATAATAAAAAAGTTTTGCAAATTGTACCGCTTGATTTGTGTGGCACATCAAATGAAAGAGATGTTAAGAGGATTCCAAATATTTTTTTTAAATATTTTTAAAAGAAATAAAAAATGCAAAGAGCTCTTTAGAATGATTGTGACATCCAAAAGTAACCAAGCCGTATAACTCATTATTAATGATTATTTGATGTATGTGTAATAAATATACAACCTACCTATTTATATTTGTACGCCGATGAGGCAAAACATGACTGATACAATTTTATTTAACATCTTGCATGCCATGTGTACTCATGGTTGGACAAATAAATAATCTTTATCTGTATCATAAAAAAACTGTATTTTTCAAGGTAGGAGTGAAACCGCAGGCAAACACTAGTATAAAATAATATATTGTACCTTCATCATCATCGTCTTCCTCATCCCCGCGCGAGTTGTTCTTCTTGCCAGAAGCCTTGCGCTTGCGCGTGTCGGGGGGAGGCACAAACTTGGTCAGTTCTACGCAGTCTTCGAGGAAGTATTGTTTTACGGGGTATGTGCGGCCTGGGACCTGTTGAAGGAAATGGATTCGTTTTTTTTTTTTTTTTTTGTTATATTTGAAGAATTTAGATGAGGAGCTCGTGGCTAAGTAATAACAGCCGCACGAGTCGATCCATCAGGTTAAGCTACGCTTGCCGGGGTTGGTCAGTGGATGGGTGACCATTCTTTACATACCGAGACTCCTCCGTGCCTCGGAAAGCACGCTAAGCCGTTGGTCCCGGCTGTCATTCGTGGATCTTTGACTGTCGTTACGGGTCGTCAGAAGCCCGAAAGTCTGACAACCAGTCTTACCAAGGGGTATCGTATTACCCAGTAACTGGGTTGTGGAGGTCAGATAGGCAGTCGCTCCATGTAAAATACTGGTATTCAGCTGCATCCGGTTAGACTGGAAGCCGACCCCAACATAGTTGGGAAAAGGCTAAGCAGATGATGATGATTTGAAGAGTTTAGATGAGCATCATCAGATGGCATCTAGCTTTCCAATGGACTAAGTAGTGAACTTTTACTTTTTTTAGGTATGGTCTGACAGACCATACCTAAAAAAAGTAAGCTCTAGTCAACAAGTACAAACTCAAGCAAGCAAGCGCAAGCGCAAGCGTGCAAGCTCTAGTAAGTAGTAGCAGTAGGACTTTTTTTTTTTTTTTTTGTTAATTTGTTCTAAATTTTGATAATACTGTAACAGTCTAATCAATACTTTTGTCTTATTTTCGGGAAATGAGCGCTGATTGTCCTTAATACAGGCTACTAAGTAACCTAGCTAGGAGATCAGATCGTAAACTTATATTGTTACCTACTTATCTCAGATTATACTAATCCTAAGTTGTCAACCTACTTTGTAACAGACTGTACCTCTTGTTTATGAAATAAATGTTTTTATGTTTTTTACTGGTTAACGCAGTAGTAAAAAAGATTTTGAGAAAAATTATTATTTTGATTTGATTTGCCCGGAGTTTGAAAGTCCGGTTGATGTCATTGGCTCGTCCCCTATTACATGGGACTTTAGCAGGCGAAGTGTGGGCGTACTATAGGTACACCACTGCCTAACCCTTCGCGGATCACAGGCGTAATGTTAAGTTATGTAAGTCTATAAAAAGATTTTGATACAGAAACAAAATGTTAGAAGATACTGACACTTAAAAAGGCAAACTGAAAAAACCAAGGGGTATCTTTTGACTACTCTCTAATGAAATTGAACTATAAACCCCCGTTCGCACGGGCGTAATAAAATCGCGGCGGGATTTTATAGCGCACTGGATCTTCAACGCTCTGCTTTACGCCGAGAGTGCAAATTCCAAAACAGTGTGTTTTTTCGACGCGCTAGAATGTACTCTGTTATTGTTAAGTTGGATTCTCAACGCTCGGCTCAACAACGAGAGTTGAAAATCCAGTAAGCTATAAAATCCCGCCGCGATTTTATTACGCCCGTCCGCACGGAGGTTTAGTTCTCTCTTGAATTTGTATGTAATATGTATATTATAGATATATTTTATAGTAAGTAGGTATATAATAGGTTGGGGAAAAAGTTTCTTCGCATTTTTTAAGAAAATTCAAAACATTTTTTTATATACATTATTTACATTTATCTAAAGTATGTAGGTACCATTTTGTTCGATAACTTTTTGCCATCTTGTAGGTAGGGACATGATCCCATTGCTATAGAAATTTTGGGACTTCTGATCAAAATACCGCGACAAGTGGTTTTGGCAGTCCTCTCGTGATGTTAACCTGACACTGCCTAAAGAATTCTGAAGAGACCGAAACAGGTGGAAATCTGAAGGTGCAAGGTCAGGACTATACGGCGGATGCATTAACACCTCCCAGCCAAACTCTCTTAATTTTTGCTGAGTGGCTAAAGATGTGTGAGGTCTAGCGTTATCATGATGAAAAACCACACCCCTTCTGTTGATTAATTCCGGCCGCTTTCTCTCAACTTCTTGCTTTAATCTCATCAGTTGTTCGCAGTAGAGTTCAGAATCGATGGTCCTGCCTGGTGGTAACAGCTCATAATGAATAATGCCCTTCCAATCCCACCACACACACAGCATCACCTTGTTGCGAGTTAACCCGGGTTTCGCCACAGTCTGTGAAGCCTGACCGGCCTTTGACCACGACCTTTTTCGCACGTTCTTGTCGTACGTGATCCACTTTTCATCACCAGTTATCAGCTTCTTCAAAAAAGGTTCGGTTTCATTACGTCGTAATAAAGAATCACAAATGAGTACACGGTTCATAAGGTTTCTTTCAGTGAGCTCGTGAGGTACCCAAATATCGAGCTTTTTTGAGTACCCAGTTTTTTTCAAATGCGCCAAAACTGTTTTGTGGTCAATTCCCAGTTCTTCAGCTACGTCGTAACTACTGATATGTCGATCTTGCTCCACTTTTTCAAAAATGGCATCCATTTTATCCGTAATGGGGCGACCAGAGCGACGTGCATCTTTGACATCAAAATTTCCGGATTGAAAACGCTTAAACCAAATTTGTGCTACTCTCACAGACACTGCACTGGGTCCATAAACATCGCAAATTTTTTTCGCGGCCTGCGTTGCATTTTTACCTTTTTTGTAGTAAAATTTTAAAATGTATCGAATTTCTTCATTAGATTCACTCATCTTGACAGTACGAAAAACAAATGAAAATCACACATTTTCCTCATTTGAATTTGGAATTATGTTCTTTAAAATTTAAACTTTCAATGATACCAAAACCAGCCAGATACAAATAGTATAGCCAAAGAGATTTTATTTTAAGTTCATACATACTATAATGCGAAAAGTCTTTTTCCCCAAACCTAATATGTGTATTATTAGTTTATAACCATTTATGTACTTATATACAGTCAATTTATAATTAATTAAGATATATTTTTAGTGTTCTTTTTATAATTATTCCTCTCATACTGAGCACCTGCCATCAATCTCCTCGCCACCCTTGGTTGACTGGTAGAGAATGCCTAAGGCATTAAGTCCGCCTTTGTACATTTCAGTGCGAAAAGTATAAATAAATAAATAAATTAGTTGGGACAAAAATATGGTTCCGGCGGTACCAACTGTCGGAAAATAAATATTTATTCGTAGGAGACATATCTGAGTATACCAGTTTCCGAAGTAGCTACTGAACAACGTTATATCGATTGTCTGGGACATGAGAATGATACTTAGACCTGGATATCTATGTGCCAAATTATAAGCTAATAGGACAGTTACCTCAATAACAGGGCAGTTTCCGAAGTAGCTAGTGAACAACGTTGTATCGACTGTCGCCGACATGAGAATAATGCGTAGATCTGGGTATGTATGCGCCATGTCACGGAGTAAGATAAGCGCAAAGTCGGTATCTGCGTCACGTTCGTGAACCTGTGGACAAATTGAGATATTTATAAACTTATTTTAAAGAAGAAAATTTGCAAAAACGGACAAACAGCGAGGACTAACTCCTCATTGATAAATGTGGGCATGTAACGTTGTTTGCACTAAGTATTTGCAAACAATATTTTTTTTGAGTTTAAAATAAAAAGTTGTCATCATCCCTATTGTACGCCTTCTAAATTGTTTATCTAATCGGGTTTAGCCGTACGGGCGATGCAACATCCATTAATATCCACAACATCCAACATACCTCATCCACTAGCACGTGACTCACGCCGCGCAGACCGCCCTCTAACTTCCTCAGCAGTACGCCCACGGTACAGAACATTATAGACCCGTACGGACGAGGCAGCATTGATTCGAAACGAACAGAATAACTGTGGATAAAAGGATATAAGTATCATATACGAAGGAAAGGAAAAAAAATACCTAGAAAAAAAAAATTTACTAAACTGCCAATGCTACTGGTTATAATTTCGTTTAGGTTGATGCCAATTTACATTTTTAAAGAAGAATAATTATTATAATGTATTTTGGATCAAAATCCATCAGCAAAACAGGCGCGAGAGGGAGTCACTTTTGAAAAATTTAGACATAAATAGGCTTAACGTAGGATTGATACAATCAATTTTATCCGAACCAACTTCAGTAAGGTGCCAAAAAGTTATGTAATTTGATCACAGTCCTTCATCGGTGACTTCTATCTATAAACAAAGTGTACACAGGGTGTTTGGTAGATGGGTGCAAAGCCTGAAGGGGGTGATATCTTAGACCATTTAGAACTTATTAAGCTAAACTTGTCTTAGACGAAGTCTGTTCCTTGTATTTTTTTTTTGAAACTCTCCGCTCTTTGAAGCTATCCGCATATTCTTCATTCGAAAAAGTAGCCATAGTCGATTGATCACACAAATAAAAGTCCAAAATCAGTGAAGGAGCTCACAGCTAGGGCTAGGCTCAATACCTTGAAACACCTCCAAAATCAACACGTGAAGGAGCGCACAACTTCATGCGGTGAATTGTGTAAACACGAATTTGCAATTAAAATATCTAGTCACAAGGGCAGTCGTTACTTGACTAACTGATGGTCCGAAGATGTGACGAGTCCACCCGACTATTCGGGTACTAGTATTAGTGTAAATAAATAACGACTTTACATCCTCAGCAACTAAGCTGATTTTTCTATTGAATAATAGCAGTTCAGTAGACGCTAACCGAGAGTCGAAAGAAGGGCAAGTTTGCTATCGTCGCGCGGCGGCTTTTGTTATGCGAGTTCCCAGAAGTTGTGCGTGCACCATAATTCTAAGAATGAATCAGTTATCAGTTCTAACAAAAAACAATAGTGCATTAGCAAAAATGTTGCATTATTTTGGTCTGTTTAAAAATTAAATATTCGACCTCAATTTGCTTTGTACATCCTAATTCCAAGAGTTGATGAGACATCTGCGTAAATAGTACCTCAAAAGAAAGGGCACTAACCAAGCATGTTTTCAAAAAGGTTTAAACAACTGAGGCTATTTTTTTAATTTTTTTATTATGCCGTAAACAAAACATTTTCTTGATTTTTATAAGTTTCTTTAACTTGAATATTACGTAGAATGATTCATTTTTTTTTTGATCTCTGATGACACAGATGCTTGGGAATAATTTTGTTTGAGTAATCACACATTACATAAATAAAAAATAAATAAAATATAATAACATAACAGCTTTTACTGGACACTATTAACGATTAATTGAAAAAAAATGGGTATTATTGTTAAAAAACTTAGAATTAAAAAAAAAATACAAGGAACAGACTTCGTCTAAGACAAGTTTAGCTTAATAAGTTCTAAATGGTCTAAGATATCACCACCTTCAGGCTTTGCACCCATCTACCAAACACCCTGTATATTATTTAACTGTTTAGTGTAGGTTGTGTGTAAAGTTACAGTTAGTTTGTGTTAGAGGAGAAAAAAAAATATATATTTTGGGTAGGTTTGAAGAGAAAATATGTTTGGCTCACATCTGAGGCGTGATTGTAGATCTAGAAATTATTCCAATTATCAGGTGCATGCAAGCAAAGCCGTGAGCAATAGCTAACAATATGTATATTTTTGAAATGTGCTAATTAAGCCCTTTCTTTTGATACCCAACACGAATTTACGCGCCATTTATCCGAGTTTAGTTGAGTTTCTGTACATACCCGATACTATTAGCTAGCTCTTCACACCGCTCACTAGCGACTCGTTCTGCGACGCTAACAGCTGATATACGTCGTGGTTGCGTTACACAGACGTTGGCCCAAGCACCTTGGCCACTGGCTATGTAGTCGTCTAGGATGAATTGGCAGACCTGCGGGAAATGTTTATATTAGTATTTGAATGTTGTAGTTTCTTGTGATAGCACAAAACCCGCTCCTGGTTCGCACAGTTTTTGCACCTAGACAAAACATAATCAATCTGCCTAGCCTTTTCCCAACTATGTTGGGGTCGACTTCCAGTCTAACCGGATGCAGCTGAATACCAGTATTTTACATGGAGCGACTGCATATCTGACCTCCACAACCCAGTAACTGGGTAATACGATACCCCTTGGTAAAACTGGTTGTCAGACTTTCGGGCTTCTGACGACCCGTAACGACTGTCAAAGATCCACGAATGACAGCCGGGACCAACGGCTTAACGTGCTTTCCGAGGCACGGAGGAGTCTCGCCATGTAAAGATGGTTACCCATCCACGGACCAACCCCGGCAAGCTTAACCCCCGACCCTTGCGGCTGTTATTACTTAGCCACGAGCTCCTAGCTCGAGCTCCTCTTAGACAAAACATAAGTAGTTTATTAGTTAGTAGTTGTTTAGTAGTTTATTTTGTATAAGTTTGATATAAATATCCTATACTGTTAAATGAGCAATATTTATGTATACATACATACATGTATACATTTGTGTATATAAGAAGCTCGACAGTTTTTTTTTTACCTGTGTAGTTTTACCGCAGCCAGTGTTACCCCTGATAATAACAACAGGGTTCTCGTTGATAGCCTCCATGATTTGCGTCTTCATTGCGTATACCGGCAACTGTTCCCTTTCGCGGAGACTGTCCTAAAATATTACAGGAGGTTTAAAAATATGCGTAGTCATCGCCAGTCGCATCGTAAAATACATATAACAAGGTCCCAGGTAAATATATATATTTATTAATTATATTATTCTTATTATAAACAATAGAAATGCATGCCTGATGCCCTGTTTTAGATAGATCATCATCATTCTCCTGCCCTTATCCCAATCTATTTGGGGTCGACGCAACATGTCTTTTTCTTCCATACTTCTCTATTAGTCGTCATCTCGGTAGTTTTCCACATTCATAATAGAAACTTTCCTCACGACATTTTCCCAATTCCTCCGCATCACATGACCCCATACCATGACAACCGACTTCCACACCACTTTTCATACTATTTATGTCAATAGAGGAAGGAATGCATCAAGGCCTTTATAAGTTCTGATTAAATATTTTTAAGATTTTACGAACCTGGTACAAGGAACTGTTCTGACACATGTCTCTGTGATGTTTCTCGAGATCGGTACTGATGTCGTCAAGACTTGTGGTAGCTAACGGACCCTCGTCTGTAGAAAACAATTCTTTATTTTAGGAAAAATTCAGATGTTATAAATGCAAAAAAAAAACCGGCCTAGTGCGTGTTGGTCCACGCACAATGAAGGGTTCCGTAATTGGGATGAATTTATTCCCAAGAACAAACTTAACACTGTAGTTGAAAAACAGGGTCTCCCATACAGTCCAACTGCAAATGTACGGTGGTTAACTATTACTCATAAACTTGTGTGTGACAGTGAATTTTTTTACCGATCCAAAACTAACCGTTTAGTTGAAGGGGGGGGGGGGGGGGGCACTTGATTCTAACAAAAATTAGCACTTTAAAGCTTAATATTTCAGAAACGAATCCCTGAATCGAAAAATTGTTTTAACAATCCCACAATATTTTTGAAAGACCCATCCAACAACACCCCACACCATGGGGTAGACGAGAAAAAAAAAACCCACTTTACGTGTACAGAAGGAACCCTACAAATTTTTTTTTCAATCATTTTATTTACCTTTCTAGTACTAAGAGTGTCTGAGCTAAGCTGCAGACGGACAGACATTGCGAAACTATAAGGGTTCCTTGTTGACTACGGAACCCTAAAACGGAGGAGTGGAAAGGCCGGGGGGAGGGGCTGCTGCATAGAATGAGCTTATTGATAATGTTTTTCGGTAGGTTCAGGTGCGTATTCGTAGTACTCGCAACCGGCGTGCGTATACGACCAGAGGGGCAATTCCCGTATTTTTATAACAACGTTCGCAATCTCATCTCAGTCTCAATCTGTCAAAATTGTATAGAGTTTGCCTACATTTTTGACATTTTGATTGTCGCTGGCTGACATTGTGACTTGAATTTGAACGTTTTTAATTACGAGAATTGGCCCTAAGATGTATGAAGCAAAAGGAGTATGTAAAGGATCGAAGCAGGTGGCGTTCTGTAGTTTCTGCCAGAGGAATGCCATGGGAAGAAGACGTGAGCTTATGTATGTGTATATAAATGCAATAGTGTGTTTGTTTATTTTTCTATCACACCACAATGGAGCAACGGATCGACGTGATTCTTTGCATAGATAATACAATTTTATGTCCAGCAGAGTGACATCGGCAACATTTGTCCCAGAAAAATTCACGGGTCCCATCCCCCCATGGGATTGACTACGAGAGCGAAGCCGCGCGTGAAAGCTAGTAATCTTATGGGAGAAAAAAACTTTTTTACAAAAAAATACAACCGACTTCCAAAAACAACACTACAAAGTGAAAAATAACTTTAATTTCGGAAGTCGGTGTCTAGTTAAATGTATTTTCGTTTTTTGCCACCGACTTCCGAAATTAAAGTTATTTTTCACTTTGTAGTGTTGTTTTTGGAAGTCGGTTGTATTTTTTTGTAAAAAAGTTTTTATTTTTCACTTTTTAGTTGCGTAGGTACCTACCCCACACAAATTCTTACCACTATCTGCAAAACAAACTAGAACATCATCCATATAAAAGTCGGGAAAAAATACGTATTATTGAAGCTAACTCAAAAACTACCAAAGCAAACTTAATCAATTTTATATGGGACCAACTGTGATGTATACCCTCTCGAATAAAACAAAAAAAATCGAAATCGGTCCAGCCATCTTCGAGTAATCGGGGAACATACATAAAAAAAAAAAAATAAAAGGTTCCGACGAATTGAGAACCTCCTCCTTTTTGAAGTCGGTTAAAAAAGAGACTTAACAACAAACCGAGTCACTTGTTCGTCCCGTCGTTCTGATCTTTTTTGTACTGAATCATACCTGGGAACCATCTGGTAACGGAAATATTGAAGGTCAAAGTTCCAAATGACGTTTTTTTCCAAATTACGGAACCCTTAATTGCGCGTGGTCCGACACGCACTTGGCGGGTTTTTTTTTATACTCTGTATATCTTACCAATGTTACACCCAGTCCAAGCATTCCAGTTGGCTTGAGGAGGCGACCAGGAGACTACACCTCCGGGTGTAGGTCTCGCCTCACGCATCGCCTTCACTCGGTCAACTTGGAGCAATGTTAGGCCTCCTGACTGACCCTCATCGCTTGAGTACGTGGCTGATGGGTCAATCTTTACTGGATCTATTTCCAGTGCTGTAAGGGATTTTGATGTTAATCATTGTGACGTGGTTGTGCCAGGTTACATAAACTACAAAAGTTTTTTTTTCTTTTCACAATTAGTTATGAAAGTCACAAGATCTGCCTAAATTATAATATACGATATTTACTATAAAGCGTTATTTTCGAGTGATGATTTTTACAGTCATTCCTAAACATTTAATTGACTTCTCTATTTATAAAGAAGATGGGCAAGAAGCAAGAATTACTGTACGTTGGATGTAAAGATGGTACAATACCTTCTAGTGTCTCTTCTAACTGACGTTCCAGGTCAGGGCTGATAGCCACAGGATACGGTTTCATAATACCTTCCGATGTTCTGTTAGAAAGGCGTTTATTTAATTTTTAGAAAATCATTATCATTTTAATCAAATAATAATTTTTAATTCATTGGCATCCTTTTAAGGGCGAAAATAGTCAGGATTAAAAACAATTTTCACTAGACAAATGGAAAAAAATACACGAGAGGTGTCGTGGGGACACTTGGTTGGTATGAAGCTCCTTTCTCTTTTGCACACTTGGCGGATGAGAGCTAGAACGAAAAACGTGTAACATTTTGACCGTCACGACAGTGTCGTGTTCGCTAAGTGCACAAGTAATAACGTGAGATAAGAAACTTCGTGTTACAAAAATCGCTGTTTCCTATAAAAACTCAATCAAAGTGACTGAAAAAGAGTTCTGGTCCCATAAAAAAACTTGTTAATATTCCTGAGTACTTTCGCTTTAAGTTTTTACCTGTCCCTCTTCAAGGTCCCACTGAAGGCCTCAATCACACCGAGATGGTACAGCTGTCTCACAATGGATAACGCACAAGATTTGCTAGCGGTCTGCTTGTTCGACGCGGTCTCACGGCCGGTCACGTTACGGCCAAGTTGACGAACGAATATCGACATCTCACAGCAAAAGCTCCTGGAATTTTTACCGAGTTAATAGGTATGAGAAAATAATTAAGCGAAAATATAAATAACTAGCTGCGCCCCGCGGTTTTACCCGCGTAGACCGGTATAAAAAGCAGCCTATGTTTTAATCCAGGGTATAAGCTATCTACATACCAAATTTCATCCAAATCGGTCCAGCCGTTTGAGCGTGAAGAAGTAACAAACATACACACACACTCACAAACTTTTGCCTTTATAATATTAGTGTGAAGTGTGATTTGTTTTTACCGCGGGGCGCAGTTAGTAAGAATATAAAATAAAAACTTTTTTACAAAAAAAATACAACCAACTTCCAAAAACAACTACAAAGTGAAAAATAACTTTAATTTTGGAAGTCGGTGTCTAGTTAAATGTATTTTCGTTTTTTGCCACCGACTTCCGAAATTAAAGTTATTTTTCACTTTGTAGTTGTTTTTGGAAGTCGGTTGTATTTTTTTTGTAAAAAAGTTTTTATTTTTCACTTTTTAGTTGTGGAACCTACCCCACACAAATTCTAATACCACTACCTGCAAAACAAAGTACTCGAAAAAGATCATCCATATAAAAGTGGGGAAAAAATATGTATTATTGAAGCTAACTCAAAAACTACCAAAGCAAAGTTAATCAAGTTATATGGGACCAACTGTGATGTATACCCTCTCGAATAAAACAAAAACAATCCAAATCGGTCCAGCCATCTTCGAGTAAACGGGGAACATACATAAAAAAAAAAATAATAAAAAAAAAAAAAAAAAAAAGGTTCCGACGAATTGATAACCTCCTCCTTTTTGAGTCGGTTAAAAAGTTTTGTAAACTATACCGTGTGACATACCAAATGAAAGGGCTTACTATGAGGGTATTAAAAATATATTTTTTATAATTTTAAAATAAATTGTTTTGAAGTTATTTAAGAAAAAAGACGAAAATTGACCATTCCGGGCCCTTATGTCCGAAACTACTGAGCCTAAAATTTTGAAAAAAATACAGAAAATAGATCTTTACCTGTAGATTACAGGAAAACCTATAAGAAGTCTGTGGTCTTAAAATAACATGGTAAATCTCTCAATATTGTGAGTACAATCTTACATTTACAGTTGGCATGTATGGGAGAACATGGTTATCAACTACAATGTTAAGTTTGTTCTTGGGATAAATTCATCCCAATTACGGAACCCTTCATTGTGTGTGGTCCGACATGCACTTGGCCGGTTTTTGGTCTCAAGTATAAAAATACCGCGACATCGAACGGAATACGTATGGCATTTTTATACTCGTGATAACTTCGAAATTAAATGTCCGATTCGAATGAATTAAAAAGTATTTTATTGCTACCCTTGATGATAAAACTATTTATTTGAATAAGAATTAATACTACGATACGAATGTAACCAACTTTTGTTTCTACCGGCGATCTAATTAAATTTTAGAACACAAAAGCTTCTATTGTGACTTAACTATGATAGATAAACTGCCTCGCAGACTTTTTTGAAGGTGATAATGAGTACATTAATCATGTAGTACATATTTTTATCAGCGCACGCCAAATAATGAATTTTATAGGCAAAATACTACCAATGCTACTTTGGGTTACATTATTGCAATTTTCTTATGGATCTCTAAATTTACTGAAAATAAATGATAGCCTATGTTACTTCCTGATAATTTAGCTTTCTATTGGTGAAAAAATAATTCAAATCGGTCCAGTAGTTTCTGAGCCTATTCGGTACAAACAAACAAACAAACCCTCTTTATAATATTAGTATAGATTAGACCTTATTACAAAAAAGACGATAAAATGTAACCGAACTGATTCAAGGAAGCTTATTTAGAAGATACTTATGATGTGTTAACAAATAACTTTACAGCTTATTTAATTGCGAAATATCTAAGTATTTCGATACTCGATTGTTTCAAAACATAGAAATAAATTGATATAACATGCTTCACATTAAGGAAGGCGAGAACCCCTTCGTTTTGTAACATAAAGGCTGACACAATGATAAGCTACATTTCTTTTTTTTTCACTTTTCAAATGTTATACACATAAGGCTATATTATACACAACAAGCAATATATATATATATATAAACTTACCTAATTGTTGACTAGAAGTCACGTGATTGTTACATTCTGGAAGTGTAGCCAAGTACAGTCAGTTTAAAGAGCTCAAACACACCTGTATCGAGAACAAAATCCAAGACTATAATATTGATCCGAAAAATATACCAATTTGTGGTTTTGTTAGTAATTGACAGATGGAAAAAATAGTAAGTTTCATGATAAACAAAAATAGCGCAACATTGTTACAGCAACATGGCTTTGTGTTGCTTGGCTCATACATACTGCGTGCAGTGTTCCCAGTAACACATCAATATATTGCTGCAAGAATGATGCCCAACTATTCTTTATCATGAAAACTAGATTTAATAGGTATTTACGAGTACAGTAACTATTGTTCACAGCTTTACAAATTCAGAGAATAGATAATATTTCATTCTCTATATTTTTATGGTTACTATTTAATAGCATAACATGGTAAACATTTGTCTTGGATTCGTTCTGTGCGGTTCAAAAATGTTAGCTCTTGAAACAAACTTGGTCAAGTATGAAGCAACCTTTGTCTTTTAGCTTGCAAAGGCAGCTTCAATTGATATTTTTATGAATTTATCTTTTGCTGGCAACACTCATCTTCATGGTCAACTACACTAGGAAAGGAGATATAGAGTGTTGCTATGTGTAATTATGAATAAACGTCCAAATTAATAAAAAGGCGCGCGCAGCCTTATTATTTTCTCACATAGGTACGAACTACATAAGAATTCAATAGCTCATGCCGATGCCGTGGTATTAAGGGGGATGTGTTGTGATAGCTCGCGAAATTCAGTTTCTTGCGATTTTTTGCAATTTGCAAGTCCGTGTCAGGTTGTATCTTGATCAAAATATCATATTTTGATCGAAGCTACAATAAAAAATGTGTTTACATAATATTAACCACTAAAATCATCAATACATCTCTCTAAATTCGATTTCCGCCGGATTCGTCTGACCGGACCTACAAATTGCAAAAAACGCTAGAAAATTTGAATTTCGCTACCACAGCACATCCATCACACTTAATGTTGGTCAGTCAGCCAGCCCTTAGATAATATACTAGCACTTCCCGCGCGGCTTCGCCCGCGTGGATGTCGGAAAATATTCCTCGGGAACGTGCTACCGGCAAATCCTTCCTTATTCCTTGTCTACATTATAAAGGGAACCTCTGCAAAATTTCAGCTTTCTAGGTCCAAGGGTTTGGGCTGGGCGTTGATGAGTCAGTCAGTCAGGACTTCTCTTTTTATTTATATAGATACATCTGAAAATGCGAGCTATTTGTCAAAAATGACAAAATTGACACATTTTCACGACAAGGTGCTGTTTTCAGAAAATGTATGAAGGAAACGTGTGCCGTTCAGTTATTTTACTTTTGATTTTGCATCATTGTCAAAATCACAGTAATCTTTATTGTCGATGCCATAAGGTTGCTTTTGGGTTGCTACCATTGACAAGTCTGTCACAATCACAGTGATCTTTATTTTCATTGCAATAAAGTTGCTATTGGGTTGCTGCTGTCAGAGGTAAAATAACTGTGACCGGTCAGTAAATTGTCGCATTCTCAGACTCTAACCTGTCGATTTTAGCGGGCTGGTGGTAGGTGGTAGCTGGGCTGACTGCTTAGGTTGAGCCGGACGAAAATTGGTCGAATTTGACAATCACACAAACGCAAACCTCATATATTATCTCACATCAAGAACTTGTTGGCCATTGGCATTACACAGGGTCAAATTAAATTAGCTAGCGCGACTCCGCAGACGGGAATAAATGATGATTTTTTTGCGATCAACTACCGCTTGTAGTGTTGTTAATTGAAGTATGAGTTGAGAAATCAGCTTTTTTTTTTTGTTTTATTGTGTTAAGATGTCGAAACATCACGTCTGTCAAGTTTACATAAAAAAAAAAACTGATTTTTTAAAACTGATATTACAACTAAACTGCGGTTGATGACTCCAAAAAAATATATCAAATCAATTTATTTTTTGCTTTATCATGTTTTGCGTTCCGGTTTTCCGAACAAGTGAGTGACATATATATATATTTATACATATATATATATTTTGTTTGATAGCCACGATTCAGGCTCTGCCTAGTGTGGTTTCACTGTTATTTTTGTAAATTGTAAGTTGAGTTGCTAATAAAGTTATTATTATTATTATTATTCTTTTTTGTCTTTGGTTTATCTCGGGACCCTGGGCTCCCGGACCTTTGGAAGGCGTACGAGGGGCCGAAGCCAACTCGCAGAGGCCCCTTAGACAATTTTAAATGACGAGGAGGCACCAGCCGACGATTATCCCTGTATGCACTATGCAAGTGCACCCAAGGACAACCCCCGGTTGGTGCAGGACTATTGCAGAACATGGAAACAAAACACATTGGGCCTATGGGTTTGGGTGGCTACATGGATTGGGTACCTTGAACTATGGAAGAACTATGTCCCCTGCCTGACCAATGTTATATAATATACACAGATAAATTGGCAGGGGGTGACTTGCACACTCAATAATGGGCCCCCGGAAACGGTCGCTAGCACATAGTGACGTAGCGACAAGGGGCAACATGTCCTGAGGTGCTTGAGGAGTGGAGAGGTATTCCACGGCTCTCAGAACAATCGCAGAGCCCGGAAGATGGTCAAGATCCCTACAAGCACTTACTGGAATACTTCCTTCCTCCGAGCACGTTTGCTCTTGCGAATCTCCACTCAAGCCGGCCAATAAAGGCAAGAATGAGGTGGGAGCTCTGTTCCCGTCAGTGTTCACTCCAGCCGGCCAATAAAGGCAAGCCAGAGGTGAAGAACAAGACTTCTCCCGGAAAATAGGGTCCGTGGGGTCGCTACTGCCCAACATCTCGCCACATGCTGCCCTGCGGGTTCACGTATCTCTCTTGGTCTGGCTCCTCACCCTAGACCTGTTTCGGCAAAGTAAACTCCACCGGCACAGACCCAGAGTTCGGAGCGCGCAAGCCCCACCACGGCGTCAACGTAGAGATACGGCGGATTATTATTATTATATGAACGCGACGATCGCATATACGCGATCGATCATTTTGGTTAGGACGCTGGGTCATGCGTATCGCCTCATAAGGATTGCCAGCAGTGAAAAACAAAATACTTGACAACACTTCCAGGTTGTCGACATTAAATCTGTAGCCAATGATTTTTCATTTGTACAATATGAATAATCAGTGGCTTGTAAAAGCATTAAATTATAGGACTCTCTACAACAGTAAAGAATGCGGCCGAAAATATGGCACATAGGCTGGTATTACAAAATTTCAGAAACTCAGGACTTCACTTAAAACAAGTTTATGGGGGAAGTGCCAGGGTAGCCCGCGAAATTCATTTTTTTTTTTACGTTTTTTGCAATTTTCAAGTCAGTATTAAAGAAAAAGGTTGAAGGTTGATTAAAGTATGATTCGCGACCGTAACAAATATGTACTCACAGAATTATAATCACTAATAGAACTTCATAATTATGTTAGTATAATCCTCAAATTTCAAGATTTCATGTAATATTAATTCCATAGGAGTACTTGGTCTTCAAGAGTTGTATTGATAACATTAATCATTATAATTAAGTATGAAAAAAAAAAAAAAAAAAAGCACAAAAAAAATAAAAAATACATACTTGATACGGTCGCGAATCGTATTTTGATCATCATACAACCAAAATACTGATTTACAAATAGCAAAAAACGTAAGAAAATTTGAATTTCGTGGGTTACCCTGGCGCTTTCGCCTTAAAATCATTTCATTAGTTATAACTTTGGTCTGTTCAAAAACTATCTGATGAAAGTATAAACAAACCCTGTTTAGGTTAAATTCTTACGCAATGACTCACTGTAGGAATGAATCTGTACTTAGGTTTCAACTTTATATCTTACCAATTTTTCCAATAACTATTGTTTGAATAACATTATTAAATTATAATTAAAAAAACATCCACGAAAATTGAGAATGTATAACCTCAATTTTCGTGATGAAAGTGAAGAAATTAACCTCAATTATTGAGGTTAATTTTACAATCTTAATTTTCGTGGACGAGTCAAATTTGAACATCTGGTGATTTTAATTTAGAATTTCGTCGGATTTAAGTATTCAAATAAGCACTCAATTTGTAAGTGGCACTACAAATTGACATCCTCACTCCACAGGTATGTTTTCTGATCCATTTATTTACATTTTCATCATATTTTTGGGACAGACTATATTTTTAATAAATGCTTGGGTCTTGAGTTATGTTTTGTAATACTGGCCATAGTTTTAGAAATTCGGTTTTTCGTTTCTGTCAATCATACCTGATGGACAGTTTCTAAACCCAATGTGCCATACTAACGCCCTGGTACTGCTATAATAAACAGGTGATGGACAGTTTGAATAAACAAGAGGAATCATATGTGAAAGCAGTTTTCTTTTTTCATCCATAAATAGGGCAAAGGAAGCTTTGGATTAGTTTAATGGATTGTTAGTCGACGTTCGCAGACACGTAAAAATATCGCGGTGATTCTTTTTCGCGCACTGGACTTTCAACGCTCTGCTTAGCGCCGAGTTAAAAATCCAACAGACTGTTTTATCAAGGCGCTGGGATGCACTCTGTTGTTGTTAGGTTGGACTCTCGAAGCTCGGTTCAACACCGAGAGTTGAAAATCCACTGCGCGATAAAATCACGACGCGATATTTTTACGTCCGTGCGAACGTCGGCTTAATATGAGTGCTAGGTTGTTTTTATTAATAAACAATTTCAAAAAGTAGGAGATTATCATTTTGACTGAATGATTTTTTCATGCAATGGGTTTGATACCTCCTATTATGAACAAAATAGTTTTTATGTTTTTGATATGTTTTGGTACCTATGTATATGTGAAAATTTATAGTTAGAAGTGCATGCAATGCAAGATCACTGAATCCCATTTACACAACGGAAGTTTCTTGTCCATGGCATACAATAAAATTGAAGCAACAAATGACTTGCCACTTACTACTTTATTGTTGCTTCATCTTATGGCATGTCCTCTGCATAGCCTTTTCCTAACTATGTTGGGGTCAGCTTCCAGTCTAACTGGATGCAACTGAATACCAGTACTTTACATGGAGCAACTGCCTATCTGACCTCCAAAACTAATACCCCTTGGTAAGACTGGTTGTCGAGACTTTCGGGCTTTGACGACCCGTAACGACTGTCAAAGACAATGAATGACAGCCTGGACCAATGGCTTAACATGCTTTCCGACACACGGAGGGGACTCGATATGCTTCAACTTATGGCATGCCACAGGCTAAATTGCATTGTGTAAAACAGGCTTTAAAGAGTGGTTGACTAATAGAAGACATATATTAATATTAAATTAGGAAACAACAAGTGATGATGCCATCATCCGAGACATATCTGTAGACAGTAACCACCTGTTAATGTCTCTCATGCACTTAATTATAACTAACAAGTCCAAACTTGGCTTCAAATGTAACAAGATACAAGACAACTAACATGAATATTTTTTTTTTTTATACAAACCGAGTATGGTCTGGACCAACAGCCTTGTACATGTAGTCCGTATTTATTTTGTTTATCTGTAAGAATTGATGAAGCTTGGACTTGGCATTCTCCATTGTCCAGTTGCCGTGGAGACTGGCGTTAACATCCAGGTCTTCAGCCTCTTCTACATTCTTTTGCTGTTGCATGCGGTCCATATATGTGAAGGTTGAAGGCCTGTCACCATGGCTTTGCCCTCCATATGCTTGGTACGCTTCTCCCATCATTTGGGGTCCCATACCCTCCTAGAATGGTTTAAAATTGGAAAGTATTGTCAATACAAATTATAGGTCACAATAGGGACGTTGACAATTATTTTTTTAGGCTGAGATTATTAAAAAATGTTGGACATATTATATTGTTTCTTCTTTTATCTAATTTAAAAATTATGGTGATACATTGAGTTAAAATGTGGCATCACATAGTGATGTGATGCCACATTTTGATGAGTGCATTGCCAGATTTTAAAAGTAGTTTGTAATAGTTATGACATAGCAAGCCCCCACTCCCCAACTTTAAAATGTGTTTTATCTACATAATTTTTTATTAAATATAGCAAAAAATATGTGTCTAATATTTGTTTATTATCTGACTGACGGACTAAATAGAATTTCTTTTTTTTACCCAGGAAACATCCCTATTGATGCACTCACTTCAACAAAATTCTTTTAGTGTCTGTACTGCAGAATGTCCAGCGCATATGCCATAAACTAAGAATAAGTATGAAAACTAAGGAAATTATGACAGGAACCTGCCACAGTGTAAACAGCGTAGCATAATCAGCCTTTAATGTTCCCACTGCTGGGACGCAGGCCTCCTCTCTTCGAGTTGGAGAAACCAACAAACAGCTTACAGTGTGGGGTGCAACAGCATATAAATTAATATTTAATCAGTCCCATAAAACTGCTGTTTTTCCATTTAATGATTCAATAAGTGGTAGTCCATTTTCTGTTGGTCTGAATTGCAGACCACGTTAAACAGTAAATCATCTTCAGGATTGACATAGAAATGTTAAAACACAAAACACCAACCTGAAACACAGATCTTTGTTGCTGCTGCATCGGCTGCTGCTGTTGCATATCTCCATTTCTCTGCCCTTGATCCTCTTCCTCAGCCTTGACAGGTACTCTCGTGTCATCAGGCACTTCGGAAGCCGCAACCTGTCCAGTCCTCACCAGGTAGCTGACAAAGTCCTTAGAAGCATTCATCTGAGCATCCTTCTTCGTCGTGGAGTTCCCCGCGCCGACATAGGTGATGGTATCGACGCGAACTTCGCATAGAAACCGCTGCCTGTGACGCGGCCCTGTAGAGGTTAGGTTAGATTTTATAGGAATAAAATGTATTTTGAAGGATTATTTCATGTTCATTTTGGACTTTGCTATGGAAGTACAGACTACAGAAGCAACTGAAAATATTGAAGGTATTTTAGGTTTTATAGGGCCTGCTAAGGAGTCCTGCAAAGGTGTAATGAAACTACATAATTCATTCGAAATAATGTGCACAAATATTAACTTTGATGAATGCTAAGCTAGACAGGACATGCACAGTATACATAAGCCACCGTGAGTTGATGATTATAGTTTTATATACTAAATTATCCAGTAATTTTCCATACCTGTGGCCCGGACATCATAAAGCGGCGTAAGTCCTTTCTTGGCGCACCAAGAGTACAGGAATGATTTCCCATCCATTCTGGGTTCGTCCAGATGCACGTCTTTTATAAATAAGACGAATTATTGTAATAAATGCAAAAGATTCAACTTTGGTTTAATCTAATTAGAGCTGCTTCACCGCTCGCTTGGCTTTTTTCAGCTTTTGACAGACAGGACCTCCCCTCCCTTGCACAGACGAAGTAGTTTTTTTTTTTTTTTTTTTTGAATGGCATCTCGTAGTGTGACCATGAGAGGTCTCGACTACTTAACCGGACTTTACTGCGAGCTCAAAAGCCTCCACCTCCAGCCAGGGGAGGACGAAGTAGTATTCTCCCTAGAGTATATATATTCTGTGGACAGGACAGAGACTAGTGTTGCCGGAAAAAAGTGGCTAGTTATGTAAATAAATTACTTTCGAAATACCGCTAAAAGTTGCTAAAGTATTTTTGGCTTACTTTATGCCACTAATATAATATAATTTTAATATATAGGGATGGGGATAAGTGGATTTAATAGTGTTGTTAAAAAAATATTAGAAACTGGTTACAAGTTTATAAATAAACATTAAAATTAGTTTTTTTTAGTAAAAAATTAAAAATCTATTTGAAAGTTTACAATATCTCCTGGAATCTCTCCGTTGATGGATAATGATGTGGATGGTATTTCAGTTGGTTTTAGTGGTTTGACCGTTTTTGTGAGTTTGGTTAAACCTTCAGGTGGCAAAACAGTAATAAGAAGAAGTAGGTATGTAGTAATAACATAAAAAGTAGCCAGAAGTATCTTAAGTAGCTAGATTCATTATGGTGGCTAAAACGGATTATTTTTTGGCTAAAACCGTTGAAAATCCGCTAGATCTAGCCACAATGTGGCTAAAACGGCAACACTTGTGAGACAGAAACCAATAGAAATGTCAGTTTGACATTTGTGAGTTGACACATAGCATGTCAGTCGTAGTGATGCACATAGACTACCTATATAGAGTGATGCACACGCTGAGTGAAGCAGTGCGAAGTGCGATAAATTCGGCACAAATCTTTTTCCGATACTTTTGATAATAATTTATTTCTCAATCAACTGAGGCTATCGCAGTCCACAGATGGATATAGGCCTCTCCCAGGCTGCACCACAACAGCCTGTCCTCCACCTTCCGCAACTAGTCTGTCCCAGCCACCGACTTCGGCTTAACTAGCTGGGGGGCGGGCGTCCCACGCTACGCTTACCAATACGCGGTCTCCACTCCAGAGGGCCTAGACAAAGTAACATTCGATTATTTTAGAGATGAGTGCGATGACGCTAGTAGAAAAGCCAAAAATGTATGGGGTTGATTTATGCTATCGAAATGTCTTGTGATCATTGTCAAAGCAATAGAATAGAATCCCTCGGAAGCGAATGCCATAATGTCAAGGCCCTCTCGTGAAAAAAGATCATGGATTCATGTGTGTGTGTTGTGAAAAAAGGATAGTGCTATAGGTCGTATATAGCTTCGTCTCTCTCTCACACTGGGACCAAGATCTTTTTCACGCCATACTGAAAGCCACTGGCCAGCCCACTGCCACTTCACTTACTTAATCTGCAAGCTGTGTCGGTATTTCCATTCTATTCTGATTTTTTATTCTTCAAAGAAACTCCGAGCATAGCCCGCTAATTTCAGATCTAATCTACAATCTACATTGCAATAAAGTCGTCTTTTCACTTGGTTTTATGAACCACAGCATACACCTACGTAGTATTAGTATCGCGTAGTCTGTGCACAGCATGTAGAGCGCAAGATAAGTCTACGCGCGGCTAAAATCGGAACTAATCGTATGCCACCATCGAACCATCTCGACGTTTATGTTAGGTGTGAAGAGAGTGTGCTGTGTTTTTATTAGTTTTCAAAGTAAATAATCGCCATCATTATGCCGAAAGTAATTAAAAGTACTGGCAGGGATCGCAGTTCTGGCGCATCTTGAAGGCGCCACCCCAGTATTATAGTGTTCTGTGGCGCCACCAGTCGCGCGCAGACTCATCTTGCGCGCACTCTAACATTCTCGTTTACGTCACTTTAACATTCGTGCGTGCGAGCAAATACTTACTACTTTCATCAATGCTAGATCATGGAATTACTATTACTTATAGAAATATAAACATTAGTTCCATGTGCTAGATAGAGCCGCACGAAAGATCGCTCGCACAGTAATTAATTGAGGCAACAATTAATTAGGTACCGTGCGAGCAATCAATCGTTTGCTCGGAAGGGTTGATTCATACTAAAAGAGAGCCAAAGCGTCGAAATATTCACCAATAGTGAGATGCGCATATTCATTAATTTTAGCTGATTTTAGCCAAGGCAGCAACAATACCCCCGATGTTTTTATTTCAAGTCCATTAAAAGTACATAGGTTTGTCGAGACAAAAAAGCTATCTTCTGTAAACTAATTTTATTATTTATGTTAGCACAAAATAAAAAGGATACAAATTATAGAAAGTGTATCCGCGTGATTTGTGTAGCTTCACTACTAAGGTGCATTTTTTAAGACCCACACAGTCCGCCGGCAAACGGTCCACTCATAAAAACTGGCGGTCCATTTTTTATGGTGGACCGTATGTCGGCGCGGCGTACTGTAAATGTGTGGGTGGTGTGAGGCCCAGGTAAAAAATATCACCTAAAATAAGCAGAGGTGAAACAAACTATTTTATTTCGCTCCATAATCTTGTTATTATTAGATAACTAAGTGTGGATGTTTACTTTGCCAAATAGCTGGTTTAGATTGAATCGCACGCTGACAAAATATAAACGTAATCTGTGGAGGCAAGTCTTGATACCGCGACAGCAAAACCGCTGCCGCTGCGGAGGCATGTGTAAACGCTCTTGTATTCTGGCGTGGTGGATGTTTAAAAGCTGGAGTTTTTAGATATCGATGTTTATTATAGAATAAAAGCCAAAGGGCCAAAGTTTTTTTGTCACATTAATTGAGACAATTTTCGTTATAGAAACTGAACTGGCCCAAAGAATGTTGAAATTAAAGAACGCGATGAAAAGTTTATAAATCTTTTTTATTAAACACACATACATCACTCGTTCACATAATGATTACGTTACATTTGAACCATTTTCAACATCGGCTAATATTGCAAGGAACTAAATTATAATAAAATAAATACTTTAATTTCATAATGTTATATTACATTATGAATTCGTGTGTAAATAGTTCAAGTGTAACAGACTTAACGATTAAAATAATTAATAATAACAAACTTCAATTATGCGTTGATTCACAATCGTGAAAAGGATTTCTCGATTTTTTTTTTATTGACTCGTACATCAATGTTCAATTTTGAACATTATAAATATTATCATCATCATTCTCCTGCCCTTATCCCAATTTATGAGTGCAACACGACTTTTTCTTCTTTTTTTTAAAGGCAGCTATTTCAATTAAACAAACTTTAGGATGTTCCCCAATTTGCTTATTTTAGTTTGGCATAAAGTTATTACCTCACTTGGAGCATATTTCCCACAGATTTAGAGTAGGCTAGATACCACAAGCCATCCGACCAAGCGTGCCCGGCATGTTTGTGCTGTGCATAAACTTAAACTTGGCGCACTACTCAGTTCGTGTTCGATGGCGCCACAGTGGCGAGTTATGTCGTCGAGGATATAAATAAAAGTCTGTTAGCTTAACTGACGCTTAGCGATTGAAACGATTTTGTTTACGTTGAGCACATCACTAAATGGCTGGGGTGAAGTCATCGTTGGTATAAAAAAGATGACACGCTCGGTTTTCATGCTATCTAATGAACATGTGGTATATATCCTACTCTAAAATCTGTGATATTTACCGTTCCTAGCGTGTTCAAAATTGACCATTATGTACTTGCCCCTATTCATAACATATGTTTGGTATATCTGTTTGTGATGGAAGCAATTGTTTATGTATATTTTATGAATGCAAACAAAGTTAAATAAGAAAGCTTAGATTAATAGGGATGAAAACTAAAATACCTGACCATTACGATAAAATAGGGATCAAATCGATAATCAATCAGAACATGTCCCAACACTAATCGTTATGATGACGCAATACTTTCATAGTTTTCTACCATACAATGGGTTTTAACATAAAATAAATATAAGAAATCATAGCTTTATCTTATCAAATAATAAAAAAAAAACGTAAAATATAATGTGGATAACTAGTTGTGAGCAAAAAATAAAAATGTATTTTTTATTATTAATAATAACATAGTGACTATACATAATAATATGTATACTATATTATGTACTTAATTAATGTTTATGTAACGTCTATTAATTCTAAATGTTGGACTGCATTAAAAATATACTATGTAAGTTATGGTTGCACTATTAAAAATAAACTTTTAACATTGATGCCGAAATACAATTTTTGTTTAATTCTTATATAAGAACCTTATTAAAATTAACGTAAACATATGAAAATGCAGTCAAACGTCACAATTTTTATTACGATAAGGTTATATACGGGGCTATTAATGACTATTTACCCTTTATACCTAAGCAAGTGACCACAAACAACCAAAGAGAAAAGAAAGTTGTCATGAGATTTCATTTTTATTAACGCAAATTAATTAAACAAAAGTGTATCTTAGCTAGATAAACATAAGGTTGATAATTGCAAATGTCGTATAGCGTCTTTAGGTTGACGTAAACTTAGTAAAATCATTTGGTAATGTTTCAAATGTGTGATGTAGGCAGGCGAGACTGTGGAATTTACGGAGGCTATGTTCCCTCTCTTTTTCCCACGTAGAGGTTATAATATAGCGTCATCTCTTATTATCGTACCGAAGATTGAGAATGCTAGATCTGCCTGTTCTGGCGTAGAACATTGCAGATAAATAATTTTAGGATTTGGTAACATTATTCTAAATCACAATATGCCTTGCTAATTCAAAAGAAAGTTATCAGAAATTTCGAGTCACCTTTTTCCAGATTGTTTAAATTAAAGTAGTAAATTAGTTTTTAAATATAATTTCTAAATTATCTTTGTGTATAGACCAATCTAACATAGGTAACAAATAATGTAAATACATCAAGGATTTATTTTGGAGTTCGAATATTATTAAAAATTCGTCATTTATATCTAATACATATTGATCTCAACATATTCTCAAATCAATTAATTATTTATTGTTACACAATCATATTGCTTTTTCCATAATTCCTTTTCCTAAATAAATCAATTCAGGGAGATTATTTAGCGATGACACTTTTAAAAGCTAGATACTGTTTCGTCTCTTTTGAACGTAGAGTCATCATATAGCACTGTCTCACTCTCTCACAGTATCATCGCAAAAACCATACAACCTGTTTAAAAACCATAGACGTTCCTACAAATTCGAAATTACGAAGAAACAATTGAACAACTAATCTGGAAGAAAGAACTGTTTTAATAAAAAAGGAATGTCTTTTAAACCACCAACTGTATATTCTGAAAACTTTTTTCAGGCGGCCTCTTATAGCAGTATTATTTTAATTTACTTCAGTGTGGGAATGAGATGGAGCTATACCAGACTGTATAGCACCATCTCTCTCACACAGGTGGTAGGCCCCAGGGCTATTCTGAATTCTTCAGATCTTCTCAATACAGCCTTTTCCTGGTCTGTTCCTGTCGTTTCTGATAGTACATGATGCCTAGGACAACTAGGATTATGATGACGATGGCTATTGCCATCATGTAGAGGAACGTTTTGACCCCTGACATGGCGGGTTTGGAGTCATCGATCCTCTCGCGAGGCGCCTCGAATGAGGCCGCTGATGGGATAATTTGGGAACGATCTTCGTCTTTGTTTTGCTGAAAAAAATATAAAAACAATATTTTTAAATGTTTTAATTAGTTTTTAGGTTATTTTTGCGGTCTTTTGGACTGGTTCCGTGCTGATAATTAATCGATATAAAGGGTGTTTGGAAGCTGGGTGCAAAATTTAAGGGGGTGATAGTTGAGGCCATTTTGAGCCAGACATGTCTTAGACGAAGTATTTATTTTTGCTCTATGTATAGTTAAAATTGGTGTGTTATTTTTTACTAAAAGTTTGCAGTTAAAATTAAAAAAAAAGCTCTCAAAAGGCTCAAAATACTCTAAACGGTGTCAACTATCACCCCCTTAAGGCTTTGCACCCAGCTTCCAAACACCCAATCAATCTGCCTAGCCTTTTCCGGATGCAGCTGAATACCAGTATTTTACATGGAGCGACTGCCTATCTGACCTCCACAACCCAGTAACTGGGTAATACGATACCCCTTGGTAAGACTGGTTGTCAGACTTTCGGGCTTCTGACGACCCATAACGACTGTCAAAGATCCACGAATGACAGCCGGGACCAACGGCTTAACGTGCTTTCCGAGGCACGGAGGAGTCTCGGTATGTAAAGAATGGTCTCCCATCCAATGACCAACCCCGGCAAGCGTAGCTTAACCCGATGGATCGACCCGTGCAGCTGTTATTACTTAGCCACGAGCTCCGAGCTTCCAAACACCCTGTATAGGTACTTAATAAGATTTTTGACGGGCAATGTGTCCAAAGATTAGAAAATTAAGACAGGCTTTGAAAACATCATCACTTGCCTATGTTGGTTTTTTGCCTTTAGGCAATAAATATTCCTTTTACCATTGTGGTTAGAAATATTTATGATGGAATCACAGCTCTAATGCAAGGCATAGGCTTTTTATTTTGCAAGCTATCCGTCTGCCTTGATCCTCGCAACTCAATTTCAGATGAGATTAGCGAAACTTAGGTTGTTGTCAACCAAATTTACTGCTTAATTCTAAATTATCCTGATAGTTGGCAGGGGCTTGCGGCTAAGTAATAACAGCCGCACGGGTCGATCGATCAGGTTAAGCTACGCTTGCAGCAGAACGTCCGTGGATGGGTGACCATCTTTACATACCAAGACCTCTCCGTGCCTCGGAAAGAACGTTAAGCCGTTGGTCCCGGCTGTCATTCGTGGATCTTTGAGAGTTGTTACTGGTCGTCGGAAGCCTGAAAGTCTAACAACTAGTCTTACCAAGGGGTATGGTATTAACCAGTTAAGTACATAGCTAGGTAGTTGTTCCATGTAAAATACTGGTATGCAGCTGCATCCGGTTAGACTGGAAGCCGACCCCAACATAGTTGGGAAAAGGGTAAGCAGATGATAAGTTATCATCAACACGTACTTGGCCCGCTTTGCTATAAGCCTCACTCCCTCTCACAGATCGTCTCGGTTCTGAGTTCCAGCAGTGGGAACATTATAATAGGTACTTATTTCAGGATTTCAAAGGTATAATCTAATAACTTACTGCTTCCAGCAGATCAAGTTCGAACATCTTGATAGCGATGATGTCATGGTTGTCGCTCAGATCGCCGGTGGTCGCCGACGCGCCGAAGAAGTAACCGGTAGGAAGCAACACGTTCTCTACTTTGAGGCATTCCTTCCAGGCGTTCTTGCCTTCTAGGTCTGTGGAGACTGGGGAAGGGAAGATTGCGTTTTTAAAGCCATGTTATCTACAACCTCTTAAGGGGTCATTGTACTTAACATTATGAACAACTTTTACTATGGGACCAAACCTGAAATTGCGAAAAAAAAAAACATGTGTTCCTACATTTTGACGAGATACTCGAACAAAGATGTAAAAAAGTCTTAAAAATTTTAGGTAGGTGCTCAATTTTTTTTTGAATATTTATTCGCTTTAATGTCAAGACCTATAAAAACAACATACCAGTCAATGTGTCGTCCATATACGTAATAGATACGTGCGTATCATGGTTGTAGTTGCGGAACTTGCCCTCGCAGCCGGCGACCTGCGTGTGAGTGCCATCTCTGTCGTGGTCATAATGCAGCGACCCGTTGTTTATCATCGCTGATATGTACGGGTGCTGATGCTGTAAAGAATAAACAGGGATACATTAGCAAAATAAATTCAAAGAAAACGATAGGATATACTTGTTTCTCATGTTTCTGCTGCTGAGGGGCTTGTGGCTAAGTAATAACAGTCGCACTGGTCGATCGATCAGGGTAGGCTACTCTTGCTGCGGGTGGATGGGACCATCTTTACATACCAAGACCTCTCGTGCTTCGTAAAGCACGTTAAGCCGTTGGTCCCGCCAGCTGTCATTCGTGTAGATCTTTGACAGTCGGTAGTCCGAAAGTCTGACAACCAGTCTTAACAAGGGGTAGGAATAATCAGTCCTTCCATGTAAAATACTGGCATTCAGTTGCATCCAGATAGACTGGAAGCCGACCCTAACATAGTTGAGAAAAGGCAGATGATTTTATATTTATTTTTGAATGTGCGTTTTGTTTGGGCAGAACAAAAATGTTTTCTTTCGTTCAGGCCGCTGCGCGCTGGTAAAAGCTAGTAATACTGAAATTAATAAAAACACTTACATTATGAGCACCATTATGGTTGCTGTAGGTATCAACAATGATTCCCAGGCCATGGAAGTAGTCCTTGCTGCCGAACACCGGGCCGGTCTGCATGCGGTCGCGCACGTACCATATCGCGAACCCATCGCCGAACAGGTCCTTGCCGCGACCGTGCACTTTGAACTGGACCTGCAGCTCCCAGTTGCGGGTTACACATGGCTGGAATGAAGAAGGTTGGGTTAAAAATAAAAGTTGATTAATAACTTCCGTTTTTTTAAAATATAAATTAAGTATTGTAAAAAATATTAATAAAATGTCGGAATAGATGTTAAGATAATATTAAACCTAAGCTGTTATATGAAGTGCTAAAAATAAGTTCAAGAGTCGTTACGAAGTCTAGCGCGAAGACTCGACAAATTTCAGCCAGCGGAGTAGGCCGGGCTTTCGAGGAGGATACAGCACCAATCACCATAGACCACATCCACACAGAAATTATACAGAAGTCCGAAGAGTAGAGTATAATCGGCCCCTATGCCTTGCCTTTGTGGACTATGAGGAAGCTTTTGACTATATCGAGAGGTCTGTTTTGGAATCTCTGCAGCTATGTCAAGTCGACTGGCGATACATCCAAGTGAAGTGAAAACGCGACAATGGCCGTTCAAACTCAGGACCAGCAAACTAAACTTATTTTTAATTTTAATATTTAATTTAGTTGTTTTAGTTTTTATCTTTTTATGACGGACGCTTTTTAACGTGCACGTCTTTCTACATTGTTCTCATGTCTATTTTCAACATAAACGATGTAACCAATATTTTGTAAAAATATTATGATTTAAAAGAGTGTCCGTGGAGTTTCTTGCCCGTTCTTCTCCATAGGGATCTATACGCTTTGGTATGGGCAACTAGTTTCATCTTTCTGAATGACCGACCCATTGACAATTCAAAAGTGCCTGAAATTGGTTAATTTGAAATAAATGCTTTGAGTTTGAAACATATCCCACTGCGTCGAGGAGTGAGACAAGGGTACGTAATTTCCCCGAAATTGTTCTCTAACGCATTGGAGGATGTGTTTAAGACGCTGAACTGCGAGGGACTCGGCATTAACATCAATGGCGAGTACATCTCACACCTGAGATTTGCAGATGACATCGTCATCCTGGCTGAATCGCAGCAGGACTTGCAGCAGATGCTGTACGGCCTATTTGATTCTTCTGTACGTATTGGTCTCCGGATGAACTTGGATAAAATCCAGGTTATGTTCAACGAACACTTTACCCCGGGACCGATTGCTGTCAATGGCGGTGCCTCAAGGTTGTTCGACAATACGTTTACCTCGGAAAAACTCTGCAAGTTTGGTAAGAACAACTTTGAGAGGGAGGCCAACAGAAGAATTCAGCTGGGCTGGGCAACGTTTGGGAAGCTTCGTCGAGTCTTCTCGTCGCATATTCCACAGAGCCTAAAGACTAAGGTCTTCAATCAGTGTGTCCTGCCTGTTATGACTTACGGAGCCGAAACCTGGACACTCACGGTACGGCTGGTCGATAAATTCAAGGTCGTTCAGCGAGCTATGGAACGGGCTATGCTTGGTGTGTCTTTGAGGGATCGAATCCGCAACGAGGTGATCCGACAGAGAAACAGTTGTCGACATAGCTCACAGATTAAGCAAGCTGAAGTGGCAATGGGCCGGCCATATTAGCTGTAGAATCGATGACTGTTGGGGTAGACAAGTTCTTGAACGGAGACCGCGAATCGGCAAACGTAAGGTACGCCCTCAGGCTAGGTGGAGCGACGATCTTCACAGAGTGGCTGGTCCACCAGCCACCCTGCCCTGCCTGGGTGGTGTCCAGCAGTGGACTGCTATAGGCTGATGATGATGATGTTGATCGTAGATACCACGGAAGGAAGTTGTGACTGAATACATGCAAGGCTTTTATAAGATGAGAAAAAGATGAACATGAGCAAATTGTCAGATTTAAGTGTTGGAAATTCGAATGCTCCCTTTTGCAGGTAAAACTTCCGAAAATAATATCCGACATCCGTCCTACCCATGTTGAAGGAATTATGATTTATTATGACAAGTAGATAACTACCAGCTCAACAGACAAAACATTACAACAAATGACTCACATAGTATCAGACACATCACAAAACATTGTAATTATCTATTATTGTTGATATATCCGCTTGCGATGAGTAAAATACCGTGAGGAAAATTTTGAGTATGAATGTGGATGGCTATAAGAGTAGGGGAAGACCAAAGTCACGATGAATGGACTGTGTGAAAGATAATATGGCTAGAAAGGGGATGACCCGATGACTACTGACCACCGAGATGACGACTACAGAGAAGTATGGAAGAAGAAGACATGTTGCGCCTAAGCCGACCCCAACTAAATTGGGATAAGGACAAGATAATGATAAAGATAATGGATGATACCAGCTCGACAGACAAAACATTAAAGGCTCCTTCAAACATACGCGAAACAAAGGCACCGCGTGTCGCGCGACGAGCGGTGCGTATGGGTCGCGCGCGATTCGCGTCGCATACCTTTGAAAGAGCCACAAAACAAATGACTCACATAAATATTATCAGACACACATCAGAAAACATTGTAATTATCTATCATTGTTGATATATCATGACGATCAGTCGTTACGAACTAAATGTAAATAAACAAACAACGTTTAAACACGAGCTGTGTTTTGGCGATCGAACTGTATGTTGTTGCCAAATGAATATTTAGGATTGAATTAGGACTGTGTCAAATTATAATTTTATGGTTTTCTCAATGGTATCGGCGCTAACTGTACCTATTATATTGAGAATAGTTTACGAAGTGTTAAAGAATTGCATGCCTTCTAAGGCGAAAATAACCGACTTTTAATTATTTTAAACTAAAAATCACGTCTAAACGAGTAGTGTTAATGATTTGGATAAATATATGTTCAATAAGAACATTTTCTTAATAACTTAATAGGTATGTGAATAATTTAGATTATGTTTATAAATAGAGTACCTAATTTAATAATTTGTAAAGTTATGTCTAACGCGGATAAAAACTGGGAATCACGCAAAAACTATCCAGCGTATTTTTATGAAACCTTCACCATTTTAAAGATAATTTAATTATTTATCTTTTAGTATAAGTGTTTTAATATAGGTAATACATTTTATTTTATGTATAATATAAATTAATAATGCATCTAATTTGGGACAGCGCTCCTTGATGGCGAGTGCTAATCCTGCCTGGACGTACGACACGTTCCGTGAGCTCAGCACAGTACAAGTAAGCTAACCACTCAAGGTCACTGGCACATATCGTCTTAAGTGATAATGTGACCGACTGCCCAGGGTGTCCCGGAACCGGATGTAATATTTAAACATCGCCATTAGTGACTCAGCATAACCAGCCTATAATTTTCCCACTGATGGGACACCGGCCTCCTCTCTTCAAGAGGGAGTGGGCTGTTATCTACCACGCGGGCCCAGAGAGTGTTGGTACATGTCACATGACTGTGTTCGAATTTTTGGTTCTAGGTTTGGTTTCCTCACGATGTTTGCCTTCACCGTTTTGAGAGCAGTGGTGATGAAATTATTTACACAAAGTAAAGTGTCTGCTTGGGTTAGTTAGGACACTTGGACACGTCCCCATCACGACCTACAACTCGTAAGTCGGGGCCGTTACCACTGGGCCACCACTGCTCTCTTTTCGTGACTTGTGAAGGCTATTTGAATACACCATATGCACCCCTTTCATCACTTACCACCAATATAAAAAGTAGCCTACGTGTTAATCCAGGGTATAAGCTATCCCCCCCCGGAGGGTTCCCGCATTGTCGAGGCGGGGGGGCTCAGTAGCCGTGGCTTGGTCACTCACGGTGAAGCGAAGAGGAACCCATGCGGGGGCCGCTCGTCAGGGCTTTTGCCGATAAGCCAACGACGTAGCGGCCAGCGGGTAGGTTGCGGTGGCCGTATGGGCGACACCGCAACTGAGGCGGGCCGCGGTGTCTTATGGGAGGCATCGCGGCTGAGGATTGGAGGCCGCGGCGGGAGAGGAGTGCCGGTATTGCGGTGCGCCGCTCTCCCTACCTTCCGCGGCCTTGACGGGGCCGCCACCGTTTGATGGCGGACGCGGTGGGGCCGCAGGGTAAGAGGAGTGTCGGTATGACGTCGGCCGCTCTCCCTATCCTCTGCGACCGAAATGGCGGCGGAGCGCGCGCGGGAGGACGACCCTCACGCGGCGCCGCTCCGAAGGCGGAGGAGGGGTCGGAGCAGACGACTCCTCCCAGGTGGGGGCCAGCAGGCAACGGGTGTGGGGGCATCCTTGCCTGTATTGCACAGGCCCCCACCAGTGTCGGACGGGAATGGCCAGGTGTTCCCGGTCATTCCCGTAGCCCCCCATCCCGGGGGGCATGCGGGGCCCGCCAACTAGGCGGGCATGCGCCGGGAGGGTTGTGGACGTAAAGGCTGAGCCGGTTTCCCATGGCCCTCCCATCACGGCGATGTGGGAACACTGCTGAGTTTTAGTGGGTATACTGTCATTCCGACAGGAGTCCCACATACCCTGTCTCATCCCCCACGAGCGGGGATGCATAAAGCATTTCTCAGCGTCAAAAAAAAAAAAAAAAAATAAAATAAAAGGGTATAAGCTATCTACATACCAAATTTCATTCAATCCAGCCGTTTGAGCGTGAACAAGTAACAAATATTCTGTATTCGACCCGTATGTATTTATGTATAATGTAAGTATGTATGTTTGTTTGTCCACGATTTTCTCAAAAACTAATAAACCAATTTTGATGATTCTTTTACTAACGTAATCTACATACTTTCAGAAAGGTATCTCCAGCATTTCTAAGCCGATTTTGATGATTCTTCTTTTCGTTCGTCTTGGGCTTAGGTCTTTACCTATGAAATTGCCATTCTGCAGTACTGGCCATTTCAAATCAAAATAATTTTTGTTTGGCTAAGAATTCTAATTTCAAATTAATTTTATTTTAAAAACATGGTTTTTTTTTTTCAAAAGTAGTCATTTGTTTATTGATTAGTGTTACATTTTCATCGCATTTCAATCTTTTTCGTCATCATAGATACGTTAAAAAATCGAGTAATTATGGAATATGAGTACCGACGTGGCAGCAACGCGGCACAAGCGGCACGCAACATCAACGACGTTTACGGAGCTAACACTACAAACCAACGCACCACTTGTTATTGGTTTGCTCGCTTCCGTTCTGGAAATTTCGACCTGAAAAATGTACCTCGCGGTCGTCCGAAGACTTTGGTCGACAATGACGAATTAAAGGCGATTGTGGAAGCTGATGATACACAATCTACGGCTGAATTAGCAGCAGCTTTCGACGTTAGCGTCAAAACAATATTGGTCCATTTGCGTCAAATTGGCAAGGTAAAAAAGCTTGACAAATGGGTGCCCCACGAACTCAATGATCGCCAGCGCGAAGTACGCGTCGAGACGTGCCTTGCACTGCTCAACAGACACACAAATGAAGGAATTTTGAACCGCATTGTTACCTGCGATGAAAAATGGATTCTGTTTGATAACCGCAAGCGCTCAGCAAGTTGGTTGGATCCTGGTTCAGCACCTAAACAATGCCCTAAACGAAAACTTACCCCTAGAAAAGTGATGGTCACTGTTTGGTGGTCTAGCGCCGGTGTGATTCATCACAGCTTCTTACCAAACGGGGTGAGCATTACTTCAGATGTGTACTGTGAAGAATTGAACACAATGATGGAGAAGCTGGCACATCTCCAACCAGCATTGGTCAATCGCTCGTCTCCGCTGCTCCTGCACGACAACGCGCGACCTCATACTGCACAGCAGACGGTCTCCAAGTTGCAAGAACTGGGGTTGGAAGCTCTCCGTCATCCGCCCTACTCACCAAACCTTGCGCCTACAGACTACTACTTTTTCCAGAATTTGGATAACTTCTTGGTGGGAAAAAAATTCAATACCCGAGAGGCAGTACAAAATGCCTTTGAAGAATTTGTTGCCTCCCGTCCAGCTGATTTCTTTAAGAAGGGCATCAATAAACTGCCACTGCGTTGGCAAAGATGCATTGATTGCATGGGTGATTACTTCGATTAATACAAATAAAAAATGCATGAAAAAAATTCGTTTCAATTTTTTCATACAAAACGGCAATTTCATAGGTGAAGACCTATTATACAAACTCACATACTCATAAACTTTCGCCTTTATAATATTATTAGTGTGATTTGTAAAAATATTTATATCCCGGTGAAAATAAGTAAAATATCTAGAGGACCGACGGCAACAGTATTGAAGCTAGGCACCAGGCGGACAGACTTCCAAAAGAGGAACTAACAAGACAAGCCTTGCCCAAGTGTCTGTTCCTATATCATGCCCTTGACTACGTTAGTACTATTATTTATTGTGCCTTGACCCAACTACCTAAGGTCAGCCTCTTTAAGATATCTAGAACAGGCCGTCAGGTCAAGGCTTCTCCTTAGCATTATTTAGGATAAGAAGCACCTACTCAGCTAAATTATAAAGAACATTACCTAACCCAGATTGGGATTGATTTCAAGAGTAAGCTTATTTTCATGTTCAAGTGTGTGCCAATTTCAAATCCGTTCAGCCGTTAAGGCGTGAAAAGGTAACAACAGACGGACAGAGTACTCGAAAAATACGAGCTATTCGGAAAAAACTGAGCTGTGCTATTTTTGTTCAGCAAAATATACTTGATGCCGGATGAAGATATTGGAAATCCCTATGCGATAAGAGAATTGGCCGAATTTAAATACGAACTCAGATTGTGATAACATAATTACTCAAGCGAATTTCCTTAACAATATTAAACACTTAACCATTCAACAACACAAAGTAATAATCGATATCGAAGCCGGGAAGATCCACGACAAAAGGATTGTTCTTCAATGGGTACCGTCCCATATTAGCTTGTATGGAAATGAAGAAGTAAATAGATCATTTAGCAAAATAAAAACTTTTTTACAAAAAAATACAACCGACTTCCAAAAACAACACTACAAAGTGAAAAATAACTTTAATTTCGGAAGTCGGTGTCTAGTTAAATGTATTTTCGTTTTTGCCACCGACTTCCGAAATTAAAGTTATTTTTCACTTTGTAGTGTTGTTTTTGGAAGTCGGTTGTATTTTTTTGTAAAAAAGTTTTTATTTCTCGCTTTTTACTGGGTCTGTTTATAATTTGTATAAGTTACAATAGTCTAATGTCAATTGCTCATCACATGTTACAAAATATTGCTTTTCCCGATGCTGGGTTGTTAACTGTTGAGGAGTTCTGCTGGTAAGAACCAGGAGAACTCCTCAACAACCACTCACCACACGCATTGTGTTACGAGCGGAAATTGCTTAGCAACCATATCAAAGTAATCGAATCGCAACCCGTGAAATATTTATCATTGAGTAGTTCCGGTAGCCATCTGTGGTCTTCATCATCAGTTCCACTACACCAAGTGGTGCTTTCCGAGAGCAAATGCACGAGCTACTATAAAAAATATCCAAATCGCTATAGGTGTGCCTATAATATTTGAAGAGTTCCTTCGATTTCTCCAGGATCCCATCATCAGCCATCGCCATGTGTGTACACGTCACTTTCTACAAGAGTTGATAATAACTCCACATCGTTGCTTGTAGACAACCAAATCCAGTCTTTTACCCTAGAATTGAACAAAACATTACAGGGATGGAGATCTGACATAGATCGTACTATGACATTGTTTAAAGATGATATTAAAAACACTTTGAAGGATTGGCGAGATGAGATGGAGGGTAGCATTCTCAGTTATCACGAAAGTGTTAAAAACAGTTTGGCCAATATGAAACAGGAGCTGGGCTCTGTTTGCGCTGCCCAAGCTGAACTCAAAAAAGATGTGAAGGAAATTAACGATGATATGTCTAGTCTCAAAAATTCGCTCCAGTTCCACACAAGCGAACAGATTGACCTCAAAAAGAGAGTTGAAGACATTGCACGTCTGCAGGCTGAACAGTCTGCTACTTCCACAACCTATTTGGAGGCCAAAATTGAAGCGCTTGAACAGCAAGCTAGGCAATGCAACCTGGAAATCTGCAACGTACCAGACAAGCGTGGTGAAAACCTTTTGCAGATTTTGGGGGCGATTGGAGATGCCATTGGCTTTCCCATACCTCAAAAGGACATTATAGCCGTCCACAGAGTACCACACGCCCACCAACATACAAACAGGCCAAAGAATATAATTGTAAAATTCTCCACGCGCATATTGCGCGATAATGTTCATAGCGCATTCCGACAGGCTAAGTCACTGAAAACGGATCAAATAGGTATGATTGGGTCTTCGACAAACATTTATATTAACGAACATTTAACTTTAAAAAATAAGATATTATTTCGTAAGTGTAAGGAAGCGGCAAAACTTCACGAGTTTAATTACGTCTGGATTAAAAATTGTACTATTCTTGTCCGTAAGAAAGACGGCGAAGCTGCTTTTGCCATTAGATCAGAATCAGATATCGCTAAAATCAAGAGTTATGGTAAAAGTGATGGTAATATTGTTGTTAATGAGACCAATATTCAGTGATCGTTGCACTTGTTTTTGTTCACTTGATAATTGTAATCACTACTGGAGTTTGTTTACTGTCCTTAATCTGCTGTTTAAATTATTATCTGTATTGTGCACTTTTTATTGTGATCGTAAATTGTTTGCCGTTTTTTACCTTATTATAATTGATATATCAACTCTAATCTCATACCTAATAAATTCAACCTATTTGTATAAAACATTCAATATTATGCGTACTATTACTAATAAGTTTGGTGCTGAAGTTTTTGTAAAGTGTTGTGATCTATACAGCCTCCTGTTTCAATCAGTTTCATTTCCCATTACGTTAATTTCTGTCATTTTGTACATAGGAACTTATACATACTTGCTGCTTGGGCACGCTCTTATCGTTAAAACGTATTTATATTTTAACATTAACAATGTCAAATAAAAATATCACCATTTATTATCAAAATTGCAGGGGTATTCGCACAAAGTTACACCAGTTACTCACTAATATTATTATGAATACATACGATATCATTATCTTAACTGAAACCTGGCTAACACCTGAAATTTATGACAGTGAGTTCATAGACCAGCGTTATAGTGTATACCGATGTGATCGTGATCGCACTGCTACTAATAAACAAGACGGTGGAGGTGTACTGATTGCAGTTTTACGTACTTTAATACCTTCTGATTTAGGTCTCTCATTAACACAGTATAGTGATCTCTCACATATGCACATTGAACACATTATGGTTGAGTTGCCTAGCACTGTCAACAATAAAAGACACATTGTTAGTGCTGCCTACATACCACCTAAGACTTCTGCTTTAGTGTATGATAAGCACTTTGAATTGCTACAAGAAGTGTTAGGCCATCCTAGTGTTGATAATTTCTTTGTTTTAGGAGACTATAATCTCCCTGAGGCTAATTGGCTAGTATCCTCTACAACGGACATCTCGAACATTGCTACATCACATTATTCTGGAGGACCCTCAGCCTGCGCAAATTTGAATATATTAATTTCAGTACTGGGTGCTTCTCAATTTAACAAGATTGTAAATATCAATGGTAAAATTCTTGACCTAGTCATTTCCAATAACCTCTGTGATGTTTGTCATGTCTCAACTGCATTACTTCCGGTTGACACTTACCATCCTGTCCTGACGTGTGAGACCAGTCTAAACGTCAAAATCACCCCCATGACTAAAACTCCTCTTCACAAATATTCGTTTCATAAGGCTAACTTTGACAATATTAATCGTAACATACAGCAACTGAACTGGTCTGAACTGTTATGCCCCATGAAATCAGAAGAGGCTCTAGCTAGTTTCTACACTGAGATAGATAATATTATTAAACAAGACACTCCTCTGGCCCGCCTTAGATCAACTAGCTATCCCATATGGTTCTCTCGTACTCTCGTAAATATTTCTAAAAAGAAACAGAAGGCATGGATTAAGTGGAAGAAATACAATAACATTTCTGACTATGAATCATTTTCGAACTATAGAAAACAGTTTAAGGATACATGTCTTGGGTGTTTCAGTTCGTACATCAGTTCTGTAGAGGATAATCTAAGTAAAAACATAAAACACTTCTGGACCTATGTTTCTAATCGAAAAGATAAACCTGGAATCCCATCTAAGCTTCAATACAAAAATGCTGAAACAACTGATCCAGGCATTGTATGTAATATGTTTTCCGACTTTTTTTACTCGGTATATGAACCGCCATCTTCTTCGTTGCCACAATGGAAGCCTCCGCAGGACAACAACGCACTACACGATGTCTCTATTTGCGATCTTTATTTTAGTGAAGAGAACATATTGAAGGAGCTTAAGTCCCTGGATCCTGCTAAAGGCCCTGGACCTGACGGACTTTCACCTTATTTCCTTAGGAACACTGCGACTTCCATCTGCAAGCCTCTATTTATTATTTATAATAAATGTATATCCGAGGGAGTTGTACCTAAACTGTGGAAGCATGCGTATGTTGTGCCCGTTCACAAATCTGGTTCCAGACGTAGCGTAGAACACTATCGTCCCATTTCCATCCTGTCTGCCTTGTCGAAACTCTTTGAAAGGTTAGTCCATAATGAAATTTATCCTGCACTCCACAACATCATAATTCAACAACAACACGGTTTCGTAAAACGGCGGTCGACAAATACTAATTTACTATTATTTTCTAGTTTTTTGTTTGATTGTGTTGATTACCGTGTACAAGTGGATGCAGTGTATACGGACTTTTGTAAGGCTTTCGATAAGGTAGACCATGAAATACTACTTAATAAAATAGCGTTCAACGGAATCCGTGGTAATCTTCTGAGATGGTTTACTTCTTATATAACCAATCGCAGTCAGAGGGTTGTAATCAATGGTCACCAATCTAACATCGCACAAGTAACCTCTGGTGTGCCTCAAGGCTCTATACTTGGTCCTCTTTTGTTTATTTTATATATAAATGACATCAGCCAATGCTTTCGCAATACCAAGTTTCTACTATATGCCGACGACCTCAAGGTATATAGAGCCATACGACAAACAAATGATTGCCTTCTGCTGCAGCAAGATTTGGACCGACTATCCTGTTATTGCCAGAAAAATAAGTTGCAACTAAGCTTACCTAAATGTAACTTCTTAAGCTTTACAAAAAAGAAGACTAAAATAAACTATACATACATGTTGTGCAATGCCCCTCTACTGAAAGTGGACTTTATTCGTGATCTCGGTGTTATCATTGATTCTAAGCTTTGTTTGGATCTACATATAGGAAAGATTGTTAATAAAGCGTATCAACTATACGGATTTGTATTACGATCAATAGTTGATTTTAAAAAGCCTTCTTCCTATATTTACTTGTATAAGTCTCTAGTACGCTCTCAATTAGAGTATGCCGTGTCCGTCTGGAGTCCATATTACAAAAAGTACGTTGAAATGATTGAGCGTGTTCAGTACAATTTCCTGCGTACCATGCATTATAGATGCTATGGATATTATTTGTCTTATAAAGATTTACTTGCAAAGTATAAGCTCGCAACACTTGAAAATAGACGTAAGTATTTAGAAGCCATGAATTTATATAATATTGTTAAAAATAAATTTGACTGCATTGAACTGTCCAACATGTTGTGTTATGCGGTTCCTAGGACAGTCCATAAGCGAAAGGTGCGCGCTGGCAGATTATTTTCAGTGGGCACTTGCAAGTCCAACTCTGGTTTGCGTTCGCCTGTTCGCAGAATGGTCGATTCCTATAATAGGACTTTTGAACATATAGACATTTTTGCATGTCCTCCCTATAAGTTCAAAAGCCTTATACTCAAGGAGCTTTCTTGAATTGTTATTTTATATTTTTTTTTTTTTTTCGTGCCATTTTTTGAGTGTCATTACATGATTGTTACACACCCATTACACACACATAAACACACCCCCACACACACTACACATGTACACTTTATTATTATTATTTTAAACACAATACGCAATGTACTTTAGAAAAAAAAATAAAAAAAAAAACTTATTTGTAACCCTAGCGATTATTCTCATTGTTTGTATCCTGTAGTTAATCTGTGAACAGCGTTGTGGGCTGCAATATTGTCTATATGTTTTGTGTATTTCTTTTTATATGTTATATATTGTAGCTGTTAGTTGTTCCTTTTTTTTTAAATAAAATAAAATCAGAACTGGATTTTGACAAAAATGGGACCATTTGGGAAGTATACCCTTTCCAACAAAAAAATAATTTTATAAATCGTTTGGCAAGCGACGGAGTTATGCGCGAACAAACATAAAAAAAAAAAAAAAAATACAAACATCCGAATTGAGAACCTCCTCCTTTTTTAGAAGTCGGTTAAAAAGAGGCTATCTCAGACGGAATATTTGTTGAATGTTTTCCTTTATTTAGTGACCTCTTGTATCGAGTTCGCAACCAGTGTTTCGAATTATGGAAAGAATACTTTGATGAGAGGTTGCTAAGCAAGGGAACTTGGTATAGAACTATTCAACATAGCCTGTCCAGACTTCCTTGGTTTGTGGGCACAGATATGCATAGAAATGAGATTGTGACTGCTTTCAGACTACGTTCGGGACATATTCCGTTGAATAGCTTCACCTTTTTAATGAAAAAGACTGATTCACCCAATTGTTCTGAGTGTGATAAGGTAGAGGATACCACTCATATTTTAGCGGAATGTGTCCGGAACGAGGTTGAGAGGACTAACTATTTCATAGAAAATGGTTTTAATTCTATTAATGTTGGCATGTATAATAGTATCTTGGCTGCTGCTCCCTTGTCCAGGACAGCAAAAAAATTATATAAAATTGTACATCTAGGTATTAAGCGTAGATAAACATAGAATGCCCCTATGAGGGTGACATGGTCATACTGATCAAACCCTCTATAAATTAATAAAGATAAAAAAAAAGATATCGAAGCCCAAAAGGATGGTTACGTGTTTGACCTGTAACTCAAATCATATGATTGAATATCAAAGTCTATTCAGGCAGTCGCTCCATGTAAAATACTGGTACTCAGCTGCATCCGATTAGACTGGAAGCCGACCCCAACGGAAAAGGCTAGGCAAATTGATTGATTGATCAAAGTCTACTCATGCAGACTATAGAGTCCAAAATAAACTAGAAAAAAGTGTGTGTGTCAGCTCTGACGCACGACTGGAGTTTACTCTTTAACTAAATGTACATTACATCCTCCTTTTTTATGGATAGATTGACCACTACAACGAAGACTGGCCGAAAACAAACATAACAAGTATACACATACATGATTTCAAAGTGAAAGGTGCGCAAGGTAAGTATAGTCCTACCAACTTATCTGTGAACTGAAAGAGGACGGCGCCGTCGATGCGTCGACACAATCGAATAACATGCGTCGGCACAATCGAACGACATTTCAACATGACGGCCGTAGTTCCAATTTTCGCCATTTCACAGATAAGTTGGTAGGAGTGTACTACTACTTTGAGCACAAAAAGTAACGTTTTTGAGTTAACGCTACATAGTATTAATTTCACTCTTCATAAAATACCGGGGGCCTTTTTTTTTTTGTGGATGGGAAATCATCAAATGACTTCTCTCGCTCCGGGCAGAGCGGGAGGGCGTGTCAGACTTTTACTGACTAAAACCCACCCGTGTTCCTTCAGTTGCCCGTGCCAGGGCCACGGTATCTCTTTCGAACTACCCGCGACCCCGGCGGCTTCGGCCCTATTGGACCCCGTCACTGCTGACATCTCTTTGAGGCGCGCGTGGAACACAATGCGCCGTCGACCCGGGCCTGGTACTTACCGGACGGCGAGCTGCCCATTACTCGTCGTCCGCAAGCCCGCGCCTACGGTGGCCGGGAATCGGCGATAGATTCCCGCCGCCCAGGGCGTCTCCTGCGGCGGCTAGGGGCGCGAGGGCGCGGCTGTTGCCTCTCCCTCTCGCGTTCCGCCTCCTCCTTTGCGAGGCATTACTGTTTCGCAGAAGGAGGTGACGGCCTCCCATGCACTCTCGCTCCGCACCATGGCCTGGACCAAGTTTGAACGCGAGAGATCGCCGCCGCCGATCGCCTCCGTGAGAACACGGCGGTGCTCCGCCCAAGCCGGGCAGACCTCCACTGTATGCTCCACCGTGTCCTCCGGGCGATCTACACAATGGTGACACCCGGGCGTTTCCTCCCGCCTTATCCGAAACAGGAACCTCCCGAAACAACCGTGTCCGGTGAGGACCTGCGTCAGGCGGAAGGTGAGGACGCCGTGGCGCCTCTCCAACCACTCCTCAAAGAGGGGACTTATCGCCGCAATTGTGGCGTGCCCAGCGCTGGGTTGCGACAATCGCACTCTCCATGTCGCCATGAGATCCTGCCGGAGCTCTGTCCGCTGTACCGTGATTTCTCGCGGCAGCGGAGTTACGCCCCGGCGTTTCGCCTCCTCGCGCCACTCCCACACGTGCGCGAGGAAATACCGGGGACCTTACATGAAAATCGATTCTTAAGGTGTAAACTCCATTGAACCCCAAAAACCTCTAACTTGGCATAGCATTTAGTGACTAATTAAAGTGTATTTTTATGACAGAGTATTTAGTTATTTAAGAGGCTATAATAATGGGTTACCAGTAATGACTCCAAAGGCAGAAGCATGCATAGTCTAATGAAAACAAAAAAAAACACCAAAAACACCAATTCAGTCGAAAGACGTCCATAACTGCGAGGTAATTGCGTAACACGCTATCGATCGGAATCGGTTTAATTTTCACAGTTCGACAACATTCATTGCGTTATTTAGATGTCGAGCAGACAAATTTGTCGAATAATGCATGGAATGCAAGCAATGGATTAGCAATTTGCTCCAAAATGGTTCAGATTTCGATTGATGTGTGTTACGCAATTACCCCGCAAAGATTATCACAATGGATATTTTGTTGCAAATGAGGAGGTAACGAACAAAACCACACTTTACCACTGTTCAAAATTTTAGAAGAAAAAAAAATGTATTTAATTTACCCTACACAATTAGGTAGTACCTACATTTATTTTGATTATGTCATTTTAAACTAGGTTTTGTACTGAGTTTAAAGTGTCTTATTGGAAATTATAATAATGAATAACTTTGCAAATTTTTTTAAAAGAAAAATTTAAAAGTTATGTTTTGATTTAATTTCTGGAAAACCTAAGGTGATATATAGGTAGGTAGATAGGTGATATTTACCAAAAGGAAATCTGCTGTTTTGATAGACTGGATATTTTATATTAGTTTTGACTGCCATAATTTTGTGGAATGGTGTTATTTTGAACGGAACTATTAAATTTACGAATTTTTTCCTATTAAAAATAAGTGGTTTTAATGTGTAATATTTTTGCTATGATAAGTTTTATAATTCAGCTTCAGAAAAAAAAAAACAAAAACACGGAAAAGTAAGGTTTTGTTCCTCCTCAAATATCAACACAATTATGGTACTATCATCATCAATTAAAAATTAATTAATAACCCGGTACAGAGTCACTAATCAGCAGGCTTACAATTACAAAAAGTAATTTCACGTCAAACCATACTATAATAAAAGTGAATGAAGCATGAAACATTTTATTTTACATTGAAATTAGGCATGAAGTCCATTAAACTCGCCTATTATTGAAATTTCAACTTTATGCCTTTCCACATAAGATACAATTTTGAACTCTATGCCTTTGTCGTAGGGAACAGTTTTGCATGTTATTGAGAGTGTAGTGCAATTGTGACCTTGTTTTGGTTAGTTACTCCCATTGCTAAATTAATTAATTTACCTGAAGACTAGTTTTTACCTATGAATCTATAATCAGACTTACATGCTTTTAGATTTGGTAATGAAAAGTTTGACAACATGAATTCTTGTAATAAAAAATATATTTCATAAATTATATTTTGGGCATATTGTGACACTGACAAAATACAAGGTGGAGAGGACAATACGACAATAATTAAACACATAACATAACATCACGCATTGTTTCCCCGAAGGGTTGGGCAGGAGTGTACCTATAGTACACGGAGACACCCACATTTCGCCAGCTATGTTTAAGTCTCGTATAATAGGGGACGACCCTATTGCTTGCCATCATCAACCGGGCACAAATCCAGACAAAAATCCAATAAATTAAACTTCGTATTTAACGTAATGACGTTCCCAGTCTGTCTGCATACAAAAATTCAACCAAATACCTATATTCAATAGTTCAATCACTATAGCTAGTCAAATATTGGCAAATATTATGGACATCAAATTGCGTTTAGTTCCAACTTCAATCAATTACATCATATCTTTTGTTTCTTTGTCAATTCACTTTAATAGTGTTAGATATTGTAGTAAAGAAAAAGAAGTGTGACAGTAGGTTAACAACCTAGTAACATAAATGACTTTGCAATCAATGAACAAACAATACACATTAGGTGTTTCGAAAACTCTTAGAACTTAGTTCCTAAAACTTTACAGAGGTCTCGTTGTCTGTTTGTTTTACATATTCAGCCTTAACTCGAGAGGCTCATGGCTAAATGATAAAAGCCGCACGAGTCGATCGCAGGTTAAGCTACGCTTGCCGCGGTCAGTTCGTGGATGGGTGACTACACATTACATATCGAGACTCCTTCGTGCCTCGGAAAGCACGTTAAGCCGTTGGTCCCGGCTGTCATTCGAGGATCTTTAACAGTCAGTTGTTATGGGTAATCGAAGCCCAAAAGTCTGACAATCGGTCTTACCAAAGGGTATCTTGTTACCCAGTTACTGGGTTGAGGAGGTCAGATGGGCAGTCGCTCTATGTAAAATACTGGTTTCCAGCTGCATCCAGTTAGACTGGAAGCCGACCCCAACATAGTTGGGAAAAGGCTAGACAGATTAATTCACACCTTAACTGCTGAACCAGTTTGGATGAATATTGGTATGGAGGTAACTTGAATCCTGAGGAAGGGCATTGGCATATTTTAAAATTCAAAGTAGGTATGCCTATATCCTGCCTTAAAGTTCTTAAGGGATGAAATGGGAAAATACATCCATGAAGACAAAGAAATGGGCAAAGTGCTAGGTACATTACGTTGTACTTGAAGAGGTCTATGACTTAATACATAGCAGTATTCATAGAAAGAGTAAAAGGGTTTTTGCCTTTAACCAAAGACAATAGACCCTGTTGCATAAAGCCTCTGACAATATTTATGATTTATTCATAAGTAGTTCCATAATTACAATATCATGAATGGACTGTAGGTATGAGAAGGATAGCATATTATTTGGTGAGCTTGTGCACTTGTGAGAACTGAATGTGACTTGATACAACTATCAAGTCACATTCAGTCATTTGTCCAAGTAATAAGAATTAATTACAACAATTAATTATAACTTTACAACAATTACTTATAACTTGGAAATATTAACACATTGCAGGACACACTGCATTAGCAGCAGATTTTTCGATGTTTGAAAATGACAGTACGGGCACCACCCTAAAAGTTTAAACTCTTCTGAACGGAGGTACCGGCAATACAGTAAAATTTTGTATAGAAGAACATGGAAAACCGTTTTTACTATTGTATCACATCAGTCTCTCATATGTATAGAAGCGTTAGAATGCACAAAGTCAAACATTGATAATATAAAGGTCTGGGTGCATTTTCTAGGGAGTCCTCGCACGCTCACTATGGTTATGCCTGTGGTCAGTCTATGAAAGATTCTACGGCTATGACAGTACTATCTTCATATATTATTCTTTAGTATTGCTATATGGCGCTACAATATAGCAGTGGTTATAATTTGTATGGCAATTTTACTGTTATATTGCATAATTTGAAGTCAGTACTGTCCTGTAACATATTAATATGGTTGTTTTATTTTAGAATCATGTTACAAAAATGCTTAACACTATGTTGTGATGGAAACTAATAGTGTATTTTTAATTTTCATATACATACAGCCAAAACCTTTATAACAACCTCGAAGGGACCATCAGATTATGGATGTTATAGCTGATAGTCTTTATAATCAAAAACTATGTTAAGTAAACAGAAATGCTGGGACCTCAAAATTTTGTTGTAATAACTGGTTAAATGATGTTATAAATGATTTTGACTGTAATAATATGGGATTTAAGTTCTTAATTCTTAAGATGTCTAATTGTACAAGCAATTTATATGTTTTTAATGCTTCTAGAAGCCATTTCTTTAGATGCTCTGAACAGCTTGTATGATTATATTTGTTTTTGTTTCAAGAGTATGTGATTTTCTTATGAAATTTTGTGGGTCCATAGGATGTTTGTTGGGTGAAGACCATTAGTTGTTTCAGGCAGAATTTGGCAGATTATTTTATATTATTGTTCCAGCTGTAGATTTGTGAATAAGCAACAGAATACCAAAAGACATTTTCCCATAAAACAAGGCATGTATGGTAATAATATGGAAAATTAATAAAGATAATGAAAGTTTCAGTTTTACTGTCCAGTTTGTTATCACTACGAGGGAAGAATGTGTTAGTCATACGATTCTATTGAATAATAATATAAGAAGTTCCTAATAAATGAAGTAGGTAGGTAGGTATGCTTTTTCAACGGGTTTATTTCACAAAATATGAAATGTATGCATTAAAATTCACGTTTAATTATTAAAACATCTGAGCAAACATATTCTCTCTAAGCATGTGAAAATGTTACATTGTATTCTGATAAACCAACTCATTACAGAATAATGAAATTTGCCAATTTAGCTTGGCTTATCTCTATTAACAGATCAGAGTCGCCTGTTGGTGCTGTGTTCACGTTAATAGCACCTTATCATGTATTTATTCATAACTAAGTAAGTGATAATAGCTGTGTACTCACCACAGTATTCCAGATAGCACCAGACTTCGACTGCAAGTCGGGCGTTAGTCGTACGTAGTTCGAAGTCACTATTGTGTTACCTAAGAAGTCCCAGTAAGGCACCGAATATCCACCTCCTGTAGTTAATTGATTAATTTTATTGTTAGCGCAAATTCTAGGTAAGATCAAAGTCACCGGCCAGGGGTCACTCACCTTGGTAAGGTTTTGTGAGAGAATGCTCTCGTCTGATGTAATCCCTTGTGTTCCATTCTGCTAGGATAGAACTAACTAGTATAGAAACTAACAACACTTGCACCCAATATAGCTTTTCATAAAGCATTTTTGTAATTTTCTAGACGATGCAATAATAGGTGACAAGACAAACGCCAAATCATGGCAGATGATGGCAGCATTGGCAGCAGCCGCTGCCTAGTGTTGCCAAGATGTTGTTTTTGTAGTAGAATGTAGTAGATTATCGTTTTTTTTAGTTGCTTTTTGATTTATTTTTAAAATTAATGGGGAAAATGTCATGAAATAAAGAAGTCATTTAACAATGTAATTCGTACAGCCATTCTAAGTCTATATCCGCATTCCTTTATCCACAAGATCTGATATAAGGTGGATCCGCAGTGATCCACGCTGATTTCCGAAATCAGATCGAAATACGGCAAATCTAACTTAGAGAAAATAGTTCTATATTTTTCACACCTCACAATGACAAGCTTATTCCAATCTAGAATCTAGAAATCTGAAACTAACTACGTTTGCTCTTTACATACCTATTTTTGTGAATTTTATACGATCATACATTTAAACGAAACATACACTACAATAGAGTCCAGTTTTCTGGCATCCATTAAAACATTCGAGCGTTACAAGATTCCATGCATCTTCGTCGCTTCGGCATTGTTTGTAAACACGTGTGAAGTGCGGGCTGACGTCACGGTGCGCGTACGCATGACTGTACTACCGACTGTTTTTTGTGTATAGCCGCTTTCGTACGAGTGGTTAGGTGTGTGTCTATGAGAGTGTTTAATGTTAGTGAGTAGTGTTGAGTGTCAGGTGTAGTGTGCCGATGCGTACGTGAGAGGGGTTTTGGTGCAAGTTAGTTTTGAATGACGATGAAGAACAGACTGCATATTTACGACGTTTGTTTCTGATTCTTTCTGGTTCAAAAGTTGTTAGGGCATGTTGTTTCATAACTGTTTTTAGGATGAAGAGCTGCCTCACAGTAAGTACAGACGCCAGCTGGTCAAGCCACCCGAAACTGTCAAAATTTCCCAAACAACCTTGAACCTATGCGTTTTCAGCGTTAAAGTTGAAAATCTATTAAAGAAATTTGACAAATCGTAGTAGCTTGATGTGCTGGCGTCTGTACCTCTCATTTCGAGTAGAGACCAGTAGTTGGGTGATAAAAAGGTAGAAACTAACTAATGTTTTCATTGTAAAGACGAGCGTTTAACCGCTCACGGGAGCGGGGTGTGGATCGGGTTTCTGGTACAGATTTTATTAAAGTTTCTTAATATTTTGTCAGAGCATAATTTTAAACGGTGTAGCACTTTGGCGTCTCGGTTAAATTAACTAACAAATATTATTATGCTTCATAGCATAATACTTTTTGTTGCAGTCGTTACACTCCTACTAACTTATCTGTGAAATGGCGAAAATTGGAACTACGGCCGTTGTGTTGTTGTGTCTTCGATTGTGCCGACGCATGTCATTCGATTGTGTCGACGCATCGACGGTGCCATCCTCTTTCAGTTCACAGATAAGTTGGTAGGACTATACAGTCTTTTATGTAGGTACTATTTGGTAGATTTTTATTACAATTTCTGGTAACATTTACCTATATGTCAATATTGCTTAATTGTCGATAAAACAGTTCAACAATAACATTTCAAAGTAGTTCATAGACTTATCAAGAGATAGCACTGTAGACCATAATTTTATTTCGAAATTAATTTTATTCTTCGTGTCATCGATAGATGTCACTATTCGACCAACAAAAGAAATCCAGTTTTTTTTGTCTTCCTTCTTAGGGGCAAAAGACAAAAGACGTAGGTGAGCTGTAAGATTTGTTATTCAAACTCGGCAACAGAAAAGAGCATATCGAATAAAGATCATGACTCGTTAATCGACATGCACAGCAAAGCTCATCGGCAAATTGCACCTGCGGCAAAATATTGCATGCGTGATGTGATCAAGCGAATAACGTGAATGAGAAGCCATGACAAATAAATTGCCGTTATTGGTCAGATAATAAACTGTTTGCTTCTGTAAAATACAGATATACCTACTTCACCTACCTACTTAGGTACTAAAACTCCATCTTTGACTAGTTACCTATTATTATGGTATTTATTTACTACATTGTACAAATCTTTCCTCCAATAGAAAAGGTCCTCTTCTGTAGCATTAGTATCGTCTAAGGTAGAACTTAGGCTTCTTTTTTGAAACATCCCGGTCGTTGCTACTACCAATGACCGGGATGTTTGTTGTTGATGCTAGTAATTTGCTAGCATTGAATTTGCTGAATGTACGGGTCGGTGACCTCTCATGCAGTTTTCAGTACCACAAAACTGAAAGCTAGGCTGGTCGCAAATGGAACTAAAAGGAAAAAAAAAACTTGTCAAAAAGGAGTAGGTAAAATAGGTAGGTACTTTAAATGGAATACAATAAGTACCTACATCCTACATACTTCATGTCTTGAAAACCACACAAAATCTATTAGGAGGTGGCTATGTGTGCAGAACAAGCCACCCGAGACTGTCAAATTTTCCCAATCAACCTTGAACCTAATATTTCAGCGATAAAGATGAAAATCAATTAAAGAAATTTGACAGATTGTAGTAGCTTGATGTGCTGGCGTCTGTACCTACTTACCTACTTTAGAAGAACTATAAGCGATCATATCACAGACGGAAACGAAAATCGACTTTATTTTATACCTATAATACTAGGTATTTACAGTTCAGATAACTTTATCGACCATTTTCCAAGTAAGGATAGGAAAATCTATTATTAGTTAACTGTATCTACATCAATTGCCGTTGCACTAACTACCGTCTCGCAAAAACTCGAAAATGGCTCGTCCGATTTGAATTTTTTTTTCTTTTGTTTGTCTCATTAATAGAGTGGTTTGTTTAGGACAAAAAAAAATAAGGATAACCCAAAGGAACAGCTGAAAAATTTAAATAGAAATTTTGACAGGACAACGTCTGACGGGTCAGCTTCTTCTGAATAATATAGGTACCTACTGTTAAATCCGTCCAGTAGATGGCGCCTTAGCCACAGTGAAAATAAAAATAATAGCCAAAGAAACTTTCATGCATGTTTTACGAGAGTTCTTAATGAATTTTTTATCGACAAATTAATTCACTAAGTACACTTAAATTTAAAGTCAGTTAATCGGATCGGTTTAAAATTAATCGAATTCCAATCAATCAGGTTGGCAATTACTTCGAACATGTTACGAGAAAAGTGTGAACAATTTTCAACTAAAATTACGAGAAATATTTACCTACCAATTTCATTCCAGTTAGGTACAGTCGTCAAATATCAATCAAGTATTTTTACGATGTTGCCCTACGAAATTGGTATTTTTAAAACGTCATAATCGAAGGGTTCGCACTTTCCCCGCATACTGATTGATGCCCCAACTTTCACTGACTTTGCTACATAAACTTTGTTAAGGTCAAAACCGCACATGCGGCGGCGGCGGGTCATTGACATTTACTTGGCAACTTTTACCATACGGGTCTTGCTTGATTTTCGGTGGCCTACACGCAAACGCGGCTTCAGAGAAGCCTTTGTAGATAGGTACTTATAAGTATAAGATAATTTTCTTCGTACTCAACAATGTTCAGACGTTTTAGGAAAAGTTTTAAGTGCGTACTTAGTTAGATTTTTGGATATCTGCTAGGTTTTTGAGTATTTCTCACCTTCGTAGCTTATTGGACAGAAAGCAGGCTGATCGAGTTCAATGACCTACTACAGACAACAAAGTCTGTTCTCAGCACTGCCCGCCAAATCTATCTTGTTTGTGACATCATAATATGGGTACCTACATATGTTGTGGAGGCTAAAGAAGGTTTTGAGCTCTCTCAGTCAGGAGTTTGTCCTGACTCCCGTCAAGAGACGATCATGGGAAAATTTTGCTACATTTTCCAGGTCGTCCATGCCTCATTATTTCTGAGTATATACCTTCTTAGGTACCTACACGTCACGCCTACACGGACACTGAGCCTGTCTGAAGGCTTGGAGTCTGGAGTCCAAAAGGCTTTATAAAAAAAATGTGTTATAGAGAGTGGTTTAGGCCCACAAGTGGAACTGTGGGACATTGCAAATACGGTCTGATGGGATTTTAATTTATAACAAGCGTGGGAAAACTAAGTAGTTAGCAGGTCTACCTACCCATAATTTCTAATCCCATAACCATGAATATGAAATGGAATATTTTTTCACTTTCTCTAAAGGTTTTCTAAATCGGACTCGGCGTAGAATGCAGTTTCTATTGGTTACCTATGTTTAGAAGGGTTTCTAAAATATACATGAGGGCAACGTACGCATTGTTATTCTCAGGTTAAGTAAGTCGAAATAAGCCGCAAAGAGCAATTTGCCTTTGATCACCGTTTATTTGAAACCAGAGGAAATAAAAGCAAGAAAAAGGAGAAGAAAAATCCTTCTACTGGAAAACATTGAGGTCCCGTCCCACCCCAATTGCGTAACACGCTAAGTATCAATCGGAATCTGAATCATTTTGAAGCAAATTGCTAATGCAATCAAAGATTTGACTGCTCGAGAACGTAAATAACGCAATTAATGTTGTTGAACTGTTAAAATGAAACCGATTCCGATTGATAGTGTGCTACGCAATTAGGGTGCAGCATGTTAAATACAAGAAGTTCGAAAAATGTTGAAAAACGGACCAGAAAATATAATTTTTAACCTTTTCACTGCCTTTCACTGGAAATAAAATTCAGATTTTTATGATGCACAAGACGAGTAAAACTTTGGCTGTTTTCGTCGCAACTTGCAACTTCCTCGATTTTGATGCTGTATTCATCATAATCTAGAATTTATTCCGGATGGTTTATATAGGGCAACTGGTAATTAGGGTACATTCCCGATGTCCACCACTTGTTTGGCCACCACTGGGGGACAGCGAAACAACTTTTAAAAATAATTCCCGTTGTCCACCACTTCATGGTTAAAATAGGTCGAATCTGTTCCAAAACCGAATCGGGGCATCCCGACTTTACGTAGTCTTTAGGCTGCTACCCCTAGAGTGTATATAAAAACCGGGGGCACGAAGGGAGAGCAGCCCCCGCCCGCTGTAACAAAGCATAGGCACCCGTGCGAGCTGTAGCGGCTGAGGCTGGTCGCCAGAGGCGACCAACAAGGCGAAACGGCGGACGTGAGCATGGGTGCCTATCCTTTATTACGTAAGGGCGAAGGGGTTGCACTTCCCGCAGCGCCGGAGACGTTGCAGAAGCAACTTTAAAGTGTTTTGAGGTTAGGTCTATCCCCCAGTGGTGGACAACGAGAATATTTTTTAAAAGTTGTTTCGCTGTCCCCCAGTTTAACTCGTTACAAAAAAACAAACAAAAACAAACTGTTCAGCTTTATTAATAGTACCTCTAAATAGATTAACACTAAATTAAACATAACTTAAAGAAATATCCATGTTTTATCAAATGGTAAAAACCGTGCGAAGCAGGGGCGGGTTGCTTATATCGTAGGAAAATGCTTAGGTACTTATCTACTTCAAAGTTCGATGTTTCCACCCAAAAGTGAAATGTTCACAACTGTATTGCTTTTCTAAAATGTGAAATCTAAGGGCAAGGCCCTACGCGTGCGCTGGCAGTTGACACTGGGAAATCTTATTGTTTGCAGAATACAACGTCGCCCATGAAAATGTTACATTAGTTCGTAGTTTTTTCACTTTCGCTAGTAGGTCTGGGTAGATGAGCAATGATATCAACATGAGGAAATGTGATGGTTTTGAAAAGAAACAGATAGGCGATGGGAAGGGTAGATTGTTAGAGAGCTACAAGGGGGCGCTTCTGGTAAACATTTGTCTTAGCCTCTTATTAGGACATTGTTATGAAAAAACAAGATGGAGGCGTTAGTTCCGATTTTGAAAAAACAAGATGGAGGTGTTAGTTCCGATTTTGAAAAAACAAGATGGAGGCGTTAGTTCCGATTTTGATAAAACAAGATGGAGGCGTTAGTTCCGATTTTGAAAAAACAAGATGGAGGCGTTAGTTCCGATTTTGGACACGCGCCAAAAGATCCTTGTGCAACCAAATTTGTTAAAAGGACATAGATAAGCTAAAGAGCCAGATAGAAATGCATTGGAAAATGTATCGAACCTACAAGAGTTCAAATAACTTTATACATACTTATCTATCTTCTGCCCGTGGCTTCATCCACATGGTATATCGATAAACCAGGGTTTAAAGTATCCCCATACCAAATTCCATCAAAATCAGCTCAGCCGTTTAGCCGTGAAAGCATAACAAACAAACAGGAAATAAACAAAACTTTTCTGTTTATTTATAACTAGCTGTTGCCCGCGATTTCTTTTGCGATCCAGGATGAAAAGTAGCTTGTCCTTCTCCAGCTCATGGTTTACCCATGTGCCAAATTTCATCCAAATCCATGCAAATGAAATTGTAACAAACAAACAAATAAACAAACTCACATTCGCATTAATAATAGGTCTTTACCTATGAAATTGCCGTTTTGTATGAAAAAATTTAAACGAATTTTTTTCATACATTTTTTATTTGTATTAATCGAAGTAATCACCCATGCAATCAATGCATCTTTGCCAACGCAGTGGCAGTTTATTGATGCCCTTCTTAAAGAAATCAGCTGGACGGGAGGCAACAAATTCTTCAAAGGCATTTTGTACTGCCTCTCGGGTATTGAATTTTTTTCCCGCCAAGAAGTTATCCAAATTCTGGAAAAAGTAGTAGTCTGTAGGCGCACGGTCTGGTGAGTAGGGCGGATGACGGAGAGCTTCCAACCCCAGTTCTTGCAACTTGGAGACCGTCTGCTGTGCAGTATGAGGTCGCGCGTTGTCGTGCAGGAGCAGCGGAGACGAGCGATTGACCAATGCTGGTTGGAGATGTGCCAGCTTCTCCATCATTGTGTTCAGTTCTTCACAGTACACATCTGAAGTAATGCTCACCCCGTTTGGTAAGAAGCTGTGATGAATCACACCGGCGCTAGACCACCAAACAGTGACCATCACTTTTCTAGGGGTAAGTTTTCGTTTAGGGCATTGTTTAGGTGCTGAACCAGGATCCAACCAACTTGCTGAGCGCTTGCGGTTATCAAACAGAATCCATTTTTCATCGCAGGTAACAATGCGGTTCAAAATTCCTTCATTTGTGTGTCTGTTGAGCAGTGCAAGGCACGTCTCGACGCGTACTTCGCGCTGGCGATCATTGAGTTCGTGGGGCACCCATTTGTCAAGCTTTTTTACCTTGCCAATTTGACGCAAATGGACCAATATTGTTTTGACGCTAACGTCGAAAGCTGCTGCTAATTCAGCCGTAGATTGTGTATCATCAGCTTCCACAATCGCCTTTAATTCGTCATTGTCGACCAAAGTCTTCGGACGACCGCGAGGTTAATTTTTCAGGTCGAAATTTCCAGAACGGAAGCGAGCAAACCAATAACAAGTGGTGCGTTGGTTTGTAGTGTTAGCTCCGTAAACGTCTTTGATGTTGCGTGCCGCTTGTGCCGCGTTGCTACCACGACGGTACTCATATTCCATAATTACTCGAATTTTTAACGTATCCATGATGACGAAAAAGATTGAAATGCGATGAAAATTTAACACTAATCAATAAACAAATGACTACTTTTGGAAAAAAAAATCCATGTTTTTAAAATAAAATTAATTTGAAATTAGAATTCTTAGCCAAACAAAAATTATTTTGATTTGAAATGGCCAGTACTGCAGAACGGCAATTTCATAGGTAAAGACCTAATAATATTAAAAGTTTGGTTATTAGCTTAGACAACATGAATATCGTTCAGCAAAGTGTCTATCAGTTCTTCCCATGAATGATTCATATATCAGTCAATGATCAAAACATTCTTAACATTTAGATTTAGAAAACTTTTAACAATAAAATTAAAGGTTTTACAATTTTCCAGAGTTAAAGAAAGTTACTAAAGGTACACACGTCATGTGCATTGAAGGTACGAAATACGAACGGTATACGAATGAGATAGTATGAAAATAAGTGGCGGAAAGTACCTATATGTTACAATAATATTCTATATTTACACCTAAGAAGGTTTTCCCCACTTATGATGTTGCTTTGATATCAAAACATATCCAATTGATTTTAGTCTTTATCTGAATGGTACTCGTACTGGAGTTTGATATTTTTTTACTGGTTTAATGGATGGATTAGATTCTCGATATTTGATCGCTAAGTGGTAAAGAAGAAGATACGCCTTCGATCTACATCTAAAGTCTAGATAGTTTTTTTTTGTGTACGTGACTGAGTGCTCTAAATGGAGACTGTTTTTTTTTACGAGACTCGTGGCTCCCAAAGCATGCGGCTGTCATTCGTGGATCTTTGACAGTCGTTACGGGTCGTCAGAAGCCCGAAACTCTGACAGCCAGTCTTACCAAGGGGTATCGTATTACCCATTAGTACTACTGGTATTCAGCTGCATCCGGTTAGACTGGAAGACGACTCCAACATAGTTAGGAAAAGGCTTGGCGGATTGATTTGATGTTCTAATACATATCCAACATAACATACGATACGCCTGTATTTGTAGAGTTGGCAGAAAAGTAAAGTAAATACACTTTTTATCAGTTTGTGTAACATTTATGGGGAGAAGCCTATTACTTATGTCAGAGCACTATCCAGACTTCAAACCTAAGTAGATGCTAATCTCTAGACCACCTTACTTTTCGATGTAACAAAATCATCAGACTCGTATCCTGCCTCTTCAAGAGCTCTGAGTACTGGTTTATCTTAAGCATCTATTGCTCCATTTTTCGACTCTCTCCTGGTACTTTTACCTTCGACGCCCTAAAATGTTACGTCACAACTTTCTACAGACATAGGTCAATGAAAGTGACAGATAAAACCAAAAGTGGTGGCACCCTGAAGGCCAAACACTCGACCTACGACAATACACACATTTAGGTCAGAGAAAGTGGAGAAAGTCTACATTTGACCGTGATCTACTCTTCATACTCTCCCTAGATATTTTTATCGTGTTCTTGACATTAAACATTCACTTTTTTCTGATTTTATAAACCAATTTCAACTCTATCTTCCTAAATTTTGATGTCAGAATCGCGTGTATGGAATGTAGGTCACAATGCAACAATGTTCTTATGATTGTGTTTTAATGATGATTTCTTTTTGATCTTTTTAATGAGATTAACAGACAACAGGTAACTCATTCAATCGGGATTATTGGAGATTGTTACATTCTCGATCGTAGCACGTAGTGAAGATGATGACTTTGTGTGCGGAATTCAACTAGAGACACATTTAATAGCTTGTGAAGACTGATTAGAATTCTCGCGCGGTCTTCGATTTCACATTTCGTTGTCTGCGACTGATCGTTAAACTTAGACAATACGTAGGTACACAGATACAGAGTTGCATAGGCGTTGCATTTGTCTAGAGTGTTCGAACGGGGAAAGATCGTGCGCCCGCCGAGATTTTCACCGCTTTCTATACACTTTCACTTCCGAGGCATACAGACGGGCAGACAGACAAAACGACTATAACACTGGCTATTTATCGGTGCTGTGTCGGTGACTCAGTACATGTTTACAAACTAATACTGGTTTAGAAGGAAAAAGACGGTGATGAATGTGGAATGAATGTACTCATGCTTAATATTATGTGGCCGATGAAAGGACTGGCTGCAGCAGCGTCTCTGTGTTCATTTATTTTTTCATCTGGTTAGTCTTACGGCACAGCTGATGTTGTGTGATGTCCATTGTCGTGTGAATGGGAGTATACAACAATAAGTCTAGATTTATTTGTATTGTTTTGATTTTAGGTTTTTTGTTTATCTAAGTAGGTTGCTTTTTCACTGAAAGTGTGTTCATCAGTTTCAATGAGAATGTCATTGTAAATTACAACAGGTTTGGTGTGTTTTTGTGGCTAAACTATTATTATTTGTGGATAAACTTCCAGTTCATTTGTCAAAAATGTAGTATGAAACGTGGAAAAAGACTAAGGGCTTTTCATCCCGGGAAAAATTATCACATGTTTAGAAGAAACACAGGCACTGGAACGTAATCATCATCTGATTAAAAACATGAATGAATTCAGAAACTATAATTTGGAAGTCTTTGGAAGACTTCAAGATTCTTCACAATTAGAAGTAAAAGATGTGTTCTTATTATATTCATTATCTCATTCATTACATCTAATTGTGAAGAATCTTGAAGTCTTCCAAAGACTTCCAAATTATAGTTTCCGAATTCATCCATGTTTTTATTCAAGTGATGATTATGCTGGATGACCATTATGTTAATGCTTAGGTCCATTATTTTCTTTTCATAAAAGGTCATTAAAACGATAAATAAAACCAGTTAGAATGTGATGTCGTTTGCTATTTGGCCCACCTTTTTCGTGTCGTAGTTTCCACTACGCTATGTCGCTTCTATATTCTATAATGCATAAATTATTCTTTGACATTCTTGCAATCCAAAATGGTGATAAAAATGAGAAATGAAACTATAGTACCTAACTAAGTAACATGAAGTCTTTATTTCAGTTTTGTTTATTTATTACACGACTGCCCAAAGGAGTGTAATGTTTTTTTCATTATGTGTTGAGGCGAGTCCACTATAAACCAAGTACAAATAGGTATTTGGGGACATAATAAATATGACTACTAGATAATTAATATCTGCATTTTGTTGTATGTAGTTTAGTAAGTTACATAGGTACATAACTCAAAGTTTGGACGATATTGAATTACTTCGCAATCTCTACCTTTTTATGAATCGTAGGAACAGCTCAATATATTAACCTAATTACAAGTAGTTCTGCGAACAGTAGGCCTCGCGAATTATTTTCAGAATTATCTTGTTTTATGATGAGAAGGTGGTACCTACCAGGTGCTCCATCAATCCCTACCTAGTAGTTAAAGGGCCGATTCCACTAGTAAAAATTTAAAAGTAAGCAATTTCCTCCATTTTGAGGAGCTATTGTGCTCATCACGTCGAAGATCCTCATCAGACCATCACCAAATTTGTATGAGACCAACTTAAAGTTCCTACTACCTTTTAAATAAAAAAAGAACCATCGAAATCGGATCTCATAAGGTGGATATATCGAGTAGTCCCCTTTCTGCCCCTTTTTGGAGGAAGTACCCCTCCAATACAAAATCCCCGACGACAAAAATTCTATAAAGTCGTAAAACTTTTTTACCAAGTTTCATCCAGATCGGTTGTAAAATACGACCTGTAGAAAAGTAGCAACAAACTGACAGACGAAAGCAAATTTTGCTAGACTTGAAGCAGAGACGCTTCGCTTGCTCGGTCGATAATATGTACTTAAGGCGAGTAGTGCAGCCAACTAGCGCCACCATTGCGAAAAAAATAATAAGTCTAGAAATTTCCTATGCTCACATTTTTAGTCAGATGAGGTAGAATTTTTGTATCAAAAAAATCAACACTAAACCTCCTAGGTTCGAATCGCGAAAAACGGCCGTTTTTCCGCTTCAAACGGGAACTGTAATTTTTTTTTACATTTTTCATCGAAGTTGAAAACTATGCGGCCTAAAAAAAAGAAAAAAATGTTTGAGAATGTGCAAACAGCGCTCTTTCATATGATACCCCTCATGCCCTAGTAGACCCACTTTGAATTTTTAAGACCCCCTCTCAGTTCCTGTTGCGAAAAGATTTTTTTTTCTTATTTGCTAAATAGTTGGGCGAACGTCATCTAAAACTGTTCCGAATTTCAAGTTGATAGGATTAGTGGTTCTTGAGATATCCAGCTGTGACAGATGGACAGACAGACAGACTGAGTCGCACCATAAGTAAGGGTTCCTTTTTACAATTTTGGTACAGAACCCTAATAATAGGAACTCTACTTGATAAGAATCGAGTAGTTTTTATGTAAACTACTTAATATAAGTAAGTATGACATCATCATCTTCAGCCCAACTTCACCCATAGCCCACTCACTCACTCACACACACTCACTCACTCACTCACTCTTCTCTTCTTCTTCTTCTATAATTATGACATACTTAGGTATAAAAAAGAGGAGCTCGTGGCTAAGTAATAACAGCTGCACGGGTCGATCCACCAGGTTAAGCTACGCTTGCCGGGGTTGGTCCGTGTATGGGAGGTTCCTGTTTCGGATAAGGCAGGAGGAAACGCCCGGGTGTCACCATTGTGTGGATCGCCCGGAGGACACGGTGGAGCATACAGTGGAGGTCTGCCCGGCGTGGGCGGAGCACCGCCGTGTTCTCACGGAGGCGATCGGCGGCGGCGATCACTCGCGTCCAAACCTGGTCCAGGCCATGGTGCGGAGCGAGAGTGCATGGGATGCCGTCACCTCCTTCTGCGAAGCAGTAATGCTCGCGAAGGAGGAAGCGGAACGCGTGAGGGAGAGGCAGCGGCCGCGCCCTCGCGCCCCTAGCCGCCGTAGGAGACGCCCTGGGCGGCGGCGGGAATCGATCGCCGATTCCCGGCCACCGTAGGCACGGGCTTGCGGACGATGAGTAATGGGCAGCTCGCCGTCCGGTAAGGACCAGGCCCGGGTCGACGGCGCGTTGTGTTCCACGCGCGCCTCAAAGAGATGTCAGCAGTGACGGGGTCAATTGGGCCGATGCCGCCGGGGTCGCGGGTAGTTCGAAAGAGATACCGTGGCCCTGGCACGGGCAACTGAAGGAACATGGGTGGGTTTTAGTCAGTAAAAGTCTGACACGCCCTCCCGCTCTGCCCAGAGCGGGAGAAGTCATTTGATGATTTCCCATCCACAAAAAAAAAAAAAAAAAAAAAATGGTCCGTATATGGGTAACCATCTTTACATACCAAGACCCCTCCGTGCCTCGGAAAGCACGTTTAGGCGTTGGTCACGGCTGTCATTGGTGGATCTTTGACAGTCGTTACGGGTCATCAGAAGCCCGAAAGTCTGACAACCAGTCTTACCAAGGGGTAGTCTTATCCAGTCACTGGGTTGTGGAGGTCAGATAGGCAGTCGCTCCATGTAAAATACTGGTATTCAGCTGCATCCGGTTAGACTGGAAGCCGACTCTAACATAGTTGGGAAAAGGCTTGGCAAATTAGGTATAAGAAATTATGTATCTTCATAAAACACGAATAGAATTGTTACTGAATAAATAAATTTAACTGAAAACACCCAAAATACATAGAAAATCATGTTTAATCTAAAAATAATGTAATTTGGTGTGTTTTTCAACTATTGGGCGTACCAATAGTTGAAAACACACCAATCTACATTCTTTTTCAATCTCGATTCATCTTCAACGTTTTGTTTTTGCTAGCCCACTGTGTAAAAGCCTCATGTTTTTCCTTCCAAACATCTATTATATGCGATCTCTGGTCGTACATACCTACTTATACATACTCAACAAAATGTTAATTGCTTACCGACAATAAAATTTATTTATCAATTATTGAGGTCTGAAATTCAATCAGTGTCCGTGAGATCGGTCATTGACCTCGCTTGCGATGCAAATCGTCGTTTCTTTAATATGGTATGCGTACGCGCGTTCTACATTCGACACTTTTCTCTTGAACTGAATAAATTGTTACATTCTTTTTTTCTGAGAATTATAAAAGAGATCGAGGTGTTTACGGTCAGGAAAATAAATGTTTTTGTTATTATAAATATATGTTCTGGATTAATCTTCTATACGTGTATATATAAAAATGAAACCTTATATTTCCCTTACATAATTAGCCTACTTATAACATTCCCACTAACTAACCGCAACACAGGGACACTGCAATGGATAAAAGGACATAGCGGATCACTTGGTAACGACGCAGCGGATGAACTTGCTAGGAGAGCATCCAGCACGTCTGTCTGTGGATCTGAGCCGATCGTACCCATTCCCTTCAACCAGTTACGCAGGTGGCTACAAGAGTTCACCCATACACAAGCGGAGAGTTGGTGGTCCTCGACATCAGGTTGCAGGCAGTCCAGGGAGGCCATCCCGTCCCTGGATGGTACGCTTACCAGGCGATTATTACGTCTGGACAGGAACGGGCTGCGCCTGGTGACGGGGACCATCACTGGACACTGCTCATTAAACAAACACTTCCACACAATAGGAATAACGGACAGTCCTCTGTGCAGGGCCTGCATGGAGGCTGAGGAAACCGTTGCGCATGTGCTTTTTGAATGCACAGGCGTCACCCAGATTAGAACAGAAACTCTCGGAATATCCCGATCTTTCACAGATGTTCTTAACAAACCCGGAGATTTGATTAAATTCTGGAGGGAGGTGGGCTGGTTGGAATAAACGCCCGACGGCCGCCATGGCCCACGCACAATGGTCCACATGAAGGACTAAGTGCGGAAACCAAATCCTTTAACATAGAAAATAGAACATTCCCACTACTAGGACACAGACCTCGTGTCTCCTACTCAAAATAAACCTAATATGTATTCGTATTATGAATAGACCGGGAAATATGGCGTGATTGAATAAAGGTCTTCCTGGTTTTCTTTAAGGCTCCTAATCTACCTATAAAGACACTAAATCGGCCAGATTTTTGTAAGAAACTAACTTGCCAGCGGCTGCGACCGTATAGGTATGCCAGAAATTACCCCATAGGAACCTACTACCGGGATGAAAGTATCCTATGTGTTAATCCAGGTTATAAACGATCTGGGTACGTCTTTTGCTGACTTGAGTGTGCCCTGGCGGTTGAGAGTATGTCATGCTCACTCAAATGTCTCGCTGGTGGTGGCGTGTGTGTTGGATCAATAAGTTCCCTTCAAAATGGTTCAAAATGGCCGGGGTCGCGGGTAGTGCCGCCGGGGTCGCGGGTAGTTCGAAAGAGATACCGTGGCCCTGGCACGGACAACTGAAGGAACACGGGTGGGTTTTAGTCAGTAAAAGTCTGACACACCCTCCCGCTCTGCCCGGAGCGGGAGAAGTCATTTGATGATTTCCCATCCACAAAAAAAAAAAAAAAAACGATGTAACCAATATTTTGTAAAAATATGTTGTTTTAAAAGAGTGTCCGTGGAGTTTCTTGCCCGTTCTTCTCCATAGGGACCTACTACGCTTTAGAATGGGCAACTAGCTTCATCTTTCTGACTGACCGACCCATTGACAATTTAAAAGTGCCTGTAATTGGTTTATTATGTTTCCTTCAAAACACAATAATACTCTCGTTTGAAGAAAGCATCTCAATTCTTGCCTTATATACTATAAATAGTTAAGATATACGTACTTACATTCCCTTTTAGTTACCTGTGTTCTTTCAACATGTAAGAAATCTTGCGGTGACTATGGTCTTAGCGAGCTAGAGTTGTCACTGTCAAGTGTCATTCATAGCGTCTAAATTTTTGCCGCCAATGTATACGTAAAATATTTTCGCTCGATAATTTTCATCGAAAATGAGTAAAGTTTCAGTTAAAACTTTATTAAAAGTGAATAAAAATAGTGCTTGTGGTAAGTGATATATAGTGTTACGCTGATCGTGAGTCAGCGAAGTGCCGAAGTGGAGATCGATAGCTCACAATTTATACATGGTCGCCAGTGCCTTCTCGAGAGCAACCGTTTGTTTTTCGGTTCTCCTAAGTCGCCTAATGGGGAAGAACGCTCTTCCCACCGGCGAAAAACAGGGTAATGAGATCGAAACTATTTCCTGTAAGACCGGCCTTCTCTATGCACTTACCTACAAATTGAATGAGTTGATGAGTAGTCAAGTAAGTGTTAAGTTTCTGTTAACATGACACAATTTCCACATTATATCACTAACCTTACTCAGACACATTATTATCAATAAACTTCTAACCTGCTTCTTGCTAATTATTTACTTTAGAAGCGCATTGTTGTTTTCTAAGCAACCCGGATGTGTCTAACTAAATAGACAGAAATATTACAACTTAAAGATTTCAGTGTAAATTATGATGATTAGGTAGTAATTCCTAAAGCAAATGCAGAATGTCTAGAGGAGCTAAAGCTACTCAAGCAGTTTTTGACATTCCACCATGAAAAGCAATCCGTTATAAGAAAACCTTACATTTATGCTCACTCACCCCATGTGTTTCACACACTGCATTAGAAGTAAATGAGTACTTATGCCACTAAACAAAACTAAATCCTACAATTTAGCCCCCGCGGAGGGAGTTTTGGCTGGGATTTCTAAAGTAGGTCTAGAGCAGACTGAGCTAGCTGCTAAAGTAAGGTCTAAAGGGACTTGTTAATTGGGCAGCAACCTACCCATTAGGATTGTATCCTACTTTCCCTTTCGGAAATCCGAACACTCCCATCCGGAAGTGTATTTAAATTACAATTGTTTATGCTCGCTGGTGGTATGCAATTGTTACTTTCATTGTAACAAAAGATTTTTAAATCATTTTAAAATAATTCTTCTAATTTGTATATATTTTCTATTTCTGTTTAAGCTGTGTACTTTTTTAAGTGACAAATTCACCACACTAATAAAATATAAGTTCTTATGTAATATGTTATTAATGAATAAGTCATTGGAGTACCTGTATAAATTAATTAATTAAAGAGGTTCAGCACCTCTTATGAACTCTAATCTGCAATTAGAACATTAAAATTACTTACTAATTAAAAGTGACATCAAGTTTTATAGGTACTTAACTAATAAGAAGTGCTAAATAACAACATTATAATTTATAATGTTATTTTTTTTGCTGTGTTTTGTAATAATTATGGAAATCTTATAGTTATGAGCAGGACCATCAGGATCATAATTGCTCTATCAAAATTAGAAATGCAACAAATACAGCCACTAAACAATTTAAAACTGACAAGATATTATTTAGAGCTGGTTAAATAAGAAGTAGTTCTTTGATTATTTTAAAAACATGATAAATAGGCCAAATCATAGCAACAATAAGTAGGCCAAGATTCATACTTTTGATAATATTCAGGCTGCCTATTGCCTAAGGAACCATGTAAAGGCTTGGGAATGAAAGACTGCAAACCTGTTCCTGAAGATTACAACAGGAAAATAAATACTGAAAATATTAACATTCAATAAAATTCTATTTTGAGATATTAAGTAGTAAAGCTACTAGTTAAAATAATGATACAAATTAAACCCATAATAATCTATGCGGATTTCTATGATTATGATTATAATCAAATAACCTAATGTTTACACTCTGTTATTACTAAAAAGTAAAACGGAAGCAATGATATGCTAATGAAGAGAAATAGTTCACACGACTCACGAATTGACAGAACACCCTTTTGACATTTCTTTAGTTTAGATAATTTTCTACTGGTCCACTAGGAAAAGTTGCATTTTTGATGCCTGTCTCGGAGACTGTGGGTCCTAACAAAGCTTGGGTGACGAGTGAATTTCCTAAGTCAATTCTAAACCTCAATCAGGAGTTAAAATATGTAGGCCTTCTTTTGAGCACTGCTACCAATCACAAGGAACGGCCTGCAGGCAAGGTTGAAAGGAAAATAATCAACACTCTGTTCCCTGAAACAAGTTCATACTCCATTAACACCAAAATATTGTTATCCCTGTATGGGAATACTTGTCGCTAGACAAATATTTGAGAAAGGCAGACCAGGACAAATGAAAAAAGGTTGCCTGCTGGTTTGTCAACAGTTAATGTGGTGGCCAGAGACTACTGATAGACCACAGCTCAGTTCCTTGACACAGGGGTAGAGTAACCAACTTCCTGTCCACACTTGCCGTAGAGGAAAGGTAAGGAGCCTACATGAACGGGCTACTCTATTCATCCAAGGGATGTCTTTAACATATTGCTTTTAGTGATAAGACTGCCCATTGTGTCACCCTAGTAGTAAGGAGTACATAATAAAGAATATTCCATTCTATCTTACTCTAGTCAGGAACTTGACCAAACCAGAAAAAATGGCACTCGAACTTGCGAGAGATGTTTGCCATATATGCAGTATTGCCAAAAAGCCAGTCTTCAGAGTGCACATATTATAGTTCAATCCGACAACAGACCATTTGTCGCACATTTAAGATGGGCGAAGGATACGTCCCCTAGTGCTCCTGAACCTAATTAGCAAGATGGAAGTTAGCAGATTAGCTGAACATCACTCTGTTAGCGGTTTACCTCCCGGGGAGGTTAAAAGTGTTATAACGGCTTAGCCGACCGCTTGTCTAGGACCAGACCAGCCGAAGTGGCTCCTGTTGCTCCAGGTCCCAGGCCTCGGAGGCCATGTTACAAAGTGGGGCGTCCCCGGCGTCGACGTTTTCACGTCAGATAAGTCGGCCGTTTGTGCGACAGACCGTCACATGGGACTCAAATGATGGCTTGGCAAGCTTCTGCGATGCGATTTCAGTCAGAGGTGACAGCATCAACTACTATTGGTTTTTACTTCGTCCAATTTAAGAGCGAGTGCTCACTCATGTGAACTCGGAAATGGGACGTCGACGTACTATGTAAAAATCGCCCCACACTGAACCCAGTGTGACTGGTTCCCGTACTTGGCGACGAGAGGCCTCGGAGAGTCAGTACCAGTACAAGATCTATGTAAGATCGTCTTAAACCTGATAAGTTGCAACTCCTACCCTGGAAAGTTGAAGGGGGGGGGGGGGGGGGGCAAACAGGTTGCAAGGGTTGGTAGGGTAGAATAAGAAACTTGCTAAAGTGTAATTGGAGATAATCTACACTAATTACTTATAAAGCTCCTATTCAGAGGTGAATGGTGAATGTCATAGTGTAGTGTGCATGGCATTAGTCCTAAATAATCTGATCCCAATTCATTTATTTTTATGCATAAAGCATATAATTATGGTACCAACCAACAGATGTTAGATCTAAACAGTTTTGTGTCCATTGTTTCAAAAGCATTATCGTTAGCTAAACCACTACCCAGAAAGTCATGAAATGAAATGAATGCCAAAATGATGTGGCTGCCAGAAGAGTTTTACATACTTACCCTAATATTATAAGATATCTCATAGCTTTTAGATGTTGAATAACAGTGCAACCAAGGTGTGGTTCAAAGACACTGAAGATCAAGATGTTTACTTAAAATCTACCCTAATCGTTGTTAGATTTACAATAACAGGTGTGGCTAAGCTTGCTTGAAACATTTTTAAACAGACTAAGATACTAGAAGCCTCCTAGAAGTAACATAAGGTAGTATGTGGTAGCCTTCGGGAGGCTGACTGGAGAATAGTTCATCGAATGAAATTAAACTGTAAGAGCCACTAGGCTTACAGAATTATTACTTTTGTAAAGTAGTAAAGGAGATGGTTATCTCTCATGATAAATTAGAATGACCAGCCTATAAGGTTCCCTTTTTTGGGATAAAGGTCACCTCTCTGTGAGAGAATAGGGTTTATCATTAGGATAATTATTAATTCCCTACGAAAATATTTCAATATGTTTGTGTAGGTAGGTATATGATTCACATTTCAAGTCATTTTAATTGATAAATGAAGAGACTTGTACTAGAATCCTTTCTTAGATCATTTACATGTGTCTAATCTGTTGACCAACTAGATGTTTTTCAGTTTCAATGGAATTTTAACTGTGTTAAGAATGACATTGATTTAGTTTTTTCCACATTTATAAAAAAATATGAGATTCAGAAATATTTGTACTTTTGATTGATCTCATAACTTCTAACTATATTACTTACCTAAACTTGTGTTAAGGATATTATGAGTGATACAATGATCCTTTAGTAATGAGATTATTATTTTAATTCAGTTCTAAATCTTATTCTAATCTAATCTTATTATTGTGTAATCTCATTGATTTTAGATTATCTTTAAAGCTTGATAATTCATGTTCACCTTAAATAAGGTAAATAAATAGATTTGCTTCAACTGTCGACCAACCTCAAAGAGGTTGGTAACAACAATATAGTGATTAAATTGTGTCTCATAGCATGACAGTTGAACGTTTCTATAACATTTCATGGGATTTGTTCATTTTTGCAGTTTCTAGGATAAATAGATGGAAAACTCTTAATTATTTATTTGAATATTTAATGAATACCTACAGACCGAAATATTCGATCATTCCATTATAATATTATAATTCACATAGCGTCTACATCCTTCAGGTATTCTTTCACCAGCAGATATCAAACAGGTCTTCAAACGAGAGTATTATTGTGTTTTGAAGGAAACATAATAGAAATGTTTTGCATTAAAACAAAACAGTTATTATGTTATGAAAAACACAATAATACTCGAGTAAGGCGCTTGCTGTTGAATTTTGAAGACTTCTATGAATGACACTTGACAGTGACAACTCTAGCTCGCTAAGACCATAGTCACCGCAAGATTTCTTACATGTTGAAAGAACACAGGTAACTAAAAGGGAATGTAAGTACGTATATCTTAACTATTTATAGTATATAAGGCAAGAATTGAGATGCTTTCTTCAAACGAGAGTATTATTGTGTTTTTCATAACATAATAACTGTTTTGTTTTAATGCAAAACATTTCTATTTTAAATAAATGCTTTGAGTTTGAGTTGAGTTTGATCTGTGTGCCAAATTTCATCCAAATCCGTTCAGCCGTTTTTGCGTGATTGAGTAACAAACATCCAAACATACAAACTATCACATTTATAATATTAGTAGGAAGGTTATATATAGGAAAGATTGTAAGTTTCATTGACTGCTACTGCGGACACACGGTGACCGCAAACAAAAGATTTTCTATTGTGTCTGTTGTATAATTATGGCAGTCAACTTATTACAAACTAGCCTCGCCCGCGACTTTGTCCGCGTGAAATTTCTTGTTCCCCGACCCACCCTGTCGCAATGCATCGCCTGCCCTCGCTATTACTTCGCTAACGCTTAAAGTTCTTTCTGACTTTTTTAATTTTGCTCGGCTCTAAAGTCGTAGCGTGATGGTAAATAGAATCAAGAATTGGGCTATCAAATGCAAAAAAAAAATTCAAATCCGACTGGTAGTTCCAGAGATTAGCGCGTTCAAACAAACAAAAAAACAAACTTTTCAGCTACATTATTAGTATAGGTAGAGATAAACCTTCCGGTATAAATTCTCTGAGACGTGAGCTGAGACGTGGACATTACGAGAGCTGGAAAAGAAAAAAGTAGATGCTCTAGAAATGTGGTGTTGGAGAAGAATGCTTGGGGTATCATGGACTGAATTCCGCACAAACGTCTCCATACTCCAAGAACTGGGCATCAAACAGCATTTATCAGCACTAGTACAGTCTCGAATACTTAAGTTCTTTGGGCATGTCTCCAGGCGAAACAATGACTCCATAGAGCGTCTTGTGGTGCAAGGCAGAGTGGAAGGTAATAGGCCACGCGGACGGTCACCGATGAGGTGGACCGATCAAATAAAATCCGCAGTTGGAGGCCCTATTAATGAATGCGCCAGACTGTCTTCTAACAGAACCAGATGGAGAGAGATCGTGAAGCGAGCAACGGCTACATCTGCGATTGGACACAGTTCATCGTGACCACAACCGCTCTGTCAAGAGCGAAGCGAAGAAGAAGAATACATTCTCTGAATGATGGTGAAAAAGCATCAAAATCGGTACTCAAATTGCGTAGCATACTATCAATCGGAATCTGAATCATTTTGAAGCAAATTGCTAATCCATTGCTTCATATGTTCGAAAAATTTGTCTGCTCAACAACGTAAATAACGCAATGAATGTTGTCGAACTGTCAAAATGAGCGTTACGCAATTGCCCCGCTTTGCGGCGTTTAGAAACGCGGTCACACGTTACCCCTTATATTGCTATTGTAATGTTAATATACTGCTACTGACTTCAAGCTGTACAATTTGTGCCCAAATCGGCTATATAAGAGCTGAATAGCATGCTACACAACTCTTATACAGCTTACTTAGAGAGATAGATACTCGTATATACTAAAGAACCCCACGTGCTAACTTGATTACATGGGATTTGGCGAAATGTGAGTGCACTATAGGCCCTTCGGGTAATATAGGCGTTATGTTATGTTTTATAGTTGTGTGCTCTTTTACGTGTGTTTTCACATTGACGTATATGAATACTTTACTTTTATATTCATTGATGATACAATATGCTATTTTTGGTTTGTTTTGTTTTGATCACATTGTGGGCGACTTTCTTGCGACATAAATGGAAAACTCGACCTGTGATGACGTAATACATATCTTCATACATAAAGTCACGCCTTCTCTTTTGGAGGTAAACAGAATGCCACATGATATTATGATTCTTGTATACTTACTCTTCTTTTTTAGGATTCCGTACCCGAAGAGTGCCAAACGGAACCCTTTTTTTTTTGTGGATGGGAAATGATCAAATGACTTCTCCCGCTCTGGGCAGAGCGGGAGGGTGTGTCAGACTTTTACTGACTAAAACCTACCCATGTTCCTTCAGTTGCAGCCTAAGCCTCCGCTGTCCGTTCGTCCGTCTGTCTGTCAGCATTCTGTATCTCATGAACCGTAATAGGTGGACAGTTGAAATTTTCACAGATTGTGTATTTCTATTGCCGCTATAACAAAAAATAATAAAAATAAAAGAAAGTTCAAAATTAAATGGGGTCCCGCAAGCCTTCGTGTGCGAGTTTGACAATCACTGGGCCAATGTTACTGTCTTGCTAGGTCCCAATTTGTTTACTCTAAGAGGGCAATCTCAAAATTGGTTATTTTTGTTCCGATAAAGATTAAGCTCGTGGCTAAGTAATAACAGCCGCACGGGTCGATCCATCAGGTTAAGCTACGCTTGCCGGGGTTATCCGTGGATGGGTGACCATCTTTACATATCGAGACTCCTCCGTGCCTCGGAAAGCACGTTAAGCCGTTGGTCCCGGCTGTCATTCGTGGATCTTTGATAGTCGTTACGGGTCGTCAGAAGCCCGAAAGTCTGACAACCAGTCTTACCAAGAGGTATCGTATTACCCAGTTAATGGGTTGTGGAGGTCAGATAGGCAGTCGCTCCATGTAAAATACTGGTATGCAGCTGCATCCGGTTAGACTGGAAGTCGACCCCAACATAGTTGGGAAAAGGCTAGTCAGATTGATTTTTGAAAGATTATGATTATGAGATTATGATAACGTTGCAAATAGCTGTTAAATATTTAGGTACCTGTTTTTATTAATTTATGACATAAAATATTACTGTATGGAAATATGAAATATCGCTCTAGAGTGTGCTAAAATGTGAATTAGGTATTAATTGCAATATTATCACTGTAATAGGTGTTGTTATAATTTTAGGTATGAAAAGGGCATTTGGAAATAATTATTTCGCTGTTTGAAAGATAGAAACAAAGAAAATACGTTTATTTGCGGTAAACATGACGCAAAAAAATAACACACAAAAAATTAAAATTTCTTACGTTTTTTGCAATTTGCAGGTCAGTCTCAGGTTGTATGTTGATTAAGATAAGTATGATTCGCGGCCGTAACTAATATGGCTTTACAGAATTATAATTATTAGAATCAGCATTAGAATCAATACAACTCCATAAGTTAGAAGAATTGACCTCAAATCTCATGATTTCGAAATCATCAAATCAAAAAAAAGTAAGAAAATTTGAATTTCGCGGGCTACTGTAGCGCATCCCCCTTAAGGACGCTGTTACAAATGGGTAGTCAAATCAATACTTTTTTACACAAAAGTAAGTTTATTAAATAAAATGCTTTACATTCTTAAAATGTTTTTTGGCCAAACTGTTGATAGACGAGCACGGTACGATTCTGAACTATAAATATAATTTTAAATAGGTACATTTTCTCAATAAATGTACCGAAGTAAAAATTTTCACTCCGGTACATTTATTGAGAAGCTGTACCTATCTAAAATTATATTTATAGTTCAGAATCGTACCATGCACACCTATCAACAGTTTGGCCAAAAAACATTTTAAGAATGTAAAGCATTTTATTTAATAAACATATTTTTGTGTAAAAAAATATTGATTTGACTACCCATTTGTAACAGCGTCCGTTGGGGGAATATATGCGTCACATCCACGCAAAACGGCCATCGCTCAGCATAATGCTGCGACCCCATGCGAGAAAGAGCCCCAGCGCTGGTTTCTTGTTTTTTTTTTGCTGTTGTCCATCATCGTCGATATAAAGTGATTGTACTATTTTTGCTAATTAAAATTGTTTATTTGTTTACATTGCAAATCTGCTATTTTCTTACACCTTGAGCCATTTAAGACCAATAGGCGTCGTCCTAATTGGCTAACGATCGTACGAGCAAACGATGCGATTTTGTCGCACGATGAAAATGTGTTCCTGTGCTCGCGCGATGACTTGCAAGCTTCAATTTAGGACACACTAAAAAAAAGTGTGTGTTTAATCTCGTCGTGCGACGAAATCGCATCGTTTGCTCGTACGATCGAAGCCAATCAGGACGACGCCTTACGGTATTAATTAACCGACGTTCGCACGGACGTAAAAATATCGCGGCGGGATTTTATCGCGCACTGGATTTTCAACTCTCGTTGTTGAGCCGAGCATTGAGAATCCAACTTAACAACAGCAGAGTGCATTCTAGCGCGTCGAAGAAACACACTGTTGGATTTTCAACGCTCGGCGCTAAGCAGAGAGTTGAAAATCTAGTGCGCGAAACAAAATCGCCGCGATATTTTTACGTCCGTGCGAACGTTGACTTACCATTACATTCTTTCTTATAAATATAATTTCCATACAATAAGCCGACAATCGCACGGACGTAAAAATATCGCGGCGGGATTTTATCGCGCACTGGATTTTCAACTCTCGTTGTTGAGCCGAGCGTTGAGAATCCAACTTAACAACAACAAAGTGTATGGTATCGCGTCGAAAAAACACACTGTTGGATCTTCAACTCTCGGCGCTATTTGAAGCTTTGACAATCCAGTGTGCGAATAAAAATCGCCGCGATATTTTTACGTCCATGCGAACGTCGACTATGTATTTGACAGTTATTGACGACGTTGTCAACTTTTACAATGCACAGTGTAGCGAAGTAAAAAGAAAATGCCACCACTTCATCACGTGTAATAAAAAAAAAAAAGTCATCATCTGCCTAGCCTTTTCCCAACTACGTTGGGGTCGGCTTCCAGTCCAACCGGATGCAGCTGAATACCAGTATTTTACATGGAGCGACTGCCTATCTGACCTCCACAACCCAGTAACTGGGTAATACGATACCCCTTGGTAAGACTGGTTGTCAGACTTTCGGGCTTCTGACGACCCGTAACGACTGTCAAAGATCCACGAATGACAGCCGGGACTCGTTAGTCCCGGCCGGCGTTAAGCCGTTGCTTAACGTGCTTTCCGAGGCACGGAGGAGTCTCGGTATGTAAAGATGGTCATCCATCCACGGACCAACCCCGGCAAGCGTAGCTTAACCTGGTCGATCGATCCATGTATATGCAATAAAAAAAAAATCGCACCTCAAAAAAAAAAGGTACTTAAGTATTATAAAAAGTTGCAGAGCAGGCATTTTGTCTTAAATTAAAAATTATACCACGAGAAAAAAACTAAGTTGTATCAGATGGTAAATTCTTAGTCACGCATTCGGTTTACAACCTAGATAATCGATTGCAATCGATTCTCTAGGTACAAAGGCCAGTACATCAAGCTACCACAATCTGTCAAATTTCTTTGATAGATTTTCAACTTTACTGCAAAGGAATAAGGTTCATATTCAATTGGGACAATTTGACAGCTTCGGGTAGCCTCTGTACGTAAACTTCATAAGGTTTAAGGTATATTATTTTTTATAGAGATGAACCTAAGTAATCCCGATGGAAAACAGTATTGCTTAAAAAATCGACTAACTAAGGCAAAAGTACTTATTAGTAATTAAAATAGTTTAGTGTGATAATCTGAATAATACCGATCCTGACGGAGCGTTCGAAGCGTCGGCGTCGCTCGCTGAAACCATCATTGCTGGTGTACCGATGATCTTGCGTCGCGCAAAAGCAATTGCCAAATGTATGCGCATCAGTTCAGAACGTTTGCACCTATTTGGCTAACTCATTTTTTGCTGTGTTTGTAATTGTCAAGACAAAGTTTGTATGAAAGAAAATGTTTCAAAAGTTGCCGGGAAAATTGGAAAATTCTGGAAAACTGAAAGTGCATTTTATACGGGAATTTTGTATGAATGATTGAAGTTTGGACAGGACTATGTTTGTCGGGTCAGCTAGATAGGAATAAAAAAAGATGACCAGTCATATTAACTAGAAAAAAAGTAAGTTTAAAAACTTAAACCCGACTACTGAAAAATCACGCTCTAAAAAGCATGAAACAAGAAAATATTCTCATCTGAAATTAGAAAAAGACAAATTAAAAATCCGAAGTCACACGTCATGTAAAGGAGCACAAATCGAACAAATTACGTGAGACTCCGGATTTTTAATTTGTCTGTCTTTTTCTAATTTCAGATGAGAATATTTTCTTATTTCATGCTTTTTAGAGCGTGATGTTTCAGTAGTCGGGTTTTAGTTTTTAAACTTACTTACTTTTTATTTAAATTATTTTGGGGTTATAATTTCGTGATAAAGTATTTGCACAGTTACTTAAGTAATTATTATATGTTTTTTGGGTAGGTTTGGAGAAAAATGTTTGGCTCACATCTGACTAGGCATGATTTTAGATGTTATTCCAATTACCGGGTGCATGCAAGCAAAGCCTTACGTCCTTTCGTTTGATAAGTAACACGGCAACATAAAAAAAAAAAAAAAAATTCAGTTCATGACTTTATGTTCTGTAGAGAGCGCCATATTAGATTTAATGTGACGTCATATAGCCTATAACCAGCGGACGACCAAGACGCTTCCAACAACGCCTCATTTGTCAAATTATGATAAGGAGTTTAGAAGTTATGAGGGAGTAGATGAACGTACATACATACATACATACCGGTCAAAAACATAACCCTACTTTTTGCTTCGCCGTAATCGGGTAAAAATAGGTTGAATCCTAACTTCCTAGCTAACTAATATTATAAATGCGAAAGTGAGTTGAGACATAGGTTAGTTTTAACCCGGTAGTTCGTTCCCCTGGGATAATTTCCGACATGCACGCGGGTGAAGCCGCTAGCAGAACTAGTACATCCTAACTAATATTATAAATGCGAAAGTAAGTTTCTTTGTTATCTTTTCACGCCTAAACCACTGAAACGATCATCTTGAAATTATGCATATACGCTGTCAGGTGTACAGAAACGGACATAGGGTACCTTTCATGCCGGAAAAAAGTACTGTTCCCGAGAAAAACAACAATAACGTTCTTATGATAATAGATGGCGCCACGTGTCTTTCGAATTATGACTGAATTATATTATTACAAGCAGAGTACAACCCGAATTGATTGTCAAATTCTAAATTAACGCGAGCGAAGCCACGGAAAAAGCTAGTAGTCAAAAACAAAGTCGCTTTTTGTGTCTGTTGACCACCTATCAACACTACCACTTACACCACGACCACCCACCACCACCACCACATCACTTTGTTATCACTTATCCTCTTGTTATTATCTTATCTTTCTCTTTCTTTTAAACTGCACAATGGATTTTGATACGGTTTTCAGCATCATTTAGACAATTATTTCGGAGAGTTTGTATATGATAGATACATTTAACAAGGTATATATAACTTAGACATTACTTATAATCTGGATATTTTGACATGTCGCCAAATCAGTACCTAGGCATTGCAATGATTCCAGTAGTGCGAAGTCGGGGCGGGTTGCTAGTATTAAATAATTGACTTCTTTTAAACCGACTTCAAAAAAATGATACCAATTCGACATGTATTATGTAATATTATTGGAACTGCAATTTATATTCACATAGGTATGATAATTATTCTATTTTAGGGCTTCCAAAAATATACATTTTTTTTTAAGTGTATGTATGTTTGAATGTATGTGTGCAGCCGCACGGGTCGATCCATCAGGTTAAGCTACGCTTGCCGGGGTTGGTCAGTGGATGGGTGACCATCTTTACATACCGAGACTCCTCCGTGCCTCGGAAAGCACGTTAAGCCGTTGGTCCCGGCTGTCATTCGTGGATCTTTGACAGTCGTTACGGGTCGTCAGAAGCCCGAAAGTCTGACAACCAGTCTTACCAAGGGGTATCGTATTACCCAGTTACTGGGTTGTGGAGATCAGATAGGCAGTCGCTCCATTTAAAATAATGGTATTCAGCTGCATCCGGTTAGACTGGAAGCCGACCCCAACATAGTTGGGAAAAGGCTAGGCAGATTGATGTTTGAATGTATGTGTACATACGCATACACTTTTCTCCGACGTGTGTGATTAGTTCAGTAGTTTTCAAGATATGGACTAATACGTGTACAGTCCTACCAACTTATCTGTGAACTAAAAGAGGATGCCACCGTCGATGCGTCGACACAATCGAAGACATTTCAACATGACGGCCGTAGTTCCAATTTTCGCCATTTCACAGATAAGTTGGTAGGAGTGTAGGTAAGGCCTCTGCGTCTCGCATTGTCCCGCCCCGCTTCCGCGCCGCTGTTTTCGAGGTCCGGTCCATTTGTTTTTATGCATAAAATCCTGCCGCTCCCGCGCCGCCGCCGCTGCCGCCCCGCTGCCCGCGAAATTCGAGGCAGAGGCCTAAGTGTGACGGCCTGGCCTATTGATACGAGCTCGGGTGTGTGGTGTCAAAGGGAAAACATCTCAAAACTTTGGTCAAATTCTAGTGCAATGTTTATAACAAAACTGTTATCCCCGCTTTGGAGGACCTTTATTAAATGTTAATTTTAATTTCAGTATCAATTTTAATTTCCATTTTAATTTTAATTTCAATTATTCCATTTCTATTTTAATTTTAACTAATGTGTATTGCTAATGAAATTCATAAATTCATGATTTATTTTTTTTTTGTTTTTTCAATTTGATTCAATCTTTTATTTCGGAAATCATCCATAATCTATTTGGTTAGTATTAAAACTTACAAACTATGTTAGTGTTAAAATCAAAATCAAAGTTAAAATTAAAACATTAAATCAAAATTAACATCAATATTATAAAATCAAAATTAAAATTAAATTACCAATTAAAAATCAATTAAAATTAAATTTAAAACAAATCAAAAAGTAAATTACAAATCTGGTCAATTAAATCAAAGTTAAATTTACCTAAGTCAATATCAAATTAGATCAAAATTAAATTACTTTATTTTTAATTTAGTTTTGGTAAATCAAAACCAAAACTAAATTAAAAATAAAGCAAAACATGACAGTAACTTATCCTTTAAATAAAATATTAATTTAAATATCTTTCCTCAGCACCGGACCCGCAGCTATGTCTACGGGACCAGTGCATCAGAAAAGGGCAGTCTGGCCTCTCCACAATAACCTTCAGGATGCTATTGGAAGCTCCAATGCGCAAAACGCAAAAAAACGGTATCCCTAATGGGATACCGTTCTTTTGCGCATGATAGCCTCAAAACTATATATACCTGCCTCGGCAAACATACCCGACGCACTACAGAACCGCGGTAGCCCCAGCAACACCCGAAAAGCATAATAATGCTTTTTTTTCTTTCGCAGAGGGCCTACAGCAGTGCTGTAGGCCCTCTGCGTATACTTGACTCACAGGCTGTAGGCTGTTTTAGAGTCAAAATTTGTTTATTTCTTACAAAGGTAACTACAATACAGTCAAAACCCCAACCAACGCTGCAGAACAGTTGACTAATCAATCTCCTCAGATCTTATCTAACAAAGAAAACACATTAAATTTTATAACCGATTACAAGATATGTCGAGCTAAAAGGATTTATTTAACTGGCAGCCTTTGCGGAAATGTTTATAACGTTTACGATGATTGTTGATGATGAAGATGCCATTAATCCGTCCGACGTTGGGCCTGGTTGAGGGTCATCGAACTGGCTGATGAGTTCAAATCTTCAAATTGAACTTCTATACATCTGTAGCTGACGTTTTTGAAATAGATGTAAAGAAGGTTGAACAAAAAAGTAGGATCGTTGCAATTTCCTCACGGAACTTAAATGATATAGTACATACTAATTCCATGAATTTCCCTAACGGAAAAGAAAAAGTATCTGCCATTTTCTTAACGTTGGTAGTGCAGAATCTACGTTTAAAATTGGAACAGGAATAGGTAAGTTACTTCTTCTGAATGTGTGAATAGAGAATGACATTTTTTTTATGTCCTTTTTACGAAACACAAAAGAAATACCTACTTGTACATTTAAATAGAAAATTCACTTTTGAATGAAACATAATTTTGTCATTTTCACATCTGGATTTTTGCCTAATATTTGTGACTCATTAACAAAAGAGTGACCATCTATTTCATGGGATATTAATTAGGTACCTATATATTGAAATGATGACAAACTTAGTGTGAAAAGGCAAAAGTGTACTACATGGGTACAACTTTGCCTATTCAGGGAATAGGGCGTGATCTTTTTGTGATCGAGCATTTATTTGCTAACATTTTACCACAAGGCTGTGCCGAAGGCTTTAACCGCTGTTTGGAACCATTATTTGCTTCCTAAATGTGCTCATGAGGCATTAGACTTTCTAAGTTCATTACATAGGTACTCAAACAGACCTATTACAAACTAAACTATAGGTTACTTCAAAGATTAGCCAATAATTATTTATAGGTAACTACATTACAATCCAGTTTTCCAACCTGGCTGCAGGATGAGGGGATCGATAAATCAGTGTATTAGTATTAGCTCCTCGTCAGGGCTACGCTTATGGTGGTAGGTGGTAAAGGAAATCGATTACTTTGATTCTTGTAGGCGTTAAGTTACCGACAAAGTAAGGTAATTATTGACTTTTGTTCGGTTCCAACCAGCTCTGGAAAATTCTAACTTCGATTGTCTGATTCTCTATGGTCCACTCGGTGATTCACTTTTTGACACCTGTCAGTTTCATACTAACGAGTATGTGTTTTGCGAATTTGATCCTTATTACAACTAGAAATTGTCCAACTGACAGGTGTCAAAAAATGAATAACCTATTGGACAGAGTACAGTGAAGTTATAGCTCGTGCTAGCCTCTCATTCATCCAAGCGACTAGAGCCACCCAAAACGTAAACGTCCAGGCGACTAGAGCAGCCTATAGGTCATGTTCAATTTAAAAACGTGCCACGTGTGCGCGTGCCACGAAAGATGAGACTTGACACACCACATAATTTAACTTACGCAGTAGATTATAATTCTCTGATTCTGATATAAAGGTCTCTTTAGCGTTAAGAGGTCTGAGACGGGAAGGGACCGGGCTCATCGGGGCGGCGGAAAGAGCGCGGGAGGCGCGGTACTGCGCTCGAGCAGTCTCATCTTTCGTGGCACGCATTGTACCTTGTTTACTATAACACTTATACGAGGATACGATATAAATTATACGAGGTGACGGTTTAGTACAAATAATTGATTATTAATGATGATAATGGTTGTTTGATTGATTGATTAATAATAATGACGTTAGCGCGTGCGTACTTGCGCGTCCTTGCGCTCTAAAGCAACACTCGAATGGCTAGAAGAAAACTGGCTCATGTCGATAGTGGCGATACTTAGGTAGATGTAGGTCCATAGCGCACCCTGGGTTGCCCTGGGTACAGTCAGCGCCACTACCATCCGTCCTGAGTGGCAGTGGCGAGTACTTTTAAATTTTTACCAAGGTAGGTAGGTAGGTATGCGGTGGACCGTTCTCGTGTAGCTCGTGACGATACGATAGAAGCTGATCAAAATAATGCTTATTATTTTATCAACCTGTCAATTTCTTTGGACCCTATGGACATCTCACAAGTCCGATGAACTATATAAGCACAGCTTCCTAGTGTAGGTATGTGTGTCCGTATATTAATTTGTAGACTCTGTTCACTATCTGTCACTGTCATGAAGCTGACATGAATTTGGATTTGTTTTGCATTGTTATGAACACAATTCTTCTTCTCATTTCAATAGCTAAACTTCACATAGATTAGAATTAAAATAAGAGACATCTGCTTGATAGAGTCTTTTAACTACAATGTATTGTTAATGTGTCAATATTCTAATAATAATTTTCTTCTTTGGAATGCGCTTCCTCTTGATATCAGGACGGCCACCAGTCGGTATGCATTTAAGCGGAAATTGCAGTTATTTTCTAAACAAATAGTGTAGAGTTATTTCAACACCTCTCTCTCTCTCTCTCTTGAATTTGTATATAATATGTATTGTAATATATATATATATATATATATATTATAGGTATATCTTATAGTAAGTGTATGTATGTGTATTATTAGTTTATAACCTATTTATGTGCTTGTATAAAGTCTATTTATAATTAATTAAGATATATTTTTAGTGTTCTTTATATAAGTATTCCTTTCATACTGAGCACCTGCCATCTAATCTCTTCACCACCCTTGGTTGACTGGTAGAGAATGCCTAAGGCATTAAGTCCGCCTTTGTACGTTTTGTGTGCGAAAAGGTTAAATAAATAAATAAATTCTAATTAGGTATCTCATGCAGATAATTCAGCACAGTGTTAACACATGTCCCATACATCCTCCTTGTTAAAAAAACTGTAATTTACGACGCATACGCAAGACAAAGCTAATGTATTTGTATTAAAAATAAGACTGTTCCCATTATTTCAGACATGGTGTGAAGATGCCATAATGATAGCTACGCTTTTAAAGAGTTGCTTTTTTAAAGTATCCACTAAGTAGTTGTTTGCAGCTGTAGCATTGTCAGAAGCAGGTGTCTCACTCATTTCGCGTCTACAAACCACACTTTCGATTTCATTGCGTTTTTTCTTCACATAATCGCTCACCGAAGACAAATTAACAGACCATTGCACATAATATTTACGACTGCTATCGCATATGGGTAGAAAAAAACGAAAAGATATATTTCGCTCAACATACACCTCTGAAAACTACTTCGTATGCCAAGTTATGTTGGTTTATTTTGATTATATATACATATAGCTATGTTACATAGGTTTGCGCATAGATATAAATAACTAGGCGCACAACACAGACAGGTGGTTCAGGTTATATGAACCCGCCGGCTTGGTGTGACCGCGAAATTATTTTCAAGACTACACCAACCTCGAGCGCACACAAACTTACAGCGACGCCCATCCGCACACACGTCTCACTACTAACGTGCGAATGTAGTGGTAGTCGTGAGAAACTTGCTGTTCTATTCCAAAACGGCACATACACTAGCCACTTGCGAAAGAAAATGGACTCTAATTACCAGGTTTACTGATTAAATTCGCCGCCACACCAAAACGTGTTCGCGTCATTTCATTGACAATATGCGTATGGTAAAGTTGCTATCTTGTTCGTAATGTCCGCGAACGGAGGTACATTCAACTTTTAGCCCAGTAAACTCTTGAAGTTCGTTCACCCACTGCTTGTCAACTGACGTAAGAGAGTGAGACGGGAAAATCGACAGATAGCGGCGTCTCTGTCCCGCGGTATGTTCAAGTTGAGAAGTTTTTATTGAGCGTACGGCTGTCGAAATAGTTTACTTTTGTTTTGGTTATGCTTGCCTAGTACTTTTGACGGTTTACGTTGGCTATATCGATAGATAACGTGACTATGATGTGTTTGCGTCACGTTTCAGCTGTCGATAATCGGAAAATCATACAAAGGGTCTGTCAATATGTTTCAGTAGAAAAAGGCTTGTTTATTAATCAAACTGAATGTGTAGCGCACTTACATTGTTATTGTATGATTTAGGAAAAGATAGTCTTTTGTTTAGGTAGTCCAAATTTACAAGTTTTGGAAAAGAACACAAATGAGTAGGTACCAACTTATAATCTGTTTTCCATTCTATCAATAATTTTCACTTTATTTCGAACAACATGATTTTCTCAGATTTTCTCATTTTAAAAGCGTTCCTTTTATAATAATTAAACGAATTGGGTAAGGGCGTCGCCATAACTAAATTCACCATTACGAAACCACGGCACATTGCGGATACGAATCACGAATTTTTATTAACGTGACTTTAGACATGTGCATTCAACCTTTTTGGACTGAATATTAAGTAATTTTTGAAAATGGAAAAAAAGGAGAACGGTTCTGCAACTTTTCTACGATGTAGGTAGCTGTCAACTAGCTGTCAAAAATTAAAGAATTACGATCTTTAATGACTTCCGTAAACGACAAGGGCATTGTTAGAAACTCCAAATGTTATCTTTACTTTTGACAAAACGACTGTCAAAATATTTAGTAGGTAATCCGTCTGTAAACGTTTACAGGAGCGATAACGAATGGGCTGTCGTTATCTCCGGACCTTTTTGTAAAATGTAAATTCATAAATTGATAAAGATCAACAAGCTTTAACATTAAGAAACGTGCAGTGTTAGATCTTTTGATAAATTAATTTAATTATCATACTTAACACATTACAACTTCATTATAATTTATGTTGCATGTTCCTTACACAAGGAATTTTCAATGTTTATAAATCTACTTGCCTTTGCTGTTTGATTAAAGTATTTTTCTTTTTACTCCAACGAACTGCCGAAAATTGTAGTGCAGAATTAAGCGGATTCGATATCGATTCTATTTTCAAAAAAAGTCTAAACAAAACATTGAATCCTACTCTAAAGTTCGATTTTCAAAAAACGATTGACTAGCATTTGTTATTTTGTCACTGTATATTTACAAATACACCAAAAAGGTTGCGTATATCACAACTACAGGTTCACACGTTCAAAGGAATACCGAATTGAGAAATGTTGCCCACGTGAAATCATGTCTTCGACCACTATTGTGGGTTGACCCCTTCTGTTTTCCGCATTCCACACAAGATGGGTTGTTTTAGGGACGGAAATTTGTAAACCCGGGGTTCATAGCAATCTGGTTGTGTAAATACCTCATTGTCTATGTTTACTGGGTGGGTGTACCGGTTTTTTATTGTAAATGTGAGGTGTTGTTCATTCAAACATTGAATGAACCACCTTCCATGATGTCATGCAAGGTGATGTTGTAGAATTCAACTAATTTATCTAAGTTCTGATGTTAAATTCTGGACTGGAAGCCGACCCCACCGTAGTTGGGAAAGGCTAGGCGGATGACGTTGATCTAAGTTCTGAATTGCAGTAAGCTTCGTATTGGAATAGGAACCCATGTTGAAAAGGCTACTTGAAAAAAACTGTGTACCACCACAGATTAATATATTAAATATTAATCTGTGGTAACACCTACTTAATTTGCGATTAAAAATGTCAATCTTATTAAGCCTGTAATTAATCTTGAGGCATTATGTAAATGTAATGTGTGTTATACATAGGTATAACTTTTATTACTGAGCAGCATTTGCAACAAATGACAAAGGTATATTATCACTTCTATTAGTTGTTTCAACATAATTGATCACAATCAACAATATAGATAACGATGACGTCGTGATAAAAAAATCAACGCAAATCGACTACACAAGACCTTTACACTGCTGAACCGTAGACAAACGTTAAACCTTTGTAATAGATTCATTCGACGTTCGAATCGTAAAAATTCCGCCATAACTCGTAATGTCAGTTAATTATGTGTAATTCCGCGGAGGCGTGGATCATACTGGCGCGCTACGAACTTTTCTACACCTCTTCAATTCTCTATTTTCCTAGTACCTTGCTGGTTAATGTTGGTCTCTGCTTTCTTTTACAATCGACAACGATTGACGCGTCTCGGCAACCTTTTCAATTAAAAATAACTTTTATTATGTAGGATTAGAATTCAAATTGGTATTTGTAAAAGCGCTGTCGTTGCAAGAGGCGTACAAAGTTTTAAATGCGTGTAAGTATGTAATGAATGTTTGGTTCGATTTTGCTGTGTATGTAGGAGAATTGACGGTAAATGTAAGTTGGTTTTCTAAGCACGCTTATGACGGCTTTACACATATGGGTTTGCGGATGCTGCGGTGGCCATCCGCGTAATTGTTGGTTTTTGCGATTAAGTGTTAAAGTGCTTTCGCGCAAATAAACAGTATTTGCCTTAGAAATAATGTAGGTGTGTTGAAAGAAAGATTGAGAAGTGTCAAATGACATTTTATATTCTACTACCTGACCCGACAGACGTTGTCCTGTCCAAACAATACCTAATTCATACAAAACATCAATAGAAAATATACTTTCAGTTTTATTGAATTTGACAATTTTCTCGGAAACTTTTCAAACATTTTCTTTCATAGAAACCTTGTCCTGACAATTACAAACACAACAAAAAAAGAATTAGTCAAATAGGTGCAACCGTTCTCAAGTGATGCGCGTACATACTCGTACATTAGGCGATTGATGTTTATTTATATAGATGAAAGAGAATCGTATGATGCAAAACAATGAAAAATCTATAAAAACTTGTTATTTTTCAGATCAATCGGCAGCCGTGAAAACCCATTAAACACAGCGGTATTCACTTGGCTGTAAAGTAGCCCAGACCATGCCAATTAATCCATGCAAAGCGTCTAAGTTTTGTCAATTAACAAACACAGGTACACACCCCCAAAAAAATCCCAATTTTTTGCCCATACGGCCCGTCTTCCCATGATCACAAACGACTGTATGCCGAAGAATCCCGACGCATCCCGAAGTCACGCGGTAGGTGGCACCAAGGCACTGACATTAACGACGTAAGTGGAAACTATAAAGAAAATGCTTGCGCGACACGGAATGTATCAAGAGGAGCGACGAAGCAATACAGGGACAGACAGGTATCAATTTTATATAAAGCATTCAATTAATGAGTAGTTTTGTGAAAGAAATTGCAAGGTAAAAGACAGCGCCTTTCGAAACTATAACTTTAATATTATAGCTTCCTAGTTTTTCAGGTCGAAATGGGGTGCATTAAATTCCACAGTTTCACGTCTCTCAGTTACAACTTCTCATTAGAGTACGACTATACAAAGCAGTCAAGATTGCTTCTTTTACAGAGAAGGAAAGAAAGAAAGAATAACGTTTATTTGGACTGAAAAAAAAGTGAACATAATGTTTCAACAATAATAGTGTATGACTGCTCTGCGGTTGCTGCGGTTTTTGCGGTTTTTTTTTTGGTAAAAATCCACCGACCACAAGCAACATTTGACAACAAAAGCCTTCAGTGCCTACTGCTACGTAAGTACACACAGCAGGTCAAGTTACGACAAACTGTCAAATTTTCTCACTCGATTTTGAACATAATCATCAACTTTTTAAGGTTTAAAATCATTTGGAGAAATTTGACAGTTTCGTATAACCTGATATGCTGTTGTCTGTACCTGGCATTATAAGAAAAATAACAAAATACCCCCAAAGGCTTCAGTGAGAAATTATTCGAATGGGGAAGGCAACTGTCAAAATGGCGCTGGCGTAGCTATGCTCGGGCTTTGTTGCAGTAAAATGACACTTCTTATCTGTAATTTCGTTCAAAAATGTTCCCATTTTATAACGAAATACCGACATTAAAAGTGTCATTTTACTGCAGCTAATTCAGTCTGACCTCAGTTCTCAACCCAACACGTACGGGGTGGTTTAATTTTATTATTGTGAATATGACGCGTTGTTGTGATACTCCGAAGTCCACGGTCCACCATTTCCCGAGAGACACTAAAATTAGAAGATAGTGGATTAAAGCTAAAGATTAAAAAAATAAATAAGCAGAGTTTGAAAATTTTTGAAGAAAGTGATTACGAGTAAATATTTAATAAGGCTTTAAATTGCTACACTTTCCATGTCAAATATTTGATATAAAATATTGAAACAACTGAAAATTACCAAATAATGAAATAAAACCAAACTCATGGATGTATTAACGAAATGTCAAATTTATTATAGGCGTAGGGACCTAGCTATGATCACGCCATCTACAGTTAGCTTTGTCCGACCTTCCCCATTACCATAATGACAGTCAGTGTGACATTTTCGGCAGTTCGTTGCCAAGAACAGAAAAGTAATTTTGCAGGAGTAAAATGCAATAAGCAGAGATCGAATCTTGCGCACCTATTTGTACGTAATCTGAGAGAAGCTCAAGCAAGCAGCCACGGGACGTATTATGACAACCTGTTGCACTAAAGAAGTGGGCAGCATGACATGTAGGGGGACTTATTATGCTCATGCGCACGTTCAAACATGCAACAATATCTGAGAAGTGATAACCATCTTGTCAACATTTAGGATTCTGGGCGTTGAACCTTTTACATAGTTAATGGTGGAAATATAGTGCCTTTTGGTATACTCTGAGACTTCTCTAACAATAGGCCCATATTCATCAAAACCTATGAAGTAGAGGTATACCTATAGTAAACCCACAGTATTTTGTAATAGGGATGATGCCTGGGTAAAAAAAAAGAAATTCTGTTTAGTCCGCAGTCAGATAATAAAAAAATATTAGACACGTATTTTTTGCTTTAACACATTAATAAAAAATGACTTAGATAAAACGCATTAACTTTGGGGAGTAGGGGCTCGCTAAGTCAAAACTACGACAAACTACGTATAAAATCTAACAAGGAGTGACGTCATGCCACATTTTGACTCAATGCATCGCCATGATCTTTTGATTAAGTAAAAAATGAAAAATGCGTGACCCATATTTTTTAACAATCTAAATGACGTACTTATAAAAAAAAATTTTTAGACTTCATCCCTATTGTTAATTTTGCCATTAATCCGGCAGAGATCCAGAGTCTGGAGTGCTACTGAGAATTCCTTAAGTTAAAATCCTATAACACTTTGCCTAGCCCATGGATTGAATCCAGGACCCCATGTTCAGCAGTAGCGAGACCACAAAGTTACCTCGTTGGCGAGGCAGCGATATAAGGGAGTTTAAGAGAAGGTGTACCGTAGCGTTATACCAGGGAAGCCGCAGAAAGAAGAAGTATAAGCCATGTATAATGTAGTCGCCGCCGTGGTAGTTTGTTCATCGGTAGAAGGTTCCTACTGCTCTTCTTCTTGACTCCATCCTTCAGGCATCTTTTGTACAAAGCAAACTACGCTTCAATCATCTCTTGAAAAAGTATGAGTATTAAAGCTGAGAAAGCTACGCAATATGGAACCTCGTAGCCGTAGGTTACATTATTGCATTAGGTGCTACGAATTTACTACGAGACGTAGACGCAAGCAAAATCACCTGTAATTCTCTAAACTTCTGCCAAATTGTTGGAAACGTTCCATACCACAATTACCATCCAAGTTCCATCGTCAACTCGTTTATGCAACAATATAAGAAATGCGATAAGCATCATGTCACCACTTGAGCGGTCATTGAACTTTTAGCCCAGTGCTGGCAGACGCGCGAGTTAGACGGGTGCAGGAACAACTTGTTTAGAATTATGCGCTCCTGGTAGGGTTGTGACCAAAGTATTAGTGTGGAGTGCATAAAATTAAGGATAAATGAGAGAAATGAAAATGATTTTCTGCTGAAGTGTTTTTGAGGTTTTTTAAAACAGGATTTTTTCTATTGTTTTCCGAAACTGTAATAACATTAAAAACGTCGCGCTATATCGAAAGTACGATTGTAGTGAGGGAAAAAGAATTATGTCAATGTGTGGGCGAATCAATAAGCACCTGCCTAAGTGCTCACCAATGAGTTGGCATTTTAAACTTGTTTTTAATTTCTTTGACATTCGCCATCCCTGAAGACGGGAGTATCGAACGCAGCATCGCGCTCACAGATAGCCGATGATAAAGTCTAACGATCGCCCCTCGATTGTGTCAACTCGATATCATCTGATATATCCTGCTCCCCTGATTACTTATGTCAGTCAATACGGTGAGTATGTTTCACTACTATTTTTGACAGTAAAGTTTAGTCGTAAGATTCTATTTATGAGTGATTTTCTGCCGATCTACTAGCAAAATAGAGAAACAAAATAAAAACTTTTTTACAAAAAATACAACCGGCTTCTTAAAAAAAAAACGCTACAAAAATAACTTTAATTTCGGAAATTAAAGTTATTTTTCACATTGTAGTGTTTTTTTTTGGAAGTCAGTTGTATTTTTAGTAAAAAAGTTTTTATTTTTCACTTTTTAGTTGTAGTACTTACTATCCCACACAAATTAGAATACCACTACCTGCAAAAGAAATCAGAACATCATCCACATAAAAAGTGGGAAAAAAATACATAATATTGAAGCTAACTCAAAAACTACCTAAGCAAAGTTAATAAATTTTACATGGGACCAACTTCGAAGTATCCCGAACAAAACAAGAATATTTCAAATCGGACTACTCTACCTGTTCTGCCTAAGTAATCACTTTTTGTGTTGTTGGTCTGTATTTTATTTCTACTAGCAATTATATCTATGAAAAAATGTGCCTTATAAAAAAGGTGACTATACTAAACTTATAAATTGGTATAAAACCGCTCAAGTTACTCAATGAATAGGTGTTTTTTTAAAAACGCACTGGCCAGTAAGACGACCGCACGAAAAAAAAAAAAAAAATTGGCGCCAAGCAGATTTTCTTGATATAAACGTTGTAACAAACATCATTTCAATTAAAATATGATGTATTGAAGTGATGACGATTTAAATTTGACGCCGGAATTATAGAGGCAACGGCAACCGTAAAAAATCTGTTACCTCCAATATCAAAAAAGAGATATTTAAAAACATAATTGACGATTTCACCAAGTGGCGGACCGAAAAATGAGTTGGTGAATGTCAGGATGCCTCGTTCGATTTTCAAATTTACATACCTCCCATAAGAGGTAAATCGAATTTACAACCCGCATTTTGAGTTAAATACTACTTTTACTACTTTCAGAGCATCAATAATGAAAATCGATTTCAATCTTTGGGGTAAAGAAGCATTGTTTTTGTTACGAAAAGTACCTACTGAAAACGGCTCTTAACCGTGTTGAAGATATCTGCTGACGTTTATGAAGTCCTAGTAAAAAAATGGCGATGAATTTGCAATCTATGAAGTTTAGTTTAGTATTGCCAATTTTCATTCAACCATTTACGTTCAATGCCAACGTACCAATTACGTATTCAAACAATGCTGTAATTGTAAGCGTGCAAATAATGCATGAAAAGTATTTTTCCAACATTGTTTAAGCTTCCCATCCAAGATATTATAAATTGTCAACTTCCCCATTCCTGAGGCAGTAAAACGGTTCTAAACATGGTGCACTTGAAGCAGAATTATGTAGCGACAAGTAACTTAACTGGCTACAGGATTGTAATAACCATTAATATGTAATATCTTGATCAAATAGAACATACATTCTCAGGCCGTGGGGTCAAAAGCTTGCAGTGAAATGGGAAAGTGGTTATTTATACTCATTCCAATAATAGCTGGCTGACATTCGATATTCAAAAAATATTGGGCTCACGAATATGACGTTTGAATTTGACAGATCAACAAAAACCTACCATTGACAAAATTTATAGTAGGTATTTTAAATCAAACCTTTTTTTGTCACACCCAACCGTAACTCTAATGGTAGGCTCAGACTAGCGCTTGTTTGTATCATAGTAAGGTAATTACTTCTTCAATGGAAGGGATTACAAGATATATCGAGATTTACAACGTCCGGACTGCAACGCGATTGACAGAGATACATAGCGTCTTAGGTAAATTCTGCTTTATTCTGCGGAAGTGTTAGGAATGAAAATTTTGCTTGGCAATTTGTTTTATGTGGTGGATTCGCCACCTATTATGACTAATACATTTTAGATAATTGTATACTAGTAATTATTCATTTTCACGTAGAGCTTTTAGAAAGTAATTTAAAAGATCGGTTGGAACGATTGCCCTTGGGGATTTGAGCCAGGTATATTATGTTAACAAAAGACGATTTTGTACTTAGTACTGTTGTATATTTTCTACGTATTCAAACAAGAATTCTCCTTCGTTATGTTTATAACTAGTTAAAGTTTTTCAGTTTTCTACAGTGACTATCTAGATTGTTTAATAAAATTAGATAATAAAAGTCTTCAACAGCATTTTATTTATAGAACTCAATATATTATTAACTGAAAACCAACATAAAAATAAACACCAAGGACTTACATAAACACTAATAAACTATTCAAATATATTTATTTATTCAACAAACTTATCAAACAATAGAAATATTTTTTAACGTAAATGATTAACTAACTAACTATACAAATAAATACAAAATATAATAAATATAATAAAAATATAATAAACTATTCCATGTAAACTTGTAATAATTTCCGATTTTCTCGCGATTTTCCCGCCGGGTTCACATTAATTGACGCGGGACGGGTTCCGTACATTTGCATCCGTAGTCATTCACCCCGGAACACTGCATGTGGTGGCCAGTGGCCAGCATCATGAGTATTGAGCAAGGGGAATGAATGGAAGACATGCTTTGATCCGGTGAGTCATGAATGTTCCTTGTGGACTCTTCATTGTTCTATGAAACTTATGGTGCCTTAGTAACAGAGCACGGCTGATGGATCTTTTCTTGGACTAATTATGTAGAGTAAAATTAGTCCGTGGGGAAAAAAGCTTGATCTACTTTCCAAACGTTTGGAGATTAGGGCAAGGGGCATGGAAGACACGCTTTGATCGGTGAGACATGAAATGAATGTTCCTTGTGGACTCTTCATTGTTCTATGAAACTTATGGTGCCTTAGTGAGAGAGGGTACGTGTGATAGATCTTTTCTTGGACTAATAGGTAACTAGGTTAGAGAGTAAGACGTTTGTACGTCAAAATTAGTTTGCATGAAAAAAGTTTGTTCTTCTTTGTAATCGTTTAGAGATAAAACTTTTTATTGTTAGGGCTTCCTTAATCTTGTCTTTCATCACGTACATATGCCAGTTGGCGAATATCGTGATTCAACATTCAAGTAATTACTGCTTGCAAATCAAGTTTTACCTGTTTTGTTCGGAAATTATAGAAAATATAGAATCAAAAATAATTAAATTATGGCTAAAAAGTTAAACAACAGATAATGATTAATTTAGTTACAATTCTCTAAAGCGCTCGAAATATATTCAGAACTGTATACTACAAATACCATTGTAGGCTACAATGGTAGGTGCGCGCGTAGCGCTACGAATCGTAGATAGGCTCTACGTTCTACGAGAACAATGTTTTGGTTTAGGCTACGAAAATAAAGATATCATCATTCTACTGCCCTTACCCCAATTTATTTGGGGTCAGCGCAACATGTCTCTCTTCTCCATACTTCTCTATTAAGCTGAGCGTCCATTGGTCCGCAACGCACGGCACGCAACGAATTTTGGTTTGTTTGTATGAAGAAATGAAAATGCGGGTGGTACCGGTAGTGGACGCAGTGCTATATGAATTCATACAAAGCAAACCTTACACCTGTCTAGATCCATTTCAATAGATAGGGAAGATGATGGCGATAGCGATAGCAGACAACGATTACGAATCATTGCGCTAAGCACGGTGATTTTAATATAAGTAATAATGACATGAACATAATACAAAAATTTTACTAAATCCACCAAAAAATTCTGGCGACAATAATATATTTTATCTTTAATATCATAAACATTTACCAACACGAAAAATTATCTGTCTTTGCCTCACGGTAACCGATAAATAAGCTAGCTAAATTCAATAGAACTCTGTTATCACGAACCAGACTATCGACTATCGATCGTTCTAATACTAGACTAATACCGATGTTCTTTGAAGCACTGCGCTCCTGGTAGAGGAAAATTCGCGTGAAAATGTTCATAGAAGTTGTCTAGGTTTGTTATTTTGTGAAATAGGTAGGTAGTTTTTGTAGCAGTATCGAAGTTTGAATATGGATTAGAACTTCATGACTTTATGGCATCTGAAAATTCTAAATAATTTGATGGTGGCCATTGCTGGCTAACGAACTTTATTGTAAGAACAACGTTTGTAGCAAACAGTTGAACTGCTACGTAAAAAAGTCTTGTTATTTTTGACGTAGGTAAAGAAATTGTCCTAAAAATGGTGTAATAAAAGTGTATTCAAACAAAGATGCATTTCACTCAATGAATGCGCATTCTCTTTTGTTTTGTCTTCAAATGAGAGAGCTGTTAACAACAAATTAGTGTAATCGATTGTTGACTCGACTCCACAATGACTAATGTCAATTGACAGACACAACCGAGAAGTCATTATGCTTTTATTGAAGTAACTCACATACAAAGCCTTTGTATTGTATGGCAGACGCTGTCAATGAGTTCAAATTGAACGTAATGATCACTTCATTGATACTAAGTAGGTAGGTAGCTGAAGAACATGCTACGTTCAAGATATCTAAAGTAGTTGCAAATATTTTGTTAGCAAGCAAATGCGATGCCTGTTTATACTGAGTCATAATAGCAGTACTTAATTTAATTTTATAACTTTACAGCTAAACATACGTTTGAACGCCCCGGCATGATAAAATGCGGCACTTAATTATAAAATATCTTCAGATTCACATCGCTAACGTTTTCAATTACCTAAACAACACTCATTATAATAAAGGCTACATTAACACTTTGAATATTATCGCTACAATTTCATGCATCCATGAGGGATTTCACAAAGAATGTGTCTGCTCAAGTTGAAATGAATTTTAGGCGCGAATGCCCTTTTTACTTATCTCAACGCGGAAATGCAAAGACATTTTTAAGAAATGGCCCCGTCAAGCCGGTTGGGTTATTTTAAACTGCATGTAAAAAAAAACTCGTACTAAAATGTATGCGCAAACGAGATCCAAGTTACCAGGCTTACATACGGTGACGGAGTTCGCCCAGTCATACGAGTCGCAACTACACCGACTCTCATTAAACATATCGCCTACGCGTTCACTCACACCACAGGTCTATTATTAATTGCAAACCCATCTCTTTCTAATTTAACATTTAAATTTAATAAACGTCAAATTGTGAGCCGATTGTGATCGCGCAGGTGTCTCAGATCAAATGATAAATTATAATTTTTTATAACCAATTTGTCTGCGCTTCGATTCCGAGCAAACGTGTCATGAATTTATTGCGGCTGATTGGCTATGGCTGTCTCTGTCTGTCCCAAAAATGAACGCACACAAACAAAAAGTTCGTTCACACGTTGAAAATTTAAACAAAGAATTTGATTTTCGAAAAGCGTTTCGAACGTGTTGATTCTATTCAAAGTCGGAAGTGACGATCGGGCTCACTAACGCAAGTGAGTTATCAACATTTCTCACGGTTAGTTTCCATCGGTGTGTGTCGAGTCCATCTTTGTTTCTTCGCTGGTGTTGCCGTATATGTATGTTATCTGGCTGGCGCTGTGTGCGAGAGCTGAGAGCAATGAGACGCAAGCGCTTCCTAGGTTCGTTCAACTTTTAGCCCAGTAAACTCTGGCGAGTGCCTATACTTAGCTGTGCTTGTGTAGCTAGTATCTATGGTGTACAATGGGGTAGGCTGCATAGTGGCGCGCATTTAATGCCATGTTTACACTGTCCCTTTGTTCTGGACGCTTTATACTGTCATTTGCAAGTCTATGCTGTTTAAAATGCGCTCGTTTGACTATAATAATGATTTCTCCGGAGAAAATGTATCTATTATTGGCCACACATTGTGAATATCAGCTATTGACTTTAAATGAATTGCTTCCGGACATATTGTGCTTAAAATAGCTTTGAGTTTTTCTCGGAAATGCCATTAACACTTTCATAACATGCATTATAAACGGAATAAACAGATTATTATCTTCATTTTACAACGAATAAAAATAATGTATGCAGGATTGGCCACTTGTTCGGCTGCCTGATCAATCGGATCTTGAAAACATTACGACTAATAGACTAATGACTCACGATAAACCAGATTCTCGATAATATGTAACGTCTTATCGGCACATCTCTAATCATAATAATTTCTCGTTATGTTTAGCATAGGTCCTCGGACCACTACTGCTGGTTTAAAAACTTGCAGTGTTTTGTTTGTGTCTACAGAGAGACTGAAAAATAAGGAAAAATAAATCCAATGAAGAAATAATTTAAGACATTTTCGGTGCCCGGCGAGCTTCTCCTACCCTTCGTTGAAAGCATTTATTTTACTAAAACACACGCAACATGACATCCATAGAACCTGAAGGTTTAGGCAGAGGTGTGTCATGGGAAAATAGCCAACAGTACCCTCAATAAATTAAGCTCACAACAATCCAGACTCCAGATATAGCACGCCATGCCATGCCATGCCTGGCCATGCCAGCCCATGCCATGCCATGTCACGTCACACACCATGCACCATGCACGCCAGGACATGGTACGGAGCGAGAGTTGCCTTTTTCTGCGAAGCAGTAAACGCGTGACGGAGACGCAACCTCACGCCCTTTGTCGCCGCAGGAGACGCTCTGGGTGGCGGGAATCTATAACCGATTCCCGGCCACCTTAGCCGCGGGCTTGCGGACGGCGAGCAATGAGTAGCTCGCCCTCCAGTAAGGACCAGGCCCAGGTCGATGGCGCGTTGTGTTCCACGCGCGCCTCAAAGTGATGTCAGCAGTGGCGGTGTCCAATAGGGCCGATGCCGCCGGGGTCATGGGTAGTTCGGAAGAGATACCGTGGCCCTGGCACAGGCAACTGAAGGAATGGGTTTTAGTCAGTAAAAGTCTGATACGCCCTCCCGCTCCGGGGAGAAGTCATTTGATGATTTCCCATCCACAAAAAACAGGTATAGTTCAGAATTTTCTTATGGAAAAATCTAACAACACTGCCTAACCCGAAGCCCAAATCTGGACGTCTGCTCCTTACGCACGAAGTCCGTAATTTCGGCTGAAGATACCAGCATTTCCTACTCTGAATCTGACCAGAATGAGACACCATGATATGACAGTTATCTCTACTCCCGATGTGATTTTACCCGTCCGAAAAAAATTATTAATAGAGTGTAGTGTTCACTCTGAAGTTTCGAACTACTTCCGGACGGGCCCGTATCTTCGTTGACAGACGCTTTTTATTCGGAGAGCATCACACAGAAGAGTAATTTCACATAAATCGCGAATACACAGATAATCGATTAAGATGATCATATTAATTCAAGATTGGGTGGAGTGGAAAATGCAAAGGACAACTTTTATCTTGCACACGTTGAAAATAAAATGTCTAATTCCTACTGATTACATAACGATGACTCTTCAGTGAAAAACGCAAAGATATTTTAAATAGGTACTTAGCACATTGAGAACTTATAGGTATGTGTGAGTTTATTTAGTGTGTGTTCAACTCCTGCGCATGATTCCGATCACGCGCGCAAACGTTTTGGAAATCAAGCGATACTATTGAAGTGATCGACGTTTTTGGTTTTAACTAGAAATCGTAATTGATGGAAATTGTTTACTGTGAGAATATTAAAGACTGACTTGTCACGAAGAATTTATGTACCAGGGTAAGTATCTACATACATAGCATAGCATAATCAGCCTATAATGTTCCCACTGCTGGGACACGGGCCTCCTCTCTGTGTGAAGGAATGGGCCGTAATCCAGCACGCGGATCCAGTGCGGGTTGATAGATGTCACATGTCTTCGAATTTTTGGTTCCAGGACATGCCGGTTTCCTCACGACGTTTTCCTTCAACGTTTTGAGTGTGTGGTGATGAAATAATTTACACAAAGCAAAGTGCCTGGCTGGGTTCGAACCTACGAGACCTACAACTAAGTCACGGCCGTTTCCACTGGGCCACCACTACTCACCGCTGCCAGGTACAATAATTTGACTAACTAATTAGGTATTAATGACAGGTACAGTCAACAAAAGAGATATCTAGGCAGGGTATACTAACATATTTGTATGTGAATGTTCAATGTTGTAGTATTACTATGTTTTTGCAATACTCCTACATTAGTTCTATCTACCTACTCTAATATAAGTCTCTGCCTTTACCTAATTAATAATAGTCTATAATTTATCTACTTTAATATTATTCGTTTATTTTATTTAAACATACATTATTTTATATATCTTACATAATCTAGTTTTAAAATAATAATACCCAAATATTATAGTTGCTCACTCTTCACTGAAAATATTATATTTTCTTTTTAATTTAGCTTCTAATTTTATTGTTGTCTTGTTTTTAAATGTTTGAAGTAAATTGATGGCCTGAAACACAGGTTTTCATAAACCTAGATCAGGCAGGTCTACATTACAGTTAGAATTAAATTTTCCTCGATTGTAATTATTTTAAATCTTATTTTTACTTTATACTTCAATATTTTTTTTTATTGTAACACCAACACAAAATTGTATATTGTCACGAAATTGAACATGAAGCAATTCACATACAAATATGTTAGTGTACCCTGCCTAGATATCTCTTTTGTTGACTGTACATAAATAGGTAGTTAGGAGACAGGTACTGGTAGGTTCCTAGACTTTAAATCCTAACTAATATTATAAATGCGAAAGTTAGCTTGTTTGCTACGCTTTCACGCTGAAACGGCTGAACTGATTTGGATGAAATTTGACACATGGGTAGACCTTGACCTGGATTAGGACATAGGATAATTTTTATCCCGGTAGTAAGTTCCCGTGGGATAATTTGCGACAACCACGCGGGCGAAGCCGCGGGCATAAGCTAGTAAGTATTAAAAATAAATTAATAACTCATTTATTTGCATAAAACATACACCATGTTTTATGAAAATAAATGTACAATGGTGCTAAACATAAATAATACCACAAAAATGTTCTGCTAGGATGCAGCTTACCTACATTAAAAAAAAAAAAAACAATCAAAATAAAAACAAAAAATAAAATCAATCTTAAAAATCAATCAGTCAATCATCATTCTTCTTTCTACTAAGTAAAATACACTCATTCAACCACTATTGTACAATTTAATCTTAAATCTTCAACTTCCACTTCTTCAATCTTCTTCATTTATCTACGTAATTACTTATATAGGTTAGGTTTAGTTATAATAATGAGGAGCTCGTGGCTAAGTAATAACAGCCGCACGAGTCGAGCTACGCTTGCTGGGGTCGTCGGTCCGTGGATGAGTGTCCCAGCTGTCATTCGTTGATCTTTGACGGTCGTTATGGGTCGTCAGAAGCCGAAAGTAACAACCAACCTTACCAAGGGGTATCGTAGGTATTACCCAGTCACTGGGTTGTGGAGGTCAGATTGGCAGTCGCTCCATGTAAAATATTGGTATTCAGCTGCGTCCGGTTAGACTGGTAGCCGACCCCAATATAGTTGGGAAAAGGTTAGGCAGATGATGAGGTAAGGTATAATAATGAAATAACTTACTAAGCTATGACCTCAGTTTAAGTCGTTCTGTTTTTCTGCTAAACTCAATTTGGAAAATACCTGATGTTGCAATGCTATGCTACTTTATTAACCGACTTCAAAAAGGAGGAGGTTCTCAATTCGTCGGAACCTTTTTATGTATGTTCCCCGATTGAATTTTTTTTTGTTTTATTCGAGAGGGTATACATCACAGTTGGTCCCATATAAAATTGATTAACTTTGCTTTGGTAGTTTTTGAGTTCGCTTCAATAATACGTATTTTTTCCTCACTTTTATATGGATGATGTTCTAGTGTGTTTTGCAGGTAGTGGTATTACAATTTGTGTGGGGTAGGTACACAACTAAAAAGTGAAAAATAAAATCTTTTTTCCAAAGAAATACAACCGACTTCCAAAAACAACACTAAAAAGTGAAAAATAACTTTAATTTCGGAAGTCGGTGGCAAAAAACGAAAATACATTTTTTACACATCTGTTTATTTATTTCTTTATAGCATTCTTAATATAAATTATAATAATAGAACCTAAGCTAAAGAAAAATATGTAAAAATGAATAGCGGAAAAATAAAATAAGTTTAATTCATCGATTACACGAGGAATGGCGTCAATTTATGTTATTTACCGATTATTCTACATCTCGATTGCAAAAAAACTCGAATATAAAAGTTAATAAACTTATCGATTGTCGCACGACATTCCCGAGCGCATTCGTATTCTTTACGCGAATCGTTGGAATTAGTGATGAATAAAAAATGTTTAATCTACTCTCCAGCTGCGGAAGGAATATCGAATGATCTTGTTGTAATCGATTAGGTTTATATCTTGTTTTCTGGTATTCGCTTCTGTTGATAGTTTAGAGTTGATAGAAATAAAATGGTGTTGATACACCTTAAATAGATACTGCAGTATTTTTTCAATGTAAGTAAGTTAATTTATTTATTGTCACCTTACTTTGTAGCAAAATGTTGTGAAAAAAAATATTTTTACAAATCGATTTGAAAAAAAGTAATTACAATCTCACTTGTGTTACATTTTTCAGTCAAAAAGTCATGCATTTTCAATTTTCTAATGCTGTTTTCCCCACTTCGAAAAACAGCGCCATCTGTCGCCGAGTAGTGGAACTTTACAACTCGGAAAGAAATCGTCATTCCCACAACGTCGAATCTTCGGCAAGTAATAAAGCAATTAAATTGCTAAAGTTAAGAGGAAAGCAATAACTTACTTAGTTTATTAGTTTGTCTTGATTCACATTATAAATCGTTCACCTTTATTCTGATTTGATGCGAAGTAGCCATGTTTTGGTTTGCTTATTGGATTATTATTGGGAAATGTATGGGAATGCCAAAATTCCATTACATGATTTGAATAAGTATTTGAATGAGTATTTGCAAAATGTGATTAGTAATTTCAATTGAAAAAACTAATTTATCCAATAAGAATTGTAGCGTAATTCGACAATAATATGTTTCATCACTTGTACTTTTTTTAATTTTGACTAGGTACTACACAAGAGTACCTAGCATCATTTACCTAATATTATCTTCATAATCATAATTTATTTGTTCTCCAAAGCAATTAAGAAAAAAACGAACACCGCATACCAAAACAAAAAGCAATCGACTTCCAATACCAATCATTGATCGCGAATAGAATCGATACTCGATAGTAATTAGTACAGAATAGGGGTGTTCGGGTCGACGACCGAACTTTTGGCGATCGGACGACACTCGAATCGATAATCGAGCGTCTAGACCAAGTTTAGACGAACTTATTTTAAAGACTTGTTCAGTTTCTTGCAATATGTCGCTCATTATTCTGTTACAAGTTAATTAGGGAAAACTTTGAATTATTATATCCGCAGGAAGGATTTTGATAAGACTGATTGGTGATTGCTAACAGGTAGTCATTTTTTGATTGAAGGATTTACGTTACCAAGACGACATAGATGGTAAAAGTACGATTAGCTATACGTACGACTAAGTACAAAGGTTCCATCGTGTATCTTCGAAAAAACCGAACTTTGCCGAATTAAACGTGACTGGTCCAATAAGGAAGCGACGGAATTAGTGCGTCGATCTATAATAATTTAGGTGGGCATATAAATCAATTTCTATTGGTTGATAGTCACATTTTATTCGCTATATTTCGGTTTTTCCGAAGATGAACGATGGTACCTTGGAAAGTCGACAACGTTCAAAGGTTCCATCGTTGTTCTACTTACATAGTTTATTGTTTACTGCATCAAAAGATGATAAATTGACAAACAAAAGCGGGAGAAGCTTAATAAAATCTTGCAAGGTTTTCCGGCCACAGCTAATGCTGGTGTTGAGAATTCGCTACTGTTTAGAAGGGTAACTGAGTATTTATATTGATAAGACTGCCAAAAAAGCTTTTTTTTCCGCAAGTAAAAACAATTAGAATAATATTATTCATTATAATTCATAATTTTTTTTTCATTTTTATTTTTTTTATTATTATTTGTAATTACTTTATCTGTAACTATCTTGAAAATCAGTTTGTTTAGACGGTGTAGGAACTTATCTTACAGATAACTACTTACCTGTATTAAATTGGTTACCGTGCCCTATCCAAACATTTTATGTTTAATTTTCTCGTAAAGCCTTCACATTTGTCATTACGAAATTAAGACCACATTGAAGACAAATATTTAAATATTGGAACACAATAAACAAGATAGCTTATTTAAAATACAATATTATGAAGGACATTTTATTTGCAGTTTATTCTTTTTATGAAAGACAAGAAGAAATTTGACGTATTTCGTCAGTAAATAATATAAGTATTTACTGACGAAATACGTCAAATTTGATGGCACCTGTTCAAGCTGTTTTCTCACGGCGGCTTCCCAGCATGCTACCAGCATAAATCTTATACTTATAAAGAAATATTCCTGCATGGCTGAGACGAACTTGGCATCAATAGTGACTTAATCATTTCCTCTAACTGAACACCCCGATAATTAGACTTTTTTGTTGCTAATTACCAAAAGCAGTCGTCTTGCAGAGGGGCAGGCGGGCTAGGACGGACGTTGAACTTCGCCAGCGCGAGATAAATCTGCCACAGAGAAAAGCTTAAATCGCAACTTTCGCAGCAAGAAAATTTGAACTCTAAAAACGGTTCATAGAGCTGACTTTTCGATGCACACGGAAGCGGGATCATTGAGCTTTGTAGCAATTTATTTTGCTAAATCAAAATGTCGGAAGCGCTTCGTCCATTGACATCCGAATTCCTTCTTTAAGTCAACGACCTAAGATTCTATTTTTATTGTCTAGTGAAAGTGGTAAGGTCGATTGTAGTATCTTCCTGGTACATATCATATCAATTAAGCGTATTGGTTTGCTAATTTATTAAGTAATCAGGGCAGCTCACTCACGCGGCTTTAATAATACGTCGTTTGTAATAGCATTGATTTATTAAATTGTACTATGAACACTTTCTTCTCGCAGGAAGGATAGTGTATTATTATAAATTGTTAATACTTATATTAATATTAATTTGTAGTGGCTTGTGAGAGATTTGGCTAGATTATTGTATATAGGTAAAATATATGTTGCTAACTGGGGAAAAATACTCCTTGTAAGGGGTTATAATCGTAAATACAGCGTAAACTCTTTATAACGAAACTCAAGGGACAGAGCATTTTTTTTTCGTTAAGCAACGTGTCGTTTTGCATCTCCTCAAATTTAAAGATGTGGTATAGACAATCAAGCCGAACAACTTTTTCCATGGCACCAACATCGTAATCGCGAAAAAATAATCAGCCGTCCCATACATTTGCGTCGAGTAGGTATTGAAGTTTTCTATGGGACAGTTGAATATTTTTTTGCGATTACGATGTTGGTCCCATGGACAAAGTTGTTCGGTTTGATGTTCTGTATCATTGACACGTTGACACGTTGTAGAGAGTTTTCTTTATGTGGATGTGGAGTGAAGGAAGAGAAACAACCAAATACCAATCACAATACTTTTTAACATTTTTATTATTTATTTAAGGTTTACGACTGATAATACGAGAGGTACCTTAGTTTGTTTAGTAACTGGGGCCAACATTCCTAAAGACAATAAAATGCAAGAGTAATGTCACACACCCTCACACACCCACACACACCCACACACACCCACACACACCCCCTCACACTCTATCTTGAAATCGGAGTCTGAGATAATTATCAAATGTGGAACGACAAACTCAATGTCATACACGACAGGATGCAAATTCCATTGCAACCGATTTTTTTTTCTCAGTATCTTTTGTAAATTATCTGAGATTACGAATTCAAGTAGATACCTAAATAATTAATTATTTTTAAATTCTCTAGCTTTAGTTTTCATGTACGTACTTATTTTGTTATTGATTAACAGGCTTTGTTTGTGTACACGTGTAGTAATAAATAATAATTAATTTTATTTTCAGAAAAATTGTACATTTTGATACAAGTGGAGAATTTTTGTTATTGCATTCGGGCGGAATTAACACCCGAGCTTAGGCGAGGTTGTTTTTGAGCCGAGAACTGCAATAACAAATGACCACGTGTATCAAACGACGTTTTTCAATACACTTTTGAAGAAATAAAATAAAATAACGAAAAATATTACTACTACTAATATTATTACTATGAAACTATGGTTTAAATTTTCTTTTTTTTCAGCGCTTTGCTTTCGCCAGGTTGAAGGAGAAGCAAAGGTATGAAGCCGATAAACAGCCTAATATGAAAAATAGAAAATTCAAATATTTTTGAGTTTAGAACAGAAATAAATGTTAATTTGTTCATAAACGTTTTTTTAGTTGTGATAATCATGGTTATTGATGATATTCTATTTATAAAAAAAAAATAATAACGCCGTAAAGACGCTTCTTTGCCGAGATTAAAAAAAAAACATTCACCTCCGAATAGAGACGGTGTGAATAGAGGCATTGAACCAACTTGGACTAAGTATAGGTATAAGTTATCTGTGGCAATTGTTATTCCCGGACACGTGTTGGAAAATTAAAAATCGCAAGCGTGTGATATTGCATTGGTGAACGTAATCGTAGTGCGATATGAACCAGTTTTCGAGGAAGCGTATTGGAAACACATTTAAGGTTCACAAAAACAATTTTCCAAGTAAAAATAGAATATTCCAGAAAGAAGTGAATTGTTGGTGTATGTACTAATGAAAAAAATCATTGTATCGCAAACACCAGTAATATATAACGAGCTATAAAAATATCTGCCACGGCTGCAATGGGAGACAGTATTGTGTATATAGATTACAATAGTGAAGATAAATTATTGATTTTATGTCATAAACTTTTTCATACAAAAAAATGTGCGTATAAATTTGAATAGATTTATTTGTATGAAACCGTCCCGTAGTAATTAGTGTTCATTCACAGAACAGTTACAAAGAGCTAGCAATTGTTTTCATTGACGAAGCGACACATCGCGCGTTGTTTGTGAACCACGTTGCGCAGAATAAAGTAAATGTTTATTTAATTTATTAATTTTCTCAATTCTGGGGTACGAAATTCCTTCACTATTGTAATCTTTACAATCTTTTTTTCTATTGTTATCTTTATTTTTTTTATCTTTTCTTTTTTTTTTTTTTTTTTTTAATACTATCTCCCATTGAAGCCGTGACAGATATTTTTAAAGCACCATACAATTAATATAAAGCAATGGAAGAAGGAGGTCTTCTGTTACAGGTATATAAATATATTTACTTAAAAGAAAGCCTCTAAGATGTATTTGTAAAACCTGTTGATTACAAAATAAATAAACTTAAGGAGGATGCGCTAAGGTAGCCCGCGCAATTCAAATTTTCTTACGTTTTTTGCAATATGCAGGTCAGTGTCAGGTTGTATGTTGATTAAAATATGATACGCGACCGTAGTAGCTATTATGGCTTTACAGAATTATAATCATTAGAATCAGCAATACAACTCGTATGTTAGAATTGACCTCAAACCTCATGATTTCATGAAATTGCTAGATTTGAGGTCAATTCTAAAATAGGTCAAATTAGCAAAGTATTGTAATGAAAAAAATTAAGTATTAAGTATTAGTATTAAGTATTGTATTGTGATGAAACTTGTACTTACCAGATTGTGAAATATAAAAAATACAGCGGTATGTATCCCGCTTTGTTTGAATTTCCCCCAACTTGTTCTTTTTGTGTCTGTGTTCTTTTTTAACGACTTTATAAAAGGATGAGGTTCTCAATTCGATACGTATTTTTTTTATTATGTATATATATTATATACCCGTAACTTATTAAGAGTAGTCTGATTTGAAAAAAAAATGTTTTGTTCGAGAGGGTATACTTTAAAGTTGATCCCCTAAAAAAGTTATTAATTTTGCTTGAGTAGTTCTTGAGTTAGATTCTACGTATTTTTTCCCCAATGTGGATGATGTTCTAGTTTCTTTTGCAGGTAGTGGTATTAGAATTTGTGTGGAGTAGATACCACAACTAAAAAGTAAAAAATTAAAACTTTTTTATAAAAAAATACAACCGACTTCCAAAACCAACACTACAAATTGAAAATTAACTTTAAATTCGGAATCGGTGGCAAAAAACGAAAATACATTTATCCAAACACCGACTTCCGAAATTAAAGTTTTTTTTCACTTTGCAGTGTTGTTTTTGGAAGTCGGATGTATTTTTTTTTACAAAAGTATTTTGCGTCATGTTTGCCGCAAATAAACGTATTGTCTTTCTTTTCTTTAAAATAATTTATATTAGTCTACACACATCACACACACACACTCGTCACACTTAAAATTTTCAAGACCCCTTTCAGTCCGTGAAAAAAAAAATCTTATTTGCAAAATAGTTGGGCAAACGTCGTCTAAAACTGTTCCAAATTTCAATTTGATAGCATTAGTAGTTCTTGAGATATCCAGCTGTAACAGACGGACAAACAGACAGACTGAGTCCTTTTTACCATTTAAGTACGGGACCCTAAAAAGCTAACCAGGTGAATTAAGAACACCTAACTCCACATTGTACCAAAAATAAACATCAATGTATTGAGACCAAATAAACATAATCAAAAATATCGTAACTTCATCGATACGCAATAAATAAAACATCGTAAGTACCAATATTGTACAGTCAGATGTGGTGCAGAACGCAGTACTTGACTTTACATGACAACTAATACTAAGGCTTAGTTTACACTGTGTAGTGAGTTTTGACAAGTGATAGTCGACATCACGAGACAAGAGGAACTGTGGGCTTAGATAGGAGACCAAGATATGAGTATAACCCTTCGTTCTCCCCAGGCCCAGAGAATTTGCCCAGGGTAGAAAAACAAAAAAAAGAAGTGTATTTAGTTCCTACACCTACATTTTGTCAGCTAAGTACGAGTACATAGGTAGGCAAACTTCTAGAACAAAAATGGCGCTGTTTGCTCAGCCCCATCCCGCCCCCTCTTACTTGTATGGAATATATCGCCCCGTGTCCTAGATAACACCGTATTATCGTTTTTCGTGCATGGTCATGTTGTTTGCCGACTATTATATTTTTTTTTAACTCCCATAAAGGGGGAGAGTCTACAAGTCCAGATTCCTGGCTGTCACTGACAATTTTACAATTTCTGTCAAAAAAAGAGAAAGAAAATACATTTATTCTCGGTAAACATGACGCATAGTAAAGCGCTAACACAAAAAAAAACCGGCCAAGTACGTGTCGGACCACGCACAATGAAGGGTTCCGTAGCTGAAAAGAATTTATCCCAAAACGAAACTTAACACTGTAATTCAAAAAATTTTTTTTTTGCGTGATTTAAGATTTAAGATACGTCAACACTGACTGAGACTCGTCTATGACATTAAAAAATATTTTTTTCTCTGACATGTCATTGTTCGGTCGGTCGACTGTGAAAGTGGTTTACTCAGTTAATAGTTTAATTGTACTGTGGTAAGTGGGTTTATTTATGTTTCATGTTAAGAATTAACACACCATGCATTTTAAACCTTAAAACATATAGGTCATCGCTTGTTTTTTCTAACTAGAGCCATTTCTTTGAAATCTGATAGACCTACGTATCTGATTTTGATTTCAACTTGATACCACCACGCGTTCCTGAGAAAAAGGGTCTTGGCAGACTGATAAACAGAAGATAGACAGACGGACAATGAACGTGATCCTATAAGGGTTCCGTTTTTTTTTCGAGGTACGGAACCATAAATAGGAAGAAGTTGGAGGAAAATATGTGTCACATCCTCGCCATACGGCCATCGCTCAGCATAATGTTGCGAGCCTATGGGAGACAGAGCCCCAGCGGTGGTTTTCAGCGACAGTCGGTGTTGAACCCGAGGTACTCAGAAATGAGAAAAACATTGCTATTTTTACAAATAATTAAAAAAAAATTACTAAATAAATGTTACTATAAAAAAAAAATATAAAAAAAAAGGAAAAAAAAAAAATGAAATGTAATGAATATTTAATTGACAAATCTATAGAACTGACATAATAATATATTAAAATGAATAATATTTTCTTTTTTTACATTAAATTAATAATTAATAAAATGTTACTATAGCTGTTACTTAGAATAAGTTAGTTTTGCATGTATAAATAAGTCCTCTTCCTTCAAACTTTTCTTTTGTCTACTTATCACCTAAGAATATACATAGTGGAATGCAATAAATGATTGAGTATTGAGTATTGAACTCATTCGGAAAACCTAAAAACTTCATCACGACACAGTGAGAACAATGCCTTACTGATACTGCAGTAACGGTGTTCAGGGGGCCAACCACCACTTCTTAAAGCAGTATTATTTTAATGTTACTTCAGTGTGAGAAAGAGATGGAGCTATACAGGACGTCTAGCTCCATCTCTTTCCCACACTCATGTAAGATTAAAACAATACTGCTTTAAGAGGTGGTGGTCTAGCTCCAGATGAAATCTTCAGTCACGTGGAACACAACGTGATGATGAAGTGTTTTGAAGGGAAAATAGGGTTATCAATGAATTAAGTAGTGGAAAGTTTGTAGCGTGCAATAGTTTTGCTTAGTAATTCTCCTTTTTGAATATAGGTCATTAACCGACGCTTACGTTACTGTAGGCCGATGGGGCAATGGATGTGTGGAAAAAGGAATACCTAGTAGTGATGAAATAGACCAGTCATATGGTGGTCATACCTTAGCGGCCACGGCTTATTTTAATTTAATTTAAATATTTCATCTGTTTTTTTTTTAGGACGCTTCTAACGTTCTGCATCGTTCTCACATGTATAATTTCAACATGAATGATGTAACCATTATTTTGTAACCATATCTTGATTTAAAAGAGTGTCCGTGGAGTTTCTTGTCCGTTTTTCGCCATAGGTAAGTACCTACTACGCTTTGGAATGGGCGCCTAGCTTCATCTTTCTGACTGACCGACCCCTTGACAATTCAAAAGTGCCTGTAATTGGTTTATTTGAAATGCTTTGAGTTTGAGTTTGAATATTCATAGACTGCTTACAGAGAGGAGGGAGGTGACCGGGTGAAGTTGAAGTGGGAGTCGGCTGGGCACGTCTGCCATATGCCCAATGAGCAGTGGGCCAAAATGTAATCTTTGCAATCATTTGTTTTCCTTTGACAGCCACACAGTTACTAGGTGTACCATATTATTTGGCAATAGCAAACACTAAAAAGAGTGGTTGTTCTGAAGGGAAGTCGATAGGAATCGGGTTGTATAAAGACTGTGCCCCTGCAGCTCGAGTACTATGAAGTTCCTTATTTATTAACAGGCAACCAGATACGAAAAATGCAGTACTTCATGGACGCTGATTTTTCTTTACATTTTTCTTTAAAATAAAATATCAATGTGTTAGATCGATTAAAACTTCTTCATTAATAAAATAGATTGTTAAAAGAAATTGATTCGGTAACGCATAGGACGTCACACAATTTCTGAGGTTTTGAAAAGGAGTTTATCCATTCGATAGTGATTATTTTTGTTCGATATCATGTTTTTGAACACTTCTTAAGGAATAATTTAGCTTAAAAGTAAGTTCAGATAACTGAGGACCTCAAAAACCAAGCAAAAGGAAGGAATTCGCTTAAATAGATAGTTTTGTCCAATCAATAGCTAAGTGTTAAGAGTTTTTTTTTAAGAGAGAGAGAGAGTGAAAAAAGAGAACTCCGTTTATAATTAAGAATTCTTCAGAAACCGGGCATAATTGATTAATCCTCAAGCTGTCAATAGTAAAATAAATAGTTGGAAAGATTATACAACATTAGTTTTAGTATATACGAAACCCGAAACACGTGTCTAGTATTTTTATGTAAAGAATCTATGTACAACATTTCAAAACTGTATCATGAAAAATCACAAAGTTATAAGCTTGTTATGTTACCTGGTTGTCCGTACAAAAGCATGATCACCACGCGGCGCCCGCTGTGCGCCCGTGCCTAGTGCCGCTATGACCTGCAGTGACTTGTGTTCGTCGCGCGGTGTCCATATTGTAACCATTTTTAAAGATTTTTGGGGCAAAAAATAATACGGTATAAAAATTGGAATCGATTCAGTTATTTATTCTGAACAAACTATATTCAGGTTTCGCATATACTACAAATAATGTTGTATAGGCACTGAGACAGCTAAAAAGTGTCATAGCATACCCCGTAGAAGATGGCGGATGACGAACTGGATAAAACAAACGACCAGTGATCCACATTAGCCCCGGATCGCGAGCACTGGATGTTATGGGGGAGACAGCCAGCCCAGCAGGGCTAACAGTAACAGAGAGGGGGTCAGGAGTCATCGAGAAGGGTGCTAAAGACGCATATAAATATACGACAAGGCCTTGAGGGGTTGGGTGTTCTGTGCTGAGCTCACGCAACCAGTCGTACGTCCACCCAGTAAATAGGACTCGCCCATCAAGGAGCGCTGTCCCATATTACACGCATTACTTACTATATAAATAAAAAGAGAAGTCCTGACTGACTGACTCATCAACGCCCAGCCTAAACTTAGGTCTTAGAAACCTGAAATTTTTCTTGCTTTATAATGTAGACAAGGAATATGGAAGGATTTTCGTTCCTGTGGGATATTTTCCGACATCCACGCGGGCGTAGCCGCGCGGAAGTGCTAGTTTATACATAAAACAAAAGGTATTATATAAAAACACGTATACTAAAAGATATATAACTAAATTATCTTTAAAATGATGAAGGTTTCATAAAAATACGCTTGATAGTTTTTGCGTGATTCTCAGTTTTTTACCCGCGTTAGACATAACTTTACAAATTAATTAAATTACTCTATTTATAAACATAATCTAAATTATTCGCATACCTATTAAGTTATTAAGAAAATGTTCTAATTGAACATATATTTTTTCCAAATCATTAACACTACTCGTTTATACGTGATCGTCAGTTTAAAATCATTAAAAGGCGTTTATTAGCGCCATAAGTATTAAGATGAAAGTGTTTCGCTAACTGGCTCGTAAATTCTTAACATTGTTTAGCTTCCGTTCTGATCTATTCCTGGATGACTGAATAGTTGCCAGTGGCGCCTAAGATTCTTCCACAGAATAGCAATAAACCTAGATACATGGCTTGAACTTCTGTTGGACATTTGTTACATTTTCACGCTAAAACGGCTGAACGGATTTGGATGAAATTTGGCACACAGATAGACCATGACCCTAGGTAAGAACGTATAGGCTACTTTTTATCCTGAATCGCAGACGAAGTTGCGGGCAACAGCTAGTCGCTTTTTGTATATTCTGTCTGTGTAACCGCGTTTTTCTTCTAAAATACGCAACGGATTTTGATGCGGTTCTTACAATAATTTATAGAATTTATTCCGGAAGGTTAAATGAGTATAATACATTAATATTTATCACACTAATATTATAAAGGCGAAAGTTTGTGTGTGTGTGTGTGTTTGTATGTTTGTTACTTCTTCACGCTCAAACAGCTGGACCGATTTCGATGAAATTTGGTATGTAGATAGCAATACCCTGGATGTTAGGCTACTTTTCATCCCGGTCTACGCGGGTGAAACAACGGGGCGTAAGACACGTCCCGCTAATAAAGAAATCTCGATGTTTTAAAACCCGTATAAAGCAGGGGCGGGGTCGCTGGTGTTTCCATCATGAAGGCATCTCCTTGAAAAAGGTTCAGCTTCCAACTAATTCAAATTTTGAGTCCTTAAAACGTCAAAAATAGAAAGTCTACCTAATCAGAATCGCAAAATGAAGTGAATATTAATGGTTTGTTTTCCAGAGGATCCTATTTATGCTGACGTATTCTGGTGCATTTGTTTTGCAGGCGCCACATTGCGCTCGCGACGCACGTCGGGTCAACGCCCTATATTTCTGCCAAATAACAACTGAATAACGCATGATGGTTCTCTGGTGTTAACTGATTTTCTTTAATAATGATCATTGTCCTTGTAGTTTTTCTTTAGGTGTTGTGGCTCCAAGGTAGCAATGGAAAACTGAGAGTATTTGATCAGATATTCAAAACTTATGTTAACCTTCGACATTCTTAGCTATTAAGAGCCAATTTCACTAATGAAACTGAACACCATCAGCACATCTAAACCAGGTTCATTAGCTGTCAGTGTCATCATTGTTGTGGAATATTGACACTGACAGCTTTTGAACGCGGTTTAGATGCGTGCTGGTAGCGTTCAATTTCATTGGTCAAATTCGCCCTAAGTCTATGCTAATTAATACAATATTATGCGTCAACAACTTTTTAAAATTTGTTTTATTGGTTGGGGGAAAAGTCTTTTCGCATTATAGTATGTATGAACTTAAAATAAAATCTCTTTGGCTATAATAATTGTATCTGGCTGGTTTTGGTATTATTGAAAGTTTAAATTTTAAAGAATATAATTCCAAATTCAAATTAGGAAAATGTGTGATTTTCATTTGTTTTTTGTACTGTTAAGATGAGTGAATCTAATGAAGAAATTCGATACATTTTAAAATTTTACTACAAAAAAGGTAAAAATGCAACGCAAGCCGCGAAAAAAAAAATGCGATGTTTATAGACCCAGTGCAGTGTCTGTGAGAGTAGCACAAATTTGGTTTAAGCGTTTTCAATCCAGAAATTTTGATGTCAAAGATGCACGTCGCTCTGCTCGCCCTATTACGGATAAAATGGATGCCATTTTTGAAAAAGTGGAACAAGATCGGCATATCAGTAATTACGACGTAGCTCAAGAACTAGGAATTGACCACAAAACAGTTTTGGCGCATTTGAAAAAAACTAGGTACACAAAAAAGCTCGATATTTGGGTACCTCATGAGCTCACTGAAAGAAACCTAATGAACCGTGTACTCATTTGTGATTCTTTATTACGACGTACTGAAAACGAACCATTTTTTAAGAAGCTGATAACTGGTGATGAAAAGTGGATCACGTACGACAAGAACGTGCGAAAAAGGTCGTGGTCAAAGTATAGGGAGTGCATGCTATACCTAGACTCTTAGAGTTTAGGTATAGCATGACATCATTACATAGGTATTCTTCCACTATAAAAGGCCGATCAGGCTTCACAGACTGTGGCGAATCCCGGGTTAACTCGCAACAAGGTGATGCTGTGTGTGTGGTGGGATTGGAAGGGCATTATTCTTTATGAGCTGTTACCACCAGGCAGGACCATCGATTCTGAACTCTACTGCGAACAACTGATGAGATTAAAGCAAGAAGTTGAGAGAAAGCGGCCGGAATTAACCAACAGAAGCGGTGTGGTTTTTCATCATGATAACGCTAGACCTCACACATCTTTAGCCACTCAGCAAAAAATAAGAGAGTTTGGCTAGGAGGTGTGAATGCATCCGCCGTATAGTCCTGACCTTGCACCTTCAGATTTCCTCCAGTTTCGGTCTCTTCAGAACTCTTTAGGCAGTGTCAGGTTAACATCACGAGAGGACTGCCAAAACCACTTGTCGCGGTATTTTGATCAGAAGTCCCAAAATTTCTATAGCAACGGGATCATGTCCCTACCTACAAGATGGCAAAAAGTTATCGAACAAAATGGTACCTACATACTTTAGATAAATGTAAATAATGTATATTAAAAAATGTTTTGAATTTTCATAAAAAATGCGAAGAAACTTTTTCCCCAACCTATTATTTCGTATTTGTTATTTGAACCCCGTTAACGGTAAAACATAGAGATCTCTGTCCCTCCTATTTTTGTCCGACTGCGGCGGAGGGTTATAATATATGTTTGACCTGTATGTATGTATGTCCGTTCCTAAGTGTCATAACTATTCAACGGCTCAACCGATTTTAATGAATGATAAATAAGTCGTTAGTATTCGTCTTTTTTGCGCGAGTGCCACTTGATTATATTAAAATAATAAAAAATCAAAATGGCGGATTTTGGCGCCTAAATATTTTTTCCATAGTTGGATTACAGTTTTTTAAAGTTAGTTAGTGATTTATATTTATAAATGATTAAATTTATTTTAAAAATGATTATATTTATAAATATTGAAACTGGTATTAGGTATTTCAACGAATGGCACATGAAAAGCCACGTTCGCTAAGCCTTTATCTTTACGAAAAAAGGCTTCTTCAAACAGGCGCGACACGTGATAGATTCGCGTGCGACACAAAGGCACCGCGTGTCGCGTGACGAGCGGTGCCTTTGGTCACGCGCGATTATATCGCGTGTCGCGCCTGTTTGTAGGAGCCTAAACACATAAATGGCGCTGCTTACCATTAGAATATTATAGTTTGTATTGATATCAAGTACATAGTACCTAACGAGACATTTGCACTGCAAGTAACAATCACAATAAATTTTCTACAATCAATAAAAAATGTTTTACTGAAAACGGAAGCAGCTGCCAGTTTCTCAGAAAAATCTGAATCCAAGAAAACAACCAGTCTTACATCAATAAACCCATATTAACGCTTGAAAAAATAAAGTATGCAGGCTGAATATGAAATTTCCCGTGCATGTGTGAAATGAGTTTAAAAATACAATATGTCAGGGACGGCGGTAAACCCAACTTGAGGTTCAAGGTAGCATAAAATTAATGTAAAAACCTTTTTTCATTCAAAAGAAATGCAAATGGGGGATTTTTATTATGTAGGTACACTGTTTAATGTATTTTGTTATTATTTACTTACTACGTACTTCTGTCGTCAGGAAAATCCATGGTCAAATTGGTGTGGGGTTGGGCCCGAAAATAATCTTGGTTTTCCTATTGCCGGGTTCCAACGAGCAAGAAGGTTTCTACGTTGGGAACTTGGACCATGGTGAATTGTTTCTTTGATATTCTAATGGCTTTTTTACATGAAAAAATCATCTAAAGCCTGAAAAATTGGATAAATCCTCGATAGTAATTCACTCGACTTTTAAACTAAGTTCAGAAACACGACATCGTACCAATAATCACTATCGAATAGATAAACTCCGTTTAAAAACCTCAGAAACCGGGCGTTAGTAAGCATTCTGATTTATCTGTCATCAACTCATCATTGAACCGAGTAATCATAACTTATTGGTAAGTTCATCGAACTGTCACATTGCATGAGCCATGCTTGATACAAATCGAACTGAATGTATTTGAATGTATGAAACGCATTTGCAATTAAAACATTGTACTGTGTGTATCGCCTATTTTCTATTATTAGATCTTTAGAAACGTTGCCATAATAACAGCAGGAAAATGCCTTTACAATTTCTGAAAAAACTACTGATATTCCACGTTACTAAACCATCCATCTGCCTAGCCTTTTCCCAACTACGTTGGGGTCGGCTTCCAGTCTAACGGGATACAGCTGAATACCAGTATTTTACATGGAGCGACTGCCTTTTTTTTTTTTTTTTTTTTTTTTTTTTTTTTTGACGCTGAGAAATGCTTTATGCATCCTCGCTCGTGGGGGACGAGACGGGGTATGTGGGACTCCTGTCGGAATGACAGTATACCCACTAAAACTCAGCAGTGTTCCCACATCGCCGTGATGGGAGGGCCATGGGAAACCGGCTCAGCCTTTACGTCCACAACCCTCCCGGCGCATGCCCGCCTAACTGGCGGGCCCCGCGTGTCCCCCCGGATGGGGGGCTACGGGAATGACCGGGAACACCTGGCCATTCCCGTCCGACACTGGTGGGGGCCTGTGCAATACAGGCAAGGATGCCCCCACACCCGTTGCCTGCTGGCCCCCACCTGGGAGGAGTCGTCTGCTCCGACCCCTCCTCCGCCTTCGGAGCGGCGCCGCGTGAGGATCGTCCTCCCGCGCGCGCTCCGCCGCCATTTCGGCCGCAGAGGATAGGGAGAGCGGCCGACGTCATACCGACACTCCTCTTCCCCTGCGGCCCCACCGCGTCCGCCATCAAACGGTGGCGGCCCCGTCAAGGCCGCGGAAGGTAGGGAGAGCGGCGCACCGCAATACCGGCACTCCTCTCCCGCCGCGGCCTCCAATCCTCAGCCGCGATGCCTCCCATAAGACACCGCGGCCCGCCTCAGTTGCGGTGTCGCCCATACGGCCACCGCAACCTACCCGCTGGCCGCTACGTCGTCGGCTTATCGGCAAAAGCCCTGACGAGCGGCCCCCGCATGGGTTCCTCTTCGCTTCACCGTGGGTGACCAAGCCACGGCTACTGAGCCCCCCCGCCTCGACAATGCGGGAACCCTCCGGGGGGGATGGAGCGACTGCCTATCTAACCTCCACAACCCAGTTACTGGGTAATACGATACCCCTTTGTAAGACTGGTTGTCAGACTTTCGGGCTTCTGACGATTCGTAACGACTGTCAAAGATCCACGAATGACAGCCGGGAGCAACGGCTGAACGTGCTTTCCGAGGCACAGAGGAGTCTCGGTATGTAAAGATGGTCACCCATCCACGGACCAACCCCGGCAAGCGTAGCTTAACCTGACGGATCGACCCGAGCGACTGTTATTACTTAGCCACGAGCTCCACGTTACTAAACACGTGTAGGTATAACATGTAGGAATCCACTTAAAACAAGTTTAAAATAAAAAAAAAAACTATTAATCGCACGAAAAAAGCTTCTATGTATGTGTTACGGCTAAAACCCGAAGAATAGAATAGAATAGAATACTCTTTTATTATGCACACCATTTAAATTACAGGTTACAATGTTGACATTTTACATAGAGTGACACAATGGGCGGTCTTATCGCTAAAAGCGATCTTTTACAGACAACCTTTGGAAGTGCGGCTACACCTAGTTTTAGCCGGCTACAACTAGGTAAAGGTAGGTTAGGTTAGGTTAGAACTGTGACCGGATACACCCAGTTGTAGCCGGCTAAAACTAGGTGTAGCCGCACTTCAGATTTTAGCCATTACATTATGTACCTACATAGAAACATTTTTTTTTTTGTGATTAAATCTTTTTCTTCTTCTAACACAGGCTTTGTTTGCTTAAAAGGAGGCTCTTAAACACTAATACCCTGTTTTGTAAACTGAAGCATTAATAAACTTATTTTATTTTTATTTTTTTATTTCTTAACAGCTTTTTTAGTAGTTTTAAAATAGAACACAACCCACGGTCTATTTTTCACCAATGTGTTAATGTGTCAAAGTGTACGTGCCTATCAAAGAATGCATTCAATAATAAATTGAATGCATTCTTTTACGAGATTCTTAGAATCATGAGAGAACCCTAAAAGTGATTTGATAATCAACGCACTGTTGTATTGTATTTTCATGTTAATCACAGTCCCAATTTATGCGGCGAGCTGTCATCATCAAAACAACGAGTCTTTGACCTCTTCACTATTCAATCATTTGATGCAAAAGATCTGAAACATACCTAAGTGATGAATTAGTTTTCAAATGTTTTCTGAATGACAATTTTAAAATAAGGAATGCAAATGGAAAACGAAGGTAATGTAATAATCCTTTTCAGATGGAGGTCTGGTCAGATTTTCATACTCTTAGGAGCCATTCGATACTTTTTCTCCAGCTAGCTAAATTGTGTACTTTAAACTACTTTTTCGCTAGACATTTTAGTGCTAATTGCTTTATACTTATTATTTATGACTAGCACTTCCCGCGAGGTTTTGCCCACGTCGATGTCGGAAAATATCCAATGGGAAAGAAAATCCTTCCTTATTCCTTGTCTACATTATAAAGAGAATCTCTGTGCAAAATTTTAGCTTTCTAGGTCCAATGGTTTGGGCTGGGCGTTTAATGAGTCAGTCAGTCAGTCAGTCAGGACTTTTTATTTTTATATATATTAAGATTTTTACTGTTTTATTAGGTATGTTTACATTGGTATGTAAACATAAGAAAACAGTTGTGTACATAAACAAGCTATTTCATGAATACGTTGAAAATTAAGGTTTATTAATTCCTTTGTTATCTTGAGCCGGAAGTTGGTATTACCGCCTGACATTTTGTTCTTATTTCACGAATGAGGGGAAATTTTCAATTTAGGTTTCATTTATGTTATTCCCTGTTGTTCAGATTCGCAAGGAAAAACGGGAAAATCAATTTGCATTCAAAAGGAATGAGTTTTTTTTTCTATTGTATATTTTGCTCGTTTATGAAGTCCTAAAGCCTTAATGAAATTAATGCAATTTGCTGCCTTTCATAGACCTGAAAATTTCACGCCGTTTTCGTTTGATTGGCTTTTTTTTTCTGGTCGATTATGGAAAGCCATTTCGTAAGTATGTAGATTCATATCTGCTTGAATTTATATCCGAATTAAAATGAAATCGAACTCCAAGGACACTAAGCCATATTCAAGTCCAATTTAAACTCGCAAGTCAATTAGAAAGTTTTTTACTTTCGTTATTCTGCATTTTTCTGGAATGCGGACATGAATTTATTTTTCATAATTCAGCAAAACCAGTCTGTTGCGGATGTACACAGTAACAAAGAAGGTATTTCCAATTGTTTATGGTGCTAAATAATGGTGGGTGAAAACATGGTGTAATTTTATGGCGTCATGAGGAAAACATAAAGGGGTAAACATTAAATAGATTTTGACGATTGCGGTATCGTTGTTGTTGTTTTATGTTCTTGTCTCTGGATGGCTGGTCAGTTGCCTTTGCTATGTGTCAATATTTTTGTGTTGCCGGTGCTTAAAATCTATGTTTTTCTCAAACATGTAGTGCCAATAAATTGAAGTATCACAGCAATTTTGTTTCGTTTTTAACCGACTTCAAAAAGGAGGAGGTTCTCAATTCGTCGGAACCTTTTTTTTTTTTTTTTTTATGTATGTTCCCCGATTACTCGAAGATGGCTGGACCGATTTGGATTATTTTTTTTTTGTTTGAAAGGGTATACCTCCCAGGTGGTCCCATGATCATCAAGTCAGGATCTGATGATGGGATTCTGGAGAAATATAGAGAACTCTTCGAATTTTATAGGCACACTTGAAGCGATTTGGATAGTTTTTGGAAGAGTACTTTCTTGGAGTGATCCCATTTCAATGTGGTGAAGATCTGATGAAGAACTTCTGAGATAGGCAACGGAACTCCTCAATAAATGATAGCAAATGGACTGGGATTGCTGAAATCTCATGTCTGTTTGTTGTTCACACCAGTTCATAACATAACATCACGCCAGTACGCTGTGAAGGGGTAGCACATGTGAACCACTAAAAAGTGACAAATAAAAACTTTTTTACAAAAAAAAAATACAACCGACTTCCAAAAACAACACTACAATGTGAAAAATAACTTTAATTTCGGAAGTCGGTGGCAAAAACGAAAATACATTTAATCAGACACCGACTTCCGAAATTAAAGTTATTTTTCACTTTGTAGTGTTGTTTTTGGAAGTCGGTTGTATTTTTTTGTAAAAAAGTTTTTATATAGTACTGATTTGGTCTGTCTGGTTACCGGATAGGATTTCTTAAACCAGCGGTGACTGTGATATTTATGTTATTTTAAGATTATCTGGAATAGGCGCGATGTATTCATCATCCTTTTCCTAACTGTGTTAGGGTCGGCTTCCAGTCTAACCGGATGCAGCTGAATACCAGTATTTTACTTGGAGCGACTACCTATCTGACCTCCACAACTCTGGGTAAAACTGGTAAGGCTCAATGTATAATGAAGTATTTTTTAATTAGCTTCGCTCATAATGTACAAAATAACTAACAAAAATATGCTTTCCCCGAACTGGTACCAGGCTCGCAGAAACATCACGGAGTTTACATCTAAAAATAGCCTACTAAAAACTGGTTGTACAATCCGGAACAATTCCTGGTGGGCCAGCAGGGAGCCTCCATATTTCATACGAGTAACGACAGACTTGCGATAATTACTCATAATTATCAGAAGTGGAACAAAAATCCCGCCATGCCTATAATACCCTGATAGCTTAGGTCTTAGATTTTTAATTCGAAGATTGTGTTTTTGTGCATTTTACTAATACGGTGCTAATGTTATGATGCAGGTGGCAACCTTTTTTGAGCAGAAAACAAAGTTTGGAATTTGGTTTCAAAACAAAAAATCAATTTTTAAATTTTTGTTTCTCTGTCTGTTCCGGCTAATCTCCAAAACGGCTGGACCGATTTTGTCGGGACTGTCACTGGCAGATAGCTGATGTTATTGGGAGTAATTTAAGCTTTTAAATTAGAAAAAAAAATAGGGTTCCGTACAAAACAATTAAAACCCATGAAATTGTGAACAAAATCCAATTCAAATATGGATGTATTGACATCCACGCGGGCAACAGCTAGTTCATAATATGATACTTTTCCCATTTATAGTACCCGAAACTACCGGTCGCTTCTGTAAAAATCTCACCGTGAAAACTTAGGTGAAGTGAGTTTGTTTTTACTAGGAATTGACACTATTAACAGCTCACTCCAGGCTCATTTCACCTAAGTTTTCACGGTGAGATGGTTACAGCAGTGCTATTCTGTACAAATCTCACCGTGAAAACTTGGGTGAAGTGAGCGTGGAGTGAGCTATAATATAGTGTTAATCCCTAGCATCAGCCGGTCTATTCTATAAAAATCTCACCGTGAAAACTTAGGTGAAGTGATCTTAAAGTGAACTGTCAATAGTGTCAACCCCTAGCATCAGGTGGAATGACGGCTCACTTCACCTAAGATATCACGGTGAGATGTTTACAGTAGTGCTATTCTGTAAATACATCACCGTGAAAACATAAGTGAAGTGATCTTAAAGTGAGCTGTCAATAGTGTCAACCCCTAGCATTATGTGGAATGACGGCTCACTTTACGCTCACTTCACCCGAGTTATCACGGTGAGATGTTTACAGAATAGCACTACAGGCAGAATGACAACTCACTTCACCTAGGTTTTCACGGTGAGATTTGTATAGAATAGCACTGCAGAATCGCACTGCTGATGCTAGGGATTGACACTATTGACAGCTCACTCCACGCTCATTTCACCTAAGTTTTCACGGTGAGATGGTTACAGAATCACACTGCTGGAACTGAAAAGTGTTCCTGAAAAACATTTTCCACCAATTTATTGACGTAGTCCGCTTTTGCCTCCAGTGTTACACCACCATTACCCCATAAAAGATTTGCACTTACTCTGGTTTTGGCCTTCTCAAGATAACGTGAATAAAAATATAAGAAGTAAACTATGTAGTGTTGACATATCTGATATTATGCTGAACGGCCCCAGTGTTTATTTGTTTTTAAATAATAATAATTTATTACCCATAATAAGCATTACAGTTTTCATGCTAATAAACGCATTTTCTGTCTTTTTTTCTTTCTTAGTATTTAATTTGATGTTGTAATTCAGCAATAAAGTTTAATGCTGTAAATTAGCATGCGTATGCTTCTGCCGTTGGTCAACGACTCCTTCAGGTACAGTTATAGATACATGTACGTTTTCAGGTTTACAGCGGTGTTTGTCTGCCTGAATTACTTTGCATTATTATATTATATTTATGTAGTTTGTTTTCCAGGAGTACTGATCCTGAGGAAAACAACAATAACGTTCTAATGATAATAGATGGCGCCACGTGTCTTTCGAATCATGATTGAATTATATTTTTACAAGCAGAGTATAACCTGAATTGATTGTCAAATTGTAAATTAACGCGAGCGAAGCCGCGGGCAAAAGCTAGTCAAATATAAGTAAAACTACATGTTCCACAAGTGGCCGCTGGTATTCCTGCTACCATCTTTCTTGATTCTAACATTTCTAAAAAGTAGTCTGTGATTCTAACTGGCTTATCTCTTCACCACATTGATATGAGCTATTTTCATATAGCTCCCGCCGAGATCAGAAAAAGAAAAATAATAATAATAACATTAATTCCATGTTCTGCAATAGTCCTGCACCAACCGGGGGTTGTCCTTGGGTGTACTTGCATAGTGCATACAGGGATAATCGTCGGCTGGTGCCTCCTTGTCATTTAAAATTGTCTAAGGAGCTTCTTCGAGTTGTCTTCGGCCCCTCGTACGCCTTCCAAAGTTCCGGGACCCCAGGGTCCCGAGATATGTCAAATCACATTACCTAAACAAAATTTATCCCACTGAACCAGTGAAAGCTCGAGGTTAACTGGAAAATCTCTAAAAAAAAAACACTCCATAATCAGTATTATCGCACTACATTATTGAATCATTCATGGCCACCTAGGCTTTATAATCTTCTAGTCAGTGACGCTACTGAATATATTTTTCAGGTTGTTGACAGCATTGATATTATTTATGTAGGCGCTGAATGGTTTCATTTATTTTGTGTTTTTTTTTTCAGTGTTTTTGTGATAAGGATGGCAGATGTTGATGAAAATATAATGTAATGTTTGATTAAATAAGTAATTTCTCACAGCTTAGATTATAAGCTTCTCTTAAAAACGGAAAAAAAATAAAATAAAATAAAAGGTTTATTCACAATTAAGATACAGAAACACACTTAAAATGTACAAAAAAAAAAAAAAAAAGAAAAAATAAATAAAAAAAAAATGGCATATGTATTAAAATCTAGCCTAGGCTATGCAGATCTTCGCAGGCTGGTAGATAATGAATGAGGGTGGCTGAGGATCTTTTTTCAGGCTTTCTATCCAGGTGGTAGGAGAGTCTGTGTGTGTGTGTGTGTGTGTGTGTGTGTGTGTGTGTGAGTCTGTGTCTGTTCTATTCTATTCTGTACACAGTCTTATAATTTTCAATTCCAGGCAAAGTCCCTATTGATTTCTACAACTCTCTTGCATTTTTCCCCCAATTTGTTTCTTTAATTAATTAATTTCATTTTGTGTTATTTCTTTGCGTCATGTTTACCGCAGATAAACGTATTTTTTTTCTTTCTAGTCTTTTGTGGCCAATCTGACAGCATTAGGTATGCCTAGGCCTGCTTTGATGACGACGCCCGTCATGAGGCACCCACTGTTTTACGTCTCTTATTAATAACAAAACCTTTTTTTTTTCGGGAATGGCATCTCGCACAGCAATTTAGGAGGTTGTCGGCTGCTTAACCGGACTTTCCTGTTGCCTCAATAAATTAAGGCCTCCAGCTATAAAACTTAAAACTAAGCGACTACTTGTTAAGGACACCCCTTGAGGGGTACGGGCCTCGGCTTAGGGCTGGGGTGGCTGGATCGGATTATATAACAAAACGTTATTCTGCAGCCCTAAATATGTATAATTTGGGCACGAGACGTGTAGGTTATGCTGCTATTTTAAATGGTTCCAGTGTATGTGGACAACAGAGATTTGGGTGAAAAAATACGCATTATCAACGACTGCTCGTTCGAATAACGACTTCATTGGAATAATTTAATTATTTATGTTGTTGCTATACATATATATATTTACATATACACGCTGATTTCCTCTTGCAGGGTGATCTGAATATTTGTAGCATTTGGAAAACACAAAGAAAAATAAAAATGAAGCAATACAGCGTGATGATAAGCACACTGCTCAGATATATCTGTTGGCAGAATATTTTTCAAATACAGCAGGGGTTTAATTCTTAATCGGTCCTATGCAACCATCCAACTAAAAACCATGCTTGTTTTATGCAGTCAGTTTAAGCCAACAAAGGAAAGGGTGTATATTAGGGTTCACAATTACATACCACTTCAACAGTAGAATGAGTGTACTTACCCAATCAATCAATCAATCAACTCAGCCTATCGGAGTCTACTGTTGGACATAGGCCTCTCCCAGGTTGCTGCGCCACAACACCCTGTCCTCCGCCTTCCGCATCCAGTCTGTCCCAGCCACTTTCTTAAGGTCGTAGGTCCATCTAGCTGGGGGGCGACCCACACTACGCTTGCCGATACACGGTCTCCACTCCAGGACTCGTCTACTCCACCGGCCATCGGTCCTTCGACAAACATGACCAGACCACTGCCACTTCAGTTTGCTTACTCTGCAAGCTATGTCGGTAACTCCGGTTCTTTTTCGAATAATTTAATTTCTGATTTTATCCGTCATGAGAATAGCCCGCTCCATATAGCGCGCTGAGCAACCTTGAATTTGTTGTTGTGTTCTTGCCCAATCAATCTGCCTAGCCTTTTCCCAACTATGTTGGGGTCAGCTTCCAGTCTAACCGGATGCAGCTGAATACCAGTATTTTACATGGAGCGATGTTGTGTTCTTGCCCATAGATCAATAATAACAATAAAGAAAGTTAATTTCATCTTGTCCTAGTGCTCGTTATCTCGAAGAAATTTTTGAAAATAGGCTTCTTCTAAGAATTTTCACAGATAACTATTTACATACATACATAAACTTACGCCTTTTTCCCATGGGGGTAGGCAGAAACTACAGAACGCTACCTGCTACGATCCTTACGTACTACCTTTGCCTCCATTGCGTTCATACATCTGGTTATACACGCAAGCCAGTTGCGAGAACTACTTGCTTACTAAAAAAAATTGTATAGCCGTAGGCGAATCTCTAGATTATCCTATCCATATTAGGTAATGCAACGATTTTGTATCCCTAATTGTTTTTTTTTTTGATTCGATTGATTGATTGGTGTAAAATCGCGCGACGGAAGAATTCAATAATTAAAATTACAGATTGTTTGAGTCATTTATCAAGAAGACGTAAGTTCTGTTGATTCCACCATTACCCGCGCGAGAGACTCTAAAATTAGAAGATTGTGGATTAAAGATATTCGTAAAGATTTTAAAATATTAAACAGAGTTCGAAACATTTTGAAGAAAGTGATTACGAGGAAATATTTATCCATCTACAATTAGCTTTGCCCGACCTTCCTCATTGTGAACGCTCTGTACTATGGACAAAACTTAAGCATGCTCACTTAAGAAAATATTCCTGTGAGGGTGCAGCTAGTGACAAACGAATATTGTGCGATCGAGTCGTGAGTCGTGCTATGCGATTATCACCTTTGAGGTGATCATGCGGAACTTTGGCCCATAGTACATCCATAACGTCATACAGCTACGAATTAAAACAAAAATCCGAAGGGCTTTACAACGGGACAATAGAATGTTTCGCAAGGAACTCTTTATATTCAACCTCATTGCTAACACATGAGAATAATCTGCACTCATCTAAGTATAGATTTTATAAGTAATTTAAGGAGGTACCTACATAATGCACATGAATCTGTAAGTTTTGTGTACATTTTAAAGTAAAATTTTAACATGTATTGTTTGTTTAGTAAAGATTTTTCTTCATGATCGTAAGACACGAAGGATCTAAGGACCAATATTTTTCAGAAGGATTGGGAAAAACTCCAGATGATGCAGAGACTAGATGATAAAAGCAAAGAACCGAGTGTTGTGTGTGTGTTACTAAGCGCAAAACTCGAGAACGGCTGGACCAATTCGGCTATTTTTTTTTTTTAAATATTTTTTGAAACCGAGGAAGGTTCTTAAGAAGAGAAACATTGGACAAGTTGCCGGGGAAATTGGGAAATTCGGGAAAACTGAAAGTGCATTTTCAATGAGAATTTTGAGAATGGCATCCTAAAAACATTATTAGACAAAGAGGACAAACCCTTTATTAGGCACTGAGTACGGAGGCGCGTGGTAACGTGTGTTGGGCCACGTTTTTTTGTTGTTGTTTTAGTTTATAAAAGTTTACTACCTTGTTACGAAGCCAACCTGCAAGCTTAGCGCTTGTACCGACAAAGGGACTGAATGCATGACGACACCGCGCTTCCGATATCACTGACTATTGTCATTGCTTTTCCTTTACCTAACTTCGGTGGGAACGGACACTGCTACATTAAACCTAACTAATAAGAAATCTATTTTATAATTTTTATGTGAAGTTTGTGAACTTTAAAATATATTTCGTAACCTAAAAAGGACTTATTTATTGAAGAGTTTCCCGACACACGCCCCCACACATATCTACCTTGGTTTTCAAGTTATTGTTACTAAAACTATTTAAGGATTGTGTGTACTCTTATGTGTAGTCCGAAATAAAGAATATATTATAATATTATTAGATAAGAATTTTCTTGTAAACAATAAATCTTAATGGACTGTTGCGGTGATTTTGTAAGTACACACGAAAAGATAGAAAGTCACTCGTTTCAAAAAAACTTAAGCAATATTTCATCACTAAATTAAAAGAAGAACTGTTAGGTATTGACTGGTCACCCGTCTATACTATGACTGATCCCAACGAAATCTTCAATCACATAAGTCTTAGGTTCGAGTCTGTTTTGAATAAGTGTCGGGAAAATGTTAAAATTAAGGTAAACAAAAGAAGTCAATGTAAATGGATAAGTGACAAATTAAATTATATGTCTAACAAGAAGAAAGAATTACTAGAAATTTGGAAAAAAGATATAAACAACAAAAAAAATAGGCAGATTTATAATAGGTACTTATAGAAATAAAACAAATAAATTAATGAATAAAGCTAAAAATAATTGTATTAAAAAAGAAATAATTAACAACTTTAAAAATTCAAAAAAAAATATGGTCTATTATCAACAGGCTTATTGGCAGAATTATGAAAGCAGTGGACGACATTTTAATAAAAACATTATTTAAATTATTAGCCAACAAATTTGCGTGTGATTTTGAGTTGAATGTGAAAAAAGTTATTGTAATTGTGAGGAGCCATTGCTCGATAGAGAGTCGTATATAAATGAACCAAATGTAACTATAAATACGAGTATTAACAAAGTAAAAGAAGAAACCTTACACAAAATATTAAAATCAATTGATGACCGAAAAAGCAAGGGCATTGACCAAATACGAGCAAGAGACATAAAATATATATCCAACGAAATAACGCCTGTTCTCACTCACTTGGTAAATGCCTGTTTATCTAGCCGTACTTATCCAGATGAAGTTAAAATAGGTATTGTACGACCTATACATAAAAAAGGCAAATACACAGATACTAACAATTACAGACCTATTACTTTACTTTCTTGTATCGACAAAAAACTTTTTTACAAAAAAATACAATCGACTTCCAAAAACAACACTACAAAGTGAAAAATAACTTTAATTTCGGAAGTCGGTGTCGGTGTCGGTGTTAAATGTATTTTCGTTTTTTGCCACCGACTTCCGAAATTAAAGTTATTTTTCACTTTGTAGTGTTGTTTTTGGAAGTCGGTTGTATTTTTTTGTAAAAAAGTTTTTATTTTTCACTTTTTAGTTGTGTACTTACCCCACACAAATTCTAATACCACTATCTGCAAAACAAACTAGAACATCATCCATATAAAAGTGGGGAAAAAATACGTATTTTTGAAGCTAACTCAAAAACTACCGAAGCAAAGTTAATCAATTTTATATGGGACCAACTGTGATGTATACCCTCTCGAATAAAATAAAAAAAAAATCAAATCGGTCCAGCCATCTTCGAGTAATCGGGGAACATACATAAAAAAAAAATAAAAAAAAAAAAGGTTCCGACGAATTGAGACCCTCCGCCTTTTTGAAGTCGGTTAAAAATAATAGAAAAACACCTTGGTAAATCAATAAACGACTTTCTCTCAAAAAATTATATCATTCACGAAAAACAATTTGGCTTCCAAAAAAATAAAAGTACTTCACAATTGCTGTCACTATTCACTGATGAAGTTTGTAATTACCTGGATGAAAAAAAACATGTTCTGGTTGTGATGGTTGATTTTAGCAAAGCATTGGATGTGCTTGATTACAAAACTCTTTTTGAAAAAATGCAGCAGAATGGTATTCAGGGCTCACTGCTGGAATGGTTCCAAAACCATCATTCAAACAGATACAACTTAGTAAATATAGCAGGGTAACAAAGCAGCAAAATACCAACCTTATACGGAACAGCACAAGGTTCAATTTTAGGGCCCACAGAATACCTAATTTACGTAAATGACATGTGTAAGATATTCCGGAATGGCTCTGTGTACCAGTTTGCTGATGATACATGTTTAATTGTAGCACAACGAAATCTTGAAATTGCAGAATACCTGATACAAAAAGAATTTACCACTATGTGTAAGTGGGCACACGACGTCGGATTATCACTTAACTATCAGAAAACTAAACTATTACATATTCACTCACCATACATTCAAGTAAATAATATACCGAAAGTCGTGGCCCACGAACATGAGTGCATGCACCAGTGTCCACCATTGTGTAATTGTACTCAACTTGAAGTAGTAAAGGAACATTTTTATCTAGGTCTTAAAATTGATAACAAATTTAATTGGTGTCCCCATGTTGATTATGTTTGTAACAAACTCAGGTCAATTGGCAATACTAAGCATATTGAGGCATAAATTACCGTACAGAACCAAAAGACTATGTATTTAGCACTAGCAGATTAAATTATTGGATATGGTCTATCTAGCTATGGCAGAACATAATAAAACATACTTACAAAAAATATATGACATACAAATTAGGATGTTAAAAATTATAGTTATTTATTTATTTATTTATTCATATAACAATTCGCATTGTGTTTGAAATAATACATTAATTAATTTATTACAGCTAAAAATAGTAAAATATGAATTTCAAACAATAAATTTCGCTAAAAAAAAAAAAAAAATAATCAATAACTTACGATAAAATTATGTATAAAGATTGTAAATAGTTATTATATATAAGATTGTAAATATTATTATGTCAAATTATTATAAATTTCTAATAGTGTGTTGAATATATTTTTAATGTCATAAGTAAATGGCAGATTCAAGAAGGTAAAGTACTAAATATAAAAACTATTCACCATCATCTGTCACAATTCAGATATGGAATATAAACATTTCTTTAACAGGAAAGCTTTAAGTTTAGCTTTGAAAAGTGTACCTCTGTAAATCAATGATCTTAAATCAGTAGGCAACCTATTAAATAATTCTACTGCTGGATATTTAGAGCAATGTTTCGCAATATTAAGTTTAGGTGCAATTTTATTTTTTATAACTTTTCTTCTAGTGTTCTCTCTAAGTTCGCGTTCGTCTTGTGATTCGTGCTCGTGTATGTATTTTGCAAAGTGGCAGAGTAGTACCAAAATATATAAACTTGGTACAGTTAATATACCAAATTTTTTAAAATATTCTTTACATGACTCTTGTTGTGGGATTCTGACAATCGTTCTTAACGCACGTTTTTGTAGTATAAAAGCTCTTTGGCAATTATACCCGTAACTATTCCCCCAAAACATAATGCTGTATCGTAACCATATAAAATAAAGCTTAAATTTAAAGACAACTATCATCAGTTATTTGAATATTGTAAAATAATAGATGTATTTGATAAAGTAAAACTAGCTATAATATCACAATATGCTAACGAAATTGATAATTTAAGTAATAAAATAAGACCCAACAACTTAAGATGTTTAGAATACCTACCATTATATAATCTGCCGAAATGTAACAATGAATATGGAAGAAGGACCTGGAGGTACCTGTTACCTAACTTGTTGAATAAACTCCCAAAGCAATTAACTAATAAATTAAAATCAAAGACAACTTTGCAAATAAAACGACTAATAAAATATTACCTTAAAGTGGATCAATACAAAGTTCCTCCAGATCTTTCACAAATACATAAATAATTTAATTTTAATAACAAAATATTTTAATGTAAACAAGCGAGACGCCTCACTCGCACATAATCTTTCAGTATTAAGATTAAGCGATGTGTGATTAAACAAAACTATGTAATGTTTTTCTTTTGAAATAAAAAGTTTTTAATTTTAATTTTTTTATCAATAAAATTCGAAGAAATATATAAACAAACCTACTTTCTCAGACGGAGTCACGAGCAAAAGCTATATCACGAAATAGGTGACATGCATTATACATCACTCATCCATCATGCACTGATATACTCAAAGAGGTCAGAAACAAATTTGAATTTGATAATTTGTTGCGAAATGAACCTTCGTGAAGTCATATTTATTCAGTTCCTTGCTGGAGTCAATGTACCAGGAGATAATGGGGCCAGGGAGCTGGTTTAGGTGGATCTTACGTGATTTTGATCACGTAGTTGCCTATTACTCATCAAGATGGGATCGAAGGAACCAAATTTTGTTCTAATGACGTAATGAGCAAGGAGGTACGGTCAGTAACAAAACTCCATTCGTCATCATCATTTAAGACGTCCACTACTGGACAAAAATCCAATAACACTGTCAATATTAAAAATATTAAAAAATTGACACAAACCATCCATAAACATCCGTAATCCTACCATAAACTGCTTTATAAATAATTGATAAGAGTTAATAATACTTTTTTTAATTTTACTCCTGCCCTGTTTTTAATTTAATAAAATATTTTGCTCACTAATTATATGCTAAAAAAAACTGGAGTGTTAATCGATTTGTTTTGCTGATTGTACTGTAAAGGACTGATGCTTTGATCAAGCCTCGTTAATATAATACTTGCTGACATTCAATCATTCAAATATGGAATATCTTGAATCAAGAAAACGATTCTCGTTTTCTTCAGAGGATGACATATAGAATCTGGTGAGGGCTCCGCGCAGAACTAATTTAGTAGGAGTGTGAATTATAATATAAAAGAAGCTTAAAATATAGAGGGCTTCAGCCCCATTTAAATAGAGTCCCTCTAGTTTTATTATTTATTTAGTAAACTCCTACAGTGAGGTTCGAGCCGTCACAGTACTATGCGAACATACGTCTTCTTTTGACCATAATCAACAATCAACGGAGAATAGAGCTACCTCGGGTATCTGAAAGCTCTTTCAAGTTATTTTCGTGCAATCTTACGTATACGTATTACAGTAGGTATTGCTTGTTTTCATATTGGTAAATCAATCACAAACAGTTTACATAATAATTTTATTGCACTGATTACACCCTGCATATAATATATTAACCTTAAAATCTCGCCTGTATGAATAAGGATGATGACTAACAAAATTTGTTTTGTCCGTTGTGTAGATTATTAGAAAATATTGGACACTTATTTTTTCTTTTTTTACAAAATCAAAAGATTACGGCGATACATTGAGTTAAAACATCGCGTGACGTCACGTGTAGCTAGATTTTATACGTACAAGTGACGTAGCGAGCCCCCACTCCTCAACATTAATGCGTGTTATATAAGTAATTTTCTATTAATATGATAAAGCAAAAAATACGTGTCTAATATTTTTTTATTATCTGACTGACGGACTAAATATAATTTTTTTTTTACCCAGGCATCATTCCTATTCACGGAATAGTAGGTAGGGCAGAGGTGGGTACCTACCTTTTTTTTTTTTTTTTTTTTTTTTTGTGGATGGGAAATCATCAAATGACTTCTCCCGCTCTGGGCAGAGCGGGAGGGCGTCTCAGACTTTTACTGACTAAAACCCACCCGTGTTCCTTCAGCTGCCCCTGCCAGGGCCACGGTATCTCTTTCGAACTACCCGCGACCCCGGCGGCATCGGCCCAATTGACCCCGTCACTGCTGACATCTCTTTGAGGCGCGCGTGGAACACAACGCGCAGTCGACCCAGGCCTGGTCCTTACCGGACGGCGAGCTGCCCATTACTCGTCGTCCGCAAGCCCGTGCCTACGGTGGTTACCTACCTAAAGTATATTTCGTGAGTTTTTAGTTCATAATATTCTTGCTAATTTTGTCAGAAACAGATGTTAATATTTTATCATCCATTGCATACCGAGACTCCTCCATGCTCTCTGGAGCACGTTATGCTGTTGGTCCCGGCTGTCATTCACAGATCTGTGACAGTCGTTACGGGTCGTCAGGACCCTGATTGCGTAACCCACTATAAATCGGAATCGGTTTCATTTTGACAGTTCAACAACATTCATTGCGTTGTTTACGATGAGCAATTTGCTTCAAAATGATTCAGATTCCGATCAACAACAGTGTGTTACGCAATTAGGGTGCAGAAGCCCGAAAGTCTGACAACCAGTCTTACCAACGGGTATGGTGTTACCCAGTAACTGGGTTGTGGAGATCAGAAGGCAGTCGCTCCATGTAAAATACTGGTATTCAGCTGCATCCAATTAGACAGGAAGTAGATGACCCCAACATAGTTGAGAAAAGGCTAGGCAGATGATGAAGTGTTAATTTTTTTAGATTGCTAAAACGTCAGGGATCACAAATCAAAGCCTTTTTATTTCGTTTTTCAAGCAAAATAAATTAATGCTGGAACATATTACAATAACAAATCAGTAAGTTGTCAACAACACCACGCTTTCATGTATTATTTATATTTTTAAATAAAATCATAACATTAAACTGAGTTTGTGCTTGTGGCAATTGAATTTTAAAATAGAGGGGGAAGTATATTGGCTATCAATTAATAATGTAACATGACTTTTTTAGAGTTCCGTATCAAAATGGTAAAAAGGAAACCAGGTGCAACTCAGTCTGTCACAGCTGGATACCTCAAGAACTACTAATGCTATCAACTTGAAATTTGGAACAGTTTTAGATGAGGTTTGCCCAACTATTTTGCAAATAAGAAAGAAATAAACCTTTAAAATGTATATTTTTTTTGCAACAGGGACAGAAAAGGGGTTTTTAAAAATTCTTATGTGGTGTACTAGTGTATGTGGGGTATCATATGAAAGAACGCTGTTTACATATTCTCAAACTTTTTTCTTTTTTTAAGCCGCATAGTTTTCGAGTTTTGATGAAAAATGTAAAAAAAAAAATACCGTTCGCCCCCTCTCTGCAGTTTGCATAGAGAAAAATCAGAAATTATTCTAAGTGATAGAAGTTAGTTAGTTAGTTAGTTAGTGTGATTACAGGAAAAATTAAAAGATGTCTGTCACACTTTTTCAGAAATCGGAACGGAACCCTCCGACTCACTATTGACTGAGTTTTTTTTATTTGTTAGATTAGATAATACAGATTTTAGGGTTACCGACATTATTTCTTAGATAATACAGATTTTAGGGTTACCGACATTATTTCTTAGATAATACAGATTTTAGGGTTACCGACATTATTTCTTAGATAATACAGATTTTAGGGTTACCGACATTATTTCTTAGATAATACAGATTTTAGGGTTACCGACATTATTTTCTTAAATATAGATTTATTTTGTTCGGAGGTTTTGCATTGTAATGATTCTGTAGATTTTTTAAACTTTGATTAAATGTGACATAACATAACATCACGGCTGTCTTCCCCGATGGGGTAGGCGGAGGTGTAGGTACTGTGAGGACTAGGACCTCACAGGGGATAGCTACGCTATAAATTAAAGAGGTAAACCAGGGATATCATTATATTACAGAACTTTTCCAACAATCCCTTCGGCCCGTGGCCACCTGATTTCTGTCACTTATTTTTAAATCTTAAATCAAAGTTTGTCTCTTAGGGACTATTTCACCATGTCCGAATAAATTCAAAAATGGAACAGAATTTGTATGAAATTATCTGCCAAATAAATTAATAGGAACTTAATCGTAGGTGATGAAAACATCCACGTCATATTTAAACTTCCACGGAGGTTGTATGCTAAAACGCATAAGGTTCAAAGACTACAGTACGCACGGCTACAGATTAAGCTATACAGTTCCAGTATAAGCTGATCTCGCATTGTATAAGATTTCCTTACAATGAGAGGTCAGTGTAAACTGGAAATGTATAGTTTGATGTATAGCCGTGTGTACCTATCTAGAAACAATATTTCGCCAGTTATGTGTAGATCCCTTAACATAATATGTATACCTACTAAAATGCTTAAATGTTACTTACGAGTAATATTAAATCGTTCCATAATAACGAGCGTTAATGTTTTTCTAAACTCAATCAGAGAATTTTCTACTAATTGTACTGATAAAATAATTAATAATCTTTTGATTTTAAATGTACCCGAATTTTTATTTTTGTAAAAGTTAATGACACAAAGAAGATACGCAGTAAAAAAAAAACAATTTTAAATTTCACTCAACTTTTTTAAATTAAAAAATATGGTCGTGTACTAGGTACCTACTCCAGTTAGGCTGGTTATGGTACATACATTCGATATTAATCATAGAAGGTTTTATGCATGCGCGCTTGGAAGGGGGGAGTCGAATGGAAATTATGTGGTTTTAAAAATTATAATTCTTGGACAATATGGCGTCTTTTTCCGGTCAAAGTCATTGCTGATGATTTTTAAAACGGTCAAGAACGTGCGTGAATATTATTATCATTTTGATTATGAATTTACTGTCTGTAACTTTTCATGAATGATTTTAATGATGTTTTCTTGCTTAAAAGGTGACTTGAAACGTAAAGAAACGCACTTATGTTAATTGATTTTTTTTTTCTTATTGTTTTATTTAAAAATAACTTATAGCAGCAGTATTCATCCATCTGGTTTTTATAACAGAGCTAGATTATAAAATAAAAGAACACAATACAGCTACTTCATTTGAATGCGAGTCAAATGCAACATTAATCATCTTTGCGTAGGAACTAACACAAAATGAAATATTATAAAAGTAATATATAAACCACAGAACAAATATTACAACAAAATCGACAGCTTCCATTCCTATAAAAGTATAATTCCAATCCAGTTTCATAAATCACAATATTATAAATATTAAAAATACAATTTTTCATACATAACTCCAAGGTTTTGACAACATTTACGAAAATAAACTTCTGAAGTATCATTAATATTATTTAAAACGATTTGTAGGCATGTAATGCACATTTAGGCTATTGTGGCCTGTTGTAGCCTGTTGTAGGCCATTGTGGGCCTTTGTTACTGTAATCCTTTTGTGATAAGTTAATAAAGTGTGGATTTTCAAGCGGTCTGCGTTTTGCAATTGTCGCAAGACAAGGTGCAAAAAATATGTTCGGACATGAATGACCGATGTATTTGTGTACAGGGCGTTTTATTTGGAGCTACAGTATTTTTAAAATGGTTTTTCTGCTAATATGACAGTGACATTTTATTTTTTTTAATTTTTAATGAAAGTCACGTTTTTTGGTTGAAAAAAAAAGAGTATAACCCAACTATCAGTTAAATTCGAAGACAAAATGGAAATTAAGTCAAAGTTTAAGTACCTACAGTTGTTGATTTCCATTTTCAAGTGTTATTTATGTTTACAGGATTCCTATTCTCTGGATCTTCAAACATACTTTTGAAGAAACGCGACAAACCCTCTGATGAAAACAAACATTTGTGGAAGTGAGCAGGGTTTATTCGAACTTGTGGCTAAGTCACAGCCGCACGGGTCGATCGATCAGGTTATGCTACGCTTGCCGCGATTTATCCCTGGATGGGTGACCATCTTTACATACCAAGACCACTCCGTGCCTCGGAAAGCACGTAAAGAAGTTGGTCCCGGCTGTCATTCGTGGATCAGTCGTTACGGGTCTTCCGAAGCCCGAAAGTCTGCAACCAGTCTTACCAAGGGAAATCGTATTACCCAGTAACTGGGTTGTGGAGGCCAGATAAGCAGTCGCTCCATGTATATTGCTGGTAGACGAGACTGGAAGCCGACCCCAACATAGTTGAGAAAAGGCTAAGCAGGGTTTATTCGGCAATTTTTTTTTTTATAATTTCTCAAAAACATCACGCTGTATGTAATGTGTGTCGTGGCAGCGGGCGGTGTAGGCTGGTCACTAAAGCTGCGGACACAATACAAGGACAGCTCGTAATTCGCACGTCTGCACTAGCCCGCACGAGGCGATGCATGGTTGGAGGAAAGTACGGATGCATGATATGGTTAGGTAAATTTGAGGTGAAATTTCGGGATGTGTTTGCAAATACCTACTTTATTGGTAACGGACTTTGTTAGAGGTTATTGTATGACGATGAAAATAATTATCTGGAGGATAGCTACATAATGGTATAGCTTTCTGCGATTAACGACCACTAATCAACCTTTCACGCCTGTTGATTTTCCAATATTGATTAGAACTCCCGCATTTTTGATGTAAGTAATATTTGAACGTATAAGCAAGATGCTATAGTAAAAGTACAGCTAACACTTTCGTGTAGCCATACATACTGAACCCACCTCATCCATCCTTCAAGCCTCAATCACCGCATTGTGGTCAAGTCGACCATATTGTCCACTTTAGAAAAAAATAAGGATTATAATCTTGTAATACATTCTCGACAATAGATCGGGACACCGCGTGAACATGTTTTTTTTTTTCTAAAAATTAGGAATAAGTGGGCTTCAGTTGCTTGTAAAGGGTTAAGAAGGTATGTGGGTAAAATATCGATAGTTTTTATTAGATTGGGATCAATTATTATATATTATATTTAAAATTGTTTTGCAAGTACCTTTTTTGAATATTTTTTCATAGGTATTTTATCTTTCGTAACACACATTCACGTCTGTTCAGGTAAATTAAATAAATTAAATTAATTAAATAAATTAAATTAATTAAACCATAAATGGTTTAATTAATTTAATTTATTTATTTATATCGGACAACAATAAATAAAGTCCATTTTGTTAGTAAACATCTTTTATCTAACTTGTGTTTAACTTGTGTTCGGGATGGCCCGAATATACTTAGGTACACTAGCAGTGTAATATAAATGGTTGGGCAATCCTAAAAAAAATAATATTCAGAATAGTTATTGGCATTTCCAAATATTCTATTGTAACAAAATGAGATGAACTGGGTAACACTTTGGGTAGGTAGGTACCTAATATTCATAAAAATTGGATCATATAAATTTTAAAAATTCACAAATACTTGTTTGCCTACAACAAAAGATTTATACACATGTTCAACGCGTGTTTTACGTCAAATTCCTTACATAAATGTCATGTTAAGCAATTGTTTAGCCTTAACAACTGATAAGCACAGTTTTGTGGTAAGGCCGTTAGATTTTAATTTATGAAGACGTTGACTTAAACCTATTATCAACATTACGAACCAGTATATGTAACTGTTTTTTTCAATTCCAACACTAGGTACTTACTTCTTTTCCTTTCAAACCACAAATCATCGACAAATAATCCCTTTTAAATAAATCCCATCCCTACCCCACAAAAACTGCGGATATGTAGCAAAATATCCGAAAGCAAGGTGCTCGCTGACCACCGGTACATCACTGAAAAAAGCGCAGCGGACAAAAATGAACACAATTGCATCCGATGATGGATCACCCATGTGTTGTCCGACGAATGTCTGTGGTAAGGGTTGGGTTAGTAGGGAAAGGATGTTTATTTATTTTATTAGGAAATAGAGTAATTTGTGGTTAATATTGTTTTTGTGATACTATTTTAAGAAGTGTAGTCTTTTAGTGTTCAGTTGAAAGGCTTCTTAGTTAAATTACAACATTAGGAAAAAAAATCACATGTCAGAAAAGTGATTGTGACCTCTGAGTTTGTTTCGGTTTTTTTCTTCTCAGAATTGTTGATGGAAAATACCGACCTCATCTAGTTTAGAAAATATTATTGAAGTGTAGGTAAAAATGTTTGCATACAGTTGTTTTGTTAGCAACTAAGTCTGTTGCTAACAACAGTAAACAATTGTGCGTTGCATGATGCTCGACTTGATTTAGAAGACACTTTCTGTATTTTGTGATTTTTATAAAATAAGATGAATTTGTAAAGAAAAATTTACTTTAAAAAGTAATAAAAACCGACTTCAAAAACAAAAAGGAATAAAATAACTTTCATAAAAAACGTAACAGCTTCTGAAGTCGGTGCCAAGCTAAGCACCATTGAAGAATTGAAGACACCAACTTCAGAAGCTTATAAGTTTTTATGAAAGTTATTTTATTCGTTTTTGGTTTTTGAAGTCGGTTTTTACTTTTTTTAAAGTAAAATTATTTTTCCATATTTAGTTGAATATACAATTATAATAAGTAAGCCCAAGACGAACAAAAAGAAGAGTCATCAAAATTGGCTTTGAAATGCCGGAGATACACAGTACATTTATGCATATAACTTCGTACATAAGAATAATTATATAATGTATTATATATTAAAACCTTTCTAAAAGTATGTAGATCAAGTTAGTGAAGAATCGTCAAAATTGGTTCATTAGTTTTTGAGAAAATCGCGAACAAACATACATACATACCTACCTACAGGTCGAATACAGAACCTCCATTTTTGGAGTCGGTTAAAAATAGAAATGATTAGGTAATATACAAAACAAAAGGAAAAATTATATTACTGAAATGAAATTACACGTTTGGAAAACTCATGATTACAAGGCAATTGACGCACAACCGCATAAATACTGACGTAAGTGGAAATCTGTTGCTCTCTGGCTAAAACGTATGAGTGTACTGGCGACAAATTATAATTAGGAAAAACTGTAAAAAAAAATCAATGACACTATTAAAATACGTTCTTCAACCAGTAGGAAAATTGGAAAAATTCTCGTAAAAAACATGTTATTTCCTTGTTTACGAAGGCTCGAGAAATATCAAAATCAGAAGTCATTCATTCTATAACAAGGCTGAAAATCAGCTCTTTTTGAACGTCAAAATTATATAAGACACTCCAGCAGCATAGTTGTTGGTTCAGTTAGATGAACTTGACACTATACAATAGTATGCAGAGTAATTCATCATCATCTGCTTGGCCTTTTCCCAACTAATTAGGATCGGCTTCCAGTCAAACGGGACGCAGCTGAATACCTACTGGTATTTTACATTGAACGACTAATTACCTAATAATGTTAATTACTTTGCATACTAATAAAGAATCCAAACACAAAACATTCAGTTAAATTATTTGACGTAATGTCAATTAGCACACGCCAATATACCTACCAACAAAAACATTGAAAACTACCAAATCACTTTTGCAAAAGCCCTTTCCGTATCAATCTAACCCAATCTCAGATTAACCAGAAGTGTCTGCGCGCGTGCTTACCGCGATTAAGACTCCTAAACTTTGTATTTAAGCTTTATTTCGTTGTAATAAGGTTCATTTTCGTTTGTTGATTGATGAAATATTTCGCTAAGTGCTTGTATTGTCATTTATTATGTCTTCCGCACGCGTCCATCGATGCGTGTTTATCGAATGTTTCAACCGATGCGATGTCTGAATCGATATAACACATCATTTATTATCATTCGAAATTCGAATGATAACCTTCCATCTTTTTATTTGGTTTTGAGTTAAACGACGCCATTTTTTGTGAGTCGAGATGTTAAGTAAATTAGATGTTTACCAAGTATTTTTGAAGACTTTTAGTGAGGCAAAGTCGTTACAGCTTGAAATGCCCTTGTAAAATTTCTACAATAAGTATATCTGTATTTTTCGCTCGTGGCAAGCTCGTGTTAAGTAATAACAGCTGCAAGGGTCGATCCATCAGGTTAAGCTACGCTTGCCGGGGTTGGTCCGTGGAAGGGTGACCATACGAGTACATACATGCCGAGACTCCTCCGTGCCTCGGACTGCACGTTACACTCCTACCAACTTATCTGTGAAATGGCGAAAATTGGAACTACGGCCGTCATATTGAAATGTCATTCGATTGTGCCGACGCATGTCATTCGATTGTGTCGACGCATCGACGGTGGCGTCCTCTTTCAGTTCACAGATAAGTTGGTAGGACTGTAAGCTGTTGGTCCCGGCTGTCTTTGTCGGATTCGTGGATCTTTGACAGTCGTTACAGGTCGTAAGAAGCCCGAAAGTCTGACAACTAGTCTTTTACCAAGGGGTATCCTTGTATTACCTCAGATTATATCCAGATATTGGGTTGTGGAGGTCAGAGAGGCAGTCACTCCATGTATTACTGGTATTCAGCTGCATTCGGTTAGACTGGAAGCCGACCCCAACATTGTTGGGAAAAGGCTAGTCAGATTGATTGAGCTGTTTGTTTTATGGTTTAAGTACATAATAAAGAGTATTTTAACTTGTAATGGTTAAGTTCTGATTTTTTTTAAACAACATCAGCTGAGTACTGTTTGCTAAGCTTTCTAGTTGGCTATGTTGTAATTTATATATTTATAGTGTCTTCTTATCTTTCTTCTTCTTCTTAGCATGTCAATGTCAATAATAACTCGAAAAAATCACACTTATTAATCACATCACATCACATCACACTTCACACTAATATTATAAAGGTTAAAGTTTGTGAGTGTGTGTGTGTTGTATGTATGTATGTATGTAAATGTAGTATTCCCGTGGGATGAGCAAGGAATTCAAATATACATATTTGTTACTCTTTCAAACTCAAACGGCTCGAACGATTTTGATGATATTTGGTGTGGAAGTAGCAGAAACACTGTACACAAATAGCACACATAGGCTACTTTACATCCTGAAAAAATGTAGTGTTCCCGTAGGATGAGCATTTTTTTTGTGAACAACTTTCTCACCGATTAAATAATACACGTTAACACGCCGTACGGGGTAATACCGCGGGGCGCAGCTAGTAAAATATAAAAGTAAAACATACATAATTGAAGATTTTTAAATTTGTTTGGCCCAAGAGTGCGTATGTAAGTACTTAACTCATTTAAATCATGTATCTTGTAATGTGTGTAATCAATCAATCAATCTGCATAGCCTTTTCCCAACTATGTTGGGGTCGGCTTCCAGTCTAACCGGATGCAGCTGAATACCAGTATTTTACATGGAGCGACTGCCTATCTGACCTCCACAACCCAGTCACTGGGTAATACGATACCCCTTGGTAAGACTGGTTGTCAGACTTTCGGGCACCTGACGACCCGTAACGACTGTTAAAGATCCACGAATGACAGCCGGGCCCAACGGCTTAACGTGCTTTCCGAGGCATGGAGGAGTCTCGGTATGTAAAGATGGTCACCCATCGGCAAGCGTAGCTTAACCTGATGGATCGATCCGTGCGGCTGTTATTACTTAGCCACGAGCTCCTCTGTAATGTGTGTAATCATTATCACAATATGCCTAGAGCTTCTAAGCTCCTGTGAAGCGCAAGACATGGAACGTCAACAAGGAGGGGTTGCCCCCCGAAATGACAGATTCCGGAATCGTAATCCAGTGATCATTTCACCCGCTTTATTTCTGATGTTTATCCATGTCGGTTATCTTTTAATTATGTTAAGTTATATATGTCGGAGGAGAATGTCGGCGTTCGTTGCCGAACTAGTCGTCGTCTATTGTTGTAGCCGAAATAAGACTCAATATGCACTCTTGTTGTAATTAGATCGATTTAACAAACAATCAGTTAAAAGGTAGCACACACGAATCGGATGGAACTGGATTCGTATCGGAACGCGGCGAGGTCGGGGCGAGGTTCGGTGTATAATCACGAAGTCCTCGTCAGGTACAGGAACCTTGAATGACAGCCATCATCTGTCACTGTTGTTTTCACTCGCAAACTCAAAATGACATTGACAGCTAGCACAGTGATGCCAACTCCCGTTTCCGAACACACCCAAGTCGGTACAACTTGACGTTCCGTTCAGAATCCACGACATATAAATAACACGCCTATTTGAAAAAACATTAAGTTCTTATTGCCTCTGGTCTAGAGCTCTACCCCCAAAAAACTGATTTCCTGGCAACGGTCGTGAACGTCAACTGCCCTGTGGAATGCAATGACACTCTTTCATCGAAAAACATCGCCAAAATTACATGTCTGCGAAATCGCGTGTATTGTTATCCTCATAATGTTAATTAGCCGAAAAATATTCAGTAGATTTCTCTACTTTACTTCAAACGCCGCACATTGAGCAAAAAACACATGATCCTGGACAGAATTGACAATAAAAATGCCACCCAAATATAATTATTTATGGCGCATTAAACGGCGCAGAATTAAGTTATTAAGTAGTGTAAAATTGGGTGAGCATATTAGAATTAGCTTTCTTCCTTGGTGGTAAGCCAAGAGGTGGGATGAACATGCAAGTGGCCTTTTCGAGTACTTATTTAAAGGATTACTCACATTACGTCCACCGAAGGACATTGCTCGTCTTTTGTTAAACTTGTTTTGTTACGAGAAAGCTTCCTCTTCACATTTTATTTACTTACGATATGGAGGCTCAAATATTTGGAACCGAATTTTGAATGACAATGACCATGCATTGGTACTTGAGGACAAAAAATATGAGACACTTTCTTTCTTGTTGTGCGCGAATATAGGAACGTAGAAACGAAAATTTATTGGATCTTGTAATATTTCAATTTAAAGGGTATTTTGCGTGCATGTTTTTTCCCTTAATATTCCTTCGTTGTTAATTTAAATTTAATATACATACCTACTTTGTAACTTGCAATGTCAAGGACTATTTTTGTAATGATAGAACACAACATATAAGGTTTTTGGTATCACAGTGACAGCAGAACACTGACTCCTGAGTCACAGGATCACCTAGAGCAGGAGTCAGGGTTTACCTTATCTGTTTGACCTTTGTTAACCAAGTTATGTATCCTAGTCTTAAGTAATGTCAAAGGTTTTTGTATTATTAAAGATTTTTTTTTTTTTTTTTTATTCAAAACAATATTATGTCAATAGTTACTTGGTACTTCTACATACAAAATTAATATGGAATAACTACGTCTTTATCTAATTATAAAAGGGAAACTCCTTTGGGATCCATAATCCTTTAAAAATGACCACTAATATTGTTAATAGAAACCCTTCAACCTTTCATAAACGAAGATTTATGTTAAAGTGTGCAACAATTGTATAGAAACCGAAAAAAATGAAAGGAAGCGGCGCTAACTTCTAGAAACGATAATCCCTAAGGAATTGCAACCCTTCTGAGTTCTGTGGTCTTGGTCATTTTGGACATTTTTTCTTTGTCCAGACAAGTTGTTGAATGGGAGCATTGTGCGCGCGTAACTTACAGGAAGCTATTCTGTTCAATTGTCCACGCTTCGATGGTCAATTTGTATACATATTAATATAAGAAAGTAGTTGAATTATGTTAAAAAGGGAATTTATTTATGCATTTTGTTTAGCTAGAGGCATTTAGGGATATGAGTGTTTGTTTATCAGTAGGATGATTAAATACTCAATAGCTATAAAGTTTAGGCTTGTCCTCTACATTGGGACTGGCGAAATGTGGGTGATATATTGTTATAATGTACCTACACCTCTGCTTTACCAACAAAAACCAGGCGTGATTATGTTATGGGTTTGTGTGTATGTTGTGTAGATTATGTGTTTGTTTAAAATAAATAAAATAACATTTATTGAAATAGTAAGTATACAAAAAAGTGTAAATATGTAGTTCAGTAGTAAATATTAATCTAGGCTTATAATAATAACTAGCTGCGCCCCGCGGTTTCACCCGCGTAGACCGGGATAAAAAGCAGCGGTATGAAAAATAGATGTTAGCCGATTCTCAGACCTACTCAATATGCTCACAAAATTTCATGAGAATCGGTCAAGCCGTTTCGGAGGAGTACGGGAACGAACATTGTGACACTAGAATTTTATATATAAGATAATAAAATAATCTGGATAAAAACTAAGATATGACAAATATAAAATTACAATTGCAAAAAAAAAATGTTTGTGTCCATCATGCCCATTTTGTTTTGGATTTCCGTCATGGCGGGTTACTTTGACTCTAGGGCATAACTTTGGCCCAAATCGAGACAAATGTTTAGTGTCATTCATGTCATTAAATCCACACAACAGTATCGCGAGTACCTACGTCTATATCGACGACTATTAGTTACCGAAGGAAATACGACGTTCGGTTGTGTTCTCGCGACACGGCGGCGCAGGCAGTTTAAACATTTGTCTCTATTTGGGCCAAAGTTATGCCCTAGGCCAGGCAGGCACCTGCACTGACGGTATACAATGTGATGTGACACACCTTATAAATCATGCTGATCATTTCATGTGACGATGATCAGAAAAATCTTTTTGTTATAATTATGAAACAGGGAAATATCGGTGTTATAAGTAATAAGCGTCAGTCAACCATGAGTGAATGCGTCGCAAACGTTACAAAAGTTTTGTTCTCATTTTGGTAATCTTTTGTGATACGAAATTGTGACTAAAAGTTATTAACAGAAATTACATTTAAAACGGAAACCTCGTAATAACAAATCAGATTTTTTTATATAGTAGGTAGACTCGTGCACCCTGGACAGTCAACATAATCAATATTCCTGACTGTCTCATCTTTTCATAACATTATGACCTACTACTTTCTCATACAGCTTCTCTCGACATGAAATAACCTGCTGTCAGCATCAACAAATTCAGCATTTGACCTACCAGGAAACTTGAAGAGCCAAAACAAAAAAAAAAACAAAATCAAATGAACCAAAAAGTTTACAAACACAAAAGTATGAATAACTTCTTCAAAACATCTTCAGGTCGTCGGCACACTTACAGTATTTCTGCTCAAACTGATTCATAAAGCGCTAATTCGTATCTTTTTAAATGCAAATTAGCAAATGCGTGATTTTCCGCCTTCGCTTGTATTGTAGCACATAATTGATAGGTAATTACAGAAGTTCGGCTCTATCATCTGATTAATCTCATCCCAACTATGTTGGGGTCGGCTTCCAGTCTAATCAGATGCAGCTGAATACTAGTATTTTATATGGAGGGAGTCTATTCTGACTTCCACAACACAGTTACTGGAAAACACGATACCCCTTGTTAAGACTGGTTGTCAGACGTTCGCTGGGATCAACGATGATTTCCGAGGTATGGAGGGTACTCATTACGTAATATATGGCCACCCATCCTCGGTCCGACTTCGGCAAGCGTAGCTTAATACTACAAATATAGTTTGTAAGTAAATTGTTGCTCTAATGCGGGCGCTAATAGTCACCGCCTCAGGTATGTGAGCGGTGAGACGGGGGAGGTAGACAAAGGTGAAGCTGACTCAGTCTGGCAATCTTGTCAAAGGTGCCCGTCGTCCCCCGTCTCACTACAAACATACCTCAGGCGGTGACTAGCACTTGCGCGCGCACTACGTTAATGAGTCCATGTTACTTGTAACTAAATGTTTTAAATATTATATTATTAACCTTAATTGACCGACCCCCGTATGTGTGTGTGTGTGTGCGCATACATTTTCGCTAATGTGGAGCTGACCTTCTGTACTTCAATCTATTTTGCGGTTGTTTTGCTATGTAAACAAAAGGATAAAGCGTTTTTAGTATAAGAACGGGGTCAAGCGGTGTGTGGGTTTCTTTCACTTGTGTCAATTTCATTGTGTTTGACTTGAATGAATGAAATGCACCGAGACACGTTTTTATTAATATGAGCGTGTAAGATGCTACTGAAGAATAAAGAAAGAACCCTACCCAACAAGGTGTAATTTAAATAAATCATCATTATGAACAACTTTTTCTACATGACCAAACCTGATAGTAATCCTAGCGTTGTGAGATCGGTATCATACTTTCTTACAGTGATGTCAACTCCGGCTACCCAGGGTGGTGGCACGGCGTCACGCACGTGTGCATATCGCCAATTGCCAACATTCGTGTTGTTACCTATCATTCCTCACAATCTTGTGGCGACATGAATGAAGACGCAATGGAGAATCACATTGACAGACATATTCAGATCGAAATGGACGCTAGAAGTAGAACTGAAGAACATTTTTTTTTATTTTAATGTTGATCAGGAACAAATTGATCCGAGCTTGGTATGATTGATGGTAATGGTGAGCAAGTTGAACAGTGCACGGTAGTCGGAGCTCAGAAAAAAACCAAGGTCAACAAAATTGATGTCAGCTTACAAAGATAAATTAGGTACCAAAACAGTTCGCCTCGGCCAAAATGTTTAAGGTGAGTAGTGCCGCCAACTAGCGCCACCATTGAGAAAAAAATCATAAGATATGGAACATTTTGAAATATCCTATGCTCACATTTTTACTCAGATGAGGTGAGGTCAAAAAAATCAACAATCTAGAAGTACCTTCAAACCTAGGTGGTTTAGTTCTACCTCTTCTGACTAAAAATGAGAGCATATGAAATTTCAAAATGGTTCGTGGAGGTCAGATAGGCAGTCGCTCCATGTAAAATACTGGTATTCAGCTGCATCCGGTTAGACTGGAAACTAACCCCAACATAATTGGGAAATGGCTAGGCAGATTATGTGTGTGCGCAGACACAGGTGCACTCTCTCTTCCCTCACTCTCATAGTCACAACTGGAGAGAGATCAGGCGCAGGGTCAACGGCTTAACGTGCTTTCCGAGGCACGGGGGTAGCACACCGCCAACATCCAAACTCCGGGTTGTAACTAAGAAATTACAATGGAAAAATCCTAACACTTTGTCCGACCCGGGAATCGAAACAGGGACCCCACTGTCAGTAGTCGCACTTGTGACCACGAGGCCAAAGGGGTAGTCTTAGAGGTATAGCTACATACATACACATTGATCTACCAACAAATGAATAAATCTTCATTAAATTCTCATAAAACAATCGCATTTGGTCACCTCTCTCGCTCGCACGGGACCAAATATTGAAAATATGCTTTTATGAAAAAAAAAATCAATTAGCGAACTGGTAAATAGTATCAATTTAATAGGTAAGTACTATTAATTAAATTCACATTTATATTGTGTTATCTAATAAACTTATTGTCTGTTCTGTTCTGTTCTGTCAAGGTGAGTTAAATAAATGCCACAATAAAAATGATTTTTTTTAATAATTACCTATTCAATTAATATTAAGTATTTACTAGTTCGCTAATTGGTTTTACATTTTTTAAAAAATCATCTTTTCATTTAACATTCTTAAAATTTGGTTCCATGCGACAACCCTCTTAATTCTGCCTACTCCATCAAACTAACTAGCTAACCTAAGTGCTACTGCAGTTCAACAAGTGAAAGGGAACCGGGTTCGGTGCTCGGTTGATCACAGCTTCCTTGTTCCGACTCGGTAATATATACCTACGTACTAGTACTTCCTACGGTTAGTGTCGTTGTACTAATATTATTTGTATTGGAAAGTTGGTGTTTGTTTACGATAGTAACTATTTGGTTTGAAGATAATTTCTTTCGTAATATTGTGAAATTAGATAGATATCCCGATTGCTAAAACACATAACTGAAAAGATTCAAATCATTTTGACAACTTCCACTGTGAGGCCAGGAAACCCGGCCGACGCCCGTTGCTAACTGTGGCAAGATAGGTACCTCTCCCACCCATCCACTATCTATCACCAAATGAACATCTTCCTGCAGGGTATAACATTTCGTGGTCCACTTGGAAGTCCCTGAACCATCTCCGGATACAAGTGGGGAGATACGTATAACTCAAACCTGGTAAAGTGAGGCTATCTCGACGGAACGGCAGCAGGGTGTGGATGTTGAGCTGTGTCACAAACTATGCTCCACCTTCTTCCTGCCCTCTGTACCCCAAAACATCAGCCAAAGTGATCTCTGCACAGCCAACGACGACGCCGTGGAAGTAGCAAAGTTTTACGCCAACAAGATCTTAAGAGCTCATACTACCTTAGCTTTTTATCTCGCTCGCACGATACTGCTCGCGGACTGAGTGAGAGCGAGACTGAGTGCGGTGCTGGGCGCCAATAGTTTAGGTAATTGCGTATAGCGGTGAAAATAATGGTAATTTGAAAAAAATAAAAAAAACATAAGACCTGCTCTAGAGTTAGTTCAATTAGTATGCAAAGTTTCATGATCTAATTTGAAGTATTTTTTGAATACCAGCGGTTTATTGTTCGGTTTGGAGGAAATTTTATGGAATTGTGTTTTCATCAAACATAATACTTAACATTAATCTTCAACTTTACCATATATTTATTTCAAAGTTAATGTTGCAGTATTAGCGAAGCATTCCCGATTGAGCACCTATTTTTTGAGTACCAAAGGTGTTCCCATCTGAGCACCAATCAATATTTTAACGTGGTGCTCAAAAGGGAACAATAAAAAATATTCAAACTTTATTCCCTTTTGAGCACCTACGGTAGCTTCTAGTGATGGGGTGTTTAATAAAACATATCGATACAAATTGGCAGTACTTTAGGACATCATGGGATACCTTGAGAGCATTGAGGAGCCATACTCCTCTCCTCAAATGACTTAGCATGTCATTTGAGGCAGTGTAGGCTCTACTACTATCGTGCTAGTGACATGAAGAAGAAGACTGTTTCGTTGCCAGTCTGCAGGCCATCATTGTTTTCATAGAGGGATTTTCTGTCTAACGGACATTCTGGACAAGGTCTACGCACATCCTTATGACCTTATGGCATTTAAACGAGTCTCCAATCACCTACACATGTTGTTATTTCTAGCAATCGACCGTGAACCAATGAGAAATGTTTCAGCTCTTTTGCTCTATTAAATATCTGCGTAGCCTTTTCCCAACCATGTTGGGGTCGGCTTCCAGTCTAACCGGATGCTGCTGAATACCAGTATGTTACATGGTACGACTACCTATCTGACCTCCACAACCCAGTAACTGGGTAATACGATACCCCTTGGTGAGACTGGTTGTCAGACTTTCGGGCTTCTGACGACTGAGGCACGGAGGAGTCTCGGAATGTAAAGATGGTCACCCACCCGCGGACCAACTTCGGCAAGTGTAGCTTAACCGAATGGATCGACCCGTGCAGCTGTTATTACTTAGCCACGAGCTCTTTTACTCTATTATTAGTACTTAGTTAATAACTTCTCATAAGCTATATAACTATGATTGGATCGAAGAGCAATACTTAGTAGTTACTAACCTAATAGCGCAGTGAAAGGCGAAACAAGCTGAGAGTTACTGCTTGGTTCCTGATTGACGTTAACTCACTTCCGACTGGTTAGTCGTGTAATACAAGAGTTGGTACTAGATATAAATATTTATGGCGAGTATACGCGCTAACCACCAGCGCCACCATTGAAAAATTAATTTAATAAGATTGGAGATATGGAACATTTTGAAATTTCCTGTGCACACATTTTTAGTCAGATGAGGTAGAATTTTTTGTATTAAAAAAATCAACACTAAATCTCCTCGGTTCGAAGATAACTTCGAACCTAGGAGATCTAGTGTTGATTTTTTTAGCTTATTAATTTTTAGGGTTCCGTACCTCAAAAGGAAAAAAACGGAACCTTTATAAGATCACTTCGTTGTCCGTCTGTCTGTCTGTCAAGACCCTATTACTCAGGCATACGTGGAGGTATCAACTTTAAATTAATATCAAATACGTAGGTTTATGGTCCCTTGGAGCTCTAAAAAAATCAAAGTTCTAAGTCAATGCAATAAAAAATACGGCCATTTATGCACGGGTCGATCCATTAGGTTAAGCTATGGTTGCCGGGGTTAGTCCGTGGGTGGGTGATCATATTTACATACCGAGACTCCTCCTTGCCTCGGAAAGCACTTAAGCCGTTGGTCCCAGCTGTCATTCGTGGATCTTTCGGGTTATCAGAAGCCCGAAAGTTTGACAACTACTCTTACCAAGTGGTATCGTATTACCTAGTTACAGAGTTGTGGAGGTCAGATAGGCAGTCGCTTCATGTAAAAGACTAGTATTCAGCTGCATCCGGTTAGACTGGAAGCCGACCCCAACATAATCTTGAATAGGCTAGGTAGATTGTATATCAATGTATGGGAGAACATTTTTTTCAACTACAATGTTAAGTTTGTTTATGGGATGAATTCTTTTTAACTACAGAACTTTTTATTGTGCGTGGTCCGACACGCACTTGGCCGGTTTTTTTTAGCGTTGTTAGCAGCTCTACTCGCCTTATGGGGATAAGTGCATCATAACGTTTGTGTTTTTAAAATTCCTATAAAACCAAATGTATATGGTTAAATCATTTGGATTTCCCATAATTATGTGGTATTTGACTATATTGTCTACTGCTGTACTAAAACCGAAATATGATTACTTGCAATTTTTTCACTTTATTTTATTTTATTTATTTGGCTCACCAACAATTGAATACACTGATACTTAGGACCTATGATTAATAAAAATAAATACTAGAACCCTATTTCTTTTTAAAACGTTTACAAAAAAAAAATCACGTCCTCAAACAAAAATGTAATAATATTATAAATTTTTCGCATCAATTGCAAACAAGTTATATTAGCTAATAAATTGAGCCAATGACCATAAACTACAGGTTTATAATCTCGCAAGTATTCCCGGCATCTAACATTACCGATCCCGGGCCGGAAGTGGCCGGGCCGGCCCGGCTGCCGGCCGGCTGCCGGCTTTCTCTTCCGGGCGACAGAAAACTGCGAACTTCCCGGACACGGGCCATTTTACAGAATAATAACCGGTTTTAATCAAATATTGAATACGAATGATATGCAGTTTGCTTGAACATTGATTACTTTCTATTACTTATGTAGGTATCGAGTTAGTTTATGTTGTAATGGTAACGGGGTGTAAGGTCTTGTTAAGAGAGCTGTTGTATTTTGTCACCTCTGTCGCTCACATGGGACCAAATTTTCAACTAATATTATAAATGCGCTTTCACGCTAAAACGGCTGATCGGATTTGGATGAAATTTGGCACATGGGTAGGCCATAACCTGGATTACCATGACGTGGGATAATTTCCTACATCCACGCGGGAGAAGCAGCGGACAAAAGCTAGTCTTTAATATTTTTGTCTAAAAAGTATGGCAAACGACGTTCATCCGTCATATTACCGTGTTGTAGACATTTAGAAACTGACCATTGCAACTAAGTCACGACCTAGGTTGCAATATATAGCTCAGTTCAGGTCATAAACATTTTACGAGCGCTCTCAGCGTAGGCGCCGCTCTCATAGCATTAAATGTACAACAATTTACTAAGTGGGACAGGATGCACTTTCTAGGTGCACATACTATTGTAGGTACTTTGATTTGTTTTGAGCTGGTAAGCGAGAAAAACTAAAAATAAAACAAACATTTGAAGAAGATGCGACCTTTAGTATTACTGACATCGCTTTAATTCAATTCAATTCCTTAATTTCAATAATCAATCAATCTACCTAGCCTTTTCCCAACTATGTTGGGGTCGGCTTCCAGTCTAACCGGATGCAGCTGAATACCAGTGGTTTACATGGAGCGACTGCCTTTTTTTTTTTTTTTTTTTTGACGCTGAGAAATGCTTTATGCATCCCCGCTCGTGGGGGACGAGACGGGGTATGTGGGACTCCTGTCGGAATGACAGTATACCCACTAAAACTCAGCAGTGTTCCCACATCGCCGTGATGGGAGGGCCATGGGAAACCGGCTCAGCCTTTACGTCCACAACCCTCCCGGCGCATGCCCGCCTAGCTGGCGGGCCCCGCATGCCCCCCCGGATGGGGGGCTACGGGAATGGCCGGGAACACCTGGCCATTCCCGTCCGACACTGGTGGGGGCCTGTGCAATACAGGCAAGGATGCCCCCACACCCGTTGCCTGCTGGCCCCCACCTGGGAGGAGTCGTCTGCTCCGACCCCTCCTCCGCCCTCGGAGCGGCGCCGCGTGAGGGTCGTCCTCCCGCGCGCGCTCCGCCGCCATTTCGGCCGCAGAGGATAGGGAGAGCGGCCGACGTCATACCGACACTCCTCTTCCCCTGCGGCCCCACCGCGTCCGCCATCAAACGGTGGCGGCCCCGTCAAGGCCGCGGAAGGTAGGGAGAGCGGCGCACCGCAATACCGGCACTCCTCTCCCGCCGCGGCCTCCAATCCTCAGCCGCGATGCCTCCCATAAGACACCGCGGCCCGCCTCAGTTGCGGTGTCGCCCATACGGCCACCGCAACCTACCCGCTGGCCGCTACGTCGTCGGCTTATCGGCAAAAGCCCTGACGAGCGGCCCCCGCATGGGTTCCTCTTCGCTTCACCGTGGGTGACCAAGCCACGGCTACTGAGCCCCCCCGCCTCGACAATGCGGGAACCCTTTGGGGGGGATGGAGCGACTGCCTATCTAACCTCCACAACCCATTAACTGGGTAATACGATACAGACTTTCGGGCTTCTGACTACCCGTAACGACTGTCAAAGATCCACGAATGACAGCCGGGACCAACGGCTTAACGTGCTTTCCGAGGCACGGAGGAGTCTCGGTATGTAAAGATGGTCACCCATCCAAAGACCGACCCCGGCAAGCGTAGCTTAACCTGATGGATCGACCCGTGCGGCTGTTATTACTTAGCCACAACCAGTATCGTATTACTCAGTAACTGGGTTGTGGAGGTCAGATAGGCAGTCGCTCCATGTAAAATACTGGTATTCAGCTGCATCCAGTTAGACTGGAAGCCGACCCCAACATAGTTGGGAAAAGGCTAAGCAGATGATATAGAAACCTTCATGTTTTGTCAAATCGTAAAAACCGTGCGAAACAGGGCTGGGTCGCTAGTATATATCAACGACGGTTGATACCCCCAAAAAAAGATCATCAAATTAATTTGTTTTTTGTTTTTTAACATGTTTAGATATCGATACCATCATGTCTGTTGAGTTTCGCTAGTCAATTTAATTTAACCCTGTATCTATCTATATCTACTATAGTACAGATTGTTTTTTGATTTTTTTAATTTAAAACATATAATCGTTACAATAATAAATAAACAAAACAGAGTTACATACATTGCACACACATAGGTATATAAAATATAAAAAACACATGTAGGTATTCCTGTTTCACTAGATCAGGCTGTCATTCCTGCTCCATCTTCACATTGAAAGGCCCTGACATGTTTTCGCGCACCTCCTATTCTCATTGAAACTGCTCTTAAACTGAGATTTGTATTTTTATTTTCAGCCACACTACATTATTTGAGAATAATGTAGTGGTCTTTGGTCTTTACCTATGAAATTGCCGTTTTGTATGAAAAAATTTAAACGAATTTTTTTCATGCATGTTTTATTTGTATTAATCGAAGTAATCACCCATGCAATCAATGCATCTTTGCCAACGCAGTGGCAGTTTATTGATGCCCTTCTTAAAGAAATCAGCTGGACGGGAGGCAACAAATTCTTCAAAGGCATTTTGTACTGCCTCTCGGGTATTGAATTTTTTTTACCGCCAAGAAGTTATCCAAATTCTGGAAAAAGTAGTAGTCTGTAGGTTCAAGGTCTGGTGAGTAGGGCGGATGACGGAGAGCTTCCAACCCCAGTTCTTGCAACTTGGAGACCGTCTGCTGTGCAGTATGAGGTCGCGCGTTGTCGTGCAGGAGCAGCGGAGACGAGCGATTGACCAATGCTGGTTGGAGATGTGCCAGCTTCTCCATCATTGTATTCAGTTCTTCACAGTACACATCTGAAGTAATGCTCACCCCGTTTGGTAAGAAGCTGTGATGAATCACACCGGCGCTAGACCACCAAACAGTGACCATCACTTTTCTAGGGGTAAGTTTTCGTTTAGGGCATTGTTTAGGTGCTGAACCAGGATCCAACCAACTTGCTGAGCGCTTGCGGTTATCAAACAGAATCCATTTTTCATCGCAGGTAACAATGCGGTTCAAAATTCCTTCATTTGTGTGTCTGTTGAGCAGTGCAAGGCACGTCTCGACGCGTACTTCGCGCTGGCGATCATTGAGTTCGTGGGGCACCCATTTGTCAAGCTTTTTTACCTTGCCAATTTGACGCAAATGGACCAATATTGTTTTGACGCTAACGTCGAAAGCTGCTGCTAATTCAGCCGTAGATTGTGTATCATCAGCTTCCACAATCGCCTCTAATTCGTCATTGTCGACCAAAGTCTTCGGACGACCGCGAGGTTCATTTTTCAGGTCGAAATTTCCAGAACGGAAGCGAGCAAACCAATAACAAGTGGTGCGTTGGTTTGTAAAGTTAGCTCCGTAAACGTCGTTGATGTTGCGTGCCGCTTGTGCCGCGTTGCTGCCACGACGGTACTCATATTCCATAATTACTCGAAATTCTAACGTATCCATGATGACGAAAAAGATTGAAATGCGATGAAAATGTAACACTAATCAATAAACAAATGACTAATTTTGGAAAAAAAATCCATGTTTTTAAAATAAAATTAATTTGAAATTAGAATTCTTAGCCAAACAAAAATTATTTTGATTTGAAATGGCCAGTACTGCAGAACGGCAATTTCATAGGTAAAGACCTAATATTTATGCGTTTCCCCATTTCTTATTAAGCATTGATGCGGTTTTTTTTTTTTAAAAAAACTGTTATATTCAGTTCCTATGGCTCCATCGCATGAAATGACTAACGGGGTGAATGAGGCTCTTAGGTCTTCAGCTGCTCAGTCGTATTTTGAGTGTTTCTCTGTATTATAGTACAGAAATTGGTCCCGCCCGCCAACTTAATTCAATGGATTAAAGGGAGTTGGACTTGATCACTAAAATATCATCATGATCAAAGCAGTCTCCCTTTTTAACCGACTGCCCCAGAAGGATGGTAATGTTTTTCGAGAGTGTGTATGTATATGTATATCATTGGCACTCTGTAGCCTAAACGGCTTGATGAATTTTAACATACGAGGTGTCCTAGTGATATTTACATATTGCATCTGGAAACACAAAAAGAGAGAGGAAAGTTTTTTTAACAATATGTCTAGAGTGTTTTTATTTTTGGCAGACACGAGAGTGTAAACTGCTGTCAATTCTCTCAAGAAGTAATCTTTAATTGCTTTTACAACATTCCCTAGGTAAGACTGGTTGTCAGACTTTCGTGCTTCTGACGACCAACTGTCAAAGACCCAAGAATAACAGCCGGGACTAACAGCTTATCGTGCTTTCCGAGGCACGGAGGGGTCTTGGTATGTAAAGATGGTCACCCATCCACGGGCTAACCACGGCAAGTGTAGCTTAACCTGATCGATCGACCCGTGCGGCTGTTATTACTTAGCAATAAGCCCCTCCCATTACTACTAACAACATAATAAAACTAAAAAGTATACATCAGGCGTGTCGTTAATGTGACCATTTATTTTTTCATCAGAGCGGGACACCAGCGGAACTTTGCTATATGACTAGCGTTTATTAGGAAATGAATAACACTAATAACAAGTAGGTTATTTTAGTCTAATATTAGTTGAGTTACTAAGCCACTAAACAAACACACATCAAATCACACACACACACACATACACACACTCACGCACACACATGACTCATTAGAAGTCATGTGACTAAAGGCTTAGTAACTACCCCGACAAATACAAAACAACTGCTTAGACATTATAGACAAAACTGAAAACGGGTCTTCTCGCGATATTCCTTTTTACGAGGACGTTCTCAGTTTTGTATACAATGTGTGCAAATCGCGAAAGTTTATAAAGTTTAACTGCTTAGAAATTTCTAAGCAGTTGTTATGTATTTGTCGGCGGAACAAATCAGTTTAAAAAAATATCGAGTTTAATTTTCAAGTAGGAATGGAGCTTATTAATTGCATGATTTGTTGATGTTAGTCTTGGTAATCAAAATGGCTTTCAATACTGCGACACTTAACTGCAATAAGTCACTTGTCCAGGTTTGTCCCCATATTTTATTCATTAGAGAAAAAATTCTTTCGACAGTACTTCCAAGCATAAATTAATTTCGTACAGTTGAGGTTGTTAGCACAGAAATACTGGAATAATTCCACCCAAAGGAGCAGGAACATTCTCCGCATTCCAGGTAGGTAGTGTTTTACGTCTGTCGCGTTGCGAGTGCAAAAATAATAGTTAGCTACTTACTTAGTAGGTAAATTAATTTATCGTTCTTTCTGTTTGCGAAAGCAGGACGTTTTTGCCATCGCTTGGGACAATGGGACAGACAGCCTGAAAGCGGGACTGTACCGCCCAAAGCGAGACGTATGGTCACGTTAGTCATAGTGCCCGTGCCCCCTAGGCAACCAATCCCGACTATAGTTAGAAAGTAGGACAGGATGTACCTCACTGCACATTGCAATGTCCTCATTACATATTCTAGGCATAATCTGGACTCACCGATGACTAATGTTCTAATGTATATTACAAGGACATGTATTAATATGCTAAACAATTTCTGAGGCACTTTCTTTGGCTTGTTTTGTGTTGCGAAGTTGGTAAGGCAGATTTTATCCGCATGCATAATAATCAGCCTATAATGTTTCCACTGCTGGGACACAGGCCTCCTCTCTTCGAGAGGGAGTGGGCCCAGTGCGGGTTGGTAGATGTCATGTCTTCGAATTTTCGGTTCTAGCACATGCCGGTTTCCTCACGATGTTTTCCTTCACAGTTTTGAGAGCAGTGGTGATGAAATTATTTTCACAAAGTACCTAAAGCACCTGAATTTATGGAAGAAATATGGAGATGAACATGTTGATTGATTATATTCAATGATTTAGTGTCCTCTTCTAGCTCTGTCTTCTGCTGCATCTATCGGGTATGAGCAGCTCCCAGAGTTCTTCAAGTTATCATCATCGACATCCGCGTATAACAGGCTACTGCAGGATCATAGGCCTCATCAATTACTCTTAGCACAACTCTGTTTATTATAGGAAAACCTTCAGTGTTTATAGTATTTTTTATTTTCTCACGAAGCGACGTGCGTTTTACTTGTTGTAACCAAGTATAAAAACACGTTGTGAATGTGTGCGTGACGACGAATAGCGTCAGCACATAACACACACACGCACACCTTTCGACTTTGCCATTGTGTCGGACGGTACGGAGAGCTCCTGCGCTAACACACACATTTACAGCGTGTTTGTAAAGTACACAAGTAAAGCGCGTGTCGCTTCCTAGATAAAAATCAGGACAAAGGCCTCTTCTCATACAGAGAAGGCACGAGCATAACCAACAGTAATAATAATAATAAAGCCTCTTCATTCCTAAATTTAAAAAAAAGAAAACAAGAAAAATTAGTAAAAAAGTAAATAATAAATTAATTAAGGACCCCTCTTCGGGTAAAGGCCTCCTCCCATAATAGATAGTTTTTTTGTTTTGCCACCAACAATAACAAACGCTAAAAGCAATAAATACTTACAACTTCGATCATCAATTCTCATATAAAGCGTGACATAATTATTGCCAATATAATATTGCCAATAATAATAATATCATATACTCCATATTTGCCAATAATGTCAACAAAAAATCGGACTGTTTCCCAAAATGTCATAATATTCATTTCTGTTCAAATACTTACAACTTCGATCATCAATTCTCTAAAGCGTGACATATATGTAACCACCCATATATAATCCGAAACAAACACAACAACACTTATGTAAAACTATGAACTAATAATTATTTCATAGTTTTACTCATGTGTCGTGTCTATAGTTTAATGGGTATTTATAATTATTTTAGATATATAATTGTAAACAAAATCAGTATTAAAATAAATGCACGGCTGCTACTTTTAGTAGGCCAACAACAGCCGCTTATTCTATCAAATATTCCATAGGTACATATTTCCCAAGAATGTCAACAAAAAATTTAACAGTTTCCCAAAATCAATCAATCAATCAATCAACTTTATTTCTCACCACAATTTGTATATATATTACAGTACATTGATTAGATTCGACACTGAATACACAATTCAAATAAGTAGGTATACAATATTGTGGGAGACTGGTGCCTAAGCTAGGCTCGTGGCCTGTGTTTCAGGACACCAGGATCCCAACCCTTTACATTTTCATTTTGTAAATTATGCATTCCAAGCGCGCTGACAGAATGTAGTAAGGAATCAAACAATATTTATTTTGATTAATATTTAAAGGTTAAGAATGCGAGACGAATGTTAGTAGATGTGTAGTATGGTGAATGCGTGGGTGTGTGAGAGTGCGTGATTGTAAGTTTAGGTTTTCATAAGCATGTTTTCAGTAAAATGTCATAATATTAATCTCAGTTCAATACCTCGTAGTAGCATAAACAAACGTTAGCCAATTTCAATTCCCCTGTGTTTTACCCATACACGTACAAGGTATTACAAAATGACATGTGAGGCTAATATTTCTTCCTGGGTTCTCCTATACGTCAAGCACAGTGAGAGTAACGTGCCAGGTCAATAGATCAGTCTTGTGCATAATAGGTTGCACCACAATAACCGTTTTCCTCACTGAACTGTTACTACTGATGCTGAATGATAAATAGATGTTACATTCGAGGGCTCGTGGCTCGACAAAAACAAACAACAGCCGCACGGGTCGATCAATCAGGCTAAGCTATGCTTGCCGCGGTTGATCCGTGGATAGGAGACCATCTTTACATACCAAGACTCCTCCGTGCACCAGAAAGCACGTCCTGTCATTCGTGAATCTTTGACAGTCGTTAGAAGTCCGAAAGTCTCACAACCATAGTCTTACCAAGGGGTATCTTATTAACAAGTTGCTGGATTGTGGAGGTCAGATAGACAATCGCTCCATGTAAAATACTGGTATTCAGCTGTTATCCGGTTAGACTGGTTATATTTATATAAAATTCAACTGTTCCTATCCTTTGTTTTACAAATCTCCCGACCTCCCCCTCCTCCTCCTTCTCTCCAAATTCTGGGCCAAGTCCATTTAGATTACCATCGACACGCTAAGAAGAAGAACCTCTAATTTCAATATCATCATCTGCCTAGCCTTTTCCCAACTATGTTAGGGTCGGTTTCCAGTCAAACCGCAGCTGCAGCTGAATACCTGTATTTTACATGGAGCGACTGCCTATCTGACCTCCACAACCCAGTTACTAGATAATACCATACCCCTGGTAAGACTTTCAGGCTTTCGGGCTTGTGACAACCCGTAACAACTGTTAAAAGTCCACGAATGACAGCCAGGATCAATAACTTAACGTGCTTTCCGAGGCGCCGGAGGGGTATTGGTATGTAAATATGGTCACCCATACACGGACCCACAGAACAGATTCTGTGCACGGACCAACCGCGGCAAGCGTAGCTTAAGCTGATCGATCGACGCGTGCGGCTGTTATTCTTAGCCACGAGCCCCTCAACCTCTAAATGCAATAAATAGTTAGCTCTTTAAAACCCAACTTTTTAAGACTTATTAGAGTCCTAAAAAGTAAAGATTTCGCCTTCCCCTGTCCTCATCCTTCTGCCTTTGTCCAAATTTCATTTTTATTAACCGTCACAATAGAGTTCATTTTCTTCGTCATTTCATCTTTGACACAATCCATGCATCTTATAGCTTGTCTTGACAATACAATTAAAACCAGAAATTCTTTCCAAGAAACATCGAATAAGCATAATTTGATTTGAACCATTTAAATATTTTCACACTCGTGAAATGTAAATCTAAATCGAATCCATATTTAAGTACTTCCTTTCTTGGGGAATCATTATAATTATCTGTTTATAATGTAAATAAGTGTATGTTTAGAATATTAATCATCATTAAAACCTGTGTTCATTAACACAACTGTGTGACTATGTTAATTAAATGTTATTTCTGTAACTAAGTGTCAATGTCAGGGGAACTCTGCAGTGAAACTTTCTAATAATATATTATTATGTCTTGGTGTTCTTCTAATTCCATAGTATCATTCTTTTCTGGGTTGGCAATCTATTTGCCAACCCAGAAAAGAATGAAACCATGACTCTAAAGACGATTGCTGGTAGCGTTGAAAACATTAAGGACAAAATGAAAATATGTCATGTTGTCTGAAAATGTAAGGGTACAAGTGAAATTGCACTGTTACCTTTTCTCTTTGTTCTTTGGCATGATAGCAATTTAAGACTAGGCACTCATTTCATTATCAATACTAGGTATTGACTAGCACCCTTTTTTACCGTGGAGAAACGCTCATGCATTCTGCACTACCACGGGGGAGATAGTGCAGTTATGTGGGACTCCAACCCACTAAAACTCCACGGTATCATTCCTCCACCACTCATGGAGCACCCTAACTAAACATCAAGCTTGGAACTCCGGAAGCTATAATAGAACATCAGAGCAATAGGTCGGCAGTTAACGACAATTGGCTAATTAGAACCACGACATCACTTCCAGGTATTCCTGGAATTGCTAATAAATATAGGTGAATTAGTATCGAGAGTCATTCTCACGAGTTATAGAATGACGGAGTATTCTGCACACGTCGCCTAGACGTGGGACATCCGTTTGATGTACTGATGCCAAGTCTTCGGGACTGTGCAGGACATGGTAGCTTTGAGCTAGATCTGTAATAGAAATATAAAAGTTTGGGAAATCCGGAGGAAAAGTAAGCTACGTAAATAATAAACTATAAGGGAAAGAGAAGACCAAAGAAGTCATGGAAAGTTTGTGGAAAAATCGACTAAAACAGTAGACTAGTATTTATATATGATGGAAATTGATGTGTCCGTGGATGGCTGACCATCTTTACATAACGAGACTCCTCCGTGCCTCGGAAAGCACGTTAAGCCGTTGGTCCCGGCTGTCATTCGTGGATAATTGACAGTCGTTACAGATCGTCAGAAGCCCGAAAGTCTGACAACCAGTCTTACCAACGGGTATCGTATTACTCAGTAACTGGGTTGTGGAGGTAGTCGCTCCATGTAAAATACTGGTATTCAGCTGCATCCGGTTAGACTGGAAGCCGACCCCAAAATAGTTGGGAAAAGGCTAGTCAGATTGATCAAGTCTCCCACATATACAGCTTCACCAATAATTCTTCTGCCACAGCTATTAACACCAGTAAACTAACACACTCATGTACTTTTAAGATACATCACAACTACGCCAAATAATAAACCAAAGCAAACATTAAGCTATCGACACACTGACAGACAAACATAAACCTCCACTAAACAAGCGTGGTATAGTTAAACTGTTCGTTATTGCAATTTAAGCCTTATGTTTAACGTCTTCAAGACAGGACTTCGTGAGATACTCGTAGTTTAACTATATGAACAGCACATGTGACTATATGGCTCTAGGCCAAGGTTAGGCAGCCCGGCTGACTGCTGACGTCATCCATGTACTTATGGCTGAAAACGCATCTGAATACATATGAGTGTTTAATGAGGCAGAATTCTTTGGCTAGACATAAGTGTTCCCATTTCACGCAAACACGCATGAAGTGAAGATATTAGTTTACGAGATGGAATGAAAAATGAAGAGGTTTATAGAAAAGCTATGGTGCCGGATGTAAATCAAAGAATTATCAAATTGAAGAAGCTATTGGCGGGTCGTAGTACTAATGCTGCAATGCTAAAAGTTTTCAACGTCATCCAAATGCTATTGGAGGTACGTCTACCTGTCTGTCATCAGGCTTTCCAATGACTTCTAGAGAATGGCCAGAATGTAAATATCATACTATCACCATGGGCAACCATGTTGGTGTTGCTTTTATAGCTTCAAGAGTATGCTGCTGCTTTTCTTTTGGACACTATCACTTATGGCTAGTATACACAGTAACTAGATAGCTGCTCGCACTGTCTACTCGCATGTCAGTAGCTCGGGTTGCCTTGGCTGTTTATCTCTGCCTAGTCTCAATGCAATATGTACTTCATGGACGCTAGTAAAATAATTGGTTGGAAAGATTATACAGGATCCTCTTGTGACTACGGTCCCCCATCACTCGAACTCGGCTGCGATCTACTGTCCTACTCGTAAGGGCGAGTAACTCGTAAAATACTTTCACACAGTGCGAGTGGCTACACAGCAGCTGCACTGCAGCTACTCGGTAGGGCGACTCGCAACCTAGCTCGCACGAAAACAAAAAATGTTCGATTCGTCCACACAGTACGAGTAGCTGCACTGTGTAGCTCGCACTGTGTAAACTAGCCATTAGTCACCTGAATTGTATTGTTGTTGTTTAAAGAGTGTTTCATAGCCATATTACGACTACATTTAGATCACTCTTGCTACAGCATCACACGTTGCTTATGCCTATAGCTTTATTACTTCTTTATCAGTTTTACTATCACGATCTTTGATAAAAATAAGGGAAAGTTTATATTTAGAAGGACTGTCTGCAGTTTTCTTGATAGTTGGAGTTCATAACTATGTAGTAACTATTTAAAACAATTTGCAAGTCTCAGGTGCTTACCTATGTGTGGAAGGGAAATACCCAAGCGCATGACGCTAGCCGCAAAAGTGTAGAAAGTATTGATGGACGGACATCTTTGTTTAAACACCATTTCAAGTAATTAATTTTCAACCATTTAGGTAAAGGTTTGTTTAAAATGAAATTAATTGTTTTATTTTCTGCGGTTTTAGCTTCGGCAAATGTGTTATGTAATTAATATAGAGGTGCTGATTTATTTTCAAATGCCTATCTGTCTGTTTTGCAGAAATCAACTTGCTCCTGGATTTACTTTAAATATGAGGTTTTTTCCAAATTATTAACTTCGTTAGGTCAAGTTCCATTTCCATTTTTTTCTGTAAAACCTCACTTCTGTACCTATGTGTTCATTGTCACACGCAGTGAAAACTGAATTTTTTATTTTATATTTTTTATAAAATAGCATTGCTGGATGCATACTCGTATACATATAATTTTCCTCATTTCAACATAATAATGTATGCCAAACGAGCTAAGACTTAAAATTATTTATCTATATTCTAAAATTTTATATATTTAAAAAAATGTTCATTGTCACACGCAGTGAAAACTGAATTTTTTATTTTATATTTTTTATAAAATAGCATTGCTGGATGCATACTCGTATACATATAATTTTCCTCATTTCAACATAATAATGTATGCCAAACGAGCTAAGACTTAAAATTATTTATCTATATTCTAAAATTTTATATATTTAAAAAAAAAAAATTATATTCTAAAATTATTATTATTATCCAAATATTCAAAAATTTTCACCATGTTAGACGTAATTATTTTGTGATTATGAAGTTCAGTAAAACTGTAAGTTGAAATCTATCATACTATGGACTGTAGTTCTAGTATTGAAAAAGAACTTCCTAAAACCAAATATCTAACGGAAATAGCAGATAAAGATGCAAAACGCACGAATAAAGATTATCGGAATTAAAAAATAAACTTCTTTTTGTAATCTAAATCCTCTACACGGCGGCCATTATGCCAAATGTTATTTCATAGTTTGGTATACATGACACTTTAATAGGTTTTCTAACCTTTTTTGTCAGTGCCAATGGCAGTTAGATTATTTGGGGATCATGCTAATATTTCTTGTAACATCGTAAAAATTTAGAAAAAAGCAAATATTTATCTTTCTAATAAATGTCAGCAAGTATACACATAATGGTACATTTAGGAATTGATAATGAATCCATTATTTAGCAATTAGGAACGTAGAGCCCCAGTCTGACTAGTACTCATCTTGTTAACTGGTTTCACGATAACTCCTAAGTACACTTTAGTTAATTAATTTCAATTAATGTCTGTACGCCGTAGAGGTGACTATGTAAGATTTACCTATAGACTCAACGATACCCTAAGATAAGTGTATCTACCATCAGGTCAGGTACCTGATAGTAAGTCACAGTGCGGTACACAAAACCTGCAATGATTTCATGTCAATTTCCAATTTGTATTAATTTCGTTAAAGACTCGCTTTCATCAGCATAGAACTGAATTCAGTTTCATCATCATCTGTCTAGCCTTTTCCAAACTATAGTGGTCGGCTTTCAGTTTAACTGTATGCAGCTGAATACCAGTATTTTACATGGATCGAATCCCTATCTGATCTCCACTATCCAGTTACTGGAAGGCGGTAACACGATACCTCTTGGTAAGACTGGTGGTCAGACATTCGGGTTTCAGACTACCCGCTACGAATGTCAGAGATCTACGAGTGACTATATTCAGTTTCATAACTTATTATAAGTAAGGAGTTGTCCTTACATAACTCACAGAAAGTGATGAACCAGCCATTACCATAATCTAGATTATGTCATGGGATTACTAGAACTTGAATAATCGCATTTCACTCGAGGTCATCATTGCGCATGCGCAGTGCTACCGGCCAATCAGCGCTTAGCAAGCGGTGCACGTTCAGCCATCATTGGCTATGCTGGCCGGTCCCTCAGCGCCAACGCATAGTTACCGACTATGTAGGTGCACTATGATTGTCCTAGTGCGTTCGTAGTACAAATTCATTAATTTTAATTCATCAAAAAAGCATTACATTTTTGTAGTTGTAAGTACAAATATTTTTTTGGCACGAGGCCAAAATCAGAACTAAGCGTCTTGTTTTTCCAATACATTTTCACAAAACAATTTCATAAATATTTACCGACCAATGTCATTCAAGCTCTAAAGACCCTTGATGGACTGTTTTGACAAAATTCAAATGGGAACTGAAGGGCATTTTTACATATAAAAGCTATATCTAGTGTTTACGTTCCAGATTTACATACAATGATGTTTGCTTCAATGTGAAATGAAGATCGCTGAAATCTGAAAATCAAATATTCAGTTTGTTTGCCTACAGAATGTCCTGAAACTGCGTATTCGCAAACGAACTGCGCAGAACCTAAGAACGTAGTGTCAGTTAATATTTATTCAGCGGAAAAAGTGGAAATGACTTCGCTGGAATACGAATACACGACCAAGGATTAGTAATGAAGAAAAAGGAATCAGAAAGCTACCTAACTTTGGTCAATCTGAGCATCCTGAACCGGTTACAGAAACAGAAGAAGAAACCACAGATTTACATCTGTTGATGATGATTGTATCCAACGACAAATACATGATTATAAGGAATAATTTACGAGAAAATGTCATGCAATGTTACATTTTTTGAGATTCACAACGGAGTTCTAACAGCAGACTTCAGAGGGCTGTATGAAGAGGAATGAAATCTACACAAATCTCACACCTAACATTGCAAGCACCAAATCCATTGCCAAGTGCAGCAGCCACTTCTAAATTTATCTAGGACATTTTGCTACTGTTTACAGCTGAGGCCCATACCAAACAGAGGATGTTTAGAGTCTGGCAAGTTAGTATGAAAATATCGGTTAATACAACCATCTACAATCAGCTGGGGTTCCGGGTACTTCATAGCTACCCTACGCGGTGCGGGTCAATGGTGCAGTGGACTAAGTCGCGTCCGCCTGTCGGCACCACGCCAACTGCTAATGTATAGGATACAGAGTAGGAGAATGAGTCAGAGGCAGCATGAAGTATTTATGTTGATGGTTTAAACGTCATTTGAGGAGGAACTGGCGTTAAATGGAAAGGTAGTGGCTGGTGAGAGGAATATGATACGATTCGAGATTTCATTTTATTAAGGACTAGCACTTCCCGCGTGGCTTCGCCCGCGTGGATGTCGGAAAATATTGCACGGGAACGAAAATCCTTCCTTATTCTTCGTCTATATTATAAAGGGAACCTCTGTGCAAAATTTTAGCTTTCTAGGTCCAATGGTTTGGGCTGGGCGTTGATGAGACAATCAGTCAGTCAGTCAGGACTTCTCTTTTTATTTATATAGAAGTTTAGGCTGAGTTTTTGAAAGATGGTTTCTTCATCTTAATCTTGGACTCTGAGGGCAATGGGAAATCTTCTTGTAACAGTGAATAAACGAGATTTTGGCAATCAACTGCTAGATTTTGCCTAACATATTCTTGACAAACATGGTTTCAAAGATGTACCTATTGATTCTTTTTGTGAATGGCTTTGGCTATGTGTGGTTCTTGTTTACCAACAATATTCAAAATGGCGAATGTCTCTGAATCGAACTACTCTATTCCGTATGTGTTATCCCGATCACGCGTGTGCATAGTAAAAGTACTTTCGTTCGAGGCCGCATTGTCATTCACGTTGGTTTTATCGCAGTGACGGGCAAACTATTCTCTTCTGTCACCGCCCACTTTTGAATCGACAGTGTTGTCGATACTGAATGTACAAGTACAAGGTTTCAAGGTTTTGTTCTTTTGTTTTATGCAGCCTTGGTACTATTTTCTTTTAGGGGTTAGAATTGGGCTACCTCGTAGGCGGTGGGTGGAAGTCTCGTGGGCGTACATAATTATTCACTTCAAGAAGCGAAAAGTGTAGGTAATTAGTAGGTAACGAGATAATAATTTTTCATACCTCTAAATACTGTATCCGTTTTTTAACCTTGGTATTATTTCCTCGTCAGAGGTTGAGTGATATTAATAATATGCCAGTGTATGATGTGATGATTTAGCAACATTTAATTACACATTAAATCAATTAGAAAATTATACATTTGTTTTTCAGATAGTTATTCATGTTTCTCAATCAAGTCATACAAAAGGATTAAAAATAAAAGACTAAGTACAGGAATTATAAATCGGGACTTAAAATTATTAGAAATGTTTCTAATAATTTTAAATCCCGATTTATAATGCATGTCCGTATTTTTCATTGTATTCTATACAGTTGCCACGTTCATAACAATGGACTTTATGAAACTTTCATGAAAAACCGGTTTAAAGAATACGACGTGATTATTCAGAATTCTAAATCTTTTACATTCATTTCGTTTGCATAACATAAGTACAATGTTTTTTTTGTAACGCGACTTTTAGGAAATTACGTAAGTCGAATTTGAAAAAAATGTTAATAAGAAAACTTTTAAATTTAAGATTAGTACCCAATCGTATAAATGTTTTAAACAATTTATAAGGGGATATTTCAATATCCAGATTTGACGAAGAGGGGGTTTTTTATTTACAATTTTAATCAATCAAATGACGTTATTGCTGTGTTTAAAATGTCAGTTTTTTGAGTTTTGTTCTGACTTCAGTGAGGTTTTTTTATCTTTGGTTCACTTGTTTAAGCATTGCTGGTATAAATAAATACTAAGAACTTCTTTAAAAAAATATTTTAATTTGATAAGACGGCTTTCCATTGATTATAGCTAGTAGAATAAAATAATTTCGGATTGTTTTTTAATTATACTTTAAGCGAACAATAACACAGAGGCGGACGCAATGCCTTTACTAAGGCAATTAGTGTATTAGAAACACGTATTTTCACGTTTCAACTTTGCTAATAATAACTTGTGGCTAAGTAAGTTATAACAGCCTCACGGGTCGAAGGATTAGGATAAGCTACTCTTGCCGCGGTTGGTCCGTGGTCGGTGACCATCTTTACATACCGAGACCCCTCCGTGCCTCGGAAAGCATGATAAGCAACGGCTTATAAAAATCTATAAATGACAGTTATTACGGGTCGTCAGAAACCAGAAAGTCTGACAACCAGTCTTACCAAGAGGTATCGTGTTAGATCTTGTCCACCCAGAAATGACGCGCCCCACTATCACATTTACCGTAGTGTACGAGTAGTGGGGCGCGTCATTTCAGAGTAAAAGCCTTACCCAGTAACTGGGTTGTGGAGGTCAGAATGGAAGTCGTTCCATGTAAAAATACTGGTAAAAAAAGACTGGAAGCCGACCCCAACATAGTTGGGAAAAGGCTCGTCAGTTGATGAACTTTGCTAAGTATTATCGCAGTTTACAAAGGTTTATTCTTTAAATAAACTTTTTTAAACTGTGATAATAATTTTAAACCATTTTGAATATTAGCTAAAACATACAGACATACCTAGTATGTTATTTAACAGCTATTGTGCTTATTTTAAGAATTTCAGACGGATCGAGACATTCCACCGGATGTTGCAACCGAATAACTTTGCACGTTTGATTAAATCTAGCTGTTATTTTCGTCGATAAAGAGACTAGTTCAATGTCTCAAGGCTCTGAATACGTTTTGTATTTTTCTCTTTTTTAATACGTGATGAAAATGGTAAATGAAAATGCGCGTCACTGTTTAGAAAAAGTATGAATTGTTACAAAGCATTGGTAAGTAATGAAAAAATTATCAATAGGTGTTGTTTGTATGTGAGTTATTTTTGTAAACAGACACAGGAAATATACTTTTTCCTGGAACCTAGATTTTTAGACACGGAAACTTGTCCGAATAATTAAAAAGCCTTAACTCAATTTTCTTGTAATATCATACCTATTTTAACAATCTCCTCGAAATCTACAAAATTCACAATGTAACAATTCACTATATTCATAAAATTTTAAAACAGCACAATACAAAATACTCCTCACAATAAAATCGCGTTCACAATCAAGTAAATTAATTGTACATGTATAATGGCGGCTATAGGTACTAGGAATTCTCCACACCTCGCCCGCGAAGAATGTCACAATACCCACATAAATATATACTTCCTTTACATACATAACATCACGCTTTGTTCGTAATGGGGTTAGCAGAAATTTGTAAGTAATTAGAGGTGGAGTTTTTAAAAACGACGCGCTTAAAAAATATGACAAAAGAAATATTAGGTATTTACCTATGAAATTGCCGTTCTGCAGTACTGGCCATTTCAAATCAAAATAATTTTTGTTTGGCTAAGAATTCTAATTTCAAATTAATTTTATTTTAAAAACATGGATTTTTTTTTCCAAAAGTAGTCATTTGTTTATTGATTAGTGTTACATTTTCATCGCATTTCAATCTTTTTCGTTAGCATGGATACGTTAAAAATTCGAGTAATTATGGAATATGAGTACCGTCGTGGCAGCAACGCGGCACAAGCGGCACGCAACATCAACGACGTTTACGGAGCTAACACTACAAACCAACGCACCACTTGTTATTGGTTTGCTCGCTTCCGTTCTGGAAATTTCGACCTGAAAAATGAACCTCGCGGTCGTCCGAAGACTTTGGTCGACAATGACGAATTAAAGGCGATTGTGGAAGCTGATGATACACAATCTACGGCTGAATTAGCAGCAGCTTTCGACGTTAGCGTCAAAACACTATTGGTCCATTTGCGTCAAATTGGCAAGGTAAAAAAGCTTGACAAATAGGTGCCCCACGAACTCAATGATCGCCAGCGCGAAGTACGCGTCGAGACGTGCCTTGCACTACTCAACAGACACACAAATGAAGGAATTTTGAACCGCATTGTTACCTGCGATGAAAAATGGATTCTGTTATCAAACAGAATCCAACCAACTTGCTGAGCGCTTGCGGTTATCAAACCGCAAGCGCTCAGCAAGTTGGTTGGATCCTGGTTCAGCACCTAAACAATGCCCTAAACGAAAACTTACCCCTAGAAAAGTGATGGTCACTGTTTGGTGGTCTAGCGCCGGTGTGATTCATCACAGCTTCTTACCAAACGGGGTGAGCATTACTTCAGATGTGTACTGTGAAGAACTGAACACAATGATGGAGAAGCTGGCACATCTCCAACCAGCATTGATCAATCGCTCGTCTCCGCTGCTCCTGCACGACAACGCGCGACCTCATAATGCACAGCAGACGGTCTCCAAGTTGCAAGAACTGGGGTTGGAAGCTCTCCGTCATCCGCCCTACTCACCAGACCTTGCGCCTACAGACTACTACTTTTTCCAGAATTTGGATAACTTCTTGGCGAGAAAAAAATTCAATACCCGAGAGGCAGTACAAAATGCCTTTGAAGAATTTGTTGCCTCCCGTCCAGCTGATTTCTTTAAGAAGGGCATCAATAAACTGCCACTGCGTTGGCAAAGATGTATTGATTGCATGGGTGATTACTTCGATTAACACAAATAAAAAATGCATGAAAAAAATTCGTTTAAATTTTTTCATACAAAACGGCAATTTCATAGGTAAAGACCTATTATTAAGAACAGGTTATTATAAACGCGTTTGTGAAAAAACTAAGGATTAGAAACATTTACAACTGAAGGAAAATATAAAGGCTCCCGCAGACAGGTGCGACGCGACGGTGCGACACGATTGTGCTAGAACTATTTCCATGCAGTTTTGATCAAGCTGGTGAACTTGAGATTTTTTGGAAATGACTGGAAGCCGACACCAACATAGTTGGGCTCGGCTTCCAGTCATTTCCAAAAAAAAACACTACAAAGTGAAAAATCACTTTAATTTCGGAAGTCGGTGGCAAAAAACGAAATTACAAGACACCCGACTTCCGAAATTAAAGTTATTTTTCACTTCCATCCAAAGACCATCATAATCACCGATATGACCACGTCATTGTCACCACGCTTATTGAAAGAATTCATGGTCTGACCATATCCGTCCAGATCCTGAGACCTACGTGTGGAGAAATAAAACCGGTTTCTTGATACGTAATTAGACCACTGAACTTGCGACCTTGTAAAAGTTATTAATAAACAGTAAATAAATTAAATTAACATGATATCAGAGGTCCGTTATAGAGAACGATCATGTGGTCATAATTGCATGGTTTGGCGGCTGATGGATGATCTGAAGGGAATTAAATCGACTTATTGACGTTAGTATAGTATCAGGTGATGTTTCGAAGCATGGGGGGACCGCGATGTGGAAACAACGACCACCTATGAATTAGAAGCGGTAAGTGAAACCGAGCAGTTTGATCTGGCAGGTCGATCCAACTGTGCCATTCATATCGTCAATCCATGGATTAAATGTTTAAGCTAAGTTTAATAATATGTTGAAACAAAAACGAATGGTGCCGCTGATACGAGTAGTGAGCAGTGGTGGCGCAGTGGTAATGGCCCCGACTTACGGGTTGTAGGTCGTTGCGCTTTGTGTAAATAATTGCATCACCACTGCTCTCAAAACAGTAAAGGAAAACATCAAAAATTCGAAGACATGTTACATCTGCCAATTCGAATTGAGCCCGCGTGGTAGATTACAGCCCACTCCCTGTCAAAGAGAAGAGACCTATGTTCCAGCAGAAGGAACATTACAGGCTGATTATGCAACAAAAATCCAAAATCATTACCCATTGATAAGAAATCAAGAAACGCAATCACAGTCGAGATGAAGTTAGTCAACCATAACGATCACCTCCATACGGCAACTCTAATGTGTTGGAATGATTCAGTATCATTCCACTGTCTACTAAAATATGGTTTTGGCCTGACAGTCATTAGAAGGTTCTAAGGGTCCGCACTTGGATATTGTGTTATGGATTTTGGTTAAGTTTATACAGAAAACTTAAAGTAGTAGCCACGAAAATAAACGTCTGGCTAGCTCAAGAAAATTTGATTGAGGATTAACCTTGTAGGTGATTGTTAAAAAAAAAATTAACACATAAAAAAAAATGTGCAAAAAGCACTGCCGTATTTTGATAACTTTGGCGTAAAAAAGTCACCTAATTTCCCGGTGATTTTATTAGGTCAAAATCTAAAAACATTATTTTACTAAAAGGTAACATAACTAAAACTATTAAAAAACTAAAATATGGCGTCGAAAAATTCCTCCGCATCGCTGTCGACTGGTAAAGTACCCAAGAGACTGGCGGCATTGCCACGTTGTATGGCAATGCTAAGCCGCTGGCCAAGGTAAAAGCCAGCCCTTGGGTCACGGGAAGTGTCAACCAGCCGTTTGGAGATTTCGTTGAATTTTAATTTTAATTAAATTAAAACTAAAATAATTTCCTAATTTCCTATTTTTAATAATAATTTCCTAATTTCCTATTTTTTCCACCACCTACTTTTTCTAACCACCTATGTTTTTGTAATCCACAACATCACTTCTGTTTTGGGTAAAAAGTTCAAAAATTAATTTTCACAAATTACTGCTTATGGCGAAAATTCAGAATATTTCTGAACTTTTCATGCACGCAAAACATAAGGAATGTTAGGAAACAGAAAAATCTGTGAGTTCACTGTTATTTGTACTACAATATTAATTATTAGGTGACTTCTTATTTACGCCAAAGTTATCAAAATACCTACGTCAGTGCTTTTTGCACGGTTTCAGTGATATTCAATTGTTTTCTAACAATGATCTACAAGGTTTATCCTCAATCCGATTTCTTCACTGACTGGTGAAACTCTTGAGCTAGCCAGACGTTTTTTACGTGAATACTATTTTAGGTGACTGGTAATTAGTGACCGATACTCAAACACATGATAGTACTCATGATAACGAACAACTTTTACTATAGGACCAAACCTGAAATTGCGAAAAAAAAATCTGGTGTTCCCTACGTTTTCACGAGTTATGCGAACATAAATGTAGGGAAGAGCTGATTTTTTTTTCGCCATTTCAGGTTTGGTCCCATAGTAAAAGTTGTTTGTTATCTCATGATAACGAACAACTTTACTCATGTACAATCATGTGTTTGAGTATCGGTCACTAATTACCAGTCACCCTATATAAACTTATTAAAAACCCATAACACGATTTCCTAATGCCGACCCTTAATGGTCATCAATTCATCCGCTTTGGTTAGCGCCATTTTCAGTAAAATATCTGTTAGTGCAGTGAGGAGCTCGTGGCTAAGTAATAACAGCCGCATGGGTCGATCGACCAGGTTAAGCTACGCTTGCCGGGGTTGGTCCGTGGATGGGTGACCATCTTTACATACCGAGACTCCTCCGTGCCTCGGAAAGCACGTTAAGCCGTTGGTCCCGGCTGTCATTCATGGATCTTTGACAGTCGTTATGGGTCGTCAGAAGCCCGAAAGTCTGACAAACCAGTCTTACCAAGGGGTATCGTATTACCCAGTTACTGGGTTGTGGAGGTCAGATAGGCAGTCGCTCCATGTAAAATACTGGTATTCAGCTGCATCCGGTTAGACTGGAAGCCGACCCCAACATAGTTGGGAAAAGGCTAGGCAGATGAGATGATGATCTGTTAGTGCAAAGGTGGGTAAAAATTGTTATAAAGCACCTATTCAATGTTGCTATGTTTAAACAAAAATCTCCTCACCACTTAAACAAACACGCTGTACAATCCAGAGACTTGTTACGTAAGATCAATTTCTAAGTTATTTCCCGCGAATTCGAAGCATCTGGTTACTTAGTCTTACTTTGTGGCTTCCTAACCATGCTAACTCGTTGACTAATCTTATTAAAGTAATGCTAATGTATTTACTTTTCCTGCTGCTGTAATAGATTTGTTGTTTGTTGCTGGGTGTTATACTGTTGTTGTGATAATAGTCGAATAGGCACTTTTATTGTTGTTTTGCTGAATACTTACTTGTTGGTACTGTGAGGTCTCGAGCCTCACAGGAGATTTACTAAACTATTAAATAATACGAGAGGGATTTAAATGGGGCTGAAGCCCTCTGTATTTACAGCTCAGATCAAATATCAAAATAGCACTCCTACTTAATTGGTTCTACCTGGTGCCCTCGCCAGATTCTCAATATGTCATCCTATCAAGTCATAAGTCATAAGTCATTTAATCATTTGTTAACATAGGTACAATAATAGTTGTTAAAACATATATATACAAGCGCGCTATGCTATACCAGAAGGCGTACAAATATTTATGGATGGCATTTAAACATAATTTATTAATAAGTTACATAATAAAAATAATTTAATTTCTCAAAAATAAAAAATAAAATAAGAAAATATTAATGTCAAAAGGAAAAAAAAAAATATAATAATAAGTTTACTACATCAATAATCAATACAAACAAAAAAAGTGAGAAAAAAAAATAATAATATAACAATAAGAAAACGAGGATCGTTTCCTTTGACAGAAGGTAATTGAATGATTGAATGTCAGCCAGTATTATATTAACGAGGCTTGATTAAAGCATCAATCCTTTACAGGACACACCAACAAGCACTGGCTGGCTGGCACTGTATGGCTGGCAAGCTTGGTGGGCACTGGTTTTTATTAAAACTTAGCTCCATTTTAAGCTGATTGATCTTATTGTAATCACCTTAATGAATAGTAAATATCAATTGTTTAAAAAGGCATTGTATTTAAAACACACACATTCACACACCTACATCCACACACCCATCACACATCTCACAATACACACCTCTATTCTAATCTAAAACAGAATATGTTTTAGAATTATTATTAATGTTTTTTTCTTATCTTTTTTGTTAATTAGTTTTTGCCATTTAGAGGGTGATATTGAATCCATGGGCATCCTTTTAAGAGGTTATTGTACGCATCATTATGAACAACTTTTACTATGGGACCAAACCTGAAATCGCAAAAAAAAAGTAGCTGTTCCCTTCATTTATATTCGCACAACTCTTAAAAATGTAGAGAACAGCAGATTTTTTTTCGCAATTTCAGGTTTGGTCCTAAAGTAAAAGTTGTTCATGATGAGTACAATGACCCCTTAAAAGGATGCCCATAAATTCAATTTCACCCTGTGTTTAAAATATTTTATTTCAATTTTCTTTTTTAATTTAAGTATTGTAAAAATGAAGTGCAAATTGTATTTAGTCTTAAGCCTTCTCATACTGATCCATGTAACTGGAGAAACCTCGACCCCTGTCATACAGGATGTCCTAGTTCAGGGGTCGAGATTTCATTGCATGATGAAACGTGTATTGAAGTTTGGTAATAAAAACCGGTCAAGTGTGAGTCGGACTCGCACACGAAGGGTTAAGGGGAAAGTTATCTTAGCGATTGTAATGTTTATTAAAATAATTATTTGCACTTAAATTCAATATAAACATAACCAAAAAATAACAAAAATATATCCCAACATAAAACTAAAACTATTCACAAACTAAAACAAGGCGTCGAAAAATTCATCCGCATCGCTAAAACTGGTAAAGTACCCAAGAGACTGGCGGCATTGCCACATTGTATGGCAATGGCCAAGGTAAAAGCCAGCCCTTGGGTCACGGGAAGTGCCAACCAGACGTTTCGATATATCTTTATAGAGACCATGGGCACTCGCATCCTATGGCCCGAGGGTTTCAACCCCAAACGGCTCGAAAATATTTTTACCAATAAGGTTATTATATTTTCGCCGCTTGAGATAGAATGAAGGTGGCACCTCATCAAAATGTAGGTTCCCTACATTTTGAGGATTTATGCGAACATAAATGTACTGAATAGCAGATTTTTTTTGCGACTTTTGGTTTGGTCCTATAGTAAAAGTTATTCATAATGATGAGTACAATGACCCCTAAAAAGATTGCCACTGTTTACACTTACACCCTGTATAAAGTATTTGTATTTTGTAATAGGCGAAACGATATAACTTTTGTTTCGGATTCTGGAGCCTCAGATCATTTGATAGATCGATAAGAGTTGGCTCTAAACTTCTACTAACTAACTATACATACCTACATAATCAGCCTATAATGTTCCCACTGCTGGGACACAGGCCTCCTCTCTTCGAGAGGGAGGGAGTGGACTGTAATCCACCACGCGGGCCCAGTGTGAGATGGTAGATGCCACATGACTTCGAATTTTTGGTTCAAGGACATGCCGGTTACCTTCACCATTTTGAAGTCAAATTATGATTTCCTTAAAACTTGCTATAAATATCGCAAATTACACTACTTACTGCGAAAATGAATAGAACTAATTTATTCTCATGGCTATCAAAGTAAAGAAATATTTTCTATATGATATCTTATTAATTATTTAAAATTAAATAGGTAGTTATTTATAGAATTTAAGACGCTCATATTTTTCTTGTGGTGCTAAAATGTCTATTTGGACAGTCTGAAACAAATGAGATGTAATCAGATGCTTCTCGTTTGGTAATTAAATTAGCATAAGTTGATAAAGTGGTCAACATGACAATTTATTATGTTTTTCAGTCATATTTTGAACGCTAACATTATTTTACGAATTCCTATAATTATGATTTTGATAATTTTTGCTAGGGTTGGCACTTTAAATTAAATTATACTGGCTAACTTATAAGTATCTAAATTATACAGACTGATCATTAACTCAATGATCAGTCTGTATAATTTCTTGTTTTGACTGTCAATGGAACATTATTTTGTTAATATTAGGTACAGCTAATGGAAAAAGCTTGCCGTGGTCTGTTTGTGGATGGGTGACCATTCATTACATATCGAGACCCCAGACCTTGCCTTGGAAAGTACCTTAAGCCGTTGGTCCCGGCTGTCATTCATGGATCTTTGACAGTCGTTACGGGTCGTCAGAAGCTCAAAAAGTTCGTCCACCAGTCTTACCAAGGAGTATCGTGTTACCCAGTAACAGGGTTGTGGAGGTCAGTAGTGTTGTAAAATAAGCTATATTAATAGCTAAATAAAAAATATGTATAATAGGTTAGTGACATCTTAATTTTTATTTTCTTTCAATATGACATAGAATAACAAACGAATTTGTTCTATGTAGATAAGAAGCTTAAGGCGTCCACTACAGCCAGTATTACAACAAGTAGGCAGTCACTCCATGTAAAATACTAGTATTCAGCTGCAACCGGTTAGACTGGAAGCCAACCCCAAGATAGTTGAGAAGGACAGAGTTGAGAGTAGACATCAAATCAATTAATATCTGTGACGTTTTCGCTAAGTTGATTTTTAGTTAAGTTTTTCACATGTTACTTAGACATGAAGTTCAAAAGTGAATCGAGTTTCAACCACAGTATCTCCCTCACCATGTTGTATAAACTTTCCACAGTAAGTACAGTATTTTCCCCTGTACAGGTGTCTATTATAATGTATACAGTTGACAGCCGTCCAGTGTGTCCCCGCCGGAACTCCCTGTCCATTCGCGTTACTTGTCGGTGTCAGGACCACGACACACCTTAGACATTGTGTAGGTTTATACACATGTGTGTAGGTTACCTACCTTATATTTGCACTTGTATTGTCACAGTAAAATATGTACACCTAGCGGCCCGCCCCTGCTTCGCATGGTTTTTACGACTTGAAAAAACATCGTGATTTCTTAATGATGTAATTTTAATGTAGTAGTTAAACCTTCCGGAATATATTCTCTAAATTATGGTGTAAAACGCATCAAAATTCATTGCGAGGTTTGTGACGACGCGGTCACACACAAAAACCGACTTATGTTTGTATAGATATACAGAGTAGAATGGTATGGGCATGTGATGCGGAGGAATGAGGAAAATGTCGTGAGGTGTATGAATCTCGATGGCTATAAGAGAAGGGGAAGACCAAAGAAACGATGGATGGACTATGTGAAAGATGATATGGCGAGAAAGGGTGTGACTACCGAGATGACGACTAATAGAGAAGTATGGAAGAAAAAGGGAAATGTTGCGCTGGTCCCAAATAAACTGGGATAAGGACAGGAGAATGATGATGATGTATCTGTCAGTTTTCGAGATGAGAGGTGATCACGTTAAGCCGTTGGTCCCGGCTGTCATTCGTGTATCTGTGACAGTCGTTACGGGTAGTCAGAAGCCATAAAGTCTGACAACCAGTCTTACTAAAGGGTATACTGGATTGTGGAGATCAGATAGGCAGTCGCTTCATGTATACTGGTATTCAGCTGCATCCGGTTAGACTAGAAGCCAACCGCAACGTAGTTGGGAAAAGGTTAGGCAGATGATGTCTGTTGGATTGGGGTGCATTGAAATAATTCCCCCTGGTTGGCACTTATAGGTACGGGAAATTCAGCACACCCTGGACAGTAGGCCTCGCTACTAATATTGCTGACTAGCTATCGCTAATAAGACCTATTAAAATAACTTGAGGAGCTCGTGGCTAAGTAATAACAGCCGCACGGGTTGATCCATCAGGTTAAGCTACGCTTGCCGGGGTTGGTCAGTGGATGGGTGACCATCTTTACATATCGAGACTCCTCCGTGCCTCGGAAAGCACGTTAAGCCGTTGGTCCCGGCTGTCATTCGTGGATCTTTGACAGTCGTTACGGGTCGTCACAAGCCCGAAAGTCTGACAACCAGTCTTACCAAGGGTTATAGTATTACCCAGTTACTGGGTTGTGGAAGACAGATAGGCAGTCACTCCATGTAAAATACTGGTATTGAGACTGGAAGCCGATCCCAACATAGTTGGGAAAAGGCTAGCCAGATTGACTGTCTTAAAATGACTTCTTCAAATCCTCTAGACACAACCCACGGGAAATTCACCTTTGAAATGAAGTGATAAAATGATATTTATTTCTGTAAGAATCGTTTTGACATACCAATGTCTGTTTTCATTGTTTTCCTGTACCAATACCACAAAGCATGACACTAATTTATTGGCTTTTCGTTGCCCTAATGACTGCAACCGCTACTGAGCATGAGGTCCCGGGTTCAATTCCCGAGTCGGGCAAAGTGCTATAGTATTGTGTTGTGGTGTTGTTGTACTGTATTGCTATTGTGTGTATTGTATTCTATTGTGTTGGAAATTCTTAGTAGCAGCCCGGAGTCTGGATGTGTGCCCCGTTGATGGCAATAGGCTCGCCCCCTATTACATCGAACTTAAACATAACTGGCGAAATGTGGGTGTACAGGTACTCCTCTGCCTCACCCTTCGGGGATTACAGGCGCGATGTTATATGTTTTTATAACAATAGTAGGTAAGTTTAAACTACCAACGTCACTGACCAACTAATTATCGTAAGTACTACGTTTGAAGAATGTTATTTTTTTCTAAGATCCAACAAATAATTTATGGTTATAATTTTAATTGAGCCGCGTAAGACAGACAATGTGTTTCCTATTCTCATTTCATAAATACTATTCATTAGCCGACGAACCGTACAGTAGGGTTGCTGCACAAATATGCAGATTGTAAATTAATTAATAATAACAAATTTAAATTTTGTTGCCGTAAGGAAATTTTGATTAGTTCTTCTAAATGTTTGATATATTGACTCAACCTATCGACATTGATATTATTTGACATTAGATAAGTATATTATATGTGAAAAATGATGCGAACAGAAAATATGTCATCATGTGAAGGACTAGGAAACTGGAAAGAAAGGTGACCTCGCCATACATGCAAGATAACAGCCAGAACGAGAGGTTGGCTCATTCACAATGACTGTCATCACAAAACTGTCATCCATTAATTTGTTCTACAGCATTCTACAGCAGAAGTTAGACAGACAGACAAAGTCACGACACTTGGTGATATCAGGATGATGTCATCAGTGAACAGGTGGATGCTGCTGTCATGATCTCATATTGGCCTCTCAGGGCTTTCACGCGGGTGTATTGTGACACCACGTGGTAGGCCAATGAACTTGAGGGTTTTGGTCACTGGTGGCAATTATATTGTGCACTGATTTTCTCTGGACTGTGAAGCCTTAGATGAGAAATAATTGTGAATGCTGATAATGATGACTTTTTTAGATTTGCTGCATTGTTTTATCTGCTAGGGTCACATGATCGCAGTGATATGACTACGTATTGACACTATTATCTTAAAATTTTATCAGAAAATTGCTGTCAAAATTGTGGTGACTGGTTTAACGACTGACAACAGTACAATCAAACCACTAGTCATGATGTCATTTGTCAAATGATTACTAACTGAATTAAAAAAAACGAGGTTTTTTTAATAGGCTGTTAGAAACTTACAATTTGAACAAATCATAGTATGATTATCGCTCTCAGAATATCATACGCTATGTATTGATTATGGGCCAAACTTGATCACAAATTCCACAAATTCCTACTAGGCAAATATGACCCTAGTCTAGTGCGCGACAACCCTACCAGCACCGTCGGATGGCAGTGATTCAGTGTAGTGTTCCCTGTGTTTTTGCGAGCGGCTAGGGTGTTGCGGCCGCCACGTGCTCTCGGCCGTCGAACCCGGCACACATCTCCTAAAGGAATACTATGCGCTCGGGTAGAGGAAGTGTTGATGTCGTGAGGACAAGGTTTGTTTGTTTGGATGGTCGGTTGGTTTTTGTAGGATGAAAGAGAGTAGCTTTTAATACTGTCAACTATCGGTCTTTTATTGTAGGTTTTATATTACAAGTTGCTTATTGCAATTGTTCTTGTGAAAGATTTGTGGACGTTTGTCATGAATTCATGTTACCAGCGTGGTAATTGCGTAACACACACAAACATGACAATTGATCGCAATAAGTATCTTTCATTTTGACAGTTCAGGCACGTTCATTGCGTATTTTACGTTATTGTGCAGACGAATTTATTAAACCAATGAAACAATGAATTAGAAATATCCTTCGAAACTCTCGGATTGTGATTGAACTGTGTTTAGCAATTAGAGTGCTGACAGGTATACAGATACACAGGAAAAAATATTATGTCAAAGAGAAATGTGAAATATTATGTGAAGAAGGGAAAGGAAGAGAGAATAAATTTCGAACTACCAGTAATTTTTCGCAAGGTAACATAAAACTTGACATGGAAAATCCGAAAAGTCATTTCCATAACCTCGAAACAAAAACTGCAACAAAAATAAAAAGAAAATTCGCTAACTCATCAACAAGCCCCATCACCCTACAAAAAAGTAGGAAAAGCACATTCTATTCATCGTTTTTATAAATAAACCTTTCCAATAAGGCAGAGAGCCCGTCAAGTTCGAATTAAGAGCCACTAGAGAACCCATAGATGCCACATTAGTACTGTTTTTATTTACTTAATGCGCATTATATGTGCTGCAAGCATGTGCATTAGAATAGCATTGACGTCTCTAATGTTAATTAAAATTAGTGATTAATTACATCATGGGTTTCTTTGAGGAGGGTGTTTCCGACACAAATTAAAGTAGGTTTTCAGGCTGTGTGCTGCCCGTGTTTGAAAGTCTGATTATGGGTCTGATCAATAGATCTGCTGTCAATTCTTGATGTGTCAGAAACTATTTCGACGACACGGTTGGCGCAGTGGTTGAGCGATTGACTGCTGCGCAGCATGTCGCGGGTTCGATTCCCGCACGGAACAAATATTTGTACGACCTACAAGTATTTGTTCCGAGTCTGGGTGTTTTTCTATCTATAATATGTAAGTATTTACAAAAAAAAAAAAAAATGTATATAAGTAGTTTATCAGCCATCTCGTTACCATAACACAAGCATTAGGTTGCTTAGCTTGTGGCTAGATGGCGTTGTGTGATATGTCCAAACATATTTATTTATTTATTTATTTATTTATTGCCAGTGTTTATAGAGCTAATGTTATTTGTTGTAATGTCAGACGCTAACGGCGTGTTAAGTTGAGGAGTTGAGGACAGTTGAGTCGAGTTTCCACACACGATTTTCCTCACATTTCTACGCAAATAAAGAAAGTTACAATGTACTAAACTGTACCCTTATAGGAACATCGTCTTGTTGCAATTATAATAACGAAATAACACATTTTGTTTACTTGGATTTAAGAGATGATTTTTCTGTTTTCAAATCTTAGAGAATACCTAAGTCCGCAGAATGATTAATCACTTCCATGTTTTAAACTAAATTTAAGGAAGAATTGGGTCAACACCTTCCTATCAACAATAATCATGAACTATACAGAACATAACGTAACTATCAAAAACCTTAATTATCTATTTAACTAAAACAACAAATAAATACCTACCAAAAACACAAACATACAATTTCCCGCGCTCAAACATAAACAAACCGCGCACGTGGTCGGACCATAGACATTAAACTCGCCGCGAACTTTTTATGTTCCGGTCGTTGACCCGCCAGTAATTAAGGCGATATCACACGGACTGATATCAATCGTTTGTGAACGTGTGAACTGAACTGAATGTTTGAATGATGAATGTGAGCGAGGGAGTGAATGGATGCGGAAGGACCGATGGCGTCATTTCGGAGAGGCCTATTTTATGGGATTGCAAGAGGCTGAGATATAAAGCTTATGACCTGGGAGTCTTCGAGTTACGAGTGAATAGGTTACTTCTTGGTATATAAATAATAATAATAATAAAACGTTTATTGATCCAAAGATACATAGACACATTTTGTGTTCATGTTACATCCTAAGATTTAGTAAACGACCACGACGTAGTATATAAGCTTGCACCATATTCTGTAACATTTTGAATTGGCCAAATGTGAGCCTATCTAGGTACTTACGTACATAAATTCACGCCTTCTTCCCATGGGGGGAAGCAGAAACTACAGAACGCCACTTGCTACGATCCTTACAACTACTTTTGCCTCGTTTACTTTCATACATCTGGTCACACACGCTCGCCGGTTGCGAGCACTACGAACCTGACCTTTCTGAAGAACGTCACCAATAAGGTCACTATATGTCTTCCTAGGGCATCTCTTTCCACTATGAGCATAAGTTTTTTTATTTTACTGAAATTTAACTTTCCTTATTTGCTAGTAGCGCTTGAAATTGTTGATGGCTAAGAATGAACCTGTTGATTCTCTTTTTCTGAGGCTTTTGTAATGAAACTTTAAGGTGAAAAATTTTAGGAGAGTTTACATTCGTCATTGAAGTAGATCATACGAATTACTTCATACGATTGCTCGTATGAAGTAATTCTCATCAATCATAATTATAACAAAACGTACCTACATGTACCCAAGCGTGAAACGCAAAAAATACAATATGATGAATTATATACAGAAGATATTGCATACTTAAATAGGTCTTATGAATATAATATGAATGAAATATGTTTGGCTAAAGACTTTCCTCTTAGCTATATATAACCTGACATATAACGCATCATTTCAGATCATTAGTCTCAGTCCAAATAAATGATAATACTAAGAAATACCTGTTCTAGTATGAGAAGCTATAACAAACTGATTGACATATCATGTGGAGCAGCCAGTATAACTTAGCACGCGGCAAAACCAGGAACTAAACTGATATTGTATGGGATTTGACAGTGACGTTTCTCATTCTCTTGACAAGCAGCGCCACCACTAAATGTCAAAACATTTTGGTCATGCTCTAACAAAATACGATTGTAAATACATTGATTAATTTGACAGATATTAATTGTCCCCTAGATTGGGTTTGAAAAATTAATTGATCACGAAACAGCAAAAGGAAGCAGTAAAACATGTATTCTATTAAAGTTTTATGGGTGATAATTATGTTGTGATATAAAGATCTACAACTTGTAAGAAGAGTTTCCGCACTGTTTAGGGTTCCGTAACTCACAATGAAAAAATGTAAATCTTTTAATACCGCAATTAAACCATATTATTATTAGGTATTTTATTTCCTTTATTTCACTAATATACATATAAATTACATTTTTAAATATTATAATATAAAAAATATAAAAAATTTAAAAATATAAAAAATAGTAACCCACCGGTATCGGGAACAGTGTCCAAGCTACCGGCGGTCAGGGCTCCAGAGAGAGGAACCTCCTAACAATGCGAGCCGTGTTCAGAAGAACCGCTTTCCCGCCCTTAACCGCCCTTAATCCAGCCGCCCAACGAGAGCCTCCTTAGGCGTTGGTCGAGGCTCTTGGAAATTAAGCCATTGGCTGACACGACTATCGGCACAATGATCGTTGAGTCCACATCTCACATGTCGACAACCTCGTGAGCCAAGTCAAGATACTATATTATTATTTCCTTTGTTTCATAAGTTTAAACATATAAATTACATTTTTAAATGTTAAAATATAAAAAGTATAAGAACATTTAAAAACATAAAAAATAGTAGCCCACCAGTATTGGGAACAGGGTCCAAGCTACCGGTGGTCAGGGCTATTGAGAGAGAAACCTCCTAAAGATACGCGCCGTGTCCAGAAGTACCGCTTTCTGGATCAAGCCCGTGAGCCTAACGAGAGCCTCCTCAGGTGTTGATCGAGGCTCTTGGCTATTATGCCATAATTGGCCGTCACAACTATCGGCACAATGATTGCTGTATCCATAATTCCACATCCCACATGTCGACAACTTAGCGAGCCAGGTACTTAATCTGCTTATCGTTTCCAGCTATCACAAGGATCTCGTCATGTGGGACTGCTATATCAATAATCATTATGCGCCGCTCTAATCGATCTATCACTACTATGCCAGGCTTATTTGCAACAATAGTCCTGTCAGTGATGATAAATCGATCCCAATACAACGTGATATTGCCATTTTAGAGAATTGGGTCGGACACATACCAATAGTACGGTACTTCCGATTCCACAAGACTGTATTTCAGAGCAAGTTGCTGGTAAATAATCCTGGCTGCAACGTTGTGCCTATGTAAGTAGACTCCGTTAGCCAGACGAGAACAGCCAGAAATAATGTGACGGATTTATTTCTGCGGACGGTGGCATGCCCGACAGATATCAATCGTGCCGTCCTTAATATATTTCTGGTAGTTGTTCGTCATCCTACCTTCGTCCATAATCGCAAAGACACACACAACTGTACAACTGTAACATACAACCTCCATTAGATTCATCCATGTTTTTCTGTTTATATCCTTATTTACAGCAACTCATGGGCTTTATTATTTCAGGGTCTTAGTTCTTCAGAGCTCGTAAAATTTTTGCCATATGTCAAAGCGCAGGAAAATATTGAATTCTGTGTGGAACTCGTACATTATACTTTAAAATATGTATTTAATCAAACTGGCAAATACTTTTACTATATCTCGCGGTGTGCCATGCGATCATTCTCTTACAAAGGTACGGAACCCTTAGAAAGCAAGCTCAATCCACTCTTTGCTGATAAATTTCCTATCCAATTAGCTACGAGGAGTGGGTTCAACCATCTTGTCTGTCAAAATACCCGAACGTCGACGGTTAGCAGCCGTCGCCATTCACTGGGATGCTGGCTGTCTGGGAGGTCATACCTCTTAATTTTCCTCGTTCTGCTTGCCAAGAATTTTACAAAAATATAGCTTCTAATGAATTTTTTTCTTTTTTTCTTCCATAAAAATTGGTTTTAATACAAAAAAAGTGTGATTCCAATTACATAACACCGTAAACAAAAGCAAAAACAGATTGTTAAAGAAAAATTATAGTGCGACACCGGTATTGTCGTACCAGCAGACAAGGCTGAATATAATTAATACATTTGCCACACAAGTGACGGAGAAATCGCGAGTATTCACGACTCGGGGGAATGAACGCTAAATTGGAATGGCCACGGAACTATGAAACTAGGAAGAAATGTTCCATCCGACGCTTTCCTGCTCGTTCACAGTGATTTGTTGGTTTTTTTATGTGCAATCTGCATCAGTTTTTTTATGTGGTTTTGTATTCTGATTACAGACTTATCAGTCAGGTTGTCTATGCTATTTAGAAGAAACAAAAAGTAGACTACTTATTGTCTTTTATTAGGTAAAGTATATTACATTCTTTTTTTAAATTCATTGTCGTAATAGTATCTAGCCTATATAAGAACAAATTGAACATCTATGGATGGACGTTTTGTAGAAAAAAAATATCTAAAAGGCGTTAATCAATGGCATTACAGCTTTTCAGTATGATTACACAGCAATGTTAACAAATTGTTTGATTTGTTACAAGCTGAATAAACCAAACACAATTATTGTCATACAAAAGATATGGAAAACTATTATGTCACTTTTTATAGTTATGTAATTTTTAAACAGTAAATAAAAACGTTATTAGTATTTAAGAAAATGCATAAAACCAGCTCACTTAACATCGTACGTGCATACTATTAAAACATCAATCGCATCCGTACTATAGAATTTGCGCGGGAAAACGTCTAAGCGCCATTTTGGTTTCCACTGACTCGCTTAGTAAAAAATAATAAGTACGACATTCCTACAATGCCAGTATTTTCCATGTGTCACTAAACTTCAGGTGGTATTGAACCCAATGTTAAGCATTAATTAAGACTAAAGGTAGGCCACCTGTTAGATTAGGTAGGTACTTAGCAACTAGTACATACCAAAATACCTAAGTTTAATGACCTGTAACTATTTGTTAGCGAGTGGCGCCCCTTTAATTATAGTGTTTATTTTTTTATTTACGTTTTTATTGTGATACTTTACGAGGGAACGTGACTCATGCTACCACGTGGGGTAGGTTGATGTCCAGGTTACACCACGATGCGCAATTAATTTGAACTATAGACCATAAGGGCGTTGAACTCAGGGGCCTGCCTTTTGCGAAGAATTTAGTCATTTTTAGTGGGAGTAGGATAGAATAGAATCGATATTCGACTACCGTATAGATGGTAGACTATGTAATTAAAAGAAAATACATCATTTATTTCATCTAATAAAAGTATTATTATATTACCTTGTGAATCAACAGAAAAAAAATGCCCAATGAGCTTCCTCGTTTTCTTTGCGCCCAATTTTACTCTTAAAATTATTATGCTTTTATTAGCAAAGACGTGTTCTTAAACTTTGATGCCGTCCAACCATCGGCCTTCTAGCTGGAGGTCTAATAAGTATGCCTCTGGACATAAAATCACTACATCTCTAGAATTGCATCATAAAATCATTAAATGATTTTCGAAAATCATTACTGCAGTGGAATTTCGAAGAAAATGCGTAGACCATGCTGTATATAGCTTACACATAACCATTTACCCTTTTTATAAAAAACTAAAACACTCTACAAACCTATTTTAGTTATTAAAATTGTGTTTTGTGTTCTTCTCTCAAACTCAAATCATAATTTGAATGAAATTAACAAAACACTATTTTAACTAAAATAGGTTTGTAGAGCGTTTTAGTTTTTTTATGAATAGATATTTTAATTAACCTTTAAGAAAAACTAGCGTGCGAAACGACTTCACAAAACATCGAGATTGTTTTATAATGTATGTTTAAGGGCTGATTGTTCAATAGTCAGATAATTTTTATCAGAGGAATAAATATGGCGGTTTGACAGCTTTTGTATAGAGAATATGTCAAACTGTCACATTTATTCTTCAGGTAAAAGTTATCAACCTATTGAAAAATCAGCCCTTAGTTAAATATTAATGTATTATGCATATACACCTTCCGTAATAAATTCTGTAACGAATGGTGAAAATCGCATCAAAATTCGTTGCGTAGTTTAGAACAACAACGCGGTCATACACAAACATGAAAAGAGACTTTAGTTTATAATATTATATGTACAGGTATTCAAGAACCAACCAATGTGCAACCCTCTCACTCTTCATAGACAATGAGCTTCCTAGCAAACGATTATAAAATGGCGAAGTTCCGGACTGGAACTAAATGATGGTCAGCATACATGGCATGATACGATGCGATGGCTGGAACCACTAGGTACTATTAATTATCTAGTTTTTGTTAATGTATCATTTTCATGTATTTTGTTACGCATTTATTATGAAATACTTTTGTAACTTGTAGATGAAATTGTTGGAGAGAAAGAGCTCGAGATAGGTACATAATGGTTTTCCTAAAGCAGTTAATATTTAGAAACAAAAAAAATATGTCAAAATGGGAACCAAAAGATATAGCTAGTTCCTATAAGTTCAAGATTATAGGAACTAGGTATACCTTTTGACTATTTTAAAACAAACTAACATCTGACAGGTAAAGGTGAATGAGGAAAATACAATGAAGACTACTTTGCTTTTAAAAAACTACATAAAAATCACACTAATATTATAAAGGCGAAAGTTTGTGAGTGTGTGTGTATGTTTGTTACTTCTTCACGCTCAAACGGCTAGACCGATTTGTATGAAATTCGATATGTTGACAGCTTATACCCTGAATTAACACATAGGCTACTTTTTATTCCGAAAAAATGTAGTGCTCCCGTCGGATGAGCAAGGAATTCAAATATATTTGTTACTTTTTCAAACTGAAACGGCTCGACCGATTTTGATATAATTTGGTGTGGAAGTAGCAGACATCCTGTGTACACATAGCACACATAGGCTACTTTATATCCTGAAAAAATGTAGTGTTCCCGTGGGATGAGCATTTTTTTTTGTGAATACTTTTCTCACCGATTAAATAATACACGTTTTAGTGTATCTCATAAACCGCGGGTAACACCGCGGGGCACAGCTAGTAATTAATAATACCGGCTTTTTTCTTTACTTTTCAGCATTGGTTGATTGATTTTTAAATTGGTATCATTTTTTATTTATTAACAAAATAAAACTTATTCTAGTAGCTTATTACACTTTTACAATAAGACTAAATGCACAAATTATGTCAGATATCTCTTTTAATGGGACCATGTAATCATGTTCTCCATTAAACTTTAAAATCATTTAAGGCGAAAGCACCAGGGTTGCCCGCGAAATTCAAAGTTAGTATTATGTTGTATAGTGATTAAACTATAATTCGCGGCCGTAAAAAGTATGTATTTACCCAATTATAAGTATTAAAGTCATCAATACAACTCTATGACCCGGTGATACTATTTAATGACTATTTCATGAAATCTTAATATTTGAGGATTATACTAACTTATGAAGTATTACTGATTATAATGATTATAATTCTGTAAATACATATTTGTTACGGTCACGAATGATACTTTAATCAACATACAATTTAACCTAATACCTACAAATTGCAAAAACCATAAGAAAATTTAAATTTCGCGGGCTATCCTGGCGCTTTCCCCTTAAGTACAAAAAGAGTCATTTACTTATAAAGATTCTTAAAACGTTGGTTAGTAGATTAGTCAGGTGGCAAATAAGTTAATAGACGGGTTGACGGCCTCGTAAAGTTCGCAGGAAACCCCAAAAAACGCCAAAGTAATTGGTATGGAACAGGTTATTAATATGGCACAAGAGCCAGGCAGGTAACACTTCACTACGAAAATCACCCTTATTGCTACGACATAAAGGCCAATGTCAAATTGGTACCACTGATGTGCAATTGACTGTATAAGCAGCTAAAGGCTGTAAATCAGAAAGAGAAGAGCCTAAACTACCAATGACTTAACATTTTTTTCTTTCTAGGTACCTATCTAAGATTTATGTGGCTTAGGAATTTCGCATGGCAACAGAAGTAAGCAAATGGATCTCTTGAACTTCAATTAATCCACGTTAGAATGTACATTAAGTAAAATTTATGGAAAATAAAGCAAACATAATAATGGATTAGAATCCTCTAAATAACCTTAAGTTAATCAAATATTCTTACAATTAACAATAGAACACTTCTAAAATCCTTCTATTCGGCTCCGTCACGTAATTATTCCAAGAAGTAACTCCGAAACGTCAATTATGCGACTCTTCCCTTATCACGTACTCCACAATTATCATTCTCCACACGTCACAAATAGTAACATTTCGTCACAAGTGGCTTCGTGGTCAGGGTCGCTGGCTACGCAGAGTTCGTCGCCCGGTCAAATATTTTCGGAGACTATAAAAAATCTGCAACTCCTATTATGACGTCAGGGCCAGTTTGGCAAGTTTCACAAGGACTTTTTTTGCGTTGTAATTATTTTTTTTATACGTTCATCAACTTCGTTTGCATAACAATCCAATAATAACTATTTTTTGGGGCTATAAACACGTTTGTGTATCTATTTTGGTGTAAAGAGTGCTTCTAAACTTATAGTTTAATTATTGTAGTGAACATTTCACGAAATGTAACCGAAATTAGTTAGGAATTAAAATTAATTTCCATTTAAATTTCAAAATAATCAATTACAACAACAATTTATAGCTCTATAATCGATCGATAATCAAACAAAATGTTCAAAAGCCGCCAACAAGTAAGATACATTGCGAAATTCGAAATACAAGATGGCGCCCGCTTTTTTTGTACAATGCGCGCCAAAATAAACTGGCGGTCGTTCGTTGACCTCGGCGTGTTGACCCGCCGTGACGTCACGTGACGTGGTGGCTGTGACGTCGCGCTACGCCCACGGCCTCGCGCCTGCGCCGATGATTTAATACAATCGTTCAAGGTTCCTTTTTGTTAAAGTACGGATATTGTCCTATATTGCTTCAAAGAAACGTGCGCATATTAGAATGTTTGTTTTAATTCTTAGTAATGTTTTAATAATTATTAACTCTTAATAGGATGTTTATGTTCACAAACAACATGTGTTTATGAAATAATTAAGATTACAAATTCATTTTAATACCTACCTATGTAATTACTCTTTTATACTACTTAGTTAACTTACTCAATGTTACGAGTAACTTACCATTGAGTGTCATGTTAGAAATGACTCGGTTTTTTTGTCATTGCTAAAAGTTCTACATCCTTCTTCTCGGAGTTCATCCAAATCCGTAAAAACATATATTATAATCTAATCATATTTAACATTAAGACAACGTCAACAAAAACATGTGCAGTAGTAGTATGCAATTAATTACCAATCATATTATCTAAAATCCGTCTGTTAAGCGTCACTTAGCAACACAGCATCCTATGGAAATTATTTTCTTAATGGAATGGAAAAATATTTACAACTCTTGTTGTATAATTCAGAGGTTACAAATAATAGGTATGATATACTAGGTCAAAGCTCCGCAGACGTAATGACGCCTGCGGAGTTTCGCTAGCTGATTTAATTGATCGATTGAATCGATTGATCGATACCTATTGGTATAGATATCCAAACACGACAAAATAAAATTAAAAGATTTGATTTTTTTTGGGGTTAACGACCGCTGGTAGTGTTTTTACTTGAAGAATGAGTTGAGAAATCTGTTTTTTTTTTTGTTTTATTGTGTTAGATACCTACCGATACCCATCACGTCTGTGAAGTTTACACTGAATTTTAAACTGATATTTCAACTACACTGCGGTTGGTAAACACAAAAAAATCATCAAATTAATTAATTTTTCTTTATCATGTTAGATATCAATACCCATCACGTCTTCGGAGTTTCACTTTGACCCTGTATACATGATAAAACAAAGATCCAAGAAAAAAAATACCATAGGGTGCTAACACTCTATGGATTCTTTGTTCCGAAATATAAATAGATAAGTAATAAGTTTTATATTTATAACATATTATTAAAACAACTTATTATCTAGTGTTAGTACCAATCACCCTCCGTACAAATTGCTTTACAAATTGGCTGAAGGTGTCCGCTACAGTTCTCAGGATGCTGTTGCAACTGTCTATGCTACGAGAAGTAATATCAGCAGTTTTCTCTCACAACGATTTTATTCCATTGAAGATTAATTCAGACATTAGAAGTTTTCTACATCAGCTTGAAACTACCTATCCTATATGAAAAGTTTATGACAGGTCACAAAGCTGTCCCGGAAATTTCGGGGACACTACACGACATTAATATGAATAGGCATTTTTCAGACTAATAAGATGATTCAATGGGTTCTAGACACCATAGTAGTAAAAGTTACTCTCTTGATCTTATTGCGTCAGCGAACGGAGTTTGTGTGGCTGAATTTTGGTCTATACATAATATTTGAATTTTTATAACAAATTTATTATTTGCCATCTTAGGTTAAGAAGAATTAGAATAAGCGCTTGAACTAGATTAATTAGCACTGTCGATAACCCAGAAAAATAAACACGTCACAACCGACATACATCGAGAAACAAAAGAATACTCACAAAGCCACAGAGGTATAAAATTAGTCGCAAAAAGCACAAAAGAAAATTGAAAACATTTGACGAACAATGCTTCGTTTGAACCTACTTTTCATAATGGCTAAGTTCAAGGAACCACTAATAAAGATGTGGCCTAGTTTTGAAGCCAGCATACATTCTCTGCTAGACTCTAATTCTTTGAAAACTTACTAAATGGTATTCAAATACGTAGTCAAAATGTCTTTTCGTGCGTAAAACTTGGTCTGCGGCCTTATTCTGGAACGAATGTATTGTTACAAAAAAACTTTTTGGTGATTTATATTTAATTTTTTGATTGCATTAACAGGAAACTTTAAGAATCAGGACTTTTGGACCCAAATATCGCGTGGTTTTCCTTAATCCAAAAATGATGTACAGATTTAACTGCGATTTAGGACAAAGATATATTTTTTTTGATTGGAGTTACATTTACGTATGTTCTAACCTCTTGTGGTTTTATTTAAAGACGTAAGTTACATTAAATACGCAAGTTCTGATTGCGTGACGTTGGTCCACATAACCTGTTTATATATTATGATACGTAATCCTACCAACATATTCATATTCTTCCTTTCCTCTTTTTCTACTCACATAACTATGTTCTCCTTTTTTCACTGACGTATTTGTATAAAATTAATTATCAGATTAAAAACATACGTCATTTGGTATTTGCGTAAGTTCTTTTTCTTAGAGGAAAAAAAAAATACTTAGGCAATGATTGGAATGACGTGAAAAATGAACATTGTTTCCCATTCATGGTTGCAGAAATGCAACATGCATGCATGGTGGCATGGTTGTAGTATGGCAGTAGTTACTATGGATCTGAAATCGCTAACTCTTCTTGAGCAAGCGTGTTGATCAATGCTCGTGCCTTCTCTATATGAGAAGATGCCTTTGCCCTGCAGTGGGACAATCATTGGCCGGTATTATATATATATATATAATTTGTCTGCCTGTTTGTTCCGGATAATCTCCGAAACGGCTTGACCGATTTTCACGGGCCTATCACTGGAAAATAGCTGATGTTATAAGGAGTAACTTAGGCTAGTTTTATTTAAGAAAAAGTAAAATATTAGACTTCCACGCAAAAAAAAATAAAATCCACGCGTGTGGATCTGCAGGTAGCAGCTAGTATTGTAATAAAGCTTCGTAAATATTTCATCTAAGTTAAGTTTGAATTAATACCTAATCAATTTACGTCATTTAAGTATGCAATACAGATTTTGTCGAATGAAACGTTAATACATAGCTGGTATCTTTTCACGGAAATTGTGGAAGCTATCCAAGAATGAAATGGTAATCAGGCTGGGCAATTAGTTTTTCACTTCTGAATACGAGCTTTACAAAAAACCACTGAACCAATGTGTTGTGTGCCGGTATATTGTCAAGCAACAAGCCTAGCTCGCGAATAGGGATGATGCCTGGGAAAAAAAAAGAAATTTAGTCCGTCAATAATAAAACAATATTAGACACGTATTTTTGGCTTTATCATATTAATAAAAAAATACTTAGATAAAACACATTAAAGTTGGGGAGTGGGGGTTTGCTACGTCACAACTATAAGAAACTACATATAAAATCTAGCAAGGATTGACGTCATGCACATTGCACATTTTAACTTAATGTGTCGCCGTAATCATAGAAATACGTAAAAAAAGAAAAAATACGTGTGCAATATTTTTTAATAAACTAAACGACGGACGAAAAAATTTTTAGTCATCATCCCTATTACGGTTATCATCAGTGTAAAGGAAGCTGCTGCTGTAATCTTATCATAATCTCTTCAGGGATTCTACCACCCATGACAAGACAAGAGGCTCCAAGGTTAAACCAACACATAAGTTTTCTGCTAATTCTCTCGTATGTAGATACCTATTGCCAAGAATTTCAGAAAATGGTGCTTATTTACTATTCCTTCCTTCCTTCCTTTTTTCTTATTCCTCAGCCACCATTTGTCAGTTGTCTTTTTATAATATTCCACAATTTAGCTACCATAAAAATAAAATAAACAAAATTAATGTTAATATCTGCATCAGAATAGGGTCGCGGGCTTGGAGCGTCGCCGCGGTACGGCGAACGGTCGACCTACATACCGACCGGGGCCCGACCTCCTCAAGTTTATTGCCAATCTTACAACATATACTTTGCAGCATACAACTCTAACAGACAATTTCTTCTCTCACTATTGATGATAAGGATAGTTTGGATAGGGTTGGCACTTGGACATTCTGAAGAATTTGACATTATCAAAACATAATATGCGCGTTATGACATACGGTGCTGGAAACGTGGACACCGACAGTCGGGCTGGTCCACAAAGTCAAGGTCACTCAGCGCGCTATGGAGCGGGCTATGCTCAGAGTTTCTTTGAAGGATAAAATCAGGAATGAGGTTATCCTGAAAAGTGGCAGTGGGCTGGCCATGTTTGTCGAAGGACCGATGGCCGGTGGAGCAGACGAGCTCTGGAGTGGAGACCGCGTATCAGTAAGCGTAGTGTTAATAGAGGGCAAGCCTATTGCCACCAAGTGCGCACAAATCCAGACTCCGGGCTGCTACTGAGATATTCCCGACGGCAAAACCCAATAACACTTTGCCCGACCTGAGAATCGAGCTTAAGACCTCGTGCTCAGCAGTAGCGCTTGCGACCACTAGACCAACGAGGCAGAGGAGGCTGAAATGTTTATTAAATTAAGTGTTACTGACCAGCTACAGTACTAGTATCATAACCGGGCAGCGGTTTTATCATTTTAAAGGGAAGAATGTATCAAATAAATCATATAGCATGCTTCGCAGAAGAAGACTATTATATACTTAGTACTTAATCGTATATTTTAACAGGGCTTGTGGCTAGACGACGGCTAGAGACAAAGTCGAGGAGTGTCCGAAAGCACTTTAGCCCGTAGTTCCCGGCTGTCATTCTTGGATCTTTGACAGTCGTTACGGGTCGTCAGAAGCCCGAAATTCTGACAACCAGTCTTATCAAGGGGTATTGTATTACCCAGTAACTGGGTTGTGGAGGTCAGATAGCCAGTCGTTCCATGTAAAATACTAGTATTCAGCTACATCCGGTTAGACTGGAAACCGACCCCAACATAGTTGTGAAAAGGCTAGGCAAATGATGAATCGTTTTTACATCACAGCCAAAAGGCTTTGCGCATGACGAAGCGAAGGTTTCAAGCAGCAAGTTCTGGGCTAAAGGTCATAACTGTGCTTAGGCATGTGGTTGGTTGCGTGCATGTCACGCGCAGACTGCAAAATAGCTCATTTTTAATGAGTTGAGTCTTTTGACTCTTGGCCTATCTTGGCGTAGCAGACTTCCCGTGGCAAATACCAGGAAGAGTTGCCTTTAAGAGCCGATACTGATTACCGATTTCCTGGATCTTAATGAAAACCATTTTCTCCACGGAAGAGCTCTGGGACCTTCTGTGGTGCACTTCTGTTGGACTCTTAAGCACTGTTTGGAGTAGAATTAGCTTCTTCTAAAATATAGCCAGTAGATTTGCCTAATTTTATGATTATTTTCCAAGAATTTTGGCGTACACTATTAGGTTCATCCAAGCCTTGATACGATAGAGGTTTCATTCAAATGAGATGCAAATAAGCATTAGTAGTTTATAAGGAGCTGCAGCCTCTAACCTTGACATTACATCTTGCGGGATATACCTACATCTGTATCTATACACTAAATTAAAGTTGCTTTTCGTGTCTGTGACCGCGTTTTTCTTCTAAACTCCGCAACAGATTTTAATGCGGTTTTCACCATCATTTATAGAATTTATTCCGGAAGGTGTAAGTGTATAATACATTAATTTTGAACTTACATGCATAATCAGCGTATAATGTTCCCACTGCTGGGACACAGGCATCCCCTCTTCGAGAGGGAGTGGGCTCTAATCTATCACGCGAGGCCAGTGATGCGGGTTGGTAGATGTCACATGTCTTTGAGTTATTGATTCTAGGACATGCTGGTTTCCTCACGATGTTTTTCGTCATCATTTTGAGAGCAGTAAAGCGCCTGCCTGGGTTTGAACCCACGACCTACAACTCATAAGTCTGGGCCGTTACCACTGGGCCACCACTGCTCTCATTATCTATTGAATTTACATCGATGTTTCGTAAAAACCGTGCGAAGCAGGGGCGGGTGACTAGTAGCGTATTAATAGTGCTTTGAGAAACATTGTATATGACCAGCTTCCCAATTTCTTCGGAGCTAATATGGCCACTTGTGCAGAACCCATTTTAAGCTTTGAAATGAGTCAACTCCTCTGTATAGGTACAGAGACTATTTCAACATGACATAACAGGCAAATTCATTCACAAAACTTTTTCATTCATTACTACATCCAATACTGGGTCTTTACGTTGTACAACCAACCACGCACAACCGTTGCGTCACAACGGATCAGAATATCGACTTCCTCTTTCAACATCCTTCTATTAAATGTTTTTTAATCTGTTCGATTTTTGACATATTTCATCAAGACGTCAGTCAACTAATTCGTGCATTTAACCCAGTTCGTCACGGAACTCAGTGACTCAGTGACTCAGAGCACGGATCTTAGTTATGATGGTATACAAACTTGTTTTGTTTAGCACTTGTGAATAGAAAGCCTTGGTAAGGTCAGAATAGTGTTGGAGTTATTCATAGGTTACGGTCTAATAATATGTTTGGATGGCCTTGAAGATGCAGTCAAATATCAATGTGCATGACTCTCTGTGTCGTTAAGGAAAAAGGTGTGTTGTATTCATTTGATGACATCCTTTGATAAAGAATCGGGTGTCCTGTGAGGCATTATAAGTAGCTTAGACTCAAATGTTATGTATTCGTGTCCTGGGAATTCCGTTTTGACTGGAAACGCTTTTTTTTTTTGTTAGGTACACGATTTTTAGGAACAGCTTACCTTTCATAAGTAGACACAATCGTACAGAAGGCTATGCAAAGTCCCAAATTCTTATTGGTAACTTTTCGAGCCGTTTGAGGTTGTAACCCTCGGGCCATGGGGTTCGAGTGCTTATGGTCTCTTTAAAGATATCTCGAAACGGCTGGTTGACACTTCCCGTGACCCAAGGGCTGGCTTTTACCTTGGCCAGAGGCTTAGCATTGCCTTACAATGTGGCAATGCCACCAGTCTCTTGGGTACTTTACCAGTCGACAGCGATGCGGAGGAATTTTTCGACGCCATTATTTTAGTTTTTTAATAGTTTTAGTTAATTTAGGATATTATATTTTTAATTTAATTAAACTCTTTATGCGTACCACTAACCTTTAAATAAAAACATTTTTAAGTCCCATTGTATATTATGCAACCAAAAACGAATGATTTTCCGTAATTGCACCTGCCACTGTTTGTCTCTGCATCACCCAAAGGTTGGCATTAAGTCCGCCTCTGTACATCTGTGCTTGTAGTATTAAATAAATAAATACTGCTGGACGATGCCCCATATTTTCTGGTTTATTACAATCAGCCCCTTTATTAGAACTTTACGAAGACATTTTATTTTACATTTCCCAGTAGTCATATTAATTGTACTAGATTCTGCTCGCGATTTCGTCCGCTTAAAATTTTTTGTTCCCCCGACCCACCTTGTCGCATTGCATCGCCTGCCTACGTTATTACTTCGTTTTCGCTTAGCGTTGTTTCTGAATTTTATTGCTTTTTGCTTGGCTCCTAAGGGTCCAGACGCGATGTTAAATAGGCCTATAGCCTTCCTCAAGAACTGGGCTATCACAGGCAAAATTTTTTTTTAAAATCTGAGTTGCAGAGATTAGCGCGTTCGAACATACAAACAAAAAACCGGCCAAGTGCGTGTCGGACCACGCACAATGAAGGGTTCCGTAGTTGGGATGAATTTATCTTAAGAACAAACTATTACACATATTACATTTATATTACAGATATTTATAAAAAAAAAAAAAAAAAAAACTTAACATTGTAGTTGAAAAACATGTTCTCCCATACATTCCAACTGTAAATGTAAGTTTGTACTCACAATATTGATAGATTTACCATGTTATTTTAAGACCACAGACTTCTTATAGGTTTTCCTGTAATCTACAGGTAAAGATCTATTTTCTGTATTTTTTAAAAAATTTTAGGCTCAGTAGTTTCGGAGATAAGGGGGGGGGGAATGGTCAATTTTCGTCTATTTTCTTAAATAACTTTAAAACAATTTATTTTAAAATTATAAAAAATATATATTTGAGACCCTCATAGCAAGAGCCCTTTCATTTGATATGCCACATGGTGTAGTTTGCACTACTTTTTTTTTAAGTTTCTTATTTGCCCCACAAAAGTGACCTCTATATTCAAATTTAATTTATTTACTTTACCCGTCCGGGTTTGGGTCACAGAAATTCATATGTCTACCAAATTTCAACTTAATCGGTCCATTAGATTCGGAGCAAACTGGCTGTGACAGACGGACAGACAGACAGACAGACACACGAGTGATCCTATAAGGGTTCCGTTTTTTCCTTTTGAGGTACGGAATCCTAAAAAACAAACTCTTCAGCTTTATTATTAGTATTTAGAAGTAAACGAAAATATCTAAATACAAGGGTATTGTCAATGTTACAAATGCCATCTTTACTTGTCCAATTTTAACCTATCTTATGCCATTTTTTAGCCATCCATACTCCTTATACAATCAAAACAAACAGCATGACAACCTACCTACAACTGCGCACACACCACTCTAACGGTCGGCCTACATACTGCTTTTGATCCCTCAATGCAAGACCACTAACTGTCTTGTAAGTTGTATCACATATTCAGACCATGTTGATTTGTCATTTGTTATGTATTGTCGATGTTTGTTTTGTGTGGCTGTCTTTTGTTTTTTTTTTTTGCTTTCACGTTGGTACTACTAGGTTTTATAAAAATTGCAATATTTTGTAAGTAACATCCACTTACGATGTCAGAGCGTTACGCAAAATTGCATAACAATTAGGGACTATATCCTAGTGAGAATCTTTAGTCAGTGTGTAAGTAGTCACTTGTGGATCCTGGCAAAGAAAGCTAGCTCTTCCCCGGAAGTACGAGTCCAGCTCAAAAACGATCATCGTTGAACAGTCAGGCAGGAGGTAAGTTTCAAACAATCTCATAACGCAGTCAGGAAGATGATTTTCATCCAGTCACTTTATGGCAACAAAGCAGGGCTCGTGGCTAAGCCATAACAGCCACACGTGGATCGATCAGATTAAGCTACGGTTGCCGCGGTTTGTCCGTGGATAGGTGACCATCTTTACATAAATACTAAGATCTTTCTGTGCTTTGGAAAGCACATTCGTGGATCTTTGACAGTCGTTACGGGTCGTCAGAAGCCCGAAAGTTTGACAATCAGTCTTATCTAATAACTGGGTTGTGGAGATCAGATGGGCAGTCGCTCCATGTAAAATAATGGTATTCAGCTGCATACGGTTAGAATGGAAGCCGACCCCAATAAAATTGGGTAAAGGTAAGGCAGATGATATGCTTATGGCACCAAAAGTTAGCCAATAGTGGGCTAATCCTTTTTGGATATCTCACAGATCGAATTTTATCAAATAGCAACTCAACATGGCTGTTACCTTCGGCAAGAATCATCCCATTGCCGGGCAAAGACTTTCAGCCACTTGTACAGTACCTAGCCCCCAATATTTTTAGCCGGGCTGAAGTAAGCGCGACCACTTACGTGCGCAAGGTACGCTCCTCCATCGTCCCAACCATTGCATTCTGCGCTTCAGCTCGCGCCTATGTTCATCCCGCCTAAAAAGATTGGGGATTACTGTACGTTGGATTGTCCAGCTTATCTACAACACAAACCTTTCATTCCAAAACCCACCCATTAATTACACTCACAACATTATCGAATATGTCCGTTTAGCCGCTCCGCCCTAACCATGGTTGGAAACCATAACTTGGAGCTATCACTAACGGTTGACCCACATAGAGTTACTTAACGAGAGAGCTCACAGTTACATCCTGATATGGCTGCTCTCAGAACTGGGATGGTGAGATAACTGTCCGGCGGCTTATTATGTAGATCCTGTTGTGCTGGAAGTGGTAGTGTTGGTCTGAAAGGAAACTGGAGGCCTTTCTTTTGTTAAAAGCTTAAATAATGAGAGCCGGAGCGCTGTGGGCCTTCTTTGTGACTTCCTTGGTCAAACCTACAATGCACGGTTGTAAGGAGTAACAGTGCAATAATCGCTCTCTGCTTTCCATTGTTCTCATGACATCACAGACCCACTTGTGCTGGGCGACTGGGGAATAGGATCTAACAATTCATAAATGTTTAGAGTTGTTAGGAAAGAGTAAATGGTGAAGGTAGATATCGATACCTTACATCCTGATGCTGACTTGTTAACATTACGCCAACAGCTAAATTTAAGAAGCATATAGTAAAATGAAAAGTATTTCCCGAATAATTAGAAACAAATTAATGTGGCTTTTTGGGAGAAGGATCATATCATAATTCGTTTATATCTTTATTCTAGTCCTTTCCAGGCAGCTTCTATATCAGTCAAACGTAGTATTATCGGTTTACTGGAAGTGTTTGCGGATCTGAACCAACATGGCGATATATTTTCTTTAGCTGTAAGCTAATTACAGCAGAGTAGACCTCAGGACTGTATATAGAGACGCCTATTAAACGATTGTGATCGAAACCTAATATGTTGAAGCTATATCTGGATCCTAACGGGACTTGGACACATGATGTGAAGTTAATCAATATTTATTATTATAACTTAGCCTTTAGAAGTAGCGAGCATGAATAAGTATTAGGTTCTACGGTATCTACGTAACATTTTGGTCTCGTCTTTTTCGTCAGCGAATCAGAAAGACACTTGTTTAGTTCCCAATGTGCTCACAGGGCGTTGTGTCTACACTATTTTTTCTGAAGTTCTTGTAAGAATCCATCGTGACGCTACTCAACAGTAACGTATTAAAAACTCCGATGCAGCTGACGAACTTACCAGAAGAGAGTCGACCATGGCACCAGGGACCTGAACCCATCGCGCCATACCATTTCGGGTACTTACGCACTCTGGTAAGAAAACGCACTAGGGAGGGACCAACATCACAAACTATGGTTGGACCAAGGTGACTGCAGGCAGGCTAAGGAAGCACTCCTCACAACTGATGGCCGCCTCACGAAACAGGTTCTAACACTAACAAAATAATAGCTGCGTACAGTTTGAGCAGCTATAATTGGCCATGGGACATTTAATAAACACCTCTTTGTCATAGGAGTCACAGATAGTCCGCTGTGCAGGGCCTGCCCGGTAGTCACCGCAAACAGGCCAAAGTACTTCGGTAACCCAGGTACCCTCCGTGAAGTTGTCAGTAACACCAAGGCGTTGCTGGTCTTTATTGAGGAGCTAGGGTGGATCGAATAATCGATTTTTACACCCATACGCAAAATACCCGCACTGACGTGGAGTTGTTGACAGCAGCCCTATTACCTAACTGGTTACTTATGACTAGCGCCGTGGACGATGGGCTTAAAGAGTACTATTCAATGATAAACAATGTCAAAGTCATATGATGCTTATAACTATTTTGATAATTGGGGGCAGTCTGCGAAAGGCTCCCACACAATTTTGAATGAGTAACCAACAAACAATTTGTTGCCATTTCTGAAGCATTTCCTGCTTCCGCTCGGCAAAAGCTCTTAAAACGAGAGCTACCACGGCCAAAAAGTATTTTAATATAATTATTAAAAAAGAACAATACGAGAGTTGTTATTGCTGAAAGCTACAACTATGTTGGGGTCGGCTTCCAGTCTAACCGGATGCAGCTGAATACCAGTCTTTTACATGGAGCGACTGTCTATCTGATCTATATGATCTGGTCCTTGGTAAGACTGGTTGTCATACTATCGGGCTTCTGAAGACCCGTAACGACTGTCAAAGATCCACGACTGACAGCCGGTACCAACGGCTTCCCGAGGCTCTTGTCTACATAAGCATCTGCGGAAATTTCTGTGGAAGTAAAATAAGCAACTCTTAAAGCTTCACACGGTAGGCAAATGTTTTGCCTACCTGTGAAGCTTCAAGAGTTAATTTCACATAAAATATGTATTACGATTAAATGTTTGTTTATGGTTTATCACAAAACGCAATTTATAGTGAGGGGACATTAAACTTAAAAATCTTTTACACCAAATTGAAAACGGTCGAATAAAAAATAATTTCTGGGAACTATCAAATGATTACAAGTACACACATAATTTTTAAATCATTTATTACCTCACAATAAAAACTGTCAGTACTGACATAATAATTTATTTGAATCCCTCATTATTTCCTGCTAAACTAAGCCTTTGAGCACTGTGCAAAAAATAACATAATAATTTATCAAAGAAATAAACTGCTTACATTTTGTATACAGTTAGATCATTAAGCCCAGTGTGTCAAACTGTGCATAACGGGACAAAATTCGTTGACGCATCCAGTTTGGATGACCCAAATTTGAATAAAGCTAAAATTACATAAAGCCTTTTTTTGATTTTGGCTGTTAAAATTCTTTTGATTCGGGTCGCATAACGGTGCAGAGGATGTGAGGTATTATTTCCTTTATGAGTCAGGTTTCGGTATCTTATTTGTTTTGGTACTCGATAATTATGCATTTTCATCATTTATCTGCACTGTTATGCGTCAACAGATGCATTTAAACTTGAGAAGTGTTCTTTTCTTCCGCGAAATAAAATGAATAAAATTAGGAATTAGCAGCCCGGAGTCTGGATTTGAGTCCGGTTCATGGCAACCTGGCAAAATGTGGGTGTATTACCTCTGCTTCCGGGGAAACAGGCATTAATTATGCTATACTAAATTCTATTGCAAGATGGCTACAGGGATAGAACAGTTGATCCAGGGCCGACGAGTCCTAGAAACAATTCACTAGTCGGTTTAGCCAGGAAGTGGTCCCTCCCTCCCTGGAAACGCCCGGGTGTCACCATTGTGTGGATCGCCCGGAGGACACGGTGGAGCATACAGTGGAGGTCTGCCCGGCTTGGGCGGAGCACCGCCGTGTTCTCACGGAGGCGATCGGCGGCGGCGATCTCTCGCGTCCAAACCTGGTCCAGGCCATGGTGCGGAGCGAGAGTGCATGGGAGGCCGTCACCTCTTTCTGCGAAGCAGTAATGCTCCCAAAGGAGGAGGCGGGACGGGACGGGAGGAGAGGGAGAGGCAACAGCCGCGCCCTCGCGCCCCTAGCCGCCGTAGGAGACGCCCTGGGCGGCGGGAATCGATCGCCGATTCCCGGCCACCGTAGGCGCGGGCTTGCGGACGACGAGTAATGGGCAGCTCGCCGTTCGGTAAGGACCAGGCCCGGGTCAACGGCGCGTTGTGTTCCACGCGCGCCTCAAAGAGATGTCAGCAGTGACGGGGTCAATTGGGCCGATGCCGCCGGGGTCGCGGGTAGTTCGAAAGAGATACCGTGGCCCTGGCACGGGCAGTTGAAGGAGCATGGGTGGGTTTTAGTCAGTAAAAGTCTGACACGCCCTCCCGCTCTGCCCAGAGCGGGAGAAGTCATTTGATGATTTCCCATCCACAAAAAAAAAAAACAAAAAAAAAAAGTGGTCCCTCCCTAGTTGCAGCTTTTAAGTCGTAATTGCAACTTCAATCCTCTAGCACCCCATTTTTCAGATTTTCCAACTTATGATATCAAGCCATTGTCTTAATACAAAGTATGTTTAGGGACTATGTACACGCCAGGGTCGCGGGTTGTTCGAAAGAGTTACTGTGGCCCTGGCACAGGCAACTGAAGGAACACGGGTGGGTTTTAGTCACTAAAAGTCTGACTCGAAGAGCGGGAGAAGTCATTTGATGATAGCCAACCCAAAAAAGAAATTATAAAAAGGGCTGTGTACAAAATGCAGCTCAAGGCCACAAATACACTACTATTTTTTAATTAGTACAAAAAAAAAATGGGGCTCTATCCGTACCCGTTACTGATCATATTTGTGTAGTCAAAAATCAAAAAAATGAAATTCCAAAATTGTCCACGAAAATTTGTCATAATTGGTAAATTCATAAATTTCATAATTGAATCAATCATTCATAACAATTGCAACTAGAAAATACTACGCGCAGTGCTTTTCCATGATTAATGAATAACTACTATGTAGCCTGTACAATATTTCCATAAACTGAGTGACATTTTGGGATATAAACAAACGCTAATAACTTTGCTGTTTATGAATATTATTTAAAGCCCTTTAAGTATTTGTACTAATTAAAAATTAGTGGTGTATATGTGATTTAAATAGTGAAGTGTTTGGAGATGTCAGTTGCTTTATGGTCCACTTTTGCAAAAGCCCAGTGACCCATTTTCTTTCAATCGGTCGTATTGTTGCGTATTTATAAAAAAAATGTCACATAATTAATACAAACGTCATTCATGTAGATATTTCAGATTCTGTTTCTATTTTTGTGAAAATATAAAGTGTAGTTTTTGTTGAACTATCCTTAACAGAACCCAAAACGCTTTTCAAAACAAACAACAAATGACCAGTAATAACTGCACCCACTTTTTGCAGCCATCATCTATGAATTATAGACTACGCCAAACCGACCTGCCTTAATTCTGTTCCGCATAAATGTCACACTTGGGGTGTAGGTTCGATGCCCGGTAACGGTACACATTTATCTGGGTCACAAGGCTTTGCTAATATCATCGCAACGCAACGGTACCCCGTTACTGGCAAGATCATACTACATTAGTGTTTGGGCCAGTGTAAGATGACCTTGAGCAAGTATGGGTGATGTAAAGTGTTGTATGACGTGCTTATGTCAAGTTAGGTGGTTGTAACTTGAGAAGGTTGTCCGAATGGGGTTATGTAACTGTGAGAGACACGTGTTTTGTGGTTCGTGGGAGTATATTATGTTATATGCAAGTGTACTGCGATTGAGGAAGTGAAGTGTATGGAGATAATAATGCAGGCAGTGTATTTGTGTAAGATAAATATGCTACTCACTTGGATAGCCCAGCCCAAATTGTAGGTTGTCTGTGATGTGAAAGGGTTAAAAAATAAGTTTAGAAAAAAAAAAAAAGTTTATTAGGAACAATTTTAGGTACTTATAACTTAACAAAATACACGAAGATAGCTGCAGAAGTAAAATACTGTAGCGCAGCTGTCAATGCCCTAAATATACGGAAGACATTTTTGTTCCAGACTTTCAAAATCCGAGAGATAAGGGGGAAATCCTTTTTATTTGGGAGCCTAATTGCAGAAGACCGGGAAAAGTAGAAAGTGGGTAGAGATGCCTTTATCCTGTAGTGGTACAGCAGTGGCAATATAACTGTAACTAAGATCTCATCTTGGTTCACACCAGAGCATATTAAATTATAAAGCTATAGTAATAATAATTGAAAGCCTTATTAAAGTATCCAGTAAAGCTGAAACCATAACTTGGTGAAGGTAGCAGGAATCCCCTAGATACGGCCAGCGCAGGATCAACGTTTTTAGAAATCCTATTCAATATCTGACGTCAAATATCATGAATTGTCATTTTATCATTCCTCGGTATCACAAACCCAAAGGTATGTGTTGCCGTGGAATGATAAAATGTCGTTATGAATGTCGATGGCTATAAGAGTAGGGGAAGACCAAAGAAACGATGGCCTGTGTGAATGATGATAAGGCAAGAAATGGGATTACTACCGAGATGACGACTAATAGAAAAGTATGGAAGAAAAAGATATGCTGCGCCGACCCCAAATACCCTAAAATATCCTTTGATTATGGGTTGTGGCCAGGAGAATGATGATGATTTTATTTTAATAGGTGGATATCGTTATTTCGTTTAACAAATTACAAGAGCTAAAATAAAGTCAATGGGCCATATTAGAAGGCTAGAAGACACCCAACGGGCAATGGACCTCTCCATTGCCCGTTGGGTGTTTGCTTTGAGTTTACCTAGTGATCGAATCGGCAATGAAGACTTCCGCAGGAGAACCAAGGTAACCGACATAAAGAAGAATAAATAAATAAAGAGTAGCCCGATAAATTGCACGGCTGAAAGGTTCTGGAGCGGCGACCGCGTACCAGAAGACGTAACGTTGGAAGCCTCTCACAAACTGGACCGATCACCTCGTGAAGGCCGCAGGAATCCGCTGGATGCGGGAAGCACAGAACCGATCAAAGTGGCAGTGCTTGTGGGAGGCCTATGTCTGGCAGTGGAGTTCTTTCGGTTGAAATGATGATGATGATGATGAAAATGAGGTCTGACAGCAGGATTACTTATGCCTTATGCTTATACACGAGGCTAGTTTTTGAAGCTAGGGTAATAAGCTAGCAAGCTAGTAACTCTAGCTTCGTGTATATACTCGTACAACTAGCTTCATTTCTAGGCTTTATGTAAACTAGTTAGAAAGCTAGTAAGCTAGCGTCTCAAGCCAGGATAGTTTAATACGATGAGGTTCTATTTTTGAGCTAGTAGCGTGGAGCATCACCGATTTTACTATCCTGGCTTGTGTACTAGCCTCGTGCGGCCGGCGCGGCGTAGATAGTATCCAATAGGATCATTATACTTTACGGACTAAGTCACCGCAATGCTATTGGCTTATCTACTAGCGTCGTGTAAACAGGTTCCAGCTTGCTGTCTTAGCTTAGAAAAACCTACCAATCAGAAGCTTGATAAGCCTTACTGAATCAGGGGTTAATCCGTAAATTCTCGTTAAAAATTAATATAATTGGAATTTCCTTTTTTTTTCGTTAAGTAATTTTTTACCTATGCATCAATAATTTTCAGTATATTCAAATCATTAACTTACTTATCGATTAGGGATAAATGTACGTCTCTATTGTATTAAATAATTAGGTAGGGGAAAATATTATCAGAAGCCATTGTTATAATTTAATTAATTTTTTAGTCATATGGTTGCAGGACGATTCTGGGAAACTCCTAAATAATCGGATTCTCTCTAATTTATTGTAGGATACCTATGACTGTTTGTGGAATTCCGCTGGATATAGACAGGTTAGGACCAGTCGTTATTGGGATGCTTTTTGGGATGGCGCATATCCAGCAGTGTCACAGGCAGTGGACTTCTTTTGTCTCAGTTGAAGCTAAAGCCTAGGTCAAGTAATTTTATTTTATTTTATTTTATTTAAAAGGTTCTTATAAACGTCAATATTAACTAGAAAATAGATTTGATTCTATAGTCTGTTTTTTTTTAACAAACGAGTACTGAGTTATGTTACTCGCAAATTTCCGATATTGACAGAGTGAGATGGGGTCATTGGTCGGGGTGGGGCCGAAGCCTTTTTTTTTTGTTTTGAAATTTTTAAGGCCCGTTCATATTGAATACTTCTAAAATTTACTGTACAGGAGACATGTCAAATAATATCGTCTGGTTCACTCACTAAAACACGTGCGACGCGCAGGCAGTCGATGACTCAACTGAATGTGCATGTAACTACAGCGTTCGGTTTGTATGGAACGGACTTTATGTTGATTACGTGGACCAATAGCAATGCAGTCAATATTGTCGGTACTCGTTTGTTAAAAACTTTTTTACAAAAAAATACAACCGACTTCCAAAAACAACACTACAAAGTGAAAAATAACTTTAATTTCGGAAGTCGGTGTCTGATTAAATTTATTTTCGTTTTTGCCACCGACTTTCGAAATTAAAGTTATTTTTCACTTTGTAGTGTTGTTTTTGGAAGTCAGTTGTATTTTTTTGTAAAAAAGATTTTATTTTTCACTTTTTAGTGGTTCACATGTGCTTACCCCTTCACAGCGTACCGGCGTGATGTTATGTTATGAACTGGTGTAAACAATAGACAGACATGAAATTTCAGCAATTCCAGTCCATTTGCTATCATTTATTGAGGAGTTCCGTTGCCTATCTCAGAAGCTCTTCATCAGATCTTCACCAAATTAAAATGAGACCACTCCGAGAAAGTACTCTTCCAAAAACTATCCAAATCACTTCAAGTGTGCCTATAACATTGGAAGAGTTCTCTCTATTTCTCTAGGATCCCATTATCAGATCCTGACTTGATGATCATGGGACCACCTGGAAAGTATACCCTTTCAAACAAAAAAAAAAAAAAAAAAATCCAAATCGGTCCAGCCATCTTCGAGTAATCGGGGAACATACATAAAAAAAAAGGTTCCGACGAATTGAGAACCTCCTCCTTTTTGAAGTCGGTTAAAAAAACAGACTATAGGTCTAAAAGGCTCCCAAAAGGTAGTTTCGTATGGAGAAGAATGGTAAGGAAACTGCATAGTTACTCTTTTAAAATGTTTTACAATATTTTGTATATATTAAATAATTATGTGTAAAGACGATGTACCTGGAATTAAATTCATATACTAGGTACAAGTATTAAAAACTAGAACCCATCACACTGCTTCGCACGGTTTTTCGACTTGAAAAAACATCGAAATTTCTTTATTTTAATGTTAGTTAGTATTATGCCTACTAATGTCGCGGTGGTCCAGTGGTTAAGGCCTCACCTCTCATGCATGAGGTTGTGGGTTCAAATCCGGGCAAGTACCAATGTGACTTTTTGAATGTGACTGTCAAATATCCACGAATGACAGCCGGGACCGAGGCACGGAGCTGGGTCTTGGTATGTAAAGATGGTCACCCATCCACGGACCAACTGTGGCAAGCGCAGCTTAACCTGATCGATCAACAACATATTTTTAAGTAGGTAACGTTTTTGGGGTTTTCATAATCATAATCATTTTATTATCGCATCTAGGCCCATCGATAAAATACACAAAATTATCTTATAAACAATAATAATATACAAATAAAAAAATAAATCTTATTATAACTATAATTATACACGTAACGTCGGCGTCGTGTTTAGCTGCGTGGTGCCGCGTAACCGTCCTCGGAAACGTCGAAATATGTTTTCGCAGCCATAGCTCCCCACTACCATTATGAGCTCGATCTTTAATGGCCTTGGCTGGCACACGCAAAATTTTCCGTATCGCGGTCAAATTCCTGGAAATCTTCTTCCCCATTCGTTATTAATAAATTAATATTTGAAGCCAGTTCCTAACCGAACGTAATTAATTATATTTTAGGTTCCAATGCAGTTGGTAGGTACTAGGGAAAACGTTATCAAAGTCAAATTAACTAAATTAAACAGAACGTACTCGGTCTAAGTTACAGGAAATGAGTAGGGCTAATGTCACTGATAACAGCTGATAATGGTAACCACATAGGATTTCATAACCATGACGGGCATGACCCCGTGACGTCAAACTATGATTCTCTTAGCGTAGCAACACATCTGCGAATATTGACTTACTTGCGCCTACAATGCTTTTCAAATTAATTACATGAGGCCGAAGTTACGTCGCGTAATAGGGATGATGGCTGGGTAAAAAAAAAACGAAATTCTAATTAGTCCGTCAGTCAGTTAATAAAAAATACATATATATGTATCATATTACTAAAAAAATTACATAAATAAAACGCATTAAAGTTGGGAAGAAGGGGCTCACTATGTCACAACTTTAACAAACTACGTATAAAATCTACCAAGGAGTGACGTCATGCCACATTTGAACTCAATGTATCGCCGAGATTATAAGGAGAGCTCGTGGCTAAGTAATAACAGCCGCACGGGTCGATCCATCAGGTTAAGCTACACTTGCCGGGGTTGGTCAGTAAATAGGTGACCATATTTACATACCGAGACTCCTCCGTGCCTCGGAAAGCACGTTAAGCCGTTGGTCCCGGCTGTCATTCGTGGATCTTTGACAGTCGTTACGGGTCGTCAGAAGCCCGAAAGTCTGACAACCAGTCTTACTAAGGGGTATCGTATTACCCAGTTACTGGGTTGTGGAGGTCAGATAGGCAGTCGCTCCATGTAAAATAATGGTATTCAGCTGCATCCGGTTAGACTGGAAGCCGACCCCAACATAGTTGGGAAAAGGCTAGGCAGATTGTATCGCCGCGATTATATACAAAATACAAAAAAATCTAAAAAATACGTCTTAATATTTTTTAATACTTAGTCTAAATGACGGACAACATATGACGGTATACATATTTGTATCGGACAAAACTAACCTGTTGTCCAACAAAGACGCAGAAAATGTATTGATCCACTATTATGAACCGATATGTAGATACTACAACAGATAGTAAGTTAATTATTTGGATAATTAATTAATTTCAGTAATAAATATATAAAATTAATATGTTACTAGGGCATCATAGCTTGTTGGTAATGTAATATAGGACTTATATATGAAGAATGTACCAGTTGTTGGTCGGTCACACATGTCTTTAAATTTTCAGATTATATTTTTTGAATTTTTGAAAGCCTTCAGTGCACAACATAACATAATGCTTGTTTCTCCTGAAGGGTACTTGTATCTAATAGATGCACCCACATTGCTCCAGCTGTGTTTAAATCCCATGTAATAGCGGGCGAGGGGGTTGAGGGGAGGGTCTAATTAAATATCACTTTAATAAATTACCTAAGAATAATACGTAAATAATTAACATAGTAGGTATTTAATATTTTTGGTAAAATATTACAGCCAACATTTAGCCGCTCCACCTTAAATATAGCCAATAAATAATGATAAGATAAAAAATAATCACAAAAAGTAATTAATAACAATTAATTACATTAACATAATTTATTTAATATACTAGGAGCGCATAAACAGTGAAAAGATTCTTTCAAACAATCATAATTTGAATTAATGATAAGCCCTTATCAATTCTTGATAATTTTCAGTTACAGTTGATTGAACGTTAGGTATTTGATAAGATATAATTATAAAGAGTGTTTAATTAGATACAATATTAATTATGTTTGTCATTAAATAACTACTTTTACCAGGGAGTTATAAATGTAAAGAGATTTATTTACATGCATTTTGATGTCAATTTAGTTATCATAAAGTAAGCAATGCGGTAAAATTTAACATTATCAATAGGAAAACGTATTCAACGTAAAGAAAACGTAACACTTATTAACCGACTTCAAAAAAGGAGGAGGTTCTATGTTCGTCTGTACATATTTTTATTAATGTATGATCATCGATATCTCTTGGACCTTTCTTATATAATAAGTTTACCAAATTGCTTAAGATATACAATATAAGTTATAATTAGGTGTAGTATAATTTTATCCGATTATTTAGCAAAACTAAATTACTCAGACACGGAAAAACTACTAGAAGTGCTGAAATAAAGTAGCGGACTTAACTGTATTTACCTAGCCTAATATTATAATAATTTTAGTTATAGATGTAAATATATCCTGTAAGCCTAGTTCATAATAAGGTAGCGCAATAGATTATTCCTGCTTAGACATAGAAAATATAATGTTAATTTTAATTCATTATCCTCTCATCATTCTCCTGCCCTTATCCCAATCTATTTGGGGTCGGCGCAACATGTCCTTTTTTTCCACACTTCTCTATTATTCGTCATCTCGGTAGTCACCCCCTTTCTAGCCATGTCATCTTTCACACAATCCATCCATCGTTTCTTTGGTCTTCCCCTGCTCTTATAGCCATCGACATTCATACTTAAAACTTTCCTCACGACATTTTCCTCACTCCTCCGCATCGCATGCCCATACCATGACAGCCGATTTCCGCACAACTTTTCAGTCACCGGTGCCACTTTTAGACTTCCTCTTATGAACTCATTTCTTATTCTATCCATTCGTGTAACACCACACATCCCTCTTAGCATTCTCATTCTCATAATTCATTATCCTCTATCATTAGTCATTGTCCTATTTGATAAGTACTGCTGTAGAGACGTAAACACAGATTTAAAATAAACCTAGATCGGGCAATGCACTACATCACTTTCAGAATTAAATTTTTTTGCAACTGTAATTTTATACTTATTTGTCATACCTTAGTTTTTATCCAGATTATTTTATAATTATTATAGGCCTAGATTAATATTTACTATTGAACTACATATTTACACTTTTTTGTAAACTTATTATTTCAATTAATTTAATTTTATTAATTATTTATTTTATCGATATTTTCATCAATATATTGTGGACCAACTTTTCAAATTATTTTTTCATTTGGTAGACGAAGATCGCGCGATGATTTCATATATACCTATAACTTTAATTTCAGAAGTCGTTGGCTAAATACGAAAATAAAAAAACCTTTTTTTAGAAGTCGTTTGTTTTAAAAAAAGTTTTTCAAATGACAAATATGTGTCATTTTTTCAATCGTGTATTTTGGGCGAACGACACAGCCTCCTATGAAAAAAATAGTCTTGACCCGTTCCTAAGAAACAGAGTTTAGAGGTGCATTTTGACAGCTCAAGCCCTGAGTAACTAACTCTAATAGCAGAATGTTTACAGTTTTCAATACGAACAAAGTTGAGTAGTTAAATATCTACGTAAACCACTAAGCACCTACAACAAGTGAGATAAACTAATTAACTATGCAGACGAGAAAGCATCTCATTTGTTTACAGCAGTGTTCATTCCGGCATTATAACCAGATGGGGCACTTTTTATCATTCACTCATTTACGTATTCATTTGTTGATCGTTATCAGTGACTAATTGATAAGGTGCGTGCTGTATGGACAGTGTATAGTGTGGTATTTTCTTTTGCATATCTTGTCTCGGTGTGAGATGTTATTGCTTGCGAAAATTATGAAAAATTCTAACAGATTATTTAGAAAAATTTGGTTAGTATGAAAATATCTTAAAATTAAATTGCAGGGTAATTGCTATTTTAGGAGAAAATAATCTTAATCACACAGCCTGCACAAAATACCAGCGCTGGGGTATTTATTTTTTAAATATCGCAGCATTATGCTGAGATATGAGACTTTAGGCCTCGCACAGGTCTCTATTTATTATTTTAGTTTTTTTTTTAGGTTTAATGTTCTTTTTTATTGTTTTTATTTCCAGTACGTGTCCCAAATATTTTCTTTTCTTTTTTTATTTACAAAATATTCAAACTAATTAACTACTTCTACTTAAACGAACTTTCTAATATCATGCCCTCTTACTCCAATGACGTAAAAGAAAAAGATACAGGCAGAATTTCTAAATATTTAAAACTCTCGGGACAAGACAGTAAAATACTAACTGCAACAAATTGATATCAACAGCATAGCGAAGCATTATTCTGGAATACAAGCACGTACCACTAATGCATGTATTGCGATCGCTATCCCCAAGCGATCGCGATGCAGACCACCATCCGGATTGCATAGAAAACAAAAGCAAACACTACAAAAACATTGCCAAGAATAAGTAGAAACATATTATGCAGTGTGTACACAATAATGTGTCGAATGTGGGTATATGCTGTGGCCGGTGTTGAATCTATTATAACATAATATCACGCCTTGTTCCCCTAAGAGTTAGGCAGAGGTGTAGTACACCCACCCACATTTCCCCAGTTATGTTTATGTCAATGATAATATGTAAAAAAAAAATTATTTCCAAATCGGTTTATAAATGACGGAGTTCTGAAATAACAAACAAAAAAAAAATGCAACCGAATTGAGAACCTCCTCCTTTTTTTGAAGACGGTTAAAAATACGTAGATAGGTTATCTATCCAACATTCGATGTTCAAAAACGGCGCAACGTCGAACTATGTCCATGTCATGTCATGTCAATTATCGGGAGCGGAAAAGAGACAAGACGACGAAAATGTTGCTAATTAGCCAGATTTTGACGTGTCACTTGAGGAGTGCGTATAACCTAGCTACCTCTTTTTACTTCTAATATCATGGGTTCAATCGGGCAAAAACCCAGACTCCGGACTGCTCCTGAGAAATTCTTGATGGAAAAATCTAATAACCCTTTGCCCGACCCGGGAATCGAAACCAGGACCTCAGCTCCAGGAGCTCAGCAGTAGCGCTTGCGACCACTACATCAATAAGGCAGTTGAATCTATTGTTTTTGTTTGATGAATACCTTTCACAGGTCATCATTATAAGATTGCCGTAACATTTTGTTACTGGTTTAGCCTTTTAATATAATTTACGAATTTTACCTACCTACTAAACATTTTACTAATAATAATTTCCTGTGGGGTAAAAGTCCCTTCAATTTAGGTCATTCAGTAATTCTACGAAAACCTTACCTATTACCTTATATTTATTATGTACTACGGTAAAGTATTTTAGTCATACATATGGCAAAGGTAGGCACAAAATGCATAATACATGCAAGTGGCAGAAATGTTAAAACAACTTTGCTTTATCAGACTATCACATTCGAACAACTTTTTTTTTTAACTTAAGGTCGCTGTTACAAATGGGTAGTCAAATCATTACTTTTTTACACAAAAGTATGTTTATTAAATAAAATGCTTTGCATTCTTAAAATTTTTTTTGGCCGAATTCTTGATAGATGTGCATGGTACGATTCTGAACTATAAATATAGTTTTAGATAGGTACAGTTTCTCAAAAAAGGTACCGAAATGAAAATTTTTACTTTAGTACATTTATTGAGAAACTGTACCGATCTAAAATTATATTTATAGTTCAGAATCGTACCATGCATATCTATCAACAATTCGGCCATAAAACATTTTAAGAATGCAAAGAATTTTATTTAATAAACAAACTTTTGTATAAAAAAGTAATGATTTGACTACCCATTTGTAACAGCGACCTTAAACAAAATAATAAGCAACAATAAGTAGATTACAACTAACTACTAAATAAAAACCATTGATCTAAATATTAAAAAAAATACCTATTAAAGTTTTAGCAGACAACTTTCTAAAATCAACTCATCAAAGTAGATAATTTCATTGCCTTCGTTCCGGAACCCGAGTCATGAAGAAAAACGGTAGGCGGCCATCTTACTTTTTCCCGCGCTTGCGTGCCAGTTTTCTCGGCGTAGCAATTGAAGTAGATAATTTCATTGCCTTCGTTCCGGAACCCGAGTCATGAAGAAAAACGGTAGGCGGCCATCTTACTTTTTCCCGCGCTTGCGTGCCAGTTTTCTCGGCGTAGCAATTGAGCTCGCGTAGGCAATTTAGTTGGTGTTGCATTGCAAGAAAAAAATTTGCTTTGAGTTTGAAAACAAATTATTAATTGATGCTTTTAAGAGATTGATGATCAGATAATAAGATTTTTATAAAATAATAAAGATAAAAGGAAATAATCATAAAAAATATTATTGCGAATGCGAAGTATTTGTCTTGTTGAATACGAATATTTTTATTAATTACTTATGTACATAACTTTGCGTCATGGAAAATTGCTATATTTTTGCTAAATAAAACTAGCAGAGGAATAAAATGCTTCAATCCGCTGAAATATTTTTTATTTTTAAATACCTATGTTTTCTGATAATACTTAATATTTTTTTTGCAAAATTTCAAGTTATTTCGTGCAAGCATGAACCACTAAGTATGTACAAAAGCGACGCCGACGAAATTCTCCATCGGCTACGACTTTCGTTCTACGATACTGATTATTTGGTACGCATGTGAACGTCACGTGTTGCGCATTCAAATAAAATGCGTGCGTGTTTGTGTGCGTATATTTCGGGTGACCTCCTAACAGGCTATGCGTCCCTGGTACTTTGATAGAAGAGTGTTAGTTTTTTTGTATGTATCTTTTTGGAATCGGTTGAAATATGATGATAGACATTGTTTGTATTTTAATGAAAACTCTAGGGTTTTATTCAGTCGAAATATAACGAAATTACTTTTCTTACAGTTTCTTTTATGCAGGGTAGGTAGGTATAATATAAAAGAAAAAAATACTACTACTTACTGGGAAAATTGTATTTTTTTTTCGGTCGATATCGTCATATGCAGCACTTTTTATAGGAACTTTATGACTCATGTTCCACGAAGGCTGGTGATATCACAAAAAGGCGAAGCTATAAAATAATTTTATTGTAACTACTTAATAGCAATTTAATATTTAGAACCTTTTCCCTAAATTCTTTCCAATCATTCAGTTTCTACGCACGTAAATTGTGACTATTAATAACAACGTTTATTTACTTCTTGGTTCGCTCATTATAGTACATTTTGATATAAGTGGTGAATTTTTGTTATTGCAGTGGTTGTTTTTGAGCCGAGAACGACGAAACGAAACGACGTTTTTCAATACACTTTTGAAGAAATAAAATAAAATAACGAAAAATATTTTTGTCACGAATGATTAGGAAACTATGATTTAAATTTTCTTTTTTTCCGCGCTTTGCTTTCGCCAGGTTGAAGGAGAAGCAAAGGTATGTAGTCGATAAACAGCCTAATACGAAAAATAGAAAATTCTAATATTTTTGAGTTTAGAACACAAATAAATATATTACAATAAAAAAAAAAGTTTATGAACAAATTACATAAACGTTTTTTTTTTATTGTAATAATCATGGTTTTTGATGATATTCTATTTATAAACATTATTTAAATATTAAAAAAATATTAACGCTGTAAAGACGCATAATCTCTTTGCCGAGATTAAAAAAAACATTCACCTCCGAATAGAGACAGTGTGAACAGAGGCATTGAACCAATTTGGACTAAGTAGGTATAGGTATAAGTTATCTGTGGCAATTTTTATTCCCGCACACGTGTTGGCAAATGAAAAATCGCACGCGTGTGAAATATATTGCATTGTAAACCTAATCGTAGTGCGATATGAACCAGTTTTCGAGGAAGTATTGAAAAATATCTTTATGGATTTAGGTTAAGCAATTGTGGAGTTTACCTGAAAACTGAATCCTGTGCTTAATTGACAGTCATGTTGTGATTTTCAGCATGGTTGATGAAACTGTTTGTGTTTTAGTATTTACAACCTCTTTCTAAGGTTCCATCTGCTTTTATAATCTTTGTGAGTGGTAGAGAACAGTTTTACCTACTATTGAGATACTTAGCCTATTAGGACAGTGAATGTTCCTTTTGTATGAAGAAGTGGAATATTCGCTGTTATTGCAACAGTCCCAAAAGCTAGTGATAGAATTTGCATGCCAAACATAGGTACAGTTATCGAGCGAAAATGATAAGCAATTTTCAATCAAATTCCTTTCCCACATAGCGGGCGCGTGTCACCTTTTTGACCTGTCATTTTCATTCAAAATGTTGGCAATGACGTAGCCGGAAAAATTATTGTGCAAATAAAAATGAAGCTTAAGGTGCTTACCATTTTTACTGCTTTTGAACTCACCCAATTTTCAATCACATATGTATCTATAAAATTACAGAATGCATCGAACGATAATATATTTTTCAATACACTTCCTCGAAAACTGGTTCACATCGCACTACGGCTAGGTTTACAATGCAATGTATTTCACACGCGTGCGATTTTTCATTTTCCAACACGTGTGCGGGAATAAAAATTGCCACAGATAACTTATACTTATAACTTAGTCCGAATTGGTTCAATGCCTCTATTCACTCCGTCTCTTTTCGGAGGTGAATGTTTTTTTTTTAATCTAGGCAAAGAGATATGCGTCTTTACGGCGTTAATATTATTTGAATATTTAAATAATGTTTATAAATAGAATATCATCAAAAACCATGATTATTACAATAAAAAAAAAGTTTATGAACAAATTAACATTTATTTGTGTCTAAACTCAAAAATATTAGAATTTTCTATTTTTCATATTAAGCTGTTTATCGGCTTTATACCTTTGCTTCTCCTTCAACCTGGCGAAAGCAAAGCGCGGAAAAAAAAAAATTAAATCATAGTTTCCTAATCATTCATGACAAAAATATTTTTCGTTATTTTATTTTATTTCTTCAAAAGTGTATTGAAAAACGTCGTTTGATACACATGGACATTTTTTATGGCAGTTATCGGCTCAAGAACAACCTCGCCTACGGCTCGGGTGTTAATTCCGCCTCGAATGCAATAACAAAAATTCTCCACTTGTATCAAAATGTACTATTATATTACTCTATTACCAACTCCTTTGGTTTTATTTCATGTGTTATATCCAATGTGGACATCTGATTCTGTAACAGTTACAATTCCTGTGATTCCTGATTATAATCACGTAAATTTTCTTCTAATAGGTTGGGGAAAAAGTTTCTTCGCATTTTTTAAGAAAATTCAAAACATTTTTTAATATACATTATTTACATTTATCTAAAGTATGTAGGTACCATTTTGTTCGGTAACTTTCTGCCATCTTGTAGGTAGGGACATGATCCCATTGCTATAGAAATTTTGGGACTTCTGATCAAAATACCGCGACAAGTGGTTTTGGCAGTCCTCTCGTGATGTTAACCTGACACTGCCTAAAGAATCTGAAGAGACCGAAACAGGTGGAAATCTGAAGGTGCAAGGTCAGGACTATACGGCGGATGCATTTACACCTCCCAGCCAAACTCTCTTAATTTTTGCTGAGTGGCTAAAGATGTGTGAGGTCTAGCGTTATCATGATGAAAAACCACACCCCTTCTGTTGATTAATTCCGGCAGCTTTCTCTCAACTTCTTGCTTTAACCTCATCAGTTGTTCGCAGTAGAGTTCAGAATCGATGGTCCTGCCTGGTGGTAACAGCTCATAATCAATAATGCCTTTCCAATCCCACCACACACACAGCATCACCTTGTTGCGAGTGAACCCGGGTTTCGCCACAGTCTGTGAAGCCTGACCGGCCTTTGACCACGACCTTTTTCGCACGTTCTTGTCGTACGTGATCCACTTTTGATCTCCAGTTAGTAGCTTCTTCAAAAATGGTTCGGTTTCATTACGTCGTAATAAAGAATCACAAATGAGTACACGGTTCATTAGGTTTCTTTCAGTGAGCTCGTGAGGTACCCAAATATGGAGCTTTTTTTGTGTACCTAGTTTTTTTCAAATGAGCCAAAACTGTTTTGTGGTCAATTCCCAGTCCTTCAGCTACGTTGTAACTACTGATATGCCGATCTTGCTCCACTTTTTCAAAAATGGCATCCATTTTATCCGTGATAGGGCGACCAGAGCGTCGTGCATCTTTTGCATCAAAATTTCCGGATTGAAAACGCTTAAAACAAATTTGTGCTACTCTCACAGACACTGCACTGGGTCCATAAACATCGCAAATTTTTTTCGCGGCTTGCGTTGCATTTTTACCTTTTTTGTAGTAAACTTTTAAAACGTATCGAATTTCTTCATTAGATTCACTCATCTTAACAGTACGAAAAACAAATGAAAATCACACTTTTTCCTAATTTGAATTTGGAATTATGTTCTTTAAAATTTAAACTTTCAATGTTACCAAAACCAGCCAGATACAAATAGTATAACCAAAGATATTTTATTTTAAGTTCATACATACTATAATGCGAAAAGACTTTTTCCCTAACCTAATATATGATGAACCTAGCAACTGAAAACACGTGAACACCTTATCTCTTGAAAGAGGAAACTGAGTTCAAAAATGTTAACATCCCGCCGGATATAATGCACAATATATGGCATATTAATTTACAGATTGAGTTAAACTTGATACGATTATCACCATGCAAATTAAAATAATCTACGTCATTCAGAAGGAAAATCGTATAGTACTGCACAAAGTGACTAATATAACGTAACGTTACATAAGGATAAAGGTATGTATTAATTCGATGATGAGTCTGTAAATGCCGCTAAGATAATTCAACAGGAAGGAAGCCGGAAAATTGACAATATCGTACGATAGAGTTCTAAGTATTTATTCGAATTTATTGGGCTTGTCTCTGGTACGGCTAGGTTTGAGTTTCGAAGGCGGCTGAGTTGACAAAATGTGCCTCTTTGTACTCCCGATGAATATCGGCATGGACTTAGTATGTATGTATGTGTGTGTGTGTCATCTAGAGTATGACTCTTGGAAGCTGTATATTTTAAAAGGTCTCAAAGCTAGTCGGTATCGTCATCTATGGACGCTACTGGCTGAAAGAATGATTCCAGGTAGCAATTTTCTACCACCGAATGGATAACAGAGTTCTTCTGTTTTCCGATAAGGAAAGATCTATTTCTGATATCATCATTTGCCTAGCCTTTTCCCAACTTCCCATGTTGGGGTTGGGCTCGACTTCCAGTCTAACTGGCTCTAGATGAATACCAGTATAGGTATTACATGAAGCGACTGCCTGCCTGACCTCCACAACCCAGTTACTGGGTAATACGATACGACTTGGTAAGAATGTTTGTCAAATTTTTGGGCTTTTAAATACCCATAAGTACCTAACGACTGCCAAAGATATACAAATGACATTCGGGACTAACGGCTTGTGCTTTCAGAGGCACGGGGGGTTCTCTATATGTAATGGATGGTCACCCATCCAGGGACCACCTCGGCAAGCATAACCTTCCAACGACCCGTGCGGCTGTTATTACTTAGCCACGAGCCCCTCCATGGTCTATTTCAGAGAATTCTGGTATTTTCCTTTCAGCAGATCTGATTCTTCATTCCTAGACCAAATACTTCAAATACGTCGTAGTGGTTTGTACCTACCAAATGTTTTCCCTCACACTTTTTCTATTTACCTAATGTCAATTCGTACTCTCTTTTACTACAAACAATTTTCACGAATAACATTGCGTGCTCGCTACGCATTAGTGAATGACACAGTCTAATCGACCTACATTCTACAAGTACCTACAAATAACTTGACAGTTCATCGTTTCACCATTTCACTCTTTTTTTAAATAGCGAATGTAAACAAACGCTCACTGAGCTTTCTACTACGAGACTACAATGCCGCACACAGACGCGGCCAGTGTGCACACACGCACACATTCAAATTCTCGAAAATCAACCTTTCTCTAGTTCATGTTACCCTGGTACTGCTGGTGGCGATATTTTTTTTTTCACCACGAGACCAAATGCCAAATTGGGCGGTCGTTGTTCCACTTTCGGAGTTCATTGTCGGATACCGTTTGCCGACCTACCTTCACATTTTGCTGGTATTTATTTTGGAAAGACAGTTAGGTTTTATGCGGCATTAAAATGCTGTGCAAGATGAGATCGCCGTTACGATAAAGGCGCCGTTTATTGATCGGTAGCGACGTGACGTGCGCCCGCGACTCTGTTACGTGGTACACGCTCATTCATAAACGTAATATTTTCCAGTATGACGAAAACATCGCTGTATGACGCTTTATCCAAGAACAGAGCAATAGTTTTTGCTCTACAAGCGTAGCAAATACCTATAACGAATAATTTTGTTTAACTTACTTGCTTAGTCAAGTATTTTGTTTGATATTCCAAACTTTTCCAGGTTATCAAGACATAGTCAATTTAATCAATATACTTCGTCAACACTGCCCTGCATTTTCGCACGTCACGACATTATTAATTCAAAGAGTCTAACATTCAGTGGACATTTCAGATTCATGTAATTCATCGCGATTATTCACGTAACGCAAAAATAGGTTTTAACCAGGTAATTGTTGTGATACAAGAAATATATCTACATGTATTTACAATAAGCATCATTTACGTGGATAAGTCTCGGCTTATAAACACAAAAGATTTTTTGCGTACCTCCGCGCTTTTGACAACAATTACGTCTTATTATGGGTACGTCACTCTCTGACACTCACTCATACTCATACAGCACAAGAACTATGGAAAATTTCTTTAGCCAAAAAAATATACGTAGGCACTCCTCAACATATCGTACTACAGATTTTATGCTGACAATTTGAAGTGCACACACTTATTATATGGCATTGGTTGCGATACAATGCCAACTATTCTCGGTCGGTGTGTATTTAGGCAAATTGGGTGAAAGGTGAACGAACCTCGAAGTCATTTCACCGGGCGTTGACTCATCGCGGTGCGATTACAGTGCTATCATTACTGGCCGAATTTGCACTCGACATTCAAAACGTTCGAAATGAGGTTTCATACTTAATTTTCTCGTAGGAATGTTGCCAATTTGAATAATCTATGTAATACATAGTTAAAAAGGTACAAGTTCAGGGAAATATGAATCAGTTTATTTGTTACGATTCGACTATCGATTGTACTCGAATTACGTTAAAAGGAAGGAGGTTTTTAATCTGAACTTTGAGTAAAATAACAAAAAATAGGAAATAAATCAGTCAGTGTAACTAGAAACTATTCAATGCAAGCAGGAGTTAACCGCAAACAAAAATTTGGGCTAATAGAATTTTTTTCTATTTATTTAAAACATAATTAATAATTTTACGTCATAATGATGTCTAATTTAATTTATATCTTTTTGTAGGCATTCGTGATTCATGTCTAGTTTGATATCTCGTCATGATTTATATCCGAAGTTTTTCTTACAAACGTGCAAAAATATCGGTTTTCCGTCCTTTTTATATATTCAGCTTTTTATCGCAAATAGTTAACTATGAATAAGACAGCAATCAATTGTTGGAAACGTTCGTAGTACGAAATTGAATATAGCAAAAAATAAAACATGTCATAAAACTACTAATAATGGTGAACGTATATAAAATGTAGGCCTCGTTCAAAAACAATCACAGCTTTCCAAAACAAAAATGGTTATAATATAGAAAACAGCCGGCTTTCCTAACTTAAATAGGAAAAGAAAATTTCTATAGCACAAGCGATTTTCTTTGATTCAATAAAAAAACAAATTAAAACTTCTCACACCGGCCTACAACTTAAAACACCCAGAAAAAAAAAAAGAATTAATAATAAAAACAACAAAACATTTTAAATTTCGAAGCAATCTATTCGGCCACCGTCCGATTTGCCAGTGTATCGCGACCTCTGTTCGCGACTGGACAAGTGTGAGACTACTTTCATCGGAACTTCGGAACTCGTAGAAAGTTAGGGAATCGACTATTTGACGCGGCGAAAGCTTCGGGCTTTGTCTCGATGTACAAATTATGTGCCAATGCATTGGATTTTGTGTCGATGTATTTACCACTTAATATTTCATGATTAAGTAGTAGAGATAATATCATATGTTCGAATTTACCGATGGTCAAATTTTCCACCATTGAAAAATTATGATTTTATTATCTTTGCTCAGAATGATACCAATTTTTTCGACACCTAGAAGTTCTGTTTAATAAGTATTTAGCTTGAACACTTTAGGAATGTACAGTATGCATACTTGTCGTTCATATCATTGATTTTTCATCCCAAACTAATATACCTACAAGGTTGATATGAGCGAGAGGCATTAAATTAAACCACATATACTTTGTATCATTTTTAGCCTCTTTACTAAAAATCAGATAAATAGAAGCAATAGTTTAGTCACAGGATTATTTTTTAATTTTTTCTTTGTTGAAACACTACGTATCTACCCTAATAGCTGACTACCCTAGATAACTATGCGTAGGTACCTACGCGTAGTTATCTAGGTCATACACCTTAAAACGACAGAATTTTTGACGCGACGTTGCCGTTTTGTTATTCACGTCAGTGAAAATGTCTACAAAGGATGTTTACATTATAATTAGATCATTACGCTATTTTATTTATTCGAAAAAAGTTTTTTCTTATTTTTCTTCGAGTTAACACTATGCATCTATAGTGTATGTGGTTTAATTTAATGCCTCTCGCTGATATCAACCTTGTATAACTACACATCGTGCAGAATAAATTGAAATTCTGTATGGCTGCAGCAAAAACTACTCCGGGAACCACAAATATTAAGCAAAACCACCCATTAAGTCACAGCCACACCCAATTCAATACTGATCTTCAACCGGATTTGGTTAAGGAAAACGCTGAAGAATAATTCTTCGTTTTAAGGTGAAGCTCTTCATGAAAAAACCTGTAGGTACTTTAAACGGCCTGGAAACGTTTGTTTTGCAGTTTGCAGTGAGCAACCTTGATAAATATTGCTCCTAACTTAGCTATACGAAAAAAGTCCTTATGTGTGTAGAGAAACACTTGTATATTTTGTAGAATGAAAGTAATTCAAAGCCTGAAATCACAAGTTATAACCTAGATTTGAGTCAAGGTGCTTAAGTCCCAAATCCTGGTCCTGGATTAAATTCCCAGGTCAGGCAGTGTTATTGGGTTTACTATCACGCAACGTTTCTTAATAGCAGCCCAGAGTCAGTATTTGTGCCCGGTTGAGGAATATAACTGGCGAAATGTAGGTGTATTAAAGGTGCACCTCTACCCTTCGAAAAAAAACAGGGCTTAGTCCAAAATCTGACAGTTTATCATCGAGATTTTATAGTCATGACCAAGTAGAACACCTGGCCTTAGACACTAAACTATTCTAAGTTAGATACTCCTTCACAGTGACATTCAAAAAATTAATGCTGTCAAAATATTCGCTACGTGTAGTGTGAGTCAAGGCGACCTGAGTGTGTGTGTACAAATCTGGGTCGAGAGACTGGTCAACGACCAGATTGGCGACCACCGGTGGTCGTCAGTAACTGGTGGGAAGTCTAGAAAGATCCATTTGAACTTCGGCGAACTCTCTTTGTGACTGAGAGGTGACCTGGATTTTAAATGATGATGGTATACGGTATCACGCCATGTAGTCGTGATGATGAATGAGCTTAGTGACAGCTGGTTTTTTCCACGGTGTGAATTTTGATATTTGGGTTACTAGCCTTGGTAGTTGAGGCTCAGTTGTTCTGTTAAGTAGGAAGGTGAAAACTGATTTTCTTGAAGTTACTGAAACATTACAAACATCTTTTGTGGTGGAAGAAAAAGTATGTGTAAAAAAGTTCTAAAAGGTTTCAGACACTATTTTCTTTCAAGTCACGAAGGTTTACTTTTGCGGGACGGTACTTGTTATAAGCTTTTGTTGGATGACTAAGCGTCATAATCATGTTTAACGTACGCAAATGTAGGTAGTTGACCAAAAGCTAAGATTGTATTGAGAGTCTTTTTTTGCAATTACTGAAAAATAAATCACGCGAGGTTTTTGTTCTTGTTATTGTTTTACAAATAAGGAAAATAGGTCAGTGTGGCGTAAAATACCCGTCAATGAGTTTCAAAGTCATAACAATGGTTTTGCTGTAGGAACGTGAAACCAAGAACGTCACTATGACGTGAAATGACCATCTTTACAAAACAAAATAACCGACAATAACCGTTTAAGTCGTTTAGTTTTAAATAGGTTCCTTTCCTTGCGAGAGTAAAAAAGCCGGACTACGTATTTGAAATTTAAAAAAGGTTATGTGTATTTTATATTTTCCATTTCCTGTGCTTTAGTTGATCGCCAATTAATCTTATTAATATTCCTAATTAAGAAGAAGCTAAACAAAACATAGTTGGGAAAAGGCTAGGCAGATGATAATGACAATTCCTAAATAAAAATACCCAGACAGAAAATTTTTCTAAAAGAAGATAATTGTGTTATTTTACTTTCAATTAAACTCCTGTCAAAATGTAAACCATTGAAAAAGTTTAGATGAATGAAAAAAAGAAGATTAGTTCTCAATTCAAAACTTTTTTGTAATAAAATTACAAGAATTTGAAAAAGGAAATCCGTATCGAAAATTCGAAATAATTGAATGATAAGTGGACGGATAAGGCACTGCCTGGCTAAAAATGCACGTGTTGCTTTTTTTTGTTGAAAATGTTTGGCGGGAAAGCCCGGCTTTATTTCCGACCAACTACAGGATAAAATTAATGTTCAAAGCTGATTGATTTTGAAAAAGTTGTAAGTAATGAGTTCCGATTATTCAATCGTCAGATAACTTTCATCTACCTTTTTTTCTAGTAAGTACTATGTATTTTTATACCTGTGTTCACTTCCGCCTTTCAAAGGAGAACAGACCAAGATATAGCTAATTGTCTCTATCAATTTTCTTTTCAATTATGAAAATTAACACGACAACAATTAAAACTGTCAGTTTAAAGTAAACCAACTTTCAATCAAAAAAAAAAAAAATCTACATTAATTAGTTTTAGCCCGCGATTACGCCCACGGAAATTATCCCACGGGAACGTACTACCGGGATTAAAAATACATGTTCAAACCCAGGTCATGATCGGCCTGTGTGCCAAATTTTTCCAAAAATCCTTCCTTAGTGGATGCTTACAACATAAAAGGAAACAACTGCTAAAATGTCAATTTTGAAGCTCTAGCGGTTGCTCTGCGTTAATATTATAAATCAGTCAGTCAAGATAAGTAATTTTATACAACTAGATAAGTACTATTATTTAGTTATCCATACTTTAATATTATAAATTCGAAAGTAACTGAAACGATTTCGATGAAACTTGCAATAAGACGAAAAAAGTATACACATCATTTACATTTAACTGTAACCATAACCTAAAAATAACAAAAATATATACTAACATAACTATTAAAAAACTAAAATATGGCGTCGAAAAATTCCTCCGCATCGCTGTCGACTGGTAAAGTACCCCAGAGACTGGCGACATTGCCACGTTGTATGGCAATGCTAAGGTAAAAGCCAGCCTTGGGTCACGGGAAGTGTCAACCAGAAAAAAAAAAAAAAAAAAAAAACGAAAAATCGATCTAGCTAGGTCTCATATCTGGGAAAATTCGTTTTCTGTATTATCACCCGAGAGGAGTAGGAAGAAATCTATTTACATGCCCCGGTTAAATTTCGTCTTTGGTCAAGTCGAATAAAAGTGGCAGATCGCTAGTTTTTAAGATAATTTAAAACGATGTAAATAAAAGAATATAATTATAAACTATGATTATAAACACTAAAGACTCCTTCGATCGTCGCGCGACCCGCGACACGCGGTGCCTTTGTGTCGCGTACGATTAAATCGCGTGTCGCGCCTGTTTGTAGGAGTCTTTAAACCATGACTAAGTGCAGAAGTTATGATAAAAACGAGGATGTTTATATTATGTTGCGTTTGTTATGAAACTGAGCTGTCTATACGTAATACAAGCCACGTGACTCACTGGAAGGGTTTCCCGTCAGGCAGGTATGATTCTGGAGCCGCTGGGGTCGCGGGTAGTTCGAAAGAGATACCGTGGCCCTGGCACGGGCAGCTGAAGGAACATGGGTGGGTTTTAGTCAGTAAAAGTCTGACACGCCCTCCCACTCTGCCCAGAGCGGGAGAAGTCATTTGATGATTTCCCATCCACAAAAAAAAAAAAAAAAGGTATGACTCTGGAGATGTTATTTTTAGGGTAGTAATAAAAGCTCCGAAAAAAAAAATTAAAATATGAGCATACTCAAAATATGAAATTTACTGCTTTAAATACTAACTTTCCGACAAATTATGAGCGAATACTAATAAAGAAACGATCAAATAAACTACTGAAAATTCCGAAAAATTTATACAATATTTGCTGACGTAATATTTTTCCACCAGCTTAAATTGCGTTTTACCGAAATCTACAGGTAGTCATTTTTATCGTAACTTACCTATTGTAAATTTAGAATCAACCTTACACATTTTATAACAGCGGCGCTTGTTAAACTATTGTGACATTACAAAAATACTTGGTTAAACTTTAGTATCCGGTCGCACAAAAATGAGGGGATGGAGGAGGGGGAGGGGGAGGGGCGTGACCCCTCCCCCCTAGTTGCCCTCCCATGAAAAGAGAACGTACCATTCCTGAGAAAAATAAATTATTGTAACCTAACCTCAAAATACTAGTTTGACAAAACAAAGTCGCTTCTGCACGTCTCCGGCGCTGCGGGAAGTGCAGCCCGTTCACCCTTATGTAACAAAGGAGGCCTAAATTTTGTTACAGCGGGTGGGGGCTGCTCTCCCTCCGCGCCACCGTATTTTTAAATACACTCTAGGGTGGCAGCCAAAAGACTACGTGGAGTCGGGGGGCCCCGATTCGGTTTTGGGACAGATTAGAACTATTTTAAGCATAAAGTGGGGGTACACTAACTTCCATCCCGACTGGTAGGTAGTTATTTTCATTTAAATTGAGAGCTATAAAAGTTTTTCTGTAACCAATAATAGAAATTAAGCTGGTTTCTATAGAGCTTAAGAAAACAATTATTTTAGTAGAACATATGTTTTCGGAAACTTAGTATTTTTTTCTGAAGTTTTTTTTTTTTTTTTGGAAATTTAGTTTATTATTTGAAAGTATAGATTATTTTTCGTAGAATTATAATTTGAATAAGCTCATGTTTCTTTATTAAAAACAAAAATTTTTATCGGTTAATTTTGTATTAATTTTTCGGTAATTCATTTTAACACAGCTTAGTTAGTATTACAGTCAACCCCAGATCGCTGGAAGTTAAGTTGTTTTTCGGAAGCTTTATTATTTCCCTTATTTTTATGAAAACAATTCATAACAATAAATTAAACTAGTATTTAAATAATATGAAAAGAAAAACCTTTCTTCAAGGTTACCGAAAAAACACGAAAGGGGAAACACGAAAGGTGTGTTTTTAAAAGTTTTTGTTATTTACCTAAACTTCAAGAGGTGCTCGTGGCTAAGTAATAACAGCCACATAGCTAGGTCGGATCGTGGATGGGTGTCCATCCATTACATATGGGATCCTTCCCTGCCTCGGAAAGCGCGCTAAGCCGTTGGTCCCGGGTGTCATTCGTGGATCTTTGACAGTCGTTACGGATCATCAGAAGTCTTTGGACTTCTGATGATCCGTAACGACTGTCAAAGATTTAAAGACTTAAAGACTAAAAGATAAGATTTTAAGATTTAAAGACTTTTTGAAGTCTGAGTCTTATCAAGGAGTATCCGGTTAGGCTGGAAGCCGTCCACAACATAATTGGGAAAAGCCTTGGCAGATTGATTGTACTGTAAACTTTAATGCCAAAACCGTTCCCTTGTTAACAAATTTATCGTTTTTCTTTGCTAATAAAAACTTTTTTACAAAAAAATACAACCGACTTCCAAAAACAACACTATAAAGTGAAAAATAACTTTAATTTCGGAAGTCGGTGTCTAGTTAAATGTATTTTCGTTTTTTGCCACCGACTTCCGAAATTAAAGTTATTTTTCACTTTGTAGTGTTGTTTTTGGAAGTCAATTGTATTTTTTTGTAAAAAGTTTTTATTTTTCACTTTTTTTGTGTACCTACCCCACACAAATTCTAATACCACTATCTGCTAAACAAACTATAACATCATCCATATAAAAGTTGGGAAAAAATACCTATTATTGAAGCTAACTCAAAAACTACTAAAGCAAAGTTAATCAATTTTATATGGGACTAACTGTGATGTATACCCTCTCGAATAAAACAAAAAATATCCAAATCGGTCCAGCCATCTTCGAGTAATCGGGGAACATACATAAAAAAAAAAATAAAAAAAGGTTCCGACGAATTGAGAACCTCCTCCTTTTTGAAGTCGGTTAATAAATGATGAGTATCTTTTGTAATGCCAAACTGGGTTCCATACTAACATTTCAGATTCAGGGACTATCTGTAGAGGTTTGTTGCATTAGAAGCTTAGTATGTTACTGGCAGACATTCAATCATTCAAACATCGAATTACTATTGAAGAAAAGCGAAACTAGCTTTCGTTCAATGGTGGCAGTCAGATTCTAGTTAGGGTTCCGTTAGGACAGTGATATATTTTAAGTTGAAACTGAGTCTTATCACATCACACTAATAATAAAAATGCGAAATTTTGTGAGTGTGTGTATGTTTGTTACTTCTTCACGCTCCAACGGCTGGACCGATTTGGATGAAATTTGGTATGTAGACAGCTGATACCCTGGATTAACACATAGGCTACTTTTCATCCCGGTCTACGCGGGTGAAACCGCGGGGTGCAGCTAGTATTAATATAACAGTGGCCCTCGGCCCTTTTACCTCCCGTCTACCTCTTTGACTTATAGTGTAGCTATCCCCTGTGAGGTTCGACTCCTTACAGTACTATATTTAGGTTATTTCAACGTATATGTATATGCTTGCATATCCACTGACGCGTCCCGCTCCCCGCGCGACCTCGCCGGGATTGTCTATTGACTAAAACCCACCCATATTCTTTCAGTTGCCTGTGCCACCCTACGTTTTTAATTTCTCCCGTTGTGACGCTTTCGTTCAATAAATCTTTGATCAAGAATGTGTCGTCACTGACCCCAACTTCGACTTTCAGCGTCACGAATGACTCATTCAACATTATCAAAGACTTACGAAAGTAAGATTTTGTTTACGTTAGCGTATTGCGGAATGCCATGATTCCGAATCTAAGTAATTTCTGTTGTAAGATCATTATCATCCTCTTGTCCTTATCCCAATTTATTTGGGGCCGCAGCATATGTTTTTACCCGCGACAGCCATGGGGACGGTACATGCGATAGGGGTAAGAGCTGTTCGTGTGTCTGTTACCATTTTTCTTGGAAACGGCTAGGCCGATTTTGAAACAGTTTTTTGCTATGTATAAGTCTCATTCCTAAGCATGTTCTTAACTAAGTTTTATAATGTTACAGACCACCATCACCAGGGGCCGCTACAGTATACACATGTTTCTCAAAAACGATAAAAAAAAAATTCTACCCAATAAAAATAAGGCAATTTAAAATTTAAATAAATGTATTGCATTTACTATTCAAATTTAAAAAGTCACATTTAAAACAAACTAAAAATTTTAAAAACTCACGACGGAAAATTGTGACATGAAAAAAATTCAAACACATTATATGATTAATAAAAAGTGCTCCACAATAACTATTAAGTATAATAAGTGTAGAACATTATTAACAGCCGTCGTGCTTAACCTGTGTTGTAGAATGCACATTAATCAACAATAAACCTACTGGCACTTGCTACTTAATAATATGTAGGTAGGTACAGTCTAAAATATAGGTTACGCACGACGGCTATTAATAATATTCCATCTAATAGTTATTGTGGTGCACTTTTTATTAATAAGCTTTGATGTCGTGGGTTTTTGAATTTTTTTTATTTTGAAGTTTTTCTCCTAAAACAATTTTCTGTCGTCGGTTTTTTTTTTTTTTTTTTAATTTAAGTATTCGTCAATACATCTTCATCAGACTTTATTTTAGTACCTATTTATCATCTTTCTTGCCATATCATCTTTTACATAATCATCTAGCTTTTGCTCGCGACGTGGACGTCGGAAATTATCCCAGGGCAACGTAATACGAGATAAAAAATAAAAATTCCTGTGTGTCAAATTTCATCATAATCCGTATAGCCGTTAAGGCGTGTATAGGTGCTACTTTCACATTTATAATATTGGTATGAAAGTATGGATTTTCCATCTGAAAAGCTCCACCGCCCTATACTTTCAATTTTCCGTTTTTGTTCATTAAAACTTCAACATAGCTTACTTATTCTGATTTTCGACGTCACGAATGACTCATCGAACATTATCAAAGACTTACGAAAGTAAGACTTTGTTTACTTTAGCGTATTGCGAAAGTTACGGACTACTTACAAATCTACGAACTAAATGGCTGACTCAGACTTTTCGTTGAATCTTTAGTTCAATGATGCGGAATCATAGTATTGTCTGTTGTAACGTACAGTCTGTTCCAAAACTATCTGATGAAAGTATAAACAAACCCTATGCAGGTTAAAACTATCTGATGAAAGTATAAACAAACCCTGTGCAGGTTAAAACTATCTGATGAAAGTATAAACAAACCCTGTGCAGGTTAAAACTATCTGATGAAAGTATAAACAAACCCTGTGCAGGTTAAAACTATCTGATGAAAGTATAAACAAACCCTGTGCAGGTTAAATTCTTACGCAAGCAATCACTGAAAGGAATTAGTTACACATTCATCTGTTAAGGTTTCAACTTTATATCTGACCACTTTTTTCCACTTTTTTTTCTTTTTCTTTTGTTTTTATTATTGTTGTATGAATAACATTTTAAATTGTAATTGAAAAATCATCTACAAAAAATTTGGTAAAAAAAACTAACCTCAATTGTCAAATGAAAAACAACTATAAGGTGATTTAAAATTGGAATTTAGGTTTATAGAATTTTATTTCTCATAAGGAATTACACAGACAGACACACACACAGATTACACAGACAGATTGACAGTACATTTAAAATGTGATACAGAGTGCTTTTATATAAGTAGTTATAATTAATATCATATTTGCCTCTGGGATGTGGATCTTTGGCAGTCGTTACGGGTAATCAGAAGCCCGAAAGTCTGACGACCAGTCTTACCAAGGGATATCGTTAATACGATATCCCTTGGTAAGACTGGTCGGGCTAATGCCCGTTACTGGGCTGTGGAGGTCAGATAGGCAGTCGCTCCATGTAAAATACTAGTATTCAGCTGCATCCGGTTAGACTAAAAGCTGACCCCAACATAGTTGGGAAAAGGCTAGGCAGATTGATTGATGTTGGTGAATTACGTCACAATACTTATATGTTTTATTTTAAACTAGCTTTTGCCCGCGACTTCGTACGCGGATCCTGCAAAATAACATTTTAAAAATTTCTTTATAAACTATATTTGGGGGCATCATATTCTTCACTGGTCTCCAGAGACCTGGATGTAGATGCGTAAATACGCTGAGAACGCAGGCGTGCTTCGCGATCTGAAGAGGTTTCCACGGAGCGAGTTGCAGCCTCATGTTCTCGAACAGCATCAAGTCTCTCCTGACGCTCTTCCGTAGATTCTTCGGATCTTATGATCCTCCATCTTTTAGCACCTTTGGAACATTGGGAATAATTTGACCTCTTTGTAGGCATGGTTATAGTTTTATTGTGAAGAAGATACCTGATCAATTAAAATCTAAGTGACTGCTCCCCTGCGTTACTGGGTAGGCTACCGTGTCACGAAAATAAATGGAAAAGGAAATTTAACACTCATATAACATAAGCCCGAAGGTATATTTATTCGATAAAATAATAAAATAAATGGGAGTTTTGGCCAGTAGTCCTAAACTATTACCGCCTTCACCGCGTGGAGGAACTCCCAGCTTATGTTATTTTATAATAAACAGTGAAATAAGTGATAGCTTTGATTTCCACATCAGATGTTTCTGATCTTCGATTTTTATAAGTCAACAGGAAATGCCCATCAGACCGAACAACTTTTGCTAAGACGTCATTCTTATATGTGTTATGGTGTAGCTGGGCTCTTGGAGTTCCACATCAGCTGTTCCAGATCTTCAAATTTATTCTCTGAACAGAAAATGCTCATCACGTGGAACAATTTTTGCTATGGTATCACTTTTGCATCTCTTACAGTATAGCTGGTCTATTGCGGTTCTGAATCAGGTGTTCAAGTTTCCAAGATAAATTATAGCCTATATGTTGCCCAGACTTAATACCTATACAACAAAAAAAATCATTCAAATCCGTTCAGTAGTTCCGAAGATTAGCGTGTACAAACAAACAGACACAACCAAACAGACAAACAGACAGAATTTTTTTTTTGGATTCGTGCTCTATGACTGTTTCTAAACCCCCCTCAATTCGGGTTCAAATATTCAAATCAAAACATTCATTTTGTAAGTGGCACTACAAATTGACATACATAGTTACGTTTCCTGATTCATATGATTATATTTTCAACAGATACTTTTGGAATGTCTGTTGTAATGTCATGTCGGTAATAGGACCTTGAATATTTGCATTGTTGACAGTTGACGCAGAACTGACGATGCAGTTTTGAATCTAGCTTAGTAAAACTTTCCGCGTACTTTGTGTGGCAAAATTAGGTGATATTACGTGGTTTGTTGTTCAAGACTAACAGCTATATAATTAATTGCCTGAAATCAAGATTATCTCAATCTGCCTAGCCTTTTTCCAGCTATGTTGGGGTCGGCTTCCAGTTTAACCGGATGCAGCTGAATAGGCAGTATTTTACATGGAGCGACAGCCTATCTGACCTTCACAACCCAGTAGGTAACTGGGTAATACGATACCCCTTAGTAAGACTGGTTGTCAGACTTTCAGGCTTCTGACGACCCGTTACAACAGTCAAAGATCCACGAATGACAGCCGGGACCAACGGCTTAATGAGCTTTCCGAGGCACGGAGGAGTCTCGGTATGTAAACATGATCACCCATCCACGGACCAACCCCGGCAAGCGAAGCTTATGATGGATGGACCCGTGCGGCTGTTATTACTTAGCCATGAGCCCCTCTGAAATCAAGATTATATCCATTCAGAAAACGAGCCTTAAATTCGTTGCGATGTTTTTAAATCATAGATACTACAGTGAAACATTTTTACGAGTTGCAAAAGGCAAAAGTCTCCTCACTATAGCAGATTTTCAGCTTGCTGGATGAAAATAGAACAAAATAAATACACCAATAAATTACTTATATTTTAGGCTTAGGTACATCTTCGGAACGTCAACTTCAAGGCGTTTGTGGTGCGTGTACCGAACTGTTACCTGCCCTTCGTCATGGAGGAAGACTTTTGGCCGCAGGACGTGGTGTTCCGTCGCTTCCGCGGACAAGTTCCACAGGGCAGCACTTAAAGTCAAGCTAGTGCAAAGAGGAGTGCTACTAACATAGTCTTAAGCCTTTTTTATTAACACGAATTTTGTTTATATTAAAATATGTATGTTTAGGTTAAGGTATTTATCTATGGGCCAGTGTCGCCTGAAATAAATGGTTTATTATTATTATTTATTATTAAATCCATTAATAATCAGGTCCCATGTTTCAAGATAGAACAGGATTACGAGGAAGCTGTAACCGGCTTAGTTCATACTCTCTGGCGGATATGAGAATTCTGTCAGGAATGTCACATAAATAATTTCAATCAAGATATCCGTTTCTCGCCGCTTTCTAGTTTTTCGGGTTCACTAAAGTTTTCACAACGCAAATAAGTACGACAAGAAATACGGAGCAAAAGATGTTCTGATGTTCTGTTCTGTTGTGACCTTAGCCTAATACTAATTCCTAATGGAAAGCGAGGTGATAAAGACGTCTAATTTTTCGACAATATTCTTCAAAAACTAACGCCTTTATTTGTTACTGTGTTTCTATACCTAGTATATGCACCCATCTCGTTAGATGCACATTTCGGCAGTTGCTACGCCAGTCCGTTGACCCCCGACCATCGCCAATACAAGTCGTTAACGTTCAGCATTGTCTATGGATTGCGAAGCAGTGGTCAGCGAAATATCAGCGGTCAGTGACCTTGTAACGCATGGTATCGGGAATCACACGCATAGATAAGATACGCACGTAAAATATTTGAGTATTTACTTATTTAGAGGGTTTTTAATAAAATACTAGATTTTTTGAAATATTGATTCTGTTAAGGCACCTACTATTACATTTTGACCGTGATTTTTGCGTTAAAAGGCCATATTTGGCGTTCTTATTCTGAGAAACTGAAAGACTTCGACAACTTTGACTTATTGATTGGTGGAGAATAGTTATTAGTATAATACATGGCGGCTTCGCTTTTCGCAATTTTTTCTTATCTATTTTTATAAAGCCAAAATTCCGAAGTAAGTTTTTCATGAAATGCATGACAGCATTTATTGGAGCTCGTAAGAAAATGAAATGAAAAATATTTAGTAATAGTGATTTAGTCCATAGTCGCCTCAGAAATTTGAAATATGTATGGAATATCTATAAAAAATCCCATTTAAAACCATAAAACAACTAAAAACACTCAGAATTAACTGTGAATTTCTTCTATACTGCATTAATAATATTACGTAAAATTTATACAGAATAAACGTTAGATCATAACAAATTAAAATTTCATATTTTAAACAAAAATAAATAAATTATAAGCCTCAAAATAAGCATAATTACAACTGCTAAATTGTGATGCGTCTCGCCATGGTTCAATATATCTGTCAAAACGCAATTTTGTGATAGGCCTCTTAATACATATTTTTTTTAAATTACCTACCATGTTTTTTATGGTTTAAACCTTCAAAGCTAAACTGAAATCTCTAATTACTTATACCAAGTGCATTTTATTAAATTTATATCATGAAAGCTTTCATTTTCATGCACCTAATCATTATTAGATTTTCACAAAATTAATATTTAAAAAAAATACCAGCGTTGTACTGTCCCACTGCTGGGCAAAGGCTTCTTCTCATACAGAGAAGGCACGAGCATTGATCACCACGCTTACTTAAAACGGATTGGCGATTTCAGACTTATATTAACCATCATGAAAATTAGCCAGTGTCATTTGTCAGTGTGTTTGTCAGTGTCAGTGTCAGTGTTATTTGTTATCCATCTCTATTTAATCACATAATATCTTAATCATTCTTTAGATAGATATTTGAAAGATATTTATGAAAACGTTTAAAAAACACTACCTCATAACCTAAACTATGTATAAAATTATACAAGCTTGTTTTCACACATAATAGGTACGTCGTTTATGTATATTATGCAATTTTTAACTATCTTCACCATATCTTAGGAGCTATCTCGCTGGCTGTCGACAGATTGTGAGGTGTATGACTCTTTAGTCATAGACGATAGGTTATCAACCTATTACTACCTCCTATGTACAGTCGGTTAACAAACCCAAATGCGACGAAACAAAATTTCTATATACAAGGAAGAATTTGGTAAGTTGTACCTTTTCGGAAAAGCATACCAATTTTTCATCTAGTTACGGTAACTAGTTCTGACGATATTGTATAAGCCGCACGGGTCGATTCATCAGGTTAAGCTACGCTTGCCGGGGTTGGTTGGGTTGACCATCTTTACATACCGAGACTCCTCCGTGCCTCGGAAAGCACGTTAAGCCGTTGGTCCCGGCTGCCATTCGTGGATCTTTGACAGTCGTTACGGGTCGTCAGAAGCCCGAAAGTCTGACAACCAGTCTTACCAAGGGGTATCGTATTACCCAGTCACTGGGTTGTGGAGGTCAGATAGGCAGTCGCTCCATGTAAAATACTGGTATTCAGCTGCATCCAATTAGACTGGAAGCCGATCCCAACATAGTTGGGGAAAGGCTAGGCAGATTGATTGTATTGTAATATATTGTGTCTATGCCTATAATTGCAATGTGAAACAGAGGTGGTCCATTGGTAACAGCCTCGACTTACGAGTTGTAGGTCATGGGATCCAACCCAGGCAGGCGCTTAACTTTCTGCAAATAATTTCATCACCACTGCTCTCAAAGCATAAAAGACATGTGACATCCACCAACCCGCACTGGGCCCGTGTGGTGGATTACAGTCCACTCCCTCTCGAAGAGAGGAGGCCTGTGTCCCAGCAGTGGGAACATTATAGGCAATCAGAAGCTTATGCTTATGCTATTGCAATGTCATACCGTTGATTCGAATGGTGTGTTAGCAACTGTCTTACGACGATCTAATACACAAGACACTCTACTTGCCTATAGATTTGTAAAAGTGTAGGGTAACATGAACTATCAACTCCAGTGCATAAACAAAAGCACACCACGATTATAATCCAAACTAATAATATTATAAATTCGAAAGTAACTATGTCTGTCTGTTTCCTTTTCACGCCTAAACCACTGAACGGATTTCGGTAAAATTTGGCAAGGCGATAGACGGCATCTTGGGGAAGGAGATAGGCTACATTTTGGTTTAAAAATAATTCTACGGGGGTGATAATAATATAGGGGATGGAAGTTTGAATTAGAAACCCAGAATTTTTTAAGTTAGGGATATGTAAATTAAAATGTATGCTTTTGGTAGGAAATAAAGAATTACGTGTTCAGCGTTTTTAAAACATCATCCCGTAAGGGGGTAAAATAGGGGTTAATTTTAAAATTCACAAAATAATATTAAAATTTGTGTGCACCTCTTTTTAGAGTCGGTAGTACGTTCCCGTGGGATATTTTCCGACATCCACGCGGGTGAAGCCGCAGGCAAAAACTAGTAAATAAATAAACATAAAAAGTCTTTAAATTTCTTGCAAGAAGTAACAAAATAAGTAAACTTAATCGTATTATTACACTACTTTTTTTTACATTTATGATTTCATTTCTTTTCTGCTCCAAAAATGCCCAATTTTCCCTAACTTGGGCTGTTTCTATCCAGCCCGGGCCAGCCGTTTTGCTAATATCATCCACCCATCTCGTAAGCGGTCTTCCTCTATAGCGTTTCCCTCTTGAACCTCTACATAATGTCATCCTTTTGATCCATCGCTCATCTGTCACTCACACTACACCACGAGACACCATTACCAAAGGGTAAATTTATAAGAAAATCGAATTACTTTCAAATCTTCACCAATCATATCAATAGGGATACCTGGGTAAAAAAAAAGAAATTCTATTTAATCTGTCAGTCAGATAATAAAAAAATATTAGACACGTATTTTTTGCTTTAGCATATAAATAGAAAATGACTTATAGAACACGCATTAAAGTTGCGGAGTGGGGGCTCGCTACGTCACTTGTACGTATAAAATCTAGCTACACGTGACGTCACGCGTTGTTTTAACTCAATGTATCGCCGTAATCTTTTGATTTTGTAAATAAAGAAAAAATGCGTGTCCAATATTTTCTAATTATCTACTTGACGGACAAAACAAATTTTTTTAGACATCATCCCTATTGTCAGGAGAGGTAATCTACCTCTACCTACCTACTTTCATCACTTGACGATGATCCATAGAGAAACAGGAAAGTCATCTTTCCTAGAACTGAAATACCATTTTACTTTTGCTAACAGACGGCTAGTCAAACGTACGATTTTCAGGTGTCAATGACCCCCGTGTGTGATCGGAAGTGGCATGAATCACGATTTTATTTATTGACCAAAATTGATAGATTTTGTTCATGTATTTTCTTCAGCGGATTTGACTTCGTATAATGTGGGCAGACCGTGTATGTCAATTAATTATAAGATCAAAAGCTCGTTAAAGTGGTACCAAAGATTAGCTGTTCCCTCCTAATGGCAAATTCCCGTAATTAAAAACGTTCAAATTAAAGTCGCAATCTCGTCAAAAACTTGTCAAAAATCTGTCAAGAACTCGGGCCACTGTCATTTTTTTTTGGATTCTTCCGTTTCTACAATGTCATTTTGCGCGTGCAGGTAAAACCGCGGGTTACAGCTAATAGATAATAATTTGACTGAAAGTTGTCCACTGACGCATGGGCATTAGGTAGCATATTTTATTTAAATATTCGCACAGCCGGGCGCGGCGCGGGCGCAACGGAAGAAACCACAACTACATGTCTCGGATATTGATTTATGTTTGGGATATGTGCTCATTTGTTTGTTTTGAAATTGTTTTGTTGTATGAATGTTGAGGAAAAAGTGACGATAGCCCACTTCTCTTCTGAAAGGGAACGGACATGTTGGCACAAACTAGCTTGGTTCCTAATTCCACAGGGAAAAAGCACTGAAAGGCTTCTGAAAAGTCTTAAGAGTTTGGTCTTGACCAGATTTTAGTTGATAAGAAAGATAATGTTTTCAAAGTCTTGCCTAGAGTTAGTTTAGTTAGCCTCCCACTGTTGGGACACAGGCCTGCTCTCGGTCAGAGGGAGCGGGCCGTAATCTACCACGCGGGTCCAGTGCGGGTTGGTAGATATCACATATCTTTGAATTTTTGGTTCTAGGACATGCCAGTTTCCTCACGATGTTTTCCTTCACCGTTTTGAGAGTGGATTTGCGAAAATACTGGAATTGCCCCTCCGAGCTATCTATACAAATTTTATAAAGAGGTAACATTTGTGAGTTTATCCAGGGTTAGCCAAACTTCGCAGACGAACAGATAAAACAAAAAATAAATTAATTAGATAATTTTTTTTGTGGGGTCATCGACCGCAGTTATTGTAGTCACTCGAAAATATCATTTAAAAATCTGTTTTTTTTTTGTGTACATTTCGCAGACGCAATGGTTATTGATATCTAAACACGATAAATTAAATTAAATAAAACGATTTTTATTATCTGCAATAAAATAAATTGAATTGAATTGAATAAAACATAAGAAAAGTTTATCTCAACTCATACTTCTAGTAACAATACTTTCTGCGGTCGTTGACCTCCCAAAAAAATCATCAAATCTCATTATCCTATACCATCGTTTGCGGAGTTTAGCTAGCCAATATAATAAAAAAAACCTGTATGGGGTAATCTTTGGAACTACTGATCCGATTCCGAAAATTCTTTCACGAATAGGAAGCTACATTCTCCTTGAGTGATAATAGTACATTTTGATACAAGTGGAGGATTTTTGTTATTGCATTCGAGGCGGAATTAAAACCCGAGCCGTAGGCGAGGTTGTTTTTGAGCCGAGAACTGCAATAACAAATGTCCACGTGTATCGAACGACGTTTTTCAATACACTTTTGAAGAAATAAAATAAAATAACGAAAAATATTTTTGTCATGAATTTTTTTCCGCGCTTTGCTTTCGCCAGGTTGAAGGAGAAGCAAAGGTATAACGCCAATAAACAGCTTAAGATGAAAAATAGAAAATTCAAATATTTTTGAGTTTAGAACACAAATAAATGTTAATTTGTTCATAAACGTTTTTTTTTACTGTAATAATAAAGGTTTTTGATGATATTCTATTTATAAACATTATTTAAATATTCAAAAAATATTAACGCCGTAAAGACGCATATCTCTTTGCCGAGAATAAAAAAAAACATTCACCTCCGAATAGAGAATGTGAATAGAGGCATTGAACCAATAAAAAAAGTATAGGTAGGTATAAGTTATCTGTGGCAATTTTTATTCCCGTACACATGTTGGAAAATGAAAAATCGCACGCGTGTGAAATACATTGCATTGTGAACCTAATCGTAGTGCGATATGAACCAGTTTTCGAGGAAGTGTATTGAAAAGGTTATTTTTTATATTAAAAAAAAAAACTTCAAGCGAACGAAGTCGTGGACAGAAGTTAAAAGAATGATAAAGATATAAAAACCTGGGTCAAAACAGGTAAAAGTCGCCGAATTGATTACTAATTGTTATTTTAAATGATGTGTCATGTATTGGATTAACATAACATTGGTAAATTAAATAATAAACTGCATAATAAGCTATTAGCTATGATTAACTTAAATTGTTGACACCTTTTATGACTCAGCAGAGCTGAGGAAAAGTTGAGAAAAGCATGGATGGATGATGTAAGTCGGAAATCTATTTAACTGAATGAGTCATTCAGCCATGGAAGGCTCATCTAAATAAAAACAGCCGCAAGGGTCGATAGAACTTGCCGAGGTCTGTTCGTGAATAATGACCATTCATTACATGTCGAGACCCCTGCGTACCTCGAAGATTGGTCCCGGCTGTCATTCGTAGATCTTTGACAGTCGTCACATGTAGTCAGAAGCCCAAAAGTCTGACAACCAGTCTTACCAAGGGATATCGTATTACCAAGTAACTGGGTTGTGGAGGTCAGATAGGCAGTCGCTCCATATAAAATACTGGTATTCAGCTGCACCCGGTTAGACTGGAAACCGACCCCGACATAGTTGAAAAAGAAAGAACAAAAATGTCTAAAATATAACCTACATTTTCTATTGCAAATATTATAGATTAAAAAAAAACCAAGAACAGCTTTATTAGTTTCTACCTCTTTTTCTTAAAACAGGTCCACTAATTTCAAAAATCGAAGTTTGCATTTCAGGTCATTGACTCCGCGGCAGCGCACCACACTTTTGGCTAGCTCTCATACATTACGTGACGGAATTTTTTAATTGTCTCCCGTTCTCACTTCGGTCTATATAAACTGGTGTGAAAGAGATACGAATTAATTTGAGATTATAAATTAATTTTTCAGAATGGTAAGGTCGTTACATATAAGTATTTCTTCCACAGGATGTGAAGATTAATTTTTAATCAATCAAAATAAACTGCGTACCTACTGTATTTAAATAAATCTCATGTTCAAGCAAAGCTCGTGTACCATTGGCTATCTAGGCTTAAAAGTAGTGCCGCCGGAGTCGCGGGCTGATCGAAAGAGATACCGTGGCCCTGGCACAGGCAACTGTAGGAACACGGGTGGGTTTTAGTCAGTAAAAGTCTGACACGCCCTGCCGCTCCACCCAAAGTGTCATTCAAAAGTCATTTGATGACTTTCCATCCACAAAAAAAAGGCTTAATTATACCAAGATTTAGACTTTTTTTTAACCTTATATTGTGTCTCACTGCTGGACAAAGACCTCAACTTTTCCTTCCAAACCTCTCTCTTCTTTGTCTTGTGCGATCTCTGGCCATGTTGGCCCTGCAAACCTTATCACCACCACCACCTTCGCCGTGGTCTGCCTCGACGACGACGTCCTCCCTCAGGCGTCCAGTGACTGACGATCGTTCCCCATCTCTTTTTAGCCGATTTAGCCTAAATCGTTAAAATATTGATATATTTTAAAGGCCGGAATTCCATACCCATAACTAATTCGCCCTTACGAGTTTCTGATCATTTCAATATATTATGCTATGACTAGCATTGAGGAGCTCGTGGCTAAGTAATAACAGCCGCACGGGTCGATCCATCAGGTTAAGCTACGCTTGCCGGGGTTGGTCAGTGGATGGGTGACCATTCTTTACATACCGAGACTCCTCCGTGCCTCGGAAAGCACGTTAAGCCGTTGGTCCCGGCTGTCATTCGTGGATCTTTGACAGTCGTTACGGGTCGTCAGAAGCCCGAAAGTCTGACAACCAGTCTTACCAAGGGGTATCGTATTACCCAGTAACTGGGTTGTGGAGGTCAGATAGGCAGTCGCTCCATGTAAAATACTGGTATTCAGCTGCATCCGGTTAGACTGGAAGCCGACCCCAACATAGTTGGGAAAAGGCTAGGCAGATGATGATGATGCTATTATGCTATGCATTACGAACAAGTTACATTACAATCAATTTCCACAACTTAAAAAAAAAAACTATTCTTAAAATGCAATCTTGAATAAAGTAACTGTAAATACTCTATATAATCTAAATCTATGAAAAAGAAGAAAAAAAAAACCGCGCCAAAGGCGACTAAAAAAAATATTCAAATAAATGCTCTGCGCTTACGCAACGGATTATTTCGAAGTCAATAATGTCATAATTTACTTGTATTAAACCGAAATGACCGTTCCTTGAACCATGTTGGTATTCAGAAGTCGTCGCTACTTACCAATGGTAATCACTGGTAAAGACTTCGACACAAACCTGAGTATATAGGTACATATTATAACATATCTTTATAGTGTTTATGCTTTCGACATTACGCGATACTTACGTCTTGGTTATTTTCTAATGGAAAATATTTAACCAATCATCTATAAACTTTTTTTAATAATTGACCCTCTTTTTAACTTTCCTTTTTTAGGGTTCCGAACCAAAATGGTAAAAAGGAACCCTTATGGTGCGACTCAGTCTATCTGTTTGTCTGTCACAGCTAGATATCTCAAGAACTACTAATGCTATCAACTTAAAATTTGGAACCGTTTTAGATGACGTTTGCCCAACTATTTTGCAACGATGAAAGAATTTTTTTTTTTGCAACGGACTGAAAGGGGGTCTTAAAAATTTTAAGTGGGGCTACTGGGGCATGTGGTGTATCATACGAAAGAACGCTGTTTGCACATTCTCAAACATTTTTTTCTTTTTTTTAGGCCGCAAAGTTTTCGACATTGATTTTGATTTTTGACGTTGAAAAACGTAAAAAAATACCGTTTCCCCCTCCTTATCTCCGAAGTTTGCATAAACAAAATTCTGAAATTATTCTATGTGATAGAAGTTTATGTATAAATTACAGGAAAAATTAAACGATGTCTCTAGATAGAGACTTTTTCAGAAATCGGAACGGAACCCTCGCTGCGCGAGTCCGACTCGCTGTTGACCGGTTTTTTTTCACAGTTGATCGCAGTTAGGGTAGGGTACCCCGACCAAATGAGTCCATTCAATCTTAAAGAAGTACTAGGACACCATGAAACTTAAAAGATCTCACGACAATTGACCACCTCGTGTCCTAAGGTGTCCTAGTGCGTGTCCTATGATGTCCTAGTAGTCCATTCACCTACAGAAGCTGCAACCCCAGCCGTGACCTATAGTGCCGTTCAGGTGGTTTATTGTCATGAGATGTTTTAGGTTGTATAGTGTCACAACCCCAAGGTTTACCTTGGGGTCACAGTTGGTCGCAGTAACCCAGACCAAATGGGTTAGGTTAGGTTAGAACTACGTCCCCCCCCGGTGGGTTCCCGCATTGTCGAGGCGGGGGGGCTCAGTAGCCGTGGCTTGGTCACCCACGGTGAAGCGAAGAGGAACCCGAGGAGGGGCCGCTCGTCAGGGCTTTTCCTGATAAGCCGACGACGTAGCGGCCAACGGGTAGGTTGCGGTGGCCGCTTGGGCGACACCGCAACTGAGGCGGGCCGCGGTGTCTTTTTGGAGGCATCGCGGCTGAGGGTTGGAGGCCGCGGCGGGAGAGGAGTGCCGGTATTTCGGTGCGCCGCTCTCCCTACCTTCCGCGGCCTTGATGGGGCCGCCACCGTTGATGGCGGACGCGGTGGGGCCGCAGGGGAGGAGGAGTGTCGGTATGACGTTGTCCGTTCTCCCTATCCTCTGCGGCCGAAATTTGGCAGGCGGCGGGGCCAATGACCTGACCCGTTGCAGGGGGACCAAGGGTGCCCAGGCACGGGGTCGTCTGGCGTCCATGTGCTAGTTTGGTCCCACGGGTGGTCTCGGCGTGCAAGGTGTTCTGGTGCGCCGGTGATGGGAGCAGCTGCTCCCCAGAGGAGGGTCCGGTGACGGACAGCCGTGGCGGGCTCGCGGATGAGTGCTAACGCGTGCTCGTGTTCCCGCCATTAAGCGGCAGAGGAGGACACCGTGGAGTTTTAGTGGGTTAGAGTCCCACATAACTGCACTATCTCCCCGTGGTAGTGCAGTATGCATGAGCATTTCTCCACGATAAAAAAAAAAGGTTAGAACTACGTCCAAGTTAGTCACAGTTACTTGGCTGTTAAGTATTTTTGATTTACAAAATGAGGCGTGATTATATAAAGGTGGATCCACACAGCAGCCGGCGACTTGCGCCGGGCACCACACAAAAGCCGCTGAGCTGTAAGGATCTACCTTAAGAATGTTCAATAATATTTTTAGGAAAATAAAATGGGAATAACTTGAGGCTCGATTAAATGCCTAAAATGCCATGCCATGCCTTTTCTAATCCATGTCCAATATAATTCGTGAGTTCCAGATTTTTCAAAATTTGTGTACTAGAAGTAGCTACTCTGATTAGATTTGTAATTGGTTTTAAGGCTCTTATAAGAAACTCATTAGAACAACAACAACCTAACTCTATTTTTTTAATAAAAACCACTTTTATCCTTCAGAAAAATTTAATGTCAACTCTTTTATGAGATTTTTGTAAACAAAAATACAAATGATAATTTTAATTTTAAAATACTACCTACGTTTTCAGTCAGATGGATTAGAGATGATTACCAATTTTAAAATAAAATAAAAAAATCAATCTGCCTAGCCTTTTCCCAACTATGTTGGGGTCGGCTTCCAGTCTAACGGATGCACCTGAATACTAGTATTTTACATGGAGCGACTGCCTATCTCACCTCCACAACCCAGTTACTGGGTAACACGATACCCCTTGGTAAGATTGGTTGTCAGACTTTCAGGCTTCTGACGACCCATAACGACTGTCAAAGATTAAAGTATGACATTGTAAAAAAAGCGTGGGGTGCTTTGTACGACATTCTTACACTAACTCTGTAATTCGAAAGCACCCCACGCTTTTTTTTACAATGACATTAATTTTTTCGTTAATCACTTTATTCTTATATTGAAAAATTTATTTTTTACTTTTTAGTTCGGTTTAATGATATTAAAGCGTGTTTTTTAGTTTTTTTAACTATAATTTTTATGTTTTTAGTTGTAGTGCCTACCCCACAATGACAACAGTGACAGAAGTATTATAATATCATCAAGATATATTAAGTGAATTAAATACCTACGTATTATCGAAGCTAATTCAAAAACTACTCAAGCAAAGTTAATAAAGGGACCTCCGCGCAAGCTTCTTCTACCAAATGGAAAGAGAATTTTTAAAATCGGTGCAGAAATTGACGACAATATTGATGAACATACATTAAAAAAAAACAGAAGAACATTATATTATAACCTCTTCCTTTTTTGAAGTCGGTTAAAAATATACGCCCCTCCACTAAACCTTACAAATATTTGAAATGTTTATGAAAAAAGCAGATATTTCAAAAATAATGTTTTTTTCTACTTACTTTTTTATTTGCATCCATTGTGGCTGTGGGAGACATTTTTTGTGACAGTTCAGCGTTTTATGAAGTTATGAAATAACGCTCCTAGCTACTTTAAATAAAGGATAATGATATTCAAAAATTCAATAGAATTTTCAGAAATGGCCACCGTCAAAATTTCATACAGTAAAAGTTATATAAAGTCCAAAGATTCTCGTTGTTTTACGACAAAAACTTTTTTTCTATCACGAGCACCATTTAGACCACTGTTCAAAAGCGGTGTTTGTTTGAGATACCGTTGGCACAGTGGGCCCGCAGCATCGTAAATTAAACAAAAATATAATGAACGGGAACGTTTGTAAAACTGTACTTGGGTTGATTTTTTTTGGTGACAGTTCCATTGGGTTCATGACGTTGCATTTGTTTTTCAAATGCTGGCTGTAAAACGTATCTTAGACGATTATAAACTTTATCTTTTTTGAAATAGGACGTGTTTCTACATAATGGGTGGCTTATAGACAATTGTGGTGGTCGAACATTTGTCATTCGGTCGGACTAGACTTTGTTGTCACATAGTCTGACCATATTTTAGTGACAAACACGACCAGGCTGCGATACGATGAGTCACGTAATTTTTTTTTTTTTATATGATTGCATGTAGGTATTTCCCAAATTATTTCGCTGTTAATCCCCTCACTAATATTTATTTTTGACATAGTAAATCACCAAAAATGTATAGAATAGAATAGAATAGAATACTCTTTATTATGCACACCATTTAACCACCAAATTTTTTTTTTTTTTTTTATGTATCTACAATTCTACACAATTACACGAAAGTAAGTTATTCTTGAAATCTGTTTATTCAGCATTGGTAAGTGGGTCAAATGTATTAACGTAATTTTCCATAAGTAGTCAAAAAAACGGAATAAACATATTTGCAACTGCAATTTTATTTCAGTATCAACTTATAGTTATTCTCGCGGATTTCTTTCCAGTAACAACCAATTACAGGAATTTTCAGATTGATTGAAAAGTGACTGACTTTACATGGAACAGCCAAGCTATCATTCGCCTCCCTTATCCCAATTTATTTGTGGTCGGCGCACCATATCTTTTTCTTCCATACTTCTCTATTAGTCGTCATCTCGGTAGTCATCTTTCTAGCCCTCTACATTCATACTCAAGACATTCCTGACGAAATTTTCCTCATTCCCCACATTTCATGCCCATAATTATGACAGCCGATTTCCACACAACTTTTCAGTCACCGGTGCCACTTTCAAAACATGCCAAATTACCTATGCAAAATACTTAAAATTATATCAGTATATTAAGCTCATTTCTAATAATTTATTAAATGCAATAATTAAATTAGTTTTCCCTCAATTATTTAAATAATATTAAACTTCAAATACTTATTGGATTATTACTGCGGTTTTTCCGAGTACTAGCTACAAATCAAAAGCTAAATTATAATATGTTGCTGGTGTTGCTGCTATGCAAGTACCTAATTAACTCACTTTAATAATTAATTCGCGGTTTCCATTTACCTATATTAAAACCGTGCCTACTCCTGTTAATTGTATATAAACTACGGTATTTAATATAAACGAAAATTTTAGGCTTAGGTAAGTATTTTAAATTGCCATGTTACATTTATTGCAGCACAAAAATATCTTCAATTGTTCTGATCATAATTCAAAATTCAATCTGCCTAGCCTTTTCCCAACTATGTTGGGATCGGCTTCCAGTCTAACCGGATGCAGCTGAATACCAGTATTTTACATGGAGCGACTGCCTATCTGACCTCCACAACCCAGTAACTGGGTAATACGATACCCCTTGGTAAGACTGGTTGTCAGACTTTCGGGCTTCTGACGACCCGTAACCACTGTCAAAGATACACAAATGACAGCCGGGACCAACGGCTTAACGTGCTTTCCGAGGCACGGAGGAGTCTCGGTATGTAAAGATGGTCACCCATCCACGGACAACCCCGGCAAGCGTAGCTTAACCTGATGGATCGACCCGTGCGGCTGTTATTACTTAGCCATAAGCTTCTCATCATAATTCAAAATTAAACATTCAAATTAAGCTGAGAATCAGCATTATTTGAACATCTAAAAAATTACATAAAATTAGTCTCCCATAACGCCCGCGTTTCATCACTTCCTAGTGCTTTAGCTGCGAAGAAGTGGCTCAACAAACTCCCCAGTAGCCCCAGCAGTTTGTTCAGTTAGAAGAACTTGATTCTACATATTAATAACTAAGCAAAGTAATTAACATTACGACTTTCAAACAGTCTTTCACGAAACCAAGCTATCTCTCACAGTAGCACTTCAAACAGTAAATAACAAAGAATTGGACCAGCTCCTGCCACAGCTTTTAACAAAAACAATTGACAATAGCCTTCAATAGTCACGTATTGTAACACCCACCGAAGAAAAACAAAAAAGTTCCTTGTTTCTGGTCTTATGAATATTATAATCAAACCTTTTCATAAAGTAACGGCGGTAACGGTGCCAACCCTTGTAAAAGCACAGGGTTGGCAATAACATTGTAAATCAAAGAGAAAGGGTGAAACGGTACCGTGGACAAATGTTGTACTGTATTTGTAGAAATATGTTTTACAGTGCAGAATAAAACCATCGCGTTTTAAGAGGACTGTCACGTTTTGTCACCTCTCTCGCTCTCACGGATCAATTTTTTTAAATTGTTATATGAAAAGATGCTTTTTTGAAAAATTTTATCAATTAGCGAACTATGATTTAGTGAGGTCTTCGGACCGACACGCGGTGGCTTCACGGCCGTCGGCGTTGCTGGGAAGTTGACCAAACTTGATCATTTAGAGGAAGTAAAAGTCGTAACAAGGTAATCGTAATCGTAACATCTGTCAGGCAGGATGACACATCAAAATTTTTCGTTTCTTTTCAATGTAAATGTATTTATTTTGAAAAATTCATTGAGTCTCAATAATATCGCAATGAATGTGTGCAATATGGATGGAGTTATGGAAATAAGGAGAAGTGTCTTGACGCTGCGTGACAGCGTAAGCGTGGGTGAGCCATGGCCGGTTCGATGTCCACCGCGCACAGGATGGATGGAAAGCAGCACATGAAGTTATTTTTTGCTCCGTTGGTGTAATTGCTATAAGGCGTTCCAGTTGGAGGATAAATAAATAAATAAATGATAAATTCTATGACCGTAATGATAATGTATAATAATTAATGTAAAACGAGGTTGACTAAAACAACCAACGCAATGGAATAACCACCAAAAATTAAAAGTGTAATTGTATTTTTATAAATTATTTTTAACATAACCAATAATATTGACATACATATAAATATTGTACACCCCATGGGTATGTTCCAGTGATACAAACATGCTAATTGTAAGAACTGTCTTCACCTGTAACAAACAATGAATAAATGAATATGAATAAGAATTTAATAGGTACAGTCAGCAACAAAAGTCGATTAACACTTGCAGTTTTTTAATCTTAATTACTAAGCGAAACTCTTAACAGTTAAACGAAAAAAAAGCAGTTTATCGAATAATTTTGTGTTAATTTAGATGATGTCAAAAAGTAGCAGTGTTAACCGACTTCTGTTGCTGACCGTACCTAATTTTAAAAACACATTTCTAATGTGTTATCTAATAAACTCAGCTCAAAAGTATTATCTGTTTTTGTGATGAGTTAAATAAATGCCACATTACGAATGAGTTTTTAACATCGAGATATAAGTACTAACGTTAGTACTTATATCTCGATGGTTTTTAATAATTAACTACCTGTTAAATTAATATTATTAAGGGCTGATTGTTCAATAGTCAGATAATTTTTATTTGAGGAATAAATATGGCGGTTTGACAGCTTTTGTATTGAAAATATGTCAAACTCTCACATTTATTCTTCAGGTAAAAAATATCTGCCTATTGAACAATCAGCCCTTACTAGTTCGCTAATTGATTATATTTTTCAAAAAAGCATCTTTTCATTTAACATTTTTTTTAAATTTGGTCCCGTGTGTGTGAGAGGTGAAAAAATTTTTGATTGAAAAAATGACACCAGAAAATATAACCCTAAAGAGGGCTCTTTAGGGTTATATTTTCTGGTGTCATTTTTAAGATAAGGGTTTTATATTGGTTAGCGACATTATTTATTTTTTGGTTGAATAACTGTTAGAACTGTAGTATTGTGGAACCCTGAAATAATTGGTAATAAGTCTTGGGTGACCACGGTAACGCATTTCACAAGCCTATAATTATTTTATATAATCATAATAATAATCATTTATTTGCAATAAGTATTGGTAGTGTTGGTCTTAAAGTCAGTGGTTGAGTTCCTAATACAAAGTCAGATATTTGACATGCAAAACATTACAATGTAGGTATTTAATGCTAGATTTACTATGACATGCAATTTCAAATTAAACTAATTTCTATTGTTCATTAATTTTACAAGACATTTACAAAAAAAAAAAAAAAAACAATAAATTCAATATATAAAATCCATCAGTTATCGTCCACATTAAATTAAAACAAATTATTTAACATTATTTATAGAGTAAAATCGTTTTTCCAGCAGCCATAATTTTAACTGTATAAAAATACATTATTAGTTATATCTTTAAATTTCTTTGGTAGATTGTTATAAATAATACACACACAATGTATACACACAGCTACACATCAAGCTATACATTTCCAGTTTACACTGACCTGTCACTGTAAGGAAATCCTATACAATGCGAGATCAGCTTATACTGGAAAAGTATAGCTTGATGTGTAGCCGTGCGTACCTGTAAATTATTGTGTAAATTTTTGCTTCAAGCTCTAATATTGCGAGCTTCAAATAATCATCACTTAATTTAAACCAATGCTGAAAAACTTTCACATAATATAAACTATATAGCTGTTCTCCGCGACTTCGTCTACGATCCAGAATGAAAAGTAGCTTACTCGTATATCCTTTTCCAGGTTCCAGGCTACACATTTGTCAAATTTCATCCAAATCCGTTCAGCCGTTTTAGCGTGAAAGCGTAACAAACAAACAAACCAATCAACAAACAAACTCACTTTTGCATTTATTAAAGTCGCTTTTCGTGTCTGTCTGTGTGTCCGCGTTATTGTTTTAAACTACGCAGATTTTGATGCGGTTTTCACCATTCGTTAGAGAATTTATTCTGGAAGATTTATATGTATATACCAACTTCGTCCGCGTGAAATTTCTTGTTCCCCGGACCACCCTGTCGCATCGCATCGTCTACCCGCGCTATTACTAACTTCGTTTTTGCCTAGTGTTCTTTCTGACTTTTTTTGTTTTTGCTCGGCTCCTACGGGTCCTAGCGTGATGTTAAATAGCATATAACCTTCCTCAGGAATTGGGCTATCAAATGCAAAAAGAATTTTTCATATACAACTGGTAGTAGTAAACTTACATATAATAAAAAAAATCTCGATATTTTGTCACCATGCGAAGCAAGGGCGGGTGGCCAGTGACGTATAAATTAGCCATTTTCAAAACATAGCTTTCGTTGAGTTATTAAGCTTTTCTGAGTATCACAGCATGGGTCAAAAACACCGGCGAAACAATACGGAGAAATTAGAAAGTAGTTCCATGGTATTAGCATCTCTATCAGCTACTTGCATTCAACTGATGCTGAGTAATCTTCATTTCGTGCAATCTTTTCCTCATACATTATCGTTACCCTACAATCATCAAAGAGATTAAAATAACCGAGTTAGTGTGGGTTGAACTTACTTTGAAAACTGGTTATAGAGCAAATAATATGACAGAAACACAACGATTCATTTGTTTTCTTAACATTACGCCTGTAATCCCCGAAGGGATTGGCAGAGGTTACACACACATTTCGTCAGTTATGTTTAATTTGCATGAAACAGGGCGCCCCCTGCTAAGTTATGTGTAACACAAAATTTGACATTCTTACAAATTATGTGCTGACTCTTTATTTGACATAATGAGACTTTCATAATAGTTAAATAAAAAATAAATAAAAAAAACTTTCTTTCTTTTTTTTTCTTTTTTCTTTCTTTCTTTTTTTTCTTTTTGCTTTCTTTCTTTTTTTTATGTCAATCTGCCTAGCCTTTTCCCAACATGTTGCGGTCGGCTTCCAGTCTAACCGGATGCAGCTGAATACCAGTATTTTACATGGAGCGACCTGACCTCCACAACCCAGTTACTGGGTAACATGATACCCCTTGGTAAGACTGGTTGTCAGACTTTCGGGCTTCTGACTACTCATAACGAATGTCAAAGATCCACGAATGACATCCGGGACCAACGGCTTAACGTGCTTTCCGAGGCAAGAAGGATCTCGATATGTAATGGATGGTCGCCCATCGAACCGACCGCGGCAAGCGTAGCTTAACCTTCGATCACCCGGTGCCGCTGTAAATTAATAAGATAATATATAATATATATTACGCGTACAAGGAGTTGGATCGAGGTGGTCCTTGAAAAGTATGCTTGAAAGGATTTGGGAAGAAGCCTTTGTTCAGCAGTGGAACAAAATACATCTTATATTATATAAAATTCTCGTGTCACAATGTTCGTTCCCGTACTCCTCCGAAACGGCTTGACCGATTCTCATGAAATTTTGTGAGCATATTGAGTAGGTCTGAGAATCGGCTAACATCTATTTTTCATACCGCTACTTTTTATCCCGGTCTACGCGGGTGAAACCGCGGGGCGCAGCTAGTACTATAATAAATCCATATTGATATATTGTAGAAGGTCGTGAGTCCGGCTCCTATAAAACTCGACCGGAAACTGTGACACTACGTGTTATCACGTTTTTCTTTCACGTTTCATTATAATGTGCAGCTTAAAGCATAGATTATAAATAGAAAGAAAGGTCTATTCTGAATATTTTTCGTTGGTTGAGGAAGGTGTGATTTTTTGTTTGTTTTTACTTCAGGAGTAGAAGTCTGAAATCGCCAACCCGTCATGAGCAAGCGTGGTGATCAATGCTCGTGCCTTCTCTTTATGAGAAGAGGCAGTGGGACAGAAAAGGGCTGGTAAAAAATTAAATGAAAAAATAGTTAGATATTATTATTATATACTTGTACGCACGGCCACAGATCAAGCTTTACAATTCCAGTATAAGCTGATCTCGAATTGTATAGGATTTCCATACAATGAGAGGTCAGTGTAAACTGGATATATATAGCTTGATGTGTAGCCGTATGTACTTGACCTTTCGTTCTTGTAAAGCAACAAAATAGTCATCATATGCCTTTTCCCAATAATGTTGGGGTCAGCTTCTAGTCTAACCAGATGCAGCTAAATATCAGTATTTTGATGGTGCGACTGTCTATCTGATCTGCACAACCCAATTACTGGGTAATTCGATACCCCTTGGTAAGTCTTGTTGTCAGACTTTCGGACTAAAAGCAACAGGACAGTACTTATCTATGTACCTATAGGTAATTAATTGAAGATAAAACTGTACATTTATTCATTACATTTGACAATACGTATTATTCGACAGAAATATATTTCTCCCACGCTATTTTCTTCTATAAATAGTAGTAACATTGAACTATCTAACCTACATAAGTTTTTTTCCTGAAATTAAGTCGAAGGTTATAACCAAACGGCTGAAATGAAACGGAATTCCACTCAAATCTAAAATTCAGAACGAATGGAGAAAGAATTTGAATACAGACGCAAATCTCGTGAAAGAATATTTTAATTATAATTTATAAATAGCCAATAATATCCAGGCATTGTCCGGAGATAAGTATATTCAGTACTAAGTCGAATTATGCGCAATTAACAAACATATAATACATGGATTATTTTTAAATCTCTAACAAAAATGAATTTCAATACATTGATTATTTTAGTGAATAATACATTTTAATGAAATAACGGATTGATTGTCGTCTTTATAGTATAATCAGCCTATAATGTTCCCATTGCTGGGACACAGGCCTCCTCTCAGTGAGAGGGAGGGGGCCGTAATCCACCACGTGGGCCCAGTGCGGGTTGGTAGATACTCGTAGATGTCACATGTCTTCGAATTTTTGGTTCTAGGACATGCCGGTTTCCTCACGATGTTATCCTTCACCGTTTTGAGAGTAGCGGTGATGAAATGATTTACGTAAAGTAAAGCGCCCGTCTTGGATTGAACCTACGACCCGACCCCCCCCCCCCCTCCCTACGACTCGTAATCATATCTCTAGACAACTCGTGAGCATGGACGTCTTCGATCAAGGACGTGTATCGTTTTAGAATTTTCTTCGGGATATTCAGTACCTATGTAATTCATTATTGTAATAGTGTATTACGTCAGTTCAAAAAGCAGACATGAGTAAGTACCTACTTAAGGCGACGATAAGCGACTTTTAATAATTATAAATTGAAGATCACAGATCACATCAAAACAATCAATCTGTCTAGCCTTTTCCCAACTATGTTGGGGTCGGCTTACAGTCTAACCGGATGCAGCTGAATATCAGTATTTTACGTGGAGCGACTGCCTATCTGACCTCCACAACCCATTAACTGGGTAATACGATACCCCTTGATAAGGCTCGTTGTCAGACTTTCGGGCTTCTGACGACCCGTAACGACTGTCAAAGATCCACGGATGACAGCCGGAACCAACGGCTTAACGTGCTTTCCGAGGCACGGAGGAGTCTCGGTATGTAAAGATGGTCACCCATCCACGGACAACCCCGGCAAGCGTAGCTTAACCTGATGGATCGACCCGTGCGGCTGTTATTACTTAGCCACGAGCCCCTCTCTCCTCCACTGTGATCAAAACGAGTAGTGTTAATGATTTGGAAAAAAAAATATGTTAAAGCATTTTTTAAATAACGTAATATGATGTATGTGTATTTTAGATTATGTTAATATTACATAGTGTAATTAATTTGTAAAGTTTTGTCTAACGCGGATTAAAAACTGAGAATCAACTAAAAATTATTTAATTTTTGTTATACTTGTTTTAATAGTACCTTTTGTTTTATGTTTAATAAATTAATAATGCGTCTAATTTGGGACAGCGCTCCTTGATGGGCGAGTCCTATTATTGGGTGGACTTGCGTGAGCTCAGCACAGAACACGCAAGCTAACCACTCAAGGCCGCTGGCACTTATCTGCGTCTTAAGTATATCGTAATGAGAACATTTTTTAAAGTGTTGTTGCCCTTCCTGTTTGCACCCAATTTTGCCTTTGCTATTTGCTACAGTCTTTTTTTTTTTTTTTTTTTTTTTTTTTTTGTTTATTTTTTTTTTTTTTTTGTGGATGGGAAATCATCAAATGACTTCTCCCGCTCTGGGCAGAGCGGGAGGGCGTGTCAGACTTTTACTGACTAAAACCCACCCATGTTCCTTCAGCTGCCCGTGCCAGGGCCACGGTATCTCTTTCGAACTAACCGCGACCCCGGCGGCTACAGTCTGGCAAATATTTTTCGAAAACAATAAAAAACTCAGATTGGTCATATCGTCGAAAATTTACCAAGTGTTTTCAGAAAACTAACTTGTTTCATAATATAGACAACTTAGAATTGAATGTTTTTTTTTAATATTCAAAGACCGAAATGGAAAGTCCAAAAGATCACCTCAAAGAAGTAGGTAACGAAAGAACGAACGAATATCTGACGTAGAAAACAAATCTATTCTAATATAATATAGCTGAAGAAATTGTTTGTTTGAACGCTAGTCTCTATCAGTCGATGATTATTAAAATTAAAAAAAAAACGTTTATGAACAAATTAACATTTATTTGTGTTCTAAACTCAAAAATATTTGAATTTTCTATTTTCATATTAGGCTGTTTATCGGCTTTATACCTTTGCTTCTCCTTCAACCTGGAGAAAGCAAAGCGCGAAAAAGAAAAGAAAATTTAAATCAGTTTCCTAATAATTCATGACAAAAATATTTTTCGTTATTTTATTTTATTTCTTCAAAAGTGTATTGAAAAACGTCGTTCGATACACGTGGACATTTGTTATTGCAGTTCTCGGCTCAAAAACAACCTCGCCTACGGCTTGGGTGTTAATTCCGCCTCGAATGCAATAACAAAAATTCTCCACTTATATCAAAATGTACTATTTTTCATTTGATAGCCCTATTCTTGAGGAAGGTTGTATGTTATTTAACATCACGCTACGACTCTTAGGAGCCGCGAAAAACGAAAAAAGTCACAAAGGGGTGGGCGATGCTAAGCGAGTTCTTAGGTATGCAATGCGGTGGGTCAGAGGCCAAAATTTCACGTGGATGAAGGAAACATCGTAAATATTTCGATTATGAGGCTACCGAGCGCGCAGTGGCGCCCTCATCGTTTGTTTGGTTATTTCTTTTATTTTAGAACGAAAATTCAGAAAATAAGCTGGATAAGTTGTGCTCCACAAGACTATACGTTATTATTATTACAAATACTTAGTAGCTTTATATTGCTAAGTTTTATTATAATCGTTAAAACGGAAAATAGTGGCCACCATTTTCTGCATTTTCATTCTAAAATAAAAGAAATAACCAAACAAACGACGAGGGCGCCACTGCGCGCTCGGTAGCCTCTTAACAAATTACCATTCCAGAATTCTTTAATAAATGAGGAGTAAAAATGTTGTAGTGTTAATATTAGAATACGTCCGCCACGCCATTAAAGGTAAAAAAAAATATTCTTTATCCTTAGGAACCGCAATAAAAATAAATTGGTACCGTACACCCGTAAATACACCGCCAAAGATTGGTAAAAAATTCACCCGGTAACTAAAAAACCGGTCAAGTGCGTATCGGACCGCGCACAGTGAAGGGTTCCGTTATTCCGTAGTTGAAAAGAATTTATCCCAAACACAAACTTAACATTGTAGTTGAAAAAGATGTTCTACCATTCATTGATAAACGTCACGGTCAATTCTCCATTTGCAAATTTAAGTTTGTAATCCCAAAAAAATATTTTTTAAAGTGATAAAATTCCAGATTAACAATTTTCGGACTTTTTCCTTTACTTGTGCTGTGAGTCCTTGCTTCTTGGCAAACATGATTCTATTAGGTCAACTGTAAGTATAAGTAGCCTGTAGGTTTTGATTTACTTACTTGCGAGTATCAAAACATGTCACATAAATGGCTGTATCTTTTTATTGCGTTTACTTAGAAGCTTGATAATTTTATAACTTCAAGGGACCATAGAACTACGTATTTCATATTAATTTCAACGTGATACCTCCACGCGTTCCTGAGAAAAAGGGTCTTGATAGACAGACAGACGGACAACGAGGTGATCCTATAAGGGTTCTGTTTTATCCTATTGAGATACGGAACCCTAAAAAAAGAAATATGGATATTTTTATTCATATTGTAATTATTGTGTTTGCATAACAATTAAATATTTTGTTAGTGCATCATTTTAAAACTACTGTCTGTAAATTTTAGTTGAAGCGACCCAATTTTAGTTTTTTGGAGTTTAGTTTGTTGACTAAATTGGAGTAAAGGGTTGTTTGGTAATTTCCTGTTAGTTCGTGACAAAGTTTTTATTTTAGTACCCACATAAACATATTTTTAGTTGTAAAAAGTACAATACACAAAAAATAAATGTCAGAGAATTCGTGTTGGTTTTAAAAGTTTTAAAACAAAACATAACATAACATAACATGACGCCTATAATCCTCGAAGCGTTAGGCAGAGGTGTACAGTACACCCACATTTCACCAGTTGAAGTCCCATGTAATAGGGGGCGCGCCTATTGTCATCAACCAGGCACAAATCTAGACTCCGGGCTGCTACTGAGAAACTCGTGATGAAAAACACAATAACACTTTGTCCAACCTGGGAATCGAACCCTCCTCCTCTTATGCTCATTAGTAAGTAGCGCTTCCGACCACTAAACCAACGATGCAGTAGGTATAGTTAAAGTGCTAAAAATATAAGTTAAATAAATTTGCGAACGAAAATTGTGTACTTATACAGGCTGTATCAGAAAGATGTGGTCAAATTTAAGGGTGTGGTGCAGATCATCAAACTGAACAACTTTCTCCTTGGGACCAACATCGTAATCGTGAAAAAATAATCAGCCGTCCCATACATTTGCGTCCTTAATGAAGTTTTTAATAGGAGAGTTAATAATTTTATTGCAATTACGATGTTGGTCCCATGGAGAAAGTTGTTCAGTTTGATGGTCTGTACCACACCTTTCTGATACATCCTGTATATTTACAAATATCTCAAGATACTCAAACAAATGCTAAAAATAAAATAAACTCCTTAAAATAACAGAAAGGCCCTTACACACTTTCTAATCGTAAAAATATTCCTAAGGGTTGCAATTTTAGCAATACTCCGTATTTTTTTAAACTGGCGATAAATAAAACTGAAACTGCGCATGTCATAAAAATAAGTTAAATATAAAAAAAAAACCTAGCTTTTAAAGTATACAAGTTAAAATCTTTTGCAGTGATAACCGTTACCAGGTCTGTACGTGCTGTAAAATGTTTGCGCACTGCAGTTTCACCCGCGTAGACCGGGATAAAAAGTAGCCTATGTGTTAATCCAGGGTATAAGCTATCTACATACCAAATTTCATCCAAATCGGTCCAGCCGTTTGAGCGTGAACAAGTAACAAACATACAAACACACACACTCACAAACTTTCGCCTTTATACTATTAGTTTGATTAGTGTGATTATTAGGATACAATTTGCCCAAACTAAAGTCTGATATCCAAGAAATTAAATTAAATGATGATGAAGTGATGTGGCTAAGTAATAACAGCCGCACGGGTCGATCGATCAGGTTAAGCTATGCTTGCCGCTGCTGGTCCGTGGATGGGTGACCATCTTTACATACCTTCCCTTCCCTGCCTCGGACAGCACGTTAAGCCGGTGGTCCCAGCTGTCATTCGTGGATCTTTAACAGTCGTTACGGGTCGTCAGAAGCCCGAAAGTTTGACAACCAGTCTTAGTAAGGGGTATCGTATTACCCAGTAACTAGTTGTGCATGTCAGATAGGCAGTCGCTCCATGTAAAATACTGGTATTCAGCTGCATACGGTTAGACAGGAAGCCGACCCTAACATAGTCGGGAAAAGGCTAGGCAGATGATGATGAATTAATGTAAATGTTTCTTAGATCTCATTGATGTAACGAATACTGACATTTGGAAATAAATTACTACCTATATACCACCTATACTACCTATATTCTATATTACTATCTTTTAAGACACTTTTAAACGTAAATTTTTGGTCAATTTTTTAATACTAGATGGCGCGGGCGTTTCCTAGCTGACTGACCCCTGAGAAGAAACGCCGAAACAAACTCAGAGGTCATCTGCCCCAACAGATGGCACGTATGCATCAGAGTCTTTAACCACACTTTACGGAACTTTCCTCAAGAAGTTATACAGGATAAGTTTTTCAGCAGTGCGTCAATTTTCACAGGGTGTTTTACCCATGAGTATGAACAACTTTTACTATGAGACGAAACCTAAAATCGCGAAAAAAATTCAGCTGTTCCCTACATTTTGACGAGTTTGGTGTACCAAGTTTTTTTTTAGTGATTTCAAAGTTATTCCCATAGTAAAAGTTATTTATATTCATGGGTAGAACACCCTGTGAAAATTTACGCATTGCTCTGTATCAAGAGTTGATGCAAAAGCGATATTTGGTGCATATTTATAGTTCCTGGTTAGCGGCCCTATTTATAAGGCATCCACAGAATGGCTCGGTTTAACAGCCGACAACCTCAGTTGCACTGCGAGATGACCAACAAAAACAAAATGGAAAGCTCTTTGAAGGCGGGTGTCCCCTTAAAATTAAAAGTCATTTATTCAAACTAGACTGAAAATCAGCAATTTTTGAACATCAAAATTACATATTACAGTTCCACAAAACGCCCGCCCTTCACCACTTCCTAGTGCTTTAGCTGGGAAGAAGAAGTAGCGCAACAAACTCCCCAGCAGCACAGCAGCTGTCTGTTCAATCAGAAGAACTTGATTTTATAAAATAGTATGCAAAGTAGTAACATTACGAAACACAAGGCATTAAATTAAATTATTTTCCATAAAAATGTCAGCAAGCACACGCCAATATGCCAACAAAAACATTGAAAACTACTCAAGCTCAAATAAAAACGTAAATAAAACATTCCACGAAAAATAAAAAGGCTTAAACTAGTCGAAACACGATAAAACTCGTACAAAACCCTATTTTTTGCACAGAACTGAAAACCCAAAACATTGAAAGCCCTTCTTAAAATTATGAAAAAAAAAACAATGTTGTCAATTACTCGGTAGCGATCTTGGTGTCTACCGCAGTTTTCATCAAAGGGTTATTTGTTAATCTGTCTTAGAGTCTATTGTTCAATTAGTATAATCCGTGACCACACGGCTTAAAATAATTTTGGCTACTTCATCACTATCTTAATCCATCTGCTTGTGATTTCCGAAAGATTACTATTGTTTTAAAACTCTTAGAAATACTGTACCGAAATGATCTTTAGGCGGTTGCTTTTATAAGATTATTTGCGACTTATTGACCAAATAGTCTTTCGTTGCCAGCAGTTTGAATATTTGGAGTTTGGAAACGTGGGTATTTCTAAATTGATTTTGATTTTTTTCCTAAAAATAGTAAACATTGAACTTCTGATAACATACATTCAAAATCAATCTGTCTAGCCTTTTCCCAACTATGTTGGGGTCGGCTTCCAGTCTAACCGGATGCAGCTGAATACCATTATTTTACATGGAGCGACTACCTATCTGACCTCCACAACCCATTAACTGGGTAATACGATACCCCCTAGTAAGACTGATTGTCAGACTTTCGGGCTTCTGACGACCCGTAACGACTGTCAAAGATCCACGAATGACAGCCGGGACCAACGGCTTAACGTGCTTTCCGAGGCACGGAGGAGTCTCGATATGTAAAGATTGTCACCCATCCACGGACCAACCCCGGCAAGCGTAGCTTAACCTGATGGATCGACCCGTGCGGCTGTTATTACTTAGCCACGAGCTCCTCCTGATGACAGACATACATACAGACATAATTATAGTGACCTTATTGGTTATGTTCTTCAGAAAGGTCAGGTGCGTAGTACTCGGCGCCGGCGTGTGTGTATGATCAGATGTATGAACGTAATCGAGGCAAAAGGAGTATGTGAAGATCGTAGAAGGTGGCTTCTGTAGTTTCTGCCTACCCCCTTGGGAAAAAAAAAAGCGTGAGTTTATGTATGTGTTATGTATGAACTTCTGATAAACTGTTAGTCCTATGTTTAAATAAGAGTTTGCCGAAGTAAGCTATAAAGTCCACAGTGTCGTCACCCGTCAGGCCGTTTTAACTTAATTGCCGGATTATTGCCATGCAATTTCCTCTTACATAATTATTATTATTTAAATAAAACCTTAATTAATACTCTGAAATAATTACAACACGATACAATATCGTTTCGACTGCGGTATGGTCTTCCCCGATTAAAACTAAAAATTGTACAATTAAATTATTCCAACTTGTTATCAGTTTAATTATATTTTACTAATGTCTACGTGAGTATGCACACGCAATATTAGTAATTAATTATTGATAAGAAATTAAGTATTAAGTCATTTGCTATCCGGAATGAATTATTGAATTTTACCAATTTTCATCTTTTGGTTCATTCGAGTGATCGAGTCTGGTTAAACCACGCTGGGATCGGTGCAATTCATTCATTCATTCATTCATTTTCCTGGATTGATTTTGTTGCTAAGTCGGATGCTGGATGACGTAAATTAATATTAAATTGTATGATTAAATAACGTAATATAGTTACGTTAATTTATTTCATGTATTGCGATCACAAGTTACCTTTATGAATTTGGCGAACGAAGTCATGATGCAGACGAGTCCAAAAAACGTCCAAAAAAGCCAACTTTTTCTCAACTATGTTGGGGGTGGCTTCCAGTTTAACCGTATGCAACCAGTATTTTACATTGAGTTTACACCCAGTTACTTGGTAACACGATACCCCTTGGTAAGACTGGTTGTCAGACGGTTTCAAATTAATCTTATTCTGTTTAAAACTTGAGTCATTTATACCTTCTGTCTCTATAGGGTTAAACATAATCTCAATGTTCTGGATACATTAAAAAAAAATCTTTAGTTCAAACTTCAAAAAATCGGATGCAGAAAACTAAAATTTTCCAAAAAATACTTATAATCAGTTTCGCAGACACATTTATCTACGGCTTGCGGGGCATTGTTCCTTGTCACCCACCCAGAGTTCAAGATACGGGAAAACGATGCGCTCCAATTTTCCGCGTACTTTGAACTCGACAAAAACAGTGTTTTTTTTCGAACGCGCGCATTTTTTTGTTCTTGGAAAATTTTTAACAACCTTCGCATGCTTTCTGCTACCTTAGTACTTTGGTTGAATGTATTTTTTTGTTTATTGCTATTTTTGTACTTTTAAAGGGTGGCTGGCGCATTTGCAGCATTATAAATACATATCTTTTTCGGAGTATGAGGGACAGTAGTATATTTTTTTTTTTCCTTTAATTTTAACACATTTTATTGATGGCTTACAAGGTGCTCGAAGAATATTCCCTTTCCAAAAACAGCTTTATTGTTTCTCGAATTATTTTCTAATTTATCTTCATCCTTTCATCTGTTGTGGGGTGACCTGCTTTCAAGAGGTACCCTAGCAATAGGCAAGTTGGCCGCTCAAAGCCACATGCGAGCAACGTGTCGGGTTTAACGATCGTAGTAGTGCATTAAAAGGTTGCTAGCCCATAGACAACCCACCGTTTCTCTTTTCAAAAATGTCGTAAAAATTCGCCAAGAAGAACAAGATTTTTTGACAGGTCCCAATGTTTAGCCATTCATTAGTAGACAGCTTAAACCCACACTTTTAACATATAAAATAGTTGGCAGATTCTCAAGCAAATGCTAGTTTCTAAACAAACATTTTCTCCCACAGATAACCTAATAGCAATTATTTAATCTGTGACCCTAGTCGCATGGTGGTCTCAGTTCATTGACTTTGACATTTCTAATTTAGGCCTCGCATAACCCACCGAAATTTTGAAGGCAGGTATTTTCGTACTTATCATACAAAATTGGATGCTACGTAACTTAGTAGGGTTATCCGCGAAAAACGTTCTCCAACTGAGTTCACGTCTGCTTTCTTTTATTCAAATTTGTCCGCAGTGAAACCAATAATTGTATATTAAGTTAGCAGACATATAAATTATGTTCGAATTATGTAGCTATTTTTCAATTTTTCATCAATAATGCTATCGATTCATGACATATTGTCAATGGGTATCGATAGCGAAACTTTTGATTAATTGGATTCAATCGATTAAAAAGTATTATAATCGATTTTAATGTTACGCCATTCATAACATAAACATTTAATTTGTTGCATTATGAAAATGCAATGCAGTTTTTTATCAAATCAATCAAATCTATCAAAACATTTTAATAATTTCTCTCACCAGGTGTTTGAAATAATCAAAAATTAACATTTAGAAGTTAAACGTTTCGAAAACACCACAAATAGAAACAAAACAAAAATTGCAAAAAATCGCAAGCAATCCGCGTTATTGTTAACATTCCGGTAGCTAAAGCTAACAATTGGGGCATTTAGAGACAGGGTTATTATTTAAAACAATCTACCCGGTAGTCGAACGGACTGATTGTTAAATAATTGAGCCATAGAAATGTAACAGAAACTGAATAGAACAACTACGGTGTTATTACAAAACGAGGTTTTTCTTCGTCATGGTTTAAACCATCGAGCCAGTTTTTGTAATATGGACCTAGCTTTGATAGAAATACAGTTCTTTATACAAAACTGACAACTTAGTCCGGTACTAAGTTGTCAGTTTTGTAAAACTGACATCTTAACGTGTCAGAATAAAGCTCGAAATTCAAAAAAGGGGCCATGGTTTAAGCCTGGGTTTGAAGATGAACCTTGTTTTGTAATAAGACGACTAAAGACAGGTCGTAAAAGAATGGGTGAAGCAGAGAGGGTTAAAGCCGCGCAGTAGTCATTTATATGGCGCTCTCTAGGTTCTAATTAATAAAATATTTTAATAATAATTAATGTAATAAATATTTTCAGATTCAGCTGCATCCGGTTAGACTGGAAGCCGACCCCAACAAAGTTGGCAAAAGGCTAGGTAGATGTCTAAATCTACACTACTGAATAATAAAGCTACAGTGTTTATTTGTGTGTTTGAACGCGCTCTTATCTCTGGAACTACCAGTCGGATTTGAAAAATTCTTTTTGCGTTTGATAGCCCAATTCTTGAGAAAGGCTGTATAACATCATTCTAGGACAAAGGTCCTAGAATGATGTTATACAGCCTTTCTCAGCCTTTTTCTTTTTTTTGTCTTTCTCAGGAGCCGAGCAAAAAGAAAAAAAGTCAGAAAGAACGCTAAGCGTAAACGAAGTAATAGCGTGGGCAGGCGATGCGATGCGAAGGGGTGGGTCGGGGGGACAAGAAACTTCACGCGGACGAATTCACGGGCAGAAGTTAGTATGTAATAAACGTTTTTATTTATTGTAAATACTTTGGTGGGTACTTATATATAATCTGAACCTTATATATATTTTGATAAGTAACGATGAGGAAAAATAGAAAAAAAAACTTGAATTAAGTAAGTACCTACGTGGTAAGAAATGACGTCATACCTAATAAAGCATCTGTGCTTGCGTAATTGCGTTTAATAATAGAAATATACCTATAGTCACTTGTTTTATCATTGTTATGTGTCATTCATCTTAAATTATCTCGTTAAATGCTACAGGAAGGAAGATGCTGTAAAACTTGGTATTTATTCGATTACCTGCCCATGACGTATGGACCTACGTCTGTCTGTGCGTCTGTTGTAATGCTGTAGAATTATCTACGTCAACATTACAATAAAAACAGGATAGATACAATAAATAATAACAAAAATATTGTTGGTATCGTACCTACGAAGTTTGTTTGTTAGTTATTTTTTTTTTGTTTGAACGTGCTAATCTCTGGAACTGCCAGTCGGATTTGAAAAATTATTTTTGCATTTGATAGCCCAATTCTTGAGGCAGGTTATAGGGCTATTTAATATCACGCTAAACGGCGGCACAGCAAAAAACAAAAAAAATATTAGTAAAAAATACGACCAGCCATAAACGTTTTATACGTCTATGCGACCAGCTAAAATTTCGAAAAATAGTAAAGTAATGTAAATATGCATGTTTTACAGAAATAACATCAAACAGTTTCAGAGAAATTGACGAAGATGAATTGACGTCCTTCCTAGGAGTTATCACTATTTATTTATATGTAAACCTTTACCGCATTGATTTTTTAAATCGCTTTAAATATATATATATATATATATATATAATTTATTTAGCCAAATTATGACCCGAAAAAAAATTCAACTATAAATGGAAAAGTCATAAAATAAAAACTATTTATTCCAGATTTGGGACAACAATTTTATTGTTGTTAGTTCCATCTTCAGTACATCATGCAGTAATGTTTTGATGAACAAGTAACAATGAACTCAAATGTTAGTAACAATACTTCTTAGCAACTATGTTAGTAAAGTTAACCTAACACTGCTCTAGAGTTATGAGAATCACTGATACAAGCTGAACACCGATGTGGAAACACAAGCAGTCCAGTCTGCTCACGACATTGCGAGCAACGAAGAATGTTCCTACAATTGTCACATCTTTCACTTAAACATCTCTATTCACAATAAAAACTTTTTTACAAAAAAATACAACCGACTTCCAAAAACAACACTACAAAGTGAAAAATTACTTTAATTTCGGAAGTCGGTGTCTAGCTAAAGGTATTTTGGTTTTTTTCCACCGACTTCCGAAATTAAAGTTATTTTTCACTTTGTAGTGTTGTTTTTGGAAGTCGGTTGTATTTTTTTGTAAAAAAGTTTTTATTTTTCACTTTTTAGTTGTGCTTCCTACCCCACACAAATTCTAATACCACTACCTGCAAAACACACTAGAACATCATCCATATAAAAGTGGGGAAAAAATACGTATTATTGAAGCTAACTCAAAAACTACCGAAGCAAAGTCAATCAATTTTATATGGGACCAACTGTGATGTATACCCTCTCGAATAAAACAAAAAAAAAATCGAAATCGGTCAAGCCATCTTCGAGTAATCGGGGAACATACATAAAAAAAAAATAAAAAAAGGTTCCGACGAATTGAGAACCTCCTCCTTTTTGAAGTCGGTTAAAAAGAAAGTCCGCCCTTACGCTTTCTACTTACAAAAAAACTCTTAAAAAGGTTGCAATTATTTGCACAATAGCACACACAAAGAATTTTTGTATTTGGCACTAAAAAAACAATAAAAAAATTCGTTGTTGCCAACAATTCAAATATCCAAAATGGCGGCCTTTAAAACTTTTGCACAATGTTTAAGAGGATATAAAACTATTAAAAAACTTACAAAGAATGACGCAAAAGTGCAATACTATCAGGAGGTGTAAAAAGTAATAAAATCATTGTTTTTTGGTATACAAACTATTTGCGCAAGTTTTTAACTCATTAAAAAGTTAATGGTACTGTGAACCTTTTTTAAACATTTTCGTTATTTTCGAATATTTATGATAGAGATACCTATCTGTTTAATGTCTCAATCTCCAATACCGTTTCTGATGGCGAATGTTTTAATGCTTTAATGCTAGATTGAATTCTTGATTAAATACAACACAAAAACCCTCAAATCATCAAAATTCGGTACACGCCGCATTTTATTATATTTTTCTTAGAACGTTTGCCGTTGACATTTCTCAGGCATGAGCTTAGACTTAAAAAAATATTTTGTGAACATGACAGAACCCGAGTGTAATTTAGCAATTTGGCATCGGAGCAAGTACGGTAGCCAGCTCAATATTTCACATTAAAAAAAAAAAACATAAATCTCTTAACAAAGGAGTTTTTATTCGAACATATTGACTGGACTGACTTGTCATTTTTTGACAAAATTATGTACCTTTTTAACAATAAAGACTGTTGACAAATGTAAACAAATTATTACAGCCAATTATGACAATAATCAAATTATTACAGCCAATTATGACAATCAAAGAAACTGAACGCGATCAACACGTCCCGCGTTCAAGAGCTGTCAGTGTCATTTTACACAACAATGATGACAGCTCTTGAACACGGTTTAGACGTGCTGATCAAATAAATTTGTAAAATTGGCAGTTGGCACTTAGATTAGTTAGCACAGTGTTTTTCAACGTGAGGGTTGCGACCCCTAGCTGGTCCGCAAGCCTCTTTAAGGGGGTCGCCGTTACTTTAAAATTTAAAGCTCTTAAATATAAAACCATACTAGCTCAAAATGATATTTATTAGGAAAAAGTTAAATAAAGGATTAGTTTAACACAAATCAACAAATACCTAAAAGTCACATGAATCATGAATGTGTCGAGGAACAGGCGCACCCATTCACCTGCACCCTAATTGCGTAACACACAGTAGGAATCAGTTTCATTTGACAGTTCAACAACATTCATTGCGTTATTTACGTTGTTGAGCAGCCAATTTTTTCGAAGATATGAAGCAATGGAATAGCAATATTCTTCAAAATCATGCAGATAATGATTGCGCCTACAGTTTTTCCCATCGCGGATCTATTTTTACTGCACATAGGATTAAATCTTTCTAAATTTAGGCGATTTATCGATCCACGAAAACATTAACTCAAATTAACAAGTAAGTTCCAAAACACTTCGCTTCTATTCTGTTTTTTTGTTTTTAACCAAAAAGTATCTACCCAAAGTGAGAGTTGAATTTGAATTCAAATTTAGAAACAGCGGAGAGTAGAGGGGTCGCGAAATATTATTCCATACTAAGGGGACCACGCCACGAAAAAGGTTGAAAAACACTAGAAGAAGCAACTTATGTTCAACAGAAAGGACGTTTTTTTCTGTAGTGGATACATTATTATTGGTACCACTCTATTATAATAGTTAATAGTAAGGACCAATTTATATGTATAATCGGAATGCCTTGATAACAACTTGCAGCTATATTTAAATGTTGATAGTAATTACTAATTAATAAAGTAATTAAGATACCTGTTTAATGCTCAAACAACATTGAAACATCATAGCCAATGGCTGGCGGCCATTTTAATAGTACCATCAAATCATTTAATTGATTTTAGAAGACGTGGTTAGAAGTTGTGTGTGGTTTTAGAAAAATTCTAACTTGTAATTTGGAAGATTTTTTTTTAAAATATGGAATGATTTTGTGTAAACCGTCATTTATCAATGTGTGGTGTTGCAAGTCTATTTGTCGCAGTCAACTAGCTTAATTAGCCGTTCACTAACAGCTTAGCCTTTGGAAGTAGTGCTTGCCGGCCGCTGCCGCGCAACACTCGCTTCGGTCAGTCGGCTCGCACGCGGTTGGTCACAATTCACAGTTTTAACCTAACTTAACCCGTATGATCAGGGTGCCCTAGCTTAGTTACTGTGACCAAGTCAGCTCGCGCGTGGTTGGTCACACTTCCAACCTAACCTCTAATTGAATATCCTTCAGGCCGCTAGTTGAACGGCGCCGTTTAGTTAATAGTCTAGGCGGTTAACTGAAAGACTAAATAAGTTAGTTGGCTGCGACATATCTATCTATTTGGCTCGTAATATCCCACTGCTGGGCAAAAACCTCCCTCTCCCTTTTCACAGGTCTGTCCACTGCCATTGCGGGCCAGTCCTCTTGATAGGAGTAAAGTTCGTCCCTCCATTTTCTTCTTGGTCTGACTTGATCATCTAGCATTAAATGAACAAACAAAAAAATAGAATTTGTATAAAATTACTTACGGCAGATACATTATTAATCATGATGACTCTGCAGTTAAAAATACTAGGTGCTTATAACAATATTTTACCTACACGTTTGACGTGAACTCACAGTTACCTGTTTTTTAATGTATTTACGATACATTTAGTGAAATATAGGTGTACTAGGTATAAGTACACCTCTGCCTAACCCTTCACGGATGAAAGGCGTGATCAGAATCAAAATATTTTATTTCACATAAACCTACATGGGCACTTATGAAACGTCAGACGCTAGGTGTACGGTTCCAAATTGGTCGTTTCCTATGGAGAAGAGCCGGCAAGAAACTCCATGGTTACTCTTTTAAAAATAATTAGCTTTTACAATATTTTCAAATAACAGTGTTAATAGGTATGGGAGGACAATGTAGGCCTTTCAACAACTACCAGGTACTAAAACCACAGAGCACGTAACTTTATACATAACCTAAAACTTGTCAGCTGTTGACTTGACAGTAGCATATTTTTGACATTAATAATTTGACTGTTTGACAACAGAGAAAGTAAAAATAACAAAATTATATACTAACATAACTAAAACTATTAAAAAAAAAACTAAAATGTGTTATGTTTACCTATATAAAAAAAAAGTACCCCCAGGTACTTAACAAAATAGAAAATAGTCAACATCTGTACAGTCTACTAGGCCTACAATGTTCTCACATTCACAAAATAGAAAATAATTTATTTAGAAGATTAATAAAAGAATAAAAATAAATAATATTATGTTATGAACTTGTACGCACGGCTACAGATCAAGCTATACATTTCCAGTATAAGCTGATCTTGCGTTGTATAGAATTTCCTTACAATGAGAGGTCAGTGTAAACTGGAATTGTATTAATACAGCGTCAAATTAAATTAGCTAGTGAAACTCCGCAGACGTGATGGGTATTGATATCTAAACATGATAATACTGAAATAAATTAATTTGATGACGTTTTTTTGGGGTCATCAACTGGAAGTGCTTTCACTTAAAATATCTGTTTAAAAATATTTTTTTTCGTGTAAACTTCACAGATGAGATGGGTATCGACACGATAAAACAGATTTTATCAACTCACAATTCAATTCACAACACTAGCAGCGGTCATTGACCCCATAAAAATCATCTAATCTTTTTAATTTTTATTTTGTTCGTGGTTAGTTATCGATAACCATCACGGCTGCACAGTTTCGCTAGCAAATTTAATTTTACCCTATATTAAGTAGTATTTAACGAGAACTAATTCCAACCTCAATCAAACTAAGTGCATCAATAGATTGTACAGCATTAATATCATAACACCACACCCGTATTCCTCGAAGGGTTAGGCAGTGTTGTACCTATAGTACACCCACATTTCGCCTGCTATGTTTAAGTCCCATTTAATAGGGGGCGAGCCTATAGCCATCAACCGGGCACAAATATATAGACTCTGCATGCTACTGCGAAATTACAAATGCAAAAACACTACCGTAAGGGCGGGTTACTTTGACTCTAGGGCATAACTTTGGCCCAAATCGAGACAACTGTATAAACTGCCCGAAGTGTCACGACCACACAACCGAACGTCGTATGTCCTTCGGTAACTATTAGATGGTGATATAGACGCGTACTTGCGGAACCTTTTGTGGATTTAATGACAGTAAACATCTGTCTCGATTTGGGCCAAAGTTATGCCCTAGAGTCAAAGTAACCCGCGCTTACTGTACTTGCATACAGTCAATTTATAATTAATTAAGATATATTTTTAGTGTTCCTTTTATAATTATTCCTCTTATACTGAGCACCTGCCATCAATCTCTTCACCACCCTTGGTTGACTGGTAGAGAATGCCTAAGGCATTAAGTCCGTCTTTATACATTTTAGTGCGAAAATTTTAAATAAATAATTAATAAAAACCCAATAACACTGTGTCCGACCCGAAAATCGAACGCAGGACCTCATGCTCCGCATTTGTGCTTGCGATCCCTAGACCAACGAGGCAGTCTATCGTACAGCATCTTGCATCTAATTGCATCGTCAAACAAAGTGCATTAATTAATAATAATCCTAATTCTAACTAATATTATAAATGCGAAAGTGAGTTTGTTTGTTTGTTACGCTTTCACGCTAAAACGGCTGAACGGATTTGGATGACATTATTAGACACATGGGTAGACCATGACTTGGAGAACACTATTTTCCGTCCTGGATGGCAGACGAAGTCGCGGATTACAGCTAGTAGATAATAATGACGAAAACCCGATACATCCTGAAAAAATCCCCTGAATAAAATAATCAGTAAATAAGTAAGTAAATAACACATGACAATATCACAAAAGAGCATAACGTTTTTGTGACATTGTCATGTCATAAAACAGAATCAAGTAAACAGTTTAAAACCGTTTTATCTTTGCATTGTTTAAACAAGAACGTGCAGTAATAACCACAAATTGATGACCCATTAATATTTCTCATTATAGTGCCACTTAAACGTCAAAAACCGGAACTGGGTCAGTAATATATTGGTATTAATTTATCATGAATTTGAATATAAATTATTTTTCATTTGATTTAAGAAATAGTGAAGTTCCTGTTCGCTGCCGTGGTTAGTCGGTGGATGGGTGACCTTTACATATCAAAACCGCTCCGTGCCTCGGAAAGCACATTTAGCCTTTGGTCCCGGTTGTCATTCGTGGATCTTTGACGTCATTACGGGTCGTCAGAAGCCCGAAAATCTGTCAACCAGTCTTACCAAGGGGTATAGTTGCCGACACGAGTCGTGAGCACAAACTCTACATTATATAAAGAATCTTATTTCCTATCACGGCCGGTTGTACACTAGCGGGAGCAATGAGATCAATATATTATGAAGCACATTTACGAGTAGATACAGATATAAAACAGAACACAAGAGCACGCTGACGAGGGCAGTTTAAGTTAAGGTGGAATTTGTGCTCACGACTCGTGCCGGCAATTATATCGTATTAGCCAGTAACTGGGTTATGGAGGTTAGATAGGCAATCGCTCCATGTAGGTTACTGGTATTCAGGTGCATCTTTTTTGACTGGAAGCCGACCCTAACATAGTTGGGAAAAAGCTAGGCAGATGATGGATGCCGAGAAACGGTAGAATTTAAGCAGCGTTGGCAGGCCAATGGCCAGGTGGGTGAACGACTTAAAGAAGATCGCGGGGAAGACCTGTATGAGACTCGCACGGACCAGGGAAGCATCGTAATAAGGGAGGAGGTATATACTCAGCAGCGAGTGGAACAAGGCATCAAGGCATATCAATGATGATGCTGATATGATGATGATGATTGATAATCTTCATGTAAGTACTGCAAAAATTCCTAACCATGGGTAATTTAAATCATGTTTTATTTTTGAAGAGTGATTTAAGCAACAAATATTGCAGTGCAATTTACAAAAAAGGTAATCATAATAATAAAAAAAATATAAAACAACCCTAATACTGTCCTACTGCAAGGCAAAGGCCTCTTCTCAAACAGAACAGAAGGCACGAGCATTGATCATCAAGCTTGCTCAAGACGGGTTGGCGATTTAAAAAAAAAAATTAAAAAATATTGTTAATTTTTTTACCTCATTGCCTTGCCACAAACATACCTGATTTATGTACTTATCTTTATGTGACGTCCATTGACCACAGAAAAGGAAAATGACACAGTTATTCCCTAATTATTTTTATACTTATTATTAGACAATTTTTTGCGTCATTTTACCCTAAATAAAATACCAACTTAATGCGAGTGGTGCTGCCAACTAGTGCCACCATTGAGAAAAAATAATAAGTCTGGACATATGGAACATTTTGAAATTTCCTAAGCTCACATTTTTAGTCAGATGAGTCAGTAGTTTTTTGAATCAAAAAAATGATTGCTAAACCTCCTAGGTTCAAAGCCTCAGGTTTACGCCAAAAATGGCCGTTTTTGAGCCGATGTGAGCATAGGAAATTTCAAATCTTCTTAACTTCAGACTTATGATTTTTTTTTTCCTCAATGGTGGCGCTAGTTGGCAGCATGCAAAATTCGCCTGAATGCAAAATTGTTTCTTAGACCCAAAATGGCGAGAACACTGGGAGACAGCAAAACATTTCCTTCATTATAATCCTCTTTAGCTATGCTAATTTTCCTGGTCTTCTTTTAAACTTTATAACTACACCCGCATACCCTAAAAAGTGCCGAAGGGGATTAAAAATTAGTTCGTCGGAACCTCAATATTGTCTTCAAACATCAAATCTTTTGTTAAGCTCCTAGTCTCGGATTTCAATCCCACTAAAGACTATCTTAATCTGTCGACAGATTAAAAAAAAAACAAAATTTTAATCCCGCAAATATAGAATAAATTTTACTTTAAGATAATTGTCTTGCATTTTTTTGTTTTAGTTGTAAAAGTTACGGAATGGTAAAAACAAAAACGGTAGCGTTTACGGGATTATAATAAGGGATGGTTTTATTTTGAACGGGTTGCAGGATTTGCGGGGAGAACCAGTGGCAACAGGATGTAAAGGGTTTATCTAACCTGGTTAGTAGAAACACAAATGAAGAATTGTAACCCTTTATAGTGCCGTTCTAGAAAAAAAGATTAGGTAGAACTTGAGTCAGACTTGCTAATACGTCAAAAGTATGTCACTACGATCATAAAAAGTAGTAGTAAATTATTGACAATGGCCAATATTAAGATATCACGACAGTACGTAACGATTTCTCTCGAGACAAGTTCAAAGTCCCAGAGAGCGAACATCTCGAGTTCTCGACAATCGAAGACGCGACAAGTGTGAAAGACCGTATGTGTCACTTCCGAGAATTCTTTAATAAAAAATGATTTAATGCAATTTATTCCCGTAAAAATTTTTTGAGCATTAAAAAACTTTTATTGCTCTTTTTATTTTAAGGAAAAATGATTTTTTTATTAATTTAATTTTTTTACAAATATCCATTAATAAAACTTAATAATAATTATCATTTCGAATGCGTACGTTAGTGGTGTAGGTAATGATTATTTAAATCGTAGTAGTAAACAAGTTTCATTCATAAAGTTTCCTCAATGAATCTCTCATACACGCTTTTAAAGGCTATCAAAATATTCGTATGGCAATGAAAAACAACAAACAATAATATGCATGATACATACATACAATGTTTTGTATGTCACTAGCGTAATATGGTATCGAATGGAAAAACCATTATCAGACTTTATTACAACATTGTAATTACCTACAATATATATTATATTATTTAATTTAGTTTAGCAATGCAATGCTTAATAATTAATCAATTAATAAATGTATATTAAGCACTTAATTACAATGCTAAATTAAACAAACAAATAACTGTCATTAGATAAAAAATGATTTTAGTAATGAAGACGTATTTTTCAATTATATTTATTTTATATTTGTATTATATTTATTTTATATTTGTATTAGATATTTTTTTTTTCATTTAAAATGAAATGTACATAAAACAAATTATACGTAATTAATTAATAACCTAAAAATATAATACTTATCGTTATGTTTTATGAAATCATTGAAAATTAATATGCCCTAGCCTTTTCCTTAAGGGTCGGATTCCAGTCTAACCGTATGCAGCTCAATACCAGTAAATATATCAATAAGTGTACAAATAAAAACAATTATCTTGCTCGTAATAAAATTGCTAACTTGTTCACAAACATAATTTATGAATGTCTGCACTTCTTCAGTCTGTGATAGAATTTAATCATAATGTTGATTAATCAAAACAATAAGACTGTTGGATCTCATTCATCACGTATTTTAAATAACAGCATTGTTAAACATTCTACAAAGCAGATTACGAGTATATGGAATTCATTTCAATTATTTTAACGCAAGCCGTAAAAATATTTTTCTTGACCGACTTAACTATATTTTTATTTTTTATTTAACAATTAAAATAAAATAATATTTTAGTTACGTGGTTATTTTTTTTTTTACGGTGCTTTAAATTGGGGCGTATGAACCAGTTATCGGCCATTGAACGATTATTGACTTTGAACCGCAACAGGATAATTAATTATTAAAACCTCAAAATTATAATAAAGTTAAACCAAAAAAAAAATATTTGTTTTTAAATCAATCAACTAGGTACCTATTGGTTAAATTAAATCCAACATACATCAGTTTATAACCAAATTAATGAATATTTAAATTGTGCATTATCTGTCACGGCATGTGCTAACTAGCAACGTGGCATTAAAAAAAATATTGCAAAAAAAAAATATTGTAAGGGCGGGGGCGCATCGACGCCCACCCGGCTGAAAGCTTCCAAATTCGAATCGCAAAAAAAATACGCGAGTGCGCACGAGAGCGCGTTATAAAAGGAAGGCACGTGGTCGCGTTGCCACAGTCGTGAGACATCCACGGAAGCTATTGCACGTCACTCTATTCCGCGCGCGCTCCTACATCGTAAATAAGATCGATATTTTCAAGTTCAAGAATAATTTAATATGGATATCAAAGTTTTAGATCCCACTGGCATCTATTGAAGATCCCAAAAATCATCAATCAAGTTGACAATATCTGTTATTTAAAGAAAAATCTGCGAAAATGTTCGGTTTGGACCCCACTGGAGTTTATTGATTTTCGGAAGATTTTAATTTTTTCAAGAAAATTATTCAAGTGATCAAGATGTTTGTCCTGGATCCTACTGGTGTCTACTGATTTGGGATATTAATATCAAATATCCTGAGTTACTTTTTTGAAGTTTTTGCATCCTGTTCATCAAAATGTTCGTGCTCGATCCCACGGGAGTGTACTGAAGATTTTTTGTTTCGTGTGAAGAATATAATTTGTGCTTCAAAATGTTGGGCTTGGATCCCACCGGAGTGTACTGAAAAAAAACTGTTTTAGTGTTAAGTGTTGTTAATTAATCAACAAAATGGTCGCGCTTGACCCTACTAATGTGTATTAGGTTTAATTTTTGTTTTTATTTTCGTCTTACTGTTACTCCTTCAAAATGGCTTTGGTTTTAGATCCTACGGGAGTTTATTAGTTAGGTTAGAGTAATGTCACATCCCATTTCATATCAAATAATTTAATTCATTTCATTTTAATAAAATGTCAGCAATATGTTCATCAATCCGCCACAAATTAATATCATTCAGCAGAACTGCATTTTCATCAAATAGGAAGAAGAGGAAATTATTTCATTTTAAAGTAAATTAAACTTTGTATTTATGTAAATAGGGAACCAAAGACTGTTACTGCCTATCCGCTCATAAACTGATTGTTTATAGGTCTGGTCGAAGACTAGGAACGAATGTTCTTTAATTTATTGAAGTTACCTTAGAGTAAGGGATTATTTATTGACTAACAGTAGGTAAGTGAAATAACTTAGTTGAAATATCTAGAGTTGGTGTGACAACTCTGTGTTATCATATTATATTATGTTTGTGATGTTCTTCGTTGTCAACCAAACTGAACGGTATTTCTAACATTATTTTTCTATGTACCCATTGCATTTCTTTTCGACTGTGGCAGTGATGTTATACTCTTGTAAAATAATAAGACTGTTAGATGAATACTCTAGCTAATTGTTGCTGAATAAGCATTGAAAAAGTGTAGAAAATATACATTTGAAATTTTTAAATTGTTGTTTATATTTTTATTAATTTTATGATACCCTTACACACTGTATTTATACAACACAGCACACAGTCATAATTTTTTAACAGAAATTATGAAACATTAATTTTACATACTTCAATAATTTTCTCATGAATTTTATAACTTGTCAATATTTAGATTGATTTTAAACACAAAGTCTGTGTTGCATTTTTGATTGCCTATGACTGATACTCACACATTTTTACATAACACATGTCATCAAATTTTTAGAAAATGGTTTTTATAATAATACAAAATGTTAAATAAGTAACATTTATGTAATATGTTACAAGAACTAAGTTCAAGTTGCATCAGCCTGGCGATTGCAAGCAATGCCACCACATCTTGGAGAATGTTGGTCCTCCATAAGTAATCGTCATTGAGACTAACAGTGAAAATAACATAATACAAAGTTATAGAGTACTTACAATAATTTTAAAATTATTTAAGTAAAACTAAAAAAACACATTAAATAAAACAAGGCAAAAAAATATAAACAAATACCCTTAAATATTAAAATAAATGAAACAACCAAATCTAACAACAGTTGACTGCACCCTAATATAAACAAGAATTTTGAAAGTGTCGAAATTCAGCCTTGTTAATGACGCCGTAGAAAACATTATCGTGCAACAAAATAATAACATTACATCAGTTGATACTGAAGAAAGGTAAGCAGTGAAGGAAGTTCATGGCTTTGATAGTACCTACCCATTTAGGTAAGTACTATTGAGGACACTTACATCTAAACAACTTGAAAACAAAATCCCGTGCACACGATGATCACATCTGTTATCAAGCTCTACTAATAGTAGCCCAGCGCTGCAAGCAAGAATAGTACCACAGTATAAAAAACTGTGATAGTACTAACGGTGTACTAGATAGTACATACGGGTGAACTGCTAATACGACCAGGTTTCTCTCTTTTTAAAAGGAGGTTTATTCCGAACATAGTCTACGTAGAAGCAGTGCCGAAACGGCCTGAATACTCAAAACTTGGAGTGGTTTGCAACATGAAAAATTCAAATTCTAAAAGCTACTAAGATTTCTTATGAATTTTGAGAGTTACAAAACTACTTAAAAAATAAAACATGGTAGTTTTCAATAAAAAACATTTATGTCTGTCCAATTTATCCACAGCTGCAGGAGTTTGATAGAAGTACCGACATAATATTCTTACGGCAACCTCTATGTTGTCATATGCAATTAGTTTTCACCCAAAGAAAATATATTTTAATTGGCACGGTAATTGAGATACGTTTTTCTTCATGTCGTTGTTGTTGTCGTGTGTTGTTTTTGTTTGTGGTTCGTATATAAAACGTAATACTTTTGGTGTTATATTTGGAATACTCATTTAATTTACCTACAATTGGTTAAGTATGGGTTTCCAGTTTTAAAATGTTGTTACAGTACGAAAATAATTTTAAAATCCTACTAATATTATAAATTAATGCGAAAGTTTGTGAAGATGGCAAAAACGGCTGAACAGATTTGGATGAAATTTGACACACAGGTAGGTAGTTTATAACCTGGATTAACACAAAGGTTAGCTTAGGATTAAGACAAGAGGAGCTCGTGGCTAAGTAATAACAGCCGCATGGGTCGATCCATCAGGCTAAGCTACGCTTGCCGGGGTTGGTCCGTGGATGGGTGACCATCTTTACATACCGAGACTCCTCCGTGCCTCGGAAAGCAAGTTAAGCCGTTGGTCCCGGCTGTCATTCGTGGATCTTTGACAATCGTTACGGGTTGGCAGAAGCCCGAAAGTCTGAAAACCAGTCTTACCGAGGGGTATTGTATTACCCAGTTACTGGGTTGTGGAGGTCAGATAGGCAGTCGCTCCACGTAAAATACTAGTATTCAGCTGCATCCGGTTAGACTGGAAGCCGATCCCAACGCAGTTGGGAAAAGGCTAGGCAGATTGATTAACACTTAGGATACTTTTTATCCCGGTAGTAGGTTCCCGTGGGATAATTTCCGACATCCACGCAGGCGAAGCCGTGGGTAACGGCTAGTTCATTATAAAAATTATTATTAAAACAATTATGTGCTAGCAAATGGCACTCACTATCTCTCAATAAAAACGTCGTCGTGTAGACGTAGGATTATACATTAGATTTACTATTTTATTAGACGCCTTGTAACGCCATGGAAATAGGCATGTCCTAGAACCAAAAAAATGGAAGTTATGTGACATCTACGAAGTGATGTATTATGGCCAACTCCCTCTCATCGAGAGGAGGCCTGTGGCCCAGCAGTGGAAATTTTATAGGCTGATTACGCTTGTCAATGATAGTAGTAATGGACAATTGGACAATATCTGTAACGAAAACTACTACGACTACAATCACTTTCAGCATCACAACACAATACCGCTAAACTTGTCGTTTCGCCAACTACGCATGTCGAGGAAGATTGCCCTGGCTGGCGGCCTTAATTAAGACACTACAGGATAGCCCGGTTAAGCAGCCGACTACCTCCTAGAGACCTACGAGATGTCATACAGAAAAAAAAACTTTTTTAAAAAAAAATACAACCGACTTCCAAAAACAACATTACAAAGTGAAAAATAACTTTAATTTCGGAAGTCGGTGTCGGTGTCGATGTTAAATGTATTTTCGTTTTTTGCCACCGACTTCCGAAATTAAAGTTATTTTTCACTTTGTAGTGTTGTTTTTGGAAGTCGGTTGTATTTTTTTGTAAAAAAGTTTTTATTTTTCACTTTTTAGTTGTGTATCTACCCCACACAAATTCTAATACCACTATCTGCAAAACAAACTAGAACATCATCCATATAAAAGTGGGGAAAAAATACGTATTATTGAAGCTAACTCAAAAACTACCAAAGCAAAGGTAATCAATTTTATATGGGACCAACTGTGATGTATACCCTCTCGAATAAAACAAAAAAAATCCAAATCGGTCCAGCCATCTTCGAGAAGGTTCCGACGAATTGAGAACCTCCTCCTTTTGGAAGTCGGTTAAAAAAGGCGAGATGGGACTCAAGTACAGACAGTGGAACAACACCTGCCTTAAGACTACAACTGCCACTCGAATGAAGAAGGAACACCTTAAGAAAAGGGATGATGCCCGGGCAAAAGAAAAGGGATGATGCCCGGGCAAAAGAAAAGGGATGATGCCCGGGCAAAAGAAAAGGGATGATGCCCGGGCAAAAGAAAAGGGATGATGCCCGGGCAAAAGAAAAGGGATGATGCCCGGGCAAAAGAAAAGGGATGATGCCCGGGCAAAAGAAAAGGGATGATGCCCGGGCAAAAGAAAAGGGATGATGCCCGGGCAAAAGAAAAGAAATTCTATTTGGTCCGTCAGTCAGATAATAAAAAAAATTAGACACGTATTTTTTTTTATAACATGGCATAGATAAAACGCATTGAAGTTCAGTAGGGGCTCGCTATAATACAACTACGTATAAAATATAGCAACACGTGACGTCATGCCACATTTTAACTCAATGTATCGCCGCCGTAATCTTTTGATTATGTAAAAAAGAAAAAGTATGTGTGTCCAATATTTTTTAATAATGTACACGACGGATAAAAGAAGTCTGTATTCATCATCCCTATTAGTAGATATTAATCTACAAGGTTTACCTAACTTAAATAACGCACAACCTCTTAATGGGATATGGTACTCATTATTATGAACAGCTTTTACTATGGGACCAAACCTGAATTCGCGAAACAAAAATCAGCTGTTCCCTACATTCTCGTCAAAGTGTAGAGAATAGCTGTTATTTTTCGTGATTTCAGGTTTGGTCACCTAGTAAAAGTTGTTCATAATGGTGAGTCTGAGTACAATGACCCCTTAAGAGGTGGTGCGTTATTTAAGTTACACCTTGAATATGGGCACGTCTACAGCGTATTCCCCAATGACGTAGGAATGGCGCAATGAATTTCCTAGAATTTACAGAATTTGAGTAACTGCCATTTGAACTAAGCAATCCCATAAATGAAGAATGCATTGTCGTAGGTCCTAGGTCGTCGCTAGTCTTTTGAGTTCCTGGAAGTTCTGACAGCTCATAAATACTGATTAGTTTAAACAATATAAAGCAATTATTGATACAATGAACGGCCCAACAGGTGTGCAGAATGCACTAGCGGCCGAAGTGACATGTGCTATACACATGGTAGGAATAATATTCGTATGTAATGTTCGTATAAATTACTAAACGGGATTAAAAGATACCTGCTTTTTTACTTCGAGTTTTGGGGCTCTGAAAAACGTAGAAAAATATTTGGAGCAATGAGGTACGAGTAAGCGTTTTCAAGTTTGATTTTTGTTTTCGGGGGAAACCTGCAAAAGGCGCACGGAGTTAGTATTTCTCGATATTTTGAATATTATCTAGAAATCAGACTGAACAGTCTAGGTTCTCGGTACCAGGATTCTATGACATTCTAGAAGGCAATCGACCGCTCAAAGCATAAGCTTTGAGCGGTCGATCATAAAATGTCTATGACAGCTGTCATAAAATCTCGAAAAGTCATGAACAATTGACCTGCCTCTCTCAAATATAAACCCACGAACCCATCCACGTTCCGAATCCCGCATTTGATTCAACGTGTGCTGAATAATGTATCACCAAATAATATCAATATACCAAGATTGTCGTACTTAATTCCTAGGTCAGCTTGAATCCAGTGTATTTGCATGTATACCTACATTCTGCTACCAAATGACATGCGAGGACGCTAGGGACAATAATACATTGTAATGAAAGCGATTTGGTGCTCATGGACGAGGGATAATGTGGTGTGAACTGCACGAGATGTTATTTACGAATTTTTTAAAAACAATAGCTAACCCGTCTAGTCTTCTTTTGTCTTCATCATCATTCTCCTGCCTATAATTTGTGGTCAGCGCACCATGTCTTCTTCTTCCATACACCTCCATCAGCCACCATCTCAGTACTCACCCCCTTTCTAGCTATATGATCTTTCACATAATCCATCCATGGTTTATGTACATATTTACCTGCAATTCTAATTCCAAACTATTTGTCATTTGGTTGTCTTTTTTTGGTTGTCTAATTCCAATCATGTCAATCAATCTGCGAAGCCTTTTCCCAATTATGTTGGGATCGGCTTCCAGACTAACCAGATGCACCTGAATACCAGTATTTTACATAGAGCGACTGCCTGTCTGACCTCCACAACCAATTAACTGGGTAATACGATACCCCTTGGTAAGGCTGGTTGTCAGACTCGGGCTTGTTCGGGCTTCTGGCGACCCGTAACGACTGTCAAAGATCCACGAATGACAGCCGGGACCAACGGCTTAACCGAGGCACGGAGTTTCGGTATGTAAAGATGGTCACCCACCCACGGACCAACCCCGGCAAGCGTAGCTTAACCTGATGGATCGACCCGTGCGGCTGTTATACTTAGCCACGAGCTCCTCTTAATTCCAATCATGTCATTTGGTTTAAATAGGTTTTTATTTTTATTATTTTATTTATCTTTTACATCTGCCTAATTAGGCAGACTTAGATTAGACTTACATAGACAGACTTAGATAGACAGGCCACATTCAGAGGCTGGATCCACAAAGATGGGTCCAGGTCGTGACAAACTGGACCCGCAGAAATAAGAAAAGAAAGAGAGGCAGACACTTCAAAAGGTGGGAGGACGTAATTGTGAAAGTATCTGGCATATTTTGGGCAAGAACAGTCAGACTACGGGAGGAAACATTCGGAGGAGGCTTTTACCACCTCAGGCGGTTCTTACATAGAGGAAACATAAACAATAAAGATACTAACACACATTACTAACAAAATATAAGTTAAGATTTTTATTTAATTACTAACACACCAACACATTTAAAAAATATTTTTATTTATTTATAAAGGCTTATATTTTTTTTTATTATTATTATTTTTACCTTTTATATAGTATTTATAGATTCTTTTAAATATTTTGTGAATGTGAGAATTTTTTAGGCTTAATAGACTGTCGATTTGTTGACCATTTTGTTAAAAACGATTTATGTTTTTCTCTTTAAGTGACTTTGTTAATTCTTTTGAGAAAATAAATATCTTTAACCGTATTTTCTATTTTGTTAAGTACCTGGTACTTATTGAAAGGCCTACATTGTCCTCCCATACCTATTAACGCTGTAATTTGAAAACATTGTAAAAAGCCAATTATTTTAAAAAGAGTAACCGTGCCGTTTCTTGCCGGCTCTTCACCATAGGAAACGATCATTTGGAACCGTGCACCTAGCTTCTGACGTTTCATAAGTGCCCATGTAGGTTTATGTGAAATAAAATATTTTGAAATTCATTTTTGATTTTGTTTCTTTGGTATTTCCCTACTCTTCCCTTCTTTTATGAATTAAACACCTACCTTTCTCATGTCTTTTTGTCTAAATTAGCTTTTCAGCAAGGTGGCAGACTTGTGGCTAACTATTTAGGGCGCGCGTGTGCAGGACGTAATAAGTACATTTATGATTTAAGTAATTATCCCTACCTGTGGTGGTTATTTTAAATGCACAAGTAAAAAACAAATAACAATATAGAAACACTTAAATATTTCACAAATGATTTCATTTGTTAGAATTCCCAAATCAATTGACTAACTTACGGTGGCAATTTGATACTTAAAACGTAAAGATACCATCTTATCTTAAATATTAACGTAAATATACTTTAGGCTTATCTTTATTTTGTATTGAAACAATTTAGCTGGACAATGCACATAAAGTACAGAATTTAGTTAACTATATTGTGGGAGGGTCTAGTTCACTAAATATGGATAATTATGAATACTAGGGTGCCTAGTAAGGCGTGGCAATACGGTTTTTAGTAAGAAATCAGTATAATGTTTTTGAATGCGTTATACTATACATACAGATGAAAGGTGAAAGGTACTTAATTTTTACTCGATTACGATGTTGGTCCCATGGAGAAAGTTGTTCAGTTTCATGGTCTGTACCACACCCTTAAATTTGACTACACTGTTTTGCGTAGATGTGACGCATATTTTCCCCAAAACTTGCTTTTTACATTGTTTATTTTATTTTGTTGTCCTTTGCGTCATGTTTACCGCAAATAAACGTATTTTCTTTCTTTCTTTCTTTCTTTCTGTCATGGCAATCTCATGGAAATGGCCACAGTCCTCATCCTCTGCCCGTCCTAGTCTCATGTTACTCGGGGTCGGCGAGAAATGATTTGGTTTTCCATTCTGCCCTGTCAGCCGTTACGATCTTTTACTCACTGTTCCTTTATAATATTATCTCTCTCTAAATCCGTTTCTATTTTCTTTGATATGTTTCTCCCGTAAACATTTATCATTATATTAATGAACCAATTTACTATTCTTAAAAACACTGGCAAAGGTTCTTTTTTTTGTATATGGCATCTCGCAGGTCACCCTAGGAGGTTGTCGGCTGCTTAACCGGACTTTCCTGTGGGAGCCTCAATAAATTAAGGCCTCCAAGCTGGGCATAAAACTTAAAAACTAAGCGACCCCTCGCTAAGGGCACCCCCTGTGGGTTACGGACCTCGGCTTAGGGCGTCGCTGGGGGAGGACAGCAAGGGATAGACTGGATCGGATTTAGATTAATTTAAAGCTACAGGCTCAGTGGCGCGGGTTCGAGCAAGGGTCGGGGCGGGGCCGGCAAAACGGAGTGTAGCACGCAGTTTTTAAAGACTGCTTGATTGTAACATTGTTACTAGCGACGCTTGGTATTGCTGTTTTCAGCAAGCAACTCCATTGGCAGATGAACAAAAGTAACAAACACTTAGCGCCATCTACGCGGAACTAATTTGGCAGTTTTCTTCCCCATTTCAACATATTACACAATAACTGTCGTGATTTTGCCAATTATTTTTTTAATGGAGTTCAGTTAAATAAACTGACCAATCTGTTGAGTGGATGAATGAAAGGGGACTTACAAGGCAGATGTGAGTGGAAACGACGGGAGGGGGTGACCTTATTGGTGATGTTCTTCTGAAAGGTCAGGTGCGTAGTACTAGCAACCGATGTGCGTGTATGCATGTATGAACGTAAACGAGGCAAAAGGAGCATGTAAGGATTGTAGCAGGTGGTTAGTTAGTTTCTGCCTACCCCATAAGAAGAGGGCGTGAGTTTATGTATAATCTGACCTTCTTTTTGGAGCCTAAGATTGATTAATCCCTAACAACACATACAGAAATCAAGCATGATGCTTCAAAAACAGCATTGATACAAAACATAATCCCATCAGAATTAACTATGATTTTTTACACCATGCTACTCGTTTAATTAAATCGTTGCCAAGGCCACAAACCGGTTTCGGATAATTAAATACAAATGATGACATTGTGCGAGGTCAAACGAATAGTGGCCCTTTGCGGACTTCACGTGGATATTGCCAATATGTAGGTAATAGGAACTTGTTTAATAATTTTATATAGGATTTTAATTTTGTCAGATTTAGTACTTATCATGTTTAGGGACACAATTCATGATACTAAAATCTACAAAAATCAACATCAACCAAGTGCTCATTGAGTATTTCGGGACCTCACTAAGTTTGGTTGACTCTTCACGTGTCTCAAGGTCTGGCCTATTTTTAGGCCAAAGAATGTGTATTGCCATCCAACGTGGCAAAGCAACCAGCCATTTGGGCACTTTTCCTTCTGACAGCGATGCGGACGAATTGTTTGATGACCAATGAGCTCTTCCCCTTTTTTTACATACACATACACGTACACAATATAACGTACATAATATATTTATTTTAGAATTTACTTGTATATTTGTATTTAAGATGATTAACCTCTTAGAGGCCAACTGCACCACATGTGTGCATAAGGAAAAATCCTTTACATAATAGGTATGTAAGCTTCTATAATATACATAAACGTAAAAAAACATCATCCGATGGAAAAAATATCATCATCAGCAGTTGTGAACCTATGGGGTTCGCAACTAACCCCCCAAACCCCCCCCCCCTCTACCCCTGGGTTTTGGGTTTATAAAATATGATATCGGCTAACCAACTATCTCAATCTCAGTATATAAAAAGACTAGCTGCGGCCCTCGTTTTCACCCGCATAGACCGTGAAAACCGGTGAAAACATTTCTCAATCTTACTGGAAAACGATAGGGTTTTTGCAAAAACACGAGTCGCTCTAGTAATATTGCGAAACGAAACATTAGCCATTATGAAATAAGAACGCTGATTGGCCGGTCGGAGCGCTCAAAACTAGACCTCCTCTGATTGGTTGTCTTTTAAATGACAATCATTCACGCACGTTGTTTTGTTTATGTTTGTGTTTTTGAGAACGACTCAGCCATCTAGGCTGATAAATAAGTGATTTATCTTAGGACACCAGTCTGCTAAAAGTCTGTATTTGTGAACTTACTATAAAATAGATATTTATCTACTGGGTCCTATATGTTTGTATAATATGTAACCAAAATGTTCACTAAAAAATAAAATTCCTATAAATCGATATTGTTATTTCTAACCCTTCATAACTCTATTATATAACACTTCAAAGCTTACAGGGTAAAACTAGGAAACAATCAGAATAAGATTTGGTCAGTAAGCAAAAATCTAGCCAATCAGAGTTAAGGATATTCAATGTTACAGAGCGACTCGTGTTTTTGCAAAAACCCTATCTTTTTCCAGTAAGATTGAGAAATGTTTTCACCATTGTTTAACTATCCGTGTTTTCGCATTATCCCTAGAGTTTTCGCGAAAATTTGAATAATCAAATCATCCTACGACATGTATAAGAATAATGATGGAAGCCAGAGCTACGTCACAAACTCACAATCCACATACCTACATAGATTCTAGAACAGTCAATAAACATGTTGACAATAATTTATATTGAATATGTGAACGTTTCTAGCACTGATCTCATTCACATTGTTATTTCAACTATGAATGCGGGAGCTATGACACAGCTCTAATTTTATTATCTTCGTAATGAAATTGTGTTCTCAATAGAAAGTCATATCCATACCTCGCTACTAATCCATACTTCTATAGTATTTAATGTTAGGCCGCCGATACACTTCTTAGTTTTCCTCACGTAAGTCCCTTACGTGATTAACTCACGATAAATTTGCAAATGTAAACTGTCTTTTAAGTAGCTATATCGTAATTTACTTCAAGTAAAATTATTTATTAAAGGCTTACCAACTAAACACATACACAGCACTAACCCAGCGTCTTAGCCATAATATAGATCTCGCATGTATCTAAATTATAGGAAAGCACGACACTATATAAAAAAAGTTGAGAGGTGTCAAGGGACACCCGGATGGAACGAAGTTCCTTTCGATTAATTAGTGAAGGAATTGTAATTTTTTTTTTTTTTTTTTTTTTTGTTATATCTGGCTTGCTTTCTATAAGAGAGAGAGAGAGAGAGACAGACAGAGAAACATGCGCACGTCGCACAGCTTACAATAGCTTACTATAGCAAAAAGTGTCGTTACAACTTTTCGTGAGAATTTTTTCCGTCTAGCCCCCTTTCACAACGCGCGATAAGGAACTTCGTTCCAAAAAAAGCACTAAAAGTAGCAAACAACAAAACAAACAACAAACAATAAAAAATTCAACACTAAAACAAATTAATACAATTAAAAAATTATTTGACTTACTATGAAATTTAAATTACTATTACTATTTCTGTAAATTACTTACAAAAATTTTACGGAAGAAACTCAAAAGTGTGTGCCTTATAAATGTCAAAGTAACTGTCTGCCTGACCTTATCATGCCTTAACAGCTGAACGGATTTGGATTAAATTTGGCACATGGATAGACTATGACCTTGGTTAGGACATAGGGTATTTTTATTCCGGTAGTAGATGCGTTCGTGTGGGATAATTTTCGATTTCCACCCGGGGGAAGCCGCGGGCAAAAGTTAATAGGTAGGTACCTACCATATTTTTGTATTATTCAAATTCATGATTAAATTAATTGAACATCAAAATTCACCTTGAAGATTTGGATCTATAAACAGGGCTATTTTTAAATCACTACCTAAATTTTCACAGATTGTTCTACCCACGAAGAACAACTTTCTCTATGGGACCAACTCTGAAATCTCGAAAAAATTAATCAGCTGTTTCTTAGATGTTGAGTGAGTATAGGTATGTACTGAACTTTTGTATGAAATAACAGATTTTTTTTCATGATTTCAGAGTCGGTCCCGTAGTGAAAGTTGTTCATATTCGTGGGTAGAAAACATTCTGTGAAAATTTAGCTGGTGATTTAAAAATTGCCCTGTATATCTCTATATCTAATCTATATTTTTATAAATTCTGGGGCAGACTGGATGCTGAAGACGGAGTGGCATAACTTGGTGTCATCTCTATGACCAGTACTGGGCAGTGATAGGTTGAGTTGATTGAGGATCAACAAATCAAATTAATTAAATAATAACGACATTGTTAGCCCCCGTTCCCACGGGCGTAATAAAATCGCGGCGGGATTTTATCGCGCACTGGATTTTCAACTCTCGTTGTTGAGCCGAGCGTTGAGAATCCAACTTACCAATAACAGAGTACATTCTAGCGCGTCGTAAAAACACACTGTTGGATTTTGTACTCTCAGTGCTAAGCAGAGCGTTGAAAACCCAGTGCGCGAAAAAAATCGCCGCGATATTTTTACGTCCGTGCGAGCGTCGTCGGGAATCTATCGCCGATTCCCGGCCACCGTAGGCGCGGGCTTGCGGACGACGAGTAATGGGCAGCTCGCCGTCCAGTAAGGACCAGGTCCTGGTCGACGGCGCGTTGTGTTCCACGCGCGCCTCAAAGATATGTCAGCAGTGACGGGGTCCAATAGGGCCGATGCCGCCGGGGTCGCGGGTAGTTCGAAAGAGATACCGTGGCCCTGGCACGGGCAGCTGAAGGAGCATGGGTGGGTTTTAGTCAGTAAAAGTCTGACACGCCCTCACGCCTCTGCCCAGAGCGGGAGAAGTCATTTGATGATTTCCCATCCACAAAAAAAAAAAAAAAAAAAAAAGGGCACTCCGATCAAATAGGTTAGGTTAGATTAGAACTGTAACTCACTACGCGCGAGCCGAGCGAGCGAAGTGAGCGCTACTAAATCACTACCTAAATTTTCACAGATTGTTCTACCCACGAAGAACAACTTTCTCTATGGGACCAACTCTGAAATCTCGAAAAAATTAATCAGCTGTTTCTTAGATGTTGAGTGAGTATAGGTATGTACTGAACTTTTGTATGAAATAACAGATTTTTTTTCATGATTTCAGAGTCGGTCCCGTAGTGAAAGTTGTTCATATTCGTGGGTAGAAAACATTCTGTGAAAATTTAGCTGGTGATTTAAAAATTGCCCTGTATATCTCTATATCTAATCTATATTTTTATAAATTCTGGGGCAGACTGGATGCTGAAGACGGAGTGGCATAACTTGGTGTCATCTCTATGACCAGTACTGGGCAGTGATAGGTTGAGTTGATTGAGGATCAACAAATCAAATTAATTAAATAATAACGACATTGTTAGCCCCCGTTCCCACGGGCGTAATAAAATCGCGGCGGGATTTTATCGCGCACTGGATTTTCAACTCTCGTTGTTGAGCCGAGCGTTGAGAATCCAACTTACCAATAACAGAGTACATTCTAGCGCGTCGTAAAAACACACTGTTGGATTTTGTACTCTCAGTGCTAAGCAGAGCGTTGAAAACCCAGTGCGCGAAAAAAATCGCCGCGATATTTTTACGTCCGTGCGAGCGTCGTCGGGAATCTATCGCCGATTCCCGGCCACCGTAGGCGCGGGCTTGCGGACGACGAGTAATGGGCAGCTCGCCGTCCAGTAAGGACCAGGTCCTGGTCGACGGCGCGTTGTGTTCCACGCGCGCCTCAAAGATATGTCAGCAGTGACGGGGTCCAATAGGGCCGATGCCGCCGGGGTCGCGGGTAGTTCGAAAGAGATACCGTGGCCCTGGCACGGGCAGCTGAAGGAGCATGGGTGGGTTTTAGTCAGTAAAAGTCTGACACGCCCTCCCGCTCTGCCCAGAGCGGGAGAAGTCATTTGATGATTTCCCATCCACAAAAAAAAAAAAAAAAAAAAAAAAAAAAAAAAGAGGTGTGTGACTGAATTTCATGAAGAAATGGGTTCACCTAGTCACTGTCCATAGGTATTGTAATGTTTTGAGTGGCAATAGGCAACGTTGACGGCTTTTCCGCGCTGCTAAGTAAGCTCAGAGTGTCATTCTACACAAGGGTGACCCTGAGTAGGAATGAAATTGTAAATGCTGTGTACCGTGTCGTCCATCTTGCAAGAGAGGCAAAAGACTTTTAATATATATATATTTTTTCTTTTTAGCTATTGTATTGTGTATTTTAATATTCTATCTGTGTTATTATGTATTTAAGAGCATATGGTATAGGTATGGGTTTAATAATTGCCTGAAATGGGTAAAAAAAAGAAATTGTATTTAGTCCGTCAGTCAAACAATAAAAAAATATTAGACACGTATTTTCTGCTTTATCATATTTATAAAAGAATACTTAGATAAAACGCATTAAAGTTGGGGAGTGAGGGCTAACGAACCCTCACTCATATAACAAACTACGTATAAAATCTAGCAAGGAGTGACGTCATGCCACATTTTAACTCAATATAACGCCGTAATCATTTGATTACGTAAAAAAAGAAAAAATACGTGTCCAATATTTTTTTGTAATCTACATGACGGACCAAAAAAAAAATTTAGTCATCATTCCTATTCCTGTATTCAAAAGCACGTTCACCACGCTAATCCATCTAAGCCTTTGTTTCAAAAATACCTGTAATTTCCCTAAATTGACAAATTTTTGTCATTGATTGTCAGTGAGAGATAAGATTGAGAGCAGATTTTGATTATTTTGAATTACGGTAGTTGGCATTCCGACTACTAGCTTTATCTAAACTAAACCCCTGTTCCCGATATCAACGATGTCCAAATGTTATTTTTGTTATGATTAGTAATGACTGAACTGAAGGATAATACAATTACGAACATCGTTTCTGTGACCTTGATCACACCGATATTCGAATTAACATTTCTTTCATTTTATTTCCGAAGAGGTCACCTTTATCAACAGACTGCAAGGCGCCAACCGGAGGCACGGAGGCATCCGTTACATAATGCCAAGATAATGTAAAGGGCCTTGATGGACACCAGTTGCTGTATCCGCGAGCCAGTACCGGCTATCAAACGTGGGTGTGTTTTCTGAGAATAAAAGCTCGTATAATATAAGGCTCAATTTACATTGGCGCGGAACGGAATAGACTCGATTTTTTGTAACGAAATTGCACAAAACATAATGAACTTTACGTCAATAGTGTAACGTTTAAACTAGATGGGTGGTTCTTCGACACGCTCAAAACGCGGTCACACGGTCTTAATTTCTAACCTATTAAACATTCAGTCTTAGGACCAAATATAGTTTACACTTTATTTATATAAGTATATAATTTTAACATTAAACATCTAAAATTGTTTATAATTTTAAAAAAAATGTAATGTCGAAAACGGGAGCAAAATCGGTGTTCTTCGCAAGTCACATTCTGTTCGCGCTCACGGCAAACTTATCAACAACAACAACAAATTTCGGCAAATTTTTGCCTTTTTTTCATGTGTAGCTCCCAACTATGCTGAATCCTCCACCTCTTCCTAGTACATATATGTTGGGAACAAGAAAACAAAAAGCAGAATAATCACTGCTCAGCTACTCCATTCGCTTATGATATCCTGGTATCCAGGAGGTTAACCAACCCGTTTATTGATCGCCAGGTTTTAGCTTTGCAACTACAGTAGTGCTATTCTGTAAACATCTGACCGTGATAACTCGGGTGAAGTGAGCGTGAAGTGAGCCGTCATTCCACCTGATGCTAGGGGTTGACACTATTGACAGCTCACTTTATGATCACTTCACTCATGTTTTCACGGTGAGATATTTACAGAATAGCACTACTGTACAACAACGTTATAAGATTAAAATCTTCGGAAAAACCGAAGTCACACTAATGTTATCAAGGCGAAAGTTTGTGAGTGTGTATGTTTGTTACTTCTTCACGCTCAAACGGCTGGACCGATTTTAATGAAATTTGGTATATAGATAGCTTATACCCTGGATTAATATCTAAGCTACATTTCATCCCGGTCTACGCGGATGAAACCGCGGGGCGCAGCTAGTATAGAGAATAAAACGTGACTATCGACCAATAGAAATTGCTATAAATTCCCACCTAAATTATTATAGATTGACGCACTAGTTCCGTCACTCCCTTATTAGACCAGTCACATTGAATTCGGTATAGTTCGGTTTTCCCGAAGATAAACGATGGGACCTTTCAACTTTGTCGTACTATAGATAAACGGTTTTAACCGTCTCAGTTTCATCATCTGCTTAGCCTTTTCCCAACTATGTTGGGGTCGGCTTCCAGTCTAACCGGATGCAGCTGAATACCAGTATTTTACATGGAGCGACTGCCTATCTGACCTCCACAACCCATTTACTGGGTAATACGATACCCCTTGGTAAGACTGGTTGTCAGACTTTCGGGCTTCTGACGACCCGTAACGACTGTCAAAGATCCACGAATGACAGCCGGGACCAACAGCTTAACGTGCTTTCCGAGGCACGGAGAGTCTCGGTATGTAAAGATGGTCACCCATCCACGGACCAACCTCGGCAAGCGTAGCTTAACCTGATGGATCGACCCGTGCGGCTGTTATTACTTAACCGTCTCAGTTTAATATTAGGTTATTATTACCAGGACAATAACGAATAAAACCCTGAATTGTTACGGATACCTACTTCCCTATCAACAAAAAATTGTAGGGATAAATAAAGAATATTTGGTCTTTGACGTCATTGATAGGAAGTATTCATCAAACATCAATTAATTCGTTTCCTCACTAATTAGTTCATGTAATAGGTACCTAAATATAGCTTTGCATGTGCGACCAAGGAAATTGGACCAGTCTATTGCTAAGGTAAATAATATTCTGTAATATTTCATTGTTCATTCATGCTAATTAATGTTACATGAAACTGCAAGCGATTTAGGTACTACTTACGTTTTATCTGAAAACCAGCTGAAATAAACAAAAGCCTCTGTTTTTAACAGACTTTAAAAAAGGAGGTTATAAATATGTTCGTCTTTATGTATTTTTTCTTTTTTCTAAAGTCTTATGTTCATCGATATTTTCGTCAATTGTGAAAATTCTGTGGTATCGAATTGGTTTGAAAAACTTTTTTACTTACAAAAAAAAAAAAAATACAAAGTGAAAAATAACTTTAATTTCGGAAGTCGGTGGCAAACAATTAAAACACAGATCCAAAGACACCCGATTTCCGAAATGTAATTTATTTTTGTGTTTTTTTTTTTTGGAAAACGGTTTTTTTTTTTTGTAAAAAAGATTTTTTCTTATTTAAAAACGTTCAAAATCTAGTCGCGATCTTATCTCAGTAACAATCAATATCAAAAACCACTCAAATTGTAGGAAAATCAGAGGTATTTTTTATAGACTGAGGCAGATTAGAATGTGATCGTTCTTAAATAATAATATAAGTATGGAAATTATCCTCAAGGCCGACACAATTTAGATTATCATCGACACTCTAATAAGAAACACGTGGTGAGATGACCCCAACACAGACATAATATTGTCAACAGGATAAAAGAATGATGAACTACTACATTCTTAATTTCAAAATTCCCATTGCAAATAATTCTGCTAGGATGATAAAATCACGATCATACGATACAATTCGGAGAAGTGACCAAAAACGCCAACTAAATTAGTCAATTTAGATAATCCCGCGCCTCATCATCAACACGCTTGTTGAAGTTAAACCTTATGCATTTTAATAATCACGCAGTAAACAATCTTAAATTAAAACGATTTTTTTTTTATTAACTAAATAGTTATGATTTACGGGAGATTGGTACATCTTTACATACCGAGACTCCTCCGTGCCTCGGAAAGCACGTTAAGCCTGTTGGTCCCGGCTGTCATTCGTGGATCTTTGACAGTCGTTACGGGTCGTCAGAAGCCCGAAAGTCGGACAACCAGTCTTACTAAGGGGTACCGTATTACCCAGTTAATGGGTTGCGGAGGTCAGATAGGCAGTCGCTCTATGTAAAATACTGGTATTCAGCTGCATCTGATCCCAACATAGTTGGGAAAAGGCTAGGTAGAATGATTACGGGAGATTGGTACGAGAAGGAAATGCACAAATAACAATGCAAAGCTATGAAGGAGACTTTTGCCTAGAAATGGGCCAATGCTGACTTTGTTCATTCTTCCTTTCATATTCAGTCCATTCTTCTTTGGAATGCGCTTCCTCTTGATATCAGGACGGCCACCAGTCGGTATGCATTTAAGCGGAAATTGCAGAGTTATTTTCTAAACAAATAGTGTAGAGTTATTTCAACACCTCTCTCTCTCTCTCTTGAATTTGTATATAATATGTATTGTAATATATATATATATATATATATTATAGGTATATCTTATAGTAAGTGTATGTATGTGAATTATTAGTTTATAACCTATTTATGTGCTTGTATAAAGTCTATTTATAATTAATTAAGATATATTTTTAGTGTTCTTTATATAAGTATTCCTTTCATACTGAGCACCTGCCATCTAATCTCTTCACCACCCTTGGTTGACTGGTAGAGAATGCCTAAGGCATTAAGTCCGCCTTTGTACGTTTTGTGTGCGAAAAGGTTAAATAAATAAATAAATAAATAAATAAATGCAGGTTGAAAAAATATATATTATGACAGGAATTCACGTCAACAGCTGAAATTCGAATACACAACCTGTCACTCTTCAATTATTACACTAAATACAGGATATCTAGATATTGTTTATTTATGAATGGCGTACATTACCACCACGTCACATATTTGTATAAAACCCTCAATGGATCCCTCAAGGAAGTAAACAACATAAAGTCAATAAATTAATAATCAAAATAGGTTTTATTGTTATGAAGATGGACATAACGGTGAAGGAAAACGATTGTTTCTTAATAGTTAGGTACTTGGTATACGTCAGAGAGGGAAATACGAGACAGCGTCATTATTGCAGTTTAAGATGCAATGTTAGAGGAAGGAAGAATCTTTTGAATATTAATTTAGCTACTTCATCATAGCGTCAGATTCGTCCTCATCAGTACAACGCTGCATAAAGTTATTTTGGCGCGTGGTCAAATTTGGAACTAATACAGGTCCATGTTGTTTTGTCAATATAATTTGGGTGACAATTTCACGAAGCGATGATACATCAAATTTTAAATTTTAAATAGTAATTTTAGTACCAGCTTCCACGTTTCTACTTAAAAAAAAAAGCGGTCAAGAGCGAGTCGGACTCGCGCGCCGAAGTCCCCCTTTCAGTCCCTGTTTTAAAGAAAATAAGAAAGAAATAAAAAAAAATCTTTCTTATTTGCTAAATAGTTGGGCAAACGTCATCTAAATCTGTTCCCAATTTCAAGTTGATAGCATCAGTAGTTCTTGAGATATCCAGCTGTGACGGACGGACAGACAGACAGACTGAGTTCCAGAAGGTGAAGGTGTGGTGGAGGTGTTGAAGGGTTCCTTTTTACCAGTTTGGTACGGAACCTTAATGACGAACTTCCATCCACTATTTAAGGAACGAATTTTCATAAATCATTCCTCAGTGCTCACGTTCGCTAAATAATGGAACTTTAGTGCGAAAGTTTATGCTTCTAGACCCAGCAGTTTAGGATGTGTGTTGTACGTCAGTGAATGAATTTAATATTTTTATTGTTTTTGGAACGAAGTTCCTTATCGCGCATTGTGAAAGGGGGCTAGGCGGAAAAAATTCTCACGAAAAGTTGTAACGACACTTTTTGCTATAGTAAGCTATTGTAAGCTGTGCGACGTGCGCATGTTTCTCTGTCTGTCTCTCTCTCACTCTCTCTCTCTCTCTCTTATAGAAAGCAAGCCAGATATAACAAAAAAAAAAAAAAAAAAAAAAATATTACAATTCCTTCACTAATTAATCGAAAGGAACTTCGTTCCATCCGGGTGTCCCTTGACACCTCTCAACTTTTTTTTTCTTTTTTTCCTGTTGTTAGTGTTGTTAGGCGGGAGGAAACGCCCGGGTGTCACGGTGGAGCATAGAGTGGAGGTCTGCCCGGCTTGGGCGGAGCACCGCCGTGTTCTCACGGAGGCGATCGGTGGCGATCTCTCGCGTCCAAACCTGGTCCAGGCCATGGTGCGGAGCGAGAGTGCATGGGAGGCCGTCACCTCCTTCTGCGAAGCAGTAATGCTCGCGAAGGAGGAAGCGGAACGCGTGAGGGAGAGGCAACAGCCGCGCCCTCGCGGCCCTAACCGCCGTAGGAGACGCCCTGGGCGGCGGGAATTGATCGGCGATTCCCGGCCACCGTAGGCGTGGGCTTGCGGATGACGAGTAATGGGCAGCTCGCCGTCCGGTAAGGACCAGGCCCGGGTCGACGGCGCGTTGTGTTCCACGCGCGCCTCAAAGAGATGTCAGCAGTGACGGGGACAATTGGGCCGATGCCGCCGGGGTAACGGGTAGTTCGAAAGAGATACCGTGGCCCTGGCACGGGCAACTGAAGGAACATGCGTGGGTTTTAGTCAGTAAAAGTGTGACACGCCCTCCCGCTCTGCGCAGAGCGGGAGGCCATTTGATGATTTCCCAACCACAAAAAAAAAAAAAAGGGGGTTCAATGCGCTGGTTTTTAGGGACAACGTCAAAATTTTGCGTGTCTCATGCCTGTAATTTCACCGGCACCCAACCAACTCTGATTGGTGACAGATATAGGTACCTAGTACCTGGTGATAGTTCTTCCCCGAATGAACTCTTTAACAAAGACCTCTTCCACATCACTCGTACGTCAAACCACAACCTTTTTAATCTGTGGTCACTTTACCTTTACAACATGATGTAAATGCAGCTACTATGATGTTTTTTTTAATGTATTCCGATCCAAATTTCCAATACGCACATCATACGTCAATAGAACTCCTTGCAGGTCACTACCTGCACACGAATGAATCAACACATTACATAACTAACTTAGCAGTAACTTGCAAGCTAAGCGCTCTCTACGCTGCAACTGACTAAATAAATAAAAAGTTTATTGATATACATCGACACAGGTAGCATACTAGTTACATGCTAAGACTTAATCCACTAACAATGGACACAAGGGGAGAAAAAAAATTGTCTAATTTTTTTTTTTATTATTTGTTTAATTTTTGTGTTGTAACAAAAATTAAATTCTGTCTCCTAACTTAGGGATGGCCTGTATCTTAGGAGACAGTGATTCGATAGAGCTGAACTGTAAATTAATGATGGACCTTAGGTTTCTAGTATAAGACAAAAATGTGAATTAGCTGAGTAATTTTAGATATACACTTCTGGACACATCTATTGGCCCACCTTAGAGTTTAGGTTTCGATGGCCCCTACCGAAATATGATTGCTAGATTGAACAAAAACTGTTGATGCAGTTTTAAACCTGATACATTTTACCATCTTTTTCGATCGTATTGTTTTAAATTTAAATTCAGAATACCATACGACATGGAGCTATGCCTAACAAGTCGGATATGCGCCTTGTTAAAGGCAATTGATTTTTGAATAAAAAACATGTTTTATCAAATAAAGGTTTAATTTAATAACGCGTGTTGCCTCCATAGGCATCTACCACAGCTCTCATACGATTAGGCATAGAGTTTATCAACCGCTCTATGAAATTTTGAGGGATCATCTCCCATTCCTCTTCTATGGCAGTTTTCAACTCCTGCATCGTCTGGGCAACTGGCTGACGAGCCCTAACACGTCTTTTTAGCTCGTCCCACATGTGCTCAATGGGGTTCATGTCTGGGCTTCTGGCTGGCCAGTCCATAACTGTGATGTTCACATCCCGAAGATATTCCCTGACGATGCCGGCCGCATGGGCTCTTGCATTATCATGCATAAAAAGGAAATTTGGGCCCACATAGTCCGCGTATGGTATCACGTGAGGTTCTAAGCACTCACGAATGTACCTTTCAGCATTTAATGTTGGCAGCCGTGGTCCTGTAACAACCTCAAGTTGAGTTTTGCCGCTCGCGGATATACCGCCCCAGACAGTCCATGAGCCACCGCCATAAGCAACCCTCTCTTCAAAGCAGCATTGTGCGAAACGCTCTCCCTTACATCGGTAGACCTTCTTCCTTCCATCATTGCCATGTAACACAATTTTAGACTCATCAGAAAAGAGTACACGGCTCCAATCTTGCTGTGTCCAATTTAAATGACTGCGTGCGAAATGAAGGCGCGCTGTTCGGTGGGCTCGCGTTAGTTTGGGGCCATTAGCTGGCTTGTGTGGTACCATATCGCGTTCTTTTAACCTTCTCCGAACAGTTCGAGCGCTCACAGATACTCCGTGGAAGTCGCAAAGTTGGTTTTGTATCTCAATGGAGGTAAGGTGACGATTTCTCAAGCTGGTCGTCACGATGAATCGATCCTGCCTTTCAGTTGTGACCCGAGATTGTGGCCTTCCTTGGCGACGAACAAAGCCGCCAGTCTCTAGGTACCTCCGATAAACATTTCGAATTAAGTTGAGCACTCACGTTTCTTTGGCTGTGTCCGGCCTGAATAAGTACCACAGCTTGGGCGGCGACTTCAGGTGAAGTATCCATAGATTATTGATAGAACCTCACCTTAATGTTAAGAATAAGTAATGTTTGTTGCAAAACTAAAGATATCAATCACTTTTTCAAGAATTAAATCCAAGTAAACCAATAAAACCAAGTTTTCTTAGTATTCGATTGTTTGATATCAACAAACAGGCTCCAAATTGTCTTTTGTTTCTTTAAATTCTGTGTTCGAAATTCAAAAAAAGACTATTGAATGAAATTGTGAATGTGCCAGGTTCAAAACTGCATAAAAACTTTTTGCTCGACCTAATATAACATTTTAGCTAGGACCAAACGAAACTGAAAATACAAGGTGGGCCAAAAGATGTGTCCAGAAGTGTATTTGAACATGGATGGATGGATGCAGGTATGGAGAAAGAGTGGGGGTGTGAATGGGAGAGAGGTGTGGGTTCATGAGTTTAATGTTGGTTGTGTTGTATGGGTGTGTGTGTTGTGTGTTATGACTTCATAAGGTGTTTGTTTGTGTGTAGTGTTTTATGTTCCTATTTAATAGTGATTTTTGACGACGGCGTAGTGACCAAGTTTTGGGTCCTTACCCTCGAATTGAAAAATTTAATTCCAATTAAAGGTACATACCTAAAGTTCTAAATACAGAATATTATATCTTTACAACCGAGTCTAAATTACAATATTGTATTCTAAGACGTCGCGTAGACGCAACTTTAGAACCGCGTTTGCGCAGCGTATACGTTCGATGAAAGCCTACACCAGATGAGAAGGGTGCCTTGATTCAAAGAAAGAAAGAAAAGGAAGAGAAAAAAGAAAGAAAATACTTACATTTATTTAGCATAGACTAAAAGACACACAATACAGCACATTATACCGCAAGTATTTACCGCCGCCGGCGTACCAGCGGTATTAGAACCAAACGGCTTGGTACGTGACGATGGGAAGAGACCAGATGGCATGACGTTGTTGCCTTGGAAGATGGGTAGGCCTCTGGTGTGGGACGCAACCTGTGTCGACACCCTTGCGCCATCTCATGTTCCAAGCACGACGTGCTGTGCTGGCGCCGCTGCTGCGGCTGCTGAGACCCTCAAGCGGCGCAAATACTGTAACCTTATAGGTAACTACAGTTTTGAGCCGTTTGGGGTCGAAACGCTCGGGTCATGGGGCCCGAGTGCGCGTCTACTTTTTAAGGAAATTTCTCGCCGACTGGTCGAGTCTTCACGTGACCAGAGGGCTAGCTCGTTTTTTGGCCAAAGAATTAGCATTGCCATTCAACGTGGCAATGCTGCCAGTCTTCTGGGCACGTTTCCGGATGACATCGATGCGGACGAGTACTTCGACGCCTAAGTGTCCTTTTGTTTTGTATTTATTTGTAGTATTTAGTTAGTTAGTTATTTACTTTAGTACCTAGTGTATATAGTGTTAACTTGTATAATGTTTATAAACCACAAAAATAAAACTACCGCAAGTAAAAAAAAAATACATTAAAAAAAAAAACAAATAAAAATTATAAAGTGCGTTGTAAGAAATTAGTAGGAAAGTGCGCCTTGCGACAAAGACATTGTTTATATGATAATAGATGCAATATCAATTATTATGTGACCTTAAAATACCGTCGATTGTGTGTGTTTCCTTAGGTAAGGTACTGTCAACGTTACTCGGTAAGCATCACCATACATAAATAATTCGGTTTATCCCCGAACAATGTATGAATGCCATTGATATTCCATGTTGACAGCCAGTACCTACCTATGCCAAAGTCCCTAGGAAAAAAAAATACCCATGATTCAAACTTTGATAGACTTTTGAAGGTTTTGTAACCGCATTTTTTTGTCGCTTACCTAATTAAATAACAAAGTTATCTTAATGTTATTTTACTGATGTTTTGCCAGCAGTCAATCTATACTTATAATAAAGCTGAAGAGTTTGTTTTTTTGTATGTTTGAACGCGCTAATCTCTGGAACTACCGGTCGTCGGTAGTTTCAGATTTGAAAAAAAAAAGTCGGATTTGAAAAAATATTTTTGTATTTGATAGCCCAATTCTCGAGAAAGGCTATTTATCATCACGCTACGACCTTTAGGAGCCGAGCAAAATGAAAAAAGTCAGAAGAACGCTAAGCGAGCACGAAGTAGCTAATAGTGCAGCGGGCAGGCAATGCGATGCGACGGGGTGAGTCGGGGGCGTGAGAAATTTCACGCGGACGAAGTCGTGGGCAGTAGCTAGTTATTCTATAAAAGCCGTGTGCACGATGGGATTTCCCATACGCAAAAATTACTATATTTCATACAAAATTTTCATCTCCTATTTTCAGAAATCCTTGCTTATATAATTATAAAAGGAACTCTTGCGCAAAAAATCATGTTTCTAGACCCAGCGGTTTAGGCTGTGCGTTATCTGTTCTTGAATTTAGGATTTTTATTAAGTAGGTAAATACTTAAAAATAAATCAATCAAATATAAATTGAAAAAATTCAATTAAGTAATTTTAAAGTGAAAAATAAAAAAGCCTTAATTTTCGGGAACCCAATCAATCTACCCAGCCTTTTCCCAACTATATTGGGATCGGCTTATTTTACATGAGCGAATGCCTAACTAACCTCTATAACCCAGTAACTGGGTAATACGTATCGTATTACCCAGTTACTGGGTTATGGAGGTTAGACTGGTTGTAAGACTGTCGGGCTTCTGACGACCCGTAACGACTGTCAAAGATCCACGAATGACAGCCGGGACCAACGGCTTAACAGTTTCACTGCCAGCCAGATTGTGAGGGTCGAGTGCCAGATGCCGAACTGTTTTTTTGTTTTTATTTAGCTTCTTTGACACCAGTTAAAAGGATTAAAAAAATATTAAATACATGTAATTATTATTTTCGTAAATAAAACAATAAAAAGAAATACCGCACCTGCGCGGGCCCGGCACTGCGGATGGAAAATCCATACGTAGTGCCGAGCCCGCGCCAGTGCGTGGTTAGGTATTTAGTGTTAGTATTATTTATTATAAAACCAAATTAAAATTTTCAAGAAGTGCAATCACTAATATGAGTTATTAGGAACTAAAATGATACCGTGAATTAGTATAAGTAACAATATTAAGATAAACTACCATAATAATAAACAATTTTTGGCTTCAATTATAATTTTTGGCATGAAATCAAATATAATCAACCGATATCAAATTATCATGTTTTCAAATTGAAGAATGATATACTTCAAAACATTCAACACATAATCCAGGTTTTTCCATACAAGTAATGCAATGCCAAATAGTGTCTGTACGTTTTTTTTCTTTCGTGCATTGGCGGCATTGCTTACGTTTCAATTTTCCTTTTGCATTTCTTTCCGTAATCTTACTGATTTTGTGCGGCATAGGAACTTGTCTTCTCACAGTTCCTGGATTTGTGGTGATATGTTTGTCTGGTAGCAACGCGCTTATCACTGATAAGCGGTAATCGTATAATGTCATTTTAGGTTGACCAGAGTATTTATTATATATTTTGAATGAATTTATCAGTAGCAACTGGAATGTGTGAATAGCAACCTTTAGGTACCAGCGCAGAGTTTTCCTTTCACACGGGTAAAATGCTAACAGCTGATCTTGCCGGTCCACTCCAGACATAAATTCATTATATTTGGCTATTGCCTCGCGTTTCTGAGCGACTTGTCCACGTTTATTAGTTACTGAAACCATTTTATCTTCAAACTCTGAAGTAATGTAGGTAACAGGTCGTTTATCCTTCCATTTTCCTATGTGAACCCCTTCGCAGTATCTAGAAATGTTTTCTCCTTTCTTCAGATTCTTTTGAACGACCTCTCGAGGATTTTGTTTCAAATTAATGCGTAATGTTCCAGTGCAGTACGTATTATTATCGAGAAGTTTTTTCGCTAAACCAAAACTGTTATAGAAATTGTCCATGTATAGTGCATGGCCATTGCCAAGCTTTTCATTCATGAGCTGCATCACTACTTTCTCAGCGTGACCTTTTCCAGAAACCTCGTGGTCATGACCGCCTGCGTACACACGGAATTTCAAAATCAAACCGTCAGGTTCAGTGAGCATATATAATTTGACCCCATATTTGTGGCGTTTATTTTTTATAAATTGGCGGAACTTTAGTCGACCTCTCCATAATATCATGCTCTCATCTAAAGATAATTCTTTCGCCGGGTAATAACATTCGTTCATTTTCGTATTGAAATAGTCGATGACACTGCGAACTTTTAGAACTGGGTCGCCATTATCTACTTCAGACGTAAAATGGAGACATCGCATAATTAGTAGGAATCTATTCCGACCCATCTGTTCAGCGAAAATTGGTATGGAAAATAACCTGCCTGTTTTCCAATAATCCTGAAGGCGACTAAGCTGAATAGTGCCCATATGAAATAGTAGACCCAAAAAAACTCTCAACTCGGAAACAGTTAGTTCCTTCCATGCCGATATTCTAGATCTTTGTGACACTCCAGCTGATAATTTGACCGCTTGTTTGTTAGTTTCATCACAAATCATTGTAAGAAAATCTTCACTAAAGAAGTAGTCGAAATAATCAATAGGTCTTATCCCAGGATTAGCGTAAAATTCGTTGAGTCGCGTAAAAGAAAAGTTTTTCATTTCGCCTACCATATTCCACTCGGATGTCGAGCCTTCAACTGATGGTCTGATCGAGGACATAATAATATCTTCTTGGGATAGATTGAGTTGGTCTGCTGAAGTATCGGGCGTCGATTGTGGTGGGGCTGAATGTGGCCTTCTGATCGGTGAATTTGATTCTATATTTATGGCAGATACGCGGGAAAATGTTAGCTGCTCGTCGTTGCCATCCTCTGAAGATTGGTCCTCTTCCTCACTTCCAGGGTCAAATTCGTCGCTCGATTCAAGATCAGCAAATAATTCATCTTCGACGTCTGAATCACGTAAATAACTTGTATTACAACGACTTCGTTTAGGCCGCGAAGGGCCTGCCTCATCTGCCATTTTAATCGCTTGTAAAATAAAAACACGTGGCACGATTTAGAAACCGTTAACTTTGTTTGAATCGTAAAAAATTCAAGCGCAGTGCCAACGTAAACACAATACGCCAAACGCAGTGCCGGCGGCACACTGACTCATAGAAAATGTACTGAGCCTAGCCCGCGCCAGCGCGGGGTCGGCCCCTCGCGCTGTGCCCCGCACCCCGCGCCAGCGCGGGCTCGGCAGCGAAGTTGTTAACGTTCTTTCCGAGTCACGGAACATATATATAAAATATATATATATATATATATATATATATATATATATATTATTACATACATTATTATTTTTACATTAATAAATTTATATATATATATATATATATATATATATATATATATATATATATATATATATATATATATATATAAATTTATTAATGTATGTATATGTTGTATATGTATATGGTACACCACGGACTACCTACAGAATTGTCTCTCCTTGTCCCCATACTCCATCCAAAGGTTGTCTGTAAAAGATCGCTTTTAGCGATAAGACCGCCCATTGTGTCACTCGTATGTAAAATTTCAACATTGTAAAATTGTAACCAGTAATTTAAATGGTGTGCATAATAAAGAGTATTCTATTCTATTCTATTCTATTCTATTCACGGAGGAGTCTCGGTATGTAAAGATGGTCACCTATCCACGGACCAGCCCCGGCAAGCGTAGCTTTACCTGATGGGTCGACCTGTGTGGGTGTCATTACTTAGCCACGAGCTCCTCCTCAGCCACGAGCGAACAATGAATACTTACAATACTTAATAGGTTTTCTAAAATTATATAACATTCCCGTAATTAACGCACAACCTCTTAAGGGATCATTGTACTCATCATTATGGACAACTTTTAATATGGGACCAAACCTGAAATCGCGAAAAAAAATCAGCTGTTCCGTACATTTTGACGAGTTAAGCGAACATACATATTATAGGGAATAGCTGATTTATTTTCGTGATTTCAAGTTTGGTCCCATACTAAAAGTTGTTCATAATGATGAGTACAATGACCCCTTTTCCCGCTCAACGAAGTGAAGTTAGATGTTGCAGACAACTAGAGAGTTTATAATTATATTAAATATTATTAATATAATAACCAATATTATAAATGCGAAAGTAAGTTTATTTGTTTGTTACCTTTTCACGCCTAAACCACTGAACTGATCATCCTGAAATTCAGGTATACAAAAATGGACAAAGGGTACCCTTCATCCCGAAAAAAAGTACTGTAGTGCTATTCTGTAAATATCTCACCGTGAAAACATGAGTGAAGTGATCTTAAAGTGAGCTGTCAATAGTGTCAACCTCTAGCATCAGGTGGAACGACGGCTCACTTCACGCTCACTTCACCTGAGTTATCACGGTGAGATGTTTACAGAATAGCACTACTGTTCCCAAGGAAAACAACAGTAAAGTTCTTATGATAATAGATGGCGCCACGTATCTTTCGAATCATGATTGAATTATATATGTATATATACGTTCCCGTGCGTTATTTTCCGACATTCACGCGGACGCAGCCGCGGGCAAAAGCTAATAAAAAAAAAGGTATTAGTGACAAGTGTATGTGCAGTTAGAGATAAAAAAATACTTTCTCGTCTTGATAATTATTGCAATTGCAGCTCAATTTTAGTGTTAAGTTTTATTGTAAAGTGACGTGAATCAAGTTTGATTCAATTATAATTAGAAAGTCAACATCGAAGTGGTAATTAAATTACTACGGACGACATTAATCATTCTCTTACAGTCGAATCAGTCTGAAATTTTCTAATGTATTTATAGATATTTCTAGAGCTTGGAGTAACTTGACTCCCAGGTTAAGCTTCCTACTATCCAGCATAGTTCAGCTACTTACACACGGTGACTGGTAATTAGTGACCGATTCTTAAGGCAAGTAGTGCTGCCAACTTGCGCCACCATTGCGAAAAAAATAATATGTCTGGAGATATGGAACATTTTGAAATTTCCTATGCTCACATTTTTAGTTAGATGAGGTAGGTCAGGTGAGGTCAAAAAAATCAACACTAAACCTCCTAGATTGGAAGCCTTAGCAGTTAACGCCAGAAACCTCCTCCAGACTTATTTTTTTTTTGTCATGGTGTCGCTAGTTCGTAACACTACTCGCCTTAAACACATGATTATACTCATGGTAACAAACAACTATTACTACGGGACCAAACGTAAAATCGAGGAAAAAAATCAACTGTTCCCTACATTTATGTTCGCGGAACTCGTCAAAATGTACGAACAGCTGATTTTTTTTCGCGATTTCAGTTTTAGTCCCATGGTAAAAGTTGCTTGTATGTCTTTAAAGTTTCGGTCAGTAATTACCAGTCACCCTATATGAATAAATAAGTCGATTATACTGCAATATAGTTTACGATCAACCGCACCTCAGTAGTCCTCCCCCCTACTTATTCCTTTACTGCTGCTACGAAGTAATAATATCCTCCCGACCGATTTCGGTCACGGTGGCCGATCTCAACGGTTATTAGCTACGTAAGTGCGCAGGAGATGTTATAATGCACAAGAGTGTATGCAAACACAGGTGCACTCTCTTTTCCTTTACTCTCACAGTCCTATGGGACGGCAACCCGACACGAGAGGGGAGAGATCAGGCGCAGGACCAAAGGTTTTTACGTGCTTTCCGAGGCACGGGGGTATCACACCGCCAACTTCCAAACTCCGGGCGTTAACTAAGAAATTCCTAATGGAAAATGACTAATAATACTTTGCCCGACCTGGTAATTGAACCCAAGACCTCATGTTCAGCAGTAGCGCTTACGACCAATAGACTTGTAAACCGTCACGTTATCATCCTAACTACTTCGTTCTCTGTGCGGACTGCACAGGGATGCAAAAGACAAAAAACCGGCCAAGCGCGTGTCGGACCACGCACAATGAAGGGTCCCGTACTTGAAAAGAATTTATCCCAAAAACAAACTTAACATTGTAATCAAAAAAAAAAAAAATTGTGTTTTAAAATTACAAATTAACAATTTTCGGACTCTTTCTTTTACTTGTGCTGTGAGACTTCACTTCTAGCCAAATTTCATGATTCTAGGACAACGGGAAGTTTCCCATAGGTTTTGATTTACTTGCGAGTATCAAAATATGTCGCATAAATGGCCGTATTTTTTCGCTGCATTGACTTAGAAGTTTGTTTTTTTTAGAACTCCAAGGAACCATAGACCTACGTACTTGACATTAATTTCAACTTGATAACTCCACGTGTTCCTGAGAAAAAAGGTATTGATACACTGACAGACAGACAGACAGACGGACAACGGAGTGATCCTATAAGGGTTCCGTTTTTTCCTTTTGAGGTACGGAACCTTTAAAAAATTACCAAAACCAAAATAACTTACTCGGAAAGTCCTGTTTTCAATACAGTGTGTATCAGAGATGTGAGCTCAATTCTAAGGGTGTGGTACAGACCATCAAACTGAACAACTTTCTCCATGGGACCAACATCGTAATCGCGAAAAAATAATCAGCTGTCCCATATATTTGTGTCGAGTAGGTATTGTAGTTTTGTATGGGACAGCTGATACTTTTTGAACACACATTTCTGGAACACGCTGCATAACAGAAGCACTATAGCATTTTATTAAGCACAATATTAAAAGTACAACAATTTATAGCCCATAAAAGTTTTCTCTCTTTTTAAGCTATTGTACAGTGATGTATGTCTTTACGTGTGGTTGGCATATCCACTGCCCCAAGGCTTCGTGCCAGAAACCCATATTAACATGTGCTATTTTCCTGCACTTGCATACACCTACATAGTAAAGCTAGGTATACTTAGGTTCTATCATAAAATTTATTGGAATTTTAATTAGAAGTCTTGAAATAGAAGCAAATCCTAATAAATATAGCATTACATCACGCCTGTTATTCTCCAAAGGGTTAAGCAGAGGTGGGTACCTATCGTGCACCCACATTTGGCCAGTCATGTTAATAGGGGGCAAGCCTATTGCCATCAACCGGGCACAAATCCAGAATCCGGACTGCTACTGACAAATTCTTGATAGAAAACCCCAAATACACTTCGCTCAACCTAGGAATTGAACCCACGACCTCATGCTCAATAGAAGTGCTTACGACCACTAGACCAAACACAAACACCTTAAAATCATAATCAGCCTATAATGTTCCCGAAATGTTAAAACTGAAGATATGCCAGCCATATAATAGGTCTTTACCTATGAAATTGCCGTTTTGTATGAAAAAATTTAAACGAATTTTTTTCATGCATTTTTTATTTGTATTAATCGAAGTAATCACCCATGCAATCAATGCATCTTTGCCAACGCAGTGGCAGTTTATTGATGCCCTTCTTAAAGAAATCAGCTGGACGGGAGGCAACAAATTCTTCAAAGGCATTTTGTACTGCCTCTCGGGTATTGAATTTTTAACCTAATAATTTATGTGGGGTAGGTACACAACTACAAAGTGAAAAATAAAATCTTTTTTACAAAAAAATGCAGCCGACTTCCAAAACCAACACTACAAAGTGAAAAATAACTTTAATTTCGGAAGTTGGTGTCTGGTTAAATGTATTTTCGTTTTTTGCCACCGACTTCCGAATTTCCGAATTAAAGTTATTTTTCACTTTGTAGTGTTGGTTTTGGAAGTCGGCTGCATTTTTTTGTAAAAAAGTTTTTATTTTTCACTTTTTAGTTGTGTACCTACCCCACATAAATTCTAATACTACACTACCTGCAAAAGAAACTAGAACATCATCCATACAATAAGGGGAAAAAATACGTATTATTGAAACTAACTCAAAAACCATCCGAGCAAAGTTATTCAATTTTATATGGGACCAATTTTCAGGTATACCCTCTCGAATAAAACAAAAATTTTTCAAGTCTGACGACTCTTTAAAAATTTATGCGTGGACTTTACATAAAAAAAAAATAAGAAACATACTTGCCGAAATGAGAACTTCCTCTTTTTTTTTCGTCGGTTAAAAAACTAAATGATTACTTGGCCGTTTTAGTTGTAAGCATCAGAAAAACAACTACCTACCTGTCATAAAATTTAATATGATTAAATTCATATTTAACTTTAACTTAAACAATTTTAAACCAATAAAACACAAGAATTTACCGACATTTTTTTTTCTTACATTCTTTTCTTTTACATTTTGCTTCTTTCAAAATCAAAAATTTTTGCTAATATAACCGAAAATGTTTTAAAAAAGAAAACACTACTCGATGTAATTTTAACTCATTATAAACCTACAAAATCACATAACTTTTCCATTAAATAATGGTGCAGTTCTTAAATACGTAGAACTGGACACATGTAAACAAACTTCCCTAACTAATTTTCAATAATTTCCCACTAACGTGACGTAAAACCAATTTTAGATTAATTAAATATGTAAAAACTTCCAAAAACAATAACATTTCTCCGTAAAATTTCAATAGAAATACCTAATGATATAATGCCTGTGGTTTTGTTACGGTGTTTTCAGGCTAATGTATCTAAACACCGCAATAAATACATAATTTCGAAGGAAACCACAAGAAACCCGCTTATAGCTTTAGTAAACAATAGGATTAACGTCACTATGGGCGGGTTTATAGGCGGGACATAGGCCATGGGCATTAGGATACCTATATTTAACAATATGAGAAGCATCACCTTTTCAAACGATTAAAAAAAACCGGCCAAGTGCGTGTCGGACCACGCACAATAAATGGTTCCGTAGTTGAAAACAAATTATCCGAAAAAAAAATTATAAGTGATAAAATTACAAATTAAAAATTTTCCTCGTTTTTCCTTTACTTGTGCTGTAAGACCTTGCTTCTTGCCAAATTTCATGATTCTAGGACAACGGTAAGGACCCTATAGGTTTTGATTTACTTGCGAGTATCAAAATATGTCGCATAAATGGCCATATTTTTTTATTGCGTTGACTTGGAAGCTTGATTTTTTAGGACTCCAAGGGACCACAGACTTACGTATTTGATATTAATTTCGACTTGATACCTCCACGCGTTCCTGAGAAAAAGGGTCTCGACTGATAGACAGACAGACGGACAACCGTTTTTTTCCTATTGAGGTGCGGAACCCTAAAAAAGGATTGGGTACAATATATATAACATAATCAGCCTATAACGTTCCCACTACTGGGACACAGGCCTCCTTTCTGTGAAAGGGAGTGGGCCGTAATCAACCACGCGGGCCCACACTGCAACACTGCATCTACTGCGTTCTACTGTACTGTAGGACACTTGGCTACACGTGGTGATGCTAGGTGGAGCAGAACCCTAACGGAATGGTTTCTGAGAAACGGTAGAAGAAGCGTTGGCAGACCAATGGCCAGGTGGGTGGATGACTTACAGAAGATCGCGGGGAAGATCTGTATGAGACTCACACAGACCAGGGAAGCATAGCACTAATGGGAGGAGGTATATGCTTCAGCAGCGGGTGGAACAAGGCTGCCAATGATGATGCTGATGATGATGACGAACACTGCATCTGCACCAAAACTTTTCTTGCAAAAGCTTTAATAACAAAGACCATCCCGCACTACTCCACATTTAAAAACAATAATTTGCGAACACTTTTAACAACATTCTATATTCAAACTAGCAAGTACAGACCTACACAGTCACAAAACAAAATAGTAAAAAGTGTAAATGCGTCGCGCGCGCAGGTGGGCAGTTCGCGCATGCGCGGTGTGACGCGACGCTTTCTTGCGCTAACCCACTTTTAGCGCACGGTAAGACTGAGTCGCTTAGCTTAGCGACCTTATTTTTTATGAATTTATAAAAAGGTACTATGTATTTTTTAAAGGGCCAACTTTTTCTGCTACAATTTTGAAAAATCTGTTTTTCTTTAGACGCCTAAAAAACCAGCGGTGCTGTAGTTTAATAAAAACATATGTAAGTACTTAATTAAGTATTATGTCCATACTTTGTGTACTAACTTGGGACAAATAATAGTCCTGACGGCCCAGATAATGTAACATTCGATTAGCGATGACGCTACTAGAAATGCCAAAAAAGACAATAAATGTATGGGGTTGACATAAGCTATCGAAATGTCACGTGATCATGTCAATGTCACTTTGAAGCTGTAGCGATTGTAGCAATAGAATTGCTCCGAAGCGAGTGACATTTGTCTAGGTCCTCTAATTACAGGAATTAAAACTGCAATCACTGCGCCTTTTCTACATATCTCTTGCGCATAATATAAAAACAAACACTCAAAGTCAAAGAGTGCTAAATACTGGTCAGGACGTTATTAGGGCCAAAACCACATTCGGTTGTGTTATTATTCGGGGATTCCTCTTTAATTGTAGTATTATTTATATTTTCCTATGGGAATTTTTCATTTCGTATGAAACTTGATTTAGTATGAAACTTTAACTAATATAATAACAAATGTAATGCATGTATGACCGGAAAACCCAATGATTTAATAAAAGGCATTACATTCATTGTAATTATGGTTTTCCTCAATAAAAAATACCAACCTAATATATCTATTGGGATTGTTCTAATAATTATCATCTTGACCTAGTTTTTGTTTAATATGGCTAAATATAATAGTATAATTCCTAATAATTTGTGTTACAAAACGATTTTTTTTAAGTTCTGATGAAAATGGGGACATTATAATTTTTGTTCATTCATCTTTAACCGAACAAATAAACAGCTTATTTCTATCCAAAAAATTTATCTACCACACTTCCACTCCACAGTTTCCTCTGTCCAAAAATGCATCTAAACAAAGCTAGGTGGCGCATCTTAAGTGACTACTCTGAACTCTCTCCTTAACGCCACCGTCGCTATTACTTGAGCGCTTACGTCAAATCTATATTAGTTATTCTCAGAAGCGAATGATAGTTGCAGTCAACACGACTTTTTTGTCGCAGCGAAAGCTGTCGTCTTCTTTCTATCCTTCATTTCTATTTTTTTTATTAGGTTCTTACTAGCGACCCGCCCCTGCCTCGTACGTGTGCAATAGCGATATGTCAATCATCCAGATTTCTGTACTATACTTAAGTTAAATATTAGGTTGGGGAAAAAGTCTTTTCGCATTATAGTATGTATGAACTTAAAATAAAATCTCTTTGGCTATACTATTTGTATCTGACTGGTTTTGGTATCATTGAAAGTTTAAATTTTAAAGAACATAATTCCAAATTCAAATTTGGAAAATGTGTGATTTTCATTTGTTTTTCGTACTGTCAACATGAGTGAATGTAATGAAGAAATTCGATACATTTTAAAATTTAACTACAAAAAAGGTAAAAATGCAACGCATGCCGCGAAAAAAATTTGCGATGTTTATGGACCCAGTGCAGTGTCTGTGAGAGTAGCACAAATTTGGTTTAAGCGTTTTCAATCCGGAAATTTTGATGTCAAAGATGCACGTCGCTCTGGTCGCCCTATTACGGATAAAATGGATGCCATTTTTGAAAAAGTGGAGCAAGATCGGTATATCAGTAGTTACGACGTAGCTGAAGAACTTGGAATTGACCACAAAACAGTTTTGGCGCATTTGAAAAAAACTGGGTACACAAAAAAGCTCGATATTTGGGTACCTCACGAGCTCACTGAAAGAAACCTAATGAACTGTGTACTCATTTGTGATTCTTTATAACGACGTAATGAAACCGAACCATTTTTGAAGAAGCTGATAACTGGTGATGAAAAGTGGATCACGTACGACAAGAACGTGCGAAAAAGGTCGTGGTCAAAGGCCGGTCAGGCTTCTCAGACTGTGGTGAAACCCGGGTTAACTCGCAACAAGGTGATGCTGTGTGTGTGGTGGGATTGGAAGAGCATTATTCATTATGAGCTGTTACCACCAGGCAGGACCATCGATTCTGAACTCTACTGCGAACAACTGATGAGATTAAAGCAAGAAGTTGAGAGAAAGCGGCCGGAATTAATCAACAGAAGGGTTGTGGTTTTTCATCATGATAACGCTAGACCTCACACATCTTTAGCCACTCAGCAAAAAATAAGAGAGTTTGGCTGGGAGGTGTTAATGCATCCGCCGTATAGTCCTGACCTTGCACCTTCAGATTTCCACCTGTTTCGGTCTCTTCAGAATTCTGTAGTCAGTGTCAGGTTAACATCACGAGAGGACTGCCAAAACCACTTGTCGTGGTATTTTGATCAGAAGTCCCAAAATTTCTATAGCAATGGGATCATGTCCCTACCTACAAGATGGCAAAAAGTTATCGAACAAAATGGTACCTACATACTTTAGATAAATGTAAATAATGTATATTAAAAAATGTTTTGAATTTTCTTAAAAAATGCGAAGAAACTTTTTCCCCAACCTATTATTAATGTATTATATTAAATAAACTTTCCGGAATAGATGCACTGAATGATAGTGATTATTGTGAATCTGCATCAAAATCCATTGTTTAGTTTAAAAGATCTAAGCGGTCACACAGACGGGCACGAAAATAAATTTTATTTTATACTATGTTTGTATACATATAATTATGTGTAGAAGCTATTAGGTAGTAAACAAGCACGCTATCCACCTAGAGACAAATTCTCACAACCACTTATGGACAGTTGCACACAACACAGAGTTGCAACCTTTTATACATAACGCACGTCAGCATTTATTCACATTATCAAAAGATGTAAAGCTTAGCTTTTTCATACAATATGTTCTAAAAAAAACAAATTCTTTCTGAAAATATGGTTCCCAGAAATCACAGAGTTTAACATCTTAGTAACATTATAACAAAATTACCTTAAATTTACATTAAGTTCTGTTTCACCAACGAAACCAGGTTGTTGGTTTATATCTTTTATCTCTAGAAAGTTACTGTAAGCAAAGATTTAATATGAAATTACATCTAACATGGTTCAAGACATTCTCGTAACTGGTCATCTATTTATTTGTAAACAAACTACTAAAACTATTTTCACGATTCTGATCTTTGACATGTTAAATCATTGCCATTCAAATCAATCTATTGAAAAGTTAATAAAGTGTTTAAACACAAGTAGTTCTGTATCACTCACTCACTGTGACTGTGGTCACTGCTTAAGAATTGACACCGTAGATTATTACAACAAATCATGGAACGGCCTATGACTCCCACGATCAATAAGTTAACAAAGAAGAATATGTCAGAATCAGACGCTTCAGTTGATCATCGTATTATGTTGTAATTAGCAGACAGGAAGACGCGGAAGCACAACTTCTTGATTTGACATTTTCATACTTTGGTATAATATTTATGAAAGGCGATAGGTCTGCCACAGGGAACTATTAAAGGGCCATTATTACACAACTAAGAAGAGTTGTGCATATGGTAACTTGGGGTGCATTAAAATAGAGCCTTCACGAGTGGTGATACCTACTTTAAATACCTACTCGTTCGGCGTAGGTACTCTGGGTCAGCATGTCAGTCTCTAGGTAAGTAGATACGCAAGCACCAAACTGATTGGCTAATAAGAGAGAATAAAGAGATGGTTAACTTAAAACCATTCTTTTAACACATCGTTTTATGTAATACTAGGTAAATTATCAAAAACCTGATTTAACCATTTGCCTGCAATAAACTAACTACGCAATACTTTCCTAGAAAGTTCAATATGTATCTATTGCTCACGACTTTTTTCTATTGGCAGAGGCAACAAGTTGGCTGCCAGAAGGAACATACATAAATAACAAGCATGACGTATTCCCAGGAGGATTTCTTTTTAAATTTAAATTACTTACTATTGGTTAGACAGACTACACAATAACTACGTTTTACCTGAAGAAAAGCGGTGATTTATGATCAATTAAGGTACCCAGCTCAGGTTCACTTGCACCAAACATCACTAAATGGCCGGATTTCTTTAACGCTAAACATATTAAGGCGGGGATAGCCTAAAAAACGTCGTTTTGTATTGTGTTTTATTCGTAGATAACACGGCTTTAAATTTTGAAAAAAATATATTACTTAGTTCACATTTCGATCTAGATATTTTGGAATACGTAACACGATTACTTGCACTTTACTGCATCCAATTAAATCGCAAAGACAAGTCTAATTATGATCTTTAATCTTATTTCATTTGAGTTACATTAGGCTTAGAACAATCAAACTTGTACCATAATAAAGGTCGTAAAAAAATTGGGCTAGAACGGCCGTCATAATGTGAAATATTAAAATACCTGCAGGCTTAGCCATGTTGACAATCTACAATCGATAACGCTAATAGAAAACTAATCAAATGTATAGGAATGACATCATCTCAACGTTTTGTCACGTGGTCAGAACAAACGAATAGAAAATTCGTAGCCAAGTTTACAACTTAACCGATCGTTCAAAATGATAGAATGAAATGTAATCGTTTCTACAACGTTGATCGCTACATCCCATAGAAATGGTAGCCAAGTTACAGTTTTGACAAGCGCTAACGAAACGATGTCGAAGTTTTTGAACGATAGCTAAGCGATCACCGAGACCCAAGAGTAAACATTAAAAAAATGGCGTCTATTATGATACAGCTGTGAAGTGTTTTGTTTATTTACCATAATTTTGGACTGTTAGTTACCATTTAACATTTAAAATGCATACTTTAAATATGTTGTGGTGCGCTCATAATGAAGAAGTGTGGCTTAGGCGCCAAAAAAGAGACTTAGATCGTCAGTGCATGGAGACAATACGCGAAATGCCTTTACATTTACGTTAGATGGTCTTAAACGCGGTGGGCCTCGGCGGCGAGGCCGGAATGTAGATTTGTGTTTGTGTTTATGGACGGTGCTAGTTTCCCTACTACTTTCCTGGAGGAGGGTGATAGGGTCATCGGGTTCAAATTTTAACAATAGTGTGTAACAATAAAAGGCTATAATAGTATTACAAATAAGTTTATTATTGTTTTTATTAAAACACTGACATTCATAATAATTTGGGAAGTTGGTAAGAAGGAAGGATTTTTCAAGCTATCTATGAATAAACAAATAATACCTAAAATGTAGGTATTGAGTGGATTACAATTCACTCTAATACCTACATTTTAGGTATTATTTGTTACTTTACATAAAAACCAATTACCTACAGTAACTGTAAGTACATAAATATTAATTTCATTCTTACATTTCAAGTCTAAATTAAAATAGGTTGTTTTAATACTACAAAAAGATCAATCATCATACTATTAAGGGGGATGCGCTGTGGTAGCCTGCGAAATTCAATTTTTTTTGGGATTTTTGCAATTTGAAACCATGAAAATCATAAATACATCTCTCCAAGTTATATTTCGCGACGCCGCCGGCGACAGGCTAGCCCGATGCCGACGCCGCTGCGGAGCCCCCCGTGACGTGGACGTGGTAGGCGACGTCGCTGACGGCACTGGCGCGGACGCAGTGCCGGGCACTGGTGGTGGAGGATGGCATGGAAGTTCTCCAGAGGGAGTAGTAGGTGGCAATAAAGAACGGGTGGTAGATGCTGGTGTTGCTAAGAATAAATAATTACAGTCATACATAAAAATGTGCTCAAATTAATTATTATTTAGCCAAAATATTGTACCTTTAAAAAAATAAAATAAAAGCTACCTTGTATATCAGAAGGAATAAAATCCAACATAATTTCATCTGCAGCAGAAATTTGGGACGGTTGGGATGGACAGACAATATGCACAGAATCTCTGGTTGGTGGTGGTAGAGAGTTTTGCTCTGATGATGGTGGGGCCTGGAAAATATGAAGAATTTAAATTAGAAAAATTACACTTGTTTATAAAAGAAAATATAGTAATAAGCAAAAACCACAAGCAAAAAAACTAACATCAAAGCCTCTCTCCTGAATTCCAGCTTGACCAATGACAGCAGTCAAACCCAAAATGCCCAACACTCTCTCTTCTGAAGCAGTGAGAGTTTGTCTGCTGCTTGGACCACCACCAGTACCAGAAGCCTCAACATATTCCCAATGCTTTTTTCTTTGTTTTTGTTTTCCAGTCTGCCCACACCTAAACATATTTGTCTGTTAATTTTTGTCATGCATGGTTTCATCAATCATTTTCTAGTCTATGAAGCAAGCTGATTGTTATATGTACTTCATCTTTTAAAATAAGTACTAAATGTTAATAATAGGAAACCAAAAAATATTTTACAGTGGTTTGTGTGAGAATCTTACTTTTTTCCATTTGTCCAATGGCTTTATTACTCCTCCACCAAGGGAGTTAAGTAACTCTCCCAGTTCCTGCCACAGTCGGTCAGCTTTTATTCGGCCTTGGGGACCTTGCTGGGGCCTTGTTAAATCGCCATGACTAAAAACAGAAACAAAGGGTTGTTACTATAGTTGGTCAGTGGGTCGTCTTAGGGTTAAGTAGAGTCAAACACAGTTTATTTTGTTTTTCTTACGTATTAGTTCATGTCGCGTATCACATCATTGTTTATGTTTCACACTCAAGTGCCCGAGTTTGATAGATTTTCAAATAACAAAGGAAGATATTTACGAAATAACTATTAATTTACGTACCTTTCCATGAATTCCAATAATGCTGCGGACTGTTCTGGGCTTGCTCGAGATCTAGATTCCATCCTATAAAAGTTATCACTTCATTTATGGTACCTTTCATTAATATACAGAATCATATCACATTTCGAGACACAGTAATGTCTAAAATTACATTCCACACTGTGATAAACCAATTATAAGAAGAGCTTTACCTAATAAGGTAAATAAATTTGGTAATTAATTAATTATTATTAATTATTATAGGTTTAAATATGCATGTGTGTAAAACAGTTGAATTTAAACCCTAAGCCTATGTAAATAAAGACGTCACGCGCGCAAAAGCTTTATTGGTTTATTTTTCTCGCTGCATAGGTTTACCAATCGCATCAAGTGTGTAAAACAGTTGAATTTGAACCCTACAAATTAGTTTATAAAGCCGCCTCACGCGCAAATGTTTGTTTTACTGTTTTCAAATCTCAAATAGGTAGATCACCCCGCTGCCACAGAATAAATACTGGTACCGCTGTGTTCGTACGGGCGGCGGACGGGTGCGGGTGGTTTTATAATGTTTATTAGCCTAGCTAGGTAGGCATTGTACAGTCGACCGAATGACTATCAGTAGTCGACCGCACGTCACGCGTCAGTAGTAAGTGATAACTAAGGATTTAGCTTTTTCATAGTTTTCGACTAAGGCCGATAGTGAGGCCAAAATGTAAATCCAAGATGGCGGCTGCGAAAATTTTCAAATTTTTCGTCATGGGTGTCGTTACCTTGGCTTTTGAGGTCGCTGAAAAGTCGCTCCAGGGTAATCCAGATAACGGTAAATGATCTGGAAGCTGAACTTAACAAAAAAATATGGACGTCAATAAAGTCAAAATTCGCTTGACACCATAGAAAGTGTCTAGATCATTATGCACATCATTTCTAAGGTCTCAAGCTAATTTCGACCTTATTGACATTTTACAACCCCTTGGTTTTTTTGATCCAGGATACTCGGTAAACGATCTGGAAGCTAAATTTAACAAAAAAACTTAAATGTCAGTAAGGTCGAAATTAGCTTGACACCATAGAAAGTGTCTAGATTACTATGCACATCATTTCTAAGGTCTCAAACTAATTTCGACCTTATTGACATTCATGTTTTTTAATAAAACTCATAAAGAACTTCGTTCCAAAAATTACGCTGTATCATCATTGTTATGTAGCTGGACATCACTAACAGCACAATACAGTCGGTGGTGTCGTGGGGAATAGTAGTTTCTGTCATTCCCGACGACACCAGCAGTGGTATCGTTTTCAGTGGTGTCGCTGTGGTGGGGAATGAACGGAAAGTAGAATGGCGCGCGGCGCGTAGTTTTGAATCGTACGGGTATTTATGATCTTCGTGTCAGTCAGATTTTAAATCCACCTTATTCACAAAAATAAATAAGTATACTTATTTTTATTTATTTTAACTGTTCAAGTTTACAATGCTTATCTAATTTATATAAAACTTTATAAAATACTTACTAGAAAAATAAAATAAAATAAATTTATACTAATCAATTCAAGTTTATCTACTGCATTGCTCTATTCTGTGACGCAACTTAGTACCTACTCGAGTTCGTGAACTCATGAGCGGTGCGCTTGGCGCGCGCGTCTCCCGCGCATCGTAATTTATTACGTATCGCTACTCCTTGCGGGGGCTGCGGTAACGTTAAACACCTACGGCGCTTGGGTTATCCTCGCCTGAAATCCTCATTCTGTCTCAGTCATCTTCAAACGATTGACGGAAATAGAACGATGTTTTAAAAACGTTTAGCGGTAAGTACCTAAATGTTTTTAGCTATTTGCGGTGTAAGTGGGCCTAAGTTTCAAAACCCACCCTTGAAGTTTAATGCTTTATTCTTTGTCGTCTAGGTACAAGCTACGTAAATCTATACACTAATCTCACTTATCATTCATCACACTGACTCATATTCTGACAATACCACACAGGTAGGCGTAAAACTTAATTTTGTTATACCTACCTACTTTTTTTTTTTTTTTGTTATTTTTCTTTTGGTATTTTAATATTTTTTTGTTGTTGTTTTGTTGCATGCATCCCTTACTTTTATTGTATTAATTAAGCATATATAATGAGAGAGCGCCTTGACTTCCATAATACAAGTCCTACTTAGTTTGGAAGTCAAGAGTTCATTTCCGTGTACGTTTTTTAATATGCAATAAACTTTTTTTTTTTTTTTTTTATTATAACTATACAAATAAATTAAATTGCAGTGTCTGTTTTTAATGTCAAAATAACAGCTTTTTACTAAAAGTACACACACTTATTCAAATGAATAAAAAAGAAGTTTATGTTTGTTTTACTTTAACTCACACAATAACTTTTACTTGTTGACATATTTAAGAATGTTTTTATATATGTGAGCACCATGTATCTATCACATACTTAATTAATTATGCTTAATTTTTTTTATTCTAGGTGAATCGTCATAAAAAATTAAATAATTAAAAAAAAAAACGGCCAAGTGCGAGTCGAACTCGCGCACGAAGGGTTCCGTACCATTATCTATATAAACGGCAAAAAATCACGTTTGTTGTATGGGAGCCCCCTTAAATATTTATTTTATTCTGTTTTTTAGTATTTGTTGTTATAACGGCAACAGAAGTACATCATCTGTGAAAATTTCAACTGTCTAACTATCACGTTCCATGAGATACAGCCTGGTGATAGACGGACAGAGAGACGAACAGAGAAATTAATGTATACAAAATATTGTAAAACAATTTTAAAAGAGTAACGGTGGAGTTTCTTGCGCATTCTCCGTACGAAACTATCTTTTGGAAGAGGCGACTAGAATCAATTCCATGGTTTTGTAAATTTTGACGTTCAAAGGCGCCTTTTATGTGCTTATTTGAAATAAATGATTTGACTTTGACTATTGTTATGTCAAAATAACAGCGCTTTACTAAATGCATTTGAAAGTATTTTGTAAACAAAAAACATTTTATTTTTTATTTTTATCCGTCTGTCTGTCTGTTTGTTCCGGCTAATCTCCAAAACGGCTGAAACGATTTTGACGCGACTTTCACTGAAATATAGTTGATGTTATAAGGAGTAACTTCGGCTACTTTTATTTTAGAAAAACATTTAGGGTCCTCGCGGGCGAAGCCACGGGCAGCAGCTAGTAATAAATAATAATTATAAGTTTATTTGGAACAGCTTAGGTTTGCATTCAGCAAAAACACAAACGTAAATATCAGCCAGTCAGAAAAGATGAGCCCGTCTTCCGATCCAGCTGGTCCCCTGCTGTGTCCCCCCCCCCCCCCAGCGATGCCCTAAGCCGAGGCCCGTACCCCTCAGGGGATGCCTTTAGCGAGTAGTCGCTTAGTTTATAAGTTTTATGCCCTGACTGGAGGCCTTAGGTTAAGGTTAAGGTTAAAAAAAAAAAATGAGCCCGTCTCCAAAGTTAGTAATGTGACACTACACTGCCCAAGGTGCAACGGTCGTAGGTCCTACTTAGATAAGTATCACCATTTTAAGAACATATAAAACATGATGAATTCCTAAAATAATAAAGCCAAGTTATTCAAGCCAGCGGCTACACTCTAGCATAATCAGCCTATAATGTTCCCACTGCTGGGACACAGGCCTCCTCTCGATGAGAGGGAGGGCTACACGTAACTGCTGTCACCTGTCATGTTTAGTATGAACTATCGACAATATAAATAAAGAGGATTATCATAGTTGTAAGTAGCTAAGTACCTATCCCTTAAATTCCGTAGCAGGGCTGATTGTTATTGTTAACACAATTCACTCACAGGCTAGCCATCACAAGTCCTAGTCCAGGGTATACTGCACCATGGCATACAATTTCCCGCCATTCGACTGACAGTTGACATTAGTGACAGATACCTGACAATATGACGTGTGAGGCGAGTGAGACAGTGTTTACATGGTTCTATTAAATAGCTATACATTGCAATGGTGATGTCGAATAGTGGTATTTTTTTGGTCTTGAGGTGACAAGGGCTTGGCCTAAAATCTTTATTAGCCTATTAGCTTAGGAAGCGCAAGCAACATCTGTTAGACGAGGGTGCCCAAGTGCAGGTTTGCAAAAGGGTAATCGGGTACGTATCAAAATCCCGAATTTTAAAATACCAATGGACGAAATCCCGAAAATTGAAACGCCGAATGGTTGTTTGGTCGAAAGTTTAAAATCCCGAAAGTTCATTTGCCCGAAAGTTAAAATCCCGAAATTGTCAAAAAATTGAATTGTCAAATTGTTGAAATTCTGTGTAAAGGGTTTAAAGTAACCTTACCAAATCTAACCTCGGATGCCCTTCGCTCGCTCTTGTCTCCTATGTTGACGAAGCCCCGCTTCGCGGGGCTCTGTATGAAGGGTTTAAAGTAACCTAACCAAACCTTACCTCGGGGTGCCCATCTATGAGTAATCGCGGGAACTACGTCGCCGCTCTTTGGGATTTCATCCATTCGGGATTTCGTCCTTTCGGGCATTTCAACATCGGTATTTTGTGTTTCGATATAACGACTATCGATATTTAAAACTTTCGGTATTTTGAATGTCGGTGCTATGGACGTCGGTATTTCAATCATGGGTATTATGAACTTTCGGGATTTTGATACGTACCCGGGTAACCACATACATACGCCTGATTTCCCCGAAGGTTTAGGCGGCGGAGGTGACACCCACATTTAGCCAGTTATGTTTAAGTCCCATGTTATAGGGGGCGAGACTATTGCCATCAACCAGACACAAATCCAGACTCCGAGCTGCCTCAGGAAGTGTCATCAATCCCAAACTCCTAGGAGTTAACGAACTGTGCTTTGCGAACTTTGTTTCGAAAATATTGAGTGAGTTGTTTTGTTTAGTTGCGAAATAAACAAAGTTCGCCTCCTATTAGGCACATACATAGAATCCTAAAAAAGTCGGTTTCTAAACTCTGCCGAAAAAACTCGCGAGAGGTCATTGTCGTGTGTATTATAGCCGAAAGTTACGTCTGCTTCGCAGTTTCAGCGAATTTATATAGACATTAGCGAAAGACTTTAACAAGAGCGCTCTTGGAGCTTTGTACATGATGCATACAGCTCTAAAACAGCCGCCCTACGTGAAATTATTCTCACGTGAACGCAGTACAAATTCCGCACGTGACAAATAAATTATACTACCCACATAAAAAATATGTAAATATACGAAAAAAAGACGTGGTGAATCTATCGTAATTGTAAAATGGAGGGTATCAGAACATTGCGCAGGCGTGGGGACACGGAGTGCATAGCTAAGCGGGTGCATTACTATTACTTGCGCGTACGCACTGCGGTGAAAACTCACCGCCTATTTACCGCCACGCTAATAGCTACCGAAATATATAACGTATTGACATCTTGTTTACCCTATTATCTTGCTACTGTGGTTTGCATTAAGGAATAAGTTGGTTTTTATTTTCTTTTTTTTTAAGTAATTGATGTACCTACTCAGTGACTATGCATGTATGATGTCATACTGGCGAACCACTTTAGGTGCACACAGCTTTTATTAATGTGAAGACAAGCACGGTGTTTATGAAGCTTTTCCGATTCAGTAGGTACTCGTACATCAATTTCTTTAAAAAAATAAAATAAAAAAATCAACTTATTCCTACCAAGATAATACGCTAAACAAGGTTTTTAGAACCTACATATGTTCTAAATTAACGCTTTGACGGACACCAACGAGACACAGTAGAAGTTGTTTTGTTATTACTGCTATAGCCGTATATATATTGTGTCCTTCAAAGCGTTAACCTACTTGCTGTTTATACTAAGCCAAGAATTTGCACAAGGAAAATCAATTTCCACGTTGCCTTTGCCAAAGCAAAAAAAACGATGACTAACCAATGGTCGCGTTGATATGTAATCATCCAAATTAGCCTAATATTGATAGATGTTCCACTTCCAAGTATGTTGAATATATTCACAAGCTAGATAGAACTCTTTATACAGGGTGTAAGCTGTAAGTATAAACACCTTTTAAGGGGTCACTGTACTCATCATTATGCACAACTTTTATTATAGGACCAAACCTGAAATCGCGAAAAAAATCTGCTCTTCCGTAAATTTATGTTCGATAACCTCGCCAAAATGTAAAGAACAGCAGATTTTTATTTTCGCTATTTCAGGTTTGGTGCCATAGTAAAAGTTGTTCATAATGACGAGTACAATGACCCCTTAAAAGGATACGGGACTTACACTTACACCCTGTAGTACACCATAACAAATAAGAAAAGACTTGAAAGTCATAAGGTATCACAATCTTTTATAGATAACCTTTGGATGAGAGGAGGAGAAACAATGCAGCAGGACGTCCGTAGTGTTAGAATGAAGAACATTTTCACCAGCACCAGCAATTCTCTGGCTGTGGGTTTTTGAGCTGACAATGAAGTCCATGAATCCTCTCTAGGTTTCCAAACATCTTGAGTTACTGCAGGTTTGAAGTAGGAAATAGAATAGACCACGAAGGAAATGATGAGATGAACAGAATGTCTTCCTTAGAAATTGAAAGAAGAAGCATGAGATCACAATAGACGAAAGGAATAGAGGCTTTTGCTCAGAAGTGAGACATTACATATAGGCTGTTACTAATATCATCATCTGCATAGCCTTTTCCCATCTATGTTGGGGTCAGCTTCCAGTCTAACCAGAAGCAGCTGAATACCAGTATTTTACATGAAGTGACTGCCTCCACAACCCAGTTACTTGGTAATATACAGGATGAAATTGAAAACAAGCACCAAATCGAAATGGGAAATTGTACTCATCATTATGAACAACTTTTACTATGGGACCAAACCTGATATCGCGAGAAAAATCAGCTGCTCCCTATATTTTGACGTGTTTGATGTAGATAAATGTAACCTGAAATCAATGATAAACATTTATTTGTATAGAAATATTAGCCAAGACTAAGTTCTAAGGCCACTTAACAATGAAGATATACACGTAATAATTACAAAATAACCGACTTCCAAAAAGAACACTACAAAGTGAAAAATAACTTTAATTTCGGAAGTCGGTGTCTGGTTAAATGTATTTTCGTTTTTTGCCACCGACTTCCGAAATTAAAGTTATTTTTCACTTTGTAGTTGTTTTTGGAAGTCGGTTGTATTTTTTTGTAAAAAAGTTTTTATTTTTCACTTTTTAGTTTTGGTACATACCCCACACAAAATCTAATACCACTACCTGCAAAACAAAAAAAAAACTTTTTTACAAAAAAATACAACCGACTTCCAAAAACCACTACAAAGTGAAAAATAACTTTAATATCGGAAGTCGGTGTCTAGTTAAATGTATTTTCGTTTTTTGCCACCGACTTCCGAAATTAAAGTTATTTTTCACTTTGTAGTGTTGTTTTTGGCTTCCAGTCTAACCGGATGCAGCTGAATACCAGTATTTTACATGGAGCGACTGCCTATCTGACCTCCACAACCCAGTAACTGGGTAATACGATACCCCTTGGTAAGACTGGTTGTCAGACTATCGGGCTTCTGACGACCCGTAACGACTGTCAAAGATCCACGAATGACAGCCGGGACCAACGGCTTAACGTGCTTTCCGAGGCACGGAGGAGTCTCGGTATGTAAAGAATGGTCACCCATCCACTGACCAACCCCGGCAAGCGTAGCTTAACCTGATGGATCGACCCGTGCGGCTGTTATTACTTAGCCACGAGCTCCTCTTTACACAACATAAAAATGCAGATGTTTCTCTGAATTGTGACCGCAATTGTACATTGTCTATTTAAATCTGACATAAACACCTTATACCAATAGTTTTAGCATAAATTAGCAATTAGGGAAACCAAGCATCTCCACTAATTTTACAATTAACACGTTATGGCATTCCAATACTTTTAGTTCAAGTGGGGACACGATAAAGAGGCGCATTTTATAGATTAGAAAACTAGGAACTAGAAACCTAAGTTATACATAGTATAAAGGTACTTGTTTTCTAATAACTGGTATATGTAGGTACACTCATGTGGAAATGTGTTCAAGTTGGTTTAGCTAGCTTATAGATTAATGGCTCCGTTACTTATTGGCTTCGATTAAGCTATGTATACTATGAATGTGGCTTATGTAGAGATGCTCGTGGCTAAGTAATAACAGCCGCACGAGTCGATCGATCAGGTTAAGCTACGCTTGCCGCGGTTGGTCTGTAGATGGGTGATCATCTTTACATACCGAGACCCTTCCGTGCCTCGGAAAGCACGTTAAGCCGTTGGTCCCTGTTGTCATTCGTGTCGTTACGGGTCGTCAGAAGCCCGAAAGTCTGACAACCAGTCTTACCAAGGGGTATCGTATTACCCAGTAACTGGGTTGTGGAGGTCAGATAGGCAGTCGCTTTATATAAAATACTGGTATTCAGCTGCATCCGGTGAGACTGGAAGCCGACCAAAAAATAGTTGGGAAAAGGCTAGGCAGATGATTAAAAATGTGACTATCCTGATGTATCCCAGATATATGGCCGTCCAATCCCACTTCAGCCTAGCAGAGTTGTTGCCCACATCCGTGATTCCAGTTTTGGAGCGTATCGTGGTAAGTACCTATTACGTATTAAGTCAAAGGCGTCACGCAGTGGGACCCAGAAGACGAGCTTCGTCGCCGAGGGAGGCCGAAGAAACGCTGCCGTGATGACTTACAGGCGTTTATAGGGGGCCGGAGAAGACAACACACAGGGAAGTGTGGAAAGCTTGAGGAGGAAACCTTTGCCCAGCAGTGGGACAATACAGGTTAATAAAAAAAATCAGCCAAATGCGAGTCGGTCTCGCGCACGAAGGGTTCCGTACCATTATCTATAAAAACGGCAAAAAATCACGTTTGTGAGCCCCCTTAAATATTTATTTTATTCTCTTTTTTAGTATTGCTGTTATAGCGGCAACAGAAATACATCACCTGTGAAAATTTCAACTGTCTAACTATCAGGGTTCATGTGCCTGGTGACAGACAGACAGACGGACAGTAGCGGAGTCTTAGTAATAGTGTCCTGTTTTACTCTTTGGGTAAGGAACCCCAAAAACGAGCGAGGCTTACAGTAGTAGCATATGATGTGTAACATCTGACACCTCACCTTGGTAGAAATACATTTCATGCAAACTTGCTTTAACAAACAAGGGATGGAAATAAGTTGAGCTGTCAAATTAGGTCCTACTAGAAGTCAAGTAACATTTCAAGTACTACATGCATGTGACCTTGTTTATAAAAACAACAGCAAGAATATCTTTATGTGTACTAATAATAAAGTTGAAGAGTTTGTTTTTTTGACGTTTGAACGCGCTAATCTCCTGGAACTACCAGTCGAATTTGAAAAAATATTTTTGCATTTGATAGCCTAATTCTTGAGAAAGCTATTTAAATCACGCTAGGAGCCTAGAGCCGATCAAAAAGAAAACAAAGTCAGAAAGAACGCTTAGCAAAAACAAAGTAATAGCGTGGGCAGGCGATGCGATGCGGCGAGTTGGGTCGGGGGAACAACAAATTTCACGCGGACGAAGTCGCGGGCAGAAGAATGCCCAAACTAAGAAGTGCTAATTTCATCATCATCGTAATCAACACCAACCCACCCACTCACCCACCACAAACGATACACTTCTTTCTGGAATATTCTATTTTAACTTGGAAAAGTGTTTTTGTGAACCGTAAATGTGTTTTTTTCTGAAATTAAATTATTATTATTATTTCCTTTATTTCATTTATAAACATATTATTTACATTTTTATAAAAACATAAAATAAAAAAAAAACATTTTTTATATCATATATATGTAGGTATATATAATATATCGGGAACAGGGTCCAGGTTATTATTATTATTAATCAGCCTCAATCATCCCACTGTTGAGCATAACCAAGAAGGATTATGTCCAGCGGTGGGTCCTATCAGTGAGTAGGTATACTGATTAATGATGAAACAAATACAATTCTTACATAAAATCAACGTAATTTTGAAGTCAATACTCTCTGCTATTAATCAGATGATACGTACCTATACATTACAATGACTAACATACATCAAGGTATTCCCTGCGATGTCGTAACGTGGCACAGTGTATAGCGTTGGAATGGAACACGTCGACAAAAACACGTGTCGTCTGTATCATGTGCATTTTGTAATTATTACGTCTTTATCTGCATTGTTAAGTGGCCTTAGAACTTAGTCTTGGCTAATATTTATAGACAAATAAATGTTTATTATTGCATCATAGAAGTTTTTCTTTAGCTGTGACAAATAAATACAATCTTCTTTCTTTTCATCCTTTTTTTCTTTCTTTATTTCTTTTAATTATGTCTACTCTCAAAATATTGTCAGAATATATATCCTAGAATCAAAAATTCGAAAACATGTGAGTTCCACCATCGCATTGGGCCCGCGTGGTAGATTATGGCTCACTCCCTCTTACAGAGGAGGCCTGTGTCCCAGCAGTGGAAACGTTATAAGCTGACTAGCTTTTGCCCGCGGCTTCACTCGCGTTAATTTAGAATTTGACAATGAATTCGGGTTGTACTCTACTAGTAATAATATATTCAATCATAATTCGAAGTACACGTGGCGCCATCTATTATCATAAGAATGTTATTGTGGTTTTCCTCTGAAACAGTACCTACTTTTTTCGGGATGAAAGGTACCCTATGTCCGTTTCTGTACACCTGACAACGTATATGCAACATTTCAGCTTAGGCGTGAAAAGATAACAAACAAACAAACAAACTTACTTTCGCTTTTATAATATTAGATAGGAGTACATGCTATATGTATTACGCTGATTCTGAAGTGTGATAGGGGAATCTGGTCTTCATTATCATCTCGCTGATTGGCAAATTTTCTCTGAGCTCTTTCCCCTTATCATAAGCCAAGAGAATGAGTTCAAAATCAAGATATAAAAATATTAACAGTCTCAAGAAATATTGCAATTAACACGACCCTTTGCAAAGATATTGGAGACAGCAGGAAACTAACAATCTTAATTTCATTATCCTATGTTAACGTGGCAGTGAGCAGGGCACATTGCTCGCAGAACAGATGGCTGATGGGGCCGAAAGGTTCTGGAGTGGTGGCCGCGTACCGGAAGATAGCGTTGGAAGGCCTCCCTTAAGATGGACCGATGAACTTGTGAAGGCCGCAGGAATCCGCTGGATGAGAGAACCACAGAACCAGTCGAAGTGGCGGTGCTTGGGGCAGGCCTATATCCAGCAGTTGACGTCTTTCGGCTGAAATGACAATGATAGCTATCAAAATAATAATCAGCAACAGCAAACAATAAAAAATTTCTTCGAAAACGTACCGCTTTTGAAATAAAATCATGCTAGAATAATCCATGGACTTACCTCAAATTTAGGGGGGACTAAGTGACATTGACTTGTATCATTTTAGCATTTCATTGAAGTAGGTATACAAAAATGCCGAAACCAGGGATGAATCATTCAGATTTATTCGAGAAATCGTGAATTCGTGACAGTTTGACGTCACAACGAAGCAAATGACCATTTGTTTATTCACCCTCATGCATGCAATACATATCTTAATAGCAACTACGTTTAGTGGCTTGGATTTTGCCTATCGGAGTCCACTACTGGACATAGGCGTGTCCCAGGCTGCACAACAACACCCTGTCCTCCGTCTTTCGCATCCATTCTATCCCAACCACTTTTTTAAGGTCTTCGGTCCATCTAACTGGGCTGGGGGGGCATCCCACGCTATGCTTGCCGATACGCGGTTTCCACTTAAGGACTCGTCTGCTCCTCCGGCCCTCGGTCCTTCGACAAACATGACCAGCCCACTGCCACTTCAGCTTGCTTACTCTGCAAGCTATGTCGGCAACTCCGGTTTTTTCCTGGATAACTTCATTAAACTAAACTAAAGGAGCTCGTGGCTAAGTAAAACAGCCGCACGGGTCGATCCATCAGGTTAAGCTGCGCTTGCCGGGGTTGGTTCGTGGACGGGTGACCACACCCGTACATACCGTCTGTACATACCGAGACTCCTTCGTGCCTCAGAAAGCACGTTAAACCGTTGGTTCCGGCTGTCATTCGTGGATCTTTGACAGTCGTTACGGGTCGTCAGAAGCCTAAAAGTCTGAGTCTTACCAAGAGGTATTACCCAGTTAGTGGGTTGTGGAGGTCAGATAGGCAGTCGCTCCATGTAAAATACTGGTATTCAGCTGCACCCGGTTAGACTGGAAGCCGACCCCAATACAGTTGGGAAAAGGCTGGGCAGATTGAACTTCATTAAACTAAAAATATATCTTTGATTTTAGATTCTGCTAAACTAAAATAAGCTAAATTGTTGTTTTAAAGTGTGCGCGCAAGTGCTAGTCACCGCTTGAGGTATGTGAGCGGTGAGACGGGGGAGGTAGACAAAGGTGAAGCTAACTCAGTCTGCCAATCTTGTCAATCACGCCCTCCCCCTCTCAGCACTCACAGACACACAGACATCATTTTAGCATAGTTTAGTCCAGAACACAGTCGGCTTCAAAATGTATTCAAATGAACAGCCTAGCTGTATTGTTATTTTATTTAATAACTGCGCCCGCGACTTAGTTTGCGTGGATGTGGGAAAACAACATCCCTATTTGAATCGGATTTTGTTCATAATTACATGGGTTTTATTTTTTTCGCGAGGAAAAATAATGTTTTTTTTTTAAAGTAATTATTTTTTTAAATAAAAGTAGTTACTCCTTAGAATATCAGCTATCTGCCAGTGAAAGTCCCGTTAAAATCAGTCCAGCCATTTCGGAGATTAGCCGATACAAACAGACACGGACAAAAATTGTACCGTATATACTTGGCATTTAGTAAAAAGCTGTTAATTTTATTTATTTGTATAGATATGTTAGATGATCCTCGAGCATCCCGGACACAAACTTAAATCATATTTCAAAACATTCAGAGCAAAAATCCAGTATTGAGACGCAAAATTTTAGGAATTTGTGAATGAGTTCAAGTAAAATGATGTCATCCAACTTCATTAAAAAAAAATCCCGATAACAGTTCCATGATTTATATAATCATAGACTACAGTGTAACTTCGAATACTTGTACAAATGTACAGTCACGGACTAAAAATATTTACCTATATTTGCAGATGGTAAACATTTTTACTCCGCGATCGTTCGTTCAATGCATCTAAGTATAGAATATCTTAAGATTACGTGTATGTCTGTACCCACGGATTGGATATCGTCAGATAAGAAAGCAGTTTTCACTCGCACAGGGAAAAGGAAACGTCGCGACCGACCCGCCTGATGGCTGCCGGCATGTAGGGTGGCTGTGAGACGGAATTATGGTGGGACAAAGTAAACGGACTGAATAAAAAAAATAAAAAATCAAATAAAAATCGAACACCTACTAGTAGTATTTTTTTTAAAAAACCGGTACATTTTTAATTGGTCAACTAAAGAAACTCCGCAGACGCGATGGCTACCTATAGATATCAAAACACGATAATATACAAAATAAAAAGATTTGATGTTTTTTTTTTTTTTGAGAGGTCAACGACCGCTGCTAGTGTTGTTACTTGAAGTATGAGTTGAGAAAAACTGTTTTCTTATGTTTTATTGTGTTTAGATATTGATACTCTTCACGTCTGTAAAGTTTACACAAACAAAAAACAGATTTTTTTAAACTGATATTTCAAGTAATCACACTAATATTATAAAGTTTGTGAGTGTGTGGGTTGTGTGTGTTTGATTGTTTGTTACTTCTTCACGCTCAAACGGCTGGACCGATCTAGGTGAAATTTGGTACTTCCCCTAATAATTTGGCCCTGAATTAACACATAGGCTACTTTTATCCCAGTCTACGCGGATGAAACCGCGGGGCTCAGCTAGTACTTAAATAGCTGCGATCAATCACCCCACAAAGTATCATCAAATTAATTATTTTTATAAAAAAAAAACCCGCACAAATCCACAAACCCGCAATATTTTTGAAAGACCTATCCAACAACACTACACCATGGGGTAGACGAGAAAAAAAAAACATCCCCACTTTACGTGTACAGACGGCACCCTAAAAAAAAATGTTTTTTCATGATTTTATTTTACCACTTTGTCGGCGTGATGAATTTGTATATCCATGCCAAATTATAGCTTTCTAGTACTAAGAGTCTCTGAGCTAAGGAGCGAAGTGATAGACGGCCGGACATAGCGAAACTATAAGGGTTCCTTGTTGACTACGGAACCCTAAAAAGGTAGAGGGAGGTCAAGAGGGCTGATATATTTATAAATCCTCAGTTAAACTTAATACAGATCACACATCGTTGCCCTAGCTAGAATGTGACTTTACTTTTGAACAAAAGCTAGTTCCGCTTCTCTTCAAAAGTAATTCAATGCTTGAGTGATATTGTCAGCCTGTAACATAATAAGGTTGGCAAATGCAATAAACCTCTACAATCTACACATACAGTACCTACAATCTTTCCATCCATTTCTTTTACTTTTGACATAAGCATGCCTATGAAGTTCCTTATTTATTGACACAACCATAGACGAAAAAATGTTATACTTCATGGACGCTGCTTTTACTTTACATTTTTGTTTAAAATAAATTAACAATGTGTTAAATCGATTAAAACTTCTTCATAAATGTAATCGATTGTTATAAAAAATCGAATGGGTAACGCATTAGGACATCACTAACTGATGACTTGAGCTGTCAAAAGTAAAATAAATGCTTGTAAAGATTATAAAACAACAACTTTTCACAGATATTTTCATATTTAATTTTGAAATAGATAGCTCTTTATTATGTAGACCATAAAAACAACAGATATAAATGTAGAGATTTTACTTAAGGTGACACAACGGGCGGTTTTATCGCTAAAAGCGATATACGATAAAACAATAACTTTACTATTAACTGCAAATTATTGTTTAGGAGTTTTAAGAGACTGTTTTCATGGTCCCCCTACTCGAACAGTTTCCCTCCATTTTCTGCACATTTGTCGATATCGTTGTGTACAATAATATGTACCTAAGCGGATCTATCGACATTAATCGAAGGACATCACTACACTAATACATGTAGGGCAACGCTGTAGTATCGACATTTAAAAATTAAATGTTTTCTATACTAATAATAAAGCTGTAGTTGTTTTCTTGTTTGTTTGTATGTTTGAACGCGCTAGACTCTGGAACTGCCAGTCGGATTAGAAAAAATATTTTTGCATTTGATAGCCCAAACCTTGACGAAGGTTATTGGCTATTTAATATCACACCATGACTCTTAGGAGCCGAGCAAAAAGAAAAAAAAAACGAAAGGAACGCTAAGCGAAAGCGAAGTAATAGCGCAGACGGGCGATGCGATATGACGCGGTGGGTCGGGGGAACAATTTTCACGTGGACGAAGTCGCGGGCAGGCTAGTGAAATCTATTTTTGGACTTATTGTGTTTTGATCTTGTAAAATTATTGAATTAGTGTATTTTTTATATTAAGTATCTATTTATAGACCACTAGCTGCGCCCCGCAGTTTCACCCGCGTAAACCAGGATAAAAAGTTGCCTATGTGTTAATCCAGGGTATAAACTATCTATATACCAAGTTTCATCTAAATCAGTCCAGTCGATTGAGCGTGAAAAAGTAACAAACATACAAACACACCCACACACACACTTACAAACTTTCGCCTTTATAATATTAGTGTGATATACCAACCTAGTTGTACCCGAAGATTTCAGTACCAAAAGGTTGTAGGTAGTTGGAAAGTTTCACATTCACTGAATAATAGGTCTTTACCTATGAAATTGCCGTTTTGTATGAAAAAATTTAAACGAATTTTTTTCATGCATTTTTTATTTGTATTAATCGATGTATCACCCATGCAATCAATGCATCTTTGCCAACGCAGTGGCAGTTTATTGATGCCCTTCTTAAAGAAATCAGCTGGACGGGAGGCAACAAATTCTTCAAAGGCATTTTGTACTGTCTCTCGGGTATTGAATTTTTTTCCCGCCAAGAAGTTATCCAAATTCTGGAAAAAGTAGTAGTCTGTAGGCGCAAGGTCTGGTGAGTAGGGCGGATGACTGAGAGCTTCCAACCCCAGTTCTTGCAACTTGGAGACCGTCTGCTGTGCAGTATGAGGTCGCGCGTTGTCGTGCAGGAGCAGCGGAGACGAGCGATTGACCAATGCTGGTTGGAGATGTGCCAGCTTCTCCATCATTGTGTTCAGTTCTTCACAGTACACATCTGAAATAATGCTCACCCCGTTTAGTAAGAAGCTGTGATGAATCACACCGGCGCTAGACCACCAAACAGTGACTATCACTTTTCTAGGGGTAAGTTTTCGTTTAGGGCATTGTTTAGGTGCTGAACCAGGATCCAACCAACTTGCTGAGCGCTTGCGATTATCAAACAGAATCCATTTTTCATCGCAGGTAATAATGCGGTTCAAAATTCCTTCATTTGTGTGTATGTTGAGCAGTGCAAGGCACGTCTCGACGCGTACTTCGCGCTGGCGATCATTGAGTTCGTGGGGCACCCATTTGTCAAGCTTTTTTACCTTGCCAATTTGACGCAAATAGACCAATATTGTTTTGACGCTAACGTCGAAAGCTGCTGCTAATTCAGCCGTAGATTGTGTATCATCAGCTTCCACAATCGCCTTTAATTCGTCATTGTCGACCAAAGTCTTCGGAAGACCGCGAGGTTCATTTTTCAGGTCGAAATTTCCAGAACGGAAGCGAGCAAACCAATAACAAGTGGTGCGTTGGTTTGTAGTGTTAGCTCCGTAAACGTCGTTGATGTTGCGTGCCGCTTGTGCCGCGTTGCTGCCACGACGGTACTCATATTCCATAATTACTCGAATTTTTAACGTATCCATGATGACGAAAAAGATTGAAATGCGATGAAAATGTAACACTAATCAATAAACAAATGACTACTTTTGGAAAAAAAAATCCATGTTTTTAAAATAAAATTAATTTGAAATTAGAATTCTTAGCCAAACAAAAATTATTTTGATTTGAAATGGCCAGTACTGCAGAACGGCAATTTCATAGGTAAAGACCTAATATTACGACTAGGAACTTGTATTTATTTCGTCTTATTCAGTAATATAAGGAAATATCTCGAGACTGCCCCGTTGGCCTTACTGGTCACAAGCACTACTGCTGATCATGAGGTCCTGGGGTCGATTCCCGGGTCGGTCAAAGTGTTATTGGGTTTTTCCATCAGAAATTCCTCAGTAGCAGCCCGGAGTCTGGTTGATGGCAATAGGCTCGCCCCCTTTTACATGGGATTAAACATAATTGGCGAAATGTGGGTGTACTAATAGGTACACCTCTGCCTAACCCAGGGGTGGGCAAATTTTTTTCATTAGGGGCCAGAAAAATTAAAGAAACAGGAGGGGCCAGAAAAGTTTTTCTCTATGCTGTTATAACAAAGAACAAACTGCATTTTGAACAACTAAGGGCTGATTGTTCAATAGGTTGATAACTTTTACCTGAAGAATAAATGTGACAGTTTGACATATTTTCCATACAAAATCTGTCAAACCGCCATATTTATTCCTCTGATAAAAATTATCTGACTATTGAACAATCAGCCCTTAATAAGATAACCGCATTTGACATTTTTAGAAGTCCTCTATTTCCTTTTTTAAATTTCAAACTCGTTCGAATGCACTGCCACGATTTAACCATCTTACTAAGGTCCTGTTTCACCACCTGCGATTAACTTCCTATTAAGGACGCTGTTACAAATGGGTAGTCAAATCATTACTTTTTTACACAAAAGTATGTTTATTAAATAAAATGCTTTGCATTCTTAATATGTTTTATGGCCGAATTGTTGATAGATGTGCATGGTACGATTCTGAACTATAAATATAATTTTAGGTAGGTACAGTTTCTCAAAAAAGGTACCGAAATGATTTTTTTTACTTCGGTCGGCGTCCTTAACTTACTTGACAGATAATTTCATACAAATTCTGTTCCATTTTTGAATTTATTCGGTAAGTAGTGGCTATTCGGACATCGTGAAATAGGCCTTTAGTGTATGGTCACAGATTAATACAGATGGGACACTCCGCAGTTTAGGTATTAAGCTACAAGTACACGGCGGGCTCATCTCACTGGGTCAATTCAGTGAAAAGAAGACAACCCTAACGAGTCAGAAGGTTACATTTCAGACCCACGGTACCCCTGGCCATACCCCCGGTGGTACCGTGGGTTTTTAAAAGTTAAACGGTACCATCGACTACTAGTGTTGTGATGCAACAGCCATGGCTGATAAAACACGGTGTTAACAGTAAATAGGCAATTACTATAATATGTTTATTATTCTAAAATAACTAAAAAGACATTTTGTATAACAAATCATAGCTTTTTTGAAGCTTTTCACTAAACCAACATGTCACACACTACAAAAAAAATGTATAGGTACTACGTAATTAACGCAATTTCTCTAGTCCGTAGCCTACAGATATGACTTTATGTACAATTTGGAGCTGTATGCTCATTATGTAATCATCGTTGACGATTTGATCTTTGCGTCTTTTTTTTGGAATCATCTCCAAAGTGTGAACTTGCTCTAGTACGTGAAGCAATCGCATCAACGTAACCGTGTTTTTATTAATCAGTTTGTTTATTTTTGAGTGGAAGGCTTCTAAAATGTTTGTTGTTCGGTGGCGTTCACCAAACACACTAATTATTTTCGGACTATGGACCTTGAACCAAAACGATTCAAGATATTTTATAAATGCTTCTGGTATGTTATCGGCTTCAGCTTTTATGTAGTCCATACCCTGTTGAATATTGTCTTCAGGAAGAAGCGGCAAGGCACTTGCCAATGCAACGATTCTACGCCCAGATTTCGTTTTTGTGCATCGTAACGACTTGCCTTTCTTCCAAATGTTGCGAGTCCAATGATAATAGCACCCTCGTAATGTAATATCTGGACATACATTCAAAATTGCATTCATCGCACCTTTTTCGTAGTCAGTGTGAACTTTATGTGGACTCCACTCTGGAAGTTGCGATTTTATCATATTGAACAAAATCGTATAACTTTTTTCAGTTCGATCCGACATTAGTGCGAAGATTAAGGGTCTTAATTTAATTGTTTCCACACCACTCCCTATGTCACCGTGAATGTTATATAATTGTGCAAAGGGTTTTGGGCAACAGTAAAAAGTACCATCAAAAAAGTATTCTTTTATATTCGGAATTATTAATCGAGACTCCTTTGAGCAAAAAGCAATGATCCGGGTTTGTTTGTTTCCTTCCTCGCAATAATAATCGGCTAAAATTAAATTATGATATTTAATGGGCACTTCAATTTCTTTCACATTCCGAAATACAGTTTTGGAAACTTGTGCTGACTTGTTTCGCGCATCTTGAAGGAAGTGCTTTACGCTTTCATATCGAGGATATTCCCCATTCACAAAATTCAGTCCAGAATTTTTAAATTCTTTCTTTTTCTCGTCGTATAGTTGTTCGATGGGTTTATCCGAATTAAGCACTCCTTCACGCAGCTTTATCTTTTCTTTTAATATTTCATTACTCAATCCATTTAACTCACAACTATGATCTTTGCTTTTGATAAATATGCAATCCTAAAATGAAACATAGACGTAAGTTACTTAGTACGAAACTCTGAAAACTGGAATAATTATTAAAAAATACATTACAGCATTACCTTTGAAATTTTGACAGTACCACAACATTTACTTTTATTGTATGTAGAACACCGCCATAATGTTGACCCATCTGTGTAAGTCTTGTGTCGATGGTAACGGTAATTACCCCGAAGAAGGGCGGTTCCGCCATTTATTTTAATGTAATCTATTTCCATTGACTTTTCTTTATCTTCCTCTTCCATGGTATTTTCTCACAAGTACAGAAAGAACTCGCAAAATATTAATATTACAATTCCCTTGTTTTTTTAGACATTTGAAAGAAGAAAAATAAGAACACACTTTCAAAAACCCAAGAGGTTGTAAACAGAAGAGGTTTTACTATTTAAACGCAAAACAGGTTTTACCAACTATTTAATAGCAAATATAGGTACTTACTTGCATTCATTATTGGAATATGCATTTTCTATTATTTACCTAATTAACTAGTTATCATGCGAGAGATATATAGGTCAACACATCACTAGGGTCACATACTTGATGGTACCGTTTAACTTTTAAAAACCCACGGTACCACCGGGGGTATGGCCAGGGGTACCGTGGGTCTGAAATGGAAGGTTACGCGATAGAAAGAGAGGCTACTTATAGGTGAATATAACTGTAGGTAATGAAGCGTTGTGCGACCTGAATTGCACTTTAGTGTCGTAGCAAGAGTCGCTTTTTATTTAAATGATTTTGCGAAGTGTCCCATCTGTTTTAATCTGTGGTATGGTAAAGGTCGGAGTAATCAGCATGAACTTCTTTCAAAAACTCTTGGAACTGTCGGTGTACCACCCCAGGATCGAACCGCCATACAGTCGGACGTTGGCCGGAGTTGGCCTGCGGGCCGTACTTTGCCCACTTCTAGCCTAACCCTTTGGGGAATACAGGATCTTATATTACCTACGCATGGAACATTTCGTTTTATTCGGTTATTTATTAATAAGGAAAAGTTAATACAATTAGAAATGGATTTCTACAAAGTATTTTGTTCATAAATGAACATATCAAGTATTTTCATTCATAAACATAAGCAATGTTTGCAAAATTATTATTTAACATTATTAATTAACCATGTATACAGTTAATTAGTCACAAACCAAACATGTTTACTGCTGAAGTATTGATAAAACCCACCGAGCTAAAACCAAGGCGTTTTCCGTGATCGAAATTATAAATATAAACTAAGTATATTACGTCAATTCATTCATATGTGTAACATTGACTTTGATAATTTAAATAAAACACATAGCTTAGGAGGAGGAGCTCGTGGCTAAGTAATAACAGCCGCACGGGTCGATCCATCAGGTTAAGCTACGCTTGCCGGGGTTGGGGTTGGGGCCGGGGGTGACCATCTTTACAAACCCGAGTGCTCCGTGCCTCGGAAAGCACGTTAAGCCGTTGGTCCCGGCTGTCATTCGTGAATCTTTGACAGTCGTTACGGGTCGTCAGAAGCCCGAAAGTCTGACAACCAGTCTTACCAAGGGGTATCGTATTACCCAGTTAATGGGTTGTGGAGGTCAGTTAGGCAGTCGCTCCATGTAAAATACTGGTATTCAGCTGCATCCGGTTAGACTGGAAACCGACCCCAACATAGTTGGGAAAAGGGTAGGCAGATTGAGATAGCTTAGCTTCCTCTCTCATTTCACAGTAGGTAAATCTGTATTCTGTTTATTACTTATACATAAATCAACAAAACATTGAGGAGGAGCAGTGGTGCCCCAGTGGTAAAGGCCGCTACTTACGAGTTGTACGTCGTGGGTTCGATCCCAAGCAGGCGCTTTACTTTGTGTAAATAATTTCACCACCACTGCTCTCAAAACTGTGAAGGAAAACATCCTAGTACCAAGAAGACATACATGTTTTTCAACTACGAGTACAGTGTTAAGGTTGTTCTCATGATAAATTCACCCTTTTTTTTTTTTTTTTTTTTTTTTTGTGGATGGGAAATCATCAAATGACTTCTCCCGCTCTGGGCAGAGGCGGGAGGGCGTGTCAGACTTTTACTGACTAAAACCCACCCATGTTCCTTCAGCTGCCCGCCCTAACTACGGAACCCTTCATTGTGCGTGGTCCGACACGCACTTGTCCGGTTTTTCATATTCCGTACACCTATTCTTCGTAGTTAGTCGTACGATATCTAGTGTCTGACTAAAATTTACTGGAAATAATTTTATTTTTACGATGCCAGCCCAATTACGGGGGGATTACAATTTCCGATTTGGCACCTGTACATCTGTTCGTACGTACGTGCATATATTGCACAGTCACCACATCGCCCCTAACCTAATCCATAATCATATTACTTAAGGCGAGTGTAGCCGCTAACAGGCGGTGCCACCATTGAAAACTTAAAAATAACCATTGAAAACAAACATTTTTTTTTGTCAGATGTTGTAGAGTTTTTTGTATAAAGAAAATCAACACTAAACCTCCTCCGTCTTATTACAAAAAAATGCTTAAGTACTGGTTTAAACCATGACTAAAAGGTCTAGGATTGTTACGGTATTAAAGTTAGTACCAGGATCAAAATGTGTTCCGATTACAAAACGAAGACCATCCGAGGATCAGTTAGTACCATGGTTATAGCAATGAAGGTCCATGCTTTTAAAATAACCACAGATAAGAAACAAAAATAACATTCTTTCATTCGTTCGTACCAAGATCGTACAGTATTTAATTGAAGCAACGTTCCGTTTCTCTAAATATTGATATAATACTTAGTATCACTTGAAATGCTTAAATAATTATTTATCAATACAAAAATAGGTCAAACATTGTTCTTTGTATAAGTTACAATATATTGAACAAGCACAACTTATACTTTTGACGCGCATTTTGTAAACAAGTTGTCATATTTTTTAACACCTCTAGCGTGAAGTGGAGTGATTTAAATACTGCAGGCGGCGCGCGTAATTTGAGAGTTGAAACGAATGTTTTTGTTGCGTTCTATACTTACCTACTAATAAATACCTGAATGCACTTCTTATTAATTGTTTTTAGTAGTACTGTTACTGTTATGAAGTTGGTACTTAAAACATGGATTTTAAATTATTATTAGGTAAGCAATGCTATGTATCATCTTATTTCGACTACTTAACGCGATGTTCTTATTATTATAGGATATATTACGTCAACTTATTGCTCAATCAGCACATATTATAGAAGATAAGTCCACGAAAACATCAGTAAACATGTAGAAAACTAAAGAGTGGAAGAATATACGGATTTGTGAACCTATACTTGTATCTAAAATCTTCGTCACTCAATTCAAAAGGATTCACGCGATAACGTTGTCTGTAAGATCGCCGAGACGTCTCCAGCATATCCAAATCTTCCAAATCCATGAAATCAATCCTATTAATATCCATTTTTAACAATTTGTAAGTAAAACGACACACAACAACGACAACTGACAACGACGCTAACCTCAAATAAATTAGTACCGCAGTTAGTCCAATAGATAAACTAGGGGTCTCTGTGGTTTAACTTTAGTACCATGGATAGTTCATGAACTAGTGATAAACTTCATTTTATAATAACGTTTTATTTAGTCATGGTTTAAACCTAGTAAGAATCCTAGTACTAAATTTAGATCGCGTTTTGTAATAAGACGGTATAGGTCCAAAGTTATAGTAGTAACAGCCGTTTTTGCCGTTATTTATCTCCTGACTTAATATTTTTTTTCTGAATGGTGGCGCTGTTATTGGCTGTACTTGCCTTAACATAACTTACTGTGTTAGAATATAATTGTGTAATTGTTTCACTAAAGCAAATATTCCTTTTCCCAAAAATAGAACGAGCGAGCATTTTCTCAAAAAGTTTTCATTGATATTTAAGTCAGTGGCGCAAATATACAAATAAAAAAGTTGAGAGGTGTCAAGAGACACCCGGATGGAACGAAGTTCCTTTCGATTAATTAGTGAAGGAATTGTATTTTTTTTTTTTTTAAGTTATAATAATATTTTTTTTATTATTAACAAATATAATGTAATATAAACTTAATCTTTCTATAAGAGAGAGAGAGAGACAGACAGAGAAACATGTGCACGTCGCACAGCTTACAATAGCTTACTATAGCAAAAAGTGTCGTTACAACTTTTCGTGAGAATTTTTTCCGTCTAGCCCCCTTTCACAACGCGCGATAAGGAACTTCGTTCCAAAAAACGTGTGCGGTTGGAGGACCCCCGTCAGGAACGAAGTCACTTCCTCTAGTATAATAGAAAAAGAAGTCACATGGACGGGGCATAACGCTTTTTCCTTACGTGACGATGTCTACCAGCCAACTCCTCTCACAGCCGCGTTCAGGAACTTCGTTCCAAAAACCATCATCATCTTCCTAACCTTATCCCATGTTACGTGGGGCTGGCGCAACACGTTTTCTTCTTCCATTCCCCCTGTCAACCCAAAAAATAATGTGGTAGATACCTACTTACCTACAGATCTTTTTTCCCGACATTCCAATTACAGTATAAATAGAGATTTTTCAGAAATATTTAAACTGTGTTTTTTATTTTAATGGCGTAATAAAGGACTAACTTCCATGTTTTTGCAATGCTCCATACAATGTTTTAACAAACAAAATTTTTTAATTTGCTACTTGTTTATGCAAACGGCATTGTTAATTATTTAGCAACGAATTATCTATTGTAATATGGTTAACCTATTTTTAATTTTGTAAAATTATCCTATTTTGATAGTTCTATTTTACTTTACTAAACTCAAAGCATTTATTTCAAATAAACAAATTACAGGCTATTTTGAATTGTCAAGGGGTCGGTCAGTCAGAAAGATGAAGCTAGTTGCCCATTCCAAAGCGTAGTAGGTCCCTATGGAGAAGAACGGGCAAAAACTCCACGGAATTTCTTTTAAATCAAAATATTGTTACAAAATATTAGTTACGTCATTCATGCCATACGCAAAATACGCCCGTATTACCTACATCATTCATGTTGAAATTAACAATTTAAATGGACTACCCATTTAAATTGTTGATTTCAACGTGATTTAAATGCATATCAAAAATTACCAATTTTTGCCAACAGAATACGTACATCACTGTTTACACATCAAAATTTGCATGTGTAAATAAATTAAACTGAACGTCAGGTCGACGGAGCCCGGCGGCGGCGCTCAACCTGGTCCAGGCCATGGTGCGGAGCGAGAGTGCATGGGAGGCCGTCACCTCCTTCTGCGAAGCAGTAAAGCTCGCGAAGGAGGAGCCGGAACGCGCGAGGAAGAGGCAACAGTCGCGCCCTCGCGCCCCTAGCCGCCGCAGGAGACGCCCTGGGCAGCGGGAATCTATTGCCGATTCCCGGCCACCGTAGGCGCGGGCTTGCGGACGACGAGTAATGGGCAGCTCGCCGTCCGGTAAGGACCAGGCCCGGGTCGGCGGCGCGTTGTGTTCTACGTGCGCCTCAAAGAAAAGAAGAGATGAAGAAATGATGAAGATATGTCAGCAGTGACGGGGTCAAATAGGGTCGATGCCACCGGGGTCGCGGATAGTTCGAAAGAGATACTGTGGCCCTGGCACAGGCAACTGAAGGAACACGGGTGGGTTTTAGTCAGTAAAAGTCTGACACGCCCTCCCGCTCTGCCCGGAGCGGGAGAAGTCATTTGATGATTTCCCATCCACAAAAAAAAAAAGGTCCATGGAGCCCCGGAGCTCTTATTTCTGTCTGCAGAGCTTAAAGGAACCTAACCAAACTGAAACTCGGGGTGCACAATAATTATAATTTGTACAAGTTTTGATATTCAATTAGTAGTGCAATAATAAGTTTATTAGATGCGCATTTGTTATTTTTTATGAACAGTTAGACATTTATTTAATATTTTTGTTGTATGGTTGGACAAAAATTGATGTATAAATAATGATTATTATTTGTACAAGTTTTGATATTCAATTAGTTAATTAGTAGTGCAATCATTTATTTGGTGTACATGTAGATTATTAGATGTAAGAATTTTTTCTGGTGTGCAATTAATAATTTCCCAATTTAAATTACTGTATGATGGATATGATGAAGAACATATAGAAGATTGCCTTTTGGTCTACTGGTGGCAAGTGCGGCTGCTGAACCTGGTGGCTGGAATTTGATCCCCAGGTTGGGCAAAATATTATTGGGTTTTTCCAGCAAGCATTTCTCAACTGCTCCCTGGAGTCTGGCCTTGTGCCCGGTTTGTGGCAATAGGCTTGCCGCCTACTACAATCAATCTGTCTAGACTTTTCCCAACTATGTTGGGGTCGGCTTCCAGTTTAACCGGATGCAGCTGAATACCAGTATTTTACATAGAGCGACTGCCTATCTGACCTCCACAACCCAGTAAATGGGTAATTCGATACCCCTTGTTACTAAGGGGTCTGCGACCCCGACTATAGTCTTACGACTATTTGTCAGACTTTCAGGCTTCTGACGACCCGTAACGACTGTCAAAGATCCACGAATGAAAGCCGGGACCAACGGCTTAACATGCTTTGCGAGACACGGAGGAGTCTCGGTATGTAAAGATGGACACCCATCCACGGACTAACCTCGGCAAGCGTAGCTTAACCTAATAGATCGACCCGTGCGGCTGTTATTACTTAGCCACGAGCTCGCCGCCAATTACATGGGACTTTAAAACATTGCTGGCGAATTGTGGGCCTGCTGTGATACATAGTTGCCTACCCCTTCGGCAAATACTGGCGCGATGTTATCAATATAATTTTGTATGAACCGTCAACGAAAAGCGATATAATTATTTTTATTTTATAACATTGTGGTTAAAAGGCTTCGTTTTTCAAGGAAGTTGCAAATAAGACAACATTGTGTTCACATTCACAAGTTCACGACATTTAAAAAACCCCTCCTGGTTGGGAAACCACAACATTCAGCTCTGAATAAAACACAATCAATATTCAACTTTAACACTTTCAAAATAGAGTTCATTGGTACAGGTCATAGCGCGTTGAACTCTTTCGTATGTAAATGAATCACGTGTTAGTGATTGTACCAAAATTTAACAAATAATTTGTTGTTAATTCGATGTTTTAATTTATTTGGTGACATTTATAGTGAGACTAGCTGCGCCCCACGGTTTCACCCGCGTAGACCGGGATAAAAAGTAGCCTATGTGTTAATACAAGCCTATAAGCTATCTACATACCAAATATACAAACACACACACTCACAAACTTTCGCCTTTGTAATATTATATAGTGTGATTGTTTATCATATTTAGGTCAGTAGGTATAGGAGCGACTCAGTTTGGACGTCCGCCGGCACCCATCCAGCTGGACCCGAGGCGGCGGCGCGTAGTGTTCCACGCGCGCCTCTATTGGACGTCACGGGGGAGTCCTACACCTCACTCCCCTCGCGGGCCTGAGGAGGCCCGCAAAGGCGGGCCGGCACTAGCCGGGGATCGTGGAAGGCGCACAAGTTCCCATGATCCTCAATCCAGCAGGCCTAACATGACACACGCGACAATTTCTCGCTCTCGCGTGAGTAATTTTAAGACAGCTCAACACTTTTCTCGTTTTCTGACAGCGCTGCCATACAATGTTCTGTCAAACTTGATGTTTTCTCGACAAACTCTAACATGACACCTAAGTTATCTCGAATTTTGACAATTCAACACGGGATAATCTCCGATTCTTCTCTCGTTTAGTCGTCCTCGATTTTGACGACGAGAAGATTAGACAAAATTATGATACAAAAAAAAAAACTAAAATGACATGGCAGTCGCATAATTACACGTAGATACTTTTTTATTATCCTAATAATGAAAACTGGATGAGTATCACTTTCAGTAGGTAATAACGAGTCACTTTGCCAATTATGATGATTAACGAAATCTAGCAACATAATTACTAAAAGGGTGGTGATTAACAAAATTTGCAACATAATCGGTTTTATACCTTCGTTTTGTCAAATTGTGATCTTCAGCCCATGTCATTTGTGGTGATTATCAAGTGAGTGTAATGTAGCAGTGGTGGCCCAGTGGTAACGCCCCCTACTTACGAGTTGAGGTCGTCGCAGGTTCGAACCCCGACAGGCGCTTTACTTTCAGAAGGAAAACATCGTGAGGAAACCGGCATGGTTCTAGAACCAAAAATTCGAAGACATGTCACATCTACCAACCCGCACTGGGCCCGCGTGGTGGATTACGCCTGTGTCCCACCAGTGAGAACATTTTAATTTCGGCATGCCAAAGATACAAACATAAATATTAAAAGAGGTGCACGTAAAATCATTATAGTACATACTAATTCCATGCAAAAAACAAAAAAAAATCGAGTGAATGAAACGGAACCTCAAGCCTTTTTCGAATTTACTCGAGCTTAACGGTCATGTTAGGCATTAGAATAACGTCAGAATCGACGACAAATTTCGACAAATCGTGATATCTCGTCTTCTCGTGCTTGTCATGTTAGCCCTACAGGTGTGAAAGGGGAACACCGGGGTGGTTTTAGTCAGTAAGAGTCTGACAGTCCCGTCCGCCCACCCTAGGGCGGGGGACATACATGAGGATTTTCCACCCCAAAACAAAAAAAAAAAAAATAGGAGCGACTCAGTTTGACCTATTAACAATAATACCAGCCTATGTTTCACTAAAATGTTCTCTGACACACAAAGATCTTTAGTAAACAATTGTAAGGCTGACTCACTATATGAACACATAACATCACGCCTATAATCCCCGAAGGGCTAAACAGAGGTGTACACTCACATCTCGCCAGTTATGTTTAAGTCCTATGTGATGGGGGCGAGCCTGTTACCATAAGCCGGGCACAAATCCAGACACCGGACTGCTACTGAGAAATTCCTAATGGATAAATCTGATAACACTTTGCCCGACCCGGGAATCGAACCCAGGACCTCATGCTCAGCAGTAGCGCTTAAGGCCACTAGACCAGCGAGGCAGTAGGTATAGTTAAAATTAAAGTGCTAAATAAACTTGCGACCGAAAGTTGTGTAGGTATTTATACAGGGTATATATCGGAAAGGTGTGGAGATGAGGAGCTCGTGGCTAAGTAATAACAGCCGCACGGGTCGATCCATCAGGTTAAGCTACGCTTGCCGGGGTTGGTCCGGGATGGGTGACCATCTTTACATACCGAGACTCCTCCGTGCCTCGGAAAGCACGTTAAGCCGTTGGTCCCGGCCGTCATACGTGGATCTTTGACAGTCGTTACGGGTCGTCAGAAGCCCGAGTCTGACAACCAGTCTTACCAAGGGGTATCGTATTACCCAGTTACTGGGTTGTGGAGGTCAGATAGGCAGTCGCTCCATGTAAAAGAATGGTATCCCCTCACACGAGTGCGGTGTGAATCGGGTCCGTGAGCATTTTACCTAATATTGTACGTGGTATGAGTTCTATACCAAGAAAATATTTTTTTATTATTAACGTTGTTCCATCACTATTAAGTAATAATAAAAAAATATTTTCTTGGTATAGAACTCATACCACGTACAATTTTAGGTAAAATGAGATTCACACCGCGCTCGTGTGAGGGGGTATTCAGCTGCATCCGGTTAGATTGGAAGCCGACCCCAACACAGTTGGGAAAAGGCTAGGCAGATTGATTGATATCAGAAAGGTATGGACAAAAAGAGTGTGGTACGAGTACACTAAATGAACACTGCACATTATTAAAATATATTTTTTTCTTTACCGACTTTTATGTACAGAAGCCTCAAGCAGAAGCATCAAGCTACCTTAATCTGTCAAATTTCTTTGATGGATTTTCAACTTTACACCAAAGGAATAAGGTTTGACAGATTGGGATAGCTTGATGTGCAGCTGGCCTCTGTAAGTACAAGAACCTAAATAATTAAATGTCATCAATTGACTTCAGTATAGTAGAATTTAGACTACAGTACACTACTTATAAAATAAATAGGTACCTATTTTTTTGTAAACTTGCATGACACAGGCAAAATATGGACTGTACATTAAACCACCAACTTTTAAAAATGGTAACACCTACATTTTCTGCAAATAAATTATTCGTAAAGTGATTAATTATTAATTTTATGCATTATTCTATTCGAAAGAAACGCTAAAAATACTGGAAACGATTCTCAGTAACGAATCAAAAGAAGTTGCTGTGAATAATCACTATTGTACTATCCGTTAGCTTTATAACCAATGCATTAAAATTACTCAGATTAATAGAAGCAAAAGAATGATTGTTTTTCTTGTAAACAATAACAAAACCGAAATAAGGTCATATGTCGTGCATACTCATGTTTTGACGTAACCTATATTGTGTTAACTCATTCATAAAACTCGCTATAGAAATGACATGACATTTCAAAAGCCTTTGTTTGTAACTAAAGTAGGTATTGAATATTTAACAAAAATTTGCGTATGAGTCAAGATCACATACGGCGTAATTAATAAATTCAAATTAAGTATTGACGCAATTTGTTTGACCGCAAAATTATGTCGGTTATTCTATGTTTACTTTTATTTTATTTTAGGTATACCTATTCCTTTTATTATCAGACATTTAATAAGGTAGTTAGTTGGAAATAGGGCAGCTATAAGTTGACATTTTTTGTAACCTACAGTACTCATTCGACTTCTGATTTTAATAGAACCTACTTCATATTAAATAAACCAACCTGCACTGAGCCCACGTGCTGGGTTATTGGCTGCAATCCACTTCCTCTTACAGATGGGCCTGAGTCCCACCCGAACAGTGGAAACTATATGAGGACCTAGAATTGAGCCCTGGGGTATGCCTAAATTTACTAGTGTGTTTTATGTTTTTGTGAACGATAAGAGATGAGTAAGTAAGTGTTTATTTTATCTTGGGTTTGATTGTTTAGTTAAGATAATAAAAAGTACCTCTAAAGCTATTTTATTTACGAATAAGTGTTATATGTAACGTGATGTACTAAATCAAATGCTTAAATAGAATACAATGGTTGTCATAATCCTGTAGGTATTTTTTTTCGCAGCATTTTTCAGTTACGTAGTACTTTTAGATTTTCATTTAGTGTTTTTTTTAATTTATTCAAGAATTTGTGTAAAAATATATAGTTAGGAAGCGAAAAGCCAGGAAAATATTAAGTAAGTACCTATAAAAATTGGTGAATATTTGTAATAAAATTTTATTAAAATTCATAATAGAACAAATACTCAAAAAAACCTTCGTTATATCTGTAAGAAACGGTATTCAATAATCTGATTAAACTGTAAACTTTAATTTATTATAGCATTAACAAAAATCGCATTATATTTTAGGAATATTTAAATGCGACCTCGATTTTGAATATCATTAATTATCGTGCTAATTTTATTTACTTAACTAATTTGGCAATATATTTCCAATGTCTACCTACACGTTACTTATTTACGGTGTTCAGACTGGCTATACAAGTTAGAGACTACAATACGACAATAAATTAAATTTCGTATGTCTAATGACGCAATAATCTTCGTATATCGACAATTCCAGTCCACAGACAATACAATTCCAGAAAAAATACACCTAACAAACAATATACGGGTGAATTTCAACAAGAGATTTTTATGTATCATTTCGGTGGGATTTTTTTATTTCAATGCAATCTATATATTTTTAGTGACAAATAATACTTTAGTCTATTTTATAACATTGTGCGTGAGTGGACATCAAATATTATCAAAACGTACATAAATATTTAAGGATAAAGTTTTAAGAGTCCACTGAAATTAAAAGTGTCCACCGAAATGATAAAAATTACCACCGAAATGATAAATCCACCGAAATGATACAGCTAAGAACAACCGTGCCCCCAGCCAGGGTTCCGTACTTTGTTAGGTTTGATTTCCACAAATTTTAGATAAACACTGAGACAGGACAGTACACAGTTTTTTTAATATCATCATTAATATACAGATATTACAGTTAGTATTATTACATATATCATTCTTTGAGGTTACAATAAAGGTAAGTGACTTATATTGAAGGTAAACCCTCGAAATAATTATTTTGTTGACAATTAGTAGGTATAATAATCTACACTGTGGTGACCCACACACTCATCACATTTTCGTTGAGCCGAACAAATGTCTATCTAAAGTATAGTAAACATGTACTAACTACATAGATATATGTATATATTATATATCTTAAGCACAAATATTACACAACAAATACACCTAAATAATCTAATCGACACTCTAGGTAAAAGTAGGTACATTACAAAACTATGACTTTGTATTTGACACCAGGATCTCTAAAACTTTATGTTTTTATCATTTCGGAGATACTTTTAATTCCGGTGGACTGTAATTGGTATAACAGTCCACCGAATCCACTGAAATGATAACACTGAGATGATAAAATAGAGGTTAGTTCTACATTTAACTCCGAAAAAAAATTATTTAAAAAATATGAACACTACTCAAACAAAACAGTACTTACTGCGAATTTAATACACAATTTTGAAACAAATTAAACAAATCTAGCACGAGTTATAACAGCCACCGAAATGAAACTATTTTTGTCCCCATATTACTGAAATGATAAACTTACTTTTTTGGCGGGAAACCGCAAGACGTTGGGACCGGTGCGTTCGCGCCGAGAGCTTAAGCCGGACTGATCCGGAGTGAGAAAAGGTGAAAGGGGCGTAACAACGCAATGTTGATGTGGCTATTCTACTAAAACTTACTGTCCTCTGAAATGATAACTTTTTTCCAGACAAAAGTTGACTGCCTGTCAAATCCATGAGAAAGAAGATAAACAAACAAAAATTGTTTTATTTGATCGAATATATTATAATTTAATGATAACAAAATCAATTTAAATCCATATTACGAATGTATTTGCAGGAGAAGGTATGTTATGAGCGGAATTGGGTTCAGGACAGGTCACCGTGATGATAAAATAACACTTTGTAATTTTTTTTTTGGGTATATTAGAGGGTAAATACCAATGATTTTTTTTGCCAAGGTAGAGAAATACTTACGTTGTTGAGAAAAAATATATATAATTAATAATCAGCACATTGCACTACCGTTCTCAGGTTTGCCGTGTATTTTTTTGCTTGGGCAATTCACCCATACATTAAAAAATAATTCTACTGTTTGATAAGTTTGATAAATAAAAAAATGTGATTATAAAATTCATTGAATTGTGTTTCTGTAAAATATGTTTCATTCTAGTAAATAGTAGTTGAAACAATAATATTCGAAATAAAAATACAAGGGCCAAATATTATGTGAAATATTTTCTGGGAAACGAAATTCTATGAAATTTCTGTCTGCGAAACAAGGGGACACCAGTTTGTTTATTTATTAACCGACTTCAAAAAGAAGGAGGTTCTTAATTCGTCGGAACTTTTTTTTAATTTTTTTTTTTATTTATGTATGTTCCCCGATTACTCGAAGATGGCTAGACCGATTTGGATTTTTTTTTGTTTTATTCGAGAGGGTATTATACATCACAGTTGGTCCCATATCAAATTGATTAACTGTGCTTTGGTAATTTTTGAGTTAGCTTCAATAATACGTATTTTTTCCCCACTTTTATATGGATGATGTTCTAGTTTGTTTTTCAGGTAGTGGTATTATAATTTGTGTGGGGTAGGTACTACTACTAAAAAGTGAAAATAAAAACTTTTTTACAAAAAAATACAACCGACTTCCAAAAACAACACTACAAAGTGAAAAATAACTTTAATTTCGGAAGTCGGTGGCAAAAAACGAAAATACATTTAACTAGACACCGACTTCCCAAATTAAAGTTATTTTTCACTTTGTAGTGTTGTTTTTGGAAGTCGGTTGTATTTTTAACCGACTTCAAAAAGGAGGAGGTTCTCAATTCGTCGGAACTTTCCCCGATTACTCGAAGATGGCTGGACCGATTTGGATTTTTTTTGTTTTGTTCGAGAGTGTATACATCACAGTTGGTCCCATATAAAATTAATTAGATTAACTTTACTTCGGTAGTTTTTGAGTTAGCTTCAATAATACGTATTTTTTCCCCACTTTTATATGGATGATGTTCTAGTTTGTTTTTCAGGTAGTGGTATTATAATTTGTGTGGGGTAGGTACTACTACTAAAAAGTGAAAATAAAAACTTTTTTACAAAAAAATACAACCGACTTCCAAAAACAACACTACAAAGTGAAAAATAACTTTAATTTCGGAAGTCGGTGGCAAAAAACGAAAATACATTTAACTAGACACCGACTTCCCAAATTAAAGTTATTTTTCACTTTGTAGTGTTGTTTTTGGAAGTCGGTTGTATTTTTAACCGACTTCAAAAAGGAGAAGGTTCTCAATTCGTCGGAACTTTCCCCGATTACTCGAAGATGGCTGGACCGATTTGGATTTTTTTTTGTTTTGTTCGAGAGTGTATACATCACAGTTGGTCCCATATAAAATTAATTAGATTAACTTTACTTCGGTAGTTTTTGAGTTAGCTTCAATAATACGTATTTTTTCCCCACTTTTATATGGATGATGTTCTAGTTTGTTTTACAGGTAGTGGTATTTGAATTTGTGTGATGTAGGTACACAACTAAAAAGTGAAAAATAAAAACTTTTTACAAAAAAATACAACCGACTTCCAAAAACAACACTACAAAGTGAAAAATAACTTTAATTTCGAAAGTCAGTGACAAAAAACGAAAATACATTTAACCAGACACCGACTTCCGAAATTAAAGTTATTTTTCACTTTGTAGTGTGGTTTTTGGAAGTCGGTTGTATTTTTTTGTAAAAAAGTTTTTCTTATAGTTAACCATTTATGTACAGTCAACAAAAGAGATATCTAGGCAGGGTATACTAACACATTTGTATGTGAATTGCTTCATGTTCAATTTCGTGGCAATATACAATTTTGTGTTGGTGTGTTACAATGTAGGAGTATTGCAAAAACAAAGTAATTAAATAAAACTGAACATGAAGCAATTAAACATACAAATATGTTACTCTACCCTGCCTATATATCTCTTTTGTTGACTGTACACACAAATAAACAGACAAGATGAAAGGAACAGAAAAATAGGTACAAAGGTGATGCTAATTTCTAAAGAAATTCCTTCCAGCATACCTGAGTTAGGAAAGTAGATAAAGAGAGATGTAAACAACGTGTGTAAGAGCAGAAGAGAAAATAAATCAAGAAAAAAAAAAACAATTCACTCATTAAATACAAAATATGAGTAATAGAATATATACTTAAATAACATACTTCTCTAAAAACATCACTAAAACTGTTAACTAACAACTATGACGAAGTGGAAAGTTAGTGTTAGTTCAGTCTTCTTTTAAATACTGCAACAGTTTTGTTTGTTTGTTTGAAAAAAATACTTTTTACGATGTTAGGATTTTTTCAATAGTTTCAAAATACTCTGCATTGGTATTGTCAGTGTTTTTATTTATTATCGTTTTATCGTCTCCACATTGTAAAGCCACGCATGCCTATAGGTAGGAATTGTAGTCCTATATCCTAGATCCTAGATACTATTAAATGAGCAATATTTGTATATTTGTAATCACGTTCTCGAAAACGGCTCTAACGATTTCGATGAAAGTTTCAATATAGGGGTTTACGGGGGCGAATAATCGATCTAGCTAGTCTCATAACTGAGAAAATTCGTTTGCTCTATTTTCACCCGAGCAGAGCATTGAAACAATCTATTAAATGCCGTTTATTTGTTCAGTTGACTTATGCCCAGTTTCAGAAGATTCTTAAACAGAGTTTAAACAAAAAAAAAATAGCAATAGCTATTGAGAGTTTAAACTCTCAATAGCTATTGCTCCCAAATTACGATGCTTAATTTTTATATAATTTTTTACATTCTTCCTTGACATAATAGATTATTATTATTCATCTCATTATTTGATATTATATAACTACAATTCCAATTTTAATATGATTTTATTCAGATTTATATTTGTGAACGTGTCATTTATTCGGATTTGTTACTGTAGTTGTAATGGAAATCATGTCATTTGTGTCATGTCATAGTTTTATTCCTATATTAATCATCTAAATAGATTATTTTCTATTTTGTTAAGTACGGTGGTACTTGTTGAAAGGCCTACATTGTCCTCCCATACCTATTAACACTGTTATTTGAAAATATTGTAAAAGCTAATTATTTTTAAAAGAGTAACCATGGAGTTTCTTGCCGGCTCTTCTCCACAGGAAACGACCAATTTGGAACCGTGCACCTAGCTTCTGACGTTTCATAAATGCCCATGTAGATTTATGTGAAATTAAAGATTTTGATTGATTGATTGATGATTGATTCGACAAAATTATCTATTTAAGCGAATTCCTTCCTTATACTTGGTTTTTGAGGTTCTCCGATAAGCCCTCGATAGTAATTCACTCAACTTTTAGCTAAATTCTTCCTTAACGAAGTGTTCAGCAACACAATATTGTACCAATCATCACTATCGAATGGAGAAACTCCCTCAGAAACCGGGCATCGGGCTTTGAAAAACCGAATTCAAGGACAGAGCTAACTGGAGAAAACAGATAAGGTAAGTTCGAGGAAAAATCTCAAAGAAGTAAGATGTTATTTTGATGGAATTGGAAACAGAATCATGTTACAATTCTACATTTCAGAAAAAAGCACTGTATCCCAGGTAAATGATCACATTTAATTTGCCAATAATGTAGTTGTTTTGTGTTTTATTTAATTCTGCAAGATTGATGTTATAAGTATTTGTATATGATGCCTAATTCAGCACACTATGCAAAAAGCAAGATAAAATTAAAACTTTTTGGTAGTAGTAAGTATTATTTATTTTTTCATACACACAGAAGTGTTTTTTAATCAATATAATCACAACAATGAGTCATTTCCGTTAACTTCTTCCGAACGTTAACCTCTCCCGAATGATAGGAAGCAAACGGGAAGATCTGAGAATAACGCGTGGCTAATAATTGTTTTAAACTTTGAGTTTTTTTCTCAGTACTCCGTGATATTAGGAAAATAGGAACAAAAAATCTTATTGGTCAACATTCGTGTTCATATTTTCCCATCTTTATAATTTTAACAAAAGGTAGGCTAATCATTAGGTATCTACTCAATAGGTTTCAAAACATGTCATCATCTGCCTAGCCTTTTACCAACTGTGTTGGGGTCGGCTTCCTGTCTAACCGGATGCAGCTGAACACCAGTATTTTACATGGAGCGACTGCCTGTCTGACCTCCACAACCCAGTTACTGGGTAATACGATACCCCTTGATAAGACTGGTTGCTTTGGGGCTTCTGACCACCCGTAACGACTGTCAAATATTCACGAATGACAGCCGGGACCAACGGCTTAACGTGCTTTCCGAGGTACGGAGGGATCTTGGTATGTAAAGATGGTCACCCATCCACAGACCAACCGCGGAAAGCGTAGCTTAATCTGGCCGATCGACCCGTGCGGCTACAAGCCCCTCTTTAAACTGTGACTTGGGGAAAATTTTTAGGAAATTCCTATGTGCAAATGTCAATGTTCTGCAAATTCCAATCTGTTTATTAAGCATGATCGTTAACCCTTCGTTCGTTGAAGAGTCATTGATCTAGTTCGAGGGGACCACCTGTTATATAAATACGATGTCTGGCAAGTTCAACAACCTTTTTAGTGCTTAGTCTACATCGACCTTCACTCTGAGTATCAGAAAATATTCTAGATTAAAGATTATTTTTTTAGTAATTTTCTCTTTTTCAAAATGAAAATTATCAAGTCCAAGAAACGTTACAAACTACGTTCGGAAAATTATATTTCCACGTTTTGTCCACTCGCCGCCAGATGTCGTCCACAGAGCGCGCTTCTATCATATAAGCGCGCGGGCGCAGCGCTCGTCTCATTGGCCGGCACGACGCACGCGCGCTCACTACAGTGCCCCGAACCAAACTCGCGACCGTGCACCAAACGAACTGTTGTGTTGACTGTGCTAACATGGATATACTTACCCTGGACCCAACTGGACTTTATTAAAAAAAACAACCAGCAAGATGGACACCACTCTGGACCCCACCGGTCAGTACTAACTTCTGCAAGTTCTACAACCCCACATTGGTCCAAATCCTATAAGAATCTTTATATAAAATGGACACCAAAGTACTTGATCCTACTGGGCAATACTAACGTGACAATGATCGGTTTAGACCCCACGGAAATATACTAAACCCCCCAACTCCGATGAGACAAGATGTGTTGCGGAAGACGCAGGATATCCACAGGCACCAGTCCGGGGGAAACTTCCTCCTGTAGGAAGAGAAGGTTCACCTCAGAGTCCACTGAACGATAAACAACTCATCGCCTGTAAATACTATGAATAAAATGAAGGGAGGACGTGTTCGCAAGGTCATTGGATGGAAATCAGCTGACTCGCGCGCCGCGTGCAATCCGGAAATGAACACCCATAGAAACAACATCAATGTTTGGAAGAGAAAAAATTGCAAAACGCTGTTTCATTACGGACAACACTAAAATTCAATTCAAGTGAGTATTTTTTTTTTTGTATTTTGTTTTTTGTTCTGTTGGAGATATCTGTCAAATTTTCAATTCAAAAATGGAAGGCCCTTTTGTATTTAACAGACACCTCCATTTTTAAGGGTTGGTTAAAATTAGGATTCAGTGATGGGTGCTAAGAGACAAAGAGCGAATCGGACAGCTGTCGCCGTGGCGGACACGAGAGGCGCACGCCGCATATTAAAGTTCGTTGCACAGCTGTAATCCTTCCTATTCCCCGGCCGCCACATTCGGACTTTTTGGACACCGAAATAAGATCATTTTGAATTTCGAACACGCGCTATGCCCGCACGCTACCATAAACTTTATATTTTTAAATCAATTATCAGGTTGAACATTCAGCTTTCTGTCCGAATTTCGGCCAGTATCGCGATTTTTATGGCACCGACCGCGAGTTCATTGACCGGACATATTTTATTTCATCGCGCGCTTCCACGTACACACACAGAGACTACACACCCACACTCGTGTAGTGTCGCACCCACACAGCCGCGACCCATCTCTGCATGTTTGCGTCCACTTCGCGTAAACACAACACACCGCTCATTTGTATTGCGAATGTAATCGTTGCTATAATTAATTATCATTATTGTGTCATATTACTCGCGAACCTAAAAAACAACTTTTAAAACGAGGCTTTAAACTTAATTGGTACTCCGATATTTAATTACCTGATAGGAATCTGTGGTTAATATTGTTTCGGTATCAACTTCCTTCAAGACACAGTTAATTACATTAGGTGTAATAAAGTATATAAAGCCACCGCGTCTGTAGACGAGTACGCGGAAAGGTATTTTATAATCGGCACACGGCCCAACACGTATCATAATATCATGAGATTATCAAGCGCGTAATGTGCCTGTGTTTGCCGAATTATTCCAGTTCAACAACCGGGCGAACGTCCGATCGGGAGTTCAAAATAGACGCGGTTCCACCACGCTCCTCGACGACATTAAAAAATGTCTTTACTTTATCACTTCAATACCAATTTTATACGCAAAAAAGACTTTATATCAATTTTATAGAATTGCAACACTGAACTAGATATTTGACAAGTGCAACACCACGGAAGAGTCGTTACGTAAATACGTTCGAAACTTTGAATTTGTAAACTGATTTATTTTTTTAATTGCTCGTGGCGATGTCACGGTGATTCACGAGTACGTGATATTTAGGTTCGCACATGTCTGTACGAGATTGAGCAATATTCCGCGATGAACCTCCTTGACCCCTCTTCGGCAGCGAGCCTCAGTCGGCTGCAGTGTGGCCTGTTTTTGGCATTGCGTCATCATAGGTCACTACCACCCTAGCCCGCCATATTTTTTGCTCATAATATTCTCCGCACGTTGGTTTCTTCCTTTGTTAGTCCATTTAAACTCATGCCATCTATTTTGGTAACTTAATATAGTCAAGACTGGTCGCGTCGTAACTTAATGTGGCGTAATTTGATTGTGATAAAACTTGAGTTGGAAAAAGATATTTTATTTCTCGTTTTAGGGCAAGTAGGAGCCATAAAACACTTTATATGGGCAGGTTAAAGACTCGGATACAAGTTTCCTAAAAAGTTGGTTTATGAATAGATAATCGTAGTGGGATAAACAAAAAATATGCCTATACGATTCTGTTGGACGATCAAAATATGCCTACACGATTCTGTTGGACGATAAAAATAACACGAGCGATGAAATAATTGGCTGTCCATAGACTATTTAAAGCGCGTCCTTTACCGACATTACGTGTGCATATATTACAGTCATTGAACAGGGAATTAATTATTTCACAAAGTCGCACGACCCGAACCAATCAATTCTTAAAACCTTACACTCTTGAGTAAAAATTAATTTAAGTTTTAAGTAAGTACCTACTTGCCTCAGATATTTGCTGCAGACTTCACAACATTATGTAAAAACATGAAATCAAGTACGACACACATACTTAACAATCAATGTTACGACAGCAACTCAAGAATTTGCAACATTGTGACGAAATAAAATGCATTAAGTATTTGAAAAATTCTCAAACATCATTTTAGTACGCAAATTGTATATAGGGTTAAAATGTAAAATTACCGGTTTTCGTTTTGAACTTTTAAATAAAGAATCAGGCGTCGAGGTTAATTTGTAGTTTAAAATACTGATTGTAAGTTATTTGTTGAGATAATTGCTTCAAACTGCTTTTTTAACTAAAGGGAGATAATGTTTTACTTTAACACATTTAAGTGCATGTATCCCAAAATTCCGACAAAATGTTAACTTAAAGCCAATATGACATCCGTCCCTTATAAAGTCCTAAGTATAAGTGCAGCACAGTATTACAAAGTAAAATTCACCACAACAGAAATGGATCTTAATTCTAGTCTAAATGTACAGCATGTGTCCTAAAAGCACACGAAACGTGCAGTTTGACATACAGGTGTCCATTCAAACATAATAGCAAACACGCACAGAAGCTAATGCACATCAGACTACACAAGCAGATGCAATAATGGACGCACTTCACCAACTTATTATTCCGTTTAACATGCAAATTAGACCAATAATGTTATCGATTCTTAAAATATCAACAAAGAACGTCGGAAGATCGCTATTTTTTCTGCAACAAGTAAAAACAGCACATGAATTGAAGTTAAAAATGTATACTTTTTGCGATGCAAAATACTGCTTGTCGCATTACAAAGGTGCAATACAAGGTCGAATGGCAGCTGGTAGGTCTAATTAAAGGTTTTATGTTTAAATAATTAAGTGGGCAGTGCCAAGCCACGCTGTACGATGCAGCAGGTGTCGCCTTGTTTATGCAAGTATAAAATCATTATTTAGGGACATGCCAAATTACTTGCATTAATAATATGGTCTCGATGCTATTATTGCCTGTGCACACGTAAGATAAATTGCTCGAAACGCTCATTTCAATATATGTACAATAGTTTTTATGTCAGCTCGAAATTATGTGTGGATGTTTGCATATTCAAATTTATGTGACTCCTGCGCACGGACTCGAGCGTTTATCTGTACAAATTCTCGATTACGAGTTTAGTACTTAATTAATAACACCAATGGGTGTCTCTTTTGTTGCTTCAAGGAGTATTAGATAGATTAAGCACTTAATAGATGAAAGGTAGTCATTAAACGATGTAGCTATCGCTTCACTAAAAGCAGAAATTTAAAAAAAAATTGTGCCAGGAGAAACGCGAGCATAAATTCCAAAGTTTAGCTAACACGACAAGCATTACCTGAACTCTAGAAATATCTAGAAGCATCTAATGAATACAAAGTCACATAATGACGTAACCACGAGGACGCAAAGGAAAAAACACGTACAATCACCCAATGTTTTTAATTTTCTATCAAAAAATATGAGACATGGAATGTATGGTAGTTTTGTGGAGTCAATAAACTTGTAAGGAACCAGTTCCTATTTGTTTGAACACATCTTTGACCAAACATTAGAAAAAAGATAATACTATATTGTCGATAGATATCCACGAAGCTTAATTAGTCGTCAATGAATTTATTGAGGTATTAGTCTTGATTGAACTATTTATTTTGATTAACGAAAACTTTGAAGAATTTTCATGGTTTTAAAAGAAACATAATGACGAACCATTAATAAACGTATTGAATTATACAGCGCTTCGCAAAATAAAAGGATGCAAATTAATTTCAAACAATTTAATTTCAAATTTATTAAAGTTTTAACCTTTCAATCTGGTGCTAATTATGCAGGTATGTTGCTAGGACTAGTACATTTTTTGCAAACGTGACTATACCAAAGGATGTAGCCTTGAGTGCTATTTGCATGAATTGTGTCACATTTTTGTCTGTTTCCTCTAACTATTAGCGACTTACAGATCAAACATAAATCCTTTCACTTGAACCATCACCAACCAAAAGGTTTATCGGAACTGTATGAGATAAAATGTGAAATAATTTCACAATTGCAATGACCTCGAAGCCTTGTGCTATCATGTGCAATTTCGATCGTTCGACATTATTAAAGGCACTAATTTAACCTGTAAATAGTTGCTACTGGTTTATTCGAAATATATAGTGTTGCAATACATGTTAAGCCGATTTATTTCAACAGTTCACAATCTATGCTTATCTGGAAATTAAAAAACTGCATTGTTTTTCGCTTATCTTTGTTATATACGTTTTTCTTTTCATAGCTGCACGCGATATGTTCGTAACCTGTCATTACAATCTTTAAATCTATGACTTTGTTTTCTATATCATATGATATATGATATAGATATCATTAGAATAGTTCATTTAGAATATCATTTTTATCTTTTCTTGCCATATATTCAAAAAGGACAACGCTTGTTACATTAAAATTATCATTTAAAATGGCGCATGGGGGCAGACCATTAAAATAGAATGCCAATGACGTTGCTAATAAGATTAATGAATTCACAAATAGTTGGAACGAATTTTACTTTATAATTTGACATTTACCGCACTCGTGCCGAATGTACATCAAACTGGCGGTCAGTAATCGCAGTCAGTGGGTCAAATATTGGCCACAGACACCTAAAATTAAATATTTTATCTGCAACCTTACTCGCTACAATACAAGCCGACTTGCATCAGCGTTTGCATAACATATAGCTTGGCGTAATATCCGCGTGAACGTTCCTTTTTACGCTGATCGATTTGAACTGCACTTTTATTTAATTAGTCGGTCTGTTTTTACTCTTTTTAGTTACCTTATTCATTGCAATTTATTTTTGAGTCTGCGTTGTCTATTCCATTTTGTTTCTTCTTGCTTCAAGGTCGTTTATAAATGCCTGTCCATAAAAAGTCTACTGCATATTCAGTCTTTATTATAATGATGAATATTCAAGTATTTTTTATATTGCACATTTATTTTATCCTCTAGAATAACTAGGATCTATTTATAAAACTTGGGCATAAATGTATGTATTCTCCACGCGGTATTCGTGTATGTTTCACAATAGAATCTATTCAATCGATCTACGCAATAACCGCGACGTGTTTTATACTTCCTTAAATATAAAAATACACAAGTAACATCAGTGTATAATAAATATAACCAATGGACAGCTACAACAATTTGCCTTCCAAATAATAAATTAATACAAGATTACACAGTCATTATTATTCATCCAATGTCACCCAGTATCTACATTGTAGATAAAATAATTGTGGTTGATCATTTTAATTTACTGAAGATAGCTTTTCTCATATCTTTTTTCTGACGTGGCTACTGATGGATTCGTCATCGATGAAGTCATTGACACGACTGCACTGAACGCCAATATACTAGGATATGATGAGATCGCAGGCGTTCAATCAACTCTAGAGGTGCATCCACCTTATCAACACCGCCCAACATGCTATTCCGAAACAATATCATAATGGTACCACAAAATTTCCAACTGTTTTTTAATTTAAATTCTAATCAAAACACCAATTGATGTGTTTGTCGTGTCTATTAGATTAGAAGCGCTGTTTAGATAACGTTCACATCAACAGATAAGCAAGCACGTGTGTGTGAATAACTCCTCGGAACTTCTGTTTCCCTAGTACCCGAAACATAGAAACTGCTCACGAACGAATCTGAAAATACAACATGAACGCAACTTTCACATGTGGAAAATCATACACAAGTGTAAATCTATATGCGTACACGGCGCATGCTCTCATTCTGCTTGTATTTGGATGGATGCCTGTGTGTTGTAGTGAAAACGCTTTCCTCGTACGTATACTATGTATGTATGTATGTGCATAAGTGGCAGTATCTCATAGTAAAGGAACGCGTGTTAATAGCAAAGTTGTGTTTCCGCATAGGCAGTTCGTAGAGGCAACGAACACGAACGTGTGAAGGCTTGCCCCCGTGTGAACATGAGAGCGTCAACCTTACGAATTAGAAAAAAGTCGCTTTATGCTTTGCCTTGACGCATTGCCCGGATTTTAAAATTCATCGGTTTTAGGATTAGGAATTTATTCAAAATATAAATCTGTCTATATTATTTTTTTGATTGTCTGCTATAAAATATTTTTTTTTCAAATCTCATTTTGTTCCTTATAAAAATACGGAAAAATACGTCAAAATGTCGTCAGGCGCTGTGATTGTGACGCGCCTACACGCGCTCACGCACACCTCCAAACATGCTCACGTACTTACGTCTGTGTATATAACTACAACATTGAAACTACAACGTACGTCACAAGTTGGCCTCCCGCAATCTCTGCGAGCCTGGTACCTCGTCTCCCCGTAATAAGCTGAAGATAACTCGCTTTTCTTGATCTTACAATAAAGGAAGGCATTTTAGCTTCCGTGTTCTTTATTTAGATAAGGATTAAGAAAATTAAATACCTTGTACATATTTTTCAAAAAATCGGGTTACATTTTTATTAAAACAGGAGTCCAAACAAAAACGAATATCTCCATACAACAATAATTTTTAAATGTTTTAAAAATATTTTTGGGTATACCCAATAAAATTTTAAGAAAAATCCCAGTGTCCCATTCTTGGCAGGTCGAGCAAACCTGCAAGTCCTTTCATATGACTTACACTTACACTCGGTATTCAGAAATACTAAGAAGGCGTTGCCTGTACGTAACTACGCGACGTAACATACAAGCTCTTCGTAGTCTCTGCAGTCCTTGTACTGAGTGTTCTAGTTGACGATCCGAGCTGTCACGAGATGACGGTCGTAACTCGAGAACTTTAATCGATTCCATACTTAGTTTTAATGAGATGAGATGAGTAATATTTTAATTGTAAAAAAACATCAGAAGAATAAGTAAACTAAAACTGAATACTAAAAGAGCATTCAGTCGCGCAACGCCATCTGTTATCGACTAGCGTCAAACAACTAAATTTATAACAGACAAGACAGAGAAGAATGGTATTTTTTTAAATTAAAAATACTTCGGTACGCGTTGTATGCGAGCATACAATTTAAGGAATTATTTAAGGCAATGTGTCGCCAGGTTTAATTGAACAATGACAGGTGCATGGAGCCTGCCCCAGCCAAGGATGACCACTGTGCGGCCGGTGCACACTGGAGCAACTGGTGGCAAATATTGGCTAGTTTTTTGCTCTAGGACATGAGCGGGACACGCAGTATACTTCTATTATAATTAGTGTCTTTATCAGTAGATTGTAATTGGATGCGTCGCGTTAAAAACTAGATCCTTTGTGTCCAGAATGTGTAGCAATTGTGAACTTAATATGTAGCGCCTGCCAACTGCCGCGGTCATTAAAGTAAGACATTTAAACGCTTGTTCTCCTGCTCAATTAAAATATGAAATATTTATATCTATGACCGCACGATATTTATGTTTGTTTGAAATAAAAAATTCAATTCAATCGCTATAAATACTCTCGAGATCATAATCGAGAGGATGCGCAATGGAAAGAATCTATAGTCTCCATTTTTATGTTTTTTTTTTGTTTTTTTTGTTTTTTTTTTTTTGGTCGTTAAAGTTGAATAAGCCATGCACTTGGAAAATTAAAAGTTCATAAAAGACTTATCAACCAGGGTTTTTATTGAAAACCTGTGCTAAAGTGTACAATTTCGTGACAGTTTGGGGTCCGTCAAAAGATAGCCGAACATGAAAATGAACAAAAACCAATGGCCAACAATGAACTTGCGCAAATAGGTGTAAAATTTTAGAAAACAATGGATCGCTTTTTGCAATGCGGATTGTTAAAAAATGTGTTTGCTTTTGCGAAAAAAAATATTAAAAAATCTACGTTACGACCTTGTAATAAATGTGTACCTACGCAACAGTTTCGGGTGATCTAGGTGGTCGCTGGATACCCAAATGTTTTGCAAAAAATCTTTTTATGGTTATTGTTCAATTGTGTTATGGATATCAAAGAATGCACCGCCCATTGTGTTTTTGTTAGATTGGTGACAGACAGCATCTTTGAGTTTAAAACTCATGAAACATAAGACTATTACGTGCTATTTGTACCACTCGGTCAGTTAGTTTGGTAGTTGAAATTAAGCACCTCTAAAAATAATTATTACCCACCCACTTACTGTTTTAAAATTTTGTATTTTATTAAGTTAACGTATTCTTTATAAAAGAAAGAGTTTGAATCGGATAACAAACGGATTTCTGGTATAGCCTCCTTACTTTTTAATAATCATTTTAACATACCAAAACACTGGCAACTGTAGGGTATGTTAAAAATACAAGTAAAAAAAATGCAAGTTGTACCCTGTTGACCACCTGACGTTTTACACATTAGCCTGTATGGAACATGTCCCGTTGGGACTGTATTATTTTACAACGGGTATTTAAGGCGTGTAGTGCAACCAACTAGCAACACCATTGAAAATAAAATCATAAGTCTGGAGATTCAAAATATTCCATACTAGCCGTTGCCAGCGCCTTCGCCCGCGTGTATGTCGGTACTTATCCCACGGGAACCTTCTACCGGGATGAAAAGTATCCTATGTCTTAATCCAGGTTATAAACTGTCTGTATACCAAATGTCATCCAAATCCGTTCAGCCGTTTTTGCGTGATTGAGTAACAAACATCCAAACATACAAACTTTCACATTTATACTATTAGTAGGATCTGCAGAGTTATGATTTTTTTCTCATTGGAGGCGCTAGTTGGCAGCACTACTCGCCTTAAGGCAAAATGCACGGGATTTGGCCATTCAGGAATCAAACCATAAAGAGCATAAATAGGGACTGATTACGATGGAACACTTAGATAAAAGTAGATTTGTAGGCGCACAGACGGACTGACGAAAAATACATAGAATTAACTTTTGCGATTGGGAATGAAAACAAAAAGAAAAGATTTAAAAAAAAACATGGAGCCTAGTGGCAATATTACACGCTTCAACCAAATAAATTTACTTTGATTGAAAGGCTCAAAAACAAAGGATTTGCATGATTTTATTACTTTATATCAAAACTGTAAAGCAAAAGGGAACTGTGTTACTCTGCTAGTCCACCTTTTCATCATCATTTTCATCATTTCAACGTAAAGATGTCCACTGCTGGACGTAGGCCATCCATCGCCACTACGACCTGTGCTTCTTACAGACCAGTCTTCCATTTGCTTAGTACTAAACATAGATAAAAAAGTAAACTAATCCACAAAACAAACCGAACTCTAGTATTGCCGGTATTATACTGGGTGTCCCAGAATAATGTGTAGAAACTTAAGGATGTGGTACAGACCATCAAACTGAACAACTTTTTCCCGGGGACCAACATTGTAATCGTGAAAAAAAAACAGTCGTCCCTTACAAAATTTCAATACCTTCTTGACCAAATGTATGAGGTCGACTGTTTTTTTTTACGATTACGATGTTGGTCTCCGGGAAAAAGTTGTTCAGTTTGATGGTCTGTACCACATCCTTAAGTTTGTACACATTATTCTGGGACACACTGTATAAGATTCAGCACAGGAAATTAATAGTTAATGTGCAACAGGGTGCATAGCATCGTGTATATATACGCACCATTACTGAGCACCTAATAATTCTAATACATAAGCACTCTATGTAATTCTAAAAAGGTTTGTTACGTGTCGAAAGCAAATATATAAGTTGCGGAAGTAGGTAATATATTTTTTGCGCTTTATATTCTGATGAAAATAACACTACATAGGATTATAGAATCGAATATTATTGTGAATATGGTGAATGATAAGTTTGAAGTTCGTATATTCTTGATGACTATACGTTATATACCAAAATCGTAGCAGCTCTTCAGCAGGGCTAACATGAGTTACGCGAATATGAATCACTCTCGTGAAGAAAAGATTTGTCTGTCACTTTTCTCGTTTCCCGCTAGCGCTGCCATATAAAATACTCCACTCGCTCTGTCAAACGTGATATTTTCTCGCCATACCCTAACATGGCTCCTTAGTTTTAGTTTACGAATTTTAACCAACTCATGTTTTTGCAAAAACCTTTTTTACGTGCATTTTAATTTGTACTAATGTTTCCTTTTCTTTATTTCCAGATGTTAATGCGACTACATCGGCCTTCAGCTTCACATCATCTTCATCACCTTCATCGTCATTCTCATCATCACCATCATCGTCATCCTCCATGTTCGTTATTTCTACTCCATTATGATAAATACTCAGTAGTAAATAAGATGTTATGCGACTGATATATTTCTCAAGTAATTGCACATATCCTTCATGCATTTTTATTTTTATATAAATTATTATAACTTTAACATAAGACGATGTTATTTTGTTCACATAAATGTATTTCCCATTTCTAGTTGTATTCTTTTTTGTCAATAAAGTAACATCATTAAGAAAAATAGGTTAAGAAAATTGAAATGACAAGCAAAAAGAGGCATAGGGATTTTGAATGGTTTTCTTCACCCCGACTGTATATTATTTAGAGAAACCTTCAAAAATTTACCGCAAATTATATGTAGAAAAACATTATTAGTTCTTAGTTCTTAGTTTTGTAATATTTCGGCTCCTTGAATACGTAACTTCCAACACAATTCGAGTTACCATATTATACCTTCCGCTTGATAAAGTGTAAATAAAGTTGCAACGCTTTTCCAGTGCTCCTCGTTGGCCCTTAGATTTTTACTTATAATTCTGTCTAAATATTAGTATATTCTATTATTATGTAGATAAAGTAGATAAGACTGCGTTAAATTTAAGCGGCTACTTTTAAAAATTCAGTGTTGCCAATAAAGACTGAATTATTAAAATTAATGAATTTAACCTCTTTCGTCCTTCTTTCGGTAAAAAGGCCCAGAAAGGATCCCACCCTAGGATATTTGAAATTTATATCAATGTAAGCGAAAGTAAAGGCATAATATAGGGGATAATAAAGATGTTTATATTATTTTGAAACTGAGTTTTTATTTACTTTTTATGCCCGTAGGCTATTGCCGTTGACACATTAAGGGTTTCACGATGTCCGAATAGCCACTACACACCGAATGAATTAAAAAATGGAACAGAATTTGTATAAAATTATTTGCCAAGTAAGTTAATGGGAACTTAATCGTAGGTGGTGAAACAGGCCCTAAGAAGAAGATACTCGTGAGCAAAATTGTGTACTTACAGTATTCTTATAGCAATAAGTAAGTAATAATTTCATCCATGACAGTGTTATGTATATCAAAAACAGTTAAGGCGAAAGCTCCAGGTCGCCCGAAAATTCAAATTTTCTTAAGTTTTTCGCAGGTCAGTATCAGGTTTTATGTTGATCTGAATATTATTCGCGACCGTAAAAATCTGTATTTAAATAACTACCGTACGAGTATAATCATTAAATTCATCAATACAACTCTCTAATTTCACGGTATCCTATTGAATGACTATTTCATGAAATATTGACACTAACTTCATACTACGAGTAACTTAAGGAGTTCTATTGCTGATTCCAATTATTATAATTCTATACACATTTGATACGGTCGCGAATCATACTTTAATCAACATACATCCAGACACTGAGCTGCAACTTGCAAAAATCATAAGAAAATTTCAATTTCGCGGGCTACCTTAAAGCTTCAACCTTAATAAAAAAAACTACAGCATAGCCTAATAACGACCGACACTGGTATATAAATTATCAAAAAAAGCTTGAAAAGGAATATTTTTACAAGTTACACCTGATAAAGAAGACAACATTCACGAAGACGCCTGCCATCTCAGCATAGAAACAAACAATTGTAAAAAAAACTTCGCAAAATAGATAACGTTACCAATACGAGTATGAATGAACAAAAACACAAGACAATCGGCAAACATTCCCACTTACAAAACTTTGTATACCTACCTCATTCATTATTGGGTTGGAGTACTTACAGGTAGATTTGAAAATTGCATAATAGCTATCTATGGATAGCCACAAGTGACGAGGGGAGCTACAAAAGGAATCCATAATAGTAAAAAATGGAATAGCATCATCTTCCGATCTATTCTTTATAAATCTCAGCGTGAAAACTTGCTTGAAATGAGCTGTCAATACTCGTAGTGTCAATTCCTAGCAAGCTCACTTCACCTATGTTTTCACGCTGAGTTTAAAGAAACCGACAGGAATCTTAGTTGACAAATAATTTTGAAATTCATCAGACTTACATCTGTCAATCATAATTCTAACAACTTTCCACATTGAAAGAAAACTAATAAAGAACCGTCCTTAGAAAGCAATTCTACGGTCATACGGACCAAAAATAAAAAGGAGGCGGTCAAAATGAGAATTTTTTTTTAATAAAGTGTTAGAAACAAAACTTAAGAAACATCTATAACTCACAAAAAAACTTTTTTACAAAAAACCAAAAACAACACTACAAAGTGAAAAATAACTTTAACTTCGGAAGTCGGTGGCAAAAAACGAAAATACATTTAACTAGACACCGACTTTCGAAATTAAAGTTATTTTTCACTTTGTAGTGTTGTTTTTGGAAGTCAGTTGTATTTTTTGGTAAAAAGTTTTTATTATTGAAGCTAACTCAAAAACTACCAAAGCAAAGTTAATCAATTTTATATGGGACCAACTGTGATGTATACCCTCTCGAATAAAACTAAAAAAAAAATCCAAATCGGTCTAGCCATCTTCGAGTAATCGGGGAACATACATAAAAAAAAAAAAAAAATCCGACGAATTGAGAACCTCCTCCTATTTGATAGCTCTAGCAACAGCACAATATGCCACTATTATACTGGGATAGCCCATAGAATATCATCAATAAGCTAAGAATCTCGCACATATCTGTTATACAAACAATACTCAATGATAGCACTACAGATATTAATATGACCTACGACAACAGGTCGTCAGTTGTCTTCACTGGCTTCACTTCTACGAGAACTAATTACTAACGGTACATCGTCAGTTGGATTGACGTATGGTTTGACTCGTGATAGTCATAATAGGTTACGTTGCTCGTAGTCATGTTTGGAAATAGAATCAAGCTTGATCAATATAATAGTAAGATCCAATTCATAATGTATTTTGAAGTCCTTTAAAGTTTAGCCCAGATACGAATACACACTTTTGTATATCAAAATGCTAATTTCCATTCAGATATCCATCTACCAAATGGTAGGTAAGTGTCTTTGAAAATCACATAGGTATTGCCACAGGAAACAGTTTGTCAGGATCATTGATTGGATGCTGATTTTAACAACAAATAAGACTTAATACTACTTTGTGACGATATAAACGAGCTGACGATATTACTAGTAAAACAATTGCAGAAACAACTAATTGTTATCGTGAAGATATAGCAACCATGCTATATTACGCAGTCGCAGAGCAGGTAAGTAACAGCGCTCGAACTGACGTAATAAGAGTTCACGGTGACCCTCTGATGACAAATAACACTACAAATGTCAAGTATACGCGTAATTGCACCCAACGCACTTGATATACTATCATAAAACAATATCAACTTTAATTAAAGAAATGTAATCTGATTAACAGACATACTCGTACATATAGGAGTGACCGAGTAATAGGCCAAAAGGCTAGTGCTGAGAAAATTGCAGATATAGTTGAATTTGAAGAGAAATTTGATCAGAAATTCAATAAAATGTTAACAAACTTTGTCTCAATGTTCTTTTAGATGCCAGTGGTAATATTGGAAATAATATTGATACCCACTAAGTTTATTGAGATAAATACATTGCTTCTGCCCGAGAGTTTGTTCGTGTGGAAGTAGCAAGATACGCAACATACTAAAATAAAAGCCGCATTTTTATTAAACTCCCTCGGTCCCCGACCCATTACTTCATTTTTACTTAGCGTTCTTTCTGGCTTTTTTTTTTCTTTTTGCTCGACTCCTAAGTGTCGTAGCGTGATGTTAAATAGCCTATACCTTCCTCAAGATTTTTTTCAAATCCGACTGGTATTTCCAGAGATTAGCACGTTCAAACAAACAAAGTCTACACAACAACGCTTTACAATTTTTGTGTACTGAGATACTAAATACTAAACCCACCACAATATACTAAATTATAGCCACATTTTTTATAAAACTTCCCTCTATACCTACTACGTTTGTAGTTTTAGTCAGAGCAGCCAAAATATAAAGAGAGTCAGGATTGGTGAAGCGGGAACAAGCGACGTACAGTTGTCCATGAGAGAAGCAGCTCGTCCTGAGGTCGACACCCGCAGCCTTCAGTAGCAATTTCCCATTGCTTGCTAAGTTTTTGGTTTTTAGTTAATCAATGAACGCCTGCGTTCCTGCATATACTACCTAATGGCACAACACTGATACACTGACTGTTGCATTCTGACAGATTATTCCTGACGAACAGCTATCACTAAAATAATATAACAGTAGATTGTAAACACACGGGATTCCTCATTAACTGTCACCTAACCATACATATAATATTTGTTTTAATTATAACCATAGATAACAGAAGAGGCCTAAACTTAATTTTTTTCTGTGTACCGTCTACGAACTATCACATAATATTACAAAATGTAAAAAAACGAGCACAAAATAACAAAATATATCAACTGTTGGGAATCGAACTTAGGTTTGCAAAGCAGTCACAGAACCGCTAAGCTATTGACTTTGTTGACAAACTAAAATAGCCGCTCTTATATATATGGTTGGAATGAGTATGTGAGAGACGCCCACAGCGAGGCCAGATGTAGCTTTCAGACCTGGATACTGAACAATCGTCCTTCGTCGGGACCGGTTTATGACGAAATGTATGAGAAGCGAAAAGTTTTTAAAAGTCGACTGAAATATTGTCAAAACCACGCTGAGCACATTGTAATGGATAGGCTAGCAGAACAACGAGCTAGTAAAAATTTTGGTGATTTTTGGAAGTCCACTTGTAATTTGGATGCGAAACCTGGCCTCGCTGCGTGTGTGGAAGGGATAAGCGATAAGAGGGGAATTGCTAATATGTTCAAGGACCATTTCAAAGTTCAGTCCCCTCTCGGTCCCTCAATCTCGGTGAATGATTGTGAGCCCATCCGTCTTGGAGAGAAACCTCTGATACGTTTCTCAGCTAAGCAAGTATGTGCAATCATTAACAACATGAAACGAGGCAAATCTCCAGGGCATGATGGGCTCAGCATTGAGCACCTGAGGCACGCGGGTGTCCATTTGCCGCGAGTCTTGTCTATGTTTTTCACAATGTGTATTAGTCACGCGTACCTTCCTGCTAATCTAATGAAGACTATCGTGGTTCCCATTGTGAAGAACAGGACAGGTGACATCTCGGACAGGGCTAACTATCGTCCCATTTCTCTTGCGACTATAATAGCCAAAGTCTTGGACGGTATGCTTGATTCTTGCTTGGGAAGTTACATTAATCTTCATGATGCACAGTTCGGGTTTCGCCCCGGACTATCAACTGAATGTGCTATTTTAAGTCTCAAGCATGCCGGCCGTTCAATATTATAAAGATCGCGGTACGCCGGTGTACGCCTGTTTCCTTGATCTCTCCAAGGCGTTCGATCATGTTTCATATGATGTGCTCTGGAGGAAGATGGGAGACAGGGGTATACCGGCGGAAATATGCGGGCTCTTCCAGTACTGGTATGGTAACCAAGTCAATCAGGTGAAATGGGATGATACAGTGTCTGAACCGTATAGGTTGGAGTGCGGGGTGAGACAGGGTGGTCTGACCTCTCCCAGGCTCTTCAACCTGTACGTGGATGACCTGATAGTTGCACTCAGCAGCATGCGTGTCGGATGCAGTGTTGATGGGGTTAGAATTAACAACATCAGCTATGCAGATGATATGGTGCTGCTGGGTCCGTCGGCGGGAGCAATTGGAGAGATGCTTGAAACGTGTGAGACCTACGCTGTCGCACATGGTTTAAAGTATAATGTGAAGAAATGTGAATACATGGTCTTTGAGGTCAGCGGCAAATGCCGTGGAGAAGGACCCGAGCTGGTTATGAACGGCTCACCAATTAATAGGGTGTCAACTTTTAAATACCTTGGTCACTGTCTTGCCGCTGACCTCAAGGACGATGTGGACATTGAGAGGGAGCGCAGGGCTCTAGCGGTCCGGAGCAATATGTTGGCCCGTAGATTTGCGCGGTGTACAGAACAAGTTAAAGTAACGCTTTTTAAGGCTTATTGCCAAAGTCTGTACACGGGCAGTCTATGGGTCAATTGCACTAAGAGATCGTTGGATGTCCTGCGCGTCCAATATAATAATGCTTTCAGGATGTTGTTGAGGCTGCCTCGTTACTGTAGTGCGTCGGCCATGTTTGCGCAAGCCCGCACCGACGGCTTCCATGCACTTATACGCAAGAAAACAGCGTCGCTACTGAGGACAGTGAGGGGCAGTCGGGACAGCATCCTGAAAACTGTAGCCGAGAGCATCGGCTCTCCGATTGTGCAGCAGTTTGTGAGGAGGCTGATTTTTACTAACACTAGGCAATAAGTTATTTTTGTATGTTACTAACACTATATGGATATTATGTGTCCGAAATAAAATTATTCTATTCTATTCTATTCTATATAAAGATATGATAATCATTTAAAAGATTAAATCTGTAACTATCTGCTATATTCGTTTCCTATTCAGCCCAGTCTAGTCTGAAAAATTAAACAAACTTAATTTTCGGCATTACGATTTTATTTTTCCCATCCAGACCTCGTACCAATTACTTTTTTACAAAAATATTCTATGTACAATTTTGACTTCGCTACGATTTCATTATATGTATAGAAGATAAGCGCTGCCAGCAAGCAATGATTACATCAAACACGAAAAAACAAGAAAGAATATGAGACGAGCCTTTAATTAAATAATCCTTACGTTGAGAATGTTCATTGTATAATCACTACCAAGATACAAACCACAAAATAAGTACCGTAGGACCAAAAAAAAAGGGACAGACAAACACAAGATACCTTCAATACGAAGACCAAACAAATATAAATAAGAAACGTTACCAGGAGCGCATAAATCATAGGAGAACGATAAAGGTCAACCGTTAGTCCTAAATTCCGAACCAGCCACGGTATAATCGCGACCACTTACGAGATAGGAGCGACTATAATAAGCTATTACCGAAGTACTAACCTTTTGATATATCGTTTAGCGGTATCCATGTAAGCTAGCTGACTATGTAAGATTGGGACCCGTTAAACAGAGCTCTAGTGATGTGCTTGCAGTTGTGGTGTCGATGATTAGAGTTTGAAAATGAAGCTCGAGTACTGAACGTCAGAAAAACTTGAGCAAAGACAAAGGAAGACAGTACCTACACTTTGACAGTGTACTTTTTCAACTGACTTTGAAAGAAAATTGCATCATTTGTTTACCTACATTTTAAATAGCGGATGTAGAAAAACAGATAAACATACGACCTCAATGGTATTTGCTATTCAAATTACGAATTTCAATAAGAACAGATAATGATGTTGCCATAATTTTCAACTGCAAAACTTTTCATTTTAATTCTAAAGATCTGCAAGACAATATTAAAACTTACATAATCATAAAAATTATAATATATTCAACTTATTGACAATTATCAAAAACACCAAAAAAAAATGCTCAATTGAATCATTTCGGTGCTGGTCCTTCGAGCCCTTTTTCTTCTCCCTCAAAATATCGTTACAACAAACAAACAACCATCTAACTAAAGCCATAAACATCGACTATCGATACTGTGCGCAAGCGCATGCCGCGGCAGGATCAGGGATACGCGGCCACTGGCGCAGTAGGTCGCCGGCCGCTCGGAATGCGGAAGGGCGTCTTCTCAGCTACACACGCGCGACCATAGGATTTGTCCAACTCACGATAACTGTTCTATGGATTGTGATCGTTAGATATCCCTCTGTCTTATGGAAGACTGGTACTTTGATTGCGAAATTAGTAAAGGTCTTTTATTGCAGTGCTACGGAATATCGTAGCATGTATATTTTTCGTAGGAGTTTAATTTTTTTTTTTTTTTTTTATTCACATTGACACTGATATGAATTATGAAATAAACTGTAGGTACTGGTAGGTTGATTAGAAAGTTATGTAGGTGCTTCTATTTTATTTTAATGCGATCAAATATAAACACAGATAAGGAATACTTGAAGTAGGCATTCGAGAAATATTAGATGATTGAGTGATAGCAAATTAAAAAAAAAATAATAATTGGTAGTCATGGGATAGCCGACAGAAGTGAAACTTAAACGTAAAACTATGCATAGCATGTCGCGGTGAGGCAGTGATGCGAACCCGTAAGATTTCCCCCTACCAAAAATCACTCAAAACGGCTAAAGAAGTTTTCACTTCAAAACTATGGGTTAAAAAATAACAACTATTGAGTAATTATATATTTTTCTTTGCCAAAAGGAAAGCAATAACGATTTGCAAATCACGTAAATAAGGAAGCTTTTGCAACCAATTTCAAGTGAAATAAAATCCGCAAGAACTGCTTAAGAAATTAACAGATCGTAAACTTTAATTAGTGAACGACTAGCGAGTTCAAAAGGTGAAGTTCGATACTTTCGACCCTCAGATACAGTTCTTAAAATCCATTTTAAATTGTTGACATGCCAAATATGGTAAAATATGTGATTTAATGTCAACGCGGGTGAATGTCGCTGTCAATAACAGGCAGCTGTCATCTGACCTTTAATTGTTGTTCAAAATGTTTAATCGAGACATTGTTTTCTTGTAAGTATCGGTTACACGGTTGGATAATCATCGGACATCAGTTTTCATTGAGTTATTAAAACTGCATTACTGCTGGTGTTGTAGAGAGCTGTCAGTTTGTTAGTATGACAGCTGTGTTCACACAAAGTATTGAAGTTTTGTTGATCGTTAGAGGCTGCCTGTTTTATGTGAGAAATATTAAAGTACAGTAGTCTATTTCTTTTTCTTCTGTATGAAAAAATGGGATTTGGAAAACATAGATTCCTTCTTCTCTGATTATGAATAACTCCGCCAGGCACAAGCGTTTGTACCTTTAATGCGCACAAAGATTCATAAATAAATAGGTAAGTAAACAAAAACTCCATAGTCAGTGGTAAAATAAAAAAAACAATCACACTATGCAAAATAAAATACTACATGCACATTTCAAAGCAAAATTTAATGTTCCAATTCTAAATATTTCCTACATCACAGACTTCCCAATACACCAAGATCTAATCTTCGAATAAATCTCTGAGCAGAAACTCCCTCGTGCACCCGTATTTAACGGTACCTATATAAGTAAAATCATCCGTAGGGCAGTCGATAAAAAATGGAGTCTGTCTGGCCTATCGCCCAAAAAACCATAGTCCTGTTAGGCAGGGTACTGACCCTATGGGGTGGAATGACCTATTTAGATTGAATGGTGTCATTATGGGATGCATAGCCTTTTTTGAGACGTATATTTGTTGATTACTATTTTCTTAGGAAGTCATTGATTTAATTAATGTAACGTATTGTTTTGATTATAGATTGTAGTTTTGTATAATTTGGGTTATAAATGTTAATAGAAAATTACATTATGATTTTCGTTAATTTTATTGTTTAAATGCGTAAAATTTGACTTAGCTACTGCATTGTTTTCAGTAAATCTATGTTTTAAATTAATATGATTATTTATGTTTAATGTAGGTATTGTTTTCTATACAAGTAGCGAAAGACGAAAGAAACGATGGATGGACTGTGTGAAAGATGACATGGCTAGAAAGAGGGTGACTATCGAGATGACGACTAATAGTAGGCTATTGAATATGTCCTAAAAGAATTAATACTTTCACGGGTTTTTATTGCCGGAATCGGTCAATGGGTCATTTGAGAAGCAAAAACCGCAGAGTGCTATTAAATTAGTCAGTTAGTTATCAGTTTTTTTTTCAGTATACCTCGCAAACGAAGCAAAATTTCGAAATACTTAGGTATGTGTAACTTTTTGTACAAAATTCCCATCGAAATGGCTTACTTAAAAAGTTTAAAACATTTTTATGCCAAAAATATTGAAACAAAAAATATATACGGTCGAATCGAGTAACCTCCTTTTTTGAAGAAGGTTAAAAAAGAAGAAAAAAAGCCATATTTTCGTTTCTTTGTTATGTTTTTCCTTGTTTGCCTTTAACTTTTTGGGGCAGAGGTGGTAGCAGTAGTAGAAAAGAAGACAAAATTTCCTTTAAATTGCTGGGTCGAAAAATTTTGTAGATTATAAATTAACCGAAATATGGCCACTCGAACATAACTTTTTTTTATCCCTTATAATCAGATGTTGTTTACATTCTCATTCTATTGAAAATAAATATTATGCTGTTCGCCGATGGCACTGTCCTGGTTGCCGTGAGCGGCTTATAGGTCTAGAGTAGATTGGAGGTGTGGTGGGAAAGACTGAAGACCGTTGGCCAGAGATTAAGTCGGACATAAACTGAGTATTTGTTTTGTGATTTTGGCGGTCTCTCCAGTCCTGTGCCCATATCTCTCGACGGAACTCCCTTACTGATCTGCTCCGACTCTCGGCACCTCGGGTCACTTGTCCAAGGGGACGGCGAGGCAGACCGAGACGCCTATAGAGAATTATGGAAGAAACAGACATGTTGCGCCGACCCCAAATAAATTGGGATAAGGGCAGGAGAATGATGATCATGTATTAATTATTGTCTAGATAGTAAACTCACGCAAATAAGTGATAGTCCCTAATTTCGTGATAGTCCGTTTCGTTAAGTTTTAACAAAGGTTTCGATTATTAGCTATAAGTCTTAAAATAGTAGTCCTAAGTAAATCAAATCATAAGTTTATTTGCTAGAAATACATTTTTTTTTTTTTTTGTTAAAGGTGAGATCTTCTAACTTACGTGTCATTGTATTGTATTGTAAGTTTACTATCCTAATTACTTATTGTAAAAGAAAGACTGCTTTATGTTCCTAATTGGAATTTAAATAAAGATTTTACTAAAGTATCGAAGTTTTATTACATATTTAGTTTTATCACGAAATTGGGTGAGTTCTCCTACGAGAGTAGGTGAACTCACCCAATTTCGTGTCACTTTTAACATATTAGAACAGGTATTACTACCTGTTCTAATATTATATGTTAAAAGTCAATCAGTAGATAAAAAAAGCAAAAATTAACACATTCGCAAAAGGCACTCAATAATTACAAATCATATTTCAATCGCTTCTTATCTTTAAAGTGATTATAGTTGAAAATGTTATAACTCCTGGTATGTTAGTATTATTAAAATCTAGTAAACCGTAGAAATAATGAATTCATAAGTCCGTTATTGTACTAGTGATGTAATAGTCACGACTGTGGCTTGAACACTATCTTAATTAAACAATCAAAATACTAAATAAACCGTTTACATAAGGACTTGGACAAAGGTTCGACAATGCGACTAAATAGTCGTGTCCGTACCGCTCCTATACTAAATGTACCTTGTGGGGACGCCAGTGACGTCACGGACCCTGAGCGACTTCGGGTATAGTTAGGAGATGGCATTTTGGAGTGACCACCGATAAATGTACCTACCAAGACACCGTTACTCGGATATATTTAGTTAAAATAAATCAGTACTAAATATACCTAATTTTTTTTTTTTTTTGTTGATGGGAAATCATCAAATGACTTCTCCCGCTCTGGGCGTAGCGGGAGGGCGTGTCAGACTTTTACTGACTAAAACCCACCCGTGTTCCTTCAGTTGCCCTTGCCAGGGCCACGGTATCTCTTTCGAACTACCCGCGACCCCGGCGGCATCGGCCCAATTGACCCCGTCACTGCTGACATCTCTTTGAGGCGCGCGTGGAACACAACGCGCCGTCGACCCAGCCTGGTCCTTACCGGACGGCGAGCTGCCCATTACTCGTCGTCCGCAAGCCCGCGCCTACGGTGGCCGGGAATCGGCGATAGATTCCCGCCGCCCAAGGCGTCTCCTACGGCGGCTAGGGGCGCGAGGGCACGGCTGTTGCCTCTCCCTCCTAACACATAGCTAAGACCAGCATAAATTTGATTAATATAAACGTACCTAAGTACTTACTTTCATGCTCACTGAAAAGATACAAAAGAAAAATTACATCATCTGCCTAGCCTGTTCCCAACTGTGTTGGGGTCGGCTTCCAGTCTAACCGGATGCAGCTGAATACCAGTATTTTACATGGAGCGACTGCCTATCTGACCTGCACAACCCCGTTACTGGATAATACGATACCCCTTGGTAAGACTGATTGTCAGACTGTCGGGCTTTTGACAACCCGTAACGACTGTCCAAGATCTACGAATGACATCCGCGACCAACGGCTTAACGTCTTTACCGAGGCACGGAGAGGACACCGGTCTACATAGCGACTGCAGCAAGTGTAGCTTAACCTGATCGATCGACGTATGCGGCTGTTATTACTTACTTAGCCACGAGCCCTTCTCAAAGAAAAATTAAATAAAAAAAACCGGTTTAGAGCGAGTCGGACTCGCGCAGCGAGGGTTCCGTTCCGATTTCTGAAAAAGTGTACTATTTAGAGACATCGTTTTATTTTTCCTGTAATCTTTAATAAACTTCTTTCTCATAGAATAATTTCAGATTTTTCTCTATGCAAACTTCGGAGATAAGGGGGGAACAGTATTTTTTAACCGACGAAAAAAAAGGAGGAGGTTCTCAATTCGACACGTACGTTTTTTTTTTTATGTATGACCACGCATAACTTTTTACAGAGTCGTCCGATTTGAAAATTTTTTGTTTTAACCGAGGAGGTATACATCAAAGTTGGTCCCATATAAAATTGATTAACTTTGCTTAGGTAGTTTTTGAGTTAGCTTCGTATACATACGTATTTTTTCCCCACTTTTACATGGATGATGTTCTAGTTTGTTTTGCAGGTAGTGGTATTAGAATTTGTGTGGGGTAGAGTACCACAACTAAAAAGTGAAAAATAAAAACTTTTTTACAAAAAAATACAACCGACTTCCAAAAACAACACTACAAAGTGAAAAATAACTTTAATTTCGGAAGTCGGTGGCAAAAAACGAAAATACATTTAACCAGACACCGACTTCCGAAATTAAAGTTATTTTTCACTTTGTAGTGTTGTTTTTGGAAGTCGGTTGTATTTTTTTGTAAAAAAGTTATTTTACATTTTTCATTAAAAGTCGAAAACTATACTGCCTAAAAATAAGAAAAAAAATGTTTGAGAATGTGCAAACAGCGCTCTTTCGTATGATACCCCACATGCCGCAGTAGCCCTACTTCGAATTTTGAAGACCCCCTTTCAGTGCCTGTTGCAAAAAAAAAAAAATTATTTCTTTTTTATTTGCAAAAAGTTGGGCAAACGTAATCTAACGGCTCCTACACACAGTGCCGGCGACACAGGCCGCCGGCTTTTGCGGAACGGCACGTGCCGCCGGGTTTTGCCAGGCGTTTGTGCCGCCAGCCTTAAAACTGTTCCAAATTTCAAGTTAATAGCATTAGTTGTTCGAGAAATCTAGCTGTGACAGACGGACAGACAGACAGACTGAGTCTCACCATAAGGGTTCCTTTTACCATTTTGGTACGGAACCCTAATTACATACTGGATAATAATCAGCTTAAAATATCGATAAAAACGTGGAACAATACAATCAGCTAGATTTGCTACTTACTCAACCAACAACCATACTACCCACAACAACAAACCGTATTAAATTTTTTAAGAACGTTCGCGTTCGTAATCTCATCTCAGTCTCAATCTGTCAAAAATTGTAGAGCGTTTACCTACATTTTTGACAACTGATTGTCGCTGGCATGACATTGCGACTTTAATTTGAACGTTTTTAAGTACGACAATTGGCCTTGTGAAAGTTTGCAAAAATATTGAAGCACCATTTTTCATATCAAAAGAATGCATAAGTAATCATTTAAATAATAATTAATTCCACAAAGATGATAGCAATTATTTATTCACGTTGAATATAGACGACACAATGTGTAGGGACAAGACGATAGTTCTTTACTAAAATTAGCCTCCACCTGCCCCCTTTAAAAGTCTAGTTATGTGAGTTAAAAATATTTAAACGAAATTTTGTTTATTTTTATCTTGAGACTACTAATTTTTCCCTCTGGGTTCGTTTGAGGCTTGTTCGTTTGAGGAGCTTGTGGCTAAGTAATAACAGCCGCACGGGTCAATCTATCAGGTTAAGCTAGGCTTGCCGGGGTTGTCCGTGGATGGGTGACCATCTTTACATACCAAGATTCCTCCGTGCCTCGGAAAGCACATTAAGCCGTTGGTCCCGGCTGTCATTCGTGAATCTTTGACAGTAGTTACGGGTCGTCAGAAGCTCGAAAGTCTGTCAACTAGTCTTACCAAGGGGTATCGTATTACCCAGTTACTGGGTTGTGGAGGTCAGATAGGCAGTCGCTCCATGTAAAATACTGGTATTCAGCTGCATCCGGTTAGATTGAAAGCCGACCCTAACATAGTTGGGAAAAGGCTAGGCAGACAAGCCTCAAACGAACAATCTATAGATACAGTATCTAACTTTGACCCGAAAAATCAAAAGTGGTCAAGCTTTTTGTACTATCGACAAACGCCAAGCCTTTCCAATTTTGTTTGCAAGCTGCAATTATTGTAGGACAAACAAAGGATCATAGGGGGCATGGCAGCACGGAGGCGATCGGCGGCGGCGATCTCTCGCGTCCAAACCTGGTCCAGGCCATGGTGCGGAGCGAGAGTGCATGGGAAGCCGTCACCTCCTTCTGCGAAGCAGTAATGTTCGCGAAGGAAGAAGCGGAACGCGTGAGAGAGAGGCAACAGCCCCGCCCTCGCGCCCCTAGCCGCCGTAGGAGACGCCCTGGGCGGCGGGAATCGATTGCCGATTCCCGGCCACCGTAGGCGCGGGCTTGCGGACGACGAGTAATGGGCAGCTCGCCGTCCGGTAAGGACCAGGCCCGGATCGACGGCGCGTTGTGTTCCACGCGCGCCTCAAAGAGAAGTCAGCAGTGACGGGGTCAATTGGGCCGATGCCGCCGGGGTCGCGGGTAGTTCGAAAGAGATACCGTGGCCCTGGCACGGGCAAATGAAGGAACATGGGTGGGTTGTAGTCAGTAAAAGTCTGACACGCCCTCACGCTCTGCCCAGAGCGGGAGAAGTCATTTGATGATTTCCCATCCCCAAAAAAATAAAAAAAAAGGGGGGCATGGCAGGGTGAATCACTGTATACAAAAAGTAAAGGTGTCCGTTTTGTCGATAGTACCTAGTTCAGTCCATAACGGCACGTGCCGAGAGAGTATTGCTCATACATTTTCTATACTTACAACACTAGCAGCACTCATTATTACCAATGTTTAAGTCGATAATACTTGATTAACTATCATTAAGATTTTAAGATACATCTCTGTCATCTCTAAACGATTAACAGAAACGGAACGATGTTTAGATACGTTTAGCGCTTAAAGCATTTAGTGATTTGTGGTGCAAGCGGGCCGTAGGACCATAACCAGCCGATAATCAGTACAATTAAATAAAGCGGCCAAGTGCGTGTCAGGCCACGCGCAGTAATGGGGTTCCGTAGTTGCACAATAATGTGGACTAAGAAGAGGGCTTTTTGTTGTTTCATGAATATTTGACTATTACTCGCAAACTTAAAAAGCCTACTTAGCTGTGATAGTTTTCCTTTTGACTTCGTTATATATACTACTACCGTAAATTTTTTCACCCATCCAAAACTAACCGTTTAGCTGGCAGGGGGCGGGACACTTGACTCGTAACAAAAATTAGCACTTTAAAGCTTAATATTTCAGAAACGGATCCCTAAATCGAAAAATTGTTTCCACAAACCCGCAATATTTTTGAAAGACCCATCCAACAACACCCTATACTATGAGGTAGACGAGAAAACAAAAACATCCCCATTTTACGTGTAGGTACAGAGGTACCCTAAAAAATTTTTTTTTCATGATTTTATTTTACCACTTTGTCGGCGTGATGAATATGTATATCCATGCCAAATTATAGCTTTCTAGTACTAAGTCTCTGAGCTAAGCTACGGACGGACGGACAGACAGACGGACGGATGGACATAGCGAAACTAGTATAAGGGTTCCTTGTTGAATACGCAACCCTAAAAACTGAAAATTTAACTTATAGAATGATGTTTAGATACGTTTCGCGCTTAACGCGTTTGGTGATTTGTGGTGAAATAGGTCTTATACCCCGTTTACATTCAGCGCATTTCCACGGCAACTTGCAAGGAAATGGGAAATAAAATGGGCAACGCGAATGTGTGAACAGGTCGCTTCCCTTGCCGTTGACGTTGCCGCTTGCCTTGCCAGGCGATCCCCAAAATCGCGGTTTTTTGGCGGACAACAAAGGGCCGGCAACGCGAGCGCGAATGAGTATTTATGTAGGTATTGCTCTCTCGCTCACTTGCTATCGAATTTCTACGTTCTCCATTGTTGGAAAGACATGTAACGCGGCAATGTAAACACTCATTTCCCTTGACGTTGCCACAGCAGTATTTAGGGGAATATTTCCGGCAGCGCAAATGGCAATGGCTGAATGTAAACGGGGTATTGGAACCATAACCCGCAAAATTCAGGACAATTAAAAAACACTGAAAATTTTACATGAATTTATGATGCAGACAGTTTACAATTTTAATTAATGCTATCTTTTACAGTTTAAAGCAAATGACATTAACTCTGTAACAGACGAATAAAATAAAAGATGGCGAATGGTAATTAGCTAATAAATGTAGGAACAAACCATAGACTATTAAAGTGACGCATCGTTTTCAGGTGAGAATGCGCGGGAAAGTAAATGATAATGCGTTTTTAGTTGAATTGATCAAAAAGAACGTGTTTTAATTTACTAGTACTTTGGAAAATGGAAATAAGTAGCTATCTTGACTACAAATGACAACTAATTTCTCGTCGAAGGGTTAGAGGACAGGTGGAAATTACTTTTTCGAAAATAAAGAACGATAAAAAGTCACCAATAATAATTTATCTCTTTATTTGTATACGTTTACATATTGTGTTTATTTTCAGTAATTCTGGTCCCAGTCTGATCACTGAAACAAAGCTTTTGTTTTGATTTTTTTTATTTCTAACCGCCTGAATAACTTATCAGTTCTAAATAAAATATAAGTCATGAGGGCACGCTGTGTGTTTAACTATAGAAACTGAATTCAATGTTTTTTACATAAATAGGTAGGTATCTATTATCATTATCCTAAAAAGAAGAATAAGATATACCTGCTGACATAAGCTCCTAAGTTTTACGATCAGCATTATTTAAGAATTAAAGAAGTTATCTTTACATACCAAGACCCCTTCCTCGAAAAGCACGCTAAGCCGTTGGTCTCGGCTGTCATTTGTGGATCTTTGACAGTCGTTACGGGTCGTCAGAAGCCCGAAAGTCTGACAACCAGTCTTACCAAGGGGTATCCTATTACCCAGTAACGGGGTTGTAGAGATCAGATAGGCAATCGCTCCATGTAAAATACTGGTATTCAGCTGCATCCGGTTAGACTGGAAGCCGACCCCAACATAGTTGGGAAAAGGCTAGGCAGATGATGAAGTTCAAAATCTAGTTTTGAAAAAAACTAACAACTTAATTAGTGAATTACGATGGCTAATTAATGTGGACAGATGCCTGTGACCATTGCAATTAGACTTTATTTAATATCAAATGGATCGTACCAGACACAAGTACCTAGGTGAATTAATTTAGGTTTTTTGCTTATTTTCTGGATGTATAAAAAAAACGGCTAAGTGGGAGTCGAAATCCCACACATCGGTTCCGTACCAACAAAACTTTTTTAAACGAAATTCAATTACGTGCCAATTAACGACAGACGACTCCATCTCACACTAAATCACCACGCGAGCCCAGTGAATGTTGATAGATATCATGAAATGGCTATGAATTTTTGATTCTAGGACATGTTAGTTTCCCCACAATTAGTTTTCTTTACAATAATTACCTATTAAATACGTTCAATAAAACAACAGAGGGGCTAGCTAAACAAATGGCATTCACTTCGGAGCAATTCTATATCAACAATCGCTACAGCTCCAAAGTGACATTGACATGATCACGTGACATTTCGATTACCATATGTCCAACCACATACATTCTTTGGCTCTTCTACTAGCGTCATCGCTAATAAAAGGAGTAAACAATACATTACTAGAAAGAATTCGGTAGGCCCTAGTCTAAAGGATATCAGAAGTGTAACATCCTTTAAAACTTGACCCATAAGGAAATGGGTCCTTTTGTGAAGTGACAATTGATCTGAAAGCCTTTAAAAGTACCACCTAGGACCAAAATAAACAATTACGTGAATGAGAAGCACATACAATGATGTAAGAACATTCCTTTAACGAGTGCACTGCGTTCAAATGTTCCCGAAATAATACCAATGAACGCATCTCTAGCTCGATCAAACGCTTTTAGTCCTTTACCGGTCCAATAAAAACTCCTATTAATTGCGTAAGCACATGTAATAAACTTTTGGATTGGTTAAAAATAACCGACGCAAGAACACCACCGGTCGACTCAGTATAAATTCTTAAAAAACATAAACTTCACAGACGCACTCGACGTCCCAACAGACTTTAAATGACACCAACTTTTGAATTTCGAACTATTCACATTCCAATACGAATCAAATTGGAATTGCCGCTAAATCTGACGTATGACTTTATAAATTCGGATACACATCCTGAAATCTATGATTAGAACTCGATTCTAATACACAAAAAATAGAGTTTAGTATAGTTGTTGAGTGTTCGTGTAGTTGAATCGTTATGGCGTGTGCGAGTCTGGCTAGGATATAGGTCATTGCTCCCCTAAACCTGCAGAGTAGTCAGGGCAGTTCATAAGTACTTCCATGTTTAAATTGCCCAACTTGTATGTACTCTCTGTACAGGATGGCTCCGACATTACTTACTTGCTCGGCTCGACGACTGACCATCCTGCCGGCCTGCCGTGTTGATAACATCTAGTTTTAAAGCCATCCTCTCGGGAATGAGGACTGTAATTCTAAGAAGGATAAGGTTTTGAATTAAAGGACACGAGGCACGATATATTTTTGTATGTGTATCCGAACTTTGTTGTCAAGTCAACAATTTTGATGCTCTTTTGGAGATAAAGTTTGTTATTTGACTCAAACTAAATCTAGTATCAAGATGGAAGACCTAGACTTTTTCTAAAATGTCTTTACGAGGACAATGTAGTTAAGTAACAATTTAAGTAGACAGGGGAAGACCTAAGGAAAATTGTTTTAAGTTATATAAAACTGAACACCGTCATCATTTGTGCAATTATTAAGATCATAAACGGATTTTATAAAAGGAAACAACGTTATAACCTGTGCAAACAAAAATTTTGATTGAAACTTATTACCTAAGTAAGTAACGGAGGTTTATTACTGCATTTTTCCCCATAATCGATTGGTTATCACGTAATGTTATACACTATGAAACTACTGCAGTAATTTTCGCATAAATATTTGGATTTTTTAAGTACCGTTTGTTGCATTTCACGTGACCCTAATAATAACAGTTATTATGGTCACGTGTGGAACCTATAATGTAACTAGATAAGTATCCGTGCCTCGGAAAGCAAGTTAAGCCGTTGGTCCCGGCTGTCATTCGTGGATCTTTGACAGTCGTTACGGGTCGTCAGAAGCTCGAAAATCTGACAACCAGTCTTACCAAGGGGTATAATCGTATTACCCAGTTATTGGGTTGTGGAGGTAAGATAGGCAGTCGCTCCATGTAAAATACTGGTATTCAGCTGCATCCGGTTAGACTGGAAGCCGACCCCAACATAATTGGGAAAAGGCTAGGCAGATTGATAAGACCTGGTTGAAACTTGCACAGACTAGGAAAGCATGGCACACAAGTGGGTGGAAGAAGGCTGCCAATGATTCTGGTGATCGCCATAATTACAGGCTAAAACAAAATGCACCATTTATGGTTTTACATAATATTACAAAGCCAAAAAGGATATTTACAATTAAAGTTACCGAAGTTGCTGAATTACCTATTATTATTTCCATTGTAAATATGTCGTTGGTGTGCGTAGCTCAATAAATAAATAAAGTTATGAACATAACAGATGTGATGATGTGACGAGATTAATAAATTACAAATAATGTCTGCAAAAAAATAATAAATTATCTTTAAAGAGCTTCAAATAAACCGATTACAGGCACTTCTGAATTGTCAAGGGTCGATCAGTCAGAAAGGTGAAGATAATTGCCCATTCCAAAGCGTAGTAGGTTCCTAAGAAGACTCATGAGACGGGCTCGGCGATATGTCACTTAAACTAAAGTATGATCGACTTTTATTTCTCACGCGGGAGAGTAAATAATATTTTAGAACCTTAGTCGTTCAAATCTATTGAGAACTAGCTTTTGCCAGTGGCTTTGCCCGCGTGAATGTCGGAAAATATCTCACGGGAACGTACTACCGCGAATTCCTTCCTTATTCCTTGTCTTCTAATTTATAAAGGGAATCTCTGTGCAAAATTTCAGCTTTCTAGGTCCAAGGGTTTGGGCTGGGCGTTGATGAGTCAGTCAATCAGTCAGTCAGGTCTTCTCTTTTTATTTATATAGGATATTAGGTAGATAGAAGACACCCTTCCTTTGTACTAAATTAATAGACTTAAGCCAATGAGAGAGCTCCTTTTCGATCAAAGTAAGAGATGGACAGGTATCTCATCGTCTAGCCTAGCCTTTTCGGCTTCCAGTCTAACTGGATGCAGCTGAATACCAGAATTTTACATGGAGTAACCTCCACAACCCAGTTACTGGGTAATACGATATCCCTTGAAAAGACAGGTTGTCAGATTTTCAGGCTTCTGACGACCCACAACGACTGTAAACGATCCATCGAATGACAGCTGGGTTGGTCCCAGCTGTACGTACTTTCCGAGGCAGAGGGGTCTTGGTATATAAAGATGGTCACCCATCCACAGACGTAGCTTAACCTGATCGATCAACCCGTGCAGCTGTTATTCACTTAGCCACAAGCCCCTCGGTACACACACAGGTATCTAATTAGACTAATTTCAGTTTTGGTAACAATATTTCTGGAAAATTGATGCATTGCTAATTCGGATGGCACCCGTACAACTAGGACTGATTTAAACAAATAATTTATATTCTATTCTATATTCCCCTGTCGATTTCGTACGGTGACTATTTCTGTTTTTGACGCCTATGGGTTACGAGCGTGAACTGCTGTGGCTAAGTCGACGTAAAAATATCGCGGCGATTTTATTTCACGCATTGGATTTTCAACGCTCTGCTTAGCGCCGAGAGTTGAAAACCCAATAGGTAGTGTGTTTTATCGACGCGCTAGAATGCACTCTGTTGTTGTTAAGTTGGATTCTCAACGCTCAGCTCAACAAAGAGAGTTGAAAATCCAGTGCGCGATAAAATCTCGCTGCGATAATTTTACGTCCGTGCGAATATCGGCTTATGTAGCTTATGTAACGTATGTGCACAGTACGGACACGTTACAATACAGAGGGCTGTCAAATATTGTCACCTCTCTCGCTCACACGAGACCAAATTTTCAAGAATATTAAATGAAAAGATGTTTTTTTGAAAAATGTAATCAATTAGCGAGCTAGTAAATAATATTAATTTTTTAGGTAATTATTAAAAACACATTTTTATTGTGGCATTTATTTAACTCATCTCGACTAAGTTTATTAGATAACACAATAAAAATGTGTTTTTAATAATTACCTATTAAATTATTTACTAGTTCGCTAACTGATTACTTTTTTCAAAAAAGCATCTTTTCATTTAACAATCTTAAAAATTTGGTCCCGTGTGTGTGCAAGAAAGGTGATAAAATTTGGAGGATGGCTTACTCTTGAGGTGATCTCCACCTGCTGTAATAAATACTTCTATAATAAAGAATGGAGAAGCCTGTCTCCTAGTAACGAAGTAGGTACTATCAACAAACGCCAGGCCTTTCCAATTTTGAAACAATTTTGCTTGCAAGCTGCAATGTTACTTATGACAAATAAAAACAAAGTACCCTGGGTAGGGTTTCATCAATAAATCCGTGTACACAAAAAGCAACTTTAAGTAAAGGCGTCGGTTTTGTCGATAGTACCTTCCAGTGAGACTTGAAATCAGAATTAGGAATCTTCCAGCACATCCAATTAGATGAAACTGAATATTAGAAAGAAAAGAAAAATTGGTTTAGGTTTGGGTTACGTTTTTTTTTTCTTTGGTTTGGTTTCTGGTTTTAATATTGGTCTATCGCTTGTATATTACCTACTAGGAAACTTAGTCTTAAAGTCAAAAAGCCGAGTTCACACTCACGAAGACAGGTTAAGGGCCTTGGTATTTGTACTTTACTTGATGATAGTACTTATATATATTTGTATTGGATCATGGCGTGATCTCAATACTCAATCAAAAACATACATTCATTAACCTAAGGAAATTGACGGAGATTCTTAATATCGCGATTCAGGAATGTGACGTAAAAGACCAACGCCATCTAGTTACATCAATAGAACTAAATTTCTTCAAACATACTTTCGTTGCACAAAATTGAATGCGAACAGTATTAAATAAACACCATAAAATTACTCTCCGTTGACGTAAACAATTTATAGAGGAACCACGTTCCAAGATTTTAATTTTAATTCCCATATTAGATTGAAACACATTATTAAAAGAATCCGATCCTTATAATGAACTTGCTGACGTGTTTATTGGCTTTGAAACTTCATTATAATATTATTACGATAAAACAACAACCAATGTGACTGTGTTTAATGATATTCTAACTCTTGTGACCCTTTCTTACATAGGTAATATTGAAGTAATTGATTCTTTATAAACGAAGAGCCTCATTTAAATCTGAATTTAAGCTTCTTACACTGGAATTAGTGCATTATTAAATCGCGTTAAAAATGGACCCACGAATAGACCATCCATTTCAAGCATTGTTTCAACAGTGATTTAAAATCTTCTCAACAATAAATACAGGGTCAAATTAAATTAGCTAGCGAAACTCCGCAGACGTGATGGGTTCAAAATAAAAAGCACGACAAAATAAAAATGATTTAATGATTTTTTGGGGTCAATGACCGCTGTTAGTGTTGTTACTTGAAGTGTGAGTTGATAAAATCTGTTTTATCGTGTTGAGATATCGATACTCATCACGTCTGTGAAGTTACACAAAAAAAAACAGTTTTCTAAACTGATATTTTAAGTGCCTACACTACAGGCGGTTGATGACCCCAAAAAAAAAATTGCCAGCCATGGGGACTGCCGACAGAAGTGAAATTTAAACGTAAAACTATGCATAGTAGCATGTCGCAGTGTCGAGGTGTAGCGGTGACGCAAACCTGTAAGATTTCCCTCTACCAAAAATCGCTCAACGCGCCTAAAGAAATTTTCACTTCAAAAATCATCAAATATATTTTTTTTTTCTTCTAACATGTTTAGATAGCGATACCCATCACGTTTGCGGAGTTTCGCTACCTAATTTAATTTGACCCTGTTTATCTGAGAGACTTCTACAGAAATATACTTACACCCTACAAGTATCAACTTGAATACTTGTTCATTCATAGATGGGGGTCAAAAGGTCCGGAATCCCGAATCCGGCCAACGATGACAGGTAGCCCCACCTCACACGTTGACTATAAACTAACGGCGCCATCTTGATAAATGAACTGTCAAACGCCCGTCAAAGTTGACAGTTGATAAGGATCTCTTACCTTCACGCAGAATAATAAGTAATCTATTTTAATTGTTTATGTTCTATTGTCAAGTCGTATTACCTATTATCTTTTTAATCGCTACATGCTAATTGCGTGTCTAATCGTTATATTAAGTCTTACGCTTAACATGTTAAGAACATTTTATGACTTGTAAATTTTTCATTATAATATCGAGCCTTGTTTTGATTAAATTATGTAATTTTACGTATACGCCCGAGATGCTATTATGCAATCTTATTAAATAACACTCAGTAAAATTTTTGAGTTGCTCAAAAATAACCTAAAAATAATATCATGCCAATGCCAAAAAAAATAATATCAACGTCAAAAGTTATCATTTAAATTTTAAAAATACCTGTTCCATTCTACTTCTTATCTTTAAAATTATGGTGACATTCGATTTTTAAAATTAAACTCAAAGAAGGTTTGCGGCAAAAAAGTTTAGATGTGTTTCCGGGTGTGAAATGTGGTCGGACCATTTGGTTTCTGAACGCATTTGGCGGTGGAAAAAAATAAATTGTGATAAGTCCGAAACATATATCGTAACATGGATTCCGTAAGTGTAAGATAAAAATGCGTGGTTTAGTTTAACTTACTGATCGATAAAGTATACATTACTAAGGGTTGATTTTTATCTACTTCTATCTGAGGAATGAAAATTGAAGTTTGACAGCTGTTGGCGCCACCACTCGCCAATTTGACGCTGTCAATGTCATCGACGTCAAGTGTCATCCACATGTCAAAGAACCGCGTATACCGACTCTTCCCGTAAATTCCAACTCCTAGATAGACGGAATGGAATGCGTTACCGTGTCATCATTTTCGCTGTATTATCTTTTATTAATTTTTTAATAGAATGATTAAAAACTGCTAATCATCAAGCATCAACGGAGTACGTTATTTAACTTTCAAACAACATTTGTATAGAAAATGTTACGCAACGATATTTACTCATTCCTCTATTGGAAAATCAGCCCAAATTTGGATTAATTTAAATGAAGAGCATGAAACCCATGAAACTAAACGCAAGCATTTTGTCTCTTGACTTATTTCAGACCTCGGACTCTACCATCATAATATTTTGAGATAGACCTATTTAATTCTTTCCCTTGCCTTGTTAGTGATTGAACCTTTTTTTTTTTTTTTGGATGGGAAATCATCAAATGTCAGACTTTTACTGACTAAAACCCACCCATGTTCCTTCAGTTGCCTGTGCCAAGGTACGGTATCTCTTTCGAACACGCCGCGACCCTGGTGGCTGGTGATCGAACCTGAATGTCCTATAAGTAATTTCATTGTCATCATCAATATCTATTAACTCAGTGTACTAAGGTTTGCATCAAAGTTCCTATGATGACTGGTACTCCTTTCGAAGGTGTCTGCAAGCACTGAAAACAAGGCGAAAGGCCGCATCTCGTCGCATTTCATCACCTCTCTCGCTCACACGGGACCATATTTTGAAGAATGTTAAATGAAAACATGCTTTTTTGAAAAATATGATCAATTGGCGAACTATTAAATAATATTAATTTAATAGGCAATTGTTAAAAACACATTTTTATTGTGGCATTTATTTAACTCTTCTCAAAAATAGATCATAACACTTATTGAGCCGAGTTTATTAGATAATACAATAGAAATGTGTTTTTAATAATTACCTATTGAATTAATATTATTTATTAGTTCGCCAATTGATAACATTATTCAAAAAAGCATCTTTTCATTTAACATTCTCAAAAATTTGGTTCAGTCTGAGCAAGAGAGGCGACACAATCAGCAACAGTGTTAATCACCTAAAACCGTTTATAAACGGTTAATTTACAGCAATCTATAATCACGCGTTCACATAATATCGTAAAGCATCATGCGTTACCGAATTCGCTCGAATCAAGGGCTTAAAAGCGAAATGCATCGCCTTATGCAACTTGTTACTATGACTGCTGTACACAAAGGCCTATGTTTGATAAATAAGTACTTCCGAACATAGGGTCGGCCTAATACTAAAGTAGATTGGTGGAATTTAATTAATTATTAAGCTAAATTAACGCTATCTTTCTAAATTTATTAAAAAATATATTATGTATCAACGACATGCTAGAATAGGCAGTACCAGTAGCTTTGAAAGCTATTTTTTTTAAATCCATTTAAGATAGATTCATTTTTGAAGAAAAGGACATCACTAAAAATAATTGATTCATGAAATCATTTCCATTTTGACCTCTACCTTAAGTTTTAGGGGAAAAATTATAAAACAGTTGATCCCTGAAATACACCTAAAATGTCGCGTCAGCTAACTTATAAGATTTATTATCTATAAAATTAGCTTAAAAGAGAATTTAGGAAGATTCCAATAGGAGTCAGTCACAAAAGAAAAAAAAAAGAGTAACCATGGAGTTTCTTGCCGACTCTTCTCCACAAGGAAACAAGAAATTGTAACCGTGAACCTAACTTCTGACGTTACATACGAGTAAGTGCCCATGTAATGCGAAATGAAACATTCAGAACTAGAATCCAGTCTAATGCCTACTCTCATTATCCAAACAAACACGTTCCCCATTTAAAAAAAGAATTTCCTCCTGCGCATACGCAACCCTAAATGAGTTTCGTAATCATAAACGTTTCCGCGTAAAGATGGCGGCTGTTTTTGCGACGTCTCTCACGTGTAAGGGGGCGCGTGAGAAATGCATCTTGTATTCTAATAAGGTTGTTGCTTCCTCTAACACTGAAGAATCTAACGTTATGTAACTGCCTATGTGGTTAACGGAAAGAGTATGTGGTAAATAAGATTTGGTTACCTAGCTAAAGGTACTGACTTTTACTTCATTTGGTGAGAATGCAGGAAACTCCAACTGAGTTGGGAATAGGCTCTAGGCAAAAGATTAAGCCAACCTCACCCTCCTTGCGCCTTCAATTTTATTTATTCTATGCTAAATTAGCACTATATTTGTAATCACGTTCTAGAAAATGGCTATAGCTGTTTCGATAAAAGTTTGCAAGTGAAGTGTTTCGTTGCAATATAGGGGTTTACGGGGGCGAAAATTCGATCTAGCTAGGTCTCATATCTGGGAAAATTCGTTTTCTCTGTTTTCACTTGGGCAGAGTTCGGTCAACCAGGTACTGAGGCTTAAACATCATCACCATCATTCTCATGCCCCTATCCCAATTTATTTGGGGTCGGCGCAACATGTATTTTTCTTCCATTCTTCAATTAGCTGTCATCTCGATAGTCAACCCCCTTTCTAGCCATATCATCTTTCACACAATCCATCCATCGTTTCTTATAAGACTTAAATATAACTGGTGAAAAGAAGGCATATCGAATCAAATCTTTGTACTGTGGGCCATAAGTTATACACACTGATATTAATATAGATTACAATTCCGTTCTATCCTGCTTGCTTAGTAGGACATTACATACACCCTTGCCTAACTCTTCGGAAAATACAGCGTGATGTGCATTTTAAATCCGTAGGAATGGCTTGCTACATGAACTATTTTGGTCATCAACAGTGATACAAACGCAAAAATATACCTACAACAATTAATCTATCTTTTATCCAGATTACATAATATAACGCTACATACATTATATAGCGGCACCAAAACGATCGCAGAAAACGGTAATAGATGCGTATTGCTTAGCAGTATGGCCAGCTTATACAGGGTCGAATTAAATTAGCTAGCGAAACTCCACAAACGACACGACTAAATAAAATTTTAAAAGATTTGATGATTTTTTTTTTGGGTCAATGACCGCTGGTAGTATTGTTACCTGCAGTGTGAGTTGATAAAATCAGTTTTATCATGTTGAATATATCTATAGGTTCCCATCACGACCGTGAAGTTTACACAAAAAAAAAAAAACTGATTTTTAGACTTATATTTTAAGTGACTACACTACCGGCGGTTGATAACCCCGAAAAAACATCATCAAATTAATTTCTTTTTTGTTTTGTCATGTTTAGATATCGATACGAGTACCCACCACGTCTGCAGAGTTTCGCTAGCTAGTTTAATTTGACCCTGTAGAAGATGAACCAAACCAAACCTGAAATCGCGAAAAAAATTGGTGTTGCTCAACTCGTCAAAATTATTATAATTGCTAGCAGCTGATTTTTTTTTGGCTATTTCAGGTTTAGTCCCATAATAAAAGTTGTTCATAATGATGAGTACAATGACCTCTTAAGAGGTTGTGCTACACCCATGGTGAATACTGTAGGTATGCTCTACATTTATATGTTGAGGACTCTTCAATAACATATGAGATGATTATTCATTACTCATTTCATAATTATGTTATTGAAGAGCCTCCACCTCTGTCACACAAAATGTCGCAAGGATTTGATTGTAATGGAAACGCCGTTATTATTGTGTGCGATCACTCTTCTCAGTACAGACACTTTTTTCGCGCAACTTAGTATGTTAAGGGCAAATCCAACGATATAAATCTTTGGTTAAATTGTTTTATTCTACAGCATTGACAGCAGCTTAACTGATCAAAGATTCCAAGAAACCAAAAAACGTACCAGGCAATTACCACAGTTTAAAAATTAATTATAAGCAGTAGAAATTTGTTTATAAACAAAATTATGAAGTACCCACAACAACACATTAACGACATGTTCAATATTGCTCAATATTTACAGATTGATAAGAGCACGGTTTGACACAAGAGCCAATTTTGTAACGAAGAAAATTTTCAGAAGCCAAACACTGTATTGTAGGGTAGTTACATAAAAATAAATAGGTATAGATGATGACATAAGGTTACATTGATTAGCACAAAACGTTAAGTAAATATTTAATAACGAACTAGCTGTGTGAGCGAGAAAAGAAGAGAAAGCTGAAATGAGATATATCATTCTGCCCAACTATGTAGGGGTCGGCTTCCCAGTCTAATCGGATGCAGCTGAGTACCAGTATTTTACATGGAGCGACTGCCTATCAGACCTCCACAACCCAGTTACTGGGTAATACGATACCTCTTGGTAAGACTGGTTGTCAGACTTTCGGGCTTCTGATGACTCGTAACAACTGTCAAAAATCCTCGAATGACAGCCGGGACCAACGGCTTAACGTGCTTTCCGAGGTACGGAGGAGTCTTGGTATGTAAGAAAGTCACCCATCCACGGATTAACCCGGCAAGCTGGATCGACTCGTGCAGATGTTATTACTTGGCCACGAGCTCCTCCTCCTTTACTGAAATGAGACTTAGGGCGAATTTCACCAATGAAAATGAACGCGATCAGCACATCACATGTACACTCCTCTCAACTTATCTGTGAAATGGCGAAAATTGGAACTACGGCCGTCATGTTGAAATGTCTTCGATTGTGCCGACGCATGTCATTCGATTGTGTCGACGCATCGACGATGCCGTTCTCTTTCAGTTCACAGATAAGTTGGTAGGACTGTAAACCGCGTTCAAGAGCAGTCAATGTCAATATTCCATAACAATGATGACACTGACAGCTCTTGAAAGCGTTTTAAATGTGCTGAGTACGTTGGTGAAATTCACCCTTAGTCTGCTTATAACATGTATCCTTTCAATTCCTTTGCATCTCAGACCATGGCATGCAAACCCCATAGGTTTAATAATGTACCTGTAATAAACTTTATGTACAATATTGTTTTCAATGAATAAATCATTATTATTATTCTCTATTATTATTATTTCACAGGTCGTAATAAGTACCTACGTCATAATCAATCTGCCTAGCCTTTTCCCAACTATGTTGGGGTCGGCTTCCAGTCTAACCGGATGCAGCTGAATACCATTATTTTACATGGAGCGACTGCCTATCTGACCTCCACAACCCAGTATATGGGTAATACGATACCCCTTGGTAAGACTGGTTGTCAGACTTTCGGGCTTCTGACGACCCGTAACGACTGTCAAAGATCCACGAATGACAGCCGGGACCAACGGCTTAACGTGCTTTCCGAGGCATGGAGGTGTCTCGGTATGTAAAGATGGTCACCCATCCACTGACCAACCCCGGCAAGCGTAGCTTAACCTGATGGATCGACCCGTGCGGCTGTTATTACTTAGCCACGAGTACCTACGTCATAGATAACTGAATTACATCCGGTTTAATCAACAAACGCACCACTAGGGTTGTAGTACTAACCCTATGTTTAACTAAACTTAAGCTGACTTACTAAAAATCATCTAAAATATTTTATGTTAGCACACTCAAAAAACACAATTTTTTTTAACTTTCGAACATCACGTTTCGTTCGTAAACCGATTTTTTACCAAAAAGTATCATCTGCTACGCGTGAATCGTTTGTCATAGAGTTTTTAAACGCATCCCGCACAGATAAACATCTTGTCTACGGTTAACGCGAAAAATTAAAAATCGTGCGTGTCCGTTAAAAATGATTTATTGAATGCATTCGGTAGTAAATAAAAAAGGTGAAACAAGATAATTGTACTGTAGTGCTAAAATGTTTGTTTATATTTAACTAGCGACCCGGCCCTGCTTCGCACGGTTTTTACAACTTGACAAAACATGAAGGCTTCTATATTATATATAAGTTAAATATTAATGTATTATTTATACATAAAAAACTTCCAGAATAAATTATCTAAATGACAGTGAAAACCGCATCAAAATCCGTTGCATAGTTGAACAACGCGACTACATAGACAGACACGAAAAGACTTTATTTTATAATAATTATAGATTATTTCCAGGGATTGGAAACAGGAAAAATCAAGACTATGTCTCGATGTTGATGTCATTCATTGTATCCCATTTTTGCTGTCTTTTTCAATCAATCTGCCTAGCCTTTTCCCAAATATGTTGGGGTCGGCTTCCAGTCTAACCGGATGCAGCTGAATACCATTATTTTACATGGAGCGACTGCCTATCTGACCTCCACAACCCATTAACTGGGTAATACTTTGGTTGTCAGACTTTCGGGCTTCTGACGACCCGTAACGACTGTCAAAGATCCACGAATAACAGCCGGGACCAACGGCTTAACGTGCTTTCCGAGGCACGGAAGAGTCTCGGTATGTAAAGATGGTCACCCATCCACGGATCAACCCCGGCAAGCGTAGCTTAACCTGATGGATCGACCCGTGCGGCTGTTATTACTTAGCCACGAGCTCCTCCTTTTGCAAGCTTTACAAGCTTTTAATTAACTTGTTCAGACGTAAGTTGTCTTCAAAAATTCTTCGCGGAATTCGATTGAGCCAAAATTTGGCATACGTATATAAAATCGGTGACAATGCAATATTTTGGTATCATCGAGCTAATCTGATGATGGAGCCGGAAGATGGCTACAGGAACTCTGTAATAAACCGACGCAACCCTATCGAGTTTGGGCTCGTTTGATTCGTCTTGACAAGGACTCTGACTTTAGATGGTACTCGTATCCAGAATAATGAAAGATTGTTTTAAAAAAATATTTTTTAATAATACACTTTTTACTTTATTTTTAGTGAACGACGACCTTAGCTCAGTGCTCAGCGCTAGCTTAGACTCTATGCTTAGCTAATTTGTTGAGTCTCTACGCTTAACCACCATGCATACTTGCATAATCTTCTTAGACGTCATATTCAAAATGGTAAACGGAATCTATCCTAATCTATACTAAATAATAAAGCTGAATAGTTTGTTTGTTTGTTTGTTTGAACACGCTAATCTCTGGAACTAGATACCAGCCTGTTTTAAAAAATTCATTTTGCATTTGATAGTCCACTCCTTGAGGAAGGCTATAGGCTATTTATCATCGCCCTTAAGAGCCGAGCAAAAAGAAAAAACGTTAGAAAGAATCCTAAGCGAAAACGAAGTAATAGTGCGGGCAATAAATTTCACGCGGGCGAAGTCGTGGGCAGAAGCCAGTAAATTGTAGAATAACTAGCAAATCAGCTAATTGACACAAAACTTCCAGCCTGTGGCCGTAAAATTACTGCACACGCGTTCAAAAAAACAAGGCCAGACAAAACACACCCATATTGAGTTGCATACAAAGGTATGCAACTCAATATGGGTGTGTTTTGTAGATCAAGCCAAGGTGTATCAGAATATAATGCCTAGGCTATCTAAGCCCCATCTTGATCCAGGTACTGACTATCAACAGTAACATACAAGCTGCAAATGTCTAAGTAATGTATTTACATTATGTTTAAATATTAATAGGACGTCAATTATTATTTAATTTTTATAATTTATTAATGTAGGGGCAGGAACAAATATGGCTAAGTAGGTATGATTAGTAACTACCAATGTTTTTTGAAGAATTTTAACAAGGGTTACCTCTTTAATCATGTAATAATGTTGTATGCACTTATTTTTAGTTGTCAATTAAGGCGAGTGTAGCCGCTAAAAGCGCCACCGTTGAGAAAAATATTAATAAGTTTGGAGATGTGGAACTTTTTGAAATTATCTATGTACACATGTTTAGTCAGATATTGTAGAATTTTTTTATAAAAAAATCAATGCAACCTCCTCGGTTCGAAGTATATCAGTTAACGCCAGAAGTGGCCGTTCTTGGCTTAACTGATATAACTTCGAACCTATGAGATTTAGTTTTGATTTTTTATACAAAAAATTGTACAACATCTGACTAAAAATGTGTACATAGGAAATTACAAAAAGTTCCATATCTCCTAATTTATAATTCTTTTTCAATTATAAATTAGGAGTTATGGAACATTTTGTAATAATTTTTAGTCAGATGTTGTGGAATTTTTTGTTTTTCTCAAAGATAGCGCTTTTAGCGGCTACACTAGCCTTATATACAAGCACTTACCTATTTCATGCAAAATGAGATTACAATATTGGTCTAAAATTAAATAATGACATTAATTTATAAAGCGGGCTACATGAGCACAGTTTTGTCTATCAGTTATGGTAAACTAGCTACCCAACCCTTGCTTCGTCCGGTTTCTACGACTTGACAAAACATCAAGATTTCTTTATTACATGTAAGTTTAATATTAATGTTTTATACACATAAACCGTCCGGAAGAAATTCTATATAAGTATGGTGAAAACCGCATCAAAATCCGTTTCATAGATTAGAGGAACAACGTGGACACACAGACAGACACGAGAAGCGACATTAATTTATAAGAAGATAGAAGAGAAGAGATAGAAGATAGATAAGAGAAGATTACATGTTTAGTTAAATCGTTACGAATATTGGTAAAATTAAAAAACATTAACAAAGAACAGAAGGTTAATTCTCGTACTTTACATTCAAATTCAAGTCGCAATCTCATGCCAGCGACAATCAAATGTCATAAATATAGGAAAACACTATACAATTTTTGTGACGACGACTGAGATGAGATTGCTAGGTTAGACTGGAAGCCGACCCCAACATAGCTGGGAGGCTAGGCAGATTGATTGATTGACTTAAAACAGAGTGCGAACGTTGTTAAAAATATGGAATTTTTTGGGAATTTTTATGGTGTGCATAATAAAGAACGTTTTTAACAACGTTCTATAATATGCACACCATAAAAATTACAGATATAAATTGCCCCTCAGATAACTTGAATTAGGTACATACAATTTTCCAATCAAACGAATTAGTTGACATTATTCCAAAAGAGGTCAATTAATGCCGCACTGATATAAGGATTACTCATAATCAATATTATTATAACCTTTGTACTTTGAACCATAACTTATACCTTTGAGGTAAAACTGCACTTCGATAGAGTTAAGTCCACAGGAAGGAAGGAAAGTTAAACCATTAATTATTAACTAATAATGACAAATAATGAATTCTCTAATAAGGATCATCGAGCTCCTTAAATGAAGCGGTTTTAGAAAGAAAGAAAAGAAAAGAAAGAAAGAAAAATATTTTATTTGGGACACGCACAGGAAATACAGTTAAAAAGGAGCATAAAAAAGTAACAAAATAAACATTAAAAAAACAAAAAAAAAATTAAATTAAATAAAAATAAAATGATGATGATGTTTTAGAATGATGATTAATCTCTGAACCAACAATATTCTGGATATAATGTTTTATTTTGTTGCTGTGACAAAACTTCTCACGACAAAAATTCTTGTCACCGCCTTATTCTAATAACACCATAAACACAGAATAGATAAAAGAAAAGAATTTGTCTCCATTCCATTTTTTTTCAAAATAAACCCATACTAAATCGTGTAACAAAATATAAGAACAAAAAGTTACCCAAACCGATATTAGTTTAAATCCTAAACCTTTAAACCCGGATTAAGTCGTCTTAGCAGCAGATCGAAGTACCAGGATCCCACGAATGCATAGAAGGTGTCCGTGACGCAACCACGTGGCGTATAGGAAAAACGACAACATTTTCTTATGTCATCGTAATGGCTATTGCTATTAGTGGCTACATTTAATTGTTATGTCATGTTTAGTATATAATAATAATATGAAGCTAGAAATAAGTGAATGTTTGAAAATAGAAAAAGATTATAAGCTACCTTACAAAACATGCTACGTGGTTTTGAAAAAATGGTTGATATCGCATAGTTTTTATTCAATCGGCGAATTTCTCAACAACAAAAAAAAACGTCAGTCCTACCACTTCAGGAATGCATTGTAGTCACTTAATTATTTAAGTTACTTTGGTATGTTAATTAACTTGTCGCTAGCTACTTACCTTACTATTTAAATACGTAATGTGTGTTTAAAATTTAAATTCAAATTGGTATTGACTTGAATAAATTGCTGTTTTTGTTATTATTTTGTCTGTAACTGACTAAAATCCATTAAATATTTGAATGCCATCACTGCATGGCGGAATGTGTCTTGCACTGAATTTTATATGTATACCTAACATCTTTTGTACCCCCCACATTTTATGCAAATAAACAATTTTGATTGATTTCATTGATTGAACTTGTTTTTCATATATTTTATTTGTACATCAATTTTCACTTGGTATTATTTTAAACATACATTTTTGTACGAATAAAACTGTCTATTTTTCTTATTATTATTTACAAGCACACTTCAATTTACAAGTGCATAACCACATAATAACACCCATTGTCTTGACTGCTCTACGCAAACACCAATATTGGCCATACATTGTGTTCCATCGCTTCATTTGCATTCAAACCTTCCGTTGTAGTACATAATAGACCAGGAATGCTATCAAAGGCTAGTCCAACATCAAATATCATGTCCAACACCCATAACATCACCATAAACACAATAAAATTGAGCAAGGTGACAATATAGAAAAACGTTAACAATTTTACTACCTTTATAAACTTACAATATCTAATAGCAATCGATTAGTTCCTATTAAATACGTACTCGTGATTAGAAATTCAAATAAAACTTGGAATTACAGGTGTAGGACACAGGTGACAGCACTGAGCAATTTGCAGACTGATTTTGAAAAAAGAACCAGGTAGTGGACCGAACAAAAATGTATGGAGAAGATCGTTCAAAACTTTTTGCCTATCCACGTAATAAAAATCTTATGAGGCCTAACACAAAATTGTAGCAATTTGGCAGTTGTAATTACGTTTATTTTGAATTTTACATATATATATATTTGTGTTTAAAGTATGTAATTTTAATTTCAGAACTAAAGTTTGTTCCGATATAAATTTTACACAAAAATATTAATGTAGTAAGGAGAAATTTACAGTTAATTCTGAGCGTTTTTAGTAGTTTTATGGTTTTAAATGGGATTTTTTTATAGATATTCCATAGATATTTCAAAATTCAGAGGCCACTATGGATTAAACCACTATTTAAGAGATATTATTATATATTTTTCATTTCATTTCCTTCTGTAAGTAGCTCAATCCACGAGCTCAATAAAGTGCCGTCGCGCATTTTATGAAAAACTTGCTTCGGAATTCTAGCTTTATTTATATAGATAAAAAAAACGCTCAGCCCATAAAACTACTAGATCTAGAAGCATGAAATATTGCACAAGAGTTCCGTTTACTTAATATATCGAGGTGAGCAATAACAATAAGGAAGTATTTTTGAAAATTTATCCCCTAAAGGAATTAAATAGGTGATGAAAGTGTTAAGTTCATCCTTCTTTGCCGATAGGAAATCCTATCTCCCCACGGTATGTAGAACAGAAAATTAAAGAAACGATAGATGGATTGCATTACAGATGTTATGTGTCTTTACCTTTCCAACCATGACATCTGTCATCATATCTTCTTATTTTTCTATTACTCCTCATAGGGATGTATAGAAGAAGAAGACACGCTGTGCCGATCCCAAATAAATTAAGATAAGAGACAAGAGGTGATTTACGAGTTTTTTTTTTATTATTTTAACTTGGTAGATCATCATCTGCCTAGCCTGTTCCCAACTATGTTGGGATCAGCTTTCAGTCTAATCGGATGCAGCTGAATACCAGTATTTTACATGGAGCGACTGCCTATATGACTTCCAGAACTCAGTTACTGGGTAATATACCTCTTGGTAAGACTGGTTCTCAGACTTTTAAATTTAGTAGACAATAAGTACCTACCTATATTATATGTAGACATAACTAAGATTTAATGCATTTAGGTATAAATTGTAATTAAAAATGTTATACTTTTTATCGGAGCAAAAGTTAATTCAAATTACTGTTTTCATTTCATTTCTCATTACTTTTATCAAAGTAAAACTTAATTTTATTTTTAATACGTAGTTAGATTCATTATTACATTTGATTATTAGATGAAAGATAACTTAATAAGTACTATGTTTATTTAGATCACAAACTAAGACAAACGGTGAAGGAAAACACCGTGAGGAAACCAGCATGTCCTATAACCAAAAATTAGAAGACATGTGACATCTGCCAACCCGCAATGGGCGCCCGTGGTGGATTATGGCCCAGAGCTCTCACCGAGAGCAGGCCTGTGTCCCAGCAGTGGGAATATTATAGGCTGATTATGCAAACTATGACAACACTATCACATAGCACTAAAGAAAGACAAACATTTATTTTAGAATACTTTTACACCGGGCAGAGATTATTCAGGATATTTGACAGGGAAACAAAATCTTCATAATACACAAATATTCCATCAAAATATATCTCCTTGCAAGAAAACCATGAAAACTATAATAATATTTAACTGCGTAAGTATTATTATTTCTTTGTCAACGCTAAAAAACTTCAAGACGAAATAAGCAAACTTTTTTGGAATAAAAAAAATGGCTCCCCTGATGTCCATTCCTGTTCTGCCAGTGGCACGTGCCTTAAAGCATATGTTCCTCTATAATTGCAGAACTACTAGCCATATGCTTGCGATTCACATATTTATATACACATGACCTCACCCTTCTTTCGTTTCCATAAGGTTGATTTTCGCGAATTTCTCTGTAGTCGAAAATTTGTTACCACTAAAAGTAGCCGGATACTAGATCACCTGTACAAATTAATGTTCGAATATTGTGTCTTATGATACCTTAGCGTTATTAAGAGTATAGCAGGTACTTCATTTGCATATCTAATCGATTGAGCTAATGACTAATGAGAACGATTCCCTGAATAAAGTGTTTGCTAACTTGCTAGAAGAACATTTAAAAATAAGTGTTGGTTTAAGAATATAACAATACTGAAAAAAAATATATATGAGTAACTTTAAGACACCTAGACGGCTGCTATATACTTTCGGGCTTCTAACGACCCATAGCGACTGTCAAAGATTCACAAATAACAGCCGGGACCAACGGCTTGGTATGTAAACAATAATATTACACACCCAAAATAACAAATTGTAAAAGTCAACTCCAAAAATCCGTCGTCTCAAAAATTTAGAACCATCACAAGCATTCGACACCTCAAACCATAAACTACACATCAACTTTTAAATAATACTCGTAGGTCGAACATGGTAATGAATAAACATTCAGTAGGTAATCGTAATATTCATAATACGCTGATAAAGTCGGCCATGACATTTGCGATGCAGTTAACACAGCGTCAGCTACTTGCGACGAAATGTATCCATAACCTTATTTCATAGTAATCTCGAAGACAGCAGCGGTTCGGTAATAAAAAAATACAATTATTATACTAATGAAGTCCTATTAATTAAAGCTATTAATGATATGATATAAAGTCATAAAACGAACAAAGATGGACCAAGTATTGCCAGCGCCTGGTTTTGTACACCGTTTAAGCACGTAGCGTATACGCGCCGCGAAAGATGAGACTTGACACACCACGTGGTTTGACTTGCGCAGTAGATGATTTTAAGAGCGGTATGAGGTCTGAGCGCGGGAGGCGCGGTCAAGTCTCATCTTTCGCAGCGCGTATTGTACAGCTGATGCCTGTAGCTGGCACAAAAGTATGCGAGTAGCTTGCATGCCTTTTTGACATTTACCAATTAGAAATGTTATGGCACTGAGCGATGACCGTAGGGGTAGACGTGTTCTTGAGTGGAGACCGCGAATCGGCAAACGTAAGGTAGGACGCCCTCGGGCTAGGTGGACATCTGGATAAGATTTGCCGTGAATCAAGCTGAATGGCGTACAATTGAAGAGGCCTATGTTCAGCAGTGGACTGTCATAGATTGATGATGATGATGGCACTGAGCCCGCGGGAGGGAGCAGGTCGCAATCCAGCATTCCACAACTCCCTCTCACAGATAGGAGGCCTGTGACCCTGCAGTAGGAATGTTATAGGCTGATTATACCAGAGCACAATGATAAGCAACCTGCTTGTATACTTATGTGCAAAACGTTGTAGAAGTTTAGTGATGTATGTTTAAAAAACCAGTTATCATGGGTAAACTCGAGTCTAGAGGAAATTAAACATTGCTATCTGGAACACAATTGGCGGAAGTTCGCTTTGGTTCAACTTGATAAGTCAAGGTACTAGTTGTTTTCATTACAGCACGATCGCTAGGAATTGACAAATATTCATGAGATTGAACAACATACCTAGCTGTTCTTTAATTTGACGAAAACTTGAAACAATTTCAGAACTGTATCTATTGAATTCACATTCAAGAGTATGGGTTTTTGATTGTAATGAATTTCAGTTTTTTTGCATACTGAATTCAAATAACCTCCATTAAATTGAGCTAAGGTTAAGCTAACAGGTTTTAGAGGGGGACATATATTGTTACTTGTGAATTTTGAACTATTAGAAAAGGATGAATATTCCACCAGAAAGATGGTTGATTTGATGATGGTTTGGTTGACTCTACACGTGACCAAAGGGCTGGCCTATTTTTTGGTCAAAGAATTAGCATTGCCATACAACGTGGCAATGCTGCCAGCCTTTTGGGCACTTTTCCTGTCGACAGCGATGCGGACGAATTTTTTGATGGTCTATGATTATTTCCCCTCCTTTTTTATATACTTGTACATATATTTTTTAAAACTGTGTATAAGTAGGGACTAGAAATGTCTGAAATAAATATTTTTATTACACCTAAAAAAAAAAGAAAGATGGTTAGATAGTTATAATTATTAATTAGATTTATTTCAGACTATATGTATACATATTATCAGAAAACAAAAAAGAACTAACAAGTCCTAACAACGCATTGTAAAAAGTCAATGAACCAATTTTAAATAGTTTTTTTATTTCGATTTATTCGCTAGCTCCTACCGATTACAGGCTGTTCAACTTTACACTACATAGCACATGAGATAACAGCTTAAACGTGCCACTTAGCTTACAATATAAAATGGCTTAACTTCCCACAAGTCAAACAAATTCATAAAGCATTAATAAAAACAATATATACTTAGTATCTCTTGCTCCTTATAAATAAATAAAAAAAGGATAACTTTCGCAAACTTGATTGTTTAACCAATCAATAATACCAAGAATCCATTTCATAATGACAAAGATTAAAAAATAATAATTAAAAATTAAGTAAAATGCCAGTTCAAATATTACGTCAGCCATTGAAAGTGGAGTTTTAGGTCAATCAATAAGAATTACATTGCAATATTCTCCTTAGAAGTGTATTTACATAATTTTCTTCACTTTTCTGTTTTTCCTTTTCATTGTGCTCATTTTACTTTGTAATTAAACATGATAAGGCACATTTTTAACCGACTGTAAAAAGAAGGAGGTTCCGAATTCGGTTGTTTTTTTATATGTTTGTTACCTCAGTACTCCGTCATTTATAAACAGATTTGGAAAATGCTTTTTTATTTTAAAGGATATACTTCCAGATTGGTCCCATTTTGATCAAAATCCAATTCTAATGATGGGATCCATGAGGAATTGAGGGTACTCCTCAAATATTATAGGCAATATTCATCAACAAATGAAGCATTTGCATTCAGAAAATTTCATCTGATGAAGAAGACCACGGATGGCCACGGGAACTCCTCGACGGTAATAAGTATTTCAGGGGTGGCGGGGCACCGGTGTGGGTGCGTTCCCTGAGGCTGCGACCAGCCCGCCGGTTGAACGCGTCCCAGAGGGTCATGGCCATCCGGCTAGTCCGGGGATACCGCACGGTCTCCTGTGAGGCGGCGAGCCTCCTTGCCGGATTACTGCCATGGGATCTGGAGGCAAAAGTCCTCGCGCACGTGTGGGACTGGCGCGAGGAGGCAAAACGCCGGGGCGTAACTCCGCTGCCGCGAGAAATCACGGTACAGCGGACAGAGCTCCGGAGGGATCTCATGGCGACATGGAGAGTGCGATTGTCGTAACCCAGCGCTGGGCACGCCACAATTGCGACGATAAGTCCCCTCTTTGAGGAGTGGTTGGAGAGGCGCCATGGCGTCCTCACCTTCCGCCTGACGCAGGTCCTCACCGGACACGGTTGTTTCGGGAGGTTCCTGTTTCGGATAAGGCGGGAGGAAACGCCTGGGTGTCACCATTGTGTGGATCGCCCGGAGGACACGGCGGAGCACCGCCGTGTTCTCACGGAGGCGATCGGCGGCGGCGATCTCTCGCGTCCAAACCTGGTCCAGGCCATGGTGCGGAGCGAGAGTGCATGGGAGGCCGTCACCTCATTCTGCGAAGCAGTAATGCTCGCGAAGGAGGAGGCGGAACGCGTAAGGGAGAGGCAACAGCCGCGCCCTCGCGCCCCTAGCCGCCGCAGGAGACGCCCTGGACGGCGGGAATCTATCGCCGATTCCCGGCCACCGTAGGCGCGGGCTTGCGGACGACGAGTAATGGGCAGCTCGCCGTCCAGTAAGGACCAGGTCCTGGTCGACGGCGCGTTGTGTTCCACGCGCGCCTCAAAGATATGTCAGCAGTGACGGGGTCCAATAGGGCCGATGCCGCCGGGGTCGCGGGTAGTTCGAAAGAGATACCGTGGCCCTGGCACGGGCAACTGAAGGAACACGGGTGGGTTTTAGTCAGTAAAAGTCTGACACGCCCTACCGCCCTGCCCAGAGCGGGAGAGGTCATTTGATGACTTCCCATCCACAAAAAAAAAAGGGGGTTGCGATATCTCGATTAAGAAAATTAAGCGACTATGACGAAGCTTTAAATAAATGGTTCTGATGAAAATGGTACCATCGAACCGATCTGATGAAGAAACTGGAAGGTAGGCACCGGAAATCAGTAATAAAATAATGTAACCTAGCCGTGTTTGGGCTTATTGGAATTGTCACGAGATGCACTCTGGCTTTAAATTATTTTAATGGTAATTATGTGCCGCTTCAAATTCCGCTACTTGAGTTGGTATGTTATGTGTGGCCTTGATTGTCAGAAGGCAGATTTCATAGACTCGTTATCTCCGTCACATAAAACTACGCCTTCTAAGTTCTGATGTGTGGCTTTTGAGTTTGCTTCAATAATTGAATACGTATTTTTCCCACATATTTTATGTGAATGATGCTCTAACTTATTTTGCATAGTGGTATTCGAATTTGTGTGGGGTAGGCACCAGTAAAAAGTGAAAAATAATTTAAAAACGTTTTATAAAAAAAAAAAACAACCGACTCCCAAAAAAAAACACTCAAAGTGAAAAATAACTTTAATTTGGGAAGTCGGTGGTAAAAAACGAAACTAAAAAACCAAAAACACACACCTATTTCCGAAATTAAAGTAATTTTTCACTTTGTAGTGTTTTTTTTGGGAGCCGGAGTTTTTTTTTTTTTTTTGCAAAACGTTTTTATACATTAAAAAGATACATTATCATGTCAACAGAAAGACTTACAGGCAATGTTTTTCACTACTTTAATTTTAAAAAAAACAGTCTAAAGCATTTGATTAGGGTATTCATATACTAGCAAGTACTTAATAGAGAAGGATCTAATGCAATCCCACTTTTCAACATTCCTTCTTTTTCTAGAAACATACAATATCTATTGCTACGTGCTTAGCAATGGTTTACGACATTATTTTTGTATAAAACCCGACAATACCACGTGGTGTTCCCCAAGGGACTAATTTGGGTCCCAAGCATGAATGTGATCATCTGTGACACCGCTTATCATGGTTTATGTTCTAGTGCTTCTTTTTATTTTTCTTATCATCATTAACAAAAGTCTACAACGTTTCTTTTTGTACGTTTGATATGATACAATACATTTTCACAATCCTTCAAAAAATGTATATACTCGTATATGATAACTTGGCTTGCCCATGCTTGGTTTATGACAGTCACAATTTTAATGATATATTTTAGTGAGTGTTGCCAATATTTAAAACATCATTAACACTGGTGGGTTTCTTAAAAATAAAACGACTTATCACAAGCAGTTTGTCGTCGAATGTACTAGGAAACGCGAATTTAAATCAAGACAAGTCAATGTTAAACTCGATATAGGTACTTTGTAAACGAATGAAGCCATTTTGCAATCACTGCTTACCGTCGTAAAACCAAAAGTAACGCCCTTATAACAATATCAACTAATATAAATTAAGCTTTGTAAAATGAAGTTGAATATATTTTAAGTTCATAAAAGATACTTGCTCTGTATTTTTTCTTGAGGGAATTGAAAACCAATGAGGTAATTTTTTGGAAAAAATTAACAGAATAGTTTTACTTACGATAATAATATAGATACTCTTATTTCAGGACATAATGGTGGTCTTATTTGTATGCAATAAGAATGCAACTTTATTTAAATTTTAAATATGCAAACTAATTGTTACTCTTCGTTATAGCCAATACCTAAACACGATTAAAAACACCGAAACTAATTTACTATTATTGACTTGATTATAACTTGATTATGTTCTAAATTCAAATAATTCTGACCAGCCAACTGCAACGATTCGAATTAACCGATTAATTCGAATGCTTAATCGATTTTGCACATCGTTCGGTCCCGGCCTTGTTAGTCTAAGCTTCCTCTATATATGGGTAAGGCAAAGATTCCACGCATCCTGCCAATGCATTTTTGAACGCACGACATCGACATGGCGACGGCAGGACTCACCGATACATACCTTTATTTTGAAACGAACCGCTTAAAATACAATAGGGATTTGAAATGTATATTGACGATTTTATTCCGGATTTCTATATGGTTTGTGATTTATTAGGTATTTTCTGGATGGGTTGAAACTTATAAAGCCTTTTTATGACTAAGATTGACGGAATGATCAAACATATTTGGTATGGAAACTACCACTTCATATAGGCGATTTGAAAAATGGTTTTAAATTTAAGTGGACTGTATTTGAGGATGGCGGTTTTGCCTAGAAGGAACCAGATGATGAACAGGCGATTAAATAAATAAATAATTCGGCGCTATGATCCAAAGAGGTCTGCCACGCCTGTGCTAATTAGTATAGACGTGCTTTGCGGGGTGGAGAGAGAGAGGGTTGGTGATGGCCTGTTCTGACAATGAGTCAATAAAAAAACTAAAACTACAATAGATGGCGTTATCAATCTTTTTTTTGCTTATATTTCTCTCCGAACATTTTATTTTACACTAGCTGCGCCCTGCGGTTTCACCCGCGTAGACCGGGATAAAAAGTAGCTTATGTGTTAATCCAGGATATAAGCTATCTACATACCAAATTTCATCCAAATCGGTCCAGCCGTTTGAGCGTGAAGAAGTAACAAACATACACACACACACACACACAAACTTTCGCCTTTATAATATTAGTGTGATTCCGCAGGAGAGTCTTGACACAACGTCGGAAAATTCTGCAATTTCCACCGTAACAAGGATTCTTAATACAAAAATCCATAGACGCAACTTTTTTTCAGAGGCAAAAATACCGATACGTTTATTGCGAAGTCGAGGGCTTTCCCTTTCATCTCCATACAAGGTAACCCTCAAGATAGAATTTACGTCGCGTTCCATAGTAAACAATTACCAGACATCCTAACCTCTCTGGAAACTTTACTTGACTACTGCGAACCTTATGTCTTTAAAAATAAAGTCAAAAATTTACATGTGCTTTTTATATAGAGGTCTTAAATTTTTGGTCTGGATTGCCGATCAAACGTACGAAGGCTTTGATCAGTTTTTGTGGTGAGGAGGATATTTTCTTCTTAAACTCGACAATAGGGCTGTTTGCTTCAAAGCCAATTACTACTTATGATTAATTTTCTTCAGTGCATATGTGAATTTAGGTACGTCCCTGGGGCTGCGGCTTACTCTTTCAATAACCCCATTTTGTGTTCTTTTATACTACACTAGTTGCGCTCCGCGGTTTTACCCGCGTAGACCGGGATAAAAGTAGCCTGTGTTAATCCAGGGTATAAGCTATCTACATACCAAATTTCATCCAAATCGGTTCTGCCGTTTGAGCGTGAAGAAATAACAAACATACAAACACACACACGCACTCACAAACTTTCGCCTTTATAATATTAGTGTGATAACATAACATCACGCCTGTAATCCTCGAGGGATAGGCAGAGGTGTACCTCACCCACTAACTATGTTTAAGTGCCATGTATTAGGACGAGCCTATTGCCGTCAACCGGGCACAAATCCAGACTCCGGGCTGCTACTGAGAAATTCCTGATAAATAAAAACCAATCACACTTTACCCGACCTGGGAGTTGAACCCAAGACCTCATGCTCAGCCTCAGCGCGCTTGCGACCACTTAGACCAATGAGGCAGTATTTTATACTATTTGAGAGTAAGTTCAACACAACATTTGAAATAACATAACACGGAATATGCTAATAATTGGGAAATTATTAATCGCACATCAGAAAAATATTAAATGGGTAGTATTGCGCACATCAAAAATTACCAACTTTTCCCAACAGAATACGTACATCAAAAATACTGTTTGCACATCAAAATTTGCACGTATAATAATCATTATTATACATCAATTTTTGTCCAAAGTTACAACAAAAATATTAATTACATATCAAAAATACTAACTGTTCATCAAAAATAATAAATGCGCATCTAAAAAACTTATTATTTCGCTACTAGTTAACTAACTGAATTTCAAAAATTGTACAAATAATAATTATTGGGCACCCCGAGGTTAGGTTTGGTTAGGTTTCTTTAAACCCTGCAGACAGAAATAAGAGCCCCGCGCAGCGGGGCTCCGTCGACCTGACGTTAAGTTTATTTTATTTAAACGTGCAAATTTTTATGTGCAAACAGTATTTTTGATGTACGTATTCTGTTGGGAAAAATTGGTAATTTTTGATGTGCGTTTAAATACTACCCCTAATAATTCACCCTAGAAGTAACTGATGTTAATAGTACTAATTATAGTCGCTTAAGTATCTCATTATAAGCGAATTCTGTTATATTTTTAAAGTTCTTTAAACCCAAGTTCGTCCTCAGTTGTTACCAGTGTACGAGAACTTTATTTCGACTCACCACAATTGACGAAGGAACGAACAATGAACGTGAACGTTATTGTTGTTGATGTAGTTGTTCCTATGACTGAACATTTTGCTAGATCATCATCATCCTTATTCTTTCCCTTAACTTATTCCAGATTTCAGGTCAACAAAGACAATTTATTTGCTCAGTATTTATTTTCTTTTTTGCGATAATTATCATCTTTCACACATTCACATTTTAAAAGGTCTGCCTTTTTTTTAAATTCAGAAATCTAAATTCCAAAATCTGGTTCAAATAATCTGAACTAATCTAATCGTCCATTATTTATCAGTTGCTAAATATATGGCTTTTAAGTTTTTCTATAATAAAGATATCCTTTAAAAATAAACTAAACTACAACTAACCAGAAAGACGTGGCGAAACTCCAGAATCAGATAAAAATTACGTAAATTATTCTTATAACATATTAATCGTAAGTGAGTGAGTGAGTTAGAAAGCCTTAAACATGGTCTGCCCTAAGTCTAAGCTAAGGTACTTAGTTTGAATCCCGATGAAGTGCGGCGTCAGACCTTTTTAGGCGTTAGCCTGGGCACAGAAAAACTGCGGTCATATTCTGAATCCGACGATGTTTAAAGCAAATATCATTATTACCTATATGATGAATATAAATCTTTGACAGTCAGTCAGAAGCCAGAAAGTCTGACAACCAGTCTTACCAAGGGGTAACGTGTTACCCAGTAACTGGGTTGTGGAGGTAAGATAGGCATTCGCTTCATGTAAAATACTGCTGGTATTCAGCTGGTAGATGATAATGATGAATATAAATGTTAATGCATGGAGAGGGAGAGGAATGCCAAAGGAAATATAGATGGTTTGTGAAAGAAAAGAGAATGAATGTTAGCGTGACGGTTGACAGGGGAGAACGGAAGAAGAAAAAAGCGACAAAGTGCGAGTCGGACTCGCCCATGAAGGGTTCCGTAGCAGCAAGTAACATAATATAAAAGTTGTTGTAGTTCGTTTGATTGAATGAAAAGTAAATTGCGGTTTATGATTTATGACGTATTAAAAAAAACTACTTACTTGAGCTCGTTCAAACCAATTTTCGGTGGAAGTTTACATAGTAATGTACATCATATATTTTTTTTAGTTTTATCATTCTCTTATTTTAGAAGTTACAGGGGGGGACATTTTACCACTTTGGAAGTGTCTCTCGCGCAAACTATTCAGTTTAGAAAAAAAATATATTAGAAACCTCAATATCATTTTTGAAGACCTATCCATAAATACCTACGGGATTGATGAAAAAAAAAATGTTGTGTTTCAGTTCTAAGTATGGGGAATCCCCAAAATTTATTGATTTTTTTGTTTTTGTGTGAAAATCATAATGCGGTTTACAGAATACATCTACTTACCAAGTTTCAACAGTATAGTCCCGTGTGGTGGATTACGGCCCACTCCCTCTCACTGAGAGGAGGCCTGTGTCCCAGCAGTGGGAATTTCATGAGCTGGTTATTTTATACTTATGCGATACACATCTTAAACAGACAGACGGACAACAAAGTGATCTTATAAGGGTATCGTTTTTTCCTTTTGAGTTACGGAACCCTAAAATAATCAGGTAATCCCTTAGGATTACCTGTTTTTTTTTTTAATCACATGTGGCATCTCAGCTGATGTGGAAAAATGTCAACTAAGTAACTATTGGAGGGTGCTGTAGAATACAGAGAAAATAACTTGATTAGAAAGAGGTAAAAATAAATATAAATATGTTTGGACATATCACACAACGCCATCTAGCCCCAAGCTAAGCAACCTAATGCTTGTGTTATGGTAACGAGATGGCTGATAAACTACTTATATACATTTTTTTTTTTGTAAATACATACATATTATAGATAGAAAAACACCCAGACTCGGAACAAATACTTGTAGGTCGTACAAATATTTGTTCCGTGCAATAGGTATCTGAAGGTGTTTAGAAAAAGACTAATGATAAACAAATCTGCTTAGGCCTTTCCCACAATGTTGGGGTCGTCTTCTAGTCAATCTGGATGCAGCTGAATACCAGTATTTTACATGGAGTGACTGCCTATCTGACCTCCACAACCCAGTTACTGAATAATACGATACTCCTTGGTAAGACTGGTTGTTCTGACAATCAGTCTTACCAAGGAGTATCGTATCGTCGTCAGAAGCCCGAAAGTCTGCTTTCGGGCTTCTGAAGACCCGTAACGACTATCAAAGATCCAAGAATGACAGCTGGGATCAACAACTTAACGTGCTTTCCGAGGCACGTAAAGATGGTCGCCCATCCACGGACCGACCGCAGCAAGTGTAGCTTAACCTGATCGATCAACCCGTGCGGCTGTTAACTTAGTCACGAGCTCCTCTTAAAATATAATTACTAATAACAATGCTCATATAAATAACCTTTATTTATATTAACTGCTGTAATCATGTGGATTTTCCTAAGAATTTCAGACTCAACCAAAGCCCTCTATTCACATAGAAAAATCATCAGCTGTTAGATGATTGTCATAGATAGAAAACATTTTTCATGAAATCTTAATTTATAAAGATAGAGATAAGTACTTAAGTATGAAAAAATAAATAGGAAAATTATTAACCCGTCGCGCGCCAATTAGCAGACACAATTGAAATTCTATTGTTATCTGTACACATGGTGTGCAATCGACATTTTAAGAGTTAAACGACACAAAGTCGAAAACAAGAAAAAATGCAATAAGTAGTAGTAATTATTAAGTATTTAACATAAGTACCAAAATAACTAATAATTATACCAATCATGCACGTAATTCCTCTTATAAATTAAATAACAATTAATTAATTAAAATCATAACGTGCTACCCAACAATAAGTAAATCATTTTAAAAAACGAAATGCCTGCATAAAAAATGCACGTTTTAAAATAAAATATGTTATCCTTGTAAAATAATAACAACATTCCTCCAATATGGAAGGTTTTGATGATATTATAGTGACATAAACGCGGACAATTACTCAACAACTGCATAAATTTGCTTCATTTTATTTTATATTTAACTATCAATATAAAAAAGTCCTGACTGACTTACTCATCAACGCCCAGCCCAAATCCTTGAACCTAGAAAGCTAAAATTTTGCACAAAGGTTCCCTTTATAATGTAGACAAGGAATAAGGAAGGATTTCTCGGTAGTACGTTCCCGTGGGATATTTTCCGACATTCACGACATCATTCAAACTAGTTTATCATAAAACTTCGTATCGACAATAGAATCAATAAATAATAGAAAACGCGAAAAGTAGGAAATTATTACACCACATCAAATCTTTCTCCTTATTTTTCTCCTGCCCTTATCCCAATATATTGGATATCAGCGCAACATGTCTTTATCTTCCATACCTATATACTTCTCTATTAGTCGTCATCTCGGAGGAGCCCGTGGCTAAGTAATAACAGCCGCATGGGTCGATCGACCAGGTTAAGCTACGCTTGCCGGGGTTGGTCCGTGGATGGGTGACCATCTTTACATACCGAGACTCCTCCGTGCCACGGAAAGCACGTTAAGCCGTTGGTCCCGGCTGTCATTCGTGGATCGTTGACAGTCGTTACGGGTCGTCAGAAGCCCGAAAGTCTGACAACCAGTCTTACCAAGGGGTATCGTATTACCCAGTTACTGGGTTGTGGAGGTCAGATAGGCAGTCGCTCCATGTAAAATACTGGTATTCAGCTGCATCCGGTTAGACTGGAAGCCGACCCCAACATAGTTGGGAAAAGGCTAGGCAGATGATGATTAGTCGTCATCTCGGTAGTCACCCTCTTTCTAGCCTCATCATCTGACACAGTACAACCATTACCTCTATGGTCTTCCCCTACTCGCATAAAATATATACCTAGCTACATGTAAAGTGAACATCAGGATGTTGGCTACCAGTCTGTTATCTATCAAAGTGAAGGCACGTGAACATATTCGTAAAAAGTTGGCAGAATCATCCCAGCGCTGATTTGCTGGATTCTTTTTTCTCCTCTACCTATCGTTATTTCTCCTGACAAAGTTTATTCTGTTGATATGTATGTATGTATTAGTATTGATTATTTTTCGAGTTATCTATCCCTTATGCTGCACCTACCATGTTTTGTCTCTGCATCACCCTAAGGTTGACTGGTAGAAAATGCCTCAGACATTAAGTCCGCCTTTGTACAGTATTTTTTTACTTGTGCATAAAGTTTTAATAAATAAAGTAAAAACCAGAATCCAGTATGTGGAAGTAACTGCCTATCATAATAACGTAACCCTTAGGGAGAGAACACATAATTTGAATCGACGCTAAACGATTACTGAAAAAAATAAAAACCATGCATCCTCTTCCGTTTAGTAAAAAAAAATAATTACCCAATATGGAACAGAAAACAGCTATTTAACACATCAATTTAATGATGCAACAAAATAACTCTTTAACTTTAATAATGGCGAAATTTGACAGTCGATCCATAACGGTCCATCCATTGTCTACAGTCGATGCGTCCGCTATTTTTTTGCTAAAAAAAACATATCAAACCCTTTCTATTTGTGGACATCTGCCGAAATCGATTTTGCATTTTTTTTCCACAAAAAACAAGCGGGTGCAAAAAGGTACCTACGTTCCGATAGTTTTTGTGATCAACAATGTTTGGCAAAACGGCAACCCTTTGATCAAATGTTGGTGTAATCAGATTTCGGCATGTGCTATCTTTTTTTTTCTCTTTTTTTTTCAAGAAACTCGATCTTGAGTGGAGTGTGCCAGTCTTTTGTGGCTGTCAAATGTTTGCTTTCGCCTATCGTCTTCCGTGTAGAAAAAAATGGCACGAGTCTATTGTACACGTCACTTACGTTTCTATTCTGCTCTCAACACATGCTGTGATGTAATAAAAGGGTTTTACAACTGTTTTTATTAAATTCCCTATCCTTGAATTGAATCATTAAAAAAATCCAATTAATATTTCAGCGAACACCTTTCGTAGATATATTATTAAACATAGACAAGCTATCAGATGATAAAAAATAAAGTACAGTTGCCAGTTTCCATAATTTTATTCTTATATAAAATTGGTAGTAAAGGCGAGTTTTACAGCCAGGTGGAAGATTACTCGAAAACGGGGAAGATGAAGATCTTATTGACATTCTTTTACATAAAATACAGCTTTAATACATTGTAAAAACATCTTATAATAACCCTAAGTAGTAAGTTTGTTATAGATTAAGTCAAATCGTGTTTAAAACGGTTAAATTATTATAAGTGCTCCATGTAAGGAGGAAGTAACGCATTATAGTAATCTAAAGCTCTCTAGGCTCAATTGCTCCATTATAGACAGGGCTCCTAACTAGTTCTATGTGTTTAAATAAGACTATAATGTTAGCCAGACTGAAATAAAGACTACATTACGTAGGCATGCTATTTCTTGATCGTGTTATAGTTACCTACCTATATATTTTTCTATAACTTTGGTCATCGTCACCAATTTTTGCTGCAAGAGTACTTCGTTAGCGGATAGAATCATGTATGTATCCAGTATTACAGCTAGTGGTACCTAGTGGTACATACACAAAATTATAATACCGGAAATAATAGGTTTAAGCCTCAGCATTATGCTTAGATCCCCTAGCGAATTGCTAAGCGCTCGTTTTCAGCTTAAACCCTTGGCTCCTGTTTACAAAAAAATTAAATAAGAAGAGGTACATTTAGCAACAACGGATTACTATAAAAATGATAATTATATGATGATCATACATTATATTTATTGTTGAATTAAGGCGCTATGACCCGACAAAGACCGCGCTTACTAGTTCTTTGAATTCATGGGAAACATAAAAACAGAGTAAAAGAAAAAAGATATTTCTTATTTAATAATTTGGCGGATAGCTAATCTCTTTTAATAACACGATTAGATTTACTTTGCTGGATAGAAAAAAAAACCCAAAGTTACCCCTTTTCGTAATGTTTTCAATCTCATAGCTACAAAACAGACGTTTTTATCTTATATTTTTAACCGACTTCAAAAAGGAGGAGGTTCTCAATTCGTCGGAACGTTCCCCGATGGCTGGACCGATTTGGATTTTTTCTGTTTTATTCGAGAGGGTATACATCACAGTTGGTCCCATATAAAATTGATTAACTTTGCTTCGGTAGTTTTTGAGTTAGCTTCAATAATACGTATTTTTTCCCCACTTTTATATGGATGATGTTCTAGTTTGTTTTGCTGGTAGTGGTGTTAGAATTTGTGTGGGGTAGGTACACAACTAAAAAGTGAAAAATAAAAACTTTTTTACAAAAAAATACAACCGACTTCCAAAAACAACACTACAAAGTGAAAAATAACTTTAATTTCGGAAGTCGGTGGCAAAAAACGAAAATATATTTAACACCGACACCGACACCGACTTCCGAAATTAAAGTTATTATATAAATGAAAAGATTGTTTAGCACAATTCGCTCAGTTTGTCGTGATAAAATGATAAAAATAATTAAGTACTATGTTTAAATACCTACCAAATGCGCGAGGCAACCACTCGCGAGCCTACTTCAGTTCAGTACGCGATTCGAGCCTTAAAAAAAGAAGGAACGTCATTAGATATACGCATTTTAATATATTGTCGTATTGCTTCCACCTTGTATATCTACAGGGTGTATCAGAAAGAAGTGGTACAGATCATCAAACTGAACCACTTTCTTTATGGGAACAACATCGTAATCGATAAAAAATTATCAGCCGTCCCATACATTTGGGTCGAGAAAGGTATTGAAGCTTTGCACGAGACAGATGTTAATTTTTTCTCGATTACGATGTTGGTCCCATGGAGATAGTTGTTCAGTTTGATGGTCTGTACCACACCCTTAAAGACCACAACTATCTGATACACCCTATATACATACATATTTATAAATCAAAGTTTTTCGCTTTTCGTATCTGTATGTGTGACCATGTTATTCTTCTAAACAACGCAACAGATTTTGATGCCGATTACACCATCATTTAGAGAATTTATTCTGGAAGGTGTGTATAAGAAATCTCGATGTTTTTTCAAAACGTAAAAACTAAGCGAAGCAGGGGAGGGATACATTAAATTAATGTCATCAAAGAATTGCCTATCAACCTATCCCACCCACCTACCCTACCCATCCCATCATCTTCTACCTATCCTATCTATCTTGCCAATCTTTGCTTATTTATTGTCTTCTTTTCACCATTGTATATCTCTATAAAAAGCTCTTTTCCGTATTTATTGTTGTGCTAGAATTATACAAGGTGTTTGGCAGAACGTTAAACATACGAAAATGGTGGATAGGTGGGGTCATGTGCTACTTACTCAGCCCTAATTTATTTGGCCGTGGCCCCCTTTTTTTTTTTTTTTTTTTGTGGATGGGAAATCATCAAATGACTTCTCCCGCTCTGGGCAGAGCGGGAGGGCGTGTCAGACTTTTACTGACTAAAACCCACCCATGTTCCTTCAGCTGCCCGTGCCACGGTATCTCTTTCGAACTACCCGCGTCCCCGGCGGCATCGGCCCAATTGACCTCGTCACTGCTGACATCTCTTTGTGGCGCGCGTGGAACACAACGCGCCGTCGACCCGGGCCTGGTCCTTACCGGACGGCGAGCTGCCCATTACTCGTCGTCCGCAAGCCCGCGCCTACGGTAGCCGGGAATCGGCAATCGATTCCCGCCGCCCAGGGCGTCTCCTACGGCGGCTAGGGGCGCGAGGGCGCGGCTGTTGCCTCTCCCTCACGCGTTCCGCTTCCTCCTTCGCGAGCATTACTGCTTCGCAGAAGGAGGTGACGGCTTCCCATGCACTCTCGCTCCGCACCATGGCCTGGACCAGGTTTGGACGCGAGAGATCGCCGCCGCCGATCGCCTCCGTGAGAACACGGCGGTGCTCCGCCCAAGCCGGGTAGACCTCCACTGTATGCTCCACCGTGTCCTCCGGGCGATCCACACAATGGTGACACCCGGGCGTTTCCTCCCGCCTTATCCGAAACAGGAACCTCCCGAAACAACCGTGTCCGGTGAGGACCTGCGTCAGGCGGAAGGTGAGGACGCCGTGGCGCCTCTCCAACCACTCCTCAAAGAGGGGACTTATCGCCGCAATTGTGGCGTGCCCAGCGCTGGGTTGCGACAATCGCACTCTCCATGTCGCCATGAGATCCCGCCGGAGCTCTGTCCGCTGTACCGTGATTTCTCGCGGCAGCGGAGTTACGCCCCGGCGTTTCACCTCCTCGCGCCACTCCCACACGTGCGCGAGGACTTTTGCCTCCAGATCCCATAGCGGTAATCCGGCAAGGAGGCACGCCGCCTCACAGGAGACCGTGCGGTATCCCCGGACTAGCCGGATGGCCATGACCTTCTGGGACGCGTTCAACCGGCGGGCTGGTCGCAGCCTCAGGGAACGCGCCCACACCGGTGCCCCGTAAAGGGCCATGGACCGCGCGACCCCCGCGTAAAGCCTCCGGCAGGAGGCGTTTGGGCCCCCCAGATTGGGCAGGAGCCGCTTCAAGGCAGCCCCGGCCCGCTCCAGTCTGGGAGCCAAACGTCGGAAATGCTCCACGAAGTTCCACCGGCTGTCGAGGACGAGTCCCAGGTACTTCATCGTCGACTCGACTCCGATGTGAACCCCTCCTACCGTTATTTGGGAACCCGACGGTGGCGCGTTCCGAGGACCATGAAAACACATGACCTCGGACTTGTGCAGGGCCACCTCGAGTCCCAACTGCACGATCCTCTCTACGATTGTCGCAACCCCGCGTGTCGCTAGTTCAGCCGCCGCCTGGTGCGACCTCCCCTGCGCCAGGACCAGCGTGTCGTCAGCGTAACATACAACGCTGACGCCGCTAGGGAGGTCGGCGCGCAGCACCCAGTCGTACCCGATGTCCCACAGATGTGGCCCCAGGACCGATCCCTGTGGGACACCGCACGACATCTCTCGCCGGTTCCACTCCCCCTGATGACCGGGGTAGATGACAGCCCTGTCCGTCAAATAGGCCTCGACCACTCGACGGAGGTAGGTTGGCACCCGGTGATACCGGAGTGCCTCCCTGATGCAACTCCAGGGCAGGGTATTGAAGGCGTTGGCGATGTCTAGAGACACCGCCAAGACGACCCCACCCCGGGCCACAGCATCCCCCGTCGTGAGGGCTCGCACGCGCATGATGGCGTCCACCGTAGAGCGCCCCCTGCGGAAACCAAACTGGCTCTCCGCCAAATCCGGCCCCTCCTGCACCAGCCACCCGACGAGGCGGTCTGCAATGACTCTTTCAAAGAGCTTGCCCACCTCGTCGAGCAGCACGATGGGCCGGTAAGCGGACGGAGAGTCCGCAGGGCGCCCCGGCTTCTTAATGAGGACCAGTTTCCCTGTCTTCCAACGAAGTGGGAACTGGCCCCTCTCCACGCATGCGCTTAGGAGCCCCCCTAGTCGAGGCCCGAGAGCCCCAAAGGCCAGAACCCAAGCTCTTCCTGGCAAGCCGTCGGGTCCTGGGGCGGTATTTTTGGCACTCAGCCTACGTACCGCCGCTCTCAGCTCTACCTCGGTCACTTCCGGAGCATCGTCGTCGTCGTCGTCGGTGATGTGGTCCGCATCGGGCACCGCAGGAGGCGGAGCCATGGGCGGGGGAGTATGTTCCCCTCGCGAAGGGAACAGAGCGCTCACCACGTCCTCCACGAGCTGCGGCCGGAGACTCTGCGTCAGCGGGGGAGCCCATGGGCAGAGTTTATCCCACACCATTTTATAGGGGCGTCCCCACGGGTCTCTGTTCAGAGTCCCCAGCGACTCCTCGCGAGCCAGACCCTTGGCCCGCGAGATCTCCGCTCGGAGGGCGGTTTTCGCCGCTCTGTACCCCTCGTACAGCTCCGCCTGAATGGCTTCCGTATCCGGTGGGCGGATACGGAGCCTGCGGTGCCTGGTGTACCGGTGCCGCGCAGCAACGCATGCCTCGCGCAGAGCCGTCAGCTCCGGCGACCACCAGTACACCTGGCGCCAAGCGCGTCCGGGCTGGACCCGGGGCATTGCCACGTCACATATTTCGGACATGGCCTCCCGGAACCACTCCGCCTCGCCGTTGATGTCAGCAGGCCTGTCCGGTGGTGACACCCAGGCCTGCACGATCGACGCTTCCAGGAGGAGCTCCCGGTCCAGCTGCTTCAGCGCCCACCGCGGACCACTCGGGGCCTGTCGGACCGGCGCGCTCGAGGTCTGGGCGGAGACATCAAACCGAATGTACCGGTGATCGGAATAGGTCTCCACCCCCTCCATGACGCGCCAGTCAACAACATGCGGCACCAGAGCGGGGCTGGCAAACGAGATGTCCACCACTGATGCGCCCCGCATCCGCACACATGTGGGGACAGAACCCCGGTTTAGGACGACCAGGCCTGTCTCCAGAGCCCAGTCCTCCACCATCCTGCCCCGTGTGTCCGTATACCGGGAACCCCAAGCCACATTCTTGGCGTTGAAGTCCCCGAGGACGAGCACGGGAAGGGAACGGAACCCGACAACGACGGTTTTCAACTCCGCAAGGGAGTTGTGGAACTCGGCGAGAGTTCGGTTCGGGGAGAAGTATACCCCTACCACGACAATCTCCCCGAACCGTGCTGCAACGCAACCCTGTCCTCTCTTAGTAGCTTCGAGCGACAGAGTACCGGCGGCGGCCGACGAAATGAGGGTCACTGAGCCGCTCAGGTCCTCCACCCAGTAATCACTGGGCGGGACAAAGTACGGCTCAGCGACCACGGCGATGTTAATCGACCACTGCGCCATGCTCTGGAGCAACAGATCCTGAGCTGAGGCGCAGTGGTTGATGTTCGCCTGGAGGAGGCGTAATGGAGCCATTACTGACACTCCATTTCACCCCCTCCCTGAGCCCCCTGTGTGGGTCCTGCCGCAGTGGGTACGGCGACGACGGCAGTGGAGGCGGCAACGGCGACGGCTGTGGCGGCGGCCGCGGCAGTGACGGCGGTGGCAGAGGGCTTGCCCCTGCTCCGGGCTTCAGTGGATGGACCACAGCCCTTGCTTTCAGCCCGGTGATCGGCCGGCTTGCCAGCAGCCGCACATAAATAGCAGTGCGGCGTGGCATTGCACGAGCCGGCCTTGTGACCGGGCTGACCACAACGGAAGCAATGACTGCTGCGGTCCACCTCCGAGGTGCATTTGACTCCGACGTGATTGCCCACTTGGCAACGGAAGCACCTCAGAGGTCTGGGTTCCAGCAATTTCACCCGCGTGGAATCCCAGCCCACCCGGAACCTTCGGCCCTCCCCAGCTATCTTTTGGGCCGCCGACACGGGGCAGCTCACCGTAACGGCTCGCATCCCCGTGGAGTCAAGACGGATGGTGCCTACCCTCACCTGTTCGAAGGCGCACCCCCCAGTCTTGACCACGGCGGCCACCACCTCTCCCTCCGTCACTGAGTCGTCCAGACCCAGGATGCGCATGTCAGCGCACTTGGCGGGTCTGGACACTCGGGCCATGTCCGCATCTAAGGACGCCCTAAGCCTTTCGGCTAGAGCGTCAGCGGTCGGGCCACTGGCCGCACCGGGAATCTCCAGCATCCGAGCCCCGGTCGCAGTGACCTTTACTCGAATGCCATCGACTACCCCGAGCTCCTCCAGGTTCACCGCCGCCCTCGCCTTGGTGAGCACGTCGCGGTAGGACACGCCCTTCTTCTCCGCTTCCGGCTGTAGTGTGATCACTACAGCTGCGGACTTCGGGGCATGTAACCTCGCCGCTACGTTTCGCTCTTTGCGCCGCCGCCGCCTCTCTTTTCGTTTGGCCGCCCTTGCTGCCTTACCCGCCTTCCTCTTCTCCCCGGCTACCTGCCATTCGGCGTCAGCCGGAAGAGATTTAGGAGGCGAGGGCAGCCGCGTCGCCGCCACGGCCTCGGCTGGGGCATTCGTAGGTGCCTTTTCGGGCACAGTTACACTCTTCGCTGGCCCCGCCGATCCTGGTTTGGCCGTGGCAGCCATGGCGGCATACGTAGCCGCCTTTGGCTGGCCCGAGGCCTGCCGGCTTGCCGCTAGCGGGGGCCGCAGGACAATGCCCTCCAGGACTGAGAAACGCCTGTTGAGGGCAGCCAGTTCCTTCCGCACCAGGGCCAGCACCCGGTCCTCAGCAGGCTCGGGCCCACCCTGCCCCTGCTGCGACCCGCCCTGTGAACCATCCCGGGGGCCGGCTTCTCGGAGCCCGGCCAGGTCCGCTCGGAGCTCCTCGTTCTCCTTTCGGAGAAGCTCCATGGCGGCTGTCAAGCGGGCGACCTCCGCGCGCATCTCGGACATGCCGTCCGTCGGAGGCCCCTGTAGTAATGCCTCCGCTGCCGCCATGATGGAAGCCTTGGCTGCGGGTATGGCCTTGTCTTTAGAGGACTGAGTCCTCTTCAAGGCCACACCCTCGATTGCCGCCACCACGACCTCCTCGAACCTGGCCGCTCGTATTATATTGGAGCCGCCCTCGGCGTCCGACTCACCGCCCGACGACTCCATGGCGACCCTCTCGGCCGGCTCGGCTGAGCTGACTCTGCTCAGCTCGCTGTCCTCCTGCGTGGGGACTACCCGACCCTTGCCCCCTTTTTTCCGGGTCCAGCCTTGGCCCCGGCGAGCAATTTTCCTGCGGGCCGAGCTCACCCCGCCGTCCGAGGAAGACCCCTGGCCATCCCCCGGATTTTTATTCCGCTTCAGGAAGGACTCTTCGTTCCTCCCCCCAGCAGACCTCACCACTACGCCCTCCGGACTCTTAAATGAGCCTTTCGTGCCCTTCGCGCTAGATGCGGCGTCGGACTCCGACGCCGCATCACTCCCCTCCTCTTTACGTCCTTTATTTTTAGTTTGTACCATAGTTGTTCCCACGAGTAAAAAACTTTATATCTTCTCAAAAACAGTGGTTTGCACTAACGACTAATTTAGCTACCCATTAGTCAAGCTACCAACCTCCCTCACGGTGCGCCGCCGCTTGGAGGTTTGGGGTAATTTTTTATAGAGGTTTTCTTCCTCGCGGTCCGGGCGATTAAGCCAAGACCCTCGACCCCCGTCAAAGGTCAGAGACATGACCTGACAATCTTCGGGGCTACGAGACTAACGGTGGCAGAAGGAAATGACTTCCTCCTGCCTGCCCGGCGGCAGGGTTAGTGCACACCGAGCCCGCTCTTACTCCGCCGCTGTGCGTCTCTGCTTAAGCAGAGGGACACACGTTGGAGCGTACCTCCGACAGGATATTGGCATACGGACAACGGAACCCCTTAGGCATATAGCGCCTAATGGGGAGCCATTGCCCGTACCCCAGGGTGCACCGTCCCGGAGACTGGCCTTCCCCACGGACGTATCCGTAAGGGAACTCCAGCCCCCGGGCACTCGGGGAGGTTTCCTGTCCACGCACCCCGGCCGTGGCCCCCTGGATATTAAAAAAAAATTTTTTTTTGCTTTCTCCTAGTTTCACCACTTTCTTAACTTAAAAGTGTAATTTTTATTAAAAATGAGTAAAACAGGCAATAATTTGTTTTTTATTTTAATCTTTAATGTTGGCAGATTCTTATAAAATTATTGCTTTATTCAGATGTTAGCTAGAAAAAAAGTTATGAGTCCTCAAACTTACAGAAAGATGTAAAAAATACTTAAATCTTAAAGCAAAAATTTTTTTTTTTTAAATAACCAGGGGTACCAGGGCCAAATAAATTAGGGCTGAGTAAGTAGCAGATGACCCCACCTATCCACCATTTTCGTATGTTCAACGTTCTGCCAAACACCCTGTATTTCATTTAGATGCCATGCAATTTTCAGCATCCATCTTTTGACATCAGTTTGGTTACATTCTTTTTATTTGATTTGCAACGGTTGTGTTGTAACAATCCGATCAAATGTGTTTGCAAAAAGGATTGTGACATGTGCTCGCAAGTACTCACAACATTGACAGTATAATATTTGTTTTGTTGTAGTCCTTTTAACAAACGCGAATCATTATTGTTAATTTATTGTAGTTAAAATGCAGCTGAGGTAATTCAATTTTAGAAATTAATTACCGCAGCGTTACGAGAAGATGTTTATTATAATTTATAGGTGAGTATCGCGTTATGTTCTTTTTGCTTTTCTAAATGAGAAAAGGACGTGATTCTATCTGTGAGCATTTTCGCTCTTTGACTCTAAAGGTAATTGTGAAAAATACAAACAAGTTTAGCAGTGGATACCTAATATTTTAATCCGAAAATAACAATCCATATTATCTATAAAAAGTTTACGATGCATTTTTGCATACACGCTATATTTAAATTTTACAATAATAACCATAATATAATAATATTCGTAGGTAGTTAAAATTATTATCTAAAATATTTACATATAGCTCGCGCCAAACATCTGTCCCTTCAGGGTGTCTCTTATGTCTATAAATATAGGCAAACATGAAACAGGTGCCTCTCAAAGTTATCACCAAAAGTGGAAGTGTCTGTTCAATACAGATTAAATACTGTCCATATGAAAGACTTCTTAGATATCCACTGTCCGGAGTCGTATCCTCCGTTAGATCCGTTTAGAGGTTGTAATGCCAGATTATTATTGTCCCACTGCAGGGCAAAAGTCTCTTGAGCATTGAACACTAGTATCTACGTACTACAGACATTTTAATAACATTGACATTTTTTTTTTTACATCAAATACTAACACTTTACATTAATATATGTATATATCATACTCCTATATTGATTTTGCATTAATATTTTGCGAATCGGTCTAAAACGATTTGTTTTCTTTAATTTTCATTGTTATGACACTTATGTCAGGCTGTCAAGCTCTCATTACTTTTTCTTCCAAATTTTCTCTCATAGAGTTTCTTACTAGCTTAGTCTATGAATGTTACTTTTGATTTATATAATTTAAATTATTTTTATCAATATGTTAGCCCAAATATTGTATTTTATAGATAATTATGATTGTTTACTGAATAACTGTATCCTAAATTAGATTTATAAAAATAATTGACATGCTCTCAGAATTCAGTGAAGAGGTTCTTGAATGAATACTGATATTTCTAGCCGTTTCGATGACTGACAAGTGGCATTTTTGAAAGAAAGACTTCTGAAAAACTCTGAAAAAAAAACTGAAATAACTCTAAAAAACGAACGAGGAGAAAACAACGGACGTGGTGAAAAACATGGATACGATAAGCCATGACTGCCACATTCCTGGGGCTTTTTCGAATCTGATTTCCAAGAGGGAAACTTCTGCGTCAAAAAGTCAGACTATATATCTATTTATTGAGACGGTGTCTGTGAATATATCTTGATAACACAATCATTGCTGGAGGTACCCACCCACGCTGCTTTGGATTATCAGGCCTCGGAGCTGACGAGACCTGACATCTGGCCTGGCCTGGTGCCAAATTCAAGTTTCGTTTTCCTGTGTGAGAGTGTGTTAGGTAGGGAGGTGTTTTTTTAATATAATTCTGTATTTTTTTATTTTTCCTTCTAAATTATATTTTGTTTCAAGTCTATTTTTCCCTTTTATTTTATTAGATTAGTAGATTTTTTACAACACCACGCTTGCTCAAGATGGGTTGGTGATTTCAAACTTATATTTCCTATAAGTCCAGGTTTCCTCACGATGTTTTCCCTCCACCGACGTCAGTAATGTCCAAGATACACTCAAAAAGTTTTCTGAGTTCAGAGGTTGAATTTCGTAAAATCCATCCTCACTTCTTATTTAAACCATGTGCACTATTGTTCCCACTCCCTCTCACTGAGAGGAGGCCTGTGTCCCAGGAGTGGGAACATTATAGGCTGATTATGTGTATGCACCCAGTGCCATATAAAGGGACTGTCCACTTTGTCTAATAATTATTTTAAGATGCTGTTGGAGCTTCCGCGGCAACCTACCCATTATTGGCGCTATTCTCTTCCTCATAATTGCATGAAAATCGTCAACATGCGGTTTCGCGAAAATCTGCGACACATTGCAAAAACGCGGAAGCCCCATCAGCATCCTAAACCCATTATTTCAAAATTAAAAGTCAATTATTCAAATTAGGCTGAGAATCAGCAATTTTCGAAATTCAAAATTACATAAGACAGTCCCCACAAAACGCCCGCCCTTCACCACTTCCTAGTGCTTTAGCTGGGAAGAAGAAGTGGCGCAACAAACTCCCCAGCAGCACAGCTGTCTGTTCAGTTAGAAAAACTTGATTCTATACAATAGTAGGTAGGAAAATAATTTTCATTATGCAACACAAAAACATTAAATGAAATTATTTGTCAAATAAAATAAACAATTTTAAGAACTCATATAAACTGTCAGTAAGCTAATTCTGGATAAATAACATAATAAGAATATTATACTGTACGCGAAGGACGTTGTAAGCTCTCTGCGTATATTTCACCCACAAGCTGCACGTGTAGAAGCTTTGGCAGTATGCCTTGAAAAGCGACACTTTAACATCCATACTGAATTTAATAATTCGTCTGACTACCAATCTTACGAAGGGGTAACATGTTACTCAATAACTGGGTTGTGGAGGGCAGATAAACTGGCACTACATGTAAAATACCTACTGGTATTCAGCTGCATCCGGTTAGATTGGAAACCGACTCCAACATAAATGGGAAATGGCAAGGCAGATAGATTTGTAATTAATTTCTTTAATTGCTTTCAATTATTTCCATGAGTTACAAAAAGGGTTTAAGATTAAAGAATTGTAGCAGCGCATAGCCATGTGGGATACATAGCCAGGAAAAGATAGAGAGAGAGAGAATTGTAGCAGAACATAGAGGCCATTGATATGAGAAAAAGTACACGTGTTCACATATCAATGACGACGACTGCCCATATCGAAGTCAAAGTCAAATTATAAGCGTTTTTGTAGTAGTCCTTAACACGAGTTAATATACACTCCTCAATTGAAATTCAACTCCGCCATAAACACCGATATCGACGAGCAAAAACTAAAACATGAATAAAATAAAACCTCATTTATTACTTTGCAACACTTCGACATAATACCCACTATCCCATTTTCCCACTGGGTCACCCGAGAAAATTCTATTTAAAGAAATGAGCACAAATGTATAAGGACTTATAAATGATAGATCATCCCGCGTGCACGGTCCATTAATGGATTATTTCAATACAGTATTGGTCACCTGGTCATCCCCCTCCCCCCTGACTTCATCCCCTGTCAGGTGTGAGTTCACCTGTACTGGCAAGTCTTGTTTTGACAGGTGGACTGGCATTGTCACATAGGATTACTGCGTGCATACCTGTGCAACGTAACTGCACAGTTTTTGCTTAGGTACTCTTTAAGTGGTGGTTTTTTTTTTACATTGGCAATACCAGGCACGTTCTATGCAAAACAGTAAATTAATGGGTAGTAATAGCGAATTTATTGGAGCTCAAATGTGTGTGAGTGCTACTGGAAATTGGTCTGACTGTCAGCACGTTTTTATAATGCTCTGGTTTTTCTACACAGGTTAGTTCATTAGTATTCCTTGACTGAACGTTTGCTGTTTACAGTGTTGTCACTTTATCAGTCATCACAGAATATATCATGCGCAATTTAAATTATAACGTAGGTAGGCATAGACAACACAATTTATCACATTATCGTCAATTCTAAACAAGCAAATTTTCGTCACAACGAGAACTCTTTTAATTTATTATTTGGAACCTGAAAACTTTCCTGACATGACCTTCGTACCATTCACTATCGCCTCTTTGAACCGTCTTTCTTATTTGATAGAACGAACAGACATAGGGCCAGTTGATAAATCATGCAACCAATCACAGCCGTTTTCGCGTGCTTGACAATTTGTCACATTAATTTTGCGATATCTTTCGTTCGATAAACTGGTCCATAGGTACACTCCTACTAACTTATCTGTGAAATGGCGAAAATTGGAACTACGGCCGTCATGTTGAAATGTCTTCGATTGTGCCGACGCTTGTCGTTCGATTGTGTCGACGCATCGACGGTGGCGTCCTCTTTCAGTTCACAGATAAGTTGGTAGGACTGTATTTACATAGATACATAATGTCATATACATAAACTCACGCCTTCTTCCCATGGGGGTAGGCAGAAACTACAGGACGCCACCTGGTAATATCCTTACATACTCCTATTGGTGGTTTTTACTGTCCATTGGTAGATTGGTACCTATTTAAGTACTGAGTAGAATAAAACTTTACGCGCCAAAACCAGACATTCTAACTTCACAAAGCCCACATTGACACTATGGATACCTACCCTACTTTACGTGCGTATGTTACAGGACTCCAGAACTTACAGAAATCAGGTTCTACGACACAATAGCGGCTGTCCTCGACGCCCTCTCAGGAATTCCTTCAAAATCTGGAAGACTCATCAATATACGGACAAAAACCATCACAAAAAGGGTCCTACCCGATTTTTATTTGAAGGATTCCGTCGAGGCAAGTATGAGAGGGCGAACGATCGTCCGCCAAACGAACCGCGTCGGCAAAAATGTGCATAATTGGCATCGAAATGGAGAAAAAACCTTTCAAAAACCGACCTCTAAACGTTAGGAAAAAGTGCTCGGATACAGGGTGTGGCACTTCAAGATTATGTACACTTCGAGACGCACGAGATGAAGAAAAATATGCTAGAATTTCTTCTATGCGACGTTCTATTTCAAATTTTGAAATAGGAATCCGTTGCATTAATCAAAATGTAAGTAAGTACTGGCCTTCTGCCTACTGAGAATAGTGACGTGTTTAACTAGAGATATTAGGCACTATAAATTAGGGTTTAATGAATACATACCTTTACAAGAGTTTAAATAGTTTTGTAACTAATAACGTGCACAACGTTGATACTAATGTTCTCAAATTAATAGGTGCAACTTATTCAGTCCAATCCTAGCTAAGCTCTAATTTTAGCGTAAATCTGATTAGTAGATAGTAGGTATCTAATCGAATTTACGCTGAAATCAGAGCTTAGGACCGTTTACGGAAACTGCCATTTTCAGAATTGGGCGAATTTTTTTTTAGTTTTATTCTATAGTGTGCGCGCAAGTGCTAGTCTCCACCTGAGGTATGTGAGCGTTGAGACAGGGGAGGGCGCGATTGAAAAGACTGGCAGACTGAGTTAGCTTGACGTTTGTCTACCTCCCCCGTTTCACCACTCACATCAGGCGATGACTAGCACCTGCGCGCACACTATATAAGTGCCTGTTTGAAATAAGAGCTAGTGAAAACTATTGTATCCCTAAGAAAACAAAATTTTGAGTCACCATCAAACCGACATCTCCTGTATATCGATGCATTTCTATAAGGGATTGATTTATTCAAATCAAGAATCTTTTGATTGTCGGCCATGCCGCAGGCAGGCACACGACTTATTTGTTTTTGAATGGCAATTATATTTTATTTTATTATAAAAGTATCTCGCATGATCCCTTAATGTCTAATTTCCGCGAAATTCGTCTCGCTTGGCAACTCAGTAACAAAAAGCAAAGCATCGTGCAACGTTTTCATAAGATAATTACGTGATTATGATAAACTAAGCGGTTTGTGCTTGTGGCACGCGACTGCATCTTGTTTAGATTTTTCTAATAATTTTATCGCGAGTTTGATCTTGCAATTCACTGTACTGTTGTTAGACGTTTGATTATGTCATGGTAGCTGTTTCTAGTGGTTTTTATACAATATTTTGTACATAAATAGACTTACCAGGTTAAGCTAGGCTTGCCGCGGATGGTCCGCAGATGGGTGACCATTTTTATATACCAAGACCCCTCCGTACCTCGCAAAAAGCACGTTAAGCCGTTGGTCCTGGGCACAGAAATCTAAATAATAAGGCACATTATTTAGATTTCTGTGGTCCTAGGTGTCATTCGTAGGTCTTTGACAGTCGTTACAGGTCGTCAGAAGCCCGAAAGTCTGACAACCAGTCTTCAGTCACATCATGTCAAATACTGGTACGCAGCCGCATCCGGTTAGACTGGACGCCAACCCCAACATAGTTGGGAAAAGGCTAGGCAGATTGATTGATTGAAATAGACCTACCACGCATTGACCAAGAGTGTCTAACAAGAAATGAACAAAAACCACACTAGCTAAATCTCTCTCAGAGTCATGAGTCATTGTAAATCGAACAGGACAGCATTTAAAAGACTAACGTAATTATAAAACATCGAAATGACTAATCAACAATAATTTAGTCCAAAGCCTACACGTTCGCTATTCATCACCTATAATAACATTACTACCTATGCAAATTCCATAACGAACAGCTGATAGCGCACGCGCGTTTTTTTTTTTAGCTATACAGGCTATTAAACAAAAACATATAAATATGCAAACCATCTGCCTTCAAAAAAGTCCGATCTACCGACAAACCACTAAAAATCGCACTAAGAAATAAAAAATTGTCATCTGCATACAACATCTGGTCAATATAAAAACATTTTGTGCCCACAGGAAAAAAATACTTGCTAAAAAGCGCGCGGTTTACAAAAAAAAGTTTAAATAAGACTATGGCTTTTTATGTTGGCAATGCTGACGTTTTTTGATCGCGGCATGTGCCAAACTTCCGCTGTTCGGCGTAATGCTTAATTTTTTAAAGGTATTTGTTTATATTGAACGATAATGCACACTTCATCGAATATTTTTTTGTGTTTTATTGTTTGTATCGTACACTCTTGACCATCGATATTTAAAAATAGAAGCAAACTGATATTTTGTAAAAACTGCAGCGTGTTTGACAGTTGGCCGTTTTATTTTGATTTTGACCGCAAAAACAATGGCAAAAACAATCCAAAGTTGTAATCAAGTTACTGATAAGTATTAATAATTACTTAATTATTGTTAACAAATAAATATTTATGTCTTTATTACCAATCCAATGAATTTAAGCCATTATAATTTTAATAATTACTGCTCTTTTCCCAACTGACTTAGCATAATTATCTCTTAATTATCGTCTCGTAACTTTATAAAATGTTAATTGTTTGCCGTGCATTTAAATGTTACCAACATTTAATAGAACACCATAGTTTTAATAACATTTAATTTTATTAGTCTCTTTAAAACCCGACAAATGAATATTCTCGTTAGTATTCATAATCATCCAATTTAAAACATAAATCATTTAAGAAAAAAACGACTCAATTTTTACTTTTTTTCTGCACTAGGCAGACCAAAACTTTACTTTTGCATCTGTCGAACTATTCGTCTTGTCATAAACACATGCTTCCAAAATTAATTTCACTGCATTGCACGAAAACACAAAGAAAATAAAAAAGCGAATGGCATTAGTCTGCGCCTGCAAAAAAGGGAAAAAAGGTTGCAGCACGAGCCACGTTTTTTTAATTTATCCTCTCCTGGTGGAGTATGTGTTATTATGATCTGAACAATTGTTGTTCAAATTAAGAAAAAAGCTATGGTCCCTCGCTGTGCGATAGACATAACATGGATAAGATGGTAATTTGATGCAAAACGCAGTCACAACTAAGATTTTCGACATTGCAAACTCTTGCAAATCTAAAAAATATATCAGTAGGTAAGTATTCCGTTCTTTAATAAATTTAAAAAAAAAGTGTAGCAAATAATATTTTAAAGATAACGAAAGACAAAATGGAACGACTCAATATTTTCACGTATGTAAATTAAATATCTTACACATATTTGCTTACTGATAATTATAACATTTTATAAAGACGTCCTTCTTGAAACAAAGACAATAATGTAATACATATACAGACCTATGACGTTAGTTAAGTAAAATCACCTAATAAAACATACCTAACTGTGAGTAGGTAATTATGATAACTCTGAAGGACGTCAATATTAGTTTTGCCTATAAAATAAATTGGTAATATAACCAAAATACTGTTTTCTTTTATTTTATTGGTCAAACTCAAACTCAAAGCATTTATTTCAAATAAACCAATTACAGGCACTTTTGAATTGTCAATGGGTCGATCAGTCAGAAAGATGAAGCTAGTTGCCCATTTCGAAGCGTAGTAGATCCCTATCGAGAAGAACGGGCAAGAAACTCCACGGACACTCTTTTAAATCATAATATTTTTACAAAATATTGGTTACATCGTTCATGTTGAAAATATACATGTGAGAACAATGTAGAAAGGCGTGCACGTTAAAAAGCGTCCGTAATAAAAAGATAAAACTAAAACAACTAAATTAAATATTAAAATTAAAAATAAGCATTGGTCGAATCACTTTCCTTTAATTGTTAAATATAATCTTGACAAAGGTACATAATTATAGGTACTGTTTTCTTAATTAATATGTACGATTTGAACAATATTTTAACAATTACACAACTATCATGTGCTCAGCCCGTATTTAAGATTTTTACCACGTTGTTAAATTCAATCTGCCTAGCCGTTTCCCAACTATGTTGTGGTCGGCTTCCAGTCTAACCGGATGAAACTGGATACCAGTATTTTACATGGAGCCACTGCCTGTTTGACCTCCACAACCCTGTTAAGTACCGGGTAACATGATAGTACCTCTTGGTGAGACAGGTTGTCAAACTTTTGGGCTTCTGACTAGCCGTACCGATTGTCAAAGATCTAAGAATGACAGCAAGGACCAACGCGAACGGCTTAGCGTGCTTTCTGAAGCACGGAGCACTGTACATTAAGCCACGAGAGTTATTATTAAATTCTCATGGACAGTAAGTAGCCTGAAGGAAGATCTTTATATTTTTGCAGTGTAATATCATTAGTTGACAGGTGAACGATGTTACACATTAAATACAAATTCAAAACTCTTTACTAAAATTGAACATGTCGTTAGAAAAGTCTTCTGATGAGCAAAGAATGGTGCGCATCACTTAGGGACCTGTTTTCGCGCTAGATACCAATTTTATTAATTACTTCTTACCATGCAGCATGAATAATACTTCAATTGCCTTAAGTGGCTAAACAAAACCAGTAAAAATGTATAATCATCTGCATTCCTTTTTCCCAACTATCTTCAGGTCGGCTTCCAGTGTAACCGGATGCAGATGAATACCATTATTTTAATTGGAGCGACTGCCTATCTGATCTTCACAACCCTGTCACTGGGTATCGCAATACCCCTTGGTAAGACTGGTTGTCAGACTTTCAGGCACCCGTAATGATTGTCAAAGATCCCCGAATGACAGCCGGGACCAAAACATTTATCTTCATCTTTTTAGAAACCAATACATTAAAATGCTTATTTAGACAATAATAACACAACATGACTAACTAACTGCTTCATCTTTACTTTGCAGCCACGAGTCGATAAAGTCACATCCACACTAAGATAGCGCTGCACCAAAACCACGGAAGTAGCCGCAGTACGGCCGCCTCTTCCTGTCTTTTAACTTCCTTGCCAAATTGTACCTTTTTATCAAAGTTTTTTTTGGCATTTTTTTATCATCAAGATAACAATTAAGTCGGATGAAGCTCGTGCCACGTCAGCTGCTTCGACATACTCTTGCTTTCTTTGCGATTTCGCGGCGCGTTTTCTTCTCCTGCCGATGTTTGGAAGTTCCTTGGAACTTTAGGCATCGGCAAATCGCGACATTTGGACCTTCCTAACACAATTGGCTTGGACGATCTAAATCGCCATTTCTCCACTGTTCCCACTCTAGATAGTCTAACCCAATGTCAAACCCTCGACTACCTTGCTGGTCTGACGCGTCCCAAAATTAACCCCTTTGTCTTCACCCCAGTCGACCCAGGCGAGATCAGAAAGATTATCCTTTCCATTAAATCCAAAGCCGTTGGCTACGATAATATCAGCCGCCATATGATCGTAACGGCTCTTGACCAACTTCTTCCTGCAATATCCCACATAATAAACTTCTCCCTTTACACCGGTGTTTTCCCCTCCCTGTGGCGAAAAGCTCTTGTTCGGCCCCTGCCTAAGATACCCAACTCCTCTCTTCCTAGTCACTTTCGCCCAATTTCCATCCTTCCCTTTCTGTCTAAAGTGCTCGAGGCCTGTGTTCATAAACAATTCTCCCACTTTATTCACCACAATTCCCTCATTAGTCCCTTTCAATCCGGTTTCAGGCCCGGGCACAGTACCGTTTCAGCTCTCCTTAAAGTGACTGACGATATAAGGCGGGGAATGGAAGACACTAAAGTTACAGTCTTAGTGTTAATTGACTTCTCCAATGCTTTTAATACCGTCAGTCACGAAGTCCTTTTGTCCATCCTTTCCTATCTTATGGTCTCTCCGGAGGTATTACAATGGTTTTCCTCTTATCTTCGAGGGCGTCAGCAGTCTGTTCATGCTGGGGACTCTTCGTCGAGTTGGTGTGATCTTGTAGCTGGCGTTCCTCAAGGCGGTATATTGTCTCCTCTTTTGTTTTCCATTTTTATTAATCTCATAACTACTGTGCTTCGCACCGCGTATCATCTTTATGCCGACGATTTGCAGCTTTACAGCCAGACAAGTGTTGATAACATTTCCGATGCGATTGAGGAGCTAAACCGGAGTTTGGGTGTGGTTAAGGACTGGTCTGACCGATTTGGAGTGGCGGTTAACCCTACCAAGTGTCAGGCTATTATAATAGGGAGCCCCTACAGTATAAGAAAGCTGGATGACTTAACTGTACCACCTATAATCTTTGACGGCTCTATCATTCCGTTTAGCTCCGATGTTAAGGATCTTGGTCTGTATGTCGACACTCGTCTTGACTGGCGAAAGCAGGTCACTACTGTTAGTAAAAAAGTCACCGGAACGTTGCGGTCGCTCTATCGGTTGAAAAACCTTCTCCCATCATACATAAAGGCAATGCTTGTACAGTCCCAAATCTTTCCCATAATTGACTATGGTGATGTGTGTTACTATGACCTGAATGCAGATCTCCTCAATAAACTTGACCGCCTTCTCAATAATTGCATTCGATTCGTCTTCAATCTTCGTAAGTATGACCATGTATCCGCGCACCGATTGCAGTTAAAATGGTTACCCATTCGTCAGCGCAGAGAGCTGAGGGCTCTGTCTATGTTGTTTTCTATTCTCGACAATCCCACTTCTCCTTCTTATCTGACTTCCCATATTCAGTACTTATGCTCTGCCCATAGTAAAAACCTTAGGTCCTCCAATAATCGTCTTCTACGATGTCCTTCTCACCGCTCTGGATTCATTCACTCTTCTTTCTTTGTCCAGGCGGTCTTTCTTTGGAACGCGCTCCCTCTGAACATCAGGATGGCAACCAATCGGTTGTCTTTTAAAGTGATGACACGTGAGTATATACGTAAGAAGTTGGCAGAGGCATCCCAGCGCTGATTTTCTGGTTTCATTTTCTCCTCTACTGATCGTTGTTTCTCCTCTACCGATCGTTATTTCTCCTTACAAAGTTTATTTCGTTTATATATATATATAGGTATATATATGTATGTATTTATGTAATTATATAATGTCTATGTATTTATTCTTATATTTTATAGTTATTTTCTTGTTATCTATCCTTTATGTTGCACCTGCCATGTCTTCTCTCTGCACCACCCTAAGGTTGACTGGTAGAAAATGCCTCAGGCATTAAGTCCGCCTTTGTACGGTATTTTTTTACTTGTGCATAAAGTTTTAATAAATAAATAAAATAAATAAATAAATCAATCAATCTGCCTAGCCTTTTCCCAACTATACTGAGGTCGGTTTCAAGACTAACTGGATGCAGCTGAATCAGTATTTCACTTGGAGCGACTGCCTATCTGATCTCCACAACCCAGTAACTGGGTAATTCGATACCCCTTGGTAAGACTGGTTGTCAGACTTTCGGACTTCTGACGACCTGTAACGACTGACAAAGATCCACGAATGTCAGCCGGGACCAACGGCTTAACGTGCTTTCCGAAGTATTGAGGAGTCTCGGTATATAAACATAATCACCTATCCACGGACCAACCCCGGCAAGCGTAGCTTGACCTAATGGATCGACCTATGCGGCTGTTATTACTTACCCACGAGATCTTCTTAAAATAAACATTTGTGCTTGATGACAACTGTTGTGAGGAATTAGGAAGTCTGTTGAATACAAGCTGTGAGCATGACCATCATCTGCCTAGCCTTTTCCCAACTATGTTGGGGTCGGCTTCCAGTCTAACCAGATGCAGCTGAATACCAGTAGTTTACATGGAGCGACTGCCTATCTGACCTTCAGAACCCAGTTACTGGGTAAGACTCAACTGACTGATATTGGTCAAGTCTTTCGGGCTTCTGACGACCCGTAATGACTGCCAAAGATCCATGAATGGCAGCCGAGATCTTTCCGAAGCACGGAGGAGGGGTATTGGTTGTGAAGATGATCAGATCACCCCTTCTGTGGGCAGGATCAAAGTTGATAATTATGTAGGTGAATGTGAGGACTGGTTTAGTTAAAATATGAGAGAGTTATCTGTCAGCTGTCTAAACAAATATGGTTTTGCGGTGAACTGCGTTGATGCCAAGCCAAGACATATTATTATTTGTGTTCGAATTTCACACACAATATTCTGCTGTTTTTTTTTTGCGTTATTAGCCTATACCTAATGTTCCCACTGGGACACAGGCCTCCTCTCGGTGGGAGGGAGTGGACCGTAATCCAGCACGCGGGCCCAGTACGGGTTGGTATATGTCACATGTCTTCGAATTTTTGGTTCTAGGACGTGCCGGTTTCCTCACGATAAAATGATAAATGATTTATTTGTATGCGTCGGTTTGTACAAACTTTTTACACGTCAATCATATTTTTAATAAAAACTAGAGGAGGTCAGCGTTTCCTATCTGACTACCTACTCTGAGAAGAAAGGCCGAAACAAACTCAGAGGTCACAGTCTCTTTTAAAGTTCTCACATAATCTTGGTCAGACCATGTGAAGACCATGTAGATTGGTGTCTGAAATGGTCTTTTGAGGAAAGAACCACACAGATTGTAGTGTGAGTAGACCTGTCCAGTCAGTGCACATAATTTTTCAAAACTACCCTGGGTGGGAGGGTCAAAGGGGGAGGGGGAAGGGGAGTGAGTGGTGAGGGGGAGAGGGAGGGGATGGGTGGTGAGGAGGGAGAGGGGAAGAGGATAGGGGCAGGGGTTGGTAAGGAGAGGAAGGGCAGGTGAGAGGTGAGGGGGAGGGGATGGGGTGGTGATAAAGAGAGGGGGAATGGGATGTGGTGAAAGGGGTCAGTAATCGTGCAGCTATGTTTTTCTTCACCGTTTCGAGAGCAGTGGTGATAAAATAATTTCCACAAAGTAAAGCGTCAGTCTAGATTCGAACATGTGACCATCCATCCATGCGTATTTGTAAGTTGCGGCCGTTACCGCTGGGCCACCACTGCTCTCTCTGCTCTTCTGCTGTTTACAGCTATTTAAGTAATATACTAAGCGAAACTAAGTAGAAAGCTAAATAAGTTTTTTTTTAATTTTCTGTCACAATACTTTTGTCGCACGCAACAGTTTTGAACTATATGTACAGAGACCAGCGCATCAAGCTACCTCAATCTGTCAAATTTCTTTGATAGATTTTCAACTTTACTACAAAGGAATTAGGTTCATATTCAATTGGGAAAATTTGACAGATTGGGATAACTTGATGTGCCTCTGTACATATAAACTCACACTGTGAGAGCTGGTGCCTGTTGTAAATTTAGACAAACAAAACAGTATTCCTTACAGCTCCTGAAACGGCCCACCATCCAGCGCCTGCGCACAAAACTTTGCAGTAGAGTGCCTTTATCAGTTTCTACTTTTAAACTAATTTGGCACAGGCATCTCTTTGTTTTACAGTAGGTTAACCTACGCCAATTTTTATTTAGTCAACTGTTCCTGCACACATGGATAGGTAACCTACCGCTTCATACCATTCAAAGAAAACATATTAAATAAATAAAAAAACAGGCCAAGTGCTTGTCGGACCACGCACAATGAAGGGTTCCGTAGTTGAAAAGAATTTATCCCAAAAACAAACTCTTATCTTGGCCAGAGGCTAAGCCTTGCCTTACAAGTTACAACGTGGCAATGCCCGCCAGTCTCTTGGGTACATTACCGATGCGGATGAATTTTCAGACGCCATATTTTAGTTTGTGAATAGTTTAATTATGTTAGGATATAATTTAACTAGTTGTTTTTATTAATTAATTAGGTATAAGTTATTATTTACTTATGTAAATATTATTTTAATTCTGAATAAAGCATTACAAAAACAAACTTAACTCTACAGTTGAAAAACATGTTCTCCCATACATCGTCACGACACTGTCAATAAAATTTTTGTAATGGCAAAACACAATTTTTCCGTCTGAAAGTTTTTTACATATTACTTGTGCTGTGAGACCTTGCTTCTTGCAAAATTTCTTGATTCTAGGTCAACGGTAAGTACCCTATATTTTTTAGAGCTCCAATACATAGGTGTATTCCAATACACCTATAATACGAATTAAATATTAATTTTAACTTGATACCTCGACGCGTTCCTGAGAAAAAGGGTCTTGACAGACTGACAGATAGACAGACAGTCTGTCTGGGTTCCGTACCTGAAAAGGAAAAAACGGAACCCTTAACTTAACTTAACTCTACAGTTGAAAAACATGTTCTCCCATACATATATATACGTCACTGTCAATAAAATTTTTGACTGACAGATAGACAGACAGTATAGACAGAAACGGAACCCTTATAAGGGTTCCGTTTTTTCCTATTCAGGTACGGAACCCTAAAAACCGATCAAGTACATGTCGAACCATGAACAGTGAATGGTTCCGTAGTCGGGATAAATATTTACATTATGTATACCTACTGATTTGATATGAGAGGGGCAATTCCCGTTTTTTTAACAACGTTCGCAATCTCATCTCAATCTGTCAAAAATTGTATAGCGTTTACCTACATTTTTGACATTAGATTGTCACTGGCATGAGACTGCGACTTGAATTTGAATGTTTTTAGGTACAGTCAGCGTCAAAAATATCGGGACGAACAGACTATTCAAAATGATCTCAACAACTAAGAAAATTAAACTTTATCTCAATTGGATAAAGTTCTTGTCAGAATGACAGTTGTCGTGTACTGTCTTCATTCTGAAACATTCCTTGTGTCATTGAGTTAATATTTCATCTTCATAGTTGTTTAAATTTCGTGGCTGATCTTGTGGCTAAGTAATAACAGCCGCACGGGTCGATCCATCAGGTTAAGCTACGCTTACCGCGGTTGGTCCGTGGATGGGTGACCATCTTTACATATCGAGACTCCTCCATGCCTCGGAAAGCACGTTAAGCCGTTGGTCCCGGCTGTCATTCGTGGAACTTTGACAGTCGTTACGGGTCCTCAGAAGCCCGAAAGTCTGACAACCAGTCTTACCAAGAGGTATCGTATTACCCAGTTACTGGGTTATGAAGGTCAGATAGGCAGTCGCTCCATGTAAAATACTGATATTCAGCTGCATCCGGTAAGACTGGAAGTCGACCCCAACATAGTTGGGAAAAGGCTAGGCAGATTGATTAAGTTGTTTAGATCATTTTAAACAGTTTGTTCGTCCCGTTATTATTCACGCTGACTGTACGAGAATTGGCCTTTAGATAGATTGATTTTATCGACAGCAAAAATATGTTTTTAAATCATAGTACCGTCAAAGTAAACCCGTAGTATCAAAGCTAAAAAGTAGCCCAGTAACTGGTACACCAACAAAACCTTATTCACGCACCGAATATTTTTTTTTTCCAAGTGGAAAGTTTTTATCAAAGTAAACCCGTGGTATCAAAGTGGGGTTACTTTGATACTACGGGTTTACTTTGATAAAAACTTTCCACTTAGAAAAAAAAAAATATTCGGTGCGTGAATAAGGTTTTGTTGGTGTACCAGTTACTGGGGGCTTACTATGAGCTCTTAAAGCAGGGCAGAAGTTGAATGGTTCCAGTGTGAGAGAGAGACGAAGCTATATACGACCTATAGCACCATCCTTTTTTCTCAACGAATCCATGATGGATCTATGATCTTTTTTCTCGTCATAGTATGGGCATTTTCAAGGTAAGAAAAACTTTTGATGCCTTCAAAAATCTATATCTGTAGATGTTTTCATAAGACGAAAGTTGTAGTATCAAAGTAACCCCATTTTAATTAATTCTCAAAGAAACTGATAGGTAAACATAAGTAGTTAATTCTGAGGTTGTAAATGGAATAATGCAAGTCACAGACTGACTTTAAAAAAAGTCACTTATAATCATCATTGACATCAACTAAGGGATCCAACGATACCCCGTATCTTTAGATCCCTAATTTTCAAAAGATTATTTGCTTTGATTTGATTTTCCATCCCTCGGTTACATGGGAATGCCATCCCTAATTATTTTATTCACTAGTACCTGGGCGACCGAGCTCTGCTCGAGTGAAAATAGAGAAAACGATTTTTTTTTAATTTTCCCAGATATGAGCTAGATCCATTTTTCGTCCCCGTAAACCGTAAAACGTATAGCAACTTTCAACGAAATCGTTATCGAGAACGTGATTACAAATATATGAACAAATATTGCTCATTTAATAGCATAGGATTTTAGGATTTTACTACACCATTGTTTAGCGGTCCACCATCCGTCGTCATCCAACTTCCTTCCAATTTTCTTTGTTATAACAACAGTGCCAATAGTCTCCCAGTAAAATGACTGTGTGTCATCCGACACATGACGAAATTATAAGGCTTCCGTATTTGGCTACGGAACCCTACAAAGTGACCCTGGTACATTTATTCGATCCATTTTCGTTACGCGGAAACTTACTGCTTTCAGAATTGCGAACATATGAACTGAAGTCGTCGCATGCCTATTGTGTTTAAAGTTTTCATAGTTGGAAGGAACAGGCAAAGCCAATTGTAGATGACGCCATTATCGCTGATAACTGTCAGCTGTCATCTGTTGAAGGTTTTCAAGGATATTAAAAAAGTAAACGCGCTCTCACCCTAAAAAAAATATGGTGTATAATAGGTAAACAACACCAGCGATGATGAGACTCCTAGCGGTATGAATTGGCAGTGTCTCTCACCATTGCGAGTAATAAAAATAAACCATGAAAGTATTCGTCTCTGTAAACGTCTACGTGACAGCTATCAAGCATGGCGACATCGGCGAAAACTTAAAATGTGGGGTACACTCCTACCAACTTATCTGTGAAATGGCGAAAATTGGAACTACGGCCGTCATGTTGAAATGTCTTCGATTGTGCCGACGCATGTCATTCGATTGTGTCGACGCATCGACGGTGGCGTCCTCTTTCAGTTCACAGATAAGTTGGTAGGACTGTAATTGGGATGCCTGGCTGTATAACTGTATACTGTGCGTAATTAATTACACCTATGCCACTTTTAAAAACAGAATAGGCAAACTGATTTCGTACGAAATTCGGTTCGTCATTGAAAAGTTTTGTGGCTCTAGCGCGCACGCGCAGAGTAAACGTAACGTAACGAATAGCCGGGGCTTATTAGTTAGTCACAAAATTAATAATAATAGATATAAAAAATACAGAAGAACAGTAAAAAAAATTCACAGATCTCATGCAAATAGCATTGGAAATGAACTTCGGTAATAAAAAAAAAACAAGCATCATCACCATTTGCCTCGCCTTTTCCCAACTACGAGTATGTTGGGGTCGGCTTCCAGTCTAACCGGATGCAGCTGAAGACCTGTATTTTACATGTAGACCTCCACAACCCAGTTACCGGGTATTACGATACCCCTTGGTAAGACTGGTGTCAGACTTTCAGGATTCTGACAACCCGTAACAACTGTCAAAGACTCACTGCTTTCCGAGGCACGGAGGGGACTTGGTATGTCAGATACTGATATGGCGGCAAGAGTATAGCTTAACCTAATCGATCGACCCAAGCGGCTGTTATTACTTAGCCACAAGCCCCTCTAACTCAAAACTATCCTATAGTTCTCTCTATCTCAGACCAAATAAAAGGTCAAGACATAGCGCTGTCAACAGTGACATGAGACCGGTTTCGTAAACATGTGTGCACTTAGTGAGGTGTAGTTTAGTTGTAGGTTAGTGTAAATGTGGGCGTATATGTACAAAGCGAGGTGTAGTTTTGTGCATGCTTCACTGTATTGTTCGCGCAGCGCCATGTCTTGGTTTTTATGTCTTATACGCGCGAAACGGGTATTTTTAATTTTAAAATCGTTTGAATTTACATTAAGTACGTTTTTACTCCACGCGTTCGTTCCAGACCTTCCAGGTACCTGTATACTGTCAGCCCCGTCACCAACTTGCTGGCTGGCTTATATTTTTACCACGTCTTGGGCTAAACATTATTATTTTACAAACTTGACACCGATACGAGATAGTTTATCCCTACAGTCCGGCCGACGAGAGAATGCGTTCCTGACACCTATCAGTTGGATAATTTCTAATACTAATAAGGATCAAATTCGCAAAACAAATATTCTTTATCTATGATACTGACAAGTGTCAAAAACGCAAACTCTCGACGGCCGGCCTATAATTAGAAAAGTTCTGAATGCGGCTGAATACTTTAACATTTTCTTTCATTAAGTAGGCCTTGAGCAAGAGTGGTGATCAATGCTCATGTCTTCTCTGTTTGAGATGAGCCCTTTGCCCTGCAGTGGGACAGTAAATAGGCTGGTATTATTAATTTGCAGGATAGTTAGATGTGGGACCTAATCATTATTAATTGAAAGGAGTAAGTGGCCCGTGGGCTCAGTTTTGGGAGCAACAAATGGGCCATGGAGGGAAGATTTCTTAAAATCAAACCAAATTCACTCAAAACAATAATTTCGCTTTTCAAAAACATCTAATATATAATAAATTATCATTTTCAAATATATAATAAATTACCCGAAGCAATCAAAGATGAACAAAAATTGAATCTATTTATAAATAAATTAAAACAATACTTAATCCATAAATGCTACTATAATGTTAATGAATATTTTAATGATAAATTAAATTAATACTTAATTAAAAATGAATAAGTACCAAAACTAATAATAAATAAAAGTGGAAGAGAGTACTTATTAGAATTTTTTTTTTTTTTTTTTTTTTTATATTTTACTTTTTCAAATAATAATGTAATAATAGCCCTCTTCCTACAGCCTATTTTTGCTGTGCCCGACAGGGTCCACAATGATCTATGTAAACTGATGTATATTTTATAATGTACCTACCACCTATGCTAACATTGTGGAATGCAAATAAATATATTGAGTATTGAGTATTGAGTAAAACGGCATCAATTTCATACAGATTAAATATATAAAAACAGATTAAATTGATAGCAGTAATGTGATGTGCAACCAAATGGCGCGGAACGTTGCATCAAGCCGTAAAAAAAAAACTTTAAAAAAAACTGTGCGATCTCGTGCTAGATAATTAAGGCTTTTGAGGTATTTATTACGAAAAAAGTTTTTACCTGAGATATCTAAATTCTACTTGTACAGGTGGCTGTTTTAAATTTTTACGTTTTTAATCGGTGGATAGATTTAAACACACTATTTTATTGAAGTAAGTAAATAAAGATTGTGTTTTTTTTACGCTTGCTCTAAAATATCAGAAACTTGCATAGCATCTGGACATTAAAAAAGAAACACGAGAAGTACTACCTACCATTACCTACATAAGTATAATAATTTTCTCATATTTTTTTTAAATTGTCTTTCAAATTAAGCAATTACTCTAATTAAAAATGCCCTATTTATCACTGCATTTCCTAATGCGTTTAGTGATCTGTACGTAAGTAAATACAAAGCGCAGAATGATTCAACAAGTAATTTTACAAATAGTTACAAACAAACGCTTTTAAAATACCTACTTATCTTTAAGTCAACTTACACATGTTACTCGTACCAAAAACTTGAATTCGATAAGAACGCTAAACGAGCATTCTTTTTTCAAAAGCGGGCATTCTTTTTTCAAAAGTGCATCACGCCGTATATGCAGGCCCGTCACATACGTGCACCGAATCTATCGGATATGTGTAAGCGCTAAAAAACAGCAGAGCCCGCGTTTTTTACCAAAACTTCGAAAGAAATTCTAGAAAAAAAAAACTACGATTTCGCAGATGTTGGTTTTATTAATTTCTTGCACGTGTTTTGATATTTCAGGGTTCTTCGGTATTTAATTAAGTTGAAGTAAGTAACCATTTTAGTTTTAATTAAGTACATAACAAATAATTCATTACTCATAATTCATTATACAAAGAGAAAAATAATATCTATTATAATTAAATTAAATAACTCTAAATAAATATGAAAATCCATGGACGTTATCATAACACCTAATCACACTATTAGGCATAATTTTTAGCCGACTTCGAAAATAGGAGGAGGTTCTCAATTCGGTTGTATTTTTTTTCTTTCCACATGAAAGGTCGCAATCTGTCTAATGATGACTTATGTATGTTTATTGATTAACAAATAATCAATGAATACAACTACAAACTTTCATCCCCTGTTTAACCCCGCTAGGGAATTAAATTTCAAAAATCCTTCCTTGGTGCTCACTGCTGTTCGCTTTAATAGGAACTCTTGTGCATTTCATGCTTCTAGACCCAGCGATTAGTCTGTGATTCGTCTGTCAGCGAATGAATGAATGAATTAGGTTTTTTTGCCAACGGCCTTGAGTGGTTAGCTTGCGTGGGGATATAACGATAATTTTGTGTTTTAAAAATTCCTATAAAACCAAATGTATAGAGAACATCATTTGGATTTTCCATGTGTTATTTGACTATATTTTCTACTGTTGTACTAAAACCGAAATTTTTTCAATGGAAAAAAATTGCAAAGTAGCACCGTCTATTTTCTGTTTTCTGAACAGCTCCTTATTGCGTAGTAAAATTAGCGTTATTTCAAAGGTATTTAAAATGTTAAGAACTTACTAAGATATATATTGATTTAAGTATAGCATTTTGTCATAAATTTAAGTTAATCAGAAAATGCTATAATTTAACATATTTTTTTCCAAATCACTAACACTACTCGTTCAGACGTGATCTTCAGTTTAAAATCATTAAAAGTCGGTTATCGTCGGCATAAGGAGAAACTAAAGAATTGAATGTCTATTGCTGACCAGTCACAACACAACAGTCAAAATCTTTTCATATATCAACGAAAGGAAAATCAGCGGAACCCAAACATACAAACGGTCTCACACTGTATACTTTTTTCTAAACTCAAGTGTGCGGTCTTCAAATCTATGAAATCGTTCAAAAATATAAAAATAGGCTTACTTAATTATAAATAGATAGAAAACGCTCAATAATGATGGCAAAACATTGTTTACGATTATTAGTTCATTTGCCAAATTGAGTTTGTAAAATGTAATTTTAACATCGTCGATAAAACCTTTGAAGTGCGTATTAAATTCAGTTTTGAACATTAGAGTCTATTTCACGATGTCCGAATAGCCACTACCACCGAATAAATTCAAAAATGGAACAGAATTTGTTTGAAATTATCTGCGTAATAGGAACGTATACGAATCGTAGGCCGTGAAACAGGCCCTTAGTGAAATACGAGCTATAATTTAGTTCTGCACTAATATACAGGCTGGCAGGGACATCGACGAGCGACCTGTTACCATGGATTCTGGATTTATGGATTTCTGTGTTAAAATTATTCGTCGGTTATTTACATACATAATCAATACACAGTCGGACATACAGTGATCTGCGCGCTCAATATAATAACGCGTTCCAGGTGCTGATGGGGCTGCAGCGCCTCTGCGATGTTCCCGCTGGCTGACACAGACGGCTTTGCGGCCATCATACGCAAACGTTGTGCTTCTATCATGCGCCGCACGCGTGACAGTCCCAACAACATCCTGCGCGCGCTGGCGGACCGAATGGGACTCTCCGATGTTGGCTCGTTGGCTACGGCTGCACGCAGTCGTATAGTGATTTGTCACCATGATCTAATAGCCACTATATCTATTAACCAGGGTATGTAATATCCAGACATCATCAGCACCAATTTTATTAGTATAAATGCTGTTGCCTCTAATTCAGGTGCTGTAGTTACAGATACTCTTATGGACTTTTAAATTCAGAACGATGAAAGTAAACAATGATTTTAAAAAGTTCGAGTATTTCCTAAAAAAATGTCGGGAAAGTTTTTGGTAAATAAAGAAAAAGTTCAATGCAAAGTGTCGCAATATAAAACTTATAAGTAATATAAAGCCTATTTTAATCCTCCGAGTGGTGCTCTGATTTGCTGCTACTGATTGCAGTCTCAAAACGATATGCAACGACTGGATGACGATATTATACTCGTACATCACTGTGATTGGCTGCAACCTTAGTCATTATTGTGCTAGTGCCTAGGGGCCTAATTCAAATTAAAACAATTTAACATAAAAACTCAGTCTTCAATCAGAGACATCTTACAGTTAAACCAAGAACTAGTAGTCCATTGTTCGTATAGATCACGAAAGGTGGCGCTACCTCTTCTCTCGGTAGCCATATTGCATTATAGTTTTAAGCATATTCAACAGATGGCGTTACGCTGTTCTTGCATTTCTGATATGGACTTTCTTAACTTCATTGAACATGTCAATATACATTTCATTAAAGTTTTTCTGTCTTTTGCAATTGAATTCACTCGTTGTTACGCAGACTGGTCGACTTCCGTCGTATTTGTTACTGTTGTATTCGATTCCGAGTTTCTTCATTTCTTTAAGCAAGTCATTGAGACATGCACACTGCCATGGATTTGGGTCCATCAACAATTTCTTTATTTTTCCTCCAGAGTTTCTCAGCTCGAGACAGAAGTTATCTGGCAAATATGTTATTTTATTGCTCGATAGATTCAAGTTCTTCAAAGGACTTCCTCTAAAAGCATTCACTGGCACGTCTTCAATTTGATTTCCATACAAATCTATTGATATCAATTTCGGCATATTTTTAAATAGGTTATCAGGTATGATTTTGATGTTGTTATGCTTCAAGTCAACCTTTAAAAGATTTTTCAACGGTGACAGAATATTATCATTAATGCTCTCAATAACATTAGCTGTTAAATCCAGTTGCTCTAAACTATCCAGATTAACAAAAGTGGCAGGATTGTCAAGCGTCGATATTTGATTCGTAGACAAAATCAATTGTTTCATAGTTCCCAAATTAGGTTTCGTTGCGAATGCAGGAACTTGGGTTAAGAAACATCTATCCAGATTTAGGATTTCTAACTTTTGAAATGCATTCAATAAATTATCGGGAGAATCTTCCATATTGTTTCTAGAGAAATCCATAAATGTAATATGTGGACTCTGATCAAATATGTAAGGACTTAAATCTTTTCCTACAAGAGCATTGCTTGATAAGTCTATAAAGTTTAACTTGGTCAATGGGTCAAATATTCCTAGTTCTAGTTTGTTTATTCTGTTCCCTCTTAAATCTAAGAGGTCTAGATTTGTGAGCTGATCAAATAGTCCCAAAGGAAAGTCTGTGAGTTGATTGTATGAGAGATTTAGATAAGTCAGTTTTTTTGGTTCATCTATAACGCCAAGTCTGAGTCTTTGTATCTGGTTTAGGGACATATCTAGGTAGGTTAGTGAATTCAGATCATTGAATGATTCAAAGTCAACGTCAGATATCCTGCATGCTCTCAATGTAATCCCTGTAGTTTTATTATTATCTGATACTAGACCTCTTACAAGTTCATAACCTGACTTGCCTGCAGTACAAACTACATCTTTTTCGTTATAAGTTTTGCATTTTGGCTTTGCTTCACCGATAGCTAGTATTGTTAGAAGAACTGCTAGAGTATTTCTAAATGCAGCCATATCTGGAATCAGAAAATGAAACTATTGAATTATCTGTTACTAGCTGCGCCCCGCGGTTTCACCCACGTAGACCGGGATAAAAAGTAGCCTATGTATTAATCCAGGGTATAAGCTATCTACATACCAAATTTCATCGAAATCGGTTTAGCTGTTTGAGCGTGAAGAATTAGCAAACATACAAACACACACACACTTACAAACTTTTGCCTTTATAATATTAGTGTGATTGTACTTTGTAGAATAGGCTAATTTATTTGTCGTACATATAGGTCAGTGGTATTTTATGTCTTTTGTATGTTGTTAAACATTCTAATGCTAATTTATTATCAATTAATGTATCTGGTTAAGCTCCTCTGTTGTTTTTGTACAGTCAACTATAGTTCAACGCCATCTACAGACCTCATAAAAACGGCTTACCTACCAATAACTGGACTAAAAACTCGCGCATTCATGCATTGTGTAATTTGTATTTTCCTTATTTATGTTATTCACTCATTTCTGATGAATAAACTAACAATATTTAGTAATAGGTGTAGTAAAAAAACACAATTTACCTCTAAAATTCCCTGAATCTTCAGCCTCACCACCAATATCACAAATTCTTTAAGATTCACTTGACACTGAGGTTATCAACTCATTGTCATTTATAACAACAACTCACGTTTCAAATATAATGGTCTATAATTTTAAAATAAAACAAACAAGATGATAATAAGTTTAGGAACGACTCGCGTGCAGCAAAGCCGGTCTTTACGACTAAAATGAAGTTAGTGTCATAAGCCTCTTGATATTTCTTGTGGTTTGGGTTTTCCCAGTTTCATTCATTCATTTATCAGGAATTTGCAATTAGCTATCGAACAGCATTCGTGCATTTTGTGAATAACTTCATGGGGTATGAGAAAGTTCAATATCTACAATATCGTTAGCCAATTAGCAAAGTATGAGACATAGGTACCTAACTATCTAGATTAAGGGATGGGTTTAAGTCGAATTATTCCAATTTGTATAATAATGTTATATTTTTTGTATTATTTCGCGTCATATTTAACGCAAAATTCTGTTTAATTTAAAATCATTATTTATAATTATTTTATATGACTTTGACATATTATAACTATAAAAAAAGAATGCGTCACAGTTCCAAATGAACTTTCAAACACTGCCAATTGGTTGGTATTTTCATTTATTTCATTCTTTTAAATGACAAAACTCAAGAGGTGACTACGAGTAGTACGACATCGCAGACGCATCTTATTAAACGCTTATTATAAATAAATATAGTATATTAGGTCTTTACCTAAGGAGGAGCTCGTGGCTAAGTAATAACAGCCGCATGGATCGATCCATCAGGTTAAGCTACGCTTGCCGGGGTTGGTCAGTGGATGGGTGACCATCTTTACATACCGAGACTCCTCCGTGCCTCGGAAAGCACGTTAAGCCGTTGGTCCCGGCTGTCATTCGTGGATCTTTGATAGTCGTTACGGGTCGTCAGAAGCCCGAAAGTCTGACAACCAGTCTTACCAAGGGGTATCGTATTACCCAGTTACTGGGTTGTGGAGGTTAGATAGGCAGTCGCTCCATGTAAAATAATGGTATTCAGCTGCATCCGGTTAGACTGGAAGCCGACCCCAACATAGTTGGGAAAAGGCTAGGCAGATTGATTATATAAAATATTGTGAAATTGCTTGAAGAAGTGGCTAGTCTTTGAAAATGTTATAAATGGATGTTCAGAGAGTTAAATGATAAATGATTTTATTTCTTTACGTAAGTTTGGACAAACACTTTTACACGTCAAATAAAAAACTGTGGCGAACATGTTTATATTTAAACTAACCGGTTCAGACGAACTCCATATTAGTTGTCAGTTGTCACTTCTGAACATTAGCATAAACACAGACTCAAAGGTTTTTCTTTTTTTCTGAAAGGTTTCCTATCCGACTACTCTGAGAAGAAAGGCCGAAACAAATTCGGAGGTCACATTCTCTTTTAAAGTCCAGTCCAGACATAATCTTGGTCCAATCATGTAAGAACCATGCATCGAGATATAAGTACTAACGTACTAGAGAAGACACCGTAAATTCCTACTTTGTCTCGTTCAACTGCGGCGATCGCGCCGCACCGTCGCTGCACCTTTTGTCGAAGAAAACGCGTAAGTGCCGTGATTTACATGGCGCTTAAGACCTTTTTGCCGAGAATAAATACACTTCCGCAGCAAATCTAGCGCTGTGGTAAATTAGTTACGGTTTAGACGAAATGTTATTATTTTAGCGCTGCAGCGAACTAAAGATTCAAATTACGAAGAATAGGACAATTCAGCTATTTGACGTAGCTTCTCTAGTACGTTAGTACTTATATCTCGATGGAACCATGTAGATTAGTGTCTGAAAATACCATAACCACACATATTTGGGTGATCCTGTCCAGTCAGTGCAAGCATTTGTCGGTAACAGTGTAGCTCAACCCAGATAGGAGCTCAACAACTCGACGAACAAAACCAAAGAAATAACTTTTGGCTAGACCACATATTACTTTATGCGGTCTAGTCAAAAGTGATTTCTGTGTGTACTCACAAACTGCCAGACCATAATTATAACTGAGAAAGAAAAAATTAAATGATCCTCATGGTCCTCACATTCACAATTAGGATTACATTGCAAATTCACGTTAAGCTATTTTGCAATGAGAAAATTGCAAGGGTAATGAGGTTGGTGTTGGTGATATTGTTGAAGATACAACGGTTTATCTACAAAGTGTACCCTTCTCTGTCCAAGTTAACTAAGAAATCAAACATACAAACAAAATATTCAGTATCGAAGATACCAGAAACTTGAACTTGATGAAAGCATCGATACACTACGTCTTGAACTGACTTTTCTTGAACATAGTTCATCATTAATTCGCTAGATGGCGTTATTTAGAAATCTAATAACAAATTAATCAATGCTTAACTACATCACAGTGTGTCAATTCCATAGCGTTAAGAATGCTTCCCACTCCCGCCTACTCATCTAATACTCATTAACACTATACAACCTTGACCAATTAAATCTATTGCATATAAATGTACTCACTTGTGATTTTGTTGTTTAAATATTAAATATGTATATAGGTACGAATGGTTAAGTTTCAAGTAACTAGGATCTGATAATAATATTGCCCTCTGGCTTTCTGTTAAAAGGGTTACCTATGATACTTAGAAATCATTAAATATGTATAATTTATTAGCCTCCTACGTAGTTTTTTTTATGAAGTAGATTATTGAAATTCTATGTCAGCATCTAAATAAAACACCAAAAACAACCACGATATATTTTTATTAATGACTAATGGTATCTAAATTAATTCTTACACATAAATTACAAAATTACTCATCCTTTATTACATCACTGTTTACATTCTCATCTTTAAGTCGCTCGATAGTGGGTAATGACTTTTCATCAACGGTATCGTCACCTTTTTCATTTAAATCAGAATCAATAACTTCGTCGAAAGTATTAAAATCTATTGAAGTATCTTTTAAACTGGCACTGCTGTTATTTTCTTCAATATTTTTACTAACATTTCTTGAAATATCTAATTCACTTTTCAGCCGCTGTATTGCTTGAACTACTTCATTCTGAAAGTTCATATTAAGCTTGTACAATTGTTCTGAATGTTCCTTTTCTCTTCTCATTTCATTCTTCATGTGTGTATCTTTATATTTTTCGAACTCCGTCATTATTCTCACTTTTGACTCGTACGTGTGTTGAACCATCGAGACTAGAGCAAATAGTTTCTCAATCACTTTATCCTTTACCGCTTTTGATATATTTGCATCTGATTCTAGGTCTGTTTTTGCGTCGAGAGCCAGATCGTTCGCTGATGATGGGAACCCGAGCAAGGCTTTGGAGCCATTCGATCCGTTAGACTTAGGAGGAGTCGGACTTTCTACTTTTGGAGGATTAATATTGCTTGTGCTCTTTGTATTCCCTTTCTTCGATGTAAAAGCACCATGAGACACCACTTCAGTAAATATCCCAGAACTTGGTTTATTAGACTGGTACTCCGCTGCCTTTTTGCTCACCTTCTGAATCAATTCACTTTGCTTCTCCTTCTGTTTTTCAAAAGTACTCTTCTCGAGGACTTCTTCGTGCACAATTTTAATATCCTCGGGAGTCTCTTTGCCTTTCTGGAAGGGACTTCCAGTTCTCTTGGTGAAACTCGTCACTATCAGCTTAGACATATCTAGGTATGTCTATATAAGGTGCGTGTTTAAATATGGCGATGAAAATTCGTATCACTGAACTGGATTTTTCACTGACGCTTGTGTCCACTGTGATGACGATCATGGCACTAAGCGATCGGTCATATGAAATGTTGAACGGTTGGCCTCAGCGCTCCAAGTGTGGGTTTCGCTCCTTAGTTTTGGTTTGTCAGCGCTTCCTAGGCGTGGCAATGAATTTATTATCAGCAGTATTGATTGGCTGGCGTGGGTCTTAATGCAGTTTGCATTGTAATGTTGACATTACTACGTTTTAGCAAACGTTTGAGATAAAGTTAACGGTGGCTTAATTGCTTTGTAGATTTAGATTTGAGTTTTTCATAAAATATATATATAGTTTTCTTGACATTGTATTTAAATATCATTTATCACATTTTCGTTTAGATCGAACTTTGTAGGCATAACTGTACAGTTTATTCCTCATTTCGCCATTCATAATAATGTTTGTAAATATTAAATAGTCCCTTTAGACATTCTTGTAATATTTACTTTCTGAAGAAAAATGACGTTACTATCAGAGGATCCTCAAGAAATAATGACGTGTAACCAAACCACAGTTTGTATGACTTCAACTAATTAAAAAAGCCGGCAATTTAATTGTGTAGCACATAAGAGCGCTCATCCCGTGCGGGCTGGCAACGTCGCATTTTTCGAGGTTTCGTGATAATTTTATTATATTAAATTTAAATCAAAGTACTATTTTTTTTGACAGTTATTTTGGCATTTAGGTACTCATAAAAATTTACATTATTTTCTATAACCACTATTACGATTAAATATTTTTATTTACATAATCAGCCTGTAATATTCCCACTGCTGAGGCACAGGCCTCCTCTCTGTGAGAGGGAGCGGGCCGCAATCCACCACGCGGGCCCAGTACGGTTTGGCAGATGTCACATGTATTCGAATTTTTGGTTCTAGAACGTTTCCTCACGATGTTTTCCTTCACCGTTTTGAGAGCAGTGGTGATAAAATAATTTACACAAAGTAAAGTGCCTGTCGGAGTTCGAACCTACGACCTAGTACTCATAAGTCGCGGCCGTTACCACTGGGCCATCACTGCTCTATATTTTTATTAACTATTAAGTAAATGATAAAAATAATTATAAAACACAACGATCTAGTTATTTATACGAGTATAAAAAATAAAATAGTACTCTAGGATTTAAATTTAATAAAATAATCACAAAAACCTCTAGTAATGCGACGTTGCCAGCCCACGCGCGTTGAACGCTCGTAATACAATCTTCAAGACACCCGCGGGAATAGGGCAACAAAAGGAAAGAAAGAAAAGAGGAAAGGATGAAGAAAGGAAGGGAGGAGAGGAAGGAGGGGGCGGAGAAAGGAGCTATGCCAGAAAACGGAGAAACAAAATAAAGCAGCCGAATGCTGGTCGAACTCGCACGTGTACAGGCAAGTGCACAGCGCAAGGGCGGAACCCTTCGTGTGCGAGTACTATCGTAGTACAATATTTAACGTTTATTGTATGAGGAACCCTTTCATTTTTTTACCGACGAAATAAAAGGAGGAGGTTCTCAAGTCGACACGTATATTTTTTTTTCTTTTTATTTATGTCCACGCATAACTTTTTATTTTATTCCAGAAATTTTCTATGGGATCAACTTTGAGGTATACCCATACCTCAAAGTTGGTCCCTTATAAAATTTATTAATATTGCTGGGGTAGTGTTTGAGTTAGCTTCAATAATACGTATTTTTCTCCACTTTTTAAGTGGATGATGTTCTAATTTTTTTTTGCTGGTAGTGTTATTAGAAATTGTGGGGTAGGTACCACAACTAAAAAGTGAAAAATAAAAACTTATTTACAAAAAAATACAACCGACTTCCAAAAACAAGACCACAAAGTGAAAAATAACTTTAATTTCGGAAGTCGGTGGCAAAAAGCGAAAATACATTTAACCAGACACCGACTTCCCAAATTAAAATTGTTTTTCACTTTGTAGTATTGTTTTTGGAAGTCCGTTGTATTTTTTTGTAATAAATTTTATAACTTTATTTTATTTTTACGAGTATTTCGGCCATAGTAGTAGGTACTTACACACTGTGAAAATCACACACTCTGTCAAACCTATTACGGTTCTGGAAGACACAGACGGACGAGAGGACAGCGGAGCCTTATTAATAAGGTATTATAGGGTAATAGGGTCCCGTTGGCACCTTTTGGGTACGGAACCCTAAAAATTATCAGCTCCTTACTTATAAACAAATAATAAAGCTTTTAAACCCACACTAGATTAGAACATAAACAAATAATGGAATATTTCAATTATGTCATGAGCGGTAAGTACTTGTGAATGTCAATAGTCTGACTGATTTAACCAAGTAAACTGAATTAATTAAGGTGAACTAAGCAAAGCTAAGAACGGAGGTTATTAACTCGTTTTTAAGGACACCTGTACTAAAACTTTAAAAAGACAAGGTGTGATGTTCCTTCTCCTGGGGGTGAGAATGAATGAGCAAACGCCTCCCGGCTCCCGGCCAAAGGTAGTTGGAGGAACACTATGTGGTTTTAGTCAGTGACTCTAATAAACCCGTCTCGTCTGCGCCAGGGTGCAACAGTTAAAGAAAGTTCCGTAGTTGAAAAGAATTTATCCCAAAAACAAACTTTAACCTTGGCCAGAGGCTAAGCATTGCCATAGGTACAACGTGGCAATGCCGCCAGTCTCTTGGTACTTTACGAGTTGACAGCGAAGCGGATGAATTTTTCGACGCCATATTTTAGTTTGTGAATAGTTTAATTCAGTTAAGATATATTTTGTTATTTTTATTTATTAATTAGATATAAGATATTATTTACGAATATATTATTTTAATTCTGAATAAGGCATTACAAAAACAAACAACATTTTTGTTGAAAAACATGTAGATACGTCACGGTAATTTTTTTGTAATCGCAAAAAACTACTACTACAACTATTTTTTATGTGAAAAAAGTACAAATTAACAATTTTCGGACTTTTTCCTTTACTTGGGCTGTAAGACCCTGCTTCTTGCCAAATTTCATGATTCTCGGTCAACGGGAAGTATCCTTAAAGGTTTTGATTTACTTTCGAGTATCAAAATAGGTCGCATAAATGGCCGTATTTTTTTATTGCGTTGACTTTCTAAGTCATTGACTTGATTTTTTAGAGCTCCAAGAGACAATACACCTACGTTTTTGATATTAATTCCAACTTGATATCTCCACGCGTTCCTGAGAAAAAGGGTCTTGACAGACTGACAGACAGACGGACAACGAAGTGATCCTATACGGGTTCCGTTTTTCCTTTTGAGGTACGGGACCCTAAAAATGCTGCAGACTGTCCATATCTTTAGTCCATTGAAGTCACTAAACTTGTATCGAAAGTCATAGCGAAAACAAGCAGCCTTCAGCATAATTTGGATCAAAAGAACACAGTCAAAATTGGTTAGCAGATTTTCTTTTCTAGAACCGAATATTCGGAGCTATGTTACATCCACCAACGCGCCCTGGGTCTGTGTGATGGATTGAGTATGACCCAAACCCAGCGAAAATTTCAGCAGTGGAATCACAAAAGGCTCATTTGCTTGTTGTGATTTGAAATTAAATCAATCTCCCTTTTCCCAACTATGGTGGCACCGGGTGATTGGCTTTTATGCTTCCAGTCAAAGACATTAAATATTACTTCTTCCAGTCTAACCGGATGCAGCTGAATATCATTATTTTACATGGAACGACTGCCTATCTGACCTCCACAACCCAGTTACTGTTGATTTCAGGATAGCCTTTACTTTATTAGTGGTACAGCAGCTTCAATATCATCAGAATTGTGCCGGAATATAGCAGTTGGTCGTGGTGGTACGACAGCAGCTCCCCTGACATCATCATCTGTCATATGAAGACAGCCGCCTCGCAACCATGGATGCAACGCTCTGCTAGACTCTAGCTAGAGTGACTGTCACCAGCCAGTGTCCTGTTATCCGACTTTTTCGGTGATTCCAGTAACTTCGTAACAAAACTAGATGGACGAAGCCACTTACTGCGCCGTCATATTAAATTAATATGTAGGCGTCAATACATGCATTACTTAAGCCCATATGGACAAAAAATGGATTTGCTGTTTTAAATTTCCTTACGAATACAAACCACAGGCATTAACCGCCCTGAACAATAAAAGCAAGGGCAGTATTCCTCAAGTTCAGTAGCTGCGCTAACGACAGATTGACACACAAGTCACAATACACTAACATATGAATGAATGAACATCAAATCGCGCACTACATAAGGCTATTTGCACATGATCGACAGGTGTGACGCTATCTGTCGTCATTCAGTGGTGATAAAATAATTTACACAAAGTAAAGTGCCTGTCGGAGTTCGAACCTACGACCTAGTACTCATAAGTCGCGGCCGTTACCACTGGGCCATCACTGCTCTATATTTTTATTAACTATTAAGTAAATGATAAAAATAATTATAAAACACAACGATCTAGTTATTTATACGAGTATAAAAAATAAAATAGTACTCTAGGATTTAAATTTAATAAAATAATCACAAAAACCTCTAGTAATGCGACGTTGCCAGCCCACGCGCGTTGAACGCTCGTAATACAATCTTCAAGACACCCGCGGGAATAGGGCAACAAAAGGAAAGAAAGAAAAGAGGAAAGGATGAAGAAAGGAAGGGAGGAGAGGAAGGAGGGGGCGGAGAAAGGAGCTATGCCAGAAAACGGAGAAACAAAATAAAGCAGCCGAATGCTGGTCGAACTCGCACGTGTACAGGCAAGTGCACAGCGCAAGGGCGGAACCCTTCGTGTGCGAGTACTATCGTAGTACAATATTTAACGTTTATTGTATGAGGAACCCTTTCATTTTTTTACCGACGAAATAAAAGGAGGAGGTTCTCAAGTCGACACGTATATTTTTTTTTCTTTTTATTTATGTCCACGCATAACTTTTTATTTTATTCCAGAAATTTTCTATGGGATCAACTTTGAGGTATACCCATACCTCAAAGTTGGTCCCTTATAAAATTTATTAATATTGCTGGGGTAGTGTTTGAGTTAGCTTCAATAATACGTATTTTTCTCCACTTTTTAAGTGGATGATGTTCTAATTTTTTTTTGCTGGTAGTGTTATTAGAAATTGTGGGGTAGGTACCACAACTAAAAAGTGAAAAATAAAAACTTATTTACAAAAAAATACAACCGACTTCCAAAAACAAGACCACAAAGTGAAAAATAACTTTAATTTCGGAAGTCGGTGGCAAAAAGCGAAAATACATTTAACCAGACACCGACTTCCCAAATTAAAATTGTTTTTCACTTTGTAGTATTGTTTTTGGAAGTCCGTTGTATTTTTTTGTAATAAATTTTATAACTTTATTTTATTTTTACGAGTATTTCGGCCATAGTAGTAGGTACTTACACACTGTGAAAATCACACACTCTGTCAAACCTATTACGGTTCTGGAAGACACAGACGGACGAGAGGACAGCGGAGCCTTATTAATAAGGTATTATAGGGTAATAGGGTCCCGTTGGCACCTTTTGGGTACGGAACCCTAAAAATTATCAGCTCCTTACTTATAAACAAATAATAAAGCTTTTAAACCCACACTAGATTAGAACATAAACAAATAATGGAATATTTCAATTATGTCATGAGCGGTAAGTACTTGTGAATGTCAATAGTCTGACTGATTTAACCAAGTAAACTGAATTAATTAAGGTGAACTAAGCAAAGCTAAGAACGGAGGTTATTAACTCGTTTTTAAGGACACCTGTACTAAAACTTTAAAGACAAGGTGTGATGTTCCTTCTCCTGGGGGTGAGAATGAATGAGCAAACGCCTCCCGGCTCCCGGCCAAAGGTAGTTGGAGGAACACTATGTGGTTTTAGTCAGTGACTCTAATAAACCCGTCTCGTCTGCGCCAGGGTGCAACAGTTAAAGAAAGTTCCGTAGTTGAAAAGAATTTATCCCAAAAACAAACTTTAACCTTGGCCAGAGGCTAAGCATTGCCATAGGTACAACGTGGCAATGCCGCCAGTCTCTTGGTACTTTACGAGTTGACAGCGAAGCGGATGAATTTTTCGACGCCATATTTTAGTTTGTGAATAGTTTAATTCAGTTAAGATATATTTTGTTATTTTTATTTATTAATTAGATATAAGATATTATTTACGAATATATTATTTTAATTCTGAATAAGGCATTACAAAAACAAACAACATTTTTGTTGAAAAACATGTAGATACGTCACGGTAATTTTTTTGTAATCGCAAAAAACTACTACTACAACTATTTTTTATGTGAAAAAAGTACAAATTAACAATTTTCGGACTTTTTCCTTTACTTGGGCTGTAAGACCCTGCTTCTTGCCAAATTTCATGATTCTCGGTCAACGGGAAGTATCCTTAAAGGTTTTGATTTACTTTCGAGTATCAAAATAGGTCGCATAAATGGCCGTATTTTTTTATTGCGTTGACTTTCTAAGTCATTGACTTGATTTTTTAGAGCTCCAAGAGACAATACACCTACGTTTTTGATATTAATTCCAACTTGATATCTCCACGCGTTCCTGAGAAAAAGGGTCTTGACAGACTGACAGACAGACGGACAACGAAGTGATCCTATACGGGTTCCGTTTTTCCTTTTGAGGTACGGGACCCTAAAAATGCTGCAGACTGTCCATATCTTTAGTCCATTGAAGTCACTAAACTTGTATCGAAAGTCATAGCGAAAACAAGCAGCCTTCAGCATAATTTGGATCAAAAGAACACAGTCAAAATTGGTTAGCAGATTTTCTTTTCTAGAACCGAATATTCGGAGCTATGTTACATCCACCAACGCGCCCTGGGTCTGTGTGATGGATTGAGTATGACCCAAACCCAGCGAAAATTTCAGCAGTGGAATCACAAAAGGCTCATTTGCTTGTTGTGATTTGAAATTAAATCAATCTCCCTTTTCCCAACTATGGTGGCACCGGGTGATTGGCTTTTATGCTTCCAGTCAAAGACATTAAATATTACTTCTTCCAGTCTAACCGGATGCAGCTGAATATCATTATTTTACATGGAACGACTGCCTATCTGACCTCCACAACCCAGTTACTGTTGATTTCAGGATAGCCTTTACTTTATTAGTGGTACAGCAGCTTCAATATCATCAGAATTGTGCCGGAATATAGCAGTTGGTCGTGGTGGTACGACAGCAGCTCCCCTGACATCATCATCTGTCATATGAAGACAGCCGCCTCGCAACCATGGATGCAACGCTCTGCTAGACTCTAGCTAGAGTGACTGTCACCAGCCAGTGTCCTGTTATCCGACTTTTTCGGTGATTCCAGTAACTTCGTAACAAAACTAGATGGACGAAGCCACTTACTGCGCCGTCATATTAAATTAATATGTAGGCGTCAATACATGCATTACTTAAGCCCATATGGACAAAAAATGGATTTGCTGTTTTAAATTTCCTTACGAATACAAACCACAGGCATTAACCGCCCTGAACAATAAAAGCAAGGGCAGTATTCCTCAAGTTCAGTAGCTGCGCTAACGACAGATTGACACACAAGTCACAATACACTAACATATGAATGAATGAACATCAAATCGCGCACTACATAAGGCTATTTGCACATGATCGACAGGTGTGACGCTATCTGTCGTCATTCGCCATGCATCGCCTACATTAGATGTTATCACATTCGTGTGAGGAATATAGGAGTTACGAGTTTCAAGACTGTGTATTTATAGCACTACGTTACTTTAGGAATGTGTGTTGAGAATTTACTATAGGAGCCTACCATAGTCGAGGTTTCTCATTGACATCTTATGAGTGTAAACTACTTTAGAGGCATGAGGAACAGGGTATAAGTTCACTCATCCTCCATAGAAAAGGGAGGATCCTCCGACCAGACGGGTGTTGTATCTGGTGGGCAACTGCCCCACGGTTGATGTCGGGACGTTGTATATATGCTAGTCGCGCGGTAAACTCTGATTGCGCGATGCAGGATTGCGTGACGTCAGTGTGACGCGTAGTAACGTAGTTCGTATGTGGCGATGTAGATTCCGCCACACTACCCTTGATTGTCGTTCCCTTCAACGACACCGATACTTGTATATTTTTGTGCAAGTTACAAAATGCATGTAACTTGCTCAAAAATATGCACAATGCATATGCATTTACAAGCTATATAGCTTGTATGCCATCGAGACATTCACCAATCTGAATTTGTTAAGGCACAATGGCATGCAAGCTACTTACTTATTGAGCAAGTTCAATGCATGTACCTTTTATAACTTTTCACGAAGACATTGAGTGGTACGTAGACTTCAGGTAGACTTCAGGTAGACTTCAGGTAGACTTCAGGTTACTTGTATAATTACATCTCTTCATAATATGGGTTTTACATGTTTTCTTTTTATAATTATTTATTTATATTTTCATATAACTTGAAATATATATGTGTATACTAATGAGATGCCATTTTGATTCTATTCTAGAACAATGTCTTACTCTACTTTTAAATGTTACAAATCATCACATTCTATATTCTGAGAGCAAAAGTGAAGATTGTTGGCAGTGTTCAACACAATCTCTCATTTCCCAGATGAATATTAAACTATGTGCGTGCACTGAAACACAAACAACGTAATGGCCCGAGGAGACCGAAGTTGCGTTCACTATAACTACAGCAGAATGTTGGCTGGTATATTACTATAGTGAAAGACAAGGCAACGCTTTCCTCAGAATTAATTAATTCTTGCCTAACCTGTGTCTCTTCATCCGTCTTTTCTAATGCCGAATTAATATAGGTAGGTTCTACAATATTAAGGAGTAGATGTTTTCAGGTAGATTGGGTTTGATTGGGTTCTCAATATTAGATTTTAATCCCAGACCACAGATATCTATATCCCAGACCGATATAGCAAGACTTTACAGCAGTATCACCTGTTTTTTTTTTTGTGGATGTGAAATCATCAAATTACTTCTCCTGCTCTGGGCGGAGCGGGAGGGCGTGTTAGCCTTTTACTGACTAAAACCCACCCCTGTTCCTTCAGTCACCTGTGCCAGGGCCACGTTATCAATCTCTTTCGAACAACCCACGACCCTGGCGGCACAACAGTATCACCTGATACTGCTGTAAAGTCAACCCTCAACGAAGTCCTTTTTAATTGTTGAAGACTACAAATCTGAGGGGTTACAAATTCTTCTATCAAACTTTTAAGGCGCAGATATATGCCAGTGGCCTTGAGTGGTTAGCTTGCGTGTTCTGTGTTGAGCTCGCGGAACGCGTCGTAAGTCCACCAAGAAATAGGACTCGCCCATAAAGGAGCGCTGTCCCAAGTTAGACGCATTATTATTTTATTATACATAAAACAAAAGAGTATTAAAACACGTATGCTAAAAGATAAATAATTAAATTATCTTTAAAATAGTGAAGGTTTCATAAAAATACGCTTGATAGTTTTTGCGTGATTTTTAGTTTTTTATCCGCGTTAGACATAACTTTACAAATTAATTACACTATGTAATATAAACATAATCTAAAACATTCACATACTAAGTTATTAAGAAAATGCTGTAATTTAACATATATTTTTACCAAATCAATAACACTACTCGTTTAGACGTAATCTTCAGTTTTATGATCATTAAAAGACGCTTATAGTCGCCTTATGAAACCTTCATCAGTAGTTGTCCCCATCATGTCACCACCCAAACTAACAACCTCCTTTTAAACCCAATCCACAAATACCTTCGCAACTTTGAAAATTCGTAACTCATTAATATAATTAATAGTTCGCCGGTATATCACTTTCACCATGACGGAACTATGGGACACAAATGGCAACCCCATTAGTATTCAGTGTGGCCACACCACGCTGGATCAATAATAATTGGATATCACCCGTTAACTTGTGGCAAAGTATTTGTGTCAGTTATTGGATTACTTTTTTTAAATTATTGGTTGGAGTCGGTTTTAAGATCACTTTTCTATTCAATGGCAACTCCTGTTACAACTTCTTTTTTTTTTCAGAGAAGGATCGTGAAAATTCACTCCATATGCGAGTGTTCTGGCGTTTTGAAACATTGAGTCCACATTTGACCATAAAATCCTTATAACTTTGTCTACAATTTAACTAAGTGCTAATTTTTATCTGAAGAATAAAAATATGGTTGTTTGACATTATTTTCTATATAAAAACGCCCTCAAACCGCCATATTTATTCCATAAATATTGAAAAATTAGCCCAGAAGATTCGTTGTAATTGAGATAAAGTTTAATTTTCTTAGTTGTTAAGATGATTTTGAACAGTCTATTCGCCCCGATATTTTTGACGCTGCCTGTATTTGACAAACGAATCGGAAGTGTTTCCCACGAACTTTTCTCTGATTTCGTATGACTGTCAGATCAATGCAACCAATCAGCAATCATCATCGACTCATCGCATGGCTCTCATTATCTGCAGCGACTAAATTGAATGCTCAGACTAATTTCATGGGGTCCTCAGCAATAGTATTAGTTGCTAAGCTTTATCACATTGCATCGTCATTATTATCCTAGCCTTTTCCCAACTATGTTAGGGTTGGCTTCCAGTCTAACCGTATGCAGCTGATTACAAGTATTTTACATGGAGCGGCTGCCTATCTGACCTCCACAACTCATTTGTGGGTAACATATGAAAGAGCGCTGTTTGCACATTCTCAAACATTTTTTTTCTTTTTTTAGGCCGCATAGTTTTCGACTTTTGATGAAAAATTAAAAAAAAATACCGTTCCTCTCTTAGCTCCGAAGTTTGCATAGAGAAAAATCTGAAATTATTCTATGAGATAGAAGTTTATTAAAGATTACAGGAAAATTGAAACGATGTCTCTAAATAGCACACCTTTTCAGAAATCAGAACGGAACCCTCTGTGGGCGAGTCCGACTCGCTCATGTCCGGTTTTTCTTTAATTTTCCTTTGAGAAGGGCTCGTGACTAAGTAGGTAATAACAGCCGCACAAGTAGATCGATCAGGTTAAGCTGCACTTGCTGCGGTCGCTACGTGGATGGGTGAACATTTTACCGTTCCGTGCCTCGTAAAGCACGTTAAGCCGTTGGACCCGGATGTCATTCGTAGATCCTGGACAGTCGTTACATATTGTCAAAAGCCCGAAAGTCGGGCAACCAAGGGGTACGACCCCTTGGTAAGACTGGTTACCCGACTTTCAGGCAGATTGAATAGTATGAGTACATACATAAAAATGCCTGCTCGTCGCGTCGTCTGTTAAAGTGCAAACAGTACTGTTAATCCACCTGCCTGACTCACTGTTTGCATCAGACAGTGTTGAATAAACCAAACCAAGGTTACACTACTGGATTTTTTATGCCCTATTTAATTAAATACAGAATGAAATGTGTATGAATAAGGCACACTTTGAGACATTCTTTCCATCTTCGACCAGTTCAATAGTATTAGATCAGATAGTGGTTAAAATAACATAAGCAAGATTTAATGTTTGGCTCATTCACGTTCTATCCATCAATCTATTGCTTTCCATAATGCACAATGGTTGTCGAGAAAAACTCTGAAAAAATAACAACATGATCCGAATTATCCATCTCAATAATAGATGAACCTTTCTATTCGAAATGGCCATTTTGAATAAATAGTCAGAAGGGACATCAAAATCCATAGCTTCATTTCGCAAACATGGCAAGGACCTCTCTTTGCTTGTGTCAAAAGACCTAACATGCCTACTAGATTACGATCTTCAATTTCAATCTTTTGGAAGGGACGTATCTGTCCATAATCGTCTTTACCTGATCTCTCACCCCCAACAAACAGAGAAAAGAAATGCCCATTGTTTACAAAAAAAAACTCCTTGCAGTAAAAGTCTTGAACCACTTTTCAAGAAAGCTTTTCACTTTTTATCCATTTTCACTTTCAAATTGTTTGTGACAACTTTATTTTAAACGAACAACAGACCCAGATTCTAAGGCGAATCTTTGCTGAAGCTCTACTTGAGCTCAGCTGTGTCAAGTCATAAACCTCTCTGAAGTTCATGATCAAAACAATGATCCTTCGATCAACAATGTCATTATCTCCTAGACGCACAAGTTCAATGATATCAACTTAAACACCATTAAGTATGCAAAGACGCGCGTGCGCGCATCTGCTCCTCCATATCAAACACCTCACTACTTGATCAATCGCACCTCTCACTCACACCTTTCCCAATACCTATAAGACAAAAAGAAACACATGAACTGGATCATGGCTCTCCGAACCAGGGAACGGTGTCACAGACAACAGAAAAGGCGCTTCATACAAACGAATAACTACTCTAAAATGTACGATAAGCGACTGACAATGTTAGAACTTAGGACGTTTTGTATTCCATATCTCCACGAGGATTCGTATCAGATAGCTTTCCCTTACACTTGGGTCCCCTCCGTGCCAGAAGGTCGCATGTGCACGTTCGACTCGTACGTTGAAAGACAATGCGTACCGGAACTGCAGACTACGTGCTGAATTTGAAATAGCTGTATAAAAACCGCGGGGTCCTTGTCGAAACTATCACAAACAATCCAACCTTCAGTCAGTGAACACCACGAAGAGCTCAGCAAAATGGTGTCCAGTAAAGTAGTGTGCTTGATGGCTCTGGCCCTTTTCGGGAGCGCGGCTGCCCAGCCTGCGAAGGAAGCCTTCTGGAAGGGAACACCCATGGATGGCATGGTGGAGGAGATGAGATCAGGCTGTGCCGAAGGATCAGACCCCACCGCCTGCATCAAGTACAAGGTCATGTCGTTATTGGACTCCATTTTCAAGAAGGACACCTTCCAGGTATCCGACTTTCCATTTCGCGAACAGTTTCAATTTCCACTTTCCAAATGATCGAATGTTTAACACTAATTATTGCTTTCTCCCCAGATCTCCGACGCCGTTGAAGTGACAAAGAATGGTGCTGCCAACGATGTCACTGGCCGCTCTACTGGCGATTTCTTCGACAGCATTGAGAACTTCATCCAGTCCCACGATGTGACCTTCATGCTGCCCATCGCCGACACCAAGATCACTGTTAGCCCGAGGAACCTTGACAATGATGAGCTGTCCGTTAACGTGAAGTTCAACAAGGAGGGTGCGCGCTCCGTTGGTGAGGCCCGCAAAGCCAAGCTTAAGAAGATTATCGTCCCCATCCTGGTGTTCGTGCTCCTCAAGGCTATGACCCTCATCCCCCTGGCCATCGGTGTCCTCGGTCTGAAGGCCTGGAACGCGCTGCAGCTGTCTTTCTTCTCCTTCGTGGTTTCCGTCGCTCTGGCCATCTTCCAGCTTTGCAAAAAGGTGAGTTAAGCTTTTACTTTGTCATTAACAATGTAGTCCTCTCAGTAGAAACAATACAAAATCTTTAAAGCAGCACTGACTTATTTTGAAAAGCACAGCACTTTCTCCAAACTATTTGCACCTTTGGCACAACTTTTACCATCTATTGGCACCGTTTGAACTTGATTTGCACAATTAACTTTCCATTTTAATCCGACACTGAGTTTAACCCCCAATAAACGAAGTGTTATTATTGTGTACTAACCCTCTTTCACAACTCTACTATCCATAAGCCTAACATTGTAGTTTACCCAGATTGCGGCGGACAACTCGCACCCCCAGATCTCTGCGCACGGTCCCTGGGACGCCGCGTACGCAGCCACCCGCCGCAGGAGAGACGCCGAGCCCCAAGAGCTGGCCCAGGAACTCGCCTACAACGCTTACCACTAAACTATCCGAACGCCACCCCAACCCAACGACCTGTATCCGAACTCCGTTTTTCCCGCAGTTTTTTTGACAGCTGGTTGACGGACACAGATAACGTAGACCAAATAAATGATTTCGTCGAGAAATCGAGACCGTGTAAATACTATGTAATGCAACTTATTTATTAAAATATTGTGCTTGAGAGCGTGTGATTGTGATGTATGACTGATGTTATTTATTTGTATTAATAATAAATCTTTGAAGAATTATTACTATCATTTTATTTTGTGTTCCTTTCTCTGCAACTTGCAATAAAGATATCATGAAATATTAGTGCATTATTTTCATTGAAAAGTCACAATAGAATTAGCATCAAATTCACATAAGCAAATAGTTAATATAAGCTTCAAACAGTACATAATTTATAAAAAAAAATACTAAGTAATGTAATCAATTAAAAAAATGACACTATACTTACCAATTAACTTTTTCTGAAAGTAATTCCCTAGTTTCATCATCAACAAAAACTTATGTATGAATTATGAGTTGGCACATGACTTAGCGTACATAGTAATGTACGCTAAGTCATGTGCTAACTCATAATCCAGAGAGTGCATTTCAACGAGGCAACAGGAACTAAGAAGTAGGCATTTCTTTCACAAAACAGTTACACACACTCTAATATCAAATCTAATAAGGGCATGAATTACAATAACAAATTATAGGTTAATAAAATTATATTATTAAATGAAAAGAACTACCCTACACAGTCTATGATATACGGCCACACACAAAAATGAAACGCAAGAAAATTTAAAATATGTAGGTGAACAAAAGCAGGACGTAATAAAATACTTTCTCTAAAAGGGAGGAAAATTCGGTACGAAGTGGCATTTGCAACACATTAAGTTTCCATTCAAGTGCCAATCGCTTTCTACGACACTTGGGCTCATCCGCCATGATGATCACGTAGGAGATGCTATCAATGTCACATGCATCGTTTTACTTTGATCCAATGATAGGATTAAACCAGGTGATCGATGGTTTTGTATTGATTTATTGAAGTTCGGACTATTTGTTTACTTGGTAAACTTGGATATGGACCGGTTTCATGTTTTTGGCAACAAAAGGCAATGAGATTGATTGAAGTGCGATTGTTGATCATTTTAATATATTTTTTTTAATTATTAGCAACCCGCCCCTACTGCTCAAAGGCAATGTCTATCTACACTTAAATATTAATTTATTATACACTTATACCTTCCGGAAGAAATACTCTAATTTATAGTGAAAACCGCATCAAAATCTATTGACTGTGTTCTTTAGAAGATCTAACAGAGAAGAGAACACAAAAAGCGACTTTATTTTATATGTTTAATAATCTTATCTTATTACTATTACAAATGAGAAAGTTTGGATGGATGGATGGATGTATCAGAACGGCTGAACAGGTCTGAATGAAATTTAACACAGAGATAGATTATAGTCTGGATAGCACATATGCTATTTTTTATCCCGAAAAAATGTATGGTTCCTGTGGGATAATTTCTGCCTCCACGCAGATGAAGCCGCTGGCAAAAGCTAGTATTAGATAAGGATAATATAAGGAGGATGATAATTTTATCTTAAATTTCGTTTGAAATTTTCTGTTAGTAGAGCGTACCAAAGGGAACCTTTCGGATTTCAAGCTGGATTTCAACGAGCATAGATGTGTATAAATATGGTTAACATTTTTATTACCTGCAGGTTGCAGTATCTACCGTTGCAAGATACTTATGGTGGTATTCGACATAGTCATTATTCAACCACTAGATGATTACCACTTTATTTATCACAGTTATGTAACAAAGGGAATACACCCCTACATAAAATATGTAGGAACCTGCACCCTAATGTGTAACACTAACAATCGGAATCGGTTTCATTTTGACAGTTCAACAACATTCATTGCGTTATTTACGGTGTTGAGAAGACCAATTGTTCGAACATATGAAGCAATGGATTTGCAATTTGCTTCAAAATCATCCAGATTCCGATCGATAGTGTGTTACGTAATTAATACAAAATACAATTTTTAATTATTTTATTTATTTCAGAAACATATTTATGGTTCACAAAAACAATTTTTCAAGTAAAAATTTAATATTCCAGAAATAAATGTATCGATGGTGTCTGTACTAATTAAAAAATCATTGTACTTATATCACAAACACCAGAGCGCCTTCCAAACTAGGTTACATTAAAAACAAAATTTTTCAAACATGCTACATGGTGAACTTGAAAAAAATATATAAACTAAACAGAAGTACTTAATTTAAAAATAATAAAAATGAATTAGGGTGCTAGTACTCCGTTATGAATTAAAGAAATGCTCTACAGTTATTTTACGAAAAGCATTACTTGCCTGAACAAGCTGACAGGTCTTGAAACCTTCAGCTGAGTATTAGAGAAGTTTCCAATTGACAGAAAAATTGTTCTATGTAACAAGTTTTGTTTCTCTTTGAGGGAATAGTAGAAATCTATATGTTCCTTATTTGAATGACTGCTACGACTCATGCAAAACAGTGCCTAATTAAGGCAACTGATTAGTTACTATACTCGGCTATGACGACAGACTATGTTGATGACGACAGTACCAGCTGCAATTCTTCCCACTTAAATATAGAACCTTCATTTTAACTATTAACTTACTTCTTTCTACTCGAAACTTGAAATGATGTTAATGTACCTACTATTTACGTAAGACTTTCCTGAATCTTGAAACTAAATAAAAGTAAGTAAATATCAAAGGTTTTGTCCAAAAAAAACTCAGGAGAAAAATCTCTACGACCTTGCAAAAAAAAAATTCAAGCTAAGCTATTCGGGTCATAAAAAAAACCCACTTTGATGAATTAAAATATTGAATCCTCGAAATGACATCACCAACTTGAACCAAATCACCCACATAATTAGGGGGGCCCAGACGGGAGCCCTGCGGCACTCCTCATTATAATGCTGCGTCCTCACGCAGGATGCGGCAGGCCGTTGCCTGGCATACCTGCTTTACCCCGCTGACCCACTGGGCACACATTAGCACGGATTCAGAACCATAACTCAACTATATTTAGGTCCTTATAGCATGCACTCCTTACCGAACGCTCCTGACAAAACCAAATTCTCAAATAAGGTTCAATATTTTCAGTATATCATCGGCATAAGGTCCAGAATTGCATGGATATTGTTTCTGCGATGGCAAAGGTTAATTTGTCTATTTGTATGTGGAAGTAGATGATGTGATTTTTTCGGCCTTGTTTGTATGTCTGTCACGAGCGCAATGTTTGTAAGTGGATAGTGTTATGTGTATGACTGTTACCTAATACGGATGGCATAAATTGTTTACTTACTTTCTTATTGTAAATTAAAGAAGTGTCAGTTCTAAAATAACCGGTATTCAAAAACGTATTTTTAATTTCTATGATATACAAGGGGATTTTGAAATTGACCTTTTAGGGTTGGTTTGGTACACTTTTGAAACAAAAAAGTTTTGAGTATGAATATGGATATAGGTAAGAGTCAGAGAAGACTAAAGAAACGATGGATGATGGATGTATCTAAGATGATATGGGTAGAAAGGGGTTGAATTTTGAGATGATGACTGTATGAAACAAGAAGATATGCTGCACTGACCTCAAATAAGGTCAGGAGGATTAACTAAAGCAGTTCATCCACCCACACAACAACCACCTTTAATAAAGTGTCAATAGATCGGCACCAATCTACAGATTTATAGCCGAACATTATCAGAACGGAAGTGAAACAGCAATTTCACAATCCGGACATGGCAGACTATGCTAATGTGCGCACGAGTTGCATTCGCGATGTCCAACCCTTATTGCATAATGAAGATGTGCGCGAACATTTTGCTAAATCGGAGCAGTTTCACTTTTGTTAGTAAAACTATGCAGAAGCTTTTTATGTAACTTGTAAGATGGTGTAATTTTGTTATTGTTCCTAGTAGTTGAAAATTAAGGAAAGATAGCTAAAAATCGGAATAACTACAAAAAAAGTAAAATAATTGTATAGTCAGTATTTTTACCTAACTTGAAAAAAAATAAAAATCACAAAAAAAAGGGCTACTCGTATTTCTATCACTAAAAATATGGAATATTAAATATGAACATGAGTGAAGTGAGCCTAGCTCACTGGTGGAATACTTTTCTTTAATTTCCGTTTTGTATTCAATGCGACTTCACCTGACCTAATTTTATTCACTTACAAAATATTGATATTTCCAACGGCGATAATTCTACTTATCACAGCTTACTTCAACACCCTAAACCCTTGTAGGTAGTGAAAAGTATAATTTCGGCGCGACAGCGACTTACCATCTGACATACATTAAGAAACTTATGAAACTGAAACAAAAGATCCTGATCTAATGACAATTTCCTTTGAAATAAAAATAATTGTAAGTAGGTAGGAACTAGATACTGTACTCAGAAACACAAATCAAAATCGCGCCGACCATGCCGTTGAGTCTGACAGCTTAAACGAAATACACTGCATAAAGCAAATGAATGACATTACAAAAGCGACACATCGCTTGATTGGTATGTACACGCTGGTGGTGAGAGCATAGTCCGACACTGCATGACAAACAAGCTGATTGACTATTATATGGGTGTGTGCAGATGTGCCATAATCACACCGGCAAAAATGTGGCTGGGCTAAAATTGTATGAAAAAGTGTTGTGCAATCACATGAAATAGTAGTTAAGCTCTTCGTGAAGGAGTTAATCCGGGAAGGAAGTAGATACTGCCACCATACCGGTGCTGGAGGATTTATAGGCATATAAGACATTTCAGCTTCGTCTTCGAGATGACAACACATTTACAATTCCTCTAATATTGCAGATGTAGATAGGACACTGCTAAATCACATTAAAAATACTCAACGCATTTTATCGCGTCCAACGGCTGTCGCGAACATTATGAGGCCAAACCGATGGCATTCATATCACAAAAACAACATAAATGTCATTCACACGCAATTTATCTGAACTCATAGTGACGCTGCCACACGAATGCCATAACCAGAGGGCCAATTCTCGTAATTAAAAACGTTCAAATTCCAAGTCGCAATGTCAGCCAGCGACAATCAAATGTCAAAAATGTAGGCAAACTCTATACAATTTTGACAGATTGAGACTGAGATGAGATTGCGAACGTTGTTATAAAATACGGGAATTGCCCCTCTGAACCTAGCTATGAGACTGGCATAGAAGCTTGGCATTACAGATTGGAACAAGTAAAAAGCGGCCTAATGCCCAGCACCTAGTGAGTTAATTCGGGTTATGGATGATTATGACATGTAACGAAACTTTTAGCAGAGATGCAAGCAACTAAAAAAATTACGGCTTGACACCAGCAACATTTTTGCAGCTGTGGTGTGGTTGTTTGTGGCACGTCTGTCCGACAATGTCCGTCACAATGTCCGACAATTCAACAAGAAGGTTAAAGACATCGAACATGTTTCGATGTTACGTGTGTCTTCGTGAAGTGTTGAAGAATGAATTCTGTTTTACATATTCGATTGTTTTTGGACACATTATTGGAATTGTTTCCGCATAATTGTCGATGTAAAAGCAATGTCTAGAATTAGCAACTTTGTATTTAACTGATGAGGAGCGGATGCCTATTACCTAACCCAATACAATCTCCAATCGCCTATCCAAATGAATGTTTGTACATGGCAGCTTCAGCTCTTGCACCTCGAGTTACCATCCGTATCGATATCTCCGGCGGACATGTCCAGCTTTTTGGCTGCCCCGATCTAAACTTTGTCGGGCCTTGTCATTTGTGTGGACTCTTTGACTAAAGGAGAATTTTAAAGAAGATCAAAAAATTTAATTACCGATAAAATAAATGTTTAATAGTATTTTATAAATATTATTATGAAACATATTACATTTCGACCGTGATTTTTGCGTAAATTGGCCAACTTTGGCGATCTTATTCTGAGAAACTGAAAGACTTCGACAACTTTGACATATTGAGTGGTGGAAAATAGTTATCAGTATAGTTTATAGCGGCCTCGCTTTTCGCAATATTTTTTATCTATAAATATAAAGAGACAAAATTCCGTAGCAAGTTTTTTATAAAATGCGCGCTACATTTTTTCGAGCTCGTGGATTGACTACTGTACATAAGCTAATTAAATTAAAAATGTATACCTCTTAAATAGTGGTTTAATTTATAGCGGCCTCAGAATTTTGAAATATGTATGGAATAGGGAATAAACTATAAAAAAAAAACCATTCAAAACCATAACTACTAAGAACGCTCACAATTTCTCCTTACTACATTATAATAATAATCAATCCGCCAAGCCTTTTCCCAACTATGTTCGGGTCGGCTTCCAGTCTAACCGGATGCAGCTGAATACCATTATTTTACATGGAGCGGCTGCCTATCTGACCTCCACAACCATAGATATTTTTTATATTTCTATGTCCACAACCCATTAACTGGGTAATACGATACCCCTTGGTAAGACTGGTTGTCAGACTTTCGGGCTTCTGACGACCCGTAACGAATGTCAAAGATCCACGAATAACAGCCAGGACCAACGGCTTAACGTGCTTTCCGAGGCACGGAGGAGTCTCGGTATGTAAAGATGGTCACCCATCCACGGACCAACCCCGGCAAGCGTAGCTTAACCTGATGGATCGACCCGTGCGGCTGTTATTACTTAGCCACGAGATCCTCTATAATATATTTATTTGCGAAATTCATTCGATTCATATTATTACGTAAAATTAAAGAGAAAAGAAATAAGAAAGATAAGAAAGAAAAATATCATAATTTAAAAAAATATATATATTAAAAGACTCAAAATAAACGTAATTACAATTGCCAAATTGCTACATAATGCGATGCGTCGCCGTTTTTCAATATAACTAATCTGTCAAAACACAATTTGTGATCGGTAGTGTGATTTTAAGTAGTACAGGCACCTAACAAGTTCCATAAGGTGTCAACCATCCCCGACAACTCCACGGAAGATGCAATATGAAATTTGTCAATAGAACAAGTGCGTGTAAAAATACTGGAACCAACCAGAAGGTTGGCGGCAGGCTGACCTATTTCAGCCTATTTCGATAACATAGTCAATAGTCAGTCATACCTATATGACTGACTATTGACTATGTTATCGACTCATACAAAGTCTTCAAGGAGTTCACTACTCAACAGTCACATAAATGTTGCCGTCCAATAAAAAGATCATTCATCCATTCAAAGGTATTTTGAAATGATTGTTAAGTTTTTTGCAGCATTTAGCTACACCTATATTATTTACCAAGTCTCAGTAATATTATCATCCCAGGATCATACGCTAGGCGTCCTCACCTTCCAGCTGACGCACTCCTCACCGGACACGGTTGTTTCGGGAGGTTCCTGTTCCGGATAAGGCGGGAGAACACGCCCGGGTGTCACCATTGTGTGGATCGCCCGGAGGACACGGTGGAGCATACAGTGGAGGTCTGCCCGGCTTGGGCGGAGCACCGCCATGTCCTCGCGGAGGCGATCGGCGGTGGCGATCTCTCGCGTCCGGACCTGGTTCAGGCCATGGTACGGAGCGAGAGTGCATAGGAGGCCTTCACCTCCTTCTGCGAAGCAGTAATGCTCGCGAAGGAGGAAGCGGAACGCGCAAGGGAGAGGCAACCTTTGCGCCCTCACGCCCCAATTCGCCGCAGGATGCACCCTGGGCGACGGAAAACGATAGCCGATTCCCGGCCACCGTAGGCGCGGACTTGTGGACGGCGAGCAATGGGTAGCTCGCCATCGGGTAAGGACCAGGCCCGGGTCGACGGCGCGTTGTGTTTCACGCGCGTCCGCCAGGGTCGCGGGTTGTTCCAAAGAGATACCGTGGCCCTGGCACAGGCAACTGAAGGAACACGGGTGAGTTTTAGTCAGTAAAAGTATGACACGCCCTCCCGCTCCACCCAGAGCGGGAGAAGTCATTGATGATTTCCCATTCACAAAAGAAAAATAGAATCATACGCTAACTTTTTTTTGAGAACCGTTTTGATGATCCTCGATCGGCTTCTTGATTCTATTCCGGTTGCAATTTCAATAGTTCCGTTGGCAACGGTTGGCATTATCTTTATGTTAACCGTTTGGAACAAACTGATCTACTACTTGTGAGGATTGATATTAAAGAATATATTAGGATATCCGACCCCAATATCATGAGAAAAGAGCAGGAAGAAGAGAACGGACACTCTGATCAGAGGTTTTAGACAAACTGGCATTCCATCAGCGGTAACGATTTTGGAAACGTCAAATATGTACCTATTGGATTGACATAGAATTTATACGAAACGAATTGAATGTTTGAAAACGCTTGCTACTTGTTTAGGCCCTGTGGCAGTTCCAGGACCTATTATCCGCCAACATGTAGCACAAAACACCAAATGGATATGACTGTGACGATTTACTAATGCTCAAAAGCCTGCATTAGGCCACTATAGTATTCCCTAACATTACGTAAAAATCTGTAGTAAAATAGACGTGACTAGAAAGGTTATATCCACATAACAGTTAGTAAAGAGTACAGTAAGAATCATGTTTGTTTACATTTAGGTACCTCCAAAGCGTAAAACGAGAGATAAACAACAGAAAAGTTGGTTCTTGAGTTTTAAAATGAGTTTGGTAATTATTACCTAACATCTGTCTTTTATAAGGCAAAACGGAGATTGGAGGTGGACTGCTTCGTTGGTCTAATGGTCGCAAGCTCTACTGCTGAGCATGAGGTTCTGGGTTCGATTCCCAGGTCTGGCAAAGTGTTATTGGGTTTTTCCATCTGGAATTTGTCAGTAGCAGCCATGGAGTCTGGATTTGTGCCCGGATGATGGCAATAGGCTCACCCCTGTACCGACACCTCTGCCTAACCCTACGGATATAACAGGCGTGATGTTATGTTTATGTTATGTAATTGGCAGCAGCACCATCCTATACCCCCTCCAGTTACTGAGAAAATCCTGGAAAATCCAGCAAAATGCTAGCAAAACGATCGCAGTCTCGCAGTGAATCTAATATAGCCAAGATTGTTATGAAAAATGTGAATGTAGAAAGAGCCCAAGATATAATATTAACAAAACTTGCTAATGTTATCGCAAACGATTGATCTTATGTAACGTTGTACACCACCTCCTGAAATTTCCTGAAATTACATAAAGCTTTCAAGAAACGTAGTTATTAATATCTGTAATATCATCACCAAAATACATCACTCTCACCACCAGGACTTTCTTTAAATGAAAATAAATAGTTTGCCAAGTATGAAAGTGATTGACATTCAGAGCACGCGCGAGGATCGCGTGCCTTGCCGTCCAAAGGATCACAGTATAAAAACCAAGCCCATTGAAAAATTAAATCATTGTTGCTCCATTAACCGCACGGGCCGAACGTCTAATTAATCAAATCTAATGACAAAGTGATAAAAATAAAACAAAATGAAGTGTTTGTGTTTACTCCTGGCTTCCGTCGCCATCGTTCGCGGTTACAGCATCAAGGACAATGAAATTCAAACGGCGCGGTTAGGATCAAGTGATGAATTGCTACAGAGTGTGATCAGTGATTGTTTCGAAGCTGAAGCCCCGATGTCATGTCTCAAAGTGAAAGTTCTCTCGTTCCTGGACACCAAACTTGGAGTGAGCTCTGAATCTGCGAGGGCTTTCGACGACAAACACATCGACAAAGTGATCTTCGACCGCGTGGGCCGGTACCTGAGCAACAATGAAGTCAGGTTCCAGCTGCCTGAGTTCCTCTTCGACAGTGCTGAGGTGTCTTACAGAGCTGACAGGGGTTTGGATGTGGAATTCCCGGAGACTGACAGTGAAAATGGCGAAGGTAACGAAATCAACCAAACCTAATTAGGACCATAATTAAGACGGGACGTCGAACTTAACGCAATTTTTTCTTCCAGCTCGAGGCATCTTGAAGAAGAAGCTCCTGCTCCCCGTCCTGCTGCTCCTGAAGCTGAAGATGAAGGCTCTGATGCCCATCCTCGTCGCCATCATCGGTATCAAGTCCATGAAGGCGCTGATCCTCAGCAAACTGGCCATCACTCTCGTTCTCGGATTCCTGATCTACAACTTGATCATGAAGAAAGGAGGTTAGATATCAAAGGATGATAGACGTTCTTGTCTTTTACCAACATTTGAATTTCGAAGATAAATAACATTTTTTTCTTTTTGTTGCCAGCCATGCCCATGATGATGATGCCACCTACAGAAGCCGCCCCTCCCGCACCCCAATACGGTCCCCCGGCCAATCAGTACGGACCTCCTTCAACTCCTGGACCTTCCGCGCCACAGGACTCATACAGCCCTGCTTGGGAGCCAGCTAGCGGTGGTCCTTACGCCAGAGTCTGGGACCCTTCGCAGCTCGCCTACAGCTCATACTACCCTGGTGACTCAAGCCCTTCAGCCGCCTCAAACCAGTCTCCAAGCTACTCTAGCGTCTCCTCTGTCTCCCCATCAGCATCATCATCTTCAGCTACCCATTAAACGATTACTACCTCATGTAAATACGCACGGGAAACGCATTGTACATAGTGTTTTGACGGACGCACCAATGAAACGGATAGGGTCTAGAAGAGTTATTTATGGACGAGATTAATTTATTATTATTTATTGAGAAACAATAAAGAAACTGTCGTTTTACTGATGGTTAATTATTTGAAATCCCACGCCCTAACTAACCATAACCCTACTTAGTTTATCACTCTCAAAGAACAAAACCTAAAACATCCATATTATAATCCTATAAGGGAAGTCCCAATATCCGGGTCATATTTTCAAAAAAGGAATGTGAAAACGAGCCTATTGGCCCATCAAAATTCCCTAGGGCTTTAATAGCGTTAGCCCCGTGCACCTATATGAATGTGAACTGCATTCCTATAAACTTTCACCAATACCCATTCTAATAAACAATACAATATGTTGTCCTGCTTTTCCTGGCATGCTTATGATGGACAGGTCAATCGTATTAGGACAGCTGACATATTTGGCTCAATCAATAGCTATGTGTTTTATAGCCTATAAATATTAGTAAGTAAAAGTTATAAGGGGTCCCCGAAACTATCAATTCAATTGATAAATTGCCATCCATTTATATTGTAGTATTGTTGCTTGAATTGCAATTGTTAGACGATTAATTTGCGCATCAATGTGTAGGTATCAATCACGTAAAAAATTACAATTCAAATAGATCGTTTCGGGGACCCTCATGACAACAAGTGAGTTATAGCCGACCAAGACAATAAGACGACTGGATGAAATGGTATCCACTCGCCTGCTAAGCGCCTCATGTCAAACATTTGCGAATGAAGTATTGATGCCAAATCAACTTCGTTAGTACCTACCTTTATCTAATCTATCATCATCTAATGAAGTGAAAACTTCGTTAGCCGCGTTGAGCGATTTTTGGTAGGGGATTTCCCCCTCGCGGTTACCCGCTCGCGGGCGGCATTTTCACTTCTGTTGGCGTACCCTTGTCTGCCTATTTTTTGACATATTTTATGGGATTCCTCTAGACCGAGTGTATGTCGCAGCCAACTATAATAATAATAATATTATTTATTCTTCGGACAACAATGATCCAACGTGTTAGTAAACTATAACTATACCTACTCCATTTGCAATAATAACATTAGACATTTAAACAAACCTTTTTTACAGTCCGTTCTACCGATTCTGACTTCTATTGCGTTGGTGGCATGATAAATGGCAGCTGCACTAAACAATTGGTATTGTAACTTCTTTTTGCCTTTAATGCCATCCTTAAGCCTACGGAATAGAAGTCAAAATCGGTTGAACGGACTGTAAAAAAAAGTTTGTTTAAATGTCCAATCTTATTTCAAATAAAGCTTTTGGAAGTAGTGCACGCCGGCCGCTGCTGCGGCACCGCTCGCTTCGTTCGCTCGGCTCGAACGCGGTTGGTCACAGTTCTAACCTAACCCATTTGGTCGGGGTGCCCTGGCATAATTACTGCGACCAAATTGGCTTGCGCGTGGTTGGTCACAATTCCAACCTAACCTAGGTATAATTGAATATCATTCAAGCCGCTATTTGAACGGCGCCGTTTAGTTAAAAGGCTAGGCGGTTAACAGAACGGGTAAATAAGCTAGTTGGCTGCCACATAAGTGTACGACTAAACGCCGACAGACACTACGCCGACAGTCTGAACACCGACAGACTGAACACCGACAAGACTATACTTCGACGGGGCTCTTCGCCGACAGGACTCTTCGCCGACAGAACACTTCGCCGACAGGACTCTTCGCCGACAGGCGGGGCTCCATCGACGACCTGCTGACTAAAACCCTAAACGGTCGACATCAGGGGCACCCCGAGGTTCGGTTTGGTTAGGCTCCTTTAAACCCTGTAGACAGAAATAGGAGCCCCGCACAGCTGGGCTCCATTTTTTTCTCTGTTTATTATGTAAGTTGCGTCGCTGATGAGCCCTGTCGGCGAAGAGTCCTGTCGGCGAAGTGTCCTGTCGGCGAAGAGTCCCGTCGAAGTAGTCTTGTCGGTGTTCAGTCTGTCGGCGTTTAGTCGTACACTCCTGCTACATATACGTTACTTGATTACTTCCAACCGTTGTGTGTGTGCACCATATTGTTGCAACGCAAGTGTTTTAACACAGAACCTTTCAAACTTAGTTTTACTTACCAGGATGATCGGATTAATCGCAAGTCAACACCTTGCTTCTTTACTTAGCAGCTAGAACTTTCGCTTATGTAAAGAGCTAGGTACATTATCGGGCTTAACACAGATTTATATCTACTGTTACTATGGCCAACTTTGTTCGTCATCGTTATAAATAATAGTGTTTTAAAAAAAAAAACATCGTACTTTTGATTTTCGGTACTACATTTCGTAGGAGACCGTGAGCGTGAGAAGCCCTAAGCCAGTTCCTTGAGGCACACCAAAAGATATCACAAGTCCGATGACCAGCGGGGTAATTGCGAAACGCATTACAGTCCGGCCGACGAGAGAATGCGTTCCTGAACTTAATACGATAAACAATCTCATGCAGTAGGAGGCATCTTCTTAACAATAAAGTATTAAGTTTCCATCTTTTTTGAAGTTCACTTACGCAGTAGGGTTTTTGATTTTTTAACCGACTTCAAAAAGGAGGAGGTTCTCATTTCGTCGGAACCTTTTTTTTTATTTTTTTTTTATGTATGTTCCCCGATTACTCGAAGATGGCTGGACCGATTTGGATTTTTTTTTATTTTATTCGAGAGGGTACACATCACAGTTGGTCCCATATAAAATTGATTAACTTTGCTTTGGTAGTTTTTGAGTTAGCTTCAATAATACGTATTTTTTCCCCACTTTTATATGGATGATGTTCTAGTTTGTTTTGCAGGTAGTGTATTAGAATTTGTGTGGGATAGGTACACAACCAAAAAGTGAAAAATAAAAACTTTTTTACAAAAAAATACAACCGACTTCCAAAAACAACACTACAAAGTGAAAAATAACTTTAATTTCGGAAGTCGGTGGCAAAAAACGAAAATACATTTAACTAGACACCGACTTCCCAAATTAAAGTTGTTTTTCACTTTGTAGTGTTGTTTTTGGAAGTCGGTTGTATTTTTTTGTAAAAAAGTTTTTATTTTTATTTTTCACATTTCATTGTATTTACAGATGCAATATATGAATATTAAGTATATGTATAGCCTATGTCACACACAATTAAAGGCGTATCTAACGACATTACGACACCTCATATGCCTCATATCCATCAAGCAATTTAAGCTACAGAGCATGCCAAAGAAATAGACATACTTACAAACATACTCTCGAAAAACATTACCTAACTTCCTTCTGGGGCAGTCAGGTAAAAATAAAAGGCTTGATGTCAATTATCATTTTTCTTTATTTTATTAATTTTAACTTGACTAGCACAATATCAGGTGAAGAAGGAAAGTGAGTGTTTCATATAATTTCAGTACTTACACAAATGTGTGGAAAAGTGGAAAAATAGGTAGATACAAAGAAGTTAATAAGTTCATTATTATTGTCACAAATGTATGGTTTCCGTTACTAGTCACGATAAATTCATATTTTGTCTTTAGGGAATCTAAATATTAACATGATATAAAAAGACTAGATTTTGAAATGAGTAGGTAGATAGGTAGGCACCTACCTAGTATTATTATTCTCTTTTTTTGTTGTTTTAGGTATAATAATTTTTATTCTAAATAGAAAATGGATATAGTAACAATTCAGAGTAATTAATTGTTTAGCAAATTGATTGACCGTATAAGTAGGTAATCCATAGATTCAGGGCCTATTTCACGATGTCCGAATAGTCACTACTTACCGAATAAATTCAAATTGGAACAGAATTTGTGTGAAATTATCTGCCAAGTAAGTTAATAGGAACTTAATCGTAGGTGGTGAAACAGGCACTTAGTTTAAAAGGTATTCAATTACAACTGTCATTCTTTGACAGTTGTATGAAACACCTGCAAATTGACGTTGTCGGTCAATTAGATACACAATTAATTTCCCTGTATGTACTGTACATATTAAGTTTGAGTAAGTATAATAAATACGTTTTTTTGCCATCACATCACCAATATGCTTACAAAGGTTTCTTACAAAACTAGTAGCTCTAACTTGCGAAAAATTTAGGACGAATTTCGACGCGATCAGCACATCTAAACCGCGTTCAAAAGCTGCCAGTGTCAATATTCCACACAGACAACAAAATGACATAGACAGCTCATGAACGCGGTTTAGTTGTGTTAAATGCGTTCACTTTAATTGATGAAATTCGCCCTTAGTTTTTCACTAGAAATGGCGCTCACAAGTACGAAAGTTTAAGAAATGGTCGTGTTTATACTACAGTGGGTATACAAACACGGTACAAATGCACTAGATATATACAAGAACGCTACATACAATAGGTTAATAAGATTTTACCTTATTTGAAGGGTATGTACTATCTATTCGAATAAATCAACAAAAAAATATTTTTGTACTAATAAAACAGGTGAAAGATGAAGATTATAAAATTAACTGTTCAGATGATAAATAAAAACGAAACTACACACACACACACACACACACACACTACACACCACCACACACGCCACCACACACACACCACACACACACCCACCACCACCACCACCCACTACACATCCTTCCTACGCAACGTAGTTAGGTTTCATTTTTAGGATTCCGTACCAAAATGGTAAAAAGGAACCCTTATGGTGTGACTACGCTTTGGAATGGGCAACTAGCTTCATCTTTCTGACTGACCGACCCATTGACAATTCAAAAGTGCCTGTAATTGGTTTATTTGAAATAAATGCTTTGAGTTTGAGTTTGAGTTTGACTCAGTCTGTCTGTCTATCTGTATGTCTGTCTGTCACAGCTCGATATCTAAAGAACTACTAATGATATCAACTGGAAATTTGGAACAGTTTTAGATGACGTTTGCCCAACTATTTTGCAAATAAGAAAGAAATAAAAATATGTATGTTTTTTTTGCAACAGGGACTGAAAGGGAGTCTTAAAAATTCAAAGTGGGGCTACTAGGGCATGATAGAGAAAAATCTGAAATTATTCTGTGATAGAATTTTATGTATAGATTAAGTACAAGAAAACTAAAACGATGTCTCTAAATAGCACTGTTTTTCAGAAATCTTCTAAAAAAATTTCATACCTATAAATGATGATACGGAACCCGCGGTGCGCGAGTCCAACTCGCTCTTGACCGGTTTTTATTATTAAAATGTACCTACAGTCAGCAGGTCAAGCCACCCGAAACTGTCAAATTTTCCCAATCAACCTTGAACCTTATGCTTTACGAATAAAGATGAAAATCTATTATAGAAATTTGACAGATTGTAGTAGCTTGATGTGCTGGCGTCTGTACCTACAGTCAGCCAATTAGTTTGGAGTAATTGCAATATTATATTATGTAATTAATTATATTTTTTTTACGCCGTCTTTCTACACTTACGTTAAGTTCCCTCTTTGTTGACTGTAGCGTATTCAGCCTATGCTTTTCCCACTGCTGGGACACATCCCACAGGCCTCCTCTCTGTAAGAGGGAGAGGGCCAAAATACACGCGGGCCCAGTGCGGGTTGGTAGATGACACATCATGTCTTCAAATTTTTGGTTCTAGGATATGCCTACCTACAATTTAATAAATACTAAAACAATAGGAAATATACACACATAAATATTGTTTCATCTGAACAGTAATATAGTGCTTGAAGTGATATCTACATGGGTAGGTTAAAGCTATTATTTCACAGCCTTCGACTAAGGAGTGCTTCATAAGATAGGTACTCTTTATAAAGTGAACAGCCATACGCGAGAAGATTTGAATAGATAAGTATATAGATAGGTAGTCTTAATATAATAGGTACAGAATGGCGACGATGTTATCACATTAGTTAAGTAAGTAGTAGGTACTTACTGATTATGTCTATTAAAAAATAGCTATCGGGACCTGGACAAGAATCTTAATTGTTTTTTGTAGGATTCCTGGTTTAATTTAGGTGCCTACCTAATGTGATAACCTCATCGCCACTATGCATTTTCGCGAGTATTAATATTTTTATCATATGTAATTTCACGTTCGCATAATTTAATATTTCCGTTTTCAATGGTAGTTTTGCCTCAAAGTCCGCCAAACACAAGTAAAACTATTAGGTAGGTACCTACTTACTTTATTTTTACTTACATAAATTATCTAGCTATGTAGATATGAGAAACAGATAGTAGCGGTACCTACCCAATGAAAAAACATAGGCAAGTCAACATATTGTGCGCTTGATTGTGCATCAGTACCATCAAAGGTACCATCAACTCTAAATTCAACAGTAGTAGGTATCCACTATGCTTTGACAAAGCTCATAAAACAGACAATATAGCTCTGCCAAGCTGATCAAGGAGCGTCATGATACTCAGTTCGACCCAGCTACTCTCCCAATTTGATGCCCACCATCAAGTCATCGGTGGTGTTTGCAGATGCGGAACCAGGGGAGGGGCTGGGCTTCGATCAAACCGAGTCTATCACAAAGTTATTTATCATGTAATTTTACTTTGTATATAGTACAGGCTATAGGTACCTATTAGGTACTCAAAAAAGGGCACATTCTCGAGTTTACAGAAAATAGGTGCCGAAGGTTTTTTTAAACGCTTTCATAGTTTTCAAACCAGAACCCCCCCAATTCAGTCAGAAACATTTACCCCTCCTTGCGCGAAAACCTAGATCCACGCCTCTATTAGCAGATCGAGGTAGGTCTAGATCTCATTGATTCAATTTCAACTGACATTTGTCCCGGTACTTAGTATCGATCGGCTTGGTTCCTGTAGAGTGTAGGTACTCCAGTGCGGGGCCTATTTATTATGACCGACAGGCAGCAATCTGACAATCCGACAAATTTTACAAGTTTGAAAGAAACTATATTTTCTGCTTTACAGCACCTTTCGTAAAAATGTGACAAATATGTCGCAATGTTAGTTATATTATAAATAAGGCCCTCTTTAAAATGGATAGGTAAACTATACCTACAATAAAATGAAAAGTCGAGAAAAACGTGAAAATTTATCAACATATACCTAAGTAATATGTAGGTACGAATAGATATGTTTTACCTACCTACAACATGTCGTTTTGCATCCTCATCAAATTTAAGTGTGTGGTGTGGGTGTGGTATGTGTACACCCCATCAAACCGAACAACTTTTTCCATGGCACCAACATCGTAAGCGCGAAAAAATTACATTTGCGTCGAGTAGGTATTGAAGTTTTCTATGGGACAGTTGAAAATTTTTTCGCGATTACGATGTTGGTCCCATGGAGAAAGTTGTTCGGTTTTATGTTCTATATCACACCCTGAAATTTAACGAGGATACAAAACGACATGTTGTATACCTATGTATAAGGTACCTTGAGAAACTAGTTATCTTGCATAAGTTAGATGTTATAGTTTCTAAACGAGTATCTAAGATATATTAGTGATAAGAAAAGGTTTTCTTAAAGATGGGTTTAAGTGATAGTGGAAGAAGTGGTGCGAGATTTGAAGCAATTTTAAATATTACTTATACGAAATTTGCCGATTTCGCTGATTTACCTGATGTTCAGTTAAAATACTGTATTTCTCTAGGTTTTAGTGCACAACATGAAAGATCATTTTTCAAATAAGATCTAATGAATAAGCTACTTTTTTTATTTTGCGTCGAGTTTAGTAAGCGAGAATTAGGTTATTTTATTTTAAAAGATTTTTTATTGCCATTTCTTTTTAATTTTCAGATTTTTTTTTTTTTCAGGAAATGGATTGATTTTGAACTGAAGTTTATTTCTATTGTTTTAATTTTATGAACGAAAAATCTAAGTAGCCAAAATCAAAAGCATTTTCCATTTTCTCTAAAATTTGACTAAGTTGAATATTTTTTTACTCAAAAATTTTATATGAAAGTGGTAAAAGTTGTTCATACATTGTATAGACGACTTTCACAAGAATACATTGTATTTTTTTCATACTCTTTAGATGTCAAAACGATTCATAAATACGTGATATTCTAAACCTCTTGCAGCAAAAAATCAAAAATGAGTGAAATAAAAAAGTAGTTTATACAATCAAAATCATAATCATAATTGAAATGGTCTTTCATATTGTGCATTAAAACTTATAGAAATACAGCCCCGTAACTGTAAAATCACGTAAATCAGCGAAATCGGTAAAATTTCGCATACGGCCTCATAAGTTCATCACCTCTGTAATAATTTATATAGGCAAAAGATTATAAGTATTTCTTGTGGTAACTATATAATTATAGTAGTTACTAAAACACACTCTTTTGTCTATACAGGGTGTATCAGAAAGCTGTGGCAATTGAGGGTGCGGTACAGACCATTAAACTGAACAACTTTCTCCATGGGACCAACATCGTAATCGTGAAAACATAATCAGTCGTCCCATACAAAACTTCAATACCTGCTCGACCTAAATGTACCTATGGGACGATAGATAATTTTTTCGCGATTACGATGTTGGTCCCATGGAAAAAGTTGTTCAGTTTGATGGCCTGTACCGCACCCTTAATGTTGACCACAGCTTTCTGAGACACTGTATGTACAGAAATTATGAAATCTGTTCTAAAATTTTATAATAATAGGTAGGTAGGTATATTTTATGCCTTTTATAACTACTAAATATTTCTCTGGTAACTTTTTCCTAACTCTATATTTATGGCAATTTTCAATACTTAATCCCCTTTATTGTCATCAGATAATTTAGAAACAATAGGTACTTACAGTAATAACGCTGTCGAATCACCAGCAAAAAATACTAAGTCTCTAAACATTTGAAACATAAAACATTCTTCAATTTCTTTTGGTTTTGAGTTTATTCCGTGAAATTACAGATAACTTGTATCTGAAGAATAAAGAAAGATGGTGGTTTGACATGTTTTCTATACATCGTCCCCCTTATTTATATATTAGGTATTTATGATTAGCATCTGTTTAACCATACTTATTTTTTTTTATGTTTAGTTTCTAAACTCGTTAAATTAGTTAATGTCTTTGATAATAAAACCTTCAAACCGCATTTATTATCAGAAGATTGAAAAAAAACGACCTTAAATCAACGTCAGCTGCATCACAGGCTGATGACAGCGTTATTACCGTAATGTTTTCATGATACATAGTTATGATATACTGGACATCAGTTCACTACCAATACAATTCCTTGTTTCACAAATAAATGTTCCTGCTTTTGTAGGCAAAATAATAATCTCTACTTATTGTAGGCGGTGTTAGAAGTGTGGCTGACACTGGTATTGCCATTTTAATTTTGATAACACAAAAAATTCGTTGGTAACTAGCCGAAATTTGCCGCCATGTATCAGAATTTATATCTCAAAAACTAGGCCACCTAGCAAAGATCTGTTTTCTCTCAGATTTAGTCGCTAATTAGTCGCAAGTTTTCGCCAATTCACAGATTTAGTGTAGTCTTAGTTTAGAAGATGATTATTGGTGTTTTTGATTTTACTTGGATCTACTTAAACATTGAACACATTAGTGTTCAATGTTTAAGTAGATCCAAGTAAGTCTTGGTCTTGATATAATAGGTTGGGGAAAAAGTTTCTTCGCATTTTTTAAGAAAATTCAAAACATTTTTTAATATACATTATTTACATTTATCTAAAGTATATAGGTACCATTTTGTTCGATAACTTTTTACCATCTTGTAGGTAGGGACATGATCCCATTGCTGTAGAAATTTTGGGACTTCTGATCAAAATACCGCGACAAGTGGTTTTGGCAGTCCTCTCGTGATGTTAACCTGACACTGCCTAAATAATTCTGAAGACACCAAAACAGGTGGAAATCTGAAGGTGCAAGGTCAGGTCTATACGGCGGATGCATTAACACCTCCCAGCCAAACTCTCTTAATTTTTGCTGAGTGGCTAAATATGTGTGAGGTCTAGCGTTATCATGATGAAAAACAACACCCCTTCTGTTGATTAATTCCGGCCGCTTTCTCTCAACTTCTTGCTTTAATCTCATCAGTTGTTCGCAGTAGAGTTCAGAATCGATGGTCCTGCCTGGTGGTAACAGCTCATAATGAATAATGCCCTTCCAATCCCACCACACACACAGCATCACCTTGTTACGAGTTAACCCGGGTTTCGCCACAGTCTGTGAAGGCTGACCGTCCTTTGACCACGAGCTTTTTCGCATGTTCTTGTCGTACGTCATCCACTTTTAATCACCAGTTATCAGCTTCTTCAAAAATGGTTCGGTTTCATTACGTCGTAATAAAGAATCACAAATGAGTACACGGTTCATTAGGTTTCTTTCAGTGAGCTCGTGAGGTACCCAAATACCGAGCTTTTTTGTGTACCCAGTTTTTTTCAAATGCGCCAAAACTGTTTTGTGGTCAATACCCAGTTCTTCAGCTACGTCGCAACTACTGATAGGCCGATCTTACTCCACTTTTTCAAAAATGGCATCCATTTTATCCGTAATAGGGCGACCAGAGCGACGTGCATCTTTGACATCAAAATTTTCGGATTGAAAACGCTTAAACCAAATTTGTGCTACCCTCACTGACACTGTACTGGGTCCATAAACATCGCAAATTTTTTTCGCGGCTTGCGTTGCATTTTTTCCTTTTTTGTAGTAAAATTTTAAAATGTATCGAATTTCTTAGATTCACTCATCTTGACAGTACGAAAAACAAATGAAAATCACACATTTTCCCAATTTGAATTTGGAATTATATTCTTTAAAATTTAAACTTTCAATGATACCAAAACCAGCCAGATACAAATAGTATAGCCAAAAAGATTTTATTTTATGTTCATACATACTATAATGCGAAAAGACTTTTTCCCCAACCTAATAAATGTGGCCAAGCTGGGGAGACACTTTCCAGATCGGCCACCAATGAACCCTTATAACTTTTGAACCAGTGACCGACAAATTCTGATATTTGGCAGCAAATTTCGACTAATTTTTCATTTTATCAAAACTAAAATCCCTGATGGTGACCATGCCAGTGTCGGCCACACGTGTTAGAAACCAATGGAAGATGTATAAGGCACCAGGGTATACAACACCAATCTAAGCGTTACTTCTTCATACACAATGTTATGCAATCTCCTTCACTCGACGACTGGCTTTTGGTAAACCAAGAGCTATCGATGTTTGTTCAACTTCACTGTTTTGAGAGCAGTGAATGATAAAATTGATTATTCAAAATCATCATAAAATCTTCTGCACAGTACAAAATCATTCCGCGCGTTTTTAGGATTTTATCTCTTAAGTCTTTTTTGCGGCTTGCGGTCACTTTTGATGTTAAAATAATATTTCTTTGTTTGTACTTATTAGAAGGTTAAACTTAGTAGGTAATCTGTGTATCAAACACGTCAATAATGGAAATCGGATTACTGATGTGGTTTATTGGCACATTATTATTCCTAATAGAAGCACGACTTTTCACTATTTATATATTTTGATTAATCTTTTTAAATTGTCCGTTATATTTTTATGCACATTATTTTGTAAAAAAAAAAATCGTCTTTTTGATACACAAATTACCAAAATTATTCGATAAATCTTCCCCACGTCACATTCATAACTACTTCTACTTAACGATATTATTTTGAATGTGTATATTATTTACTTTAATATTATTATGTAAAAGGGATGAGGTGAAAATAAAAATAAAAAACGTAAAATTTAAAAAATAACATTTTACTTTCAAATAAATAGGACTAACATTGTCATGCTAGGGATTCAAAACATAAAACCAGGTATAAACTCTAGCCAATTATCAGCCGATGTAAGTACGCACGGACGAAAAAATATCGCGGCGGGATTTTATCGCGCACCGGATTTTCAACTCTAGTTGTTGAGCCGAGCATTGATAATCCAACCTAACAACAACAGAGTGCATCCCAGCGCGTCGAAAAAACACACTGTTGGATTTTCAACTCTCGGCGCTAAGCAGAATGTTGAAAATCTAGTACGCGAAAAAAAATCGCCGCGATATTTTTACGTCCGTGCGAACGTCAGCCTATAGTCGTTCTGAAAATAATCGCTTACCGTGCGTTCATGCATGGAAAGATTAATTTGGACAGACAAATCAGCACGGACGAATCTGCATTATTTCTGACCGGATGCGTGTGTTTAGTTTTAACAATTTGCTTGAAGTACAATCTTTGTTCTATAATATTGTATCAATGTATAACCACAAACCAATTATTATTACATAATTGCAGCTACACGCTACACATTGATACAGTATCATGGAACACAAATTGTAGACGATCAAATGAATCCGTATCCGTGTATATGTCGCAGCCAACTAGCGTAATTAGCCTTTCAGTTAACAGCCTAGCCTTTTATCTAAACGGCGCCGTTCACCTAGCGGCAAATAAAATTCAATTATAGGTATTGGAACTGTGACCAACGACGCGCGAGCCGAATTGGTCGCAGTAACTAAGCCAGGTCACCCCGACCAAGTCGGTTTGGTTAGGTTAGAACTGTGACCAACCGCGCGCGAGTCGAACGAGCGAAGCGAGCGTGCTACTTCCAAAGGCTAGGTGGTTAACTAAACGTCTAATTAACGTAGTTGGCTGCGAAATGTACATCTTTTTGAGGCCGCCTGTACTATAAGGGAATCTGAAGATAGAACTGATCGTGTATGGTAGCAATATCACTCGGTTCTGATTTGCTACTGTGCAAGATAACCTCATGTTCAAAGCGACCAGAGTTTGGTTAAGTCTGTTGTTTGAAGATGAATTATTTGGCTTGCAATAATGAACACAAAAAGTTAAAAATAATATCAGAGTCGAGACTTTAAAGGTTTCCTAGTCACTAAGCCAACTCATAGTTATACAGGGTGTAAGTGACCCCCTTAAGAGGTTAACGGTGATTAAAATTACACCCTGTATTTATCGCGTAAAATATACTGTCTTATTGTTACTATTTTACGCTGTACAAATAACTTATAACTCGTCAAATGCCTCACACACGCATTTTATAAAAATCTAGCATTGTTGAAAAAACACGTTTAGCTAGGAGTCTTAAAATTATCTAAAATCAAATGATTGTTAGTGTTTCAGTCTGTAAAACATACATATTAATGTTACAATTTACCTACAATAAATATGTGAATGACATTTTGCAAAAATAACCACAATTACTCTCTCAAATGAGGAACTTTTAGCAGAAAATCTAATTTAACTTTACACACACTTCACAAAAAACACAAAGTATAAAAATGACGTTTGATCTTTTTTTTATAAATATTACAGGCACAAGGAACAACAACCTACTATTTCATTAAAATACAAAAGTCATCCACGGCGTCATCTTCAGAAAATTTGTGCAAAGACGAACTTCAATGTTGGAACAAATCACTACATAACTTAATTTTATTTAAAATTTTACAAGCACTTTGGATTAGTATTTAGTCACGTAAAATAAAAGAACACATTACTTTTTACCCCTGACCCTAGGTGGGTAAAAGCGGGGTTAAGTTTAAACACAGTTTACCTATTAGTTCTTATGTAATAGGGGCAAGTCCGTCGCCGTTTATAGGACGCAATATTCAGGGTAAGAAATACATAACAGTACTAACAGGGCAACTCAAACTTAACTTTAATAGTAACTCTAACAAATATAATAGCTTCATACATCTCAACGGCATTGCACTACCTATTAAATATATTTTATGCACTTACAAACTTTAACTTTACATAATATAATTTATTTATATGTTATTTTTTTTATACAGGGTGAATTTAATTAGCTAGCGAAACTCCGAAGACGTAATGGATATGGGTAGCTAAACACGACAAAATAAAAAAGATTTAGTGAATTTTTTTTTGGTCAATGAATAGTGTTGTTACTTGAAATGTGAGTTGATAAAATCTGTTTTATCGTCATGAGATATCGATACCCATCACGTCTGTGAAGTTTACACAAAAAAACTGATTTTTTAAGCGACTACACTATCGTCGGTTGATGACCCCAAAATAAAAACACCATCAAATTCATTTCTTATTTGCTTTGTCATGTTTAGATATACCCATCACATCTGCGAAGTTTTGTTAGCTAAATTAATTGAACCCTGTATATTAGCAATCATAATAGAAATATTCTGATTTATTAATGTGTCAATGTTGCCTATACGTCAACTTGCATTTTTTTTAACAATTCCGTCGGTCATTTTGCTCAGCGACATCTTTTGACTATTTTGTCCTAATGTTGAGTTTTTTTTGAATTTTGCCTTGTCATTAAAATAGCCTCATGGCAGAGAGATTGTGACCAATAGTCTTACTCTATAAGATAAAATCTAATATCATATTAGCCCCCATACATGTCAATTATCTTCTGTGCAACTGTAATACTATAAGACGAAACAATTAATATTACCCATAATAAGCACCAAAACAACTTAGATTTCAATTCGTAATATTTGATCATTTGGAATAAACTCTATAATTGAGATGTTAAAGCTCAGAGTGCTTCGAGACAAATGAAGTATTTGGTTTCAACTTAATTTGCTAACTTTACTGAGATGGGAATACTAGTAAATGCATTTTAACTTAACAGAAATTAAGCCTAATAGCAATACCACACAATGGCAAGGTATAATCGTCCTTACGGCGGTGCAAACAGATAAATAAAAGGCACAAACTGACAAACTGCTAAGTGATAAACTGACAACACTAAAAGTTTTTGGCAAACTGTATCTCATATAATATCCCTAATGATTGAATCAACAACCTACTACACAACATAAAACTGATATAACTTGCATATAATATCATATATATAGCTATAGAACACATTTGTCGAATGTCACAATCCTTATATCACTGTAATCCAGGCACCTTACTTAAAACTCGCACTGGACTGCCAACTTTTAACGTCACATACATTTCTTGGTATAATCTCTTTTCTCTATGATCTTGTCACTTAATTAACACTTAAGACGTCCATAGACGGGCCGAATGGGCTCAACTTTTTTTTATTGTACAGGATATTGTCTTGCCTCTCTTCAACGCAGATTTATTTATACAAAATGGCGGAATTTGGCCCAATCCGGTCCGTTTGATGAAAGCTAAGCTTTACGTTCTCCTACACAATGTCACTTTACTTTCTATCACAAACACATCACTTTCGAGTAGTTCACTGCCCCAATCGTCGTGTAAATACGTCCCACGCCGAAGAGACGTAGTGAAGTGAACGCTAGGCTGTCCGCCACATCTCAGCCGTAACGATAATAGGGCACAGTCGCGTGAAGGTGATGCCGACGATGATGCCCGTCACTAACACGGCACCGCCTATCATGCCCGCTGCACTTGCGTTCTCGGGAGCTACCGTGCTGGAAATAGGGAGAATGCGCAAGTTAGTTTTTGTGTTTTAAAGAAATATGATCAGGCAAATACCGTGGCCAGTTTTTTACAACAACAATAATATAACACAAGCCTAATAATGTCCCACTGAAAAGCAAAAGCCTCTTCTCAATCAGAGAAGGCACGAGCATTGATCACGCTTGCTCAAGACTGGTTGGCGCTTTTCAAGACTTATATTAATTAAAAATCCAGATTTCCTCACGATGTCAACATATTGTGGAATGCATTAAATATAATGAGTATTGAGTAAGCCGACGTTCGCACGGACGTAAAAATATAGCGGCGATTTTTTTTCGCGCACTGGATTTTCAACGGTCTGCTTAGCGCCGAGAGTTGAAAATCTAACAGTGTGTTTATTCGCCGCGCTGGGATGCACTCTGTTGTTGTTAGGTTGGATTCTCGAAGCTTGGCTCAACACTGACAGTTGAAAATCCAGTGCGCGATAAAATCCCGCCGCGATATTCTCACGTCCGTGCTAACGTCGGCTAAAAGATTTACAACGGTCCTTCTCATATTAGTTTTATGATGATGATGAATGTAGCAAAACTTGTGTGTATACAAATTCACTTGAAAATATGTATGTTTGCAAGTAATGCATTATTGTACCCACTTAAAAAAGTAAGAAACATAACAATAATGTGTCCTCTGTTGCGTAGTGGGAATAGACGAATTATAATTAGTAACAACAAACAATACTTTTCACTCTTACACATGGCAAAAAACTTGGACCGATTTTTTGTTGGCAACACATGTCAGTCAGTCGCAAACTCGCAACCACATCGTCGTTTCAAAATAACAGTTCTACAAGTTCGTCTGAAGAGTCTCGTATGAGATAATCGTAGTCGACTTTGCATCACTATTTCCTTTATTTCACTAATATACATATACATTACATTTTTAAATATTAGAATATTAAAAAAATAGTAGCCCACCGGTATCGGGAACAGGGTCCAAGCTACCGGCGGTCAAGGCTCCAGAGAGAGAAACCTCCTATCAAAGCGAGCCGTGTCCAGAAGTACCGCTTTCTGAATCAGGCCCTTAATCCAGCTGCCCAACGAGATCCTCCTTAGGTGTTGATCGAGGCTCTTGGTAATTAAGCCATTGGCTGACACGAATATCGGCACAATGATCGTTGAGTCCACATCCCACATGTCGACAACCTTGTAAGCCTGTTTACCTCGTAAAAAGGAATAAAGATCGCGAGAAGACCCAATTTTTGGTTTTGTTTATAATGCTTGTAAGCCAAGTCAAGATACTTGATTTGCTTATCTTTCTCGGCTTTCACGAGGTTCCCATCATGCGGGACTGTTAAGTCAATAACCATTGCGCGCTGCTCTACTCGATCCACCACCACTATATCAGGCTTATTGGCAACAATAGTCCCGTCAGCATACCCGACAGATGGCAACCATGTCGTCCTTCACAATATATTTCCGATAGTTGTTCGTCATCATAACTTCGTCCATTATCGCAAAGACGGGTCCATGTAGGGCCCGGAAAAAGCGTCCGTGAAGCTCCTTATGAAGCTATTTATTTATTTATTTATTTATGTTAATACCAGCTATACCTCCTTGCGATCGTTAGTGTCAAGCAGTACAGACTTGCGCCAGTTCTCTTTAGCCAAGGAGAGTGGGGTGAAGCCCTTGTCCACTGCGCAACCACATCTGGATGCCACGTCGGCTTCTAGGAAATATTCCCTGAGACTGTATATCTCGCGATTGTGGAGGGTCTTAGCGTTTAAAAAGCCTCGACCTCCACACTTTCGGGGATATACAGTCTCATTACCGATGAACGTGTGTGATGCATTCGATATGCAGTCAGCAGCGCACGGACCCTCCTATCCAGGGCGTCAAGTTCGGTCTGAGTCCGTTTGGGTATGCCGTAAGTGAACATCAGAACCGGCATACCCAACCGTTGAAGGCGCGCACCTTGTTTCCGCCTGATAGAAGACTATTAAATACTTTCTTCAGGCGGCCAAAGAAGCTCTCCCCTCGCTTTACATGCATGACCGCACATTTGTCCACACCAAATTCCGTCCCGATGGCGCTACTGAAAGTTTCAGTTACTTTCAATATTTTCATCAATTAAAATTGTTGGGGGTATAGAGTTTTAGGTCATTCATGTAGAGGAGGTAAGATATAACCAGCCCACCTCTCAGCCGATAGCATAGACCTGAAGCCTTCAGCAGTGTGCTTAGAGGATTCAAGGCTAAGCAAAACCAAAGCAGACTCAAACTATCGCCCTGAAATATGCCTCGCTCGATCCTTATCGGTTCGCTATTCCTCTGGATATTTCGACATCCTGGATAGCGAAGGACCGTCCGCCATTGCCCCACACAGGACATCAGGAAGGTGCGCAGAGTTGCATCTATTTTATACAACTCCGGCACCCTCATGACAGATCCTTTCGGGAACGACGAACCTGTTGGCTAATGGCCATATCAATGAGGGTAGCTCCTTAGTACCAGGGGATCCATTCCTACATCCATTTTGAGAGGCAGACATGATGGAGTTAGTGTCTATAACATCATTATAATTTTATTATCGTTAAAATCACCAATACAACTTTAAGTTCAAATTGTCCCATTGAATGACTATTTCATGGAATCATGACATTTGGCCAAATCTACGAGTAATTCTTAGAGAGTTGAACTAGTTGATTTTGATGATATGACAAGCACTGTACTTCTTGGGTACTGATTGAGACGACCCATGTGCGTCCTGTCTGTTATGAATTATGGAGCCAAAACGTGGACACTCACGGTATGGCTGGTCCAAAAATTCAAGTTCGCTCAGCGAGCTATAGAACGGGCTATGCTTGGTTGAAGTCCCTCAGAGGGATCGAATCCGGAACGAGATGATCCGGCAGAGAACCAAAGTTGTCGACATAGCTCACAGAATAAGCAACCTAACGTGGCAATGGGCCGGCCATAGAACCAAAGACAGTTGGGAAAGACGTGTTCTTGAATGGAGACCACGGATCGGCAATCGTAAGGTAGGACGCCCTCATGCTTGGTGGAGCGATGATCTTGCCTGGTAGCAGTTGGATGAGAGTTGCCGAGAATCGAGCTGAATGGCGTGCAAATAGAGACGCCTATGTCCAGCAGTGGACTGCTGTAGGCTGATGATGATGGCGACCCATGTGTGTACACGCTATGTGGCGTCAGGAACAGAGTTGTACTGATAATTCTATAGATACACATTTCGTACGGTCGCGAATCATATTTTGATCAAGATACAACCTAATGCTGACCTGCAAATTGCAAAAAACGTAAGAACATTTGAATTTAAAAATTATAGTTACTTACCCCCCGATATACATCATGGCGAGCGAGCTGCCGTGTCCTGAGCTCCACCCCAACAGTGCTGAAGCGACCCAGAACACCCAGTCGTTGGTCACGAACACGGGGAGCGTGCGATCCAGCGGCTTGTAGTTACACAGCAAGAAGAACGGGATGAAGACTAGACGCACTGTCGTGAATATTACCAGCCAACGAGGACCGGGCTGGAAGGAAAGATTTTTTTTTTGTAAGTTAGTATTACATCTGTGTCCGAATAGTAATAGGTTATTGGAACAGGGTTCCTCCATAGAAAAGGGAGGATCCTCCAACCAGACGGATGTTGTGTCTGGTGGGCTAGTGCCCGACGGTTGATGTCGGGATGTTGTATATATTATACCAGTCGCGCGATAAACTCTCCTTGCGCTATGCAGGATTTGTGTGACGTCAGGTCTTTGATGCTTAATTTGCACGTAGCGTTGTTTGCACAGGTTATTATCATAATATTTTAAACACTTGCCCGCCAATTTTTTTTTCGGTGTTTCGGTTGTCGGTCGCTAAAAAAAAGAAACCAAATGAAAGATTTCCGAAACTGTCTAGTACACCACTATCGCAAGTTATGTCTAAGTTTCAAGTATTACGGGACGAGCTACACGAGGCAGTATCTCAGATGCGAGGAACTTCAATGTGAATTGGCAATTTTAAAATTAAGTAAATAAATAATAATAAATTTTTATTAACAAATGTGGGTACAACTCATCTATCCTAAACAAAAACACAATGTACAAAGTTTTGAGTATTTCATGGATAGAGTAAACGACGATGTCTGTGCTAGTATTAACTGTGTGACAGACGCCGGCGCCTTCCTCCTACAACCTGAAGTAACAAGCGATACCGTGACATACGTATATATACATACATATATATAGTTCTGGTGCAATTTCAGTTACGTTCATGTAAGTTTAATTAAAAGAATAAAAATTTAATAATTGAATATAACTACTAATTTGATTGAAAAATAATTTATTAATTTAATTTTTTAAGGCATGCAAGGAAATACGTAAATGCGTGTGTGTGTGTTGTTTGAGGGTGTGGGTGTGTGTGAGGGTGAGAGTGTGTGTGTGTTTAAGCGCGTACTACTTATTAAATATGATTTATGAATCCCTGGCGAACAGACTTTCATTGTCATCGTAAGTAAGACCCTGAAGGTATTGGGTTACTACGGTCCTACACTTGTATTTTTTTATCAACAAATATAAGACTAGTATATGTTTTAGAAGTATCTGTTTTATCAACAAATTTAAGAATTGAAAAGTTGAAATAATATATTTTATGGTTTCTAAGGGCTGATTGTTCAATAGGCAGATAACTTTTACCTGAAGAATAAATTTGACAGTTTGACATATATTCCATACAAAAGCTGTCAAACCGCCATATTTATTCCTCTGATAAAAATTATCTGACTATTGAACAATCAGCCCTAAATCATATATTAATTTTTGTTGCTTTAATAAATTATACGCAAGTTCACAGATTGAAACTTATATTAATTTTTGTTGCTTTAATAAATTATACGCAAGTTCACAGATTGAAACTTCATATATTCCATACAAAAGCTGTCAAACCGCCATATTTATTCCTCTGATAAAAATTATCTGACTATTGAACAATCAGCCCTAAATCATATATTAATTTTTGTTGCTTTAATAAATTATACGCAAGTTCACAGATTGAAACTTGAATAAGTTTATTAAATCATTATTGTACCCACTTAAAAAAGTAAGAAACAAACTTCGATGTTTCCTCTGTTGCGTAGTGGGATGCAAAAAGTTTTTTTTATACATCAGATAAAACTATTAAGAATTTAAAATGAAATTATCTGCCAGATAAGTGAATTGATACACATTATAAAACAACATTGAGAACGGGTCTTCTCGCGATATTCATTTTTTCGAGGTAAACAGGTACTTACCTACTTGTTTCGTTCGTAAAAAAAAACCGGAGGTAATGAAACAACATTTGACACGTTATTTTATAAGACAACGCATTAATTTAGCCGCGTTTTTTCGCTTTTTCTAATAGAAATTGAATGAAAATGAAAAAGTGTAATTATTATACTTTTTCGGGGGTCGGCTACGTGTTATGGGTTTTGGATAAGTAAGTTAATATAGAAAACCTAAAGTAATAACTACGAAAAAAAAAAACGTCTGGCTAGCTCAAGAGTTTCACCAGTCAGTGAAAACATCGGATTGAGAACGAACCTTGTAGATATTTGTTAAAAAATAATTGAATATCACTAAGAACGTGCAAAAAAGCACTGCCGTATTTTGAAAACCTCAGCGTTGATAAAAAGTCACTATCAATATTCTCACAACAATAAACAGTTTTTACTTTTTATTATTTACTAGTTGTTGCCTGCGGCTGCGCCCGCGTGGATGTTAATACTTATTTGAATCGGATTTTGTTCACAATTTCATGTTTTTTTTTTTTTTTTGCGTGGAACATTTATTTCTTTTTCTAAAATAAAAGAAGCTTAAAAGTTACTCCTTATAACATCAGCTATCTACCAGTGAAAGTCCCGTCAAAATAGATCCAGTCGTTTCGGAGATTAGCCGGAACAAACAGACAGACAGACATACAAACAAAAAATTTTTAAATTGTTTGTTTATAAGTAACATAACTATATACTTTGCATTTAGTAAAAGCTGTTATTTTGACATTACAAACAGACACTTCATTTTTATTTATTTGCATAGGTATAGATCTATTGAATACTACTCGTAGCTGACCCGTCAGACGTAGTCCTGTCAAAACTTCAACTTCGATTTTTCGGATGTTCCTTTGGGTTTTTCCAAAACCACCCCAGTAATGATGCGAACAAAACAAAGAAGAAGAAAAAAACTAATCGGTCGAGCCGTTTTCGAGTTTTTGCGAGGCTAAGCACGGCAATATATTTTTACATATATATAGATAAAAAGTGACTTACGAATTGCCACGTACTGGCCGTAATGTTGCCGATCGTAGCAGTGAGGTTGAATGTCAAGAAGCAAGTGAGCCGCACAAAGTTCTCGCCCAAAAACCCGACGGTGTTCGGTGCCACATCTGTAAATAGAGGAAACTTATAGTTAGCGAATTCATACACCAAAACCCGACAAATGTATTGCCGTTGCGCTCGCACATTAGAAGGCCTTATATTGTGTGCGAGCGTGACGGCAATACATTTGTGCGCAAGCTATAGAGATAAGTATTGAGGGTTCATTGTACGAAATTCTTTCTGCTTCGCGACCGGACTTTACTATAAACATAACTATGGAAAATAACGAAAACAAGGCTTCGCTAGAACCTAGACTGTACCCGTACATACCAGAGTTATCGCAGATATGCTGCCTTGTCATCTCACATACACAAAGCTAAATGTTTTATGTCATCTGCCTAGCCTTTTCCAAACGACGTTGGGGTCGGCTTTCAGCCTAGATGCAGCTGAATACTAGTATTTTATATGGCGCAACAGTCTATCTAACCTCCACAACCCAGTAACTGGGTAATACGATACCCCTTGATAAGACTTGTTGTCAGACTTTCGGTTGGTTGGGTAGTGGATGATAATAGTGAAAACTTTTCTGTATTAGCTCAGACTAAATAAAAATCCAAGACCTAGCGCTGTCAACAGTGACGCGAAGCCGGTTTCGTAGACACGTGTGCACTTAGTGAGGTGTAGTTTAGTTGTAGTTTGAGGTAAATGTATGCTTGTGAGTGTGTATGTGTAGTTTTGCGCATGCTTCACTGTATTATTCGCAGCGCTGTTTCGGTTTTTTATTTGGTCTGAGTGTGTTAGAACAAAACTAATTCTGATCGTGTTTAGTTGCCCAGGTCTCTTTTTGTAGCCTTAATATAGTAACACAAGTTCACGGACTGAAACTTGAGTAAGCGAGTTCATCAAAGCATTATTGTACCCACGTCAAAAAGTAAGAGACATAACTTTAATGTTTCCTCTGTTGCGTAGTGGGAATAAAGGTACCTAAAGAAAGGCTTATTTATACAAACACTTGTAACGAATATTTAGAACTCTTTGAAAATAAATCATCATCATCTGCCTAGCCTTTTCCCAACTATGTTGGGGTCGGCTTCCACTCTAACCGGATACAGCTGAATACCAGTATTTTACATGGAACAACTGCCTATCTGACCTCCACAACCCAGTTACTGGGTAATACGATACGCCTTGGTAAGACTGGTTGCCATTCGGGCCTCTGACGACACGTAAGGACTGTCAAAGATCCACGAATGACAGCAGGAACCAACGGCTTAACGTGCTCTTCGAGGCACAGAGGGGTCTTGGTATGTAAAGATGGTCACCCAGCCACGGACCAACCACGGCAAGCGTAGCTTAACCTGATAGATCGACCCGTGCGGCTTTTATTACTTAGCCACGAGCCCCCTCTGAAATGTTTCATGTGACTGTAATATTACACCGACACCCATTCCCTTCAAACTGGATCATAGCAACAATACTTGGCAGCACTAAAAGGTATGGTGATAGTACGAACAAAAAGCTCTACTGGTAGTATAGTGTGCGCGCAAGTGCTAGTCACCACCTGAGGTATGTGAGCGGTGAGACGGGGGAAGGTGCGATTCAACCCCCGTCTCACCGCTCACATACCTCAGGCGGTGACTAGAATTTGCGCGCGCAGTATAGTAGTGTGTCAGTAGTCTTGTTAACGCTTACGGCTATAAGCAGTAATAACAATAAAACTTCTAATGTGTCTCGTCAGTATCCTTCAAAGCGTTAATGTGTTAAGCGTTTTATAGATTTGTACTTGATATGCACCTGATATAACGGAGGGGAACACGGACAGAGTGACGAAGAAGATGATGAACACGTTGTAGAGTTGCACGAACGCTTGCTTGAACAGCGTGATGCGTGGGGTGTGTTGTGCGTTGACGGCTTTAGAGCTGCCCCGGTCTGTGTTGCGCTGTTGACTTAACTGGGCGTGGTAGCGGTAGAATTTCTGTAAAACGAAACAGTAAGTACCTACATGGAATGGAACAAATTTTTTTTTTACATTTAAAACTAAAACCAATTACAGTCAATTTTGATGTCCAAGAACAGGGGCCGTACTATGACGCGAAAAAAGATCATAGTTCCAGTGTGAGAGAGAGATGGAGCTATAGCATCATCCTTTTTTCCCAACGGAACCATGATGGATCCATGATCTTTTTTCACGTCATAGTACGGCCCCTGGGCTCTCTTCTCTAAATAAGCCAACATTTTAAAACAAGGGTTATGATGACAGAAGGGTGGACATGTTGAATTTATATTGACCGACCCAGGGATCAAACCCCGGTCGACGCAGTCGCGTTTTCGAGCACTGATCCAATGAGGTAGTCAAGAAACAAAATGTTTATTACCTGGCTGTTACCTTCTTTATTCGCATACAAAATAAAACTATTTGATTCTTTCAGGGGTAAAAAAAAAAAACAATTTAGTCCGTCAGTCAGATAATAAAAAATTACTTGGATAAAAATGCATTAAAATTGGGGAGTGGGGGCTCGCTACGTAACAATCATTCATACTGATAATAAAGCTGAAAGTTTGTTTGTTTGTATTTATGTTTGAACGCGCTATTCTCTGGAACTACCAGTCAGATTTGATCAATTCTTTTCGCAATTGATAGCCCAATTCTCGAGGAAGGCTATAAATACTTATATAGCATCATGTTAGGACTCTTAGGAGCCGAGCAAAAAGAAAAAAAGTCAGAAAGAACGCTAAGCGAAAACGAAGTAATAGCGTGGGCAGGTGACGTGATGTGACGGGGTGGGTCGGGGGAACAACAAAGAAGGACGGCCAAATCGTACCTGACGACGAGGCGGTGGTGTACAGATATGCCATATATATAAAAAAATCCATTATTTTTTAAGGTCTTAAAAAACATAAGAAATAGATATTTAAGTCGTCAGAAAAAAAAAGATATGCACATTTTTTTGTTTATAGCATAATTTGGAAATTATTTAGAATAACATGTTCAGAACGCACCTATTGACGATTCATTTTCCTTAAGAAATGATTTAGTACTCAAACATTACATTATTCACGTTTTTTTTAATAGTTATTATATGTAATTCAATTCTATATACTTTTGTATCAAATCAACTAGTGCTGTTTTTATCATGTATTGGATTCTTGTCTTAAAAATAATTATGTTGGTTCATAGTAAGTATCAGCATTTTATTCAATTACATACAACGGAACGTCATAATATGTCATCGACGCGCGCCATTGATTGACAGTGTCAATCACACGGGTGTCATTTTGACACCCGGCGATCATTCGCAATTTCGCATTGTTGTTGTTGTTGTTGTTAGACACACAGAACATATCACAATATTCACACTATTGTGATACGTTCTGTACTCTTTTGGATTTCCTTCAGTTGTTTGACCTTGCATTGACTGTTTTCCGTACTGATAACTACCGCTTAGCTTCGCCGCTGTCGGATAAAAACTGTGTGTGCCTAGCATTAAATCGACTTATTTATTTATTCTAACCTCAAAAGTATTTTTTTTTTTTATTAATAATATATCTTGGCTATTTAGATATTATTTTCGAACGGGATGGTGTTTACTACATAAAATCATCAAATTTCACTATAATTTGTTACTGTACACTGAAAATAAAACTCAGGTCCAGCTTCTATAGAAATTTGGCCGATGTTCTTTCACGCGGAGGAAGACGCGGGCAGAAGCCAGTTCAGATAAAATCTAGCAAAGCTTGATGTCAAGCCACTATTATAAAAATAACAGTAGGAATGTAGCAAAACATCATGCACACATATTTACTTCAAAATATGCATGTTAGTTAGTAATGCATTATTGTACCCACTTAAAAAAGTAAGAAACATAACAATAATATGTCCTCTGTTGCGTAGTGGGAATAGAGTAGAAAGATCTATGAAAACTATTAATTCAGCAAAAAATTTGCAAATGTAAATATTGTTTTACTGTTATGCCATTTAACATATTAGAAGGTTTTTATTACCTAGCGGGGGACAAACCCACAATTTTATTTTAAATAAAATTAAATATTTAAATAAAGAATTTGTAATGATGATTTTGGGAGCATTAGTTGTCAGCACGCGTAGCATGACCATCATAGAAACGGGTTTTGTCGGCGGAAAAATAGACAAAATGACACAACGCCATGCTTAGACTTTAAAAATCTTTCTACAATCTGTCATTTTGTCTATTCTTCCGTCGACAAAACCCTTTTCTATGGTGGTCATGCTACGCATGCTGGAGAAGGAACGTGTAGCGAAATTGGAGGATACTACAGACATGATATTATTATTGTCTGGTAGGCCACTGCTTGACGGTGGCGCCATCTTTAACTTTCAGTACGACCACTCAGCAGTTTTCTCTAACAAAATGCTACTCACATTCAACGGCAGCGCGAAATAGGTATCAATACAGATGAGCAGCACGAACATGCCGCCTATGAAGTAGTAGATGGCGGCCGTGCGAGGGTTGTCGAAGAATACCGAGAGCCAGTTCAGACCCACGATCAGCAGGCCGCATAGGTTACTGCCTAGGATTACAGCACCCGTGTAACTGGGTGGTAGACAAGCTGCTACGCCAAACACAGAGTTCTGGAAGATCGCATTGAAACCTGAAAAGTAAGGAAAGAGGGTAAACATATGTTTTTGTGACGTCGTCAGAATTGTCTTTACAGTTTAAGATACTTTATTTCACTCAAAAAGAAAACACATATTATTATTATTGTTATATGCTTAGATGATTTGATCATGTTGAGAGGATGAATAAAAGGCGACTAACAAAAGGTATTTACAAGGCAGGTGTGACTGGAAACGCAGGGAAGGGACACGCCCTAGGAAGACATTTAGTGACCTTATTGGTGATGTTCTTTAGAAGGTCAGGTGCGTAGTACTCGTAACCGACGTGCGTGTATGACTAGATGCACACTGAATTTTTTTAGAATAGGCCAGTAAGAAAAGCAGCCGATGAAAAATGTATTTAAATTTCGAATTTGGAACTCTTTGGGAATCTGTAGATGGGTAATGAATTCATATCATTTGTTTTTACAAATTGGCGGCAATTTTAAAAGTGTCTGTCGTGCGTCAAAATGGATTTGACTAGAGAAAATTTTCGTTCAATAACTTATTACAACTTTCGTTGCGGTCTTACTCAACAACAATGTTACAATATACGTTGATTAGCATTTCATGACGAAGCCCCGTCCCGTGCCACTGTTTACAACTGGTTTAATGAGTTTAAACGTGGTCGAAGCAACCACACTGATGATTCGCGAGAAATAGAAGTATAGAAAACTTAAAGTAGTAAGTAGCCACGAAAAAAAAACGTCTGGCTAAGCTCAAGAGTTTCACCAGTCAGTGAAAAAATCGGATTGAGGATAAACCTTGTAGATCCTTGTTAAAAAATAATTGAGTATCACTAAAAACGTCAAAAAGCACTGCCGTATTTTGATAACTTTGGCGTAAATAAGAAGTCACCAACAGACAAATACACACCGCTGTATGTATTTACAAGATAGCCACAAAGTATTACATGGAACTGTGGAAATAAAGGTTTCGAACTAAAACTGAAATAGCTCAACGAAATTGTTTTGACCTAAACACAAGCCAAGAGAAACTGTGTCAATTGCTCTGTAAATAGTTGAACAGAAATATTTAAGCAATATAAATTAGATGTTGCTGTAGTAATGTCTTGTTTCAGTTTACTAATGATTTTATTTAATTATTTTTATTTAGCATTTTAAATAAGAATTTGATAGGAAATCGTTTTTTTTTTTTTACAAGTTTCATGAATCATTGTTTTACTAATATCAACTGTTTTTAGGTGAAATTTCTTATAGACGTTTCGGACATTAAAATACAAAAAAAAATATCTTCGTTAAAAAATCATTACTTAGTAACTACAGCAAAAAAAAAAAAAATATTGGCTTAGGTCAGGAAACCTCTGGGTTTTTTTTTCAGTGAATCAGCGACTGTACCACAAACATAAATAAGCTTAAAGATCTTGTTCACAATTATAACTAACTAATCCTACCAAAAATATAATGAACAATCACGGCGTAGCAAAAGGAGTATGTAAGGGTCCGACCCTTACAGTGGCGTGCACTCCATACATGCAAATAAGCTCTGCATACCCTGTAGTCCCATACATACATGCCCCTCGAAATGATAAATAACTTTAATGCAAGAAAAATCATGGTAATAACTATATTAATCTAACTTATTCGCTATCTCACTGTTTATAATGCGATTTACGCGCCATCTATTACTTTTATTTGAAACTAATTTCTTGAAGCGAGCGGTGACAACCGCGCAGGCAGCGCTCCCGGTGAGAATAAGCAGAACAACGCCGTGCTTATTTTTCATACAACGCAACCCGTGTAGTACACAGCAATAGTGTGACTGTGTGCGTGAAAATGTATGCGTGTGTTTAAGTTCTGGAAGCACAGCTTATTTTGCAACCCGCCCAAATTAAGAAGCCATAAAAGCACCGCTTAGTTGTTGATTACAGAGGGTTGACTTTTTTAGTCGGATTGACCAAGATTAGTTCGTATTATTTTGTAATTGTAAAGTTTTTACTTACACGCTTTTATTCAACTTGCAATGTTTGTTTGTTTTTTCGCCATATTGTTTTGATTTGATTGTTTTTCTTGGCGCAAGTGATTGACTGTATATTATTATGTAATTATTTTAATCATTTGTAAAAAATTGAAAAATAAACCTGTGAGACCTGTGCTGCCGAAGTGTGTTAAATAAATTAAAATCTGCCGCTTTTCGACGTTATATTTTGAGGAAAAAGTTAAATTCATTGTAAACGGAAGGTGTGAACCCGGGTTTTATTTAACTCAAAAAAAAAAGGTAATGCCTCTCGTTATATTCATAGAAAAGTTTTGTGATACCTAATTATTACCTACTGGCAAACATGTTGTGTATAACACAAACACATTGTATTTTATCCCTTGCTTTTTGTTTACAAATCAAGATAAAAATAATATTTGGACCTTTATCGGATATTCAGATTAAAACATTTTAGATATTCGTAGTAGTCGCAAACAAACATCATGCGAAGCCAATGGCGCCGTGCGGTAAGAGTCAGTGTAAGATTAGGGTTATTGTAGGTGAGGTCGGGTCGGGACAAACGGTCGGGAAAAAAAAACTTAGGTACTAGTTTCAGCTTGTTAAAGTTTTTATTTTTATTTTAGACGTGCATACCCTGTCTGACATATCTGTGCACGCCACTGGACCCTTACATACTCCTTGACTCGTAGTACGTGACTTATGCCCGATCTCTGAGACCCTCAGATAAACTCACAATAGCAATTGATTCGACAAAATTATCTATTTATGCGAATTCATTCCTAACGCTCGGTTTTTGAGATCCTCAGATAAACCCTCGATAGTAATTCACTCGACTTATAAACTAAATTCTTCCTTAACGAAGTGTTCAGAAACACGATATCGAACCAATCATAACAATCGAATGGATTAACTCCGTTTATCATCATGTTCGTGAACGGGCGCCGTCAGTTGGGACTGGTCGTCTCTTAGCTGCCACGGCTTATTTTTAATTTAGTTGTTTTTAGTTTTTATGACGACCCAGACATTATTGCAAATATGTTTGCAAAACAATTTAACCCTACATCCCTGTCGCACATAACGCCGGCTAGCAGGACGAGTGTGGCGCGCGGGGTCAATGGTGAGCCGGCGACGGCGACGCCTCGGCCTCAGTAGTCATAGACTACCTATATGTAAATAGTGTGAAACACATGACCACGATGCCAGCGTATTGCACGTCACTGCGGACGAGCTCTAGCGTTGCGTGAAAGGTATGAAACGCGGCAAGTCCGTGGAGTTTCTTGCCCGTTCTTCTCCATAGGGACCTACTACGCTTTGGAATGGGCAACTAGCTTCATCTTTCTGACTGACCGACCCCTTGACAATTAAAAAGTGCCTGTAATTCCTGTATAGCTGCAAATAAATCTTTGACTTTGAATTGGTTTATTTGAAATCAATACTTTGAGTTCGAGTTTAAACACCTCAGAAACCAGGCAATAAAGTAGCTACTGCCTACGCTCTTATAAAATTTCTTGATCGTAGAGAACTCGCTTGCTCAATGATATGATAACCGTAAATCATATTGAGTATCTGATATCAATCACAATTGAAACACACAAGGAATGCTTGTTTGTCGTTTCAATTCAGTTGTCAGAGTTAATCATGGAAATCAGAGCTCCGGACATGAATGCATAATTGAAAAAAAACATCAGTCAATGACCCTATTGAGCGATAGTTTTAGGGCGATTGTAAATTATTGGTAGTTAGCTACATTTGTAAACTAATTCCGGGTACTTGTAATCAATCATTTTATCAGGAAAGGTTATTATTTGTTTGAATATTAGTTAATCAAAACACCCTAACATAAATTAATAAAAGGTGATTGTGTAGGTATTAGACAGTATTAGTAAACAATACGGTTTAAATAAGAATAATGTAGCAAAACTTAAGTGCACACTATTTTACATTAAATAAATATGCATATCATAAGTGAAGCAGTAATGTACCCACTTCAAAAAGTAAGAAACATATTTAATGCTTCCTCTGTTGCGTAGTGGGAATAGAAACGAAATAATTTTAATTAATATCTGCGCACAATACTAAAAATAATAAAAAATTACTAGATTTAAATTGTGCAAAAAGGTAGGATTGCATACTCATACTTCTTTTCACTTAATTGCAGGTTAACACTATGGTTTAGAATTGACAAGTAAAATTGCCATAAAATATTTTCAAAGTACCAGTAACAAAGTTATGCAATCGCCTAACACAACGACACTTACGTTGAGTTGCACGAAACCAACATTAGTTTAACGGATTCTTTAATTTCATGCCATCCCTTACATTGTGCATCAAAAAGAAAGTGACAGCATCAATTTAAAATCTCCGTTAAACTAATGTTGGTTTCGTGCAATTCACCAATAAATTAAATAGTAAATAGTAAGTAAATAAACATGTTAAAACTTACCGTTCAAAAAGAATACGGATATCATGGTGAGCCAAAAGAAGCCTCCGGGCCATTCAGATGTGTCGAGCATAGCCAGGATGATGTTACAGACGAATATAAACACTTCTATGATTAACGACCACACAATGCGAACAGTTAGGTTACCACTGAAACAAATAAGATATTATTTTAGTATTGTTTATAAAAAAGACTAGCTTTTGGCAGCGGCTTCGCCCGCATGTATGTCGGAAATTATCCCACCGGAACCTTCTATCGGGATGAAAAGTATCCTATGTCTTAATCCAGGTTATAAACTATCTGTATACCAATTTTCATCCAAATCCGTTCAGCCGTTTTTGCGTGATTGAGTAACAAACATCCAAACATACAAACTTTCACATTTATAATATTAGTAGGATTCAGGAAGAAAGAACGAGTAAGGTGTGGGTATTTAAAAATATGGGTACTTTGTTTTTTTTTTAACCCTTGCTGAAAAGACAAGTATGAATTAAAAAAAAAAGAATTTATTGGCATTGACAAACCAAACACTTAAAATAATTATGCCAAAAGGGACTCAGCTTAGCAGAACGTCAGTCAGATGGCAACACTAGGTACTACCACCTGATGCTGAATTTCAGCTGCAGCCCACGAGTGTCATACGCTCAAATACGTTTAATAATATTAAATAATTCAGTGTAGACTATTAGACAGACAGAGAAGCACTTATTCAATGGCTTCATGTCAATAATAAACAAGTTAAACATAATACCCACGACACCATTACGATGAAACAGCTAGGTAATATGGACAAAACTTAAGCATGCTCACTTAAGAAAATATTCCTGTGAGAGCGCAGCTAGTCACAAACGAACATTGTGCGAACGAGTCGTGAGCCGTGCGATTATCGCCTTTGAGGTGATCATGCGGAACTTTGGCCCATAGTACATAATAACTTTGTTTTCTAGTACATAATAACTTTGTTTTCTCAGTGCTGCACGCTTGGATAAGCCATTACAGTTTATAAATTATTAATGCCCAAGGGGATTGTATATTGAGGCAGAAAATGATACATCGTTTTACAAGAACAATATTGTGATAATATCATCACAAAATTATGATATTATTATTGTGTGACGATAAATTTCCTTTCGATTGCTTGCCACTTTACTTAGGTTGAAAATATCTTACTGTCATATAGACAAAATTCAATGAACAATATTGTAAAAACATCAACAACAAAATCAATCAATCTGCCTAACCTTTTCCCAACTATGTTGGTGTCGGCTTCCAGTCTAACCGGATGCAGCTGAATACCATTATTTTACATGGAGCGACTGCCTATCTGACCTCCACAGCCCATTAACTGGGTAATACGATACCCCTTGGTAAGACTGATTGCCAGACTTTCGGGCTTCTGACGACCCGTAACGACTGTCAAAGATCCACAAATGACAGCCGGAACCAACGGCTTAACGTGCTTTCCGAGGCACGCGGAGGAGTCTCGGTTTTGTAAGAATGGTCACCCATCCACGGACCAACCCCGGCAAGCGTAGCTTAACATGATGGATCGACTGCGTGCGGCTGTTATTACTTAGCCACGAGCTCCTCCAACAAAATAATAATGATTATAAATGTACATTGTTATGTCAAATATGTGTGACGAATAATGTCGTCTATGTAAAGGAATAACCGCGAAAATGTGCTTCGTTCTGGTAATATTTTTGTTGCTAGACTTAGGTGCACACAAGTTTATAGACAAAAACTTGCGTGTGTTTTAGTAAAGCTTCAATTTGCCCACTTTTTTAAATGTGATCAATCAGATTGAATGCTGAATATCACTGCGTTGGGTAGTGGGCTTTTTATCTCCTTACTTGCTTGTGGCTAAGTAATAACAGTCGGTCGATCGATCATTGGTTAAGCTACGCTTGCCACGGTTGGTCCGTGGATAGGTGACCATCTTTACATACCAAGACCCCTCCGTGCCTCGGAAAGTCTATTGGTCCCGGCTGTCATTCGTGGATCTTTGACAGTCGTTACGGATCGTCGGAAGCCCGAAAGTCTGTAACGTATTACCCAGTAACTGGGTTGTGGAGGTCCGATAGGCAGTCGCTCCATGTAAAATACTGGTATTCAGCTGCATCCGGTTAGACTGGAAGCCGACCCCAACATAGTTGGGAACAGGCTAGGCAGTATAGCATAACATCAAGCTGTATTCCCTGAGCTGTATTCGTAGACCCACTTTCGCCAGTTAGGTATGTTATAAATCCTATGTAATAGGCTCCTTGCATAAATATCGTGATCAATTTCAGTATTTCAGTTATTAAACTAGTGGTCGCAAGCGCTACTGCTGAGCAAGAAGTTCTAGGGTCGATCCCCAGTTTGGGCAAAGTGTTATTGGATTTTTTCATTAGTAATTCTCAGTAGCCGCCCAGAGTCTGGAAAGTGCCCTATAACATGGGACTTAAATTGGCGAAATGTGGGTGTACTATGGATGCAACTCTGCCTAACCGTTCGTGGAATACAGGCGTGATGTTACGTTACTTCAGTAATTAAACTAGGTATTAATAATGCAACTAAATATCTATAAAAACCTAGAAAATACTTCAAAATATGCATAAGTAGTTCAATCAATCTGTCTAGCCTTTTCCCAACTATGTTAAGGTCGGTTTCCAGTCTAACCGGATGCATCTGAATACCAGTATTTTACATGGAGCGACTGCCTATCTGAACTCCACAACCCAGTTACTGGGTAATACGATACCCCTTGGTGAGACTGCTTGACAGTTTAGGGCTTCTGACGACTCGTAACGACTGTCAAAGATCCACGAATGACAGTCGGGACCAACGGCTTAACGTGCTTTTCGAGGCACGGAGGAGTCTCGGTATGTAAAGATGGTCACCCATCCACGGACCAATCCCGGCCAATGGACCGATCCGTGCGGCTGTAATTACTTAACCACGAGCTCCTCCTAATAAGCATAAGAAGTTATTACCAAGGATTCCTTTTAAAAATAAAAATGAGAATTCCGCAACTGCGTTTTAACTTAACTCCCGTATTCCCGTAACTTCGCTACGTTCATAGCAAAAATTTGCACGTGCATACTTTTAATCATTTCCCTCCCGCAGCAGCCCATTCCGCCCGCTCGAAACTTATGCAAATATGTTGAAAAATAGTCTGGCAAGCCGCCTGCCTAAGTGCCTACTCGCTACTCTAAACTATGTTTAAGCTTGCGTTAACTTTGATTTACGAGCCTCTGGGATAGAAGTACCTATGTGTTGATGCGAAGTTTCTAATTAACCTGATTATGGATTATTCTTCAAAAAGATTGTCCTCTGTCTAACCATAAAAGTGCGTTTATTTCTTGAGAAAACTAAAACACTAAAAGTATGATTCCTAACCCCGCTGCACAGAGAAGTGCTGCCGCAGCAGTTCTGCCGCGTCACTACTGGTCCCCATATATTTTCTATAGGTTTATATGAGATTACATTTCCGAGCACGGCAGCAACGTCGCGGCAGCACTGCTTTGTAAATAGTGACGCAACAGCACAACTCGGCAGCACTGTCGCGTGCAGAGGAGTTCGGAATCATACCAAGAGTATATATTATCTCGGTGTGTTAGTGAAGGTGTTATGGCTGTCTAGTTTAACGCGCGAGATAGAAGACTCACGCGCACCGGAATTTAAACGCGCTTCATTTAAATGTAGATTTATGACAAAATGCTATACTTAAATCAATTTTTAGTTTAGTAAGTTCATAAAATATTTAAATACTTTCGATTTAAAACTGCTTCGTTTTAAAAAAATTATTGCTTTCTTTGGTGGTACAGTATAATCGTATAAAACAGATTATTTTTCTAACGAAAAAGAAATCTCTAGTCAGTACTTAATCATATTTCGGTTTTAGTACAGCAGCAGACAATATAGTCAAATAACACATAATACGGAAAATCCAAATGATTTAACCATATGCATTTGGTTTTATAGGAATTCTAAAATACAAAATTATCGATGTATCCCTTTAAATCTAATAAACATGTATCAAACCAAAGTAGGTACGTGTATTTTTTTTATTTTGAGATTTTATTTTTGGTTCTCTGGCCCGGTTTCAACGTACGTTACGGTAGGTAACGTAGGCCATAACTGACTTAGCACAAACAAAATGACACTGTAGATATATTATGGAACAATGTCAACTTATTACTGCCCCAATTTATTCGGGATTGAACAGCCTACAAGCTATTTACGGAACCAATTAAAATTTCGTCGACGGCCCACGGTTACACACATAACAACTTGAGAGCCGTTAGTTAAAAACTTTAACTCTGAACTAACTTTGATTCGTTCACATCATAATGTTCGTCAACAAAATTGGCTATAATCAAAATATTATAGCCGGATTAATTAAGTTTTCTGGTTTTGTTTGGGTCAGGTTGGGCTAACCCTCTAATTTTGGAATAGTTTGATAGGTTTAAAGAGGAGCTCGTGGCTAAGTAATAACAGCCACACGGGTCGATCCATCAGGTTAAGCTACGCTTGCCGGGGTTGGTCAGTGGATGGGTGACCATCTTTACATACCGAGACTCCTCCGTGCCTCGGAAAGCACGTTAAGCCGTTGGTCCCGGCTGTCATTCGTGGATCTTTGACAGTCGTTACGGGTCGTCAGAGGCCCGAAAGTCTGACAATCAGTCTTACCAAGTGGTATCGTATTACCCAGTTAATGGGTTGTGGAGGTCAGATAGGCAGTCGCTCCATGTAAAATAATGGTATTCAGCTGCATCCGGTTAGACTGGAAGCCGACCCCAACATAGTTGGGAAAAGGCTAGGCAGATTGATTGATTAATAGGTTTAAAGAATTTTATTCTCATAAGAACTTAAATAACAGTTCACTTAAAATGAGATACAAAGTGATTACATCTACGTAAAATAAATAATCATATTGACGTCGTCGTCGTCGTTTGATCGTCAGACTATCCAAAATGTTTGCTTAATGTCTAGTTAGAACTACTAAACGCAATGGAATAGTTTGTGAGGCCTCGTTGGCCAAGTGGTCGCAAGCGCTACTACTGCGCATGAGGTCCTGAGTTCGATTCCCGGGTCGGGCAGTGTTATTTTCCATCTGGAATTTCTCAGTAGCAGCCCGGAGACTGGATTTGCGCCCGGTGGCAATATGCTCGCCCCCGTTACAAGGGACTTATACATAGCTGGCGAAATGTGGGTGTACTATAGATATTTACACCTCTGCATAACCTTTCGGGAGTGCAGCAGGCGTGATGTTGTTTGAGTGTATGAAAGTTTTCAAAACAATTTAAGGCTTTCTGGAACTGTTATCAAAACAATTCGTAATAAGTTCCTTTTTAGTAGGTTCTGCCGTTATTATCGAATGTATGTTCCCTAAATAATATACATGTACTTAGCACATTTGTAAATTTTGAAATATTTTTTTATTTATTATGTAAGTACGCGCATCACTTCAGAACGGTTACACCTATTTGGCTAATTCTTTTAATGTTGTGTTTTTCATTGTCAGGGCAAGTATGAAAGAAAATGTTTGAAAAATTGTACGGAAAAGGGAAAAATTTTGGTTAAAATATCTAGTGTAATATAAAAGTGAGTGAGACAGAAGACGTCCGAGATCTTCAAAAATTTTGATAGAATTGACAGATTGACGTTTGTTGTTCAGTTTCTTACATTGTTTGACCTGTTCTAACCGAAAAGAAAACAATTTGTTGTTTTTTAAAAAAAAAAGTAGTAAAGAGGTTCTGCAGTTTTTTTAAATACCAGCAACATTAGCACATAGAACTCAGTAAGTCAGCGACTCAGCGTGTTATCGTTGTGTTATCTTATCTATCACTCGTCTTGGTTTATTTCATAACTAAGAAAATGCCACCAGCGAGCCGTCAAAATATCGGAAAGAAAAATTAGAAAAAAATTGGAAAATTCGGGTAAACTGAAAGTGCAATTTCTATAGGTTTTGTATAGGAATTATTGAAACTTGGACAGGACAACGTCTGTCGTCAGGTCAGCTAGTTATTAATATTGTCCAATCTTTTGTCATTTTGGTCGACATATTACAACAATTAACACGGGATTCACTTATCAGGGAATTTTGATCAATCTGATCGGTATTTAATAAGTAAATATTTTTTTTAAAAACACACATACCTCGACTTAACAAAGACGTTGACCCAGCTGAATACCAGGTTGGGTACTTGACTGGCCCACCCCACATACGCGAGGTAGTGTTCTGAGTACATAGGCGCGCTGGCCAGCTTATATTTCACGAAGTAATCCTTGGCTGTGATGAACATGTTCCAAGCCGTCAGTGTCCCCAGGCCATGCAGTAATAATGTCAGGAATATTATATTCCATTTGTCTTTGGGAGCTGCTAAGTCCATCGCTATACCTGGAAAGGGAGGGACGAATTAGTTGTATAAAGAAAATATCTATTGAAGGGTTGCGTAAACTGAAAATAAAAGTAAGTAAAAAAAACCACCAATGAAAAAAATTGTCCCCTTAAAAAAGTGATAAAAGACAATTATTGTTACGTCATATTATTGAAGGTTTGTGAAAATTGAAAGTAAAAGTAAAAAAAAAACGACAAATTAAAAATATACCTATACACTTAAAAAAGTGATCTGATAAAGAACTATTAATAAGTCCTTGAACCGCAATTAATTTGGCAGTAACTATATTAAAGCATATTACATGAAATGCTCAATAACTAAACAGTAAACAAAAACATCCAAAAAGATTTTCCTATCCTGAGAATTGAACTCACTACCAATTGACCGTAGTGGACAGAAGTCTCGAGTTCGAATCCCAGTTCCAAAAGCTCTTTTTGTATGTTTAACTTTCGTTTTATACGTTTTTTTGACTAAAATAAAAGCTTATTGACTTCGATTTTCTCATAATAATGTCGGTAGTATTGTTCAGGTATTTTTTTATAAAAGTTTTTAAACATTTTCTTCAAAATAATAATGTCGCAATACTTAGGTGCACACAAATTCATAGGAATTTGCATGTGTTTTAGTGAAGCGTTAATTTACCCACTGAAATTATAATGTGACAAGCAGTTATTATGTAACTGAAGACACTGCGTTGGGAAGTGGGCTACGTTGACGAGTTAACATGGCTTCGAAATAAGGCATGCCATGCTATCGGCTGTGAAAACTCTGCTTGTGCGATTCAGAACTTTTAGTTTACGTAAGACACCGATAGATGACGTGACGTGATTGGTGTCAAATTGAAATCGATTTATTATTTTGCTCAATCTTTTGTTGAAGGAAAATGGAATGAAATCGCTGAATAGCTATAGTCCATTGTTTATTTTAATTATTAGGAGCCGCCATCTTCGATTTACATTTTAACGCCACTATCGTCTTTAACTCCCTCGAGAACCGCCACCGATAATGTGACGGTAACTTCCAAGGACAACCATTTTAATTCGGCAGCATTGTCCTATTTCTCGCAGGGACCACGGCCACGGGCACTAAAATTCCCCGTGGTCCCTGGTCCAGGGACTACGGCAGGAACCACGGGTAATAAACGGGAAATACTGGTGTAATACATTGTAATTTATTATTATTTAAATTATAATAATGAATTAAACACCAAGTGTCACGACAACGGTCATGATTTAAATATTATAGTACTAACTTCTATTTTGTTTACGTTTTTCTCTTACCCGTCAACCAGTCTATAAATAGATTTTGATGAAACAAGTTGCGTAATCTTCAATGTGACCAGCCGGTTATTGACTTGACAGGTTAAGCACAAAAAAATGTTGTGCGTGGGCAAACGTGGCTATTCTTATTATTCTTTTTAAAGTAGACAGATAAGCACAGACATTTTACACGCAACATCTATAGCCCGTTTCGCCATCTCCAGTAAACTTATTTAGCAAATAATTACATACAAATTCGTTATGGTTCATTTCATTGGTGCCCATCCTATAAATAGATACACTGTGAAACGGGCCTTACAGCTTTATTTAAATTCGTTGTGTTGACACCAGATTTTCCGCTTCAGCCGAGAGGTGTAGGCTGATTTTCCTCTCATGATAACAACCTTTCAAGTCGAACATGTCAATTTGACATCGAATCACAGCACCCTCACACAATTACTCATGCATACCTATTATACGAGTACATGGCTTTATTGGTAAATAACTCAACTTCTTTCCATGTGTGATACGAATCTGTTCGTGTTAACAGCAGATTAACTTTCAAGTTGAGCTTAAAATTGGACATTTAATCACATCCCAGCCGAGTCCTTCATACACGATGGAATGGAACCTTCTAATACTAGTAGAGGTAATAACTTCAACTAAAGCCTGGAGGGTTATGAAAGGCTAAAGGCATCTCCAATGGGCGGGGGTATGAGACAAACACAGCTTGTCAGTGCTTCTTGTTCTTCATATCGTGTAAATCATATAGACCAGAAGATCAGAATTAATATAGGGAGTTACTTACTGGCCACTTTTTGTATTGAAATCCTAAGACCGGCCCGAGCCAGAAGTATAGGTTAGTCGATTCTACTTTCCTCATGGAAAAGCCGCGTAGTTCCTGTGAGGGCCACCTTTATGTAAGAGTATTTCCAACTAAAACCAGTGTTCATCTGAACACCGACTGGTTTTAATATGAAAGATAACCAGAGGCAGTCAGAGGGATGCCTATAACCGGGGGGTGCGAGATTCACTCGCGCATTCTTCGCTCCCTGCCTTACACTGTTGTCCACCGCACCGGGAACGAAACATCAACGAGAAAACAGATGACGGCGTCATAGTAAATGTACAGTCCTACCAACTTATCTGTGAACTGAAAGAGGACGCCACCGTCGATGCGTCGGCACAATCGAAGACATTTCAACATGACGCGGCCGTAGTTCCAATTTTCGCCATTTCACAGATAAATTGGTAGGAGTATACTGTCGATGTCGCTGCTTCGGCGCCGTCATGTTTTCTCGTTGACGTCCCGTTCCCGGTGAGGTGGACAAAAAGTGTTAGGGCTTCCCAATCTCTGTGACACAGGTGGCACAAAGGAAGCCGTACATTTCTAAGTACGATCGCGGTACGTCTGCTTCTGTAGATGTCAGCAGCTTACCTTTCAAGTTGAGCGTATCATTTGGCAGGTTGTTGCCTTCCCACGCAGGCGTTAGCTTCACCGGCTCATTGCGGAGGAATGGCGCCTTCTCGTCCGCCGCATCCCAACCTGATGACAAAAAATGACACAGATCAGTCTACAGGTCTTAGAACACCAAGTATTAATGGGGCAGTTTATAGGGGCACAGCTTGCCTTGAAGGTGAACCATTGATATATGATTTACCAGATAGAACGTGAGGAAGAAAAATGTAGGGGCCCATAAAATTAAATGACAGCGTAGTCATGGAGTCGTATTCTTTCGAACGCTTGTCGACGTCCATTTTTCAATCGGACAACGACTCAACGACCGTGTTTTTCACATTTTTATGGGTTTGACACCGGTCCGGCGCCGGCGCGGCGTCCGGTACTCGTAAGTTCTTCCATTGCAATATAACATCAACACTACTTCACTAGTCTGGTGAAAAAAACGGACGTGTACAAACGGGTTACTTATGTGTCAAACAAAATTCGACTTATGTTTCTATGATAAGAAGGATTGGGTAGTGGATGATAATAGTCAAAACTTCTCTGTGTTAGCTCAGACTAAATAAAAAACCAAGACATAGCGCTGTCACGTTAGTACTATTATTTATTCTGTGGCACTGTCAACAGTGTCGTGAGGCCGGTTTCGTAAACATGTGTGCACTTAGTGAGGTGTAGTTTAGTTGTAGTTTGGTGTAAATGTGTGCGTGTGTATGTGTAGTTTTGCGCATGCTTCACTGTATTATTCGCAGCGCTGTTTCGGTTTTTTATTTGGTCTGAGTGTGTTAGAACAAAACTAATTCTGATCGTGTTTAGTTGCCCAGGTCTCTTTTTGTAGCCTTAATATAGTAACACAAGTTCACGGACTGAAACTTGAGTAAGCTAGTTCATCAAAGCATTATTGTACCCACGTCAAAAAGTAAGAGACATAACTTTAATGTTTCCTCTGTTGCGTAGTGGGAATAAAGGTACCTAAAGAAAGGCTTATTTATACAAACACTTGAAACACTAAATATAGAACTCTTTGAAAACAATAAAGTTACAAAAGCATTAAAAAAAAAAAAAATTATTTCACATAAACCTACATGGGCATTTATGAAACTACATGGTTACTCTTTTAAAAATAATTGGCGTTTACAATATTTTCAAATAACAGTGTTAATAGGTATGGGGTACCTACTACCAATCTATGAGGAATGATATGAAAAAAAGGGAGTGAATGGTAGCGTGACGGTTGACAGGGGAGAATGGAAGAAGAAAACGTGTTGCGGCGACGACAAAAAACATGGTCCAAAAGCAGGAAAATAATGATGATGATGATAGTTTAGATTTCATAAAGAGAAACTTAAAAAATAAACATAAGGTAAGTCTAAACATAATTATTAAAAATTAAAGTCGCTTTAAGTATATTTTGTCTGTGTGACCGCGTTATTCTTCTAAACTGCGCAACGGATTTTGATACATTTTTTACCATTACTTAGTGAATTTATTCCGGAAGGTTTGTATGTTCATGTGTGTACATTCATACTTATAAAACTTCATTTAATACAGAAATCTCGATGTTACTAAGAAACTGGGCTTTGGAGGTCAGATAGGCAGTCGCTCCATGTAAAATACTGGTATCCAGCTGCATCCGGTTAGACTGGAAGCCGACCCCAACATAGTTGGGAAAAGGCTAGGCAATTTAATTAATTGTTAAAGATCAGCACTTAAAAATTAAGTAAGTATTAACGTCGTAAATTCATAAACTAACTGAAGTGAAGCCAAGATAAAGTCAATACACACGAACTGACTAGAGTACTTAGTCAATTAATTTCACATAAATAAACACTAAACATAAATACTAAATGCCTGCATTACTCCATGTTGTTATTACTAACACGAATCACGTACCACAGAACATCCATCTTCCATTACGTTGCTACAATACAAATGAAACGTAGCCAAGTACATATAAATATACAGCACTTTATACGTACAGTAATGTCATAGTAATGTCCGATTATTTATATGAAAGGGGCTCGTGGCTAAGTAATAACAGCCGCACGGGGCGATCGATCAGGTATATTTACAAACTAAGACCCCTCCGTGGCTCGGAAAGCAAAAGCCGAAAGGAAAGAAAATAAAAAAGCCGTTGGTCCCAGCTCTTACAGTGGATCTTTTACAGTCGTCACGGATCGTCAGAAGCCCAAAAGTCTGACACCCAGTCTGTATAATACTAGTATCCAGCTGCATACGGTTAGACTGGAAGTCGACCCCAACGTAGTTGGGAAAAGGTTAGGCAGATGATGATATAAATATGAAAGCGACAGATAATATTGGTTAAAGTAATAAAAGACTTCTTTTTGGAAGGAAAAACTATGTAAACTTATATCTACCAAATATACCTCGGTAAACAGGTGGAAAGAAGTCTTTCTTGCGGCAAAAATAAACGCTAAAGTAAAGTTTGCCTCAAAGAATCTCGAGGGCGCTTTGTTGAGGCTTGAGGATCAGACAAGAATGTATCGCTGCTTAGCAACCTAACAATTTTTATAATCGATTGAGGTCAGGGAAATTGTGGTGGGTGGCTCTCACGGATTGAAGATCATATAGCATCAAGCGCTTATACAGGGTGTAAGTGTAAACAGTGGCAATATTTTAAGAGGTCATTGTACTCATTATTATGAACAACTTTTACTATGGGACCAAACCTGAAATCGCGAAAAAAAAATCTGCTGTTCAGTACATTCATGTCCGCATAATTTGTCAAAATGTAGGAAGCAGCTGATTTTTATTTCGCGATTTCAGGTTTGGTCCCATAGTAAAAGTTGTTCATAATTATGAGTACAATGACCCCTTAAAATATTGCCACTGTTTATTTACACTTACATCCTGTATTGTTTTAGAAGCAAATGGTGTTTTCCTTTATCAGTTTAGAAATATTGCTTAGATTAAGAAAACCTAAGAAATTCACTTACTTACCGAAAAAATCTTTCACTTACGACTGAATAGTCAGCTTGAAAACACTTTATTTTTACACAAGAGTCGCAAAACCAAAAAGTTACATCTTTGTAATCGAATCCATCTTCATATTTGGAACAAACTTGTTTGTATTAAAAGTTACGAATGGAAGCCCAGGAACAAACAACACAACATAAATAGTACCGCTTACGGGAATCGTGTTTAAACTTCCAGTGGATACAAGAGCTATCATATTAGGTTGGGGAAAAAGTCTTTTCGCATTATAGTATGCATGAACTTAAAATAAAATCTCTTTGGCTATACTATTTGTATCTGGCTGGTTTTGGTATCATTGAAAGTTTAAATTTTAAAGAACATTATTCCAAATTCAAATTAGGAAAATGTGTGATTTTCATTTGTTTTTCGTACTGTCAAGATGAGTGAATCTAATGAAGGAATTCGATACGTTTTAAAATTTTACTACAAAAAAGGTAAAAATGCAACGCAAGCTGCGAAAAAAATTTGCAATGTCTATGGACCCAGTGCAGTGTCTGTGAGAGTAGCACAAATTTGGTTTAAGCGTTTTCAATCCGGAAATTTTGGTGTCAAAGATGCACGTCGCTCTGGTCGCCCTATTACGGATAAAATGGATGCCATTTTTGAAAAAGTGGAGCAAGATCGGCATATCAGTAGTTACGACGTAGCTGAAGAACAGGGAATTGACCACAAAATAGTTTTGGCGCATTTGAAAAAAACTGGGTACACAAAAAAGCTCGATATTTGGGTACCTCACGAGCTCACTGAAAGAAACCTACTGAACCGTGTACTCATTTGTGATTCTTTATTACGACGTAATGAAACCGAACCATTTTTGAAGAAGCTGATAACTGGTGATGAAAAGTGGATGACGTGCGACAAGAACGTGCGAAAAAGGTCGTGGTCAAAGGCCGGTCAGGCTTCACAGACTGTGGCGAAACCAGGGTTAACTCGCAACAAGTCGATGCTGTGTGTGTGGTGGGATTAGAAGGGCATTATTCATTATGAGCTGTTACCACCAGGCAGAACCATCGATTCTAAACTCTACTGCGAACAACTGATGAGATTAAAGCAAGAAGTTGAGAGAAGGCGGCCGGAATTAATCAACAGAAGGGGTGTGGTTTTTCATCATGATAACGCTAGACCTCACACATCTTTAGCCACTCAGCAAAAATTAAGAGAGTTTGGCTGGGAGGTGTTATAGCATCCGCCGTATAGTCCTGACCTTACACCTTCAGATTTTCACCTGTTTCGGTCTCTTCAGAATTCTTTAAGCAGTGTCAGGTTAACATCACGAGAGGACTGCCAAAACCACTTGTCGCGGTATTTTGATCAGAAGTCCCAAAATTTCTATAGCAATGGGATCATGTCCCTACCTACAAGATGGCAAAAAGTCATCGAACAAAATGGTATCTACATACTTTAGATAAATGTAAATAATGTATATTAAAAAATGTTTTGAATTTTCTTAAAAAATGCGAAGAAACTTTTTCCCCAACCTATTATATTTATCGATGGAGCACGAATTATTAGCTGGAGTTTGGACGGTTTTGTCGAAGTCGACCAAATCACTATGAACACAGAGTTTCTTTGTTATGGGAAGACGTGCAACGAAAGAAATTGCGTTATATAGCTTATATGCTTCATTTTTGGTTCATTTTAAGAAAATAGTTTTTACTACAAGATGGAAACTAGCGCTACCCAAGACAATACCCAAGAGCACTTTCGCCTTAAACGATTGAATAGCTAAACTGTTTTCTGACCCCATCAAGTTTTCCATCTGTAAATCTGTTTTTCAAATTGTATAATAATATGCTGGCATGCAAAATAACAACACTCAGGCAAATATTTACAGGCATGGCAGGCAAATTATTTTGCAAATTAATAAATTATTCTTATTCTTATAGAATATGAAATTAAAGAAATAGACTAACCAGATTTTGGTCGAAATTAGTACGAGTAGGTAAAAAAAAGTACAATTTCGAATAGAAATTCAGGCTTGAGCGTCGTTCTAGAATAAGGAACTAACTACACTTATTCAGCTCAATTCAGCTTTTGTCCATAGAAAAAAAATTTTGTATGGAAATGCATCCGTTCAGCTTTCCGCGTGAATTGATCTGAATAAGTATAGTTAGTCTCTATAGAGACCACAAACAGCGTTTAAAAGCTAGCTAACCTATCAACAAAGCAAAATGCCGAATGTAGTTAATAACAAGCATTTAAAAACTACGGGAGCGCGTGCTATTTACGACACTCGAGTCGCGAGGGAGCCGTGTGGTCGTTTGTTCCACCCTCAGAGCACGAGGGGCGCTTAGCGAAACAACATTTTTAAACGGCCCTATTTAAAATGAGAGGTTTAATAACAAGAAAATTTTGAGACGTACAGTAAGCGCGGGTTACTTTGACTCTAGGGCATAACTTTGGCCCAAATCGAGACAGATGTTTACTGTCATTAAATCCACACAAGGTTCCGCAAGTACGCGTCTATATCACCATCTAATAGTTACCGAAGGACATACGACGTTCGGTTGTGTGGTCGTGACACTTCGGGCAGTTTATACAGTTGTCTCGATTTGGGCCAAAGTTATGCCCTAGAGTCAAAGTAACCCGCCCTTACGGTAAAGGATTATTGGATGTAAATCTTATTGAACAAATAATTGATCTAAGTATCAAAAATACTACAAATTCGAAGTAAGAACTTTTCATACCAGAACAATGAAAACAGAAATTTTGAAAAAAAAAAAAAAACAAATCTTAAAAATATCGCAATTCAAATCATATAATTATGCACGCTGCGATTTGAATTTCGATATTTTTTTTTAATTTTTGAAAAACCAAAAAAAAAATAGGTACCTATGCCTGGGCTTAGGCGTTCGAGTAGGACTGTGAAATATACATAATTATGGCTTAGCCATAGTTTAGAATAGGTACATACCTACTTATAGTGAGCATAAAGTAAAAATATTGTTGCTCATATCATATTCCCACCTTATATCCTAAAGTTGTACGAAATGCTTATTTCACGGCTGTCAGTTCAAAGCAGGATGAAATATGAATAATTCAGTTCACGCGGGTATATCATTCATAATTATTTATTTTGTCACTTCTGAGTCTGTGAAAATCAATGAAAAATATAGCTACATGAAAATCGATTACTTATCTCATAGGTACAGTATTATCAGATTAATAAACGGGTTTTCATGCCTTTGTCTAATCATAGTCGAAAACCTTCAAACTTCATCTTGTACCATCGCGGACATTTGCGGTGAACCACTTTTCAACCTTATTGCTAAGATGATAAGGTTGAAAAATGGTACTTACATATTTTTCCTAATCCTGAAAACCACATCACAAAGGCTACAAAGGCTACCAAACTAACCACTCATCCCTAACACAAGCTTTATAAACCCAGGCAAAACGTAAACTTCCACCAGCAATCAACAAGTAGGTCACAAACTTATTATTAGTTATTATGTTAAAGCATTTACCGAACGTGCTGCTATAAAAAAAAGTTAAATACACTGCGGCAGACTAATTTACTAACTATATGGCTATGCACGTAACTAGAGTAGTAGAGGCAGTAGAGGTGCCCTACACCACGGTCTAGCAAGCATCGATAAACAATAGCTGCGATAGTGCAGTCGTAATAACACTTTTCTCATTTTTTATCGCTCGCAAATATCACAGTATAATAATGATACAGTAGTTTATCTTCATAGAAAACGGGCTAAACGACGCGCTTCGAAATCTGTCAGTCTCAGTTACGCAACAGTTCGAGCGGCCGTAGGTAATTAATTCAAGGGCACTGCCCAGATAAACCACTGTAGCTTTATAACTCTGTGTAAATAATTATGTATTGTTGCATACAGCAATGATTGGATTTTTAATTGGTTTTGATTGTTTAGGGTCCTCGCAGACAAACAAAAAAGAGAGAAGAAAGCAAAGATTCTTCAGAAGGCTATGAAGGTAGATAAAGGACAAAAAAACTCATGAAAAAGAAATTATAAGACCATGTTAGCAAAGTTTCCCGATTAACATAATTTTATCAGTGAACTTCAAAATTGTCACAAATGTTTATAAGTCATTCCAACACATCATTTCAAATTTGTTTGCTAACCAAGTAAGTTTTGTCAAGAACAAATCAAGATTTTATTCAATTTTAATGTTTTGGGAAAAATCTTAAATTGCAGTCACATTTTTGCGATACCAAAACTTCACTGAAATACAATTCACTTCTTGAAATGACTCATTGTTCTACACGAAATTTTCCTGTAAGTGATGTTAGCATTACCCCACAAATCACATGCGCAAATATCCGAACTCCGAGCAAACACTCGTATGCCATACAAATATTTATCTTGTGAAAAACGTTCGACTTGAACCAAGAGGATGGATATTCCGATGGTTAACCAATTAGAATTAGATAATCAAATGAGACACGAGGCTATATCATTGGAAATCGTAGAAATGTGTCATAGTGATGATTGGATGATTAGACCTCTACATCCTACACAAACGTAGCTATACATTATTTGATCAAGTACTTGATAACATGACATAAAAATGTCATGTTATCAAGTACTTGATCAAATCATGTAGAGGTCTAATCATCCAATCATCACTATGACACATTTCTCACGCCTAATTCCCCAAAGGGACAGAGGTGAGCCTAGCGTTGCCATCCGTCCGGATAAAGCCGGACAGTGTTAGGCTTTTTGACCCCTTGTTCAGCCAAATTTGACTGCGTCCGGCCCGTCCAGATTTTGTTAGGCTTTTTATATCTATCGTTCAGTCACTTCAGTCAGAAACGAGCGAGCGAGACGACACTCGCTGGCTCGCCAAGACACGCTTTGTATGTGTTTCATTAGAATTTTTTATCAAAAATCCCTTTTTTTAACGTCCGGCCTTGAGCTCAAAAGTCCAATTTTGAAATATCTATGTGTTTTATTTAATATTTTTGTCAAAAATCCTTTTTTTTGCTTAGCGTCCGGCCTTGGCACCCCGAAGTCCGGCTTTTTGGTTTTTAGAGATGGCAACGCTAGGTGTGCCTATATGGTACACCGTATACCAAAATTTCGTAAGTCCCATGTAATAGGGGGCGTGCCTAATTGGCATCAACCCGGGCACAAATCCAGACTCCGGGCTGGTACTGAGAAATTTCAGATGGAAATCCCAAGAACACTGCCCGATCCGGGAATCAACTAGGCCAAAGAAGCAGTCTTGATAAGTAAGTTTAAGGCAACAAGAATATGGTAAGTAGGTATAGGAAAATAGCTAGATATAGTCTAAACAAGATGTACAGAGACGCAAGGTTGCATACTAGACTTACTGTAAATAAGTAATGCATATTATATTAGATTAATAATATGTTTTCGCGATAGTGTTAGATTCGCTTTGTTCTAGAAACAAATGCGTCTTGCCTTGGATCGGCACAATGTTGATCTTCATCATCTCAACTCAGAATGGGCTCTGTCAATTATAGGCTTCCTTTCTTTTCTGCCAGTCCCCTACACGCTATTGTGTGTCCCTCGTGCGTTTTTCCTGTCACATTGACGTTATCAACAGCCCAACGCGTTTTCGAAGTCCCCAATATCGATTGTTTAGAATATTTTGGCGTCGAGTCAACCACAAATTGAGCCTTACCGATCCTACTATTGTTTTCGTTCAACAAGAAGATTCTCCTTTAGCATGCCATATACGAATGGCCTGCTAAAGGCCATCATCGTTATAATAATTTTATTTATAGATTTAATTTCAGAGCAGGTCTAGGTTTTGACCTTTCTCAAACTAAATTCAAGCCACAGTTCAAATCAAGTTAGTGCCAAACTTAGCGGAATATTGAACATGGAATTATTTAGTTCTCAAACATTTTTATACCTAAGTGTCGCCTTCAAGCTTTTGGATTTCGCTTTTTGGATCTGCATACTCACATACATAAACTTACAGCTTCTTCTCATTGGGGTAGGCAGAAACTACAAAAAGCCACCTGCTAAGATCCTTACATACTCCTTTTGCCTCGTTTACGTTCATACATCTGATCATACACGCACGCCAGTTGCAAGTACTACGCACCTGACCTTTCTGAAGAACATCATCAATAAGGTCACTATAATAATATGTCCTCCTAGGGCATCTGCTCCCGGCCTTTCCACTCACATCAAATACCTTTTATTAGTCGCCTTTTATTCATACTCTCAACATGACCAAACTAGACTTTCCAATTTTTGTCACTACATCTTCCTTTAAAACAAACCGTTGCCTTTCAGATCATTCCTTAGCCTATCATTCATAGCCACACCACTATACCAAAAATATCTTGAGACGAGTCTGACAAAGATTTACAAATCTTGAGGCACAAGTAAGTTAAAACGTTCTGAAGGTGCCTTACCTATCCGGTTTAACAGGTTGTTTCAAGGGCAAACACCACTGGTTTGTTTTGAAAAGAAAACTAACAAATATTTAGTATATTAACTAGCTGTGCCCGCGACTTCGTTCGCGTGCATGTCGGAAAACAATAATGTGTCGCTTAGATAAGGTGGTGTAGGTCTCATAAATAATTCCTCCATTGAAAATGAAGAATCTTCCGATCTTGCCTGGTGAAAGTAGTGCTTCCTACCAGGCAAGATCGGAAGATTCTTCATTCCTGGGGTTATCCCTAAAAAGGAAAGGGCTATCCCTTTCGAATGTAGTCACTGCGGTCTATAATGTCAAAGCGACGAAGTGTCACTTTCATTTTTGAAAATAAATAAATATCAAGGAACTTGCGCATTAACGGTGCAACTCCCGTACTCTATAAATTGACTGCCCGTCTGGCGGAGTGTGTGTGTGTGATGGTCAGGAGTAATAGTGTTCCTGTGATCATGGTGAAGAAGGATCACGCTTTAAGAGCGCTGTTGAAAATTTCCCAAGAAAACACGCAAAACATTTATGAAATTATCGATATAATATTATTGTGATTTCTATTGTACCTGTGTAACCTTTGTTGGAGATCCAAATAAATAAATTAATCTTCTTTCTTAAAAACTTGTTTTAATTAAGAAAATGTGAAAAGCAACCCATTTACTGAGATCCACCTCTGGTTATGGCCGCCATTTTGGATTTTAATTTCCTGGTTTTCGGCCCAGCGCCCTCTAAAACTATGAAGATGACACCATCGAACATTTTGCACATCATTTTGATTTAAACCTCTTTTTACTCCCGAAAACCATAAAAAATACACCCCCCGCTTTAAAATTAATACAGTATTTTATTTGTGTATATCGTTAAACAAACTTATTACAAAAACAATAAAACCGACTTCCATAAAGAACACTACAAAGTGCAAAATAACTTTATTTTGGGATGTCGTTAGCAAGAAATTACCGAAACTTTAACGGTCTTTAATAAATACTAATAATTAAACGTGTTTTGCATTGTGGTACAATACGTATCAGTCGTGTCACTGAGAGACTTGACACACCACGTGGTTTGACTTGCGCAGTAGACGATTTATGCGGGAGGCGTGGTGCGGCGCTCGTCAAGTGTCATCTTTTGTGGCGCGTATTACCTACCTCAATCAATCTGCCTAGTCTTTTCCTATGTTGGGGTCGGTTTCCAGTCTAACCGGATGCAGCTACCTACTACCTCACACTAATTCGTGTACCTACTTCTTTACAATGATACTCAGCAACTTTTCACATACCGTGCGATAACCCATGTCACAATAGGTAGGTATAGGTACTGTTCGTCATTGAGGAGTTCCGTGACAGTAGGGTCTTTTCGCAGTCCATGATCAATTCATCATTGTTAGGTACTTAACATACTGTGTTTCATCTTCCGTACGGTTACCCATTCACAATAATGTGTAGGTACTGCTCGTCGATGAGGAGTTCCATGGGGTAAGTAGGTATTTACCGACCTACTTATTTTCGAAGTCCATAATTAGTTGACCACGGATAGTAACTAACCAGTTATTTCTTTGATTTCTGTACAATAACCAAGTCACAGACGTTTACCTACTGTACATTATTGAGGAGTTCAATTGTCAGATCTTCACCATAATAAAGGTGACCATCTCGGGAGAAAACTCTTTCAAACATAGGGTGTGTGACATACGAACAGGACGAAATGATAAGAGTTCCCTTTCTATGTGCCGTTTGGCTACGTACGGACGAATTGAGAACTTCTTCCTTTTTGAAGTCGGTTTTAAAGATGCCTCAAACAGTCTCGACCTCTAGAGAGAAATCCAGAAGTTCTGGATTTCTCTCTGGTACTGGACCAGAACGAAATATTCTGGCTAGAGCCCTGGGGTCTGGACCTGTCCAGAGACCAGAATTCCAGAACAGCAACGCATGAGCACGCTACCCGAAACCGAAACTATTTCCAATAATATTATTATTGTAAAATGATTCTGCGATTCAGAAAATGGCGACATTTTTGCTCAACGCCATCTATCGGATACAGTGATTAACTCGAAGCTTGCTCTGCGTAGAATAAACTTACAAAGTGAAACCCAGTTTGATTTTAAAAAGTTGTTATGGTTATTATATTATAGAGGAGCTCGCGGCTCAGTAATAACAGCCGCACTGGTAGATCCATCAGGTTAAGCTACGCTTGCCGGGGTTGGTCCGTGGATGGGTGACCATCTTTAGATACCGAGACTCCTCCGTGCCTCGGGTCCCGGCTGTCACTCGTGGATCTTTGCCAGTCGTTACGGGTTGTCAGAAGCCCGAAAGTCTGACAACCAGTCTTACCAAGCGGTATCGTATTACCCAGTTACTGGGTTGTGGAGGGCAGATAGGCAGTCGCTCCATGTTAAATACTGGTATTCAGCTAGGCTGCATCCGGTTAGACTGAAAGCCGACCCCAACATAGTTGGAAAAAGGCTAGGCAAATTGATACGAAAAGTATTATGATGTGATATACTTTATCACTCAGAACACCACATCAATTAGTAACCTATTAACATTGTACGCAGTAATACATGTATAAGTCAATGCCTATTAACTTACGTTATCACCACTTTTTATTTGAAATTCCTTTAACGCCACTAATCAACCACCAATGGAAAGCGATTTTTATAACATAATCAATATCATTACTTTTTGGAATAACACAGACGTAGTTACCGTAAGGACGTGTTATTAAATTATTATGATTATCACATACATTCGTTAGTACCATTTTGTGTTCATAGATGTCGTTACGTGTATGAACTTTAGCTATACACCGTAATGAAAAGTTCTTCTTGAACACTTTAAATTCATTATATCTTTTGATACATTGAAGCGATTGCGATGAAACAAAAACTAAATATAACTCTGAATTACACACAATATTTAAGTATAAAAATTACCCATATTGGTTTTGTACTTTTTACGTGATACTGTAACAATAAAACCTCTCATAGACAAACAGACATACAGACAAACAGACAAAAATTACAAAAATGGTAGAAATGGCAACTGTTGGTGATTCTTTAAAACAACAACATTTTTTTTTTTTTTTTTAATATTTGCAATGTACAGAAACGCCTCGTCTACAGATTTATTATATGTATAGATTACATTATTTATCAGCAATCAGCAGCATATGACAACGCCAATAATTTTGACAATAATTCAACAATTGGTCACTTACTGAACAACAGAAGTCCGTTTGGACTTCTGTTGTTCAACTCAACTGCTGGACTCAAGATTTGCCAACGGGCATTGGAGCGTAGCATAATGGGCTTCAAGCGAACAGACCGAGTTAAAAACACCACTCTGCGCTCCATAGCTCAAGTAGTAGACGTTGGAGAAAAAACAGCCAGGCTAAAGTGGGAGTGGGCCGGACACGTCGCACGAATGAACCCGGAGAGATGGGCAAAGATCGTCACTCACTTGACGCCTGAAAGAGGACACAAACGTCGAGGCAGGCCACTGCGAAGGTAGCCAGAGATCGCACAAGACAGGGAGGTTTGGAACGAAAAAGGGGAGACCTTTGCCCAGCAGTGGGACACAATATAGGGTAATAAAAAAAAACAATATTCACTGCGTCATTTACATTATCGCGTGGATGAATTTTTCAAACATAAGTAACTATGAAGCAATTGATACTATTGATTAACTATGATTTCCTTCAAAAGCCTTCGGGTTGTGATTGCAGGTGTGTTACGCAATTTTTGGGGTGTAGTAAAGAGAACGATAATGGTATTAGAACAGCCGAAACCGTATCTTTTAGTCAGTTTTGCCACGGACAAAACACAAAAAAGAGTGGCTATGGACAGTGATACTCGTATAATATATAGAAATAATATCGAAGCGGCTGAAAATGTGCTTATAAAATGCGCTACCAATGTTAATAGTACATTGCATATTGTATAACCACCGCTGCACCAACCTCAATTCACGGGTCATGAAACTTAAGATACAACACATTAAAATTCAAATCATACAAGCATTTTTTTAATTAAAAGGCAACTATTTTGTTCCCGAATGTACTTTTGTCCTTATATTAATTTGTAGTAATATTTTCCTAGCATTTTACCAGTTTTAAATAATTTATAGAAAACAATTCATTCGAGCAGATCATTTTTATTGCGTAATAAATTGTAACAAATTCAAATTATGTGCGCAGATTTATTACACGACTGCCCCAAAAAAAGAGAGTAATGTTTTTTTTTCACATTGTTCCCGATTTCGACTGTACTCAATTTTACGTCACGTACCTAGTGCTAATTTATCAATTGCTATCTGCCTCCATGCAGTCGCTTCATGTAAAATACTGGTATTTAGCTGCATCCAGTTAGACTGAAAGCCGACCCCAACATGTTTGGAAAAAGGCTAGGTAGATTGATTGAGTTACAAATTTATCAAAAACTCCATGAAAATATCACTTACCCTTCTCAGTATTTCTATTAAATGTTCCATAATTGTCGGCCATGATCTTTTATGATCTCACAAAATATTCACATCACTGTCGCACATTTGAACGTGTTCTCGTTACGAACCACAAGGCAAACAACATATAAATAACGACGCTTTAATGAGTTATATTATAATTGTGTAAATTATGTTCCCTTCTACTGATTTTGATCTTAGATGGAGCGCTGATTTTAAAGCCTGTACGAAGTTTTTCTTAACTACTTACTACTTTGCCTTCGCAAAAAAGATACTAGTCGGCACGCTATCATTATTTTTATTGCCAGATTGCCATGATGGTTAAAGCATTTGATGGGCTATAATATAACCTTATAACTATTATACTTAAGTTTATTACACTCAGTTCAAAAACTGTTTATGAAAACTAGTAAATTATTGTCTTGATTTAGAGAATTGGCAAGAGATGCCCAAAAAGTTATATAAAAGATGACGTCTCTACTGAATGCACACACAAACTAAATTAATTCCAACTCTAGTGTTGCCTAATGTCGACAGTACGGCGCGGCACCAAGTTGGAAAAAGTTGTTTTTTTTCAAGTTACATCATTTTATGTGGCGATTAGTTATTCATCAACAAAAGTTTCTTATAAATATAAATGCCTCGCCTCATTGGTCTAGTGGTCGCAAGAGCTACTGGTGAGCATGAGGTCCTGGATTCGATTCCCAGGTAGGGCAAAGTGTTATTGGGTTAGGAATTTCTCAGTAGCAGCCCGGAGTTTGAATCTGTGCCCGGTTGTTGGCAATATACAACCGGGCAACAAAATATAATTTTAACCACGAAAATCATCAATACATATCTATAAGTTAGAATTCGTTCGTTCGACGAATCTGCACGAATTCTAACTTATAGAGATTGATGATTTTCATGTTTAAAATTATATAACTACATATGTTTTATTCCCGCGTATCATATTTTGATCAAGATACAGCCTGTCACGGACCTGCGAATTTCAAAAAACCCCAAAAAAAAATTGAATTTCGCGGACTACCACAGCGCATCCCCCTTAAGCTAACCATGTCGTCTCAACTTGGCGTTAACTTGTAAACCTGCTTACTGTATTACCATAAACTATTTTATATTTTTTAAATGTGGGTGCTACTAGAGGTGCACCTCTGCCTAACCCTTACAGGCATGATGTTATGTTATGCATAATTATATTTGTGTAAGATAAAAGATGTAAGATAAAACGATAATCTTGGTAACGTATAATGTTATCAACTTGATCTGGAGCTAGACCAACCACCTCTTAAAGCAGTATTATTTTAATCTTACATGAGTGTGGGAAAGAGGAGGAGCTCGTGGCTAAGTAATAACAGCCGCACGGGTCGATCCATCAGGTTAAGCTGCGCTTGCCGGGGTTGGTCAGTGGATGGGTGACCATTCTTTACATACCGAGACTCCTCCGTGCCTCGGAAAGCACGTTAAGCCGTTGGTCCCGGCTGTCATTCGTAGATCTTTGACAGTCGTTACGGGTCGTCAGAAGCCCGAAAGTCTGACAACCAGTCTTACCAAGGGGTATCGTATTACCCAGTAACTGGGTTGTGGAGGTCAGATAGGCAGTCGCTCCATGTAAAATACTGGTATTCAGCTGCATCCGGTTAGACTGGAAGCCGACCCCAACATAGTTGGGAAAAGGCTAAGCAGATGATGATGAGTGTGGGAAAGAGATGAAGCTAGACGTTCTGTATAGCTCCATCTCTTTCTCACACTGAAGTAACATTAAAATAATACTGCTTTAAGAAGTGGTGGTTGGCCCCCTGTGCAACCTTTTGACCTCTGTCAATGCAACAGTAAACATAGGTCTTAAAATATTGTCATTTTGTAATCGCGTCTCGCCTTGTCTATAGAAATTAAATGCTTGTTTTTTTACCCTCGACGAGACGAGACGAGAGCTCACAATAAATATAAAATATAATAAATTACTAGCTTTTGCCCGCGGCTTCGCTCACATTTGACAATCAATTCGGGTTGTGCTCTGCTTGTAATAATATAATTCAATCATGATTCGAAAGACGTGGCGCCATCTATTATCACAAGAACGTTATTGTTGTTTTCCTCGGGGACAGTAATTTTTTTCGGGATGAAAGGCACCGGTCCGTTTATGTACACCTGACAACGTAATGCAAAATTTAAGGATGATCGGTTCAGTGGTTTATGCGTGAAAAGGTAACAAACAAACAAACTTACTTTCGCATTTATAATATTAGTTATGACTAGCTTTTGCCCGCGGCTTCGCCCGCGTGGATGTCGGAAAATATCCCACGGAAACGAAAATCCCTTCCTTATTCCTTGTCTACATTATAAAGGGAATCTCTGTGCAAAATTTCTGCTTTCTAGGTCCAAGGGTTAGGGCTCGGCGTTAATGAGTTAGTCAATCAGTCAGTCAGTCAGGACTTCTCTTTTTATTTATATAGATTATAGGTAATACTCGTAAAATGAAACAAAGCGTATTTTCAGATTGTTAACCGAACCTAATTTTTCATGCTTCATCGCCTATAGCCCCGTAATCATGAACATATTTTTCAGAAAGTACTTAAACTAATCAGTTTCAACAATGAAATGAAACGACAGAAGAATACATAGCTCAACATTACCTACGGAAAAATAAGAAAAAAAATATACCTACCTGCCCTTGAGAAAGCGTGGTGAACAGTGCTTGTGCCTTCTCTGTATGAGAATAGACCTTTGCCCTGCAACCTTATTTTACCTGTACCGGAATACCTTATTAAATTAAAGTCTTCCATAGTCAAGGCAGGTAGGTAAGCGTAAGGTACCGTATATTATGGCTTGTCCTCCCGTAAAATCGCGGTCACTGTCGGACTGTATAGAACAAAAGAGAAGCACGATGACATAACGCTGGTAATTTATTGCCAAATATGAAGCAAATTTATATTTACAAACAACCTATTATTAAATTAAAGTATTCCCTTAGTCAAGGCAGGTAGGTAAGCGTAAGGTACCGTATATTACGGCTTGTCCTCCCGTAAAATCTCAGTCACTGTCGGACTGTATAGAACAAAAGAGAAGCACGATGACATAACGCTGGTAATTTATTGCCAAATATGAAGCAAATATATATTTACAAAAAACCTATTGATTGGTCTAAAAAAGTAATGACATGAAATCATTCCTTATTATTTTTTAGAATATAATTTATAAACACTTATAATGAAAAAGTAATATGGTAAAAACTAGAGAAAATAGACCTGGATTTCGTTTTTTTTTTTCTATAAGCTAAAATAGATTTCAGGACACATGCAAAAATACACGGTAATCTACAATTTATAAGAATATAAATTGTAGATTACCGTGTATTTTTTCCTATCAAAAAGATGATATAGTTACTGTAACAGATGGACACAAAGTTACTTAGTTTCGCCGTTTTTTGGGAGGACAAGCCGTATATAATAATACGTATTACCAAACCATTTTGTTATTAACTCATCGCAGATTTTTCAACTCATACTTCTTATCTTAACTTCCACTTCCAACTTTCAACAAAGCTTACAAACTGTTCTACTTACGTACACAATTATGTTTAGCTCCTAAAATGTCAGTTAATTTTTAACTAATCACCATTAAGGTTAATTAACATAAGGCGTTCCCATTATCGTTAGGAACTGATTACACGAGTTAGTCGAGCCTTTATCTTGGTTAAATGCAGTAAGCAAACAATGCGTGTGTAGTGGGTTCAAGTAGTTTAGTTATCGCTAGAGGCACCATGCTTGACCGAGTTTCGGAGCCACTAGAAATTCCATCAATTTGTTCCGCTCTACAGCTTTAGGAATTGAATTTCCCATATTTGTCGTGAAATATTCTTAATTTTTGGTGTTTTTGGAATTTGCCAAGCATTTATGAAATTCCCCAAAAAAACAAGAGAGGGCTTGTGGCTAAGTAATCGCACGGGTCTATCAATTGCGTTAAGTTACGCTTGCCGCGGTTGGTCCGTTGATGGGTGACCATCTTTACATATTGAGACTCCTCCGTGGCTCGGAAAGCACGTTAAGCCCTTGGTCCCGGCTGTCATTCGTGGATCTTTGATAGTCTTTACGGGTCGTCAGAAGTCCGAAAATCTGACAAACAGTCTTACCAAAAGGTATCGTATTACCCAGTAACTGGGTTGTGGAGGTCTGATAGGCAATCGCTCCATGTAAAATACTGGTATTCAGCTGCATCCGGTTAGACTGGAAGCCGACCCCAACATAGGAAAAGGCTAGGCAGATTGATTGGTATGACAGAGAGCAAATATGCAGTTTATGTTTTCTCCAAAATCAAGGTCATAGTTCCTTCCATGGTGACAACTTAGCTGCATCGCACCCTGCATAAACGCTTCGCCGTTATTAAACGCACTAGGAACACTAACAACGGTAAAATAATTACTTTAATGAGTTGCGAAGTACCCAGTTCACACGCTACATAGCTGCAGGTGTATTGACTGTGACCCGATAATGCCCACATGACACTATCACGTTCCAAATACTTAACACAATATTAATCACGCTTGAAGTACCGATCGATTAATTAATGCACGTTTCAACAACCTGAAAATCGTTGTTTTGGACTTAATGGGGATGGAAATACAGAATTTTCTACTAAGGGTTGTCAGAATCAGATATTGTTGATAGGCACACCACCAAGTGATTTATTTATCCTCCAACTGGAACACCATACAGCAATTACACCATGGAGCAAAAAAATATTTCATGTGCTGCTTTCCATACATCCTGTGCGCGGTGGACATCGAACGGGCGGCCATGGGTCACCCACGCTTACGCTGTCACGCACGCAGCGTCAAGACACTTCCCCTTATTTCCATAACTCCATCCATATTGCGCACATTCATTGCGATATTATTGAGGTTCAATGAATTTTTAAAATAAATACATTTAAATTGAAAAGAAACGAAAAATTTTGATGTGTCATCCTGCCTTACAGATGACAATGTATTTGATGTGTGATGTATTCATAATTTGTTGCACTGGACTGGTCCACTCAAATCTGTGGTTCTTTTCACAAAAGACCATTTCAGACACTACCCTACATGATCCTTACATGATCTGACCAAGTCTTTACTTTAAATTTTAAAAGAGACTGAGTCCTGAGTTTGTTTCGCCATTTTTTCTCAGGGCTGGTCAGATAAGAAATGTTAACTCCATCTGGCTTATTTTTAGGGCTCCGTACTTCAAAAGGAATTAACGGAACCCTTATAGGATGACTTCGTTGGCCGTCTGGATGTTTGTCTGTCAGTCTGTCAAGAGCAAGACCCTTTTTCTCAGGATCGCGAGGAGGTATCAAGTTGAAATTAATATCAAATAAGTAGGTCTATGGTCCTTTGGAGCTCTAAATAAATCTGGCTTCTAATTCAACGCAATAAAAAATACGGCTATTTATGCGACATATTTTGAGACTCGCAAATAAATCAAAATCTATAGGGTAAGTACTTCCCGTTGACCTAGAATCATGAAATTTGGCAAAAAGCAAGGTCTCACAGCACAAGTAAAGAAAAAAAAAATGCGATTACACTAAAATAATAAATAAGATAACTTTTTGCAGTTGGAGAATTGACCGACGTATATCAATGTACTTACAACTTACCTATCCGCTTTTTGGGACAAATTATTTTCAACTACTGATCCCTTCGTTGTGCGTGGTCCGACACGCAATTGGCCGGTTTTTTTTTTTTTAATTTAATATGTAAAAGTGATTCCGTTATCATATTTACAATTAAGTACTGATTACTTATTATAGTAAAAGATTTCAGTGTTTAATTTATAATTAAGATAGAGTTAATAGATTAGCGGTCGGTAAACGAGACACAAAGTTTTATGGTTATGATGTCTATATACGTCAAGCGCCCGCGAAAGCGTTAAAAAACAAATAAAAATAAGGCTACAACTCAATAGTTCTTATTTTTACCATTTTCAGCGTCGATAACGTTGAATATACAATCCCTTTTATCCTCAACAGTCTAGTAAACATGGTTACCCTACTTATCGTATATTATAGGTCAGTGGGAAGGCGGAAACGACTTGGTATGAGATTACCGAGATTGAATAGATGCGGGGGAGACAACATTTTGTGAAAGATATTCATTCTTATTAAAGGCAAGAAAGTAGTACGTCCATGTTGTTTTAAGAGTTCCGTACCCAAAGGTTGCCAACGGGACCCTATTACCAAGGCTCCACTGTCCGTTTGTCACAGGGCTGTATCTTATGAACCGTAAATTTTCACAGGTGTATGTATAGGTACAACTATGGCCGCTGTATCAACATCATCATCATTCTCCTGCCCTTATCCCAATCTATTTGGGGTCGGCGCAACATGTTGTCCTTTTTTTCCATACTTCTCTATTATTCGTCATCTCGGTAGTCACCCCCTTTCTAGCCATGTCATCTTTCACACAATCCATCCATCGTTTCTTTGGTCTTCCCCTACTCTTATAGCCATCGACATTCATACTGTATCAACAAATAATAAAAATTAAATTATAATAAAAAAGTTTTTTGGCGTTTTTCACTAAAGTATTAAAAAAAATGTAAGTAGTGCTAAAAAAATATTGTGCGGTGGTACGGAACACTTCGTGTATGAGTCCGACTCGCACTTGGCCGCTTTTTTTTTTTTTCATCTGAAAGATCTTGTTCTGTTTTGAAAGTCTAAGTAAGTTTTGCGGTGTTTTGTGATAAAGGGTATGTGTTAGATTACATTTCATATTCCGTCGAGCCTTTTATGGAATCTTAAGGGCGTGGTGATGGTCTATCTATTTTCCAAATCATTGGGTTAGGAACTCCAAAAGTTTACAGGAGACTTTTATTTTTTAGGCGTCAGGATTTAGCAATGTCACTGAGATTGACTGTTTCAAAGATTCACAGAAATATTAAAATAAACATTTAAATTATTAATTAAATAACCTAAAAAAAAAACGATTAAAAATTCTATCAACTCCAATCAGGTCAAAGCCTAATCCATCCTATGACGTCACTGTTAGCATACCAGATAACAAGGATTCCTTAGCAATAAATATGTACCCATTTTGTAACTTCCAACAATATAATATAACTTCCAATATCTTTCCACTTAACCTATCATAGATATTCTGTACTCAAAGATAAAAATGTCAAGGTTTGATATAAATTAGCTGTTGCCCGCAACCTCGTCTGGGTGTATTTTGTATTTCATAATGTCTTAATACAATAAACTCCAAGCATTTATTTCAATGTGGCGGTGCTTGGGGGAGGCCTATGTCTAGCATTGGACTTATTTCGGCTGAAATAATGATGCAGGTGGTGATTTATTTCAATTAAACCAATATATGCACTTCTAAATTGTCAAAGAGTCGTCCGTCGGTCAGTTAGTTAGAAAGTTGAAGCTAGTTGTCCATTCCAAAACGTAGATCTAACTCTATGGAGAAGAACGGGCAAGAAACTCCAAGGACAAAATCAATGAGATTCAAGATTGTGAGAACAATGAAAAAGAAATATATTTAAAAACAATTCAAAATATAAAATTAAAAATAAGCCCTGGCAGTTAACGAGATGAGCAGTCTCAACTAACGGCGCCCGTTCACGAACATGACGTGTGGATCACCATCCAGCTCAACCATTTTGTAGGGAACCGAATGATCCAACATCATATTTTAGATCAACATACATGATAAGTTGATAACATAATAAGCGGCTCCATGGTACCTACCACAGAAAAGATAAATCTCTTTATCTGTTCTGTGGTACCTACTCAGATTTACAAAATTGAGAAAAAAAACCGTTAAGTGCGTGTCGGACCACGCACAATGAAGGGTTCCGTAGTTGAAAAGAATTTATCCCTAAAACAAACTTAATATTGTAATCCCAAAAAAAAATTACAAATTACCAATTTTCGGTCTTTTTCCTTTACTTGTGCTGTGAGACCTTGCTTCTTACCAAATTTCATTATTCTAAGTCGACGGGAAGTACCCTGGTTTTGATTTACTTGCGAGTATCAAAATATGTCGCATAAATGGCCGGATTTTTTTATTGCGTTGAGGTAGAAGCTTGATTTTTTAAAACTCCAATGTATTTGATATTAATTTCAAATAGATACCTCCACGCGTTCCTGAGAAAAAGGGTCTTGACAGACTGACAGACACAGACAGACAGACAACGAAGTGATCCTTTAAGGGTTCCGTTTTATCCTTTTGAGGTACGGAACCTTAAAAATGCTTCTAAATTAATCAAATCGTAAATTAACCAGGATGAAAATGTCCTTCTCCTGGTCCCAAGCTATGAGGAGACCTACCTGTCAAATTTCATAACGGTCGGTTCTATGGTTTAGACGTGAAAAGGTAACAGACAGACAGTATAATTTTCACATTTATATTATTAGTATGGATTACAGTGCGACTATATCAAAGCAGACCAGTCAGAGTCGGTAATCAGATTATGGGAAGAGATACTTAGTGGATTATGGAGAGAAATCTGATTAACAACGAACTATATCAGATTGAATGGTAAAAGTATACTTGAAGGTCGCTTATAATTGATTTTAGAAATAGTCTTTTTGTAATTTGCCAGCGAATCATAATGGTTAACGCAATAGGCGTGACAGGGAAAACCTACTCACAAACAGCGTGAAAAGTACACTGCAAAACAAAAGCACTAAGCAGTAAGCATAGAAATAAGAAAGAAGTTATATTTCTATGGCAGTAAGTTATGCCGAAAGAGAGGAAAATCTTATTATTTCCTATGCAATTCCGATATCATTAGAAATTCTGTTTAAGATGGTCGCTCAAACGATACAAACTTTTGTTCTACAGATTTGTGATACTGATCTACAGGGTGAACTTTTCAAGTGGGCGTGGATGGCCAAATCCAAAACTATGAGGAATAGCGAAAAGTAGTCAAAGGAGGATCGAGCTCGATTTTGATGAAAACTAAAACTGCATCATTGAATTATTGAAAAATCAATATTTATAGCCAGGAGACGAAACCATTGATTTTAAATAATAAAAAAACACTGTATGATTGCACCATTCGATAGTGTCGCTAATAAGGATCGAATTCTGGGAAGTAATGACATACGGCAAACTAAAGGAAAGAGCTCTTTTTTATAATATACCTACCTATTAAATCTTAACTGAATAATTGTTCAAAATGATGACTATTGTTTTCAATACATAGCTGTATTCGACGTCTCAAGGATTGTACTGCATTCAGCATTACAACTATTCCTCATACTTTCGAATTTGGCCATCCACACCCACTTAAAAAATTCACTCTTCAACTTTATTATATCTAATACCAATATAATGAAATTGAAGTTTGTTTGAACACGCTAATCTCTGGAACTACCAGTCGGATTTGAGAAATTGTATTTTGTATTTGATAGTCGAATCCTGGTGGAAAGGCTATTTAACATTACGCTACGTACGACCCTTAAGCAGCCGAGCCAAAAGGAAAAAGTTAGAAAGAACGCTAAACGAAAACGAAGCATCGGGACACAGGGAGTAAGATAATAATTAGTTTCACGCGGACGAAGACGCGGACGGTGTTATAAAAAAACGAATCGCACTATATTATAAAGGCAAAAGTTGTGTGTGTGTGAGTGCGTGTAAGGGTGTGGTTGTATGTGTTTGTTACTTCTACACGCTCAAACGGCGGGACCGATTTGGATGAAATTTGGTATGTATCTACATACCACTGGATGGGAAATCATCAAATGACTTCTCCCGCTCTGGGCAGAGCGGGAGGGCGTGTCAGACTTTTACTGACTAAAACCCACCCATGTTCCTTCAGCTGCCCGTGCCAGGGCCACGGTATCTCTTTCGAACTACCCGCGACCCCGGCGGCAAAATATAATGAGAGACAGCGCGTACGCAGTCCCTCACTACCAAAAATAACACGTCCGAGTTATCCACATTAGGGATAATCGCAAGGGTCAACCTATCCGCAGTGCAATGGAAAGGCCTCGCCCTGGGGGAACCGCCTATATGATCACGGTTTCCCCTACGCCACTTACACCCTGGATTAACACATAGGCTACTTTTATACCGGTCTACGCGGGTGAAACAGCGTGGCGCCGCTAGTAGAACAATAAAAGATGCGGGGTCATTGAATCATACATATGTAACAAAAATTGACACGTGCTTATTTAAACGCCTTCCACGTGTCTCTTTTACATGTATTTTTATCGTCCCATAACAAATTATAGTTTCAAAAATCTGGCATTCGATAACTCAGTAATCCAACCTTGATCTCATTTATTTACTACACTGCTGATACGCGTAAGAAAATTTGGGTCAATGATTAAATTTATATCAGCAAGCGTTTTATCAGAATAATTAATATTCTTAATGTTATATACAACTTTAAATCAATCTGCCTAGCCTTTTCCCAACTATGTTGGGGTCGGCTTCCAGTCTAACCGGATGCAGCTGAATACCAGTATTTTACTTGGAGCGACTGCCTATCTGATCACAACCCATTAACTGGGTAATACGATACCTCTTGGTAAGACTGATTGTCAGACTTTCGGGCTTCTGACGACCCTTATATACAACTTTAACTTAATAAAATAACATAATACATTATAATAAACTACAAAGAAATAACGTTACCAAAATCCAAAAGCGACAATTTAAATATTTTGATGATAATTTATTAAGAACATTGCGTGCGAGCGTACGAACGCAGTAAATCCTAGAAACTAAGTTACGACCAATAAAAATGTATTGCCATATTTATGGCGCAGTGGGGGCCAAATATTAAATACTAACCTGGCTTTGAATTGGAAAAAATGTCAGCAAAAAACATTACTTCTTCAGAAAAAATGGCTTTAATAAAAGCCACTTTTCGGTTTATTATCTGGGCTCAAAGGTCGTAAAGGACATTTTCGCGAAACTGACTTTTTGATGCAGTTTTACTCAGTTTTTAATTCTCTATCGATCTGTATATTCCGTTTTATGAAATTCGCAAAAAAAATGCCTTTACGACCCACATAGTTTGAGACGTTAAACAAAATGTACCGTTAAAATATGGAAGTAAATAACACTCAGTTACCAGAGCGAACTCATTTTGGCAGTAAAGCTAAATAAAAAACAACTTTTGAGGTTAAAAGACATTAAAAATGTCAATTGTCCTTTACCTCCTTATGTGGTTAATATAAGTCATTTTAAAAATTTGATTGTAAAGGACATCGTCTTTGCAAATTGTCCTTTACACCCTTACAAGTTAAAATAAAGGAACATAACTGTCATTTACTACCTAGTTTCTTTTCAATTATTTTTTCCAATATGGGCGTATTATAAACTTAAGTGAGAAATTTTCCCATAAATCCTAGAATATTCAGATTACAAAGAATTTAATCTCAACCTACCAACTTAAAATTAAACAAACCTATTAACTCACGATCTCGTAAAATGTAGGTAGGTAAGTATTAATAAATCGATTATCATCAAAATTACAAGGATATTCAAGTTTTGGTATCTTCTTCAACCCCTTATTAAAATAATTCTAATACATTCAACATACACAATTCATTATTATTACATAGGTAAGTAATATTCAAATAGCCTCTAGAATAACAGTATAACTACGATACTTAAATAAAATGTCCTTTAAAACCCAGAAAAAATAATTGAAATAAAACGAACTTGTCCTTTACGACCTAAATAATTTAGGAAAATGTTATGTAGGTCTTTTACATCCTAGATTTATAAATCAATATGAGTTTTACTCCCTATAAAATAATATTAATTTGAAATAAGTTCGACTTATATCCACAATCTGATACACTTGAGCTATAATAATAACCTTTACGACTGTTTCCTATCTTGTCTCTGAATAGTGATTCACTGTGGTTAGAGCGAGATAAAATATGAGATCTGTGCGAGCGGTAGATTGCAATGAAACAGAGACGCTTTGCTTTACTGTAAATTATGTTTTATCTTTCGGACATAACGATCAAAATGCTTTGACCATTTGTGTTTTGCGGGTTCATGCAAGTCGACGCGTGTTCCTTGCACGCGCCATTGTTTGTTATTGAAAACATCGAAACAAGTAAACAGTGCGGTGAAGCGGTTTTTATTCGATTATAGGTGTATTTTAATAATTAAATTCGTGTGACACGATGGAAAACAGTGGCGATGAAGATAATAACAAACTTGAACCTTTACTAAAACGCCGTAATCATTTACTTGCTGTATTAGCTAAACGAAAGACTAATATTAGGTAAGTCTAGTATTATGAGATTTTTAGTACAGTATTACCTACTTAGGTACTTTCTCGTAGGCATCTGCCTACATACCTACTATTGTATGAAAAATTAATGTGTTTCAATGTGTTTTGGTTGATTTTACCTGAATTGTTACTTTTTAGCAGCGGATTAGATAGGTACCTACTTACCTACTCGTAGGTAGATACTTACGTACTTTTGTATAAAAATTAAATGTGGTTACCTCATGAGGTCAGTCGTCAATCTTTACAAGACACATAAGAACCAATTTTTTTTTTAGGTAAGAAAACCTAATGACATCTCTTGCCCTGGAGCGCTAGGGAAAGAAGACACAAACGTGTGACTTTTAAGGTTGGACCGCACTTGGCGACGCTTCGCGGCAGTGGAGCGACGCGACCCGCAACGACAAAATATTATTTGTAAGAAATTGTATGAGGTATAACGCACTATGCAGCAGTGTCGCGCGACATAGTGCGTTATACTTCATACAATTTCTTACAAATAATATTTTGTCGTTGCGTGACGCGTCGATCCACTGCCGCGAAGCGTCGCCAAGTGCGGTATAGCCGTCATTAAAAGTTTGACCCGCACTTAAAAAGGATCGATTTAATCATTTTCGAATTTTCTTTTGATAAATCTGTAAGGTATATCATGTATACCTAATTTAGTTTCCTTTTTTTTTCAGAGTTCCTAAGGTATTATCGCCAAGAGAAGATGGTAAGGAAAATTTGCATCCTGCGAAATACACTAAAAAAACTACTTTTGATGTAAATATGACCTCTCGAAATGAAATGGTTCAACGGACGCATAGTATTAGCAGTGATATTATAGAGTTCACTGATGAAGAGGAGACTTTGAATGAAATTAGCAGACCTAAATTGACCATAAATTCTAGCAGTGAAAGCGACAACAGTTCTTGTTTCTTTTCGGAAAACAAAACATTTGACTATAAGTCCCAAATGAGTCAAGAAAAAGTTCTGCAACGTGACCCAAACAAAATGATAAAAGTTAAAATTATTATAATAATTTATAAATAATAATTAAAATGATAAAAGACAAAGAACCAGGGATTGCTATGGATGCAGTGAAACAGCTATATAACAGTAAATTACCAATAGCCGCTGCTAAGTATAAAGATCTCACGAACCTATGTAAAAATGGGACTATACCTAAAAGGTTTCACAAAGAATACATGGAACTTCCATGCAATTCCGAGCTACGTGAGACTTTGAACGAAACCGACGAAGAGGATGATGAAAATGATATTGAAGATGAGTAAATAAATTATCAGAATGATGATGACTTATTTACTCATTATTTCTCATCTTCTAATCAAACTGATTGAGATTATACAAATAAAGTTGATTAAAGAAGAAAAACAAATCAAAAGAGCAAATAAGGGAGTGGAGAAAAGGACTTGTAAGGAACGACGTTAATTACTACAATCTTAATCTGTAATTATTATTTCAAAGATAATTATTATAAAAGCTTTGTGTTTACTTATAGAAAATAATAAACGATCTTAATTTGATTACGAAAATGTACGTTTTATTTGTATGATTATGTTATTAATTTCATGATTAATAAAGAAAATATAGTAGTATACACATAAATATATTTAAAAATTACGTGATCCATTTAATAATTAAGTTTAATTATCAATTAATCCTTTTAGAATACCTTAGCGGGTGATCCTTTAGAACCTAAAAAATATTGCACTTGTCCCTTATTTCCTTATTTTGATTAATTTTGAACAGTAAAGTAGATTTACGCCCTAAGCTAAAACCATAAGACGAAAATTTTAGGGGGGTAAAGGACATTTATTTTTAAATTTGTGGTCGTAAAGGAAATCTATCTCGATAAATAAAGCATTAGGGTAAAATTGTAATATTGCTCAAGAAAGTACTATGAATTCTAAGCACTTTTCCAAAGTTTCATCTAAATAGCTCAAGAAACAAAAAAGTTAGAGTAAAAATACGATTTTTTTTTCGTTTTTTGCTTCTCCTGAAAAGTTGAATTTTGTCCTTTACGACCTTTGAGCCCAGAGGTGTCGAATGAGCAGAGCCAGGACGAAGACATATCTGTAGACCTCTTCCGAAATAAAACAGAACCAACGATAGGTGTTAGACGTTTACAAGCTGCCATTTTAGATACAAAAAAACCGGCCCAAGTGCGAGTCCGACTTGCAACGGCCGTACCACTATACAATATTTAACACTACATACATTTAAAAGAAATACTTCAGTTTAAAAAACCACGTTTCTTGTATGGAGGACCCCTTTAATTTGTAACTAGATTTTATTTTTATTATTTGTTGTTATAGCGGCATGCGGCAATAGAAATACACAATCTATGAAAATTTCAACTGCTACTGTTCATGAGATTATGAGATAGGTACAGCCCGCTGACAGACAGACAGCGGAGGCTTAGGGTTCTGTTTGGCACCATTCGGGTACAGAAGCCTATAAACAAGCCGTGTGCTCGATGGGATTTCCTGAGATTTCCCAACGGCAAAAATTACGAATTTCCATACAAACTTTCATCCCCTATTTAACCCCTTTAGGGGATGAATTTAAAAAATCCTTCCTTAGTGCCACTTTCTTTTGCGAAACGTCATGCTTTTAGACCTTCGATCAATATTATTGATCGAAGTTCTAGACCCAGCGGTTTAGACTGTGAGTTGTCTGTCAGTGAATTAAGAAGCTCGTGGTTAATTAATAACAGCGCTACGCTTGCCGCGTTGCCCGTGGATAGGTGACCATCTTTACATACCAAGACTCCTCCACGTTTCGTAAAGCACATTAAGCCGTTGGTCCCGGCTGATATTCGTGGAACTTTGACGGTCGTTACGGGTCGTCAGAAGCCCGAAAGTCTGACAACCAGTCTTAACAGTTACAGTTGAGGAGGTCAGATAGGCAGTCGCTCCATGTTAATAATGGTATTCAGCTGCATCCGGTTAAACTGGAAGCCGACCCCAACATAGTTTAATGGCTAGGCACATGTTTTACTAAGTAGAACAAGATGCTGTGATCATCATCATCTATCTGCCGACATATAATAACCATGATCCCGCCATTCATCATGCCGTCATTTAATATGCACCTCCTCTCTACCCTATCATCATTCTTAGCGTGATAATTCTACGATTTAACAGTCATTGTTGTTTGTTAGCGGCAAATAATTTATATGTAATGGGTACTAAAGATATCAATCAATGGACTATACATAATACTTTATTAGTCATACTCATAAACGCGAGATTAAAATGGGTGTGTAACAGTTGATATAATAACAAAAAATCTAACGTTCACTTGACCTAATTTCAGTTAATATACTTTTGTTTAATATAACGATCAGTTGAGATAATGAATTGTTGATATAATTTCATTTTATCTAATTTCTTATGATATAATAAACATTTCCTATAATGCACATTTGACATAATATTCATGTAGTATATTATTCATTTACTATAATATTCATAATCTATAATAACTTTTAATATAATTTAGAAAATCTGATACGATTTTAAACGCCTGCTAGTATGGTGCTAGCAAAAATGCATCGCATAAGCATTAATTGCTACAAAAGTTTGCTTTTATGCGTGAGGTGGGTGAGGTGGGTGGGTGAGGTGGGAAATAAGATGTAATATTTATGTGATGCTATGTTATGATTAAAAAAATATTGTACTGTTTTTTTTTCTTCGCTTTATACCCTATACACCTACCACCCTCAACTATTGTAACCAGTAGAAATTGTATGCAATCTGGACTTTAGGGCACCCCGACTCGGACAGGTTAGGTTAGAAGGGGATGGCGAGGTCGTGTGAGCGAGCGAAGCGAATCATTTGTGGTGAATCATTTGGTTTAGGTTAGGTTAGGTTAGAACAGTGACCATTAACGCGCGATGGCGAGCGAGCGAAGCGAGCGTGCCGCGGCAGCGGCCGCCGAGCGCCAGATCCCCTCTATTGTTGGTGAATCATTTGGGTTAGATGAGGCGGTGAATGTCTCGTACATTAGACGATGAAAGCTTGACCATTGACTTTTCGAGGTCAATGGTACTGGTACTTTAAAAAAGCGATTCTTTTTTCCATTAGTTTAAATAAAATAGTAATAGTAGATAGTGAAACATTAGTTTAAATAAAATTAGCTCCGTCGACCAAGCTCACCCTCAACCATGCATTGAATATTTTAAGATTTGGTTAGGTGCCATTTGAGTTAGGTAAGAACTGTGACCATTAAACATGAAAATTAGGTCAAAATAACATTAGGTCAAATGAATGTTATATAAAAAGAATATTATACATATTGAAAATTATATAAAATGAACGTTATACTAAATGTTTTATATTAAATGAAAATTATATCATATAAAACATTAGGTCATATGAAATTAGGTTATATGATTTTATAGCATATGAAAATTATATTATATGAACGTTATTTCAAGTGAAATTAGAGCATTTGTTATTATATCATACATTACACACCCGATTAAAATAGACTAAGTACCTTACCATCGATGCTATGTCAAGTTACCACAAACTGCCAAAATTTCTCATTCTATTTTGAAATTAACCATCAACATTTTGAGGTTTAAAATCATTTGGAGAAATTTGACAGTTTGGTACAACCTGATGTATATGTATATATAGGTATATAGGGTACTTCCCGTTGACCTACAATAATGAAAGGCAACAAGCAAGGTCTCACAGGACAAGTAAAGGAAAAAGTCCGAAAATTGTTCATTTGTAATTTTATCACATAAAAATTTTTTTTTGCGATTACAATGTTAAGTTTGTTTTTGGGATAAATTCTTTTAACTACAGAACCCTTCATTGTGCGTGGTAAGACACGCATTTGGCCGGTTTTTTTTTTATTACTAGATGGGCCTGCTCTTGACATCGACTTCGCCTGATGGAAAGCGATGGATGAGGTCTACGATGGAACGAGCGTGCCCAGAAGATGCCTACGCGAAGTCAATGTTTATAAACCAGAACAGAATATATTTTTCTCCGCATCCATTACTTCTCTGGCTAATTTACAGCATCCGATGCACTACTTGGCATAACTTGCCATGGATAAATTTTGTGTGATAAATTGTACATACTTTACAAACTTACTGAGCAAGTGAGCTTCCAGAAATAATCAGTCTTCCAACGTCACTACAACATAGTTAACCATGCAAGCCATTACTGTATCAAACACAAAACGAAAACACATAATTATTTGTACAATGAACCGAGAGCGGGTGTCGCCAAACATGACATTAAGACCAAAGACTTCGAGGAAGAGTTGCGCGTAAAAATATTAAAAAAAAGTATTTTTAAAGAGTCTCTGACCTACTTGAGTAAAACCTTTAACGATTTATTTCACTACCGTAGTTTTGTCTGGCTTTCCTCCCTGAAATAACGGCTTGCTACAAGTGTTGCTATAAGATTGGTTGAAGGCGAAATATTGGGTTGCCGCCTGTTTTTTCTGTTCTGTGGTTGCTGCCTAAGTACCTACACCTAGTTTTCTTATAAGGTTTTCAGTCTGAATCTGAATAATACGATCGATCGATCTAATTGTTTTATACGGGTTTAACTTTTACCATAATTATATTGATAATTATCATATTACTTTACCTTAACACAGAAAACAGTACACGTACAGAAGATTCACTCCGCAAAGTCATTTAAAGAAGTAGCGACTCTTGGTACGACACAATAAAGTGCAATGAGTGTGTGAGGTGAAGTCACCATCAGCTCCACTTCACCAGCAGCATTGTGACGAGCATAAATTGATTAGTTACCACATTAAAGTAATCGAATCGCAACCCGTGAAATACTTAGGTATAATTGAGTAGATAGTTCCGAAGGCCATCTGTGGTCTTTATCATCCGTTCTACTTCACCAAATGGTGCTTTCCTAGATCAAATGCACAAGCTACTATACAAAATACCCAAATCACTTTAGGTGTACCTATAAAATTTGAGGGTTTCCCTCGATTTCCATGGGATCCCCTCACCAGATTCTGACTTGGTGACAATGGGACCAGCTCGAAAGCATACCCTTCCAAAAAAAAAAAAAATTTTAAATCGGTCCACAATTGACAAAGAATCGCGTAACAAACACACACACAAAAAACATATACTTAGTCGAATTGAGAACCTCCTCCTTATTGAAAGTCGGTTAAAAACTAGAATCACGGACCGCGTAATCCTCTTACATTTTGACCCACCCAAAGGCTAATGGTACGGTATACCCGTATACACGACATGTTGAACATTCTCTGACGCACATGTGCTTTTACAATGACTTTTGACCTTAACCCAAAGGGTCTGTTTTGGCATTCAACCCTAGTCCAGTGCGAATAACCTCGAACGTGCGAATGTCACATGTATGATATGTATGTCGCGCTCGTGAGGCATGTTACGACGTCACTAAAACGAGTAGTTTTTGCACGTTCTTCACGTAGGCTTGAGGCCTATTCTGTGATTCTGTCACTAATCCACTTCCCTAGAGTAGTGACTAACATGAATTCTTTTTTGGGAGAAGCTAGGCGAGATATTACCTACTAATGGAATGTTACCGAGGAAACAGTAGTGCTATTCTGTAAACATCTCGCCGTGATAACTCAGGTGAAGTGAGCGTGAAGTGAGCCGTCATTCCACATAATGCTAGGGGTTGACACTATTGGCGGGAATCGATTGCCGATTCCCGGCCACCGTAGGCGCGGGCTTGCGGACGACGAGTAATGGGCAGCTCGCCGTCCGGTGAGGACCAGGCCCGGGTCGACGGCGCGTTGTGTTCCACGCGCGCCTCAAAGAGATGTCAGCAGTGACGGGGTCAATTGGGCCGATGCCGCCGGGGTCGCGGGTAGTTCGAAAGAGATACCGTGGCCCTGGCACGGGCAGCTGAAGGAACATGGGTGGGTTTTAGTCAGTAAAAGTCTGACACGCCCTCCCGCTCTGCCCAGAGCGGGAGAAGTCATTTGATGATTTCCCATCCACAAAAAAAAAAAAAAAAAAAAGGGGTTGACACTATTGACAGCTCACTTTAAGATCACTTCACTTATGTTTTCACGGTGAGATATTTACAGAATAGCACCGCAGTAGTCGTTACGATGATAGCCAGATGGGAAAAGGACAGGAGAATGATGGACAATCCGATATTCTGGGAGAGATAAGATCATCAACAATAACATTAAGTGCTATCAGCACACCCTGGTCAGTCAGCCTTGCCACCAGTCTTACTAACTGGCTTATCTTAAACTATCGACACGGGAGAAGAACAAACATACTGCATTCACAGACCAGTATCCTGTGATTGCGGCAATATTACTAATAATATAGTGGACGTTACAGGCTGTTAATATAGGGGGTGTGTAACAGTTGATATAATAACAAAAAATCTAACGTTCACTTGACCTAATTTCAGTTAATATACTTTTGTTTAATATAACGATCAGTTGAGATAATGAATTGTTGATATAATTTCATTTTATCTAATTTCTTATGATATAATAAACATTTCCTATAATGCACATTTGACATAATATTCATGTAGTATATTATTCATTTACTATAATATTGTACTGTTTTTTTTTCTTCGCTTTATACCCTATACACCTACCACCCTCAACTATTGTAACCAGTAGAAATTGTATGCAATCTGGACTTTAGGGCACCCCGACTCGGACAGGTTAGGTTAGAAGGGGATGGCGAGGTCGTGTGAGCGAGCGAAGCGAATCATTTGTGGTGAATCATTTGGTTTAGGTTAGGTTAGGTTAGAACAGTGACCATTAACGCGCGATGGCGAGCGAGCGAAGCGAGCGTGCCGCGGCAGCGGCCGCCGAGCGCCAGATCCCCTCTATTGTTGGTGAATCATTTGGGTTAGATGAGGCGGTGAATGTCTCGTACATTAGACGATGAAAGCTTGACCATTGACTTTTCGAGGTCAATGGTACTGGTACTTTAAAAAAGCGATTCTTTTTTCCATTAGTTTAAATAAAATAGTAATAGTAGATAGTGAAACATTAGTTTAAATAAAATTAGCTCCGTCGACCAAGCTCACCCTCAACCATGCATTGAATATTTTAAGATTTGGTTAGGTGCCATTTGAGTTAGGTAAGAACTGTGACCATTAAACATGAAAATTAGGTCAAAATAACATTAGGTCAAATGAATGTTATATAAAAAGAATATTATACATATTGAAAATTATATAAAATGAACGTTATACTAAATGTTTTATATTAAATGAAAATTATATCATATAAAACATTAGGTCATATGAAATTAGGTTATATGATTTTATAGCATATGAAAATTATATTATATGAACGTTATTTCAAGTGAAATTAGAGCATTTGTTATTATATCATACATTACACACCCTAATATAGGTCGTACAAACTCACACATGTTCGCATCATAAAGCCCGTCAACTGATGAACTGACACAGTGTAAGTAAATGTTTATCTAACAGCTCGGCCACATGTAGTAGACTGTAGATCGGTTCATAACTCACGTCGCCTCCATTGATAACGTCACTGTGTTCATATCATTTGATTTATTGCCTAGCCTCCTCGTTGCTCTTTGCATTCTTTGATTGCATTGTACAACTGATGTGATCAACCTCTGACCTTATCAATTGTAGAATCATTTTCGCTAGATAGTAATTGCTTGATGTGTTTTTCTTAATGATTACTATTGTAGTGTCTGTATATCGCAAAACTGGAGCCCTGAACTAGCTAGATGGGGTCGCAGCAGACCGAATGGAAGATGGCGGGGCTTGGCTACCTCAAGAATTGGCAAGAAGAATCACAATACCGAAAGTATTGGATGGAATGGGGGAGGCCTTTCTCCAGGAGTGCGACAGTTCAGGCTAGTAAAAAAAAACTTCTATCCTCTGGCTCTAGGAATCCTATCTATACTTGGATTGGGTAGGTAACGGTTGCCGGCTTCGCTACCGTCGAGGCAATCCGACCAGTGCTTGGCAAATGGCTCGGGAGGAGGCACGGCTCACTGTCGTTTCTGGCGACGCAGGTGCTCTCGGGGCATGACTGCTTCGGGAAGTACCTATGCCGCATAAACTGGTTGGTTACTTCTCTTTGAAGCCTTTCCTTTTCCTTTCATAATTAAGGTTTAAAAATCGGTAATATACCTAAGTAGATATGTTACAGATGGATTTGTGTTTCACCAGTCGTTAATTTGCTAGCAACATTTTAATTTATAAGCACCTATTTACTGTTTTTTATCGCCTCAGCGGTTTTACCAAACAAGCAGGATAAGCATTGCATTGTGTTTAATATTATTAAGAATTAAAATAACGAGTTGTGCAATGTCAATTTATCGCAATCAGCAGTTTTCCCGGAAGCGGTTCCCATATCTAAAAGGTCGTGGTTATCCAGAATTTGCCACAGAAATTGGAATATGCTGAAACCTAACGCAACCAAAAAAATATTTAGCACCGTGTTCTGCACGCATTTTATGTCAAAAATTATATTTATTTTGAACTATTTATAGAATAAGTTCATTAGCTTATATAACTTAGGTAAGTACCTTGGTGAGTAAAGCCTACTCACCAGTACTCAGCCAGTACTCTGCTAACTAATTTCCTCATTCTGACTTATCTTGCCATTATTACTTTTACCACCTACACTTACAGCATAGTATAAATATACTGTGCCACAGGCACTCAAAGTTCTTCACATTCCCCTGACATAAAGGAAAGTAAGTATACATCGCATATACGTGTATGATCTCGAACAAAAGCCACTTAGCCTGGACTAGTGATGCGACGAGAGAATATTCTCTCACGGAGAATGTTCTCCGATCGAGAATAAAAATATTCTGTCTGCAATATTCTTTTCGACGGAAAATATTATCGGAACATGGAGAATTTAAAAGTAGAGGGCAGAAGGCAATAAATGTAACTGCCAATAGGTACCAATTAACGACCAAGAACGAGTGTTAAATTACAAAATCAAAGTATGTTCTAAAGAAACGTAATTATTATTTTGATTTTAATCCTACCTTTCCTATAATGCTTTTTTAAGTAAAGCTGATCTGATTAATCATAAAGTTTACTTCAATACAGCAATCCACGAAATTTAAGAAAATTTATGACAATTTTCTTGGAAATATTCTGGAGAATGTTCTCGCTGGAGTAGATTATTTTAACGTCAACTTCTATTAAAGCGTTCAGTTCAGATGCACTCAAAACTATTGCATACTATAAAAATAGATCGATACAATAGAGACATCCAACTTTTAAATTCTCGTAAATTCTCTATCAAAAGAATATTCTCGAGAACTTAACAGCAAAGTTCTCGCTAGGAAAATATTCTCGGGAATTAACCATCACTAGCTTGGACTGACTTCAGCCCACGCCGAACATCGACCTGCGAAGGTCAGGTTCTGCATTGTGTCAGCCTATAGAACATCTACACCTTTATTAAATTTAATTATACGAAAGCCTCTTCTCTTAATTTAAATGTCACTCGCATCATGAATTTTGATCTCGGAAATAAAAATGTTTAGGAACCTTATTCTGTCCGTCAGGCTTATTACTCTCTGGCGTCTTTTTCGGCAGATTTCTAAGATTCGAGTAATTGAAAAAAAAATAGAATACGTTTCTTTGCGTAAAGCTACGGTCTTAGGCTACGGGTGGGCTACGGTTTCCTGGAAGAGCGATGGCCGCCACCTAACTTAACGGCCGCAGTGACGTCTGTCAAGAAAATGATGGCAGCCGATGAGCGGAGTTTGACTTGTAACGGTGACGGTGTCAAAAAACGCTATATAGGGTGACTGGTAATTAGTGACCGATACTTAAACACATAATTGTGCTCATGACAACAAACAACTTTTACTATGGGACCAAACCTGAAATCGCGAAAAAAAAATCAGCTGCTCCCTACATTTTGACGAGTTGCGAACATGAATGTATAAGGCAGCTGATTTTTTTTCGCGATTTCAGGTTTGGTCCCATAGTAAAAGTTGTTTGTTATCATGAGTATAATCATGTGTTTAAGTATCGGTCACTAATTACCAATCACCCTATATATGAAAACCAACTTACTTTCACAAGGGCTCCCCGAAACGATCAATCGCAAATCGCAATGATCAATTGCCATCAATTTTTATTCAAGTAATGCTATCAATCGCTTCAATTGCGCTTGGTAGAGGATCAATTTGCGCATCAATGTGTATTAATCACGTAAAAATTGACAATCGGGCGCCCTTAAAAATAACTTTTCAGTGAATGTCTTTGCGGCCAGTGCTCTTTTATGAAACAGTAGCTTTAGTTATTATAGAAAACTTATGGAGACAACGGATTTAACATGGATAATGATAACTATCAAGAAGCAATGAAGATTCTCAGTATAGTTGTTACTTACAAAAATACAGACGATGCTGATTCAATCACAAATGTTTTTATTGATCTACTGACGTGATACTGAACATCCAAGGTGGACATGCTAATGCTAACAAATTGAAGACGTAACCAACGTTTTCACGAATAGTCGCTAATTCGAGATGGAATGACTGGAATAGAATAAATACGACAACCAGAAAACGAATGTTTTCTTTTGGTAAATGCAAAATGCAAGAACAATATTTCGTAGCTACGTTGAATTTGATGCGAAAGAGCGGCCCTGCAAACTCTTTTCTGAACTACCTACGAAACGAATTTTGATACGGTTTGCAACATCATTAGAGTATTTATCCTGGACATGATCCCGGAAGATCATATTAAATTTGCAAATAAGTACTCAATAAAGAAATCTCGATGTTTTGTGAAGTCGTAAAAACCGTGCGAAACAGGGGCAGGTCGCTAGTTATCCATATGTCACAGTAAGATGGTTGTAGTCGTTATATAGTTATATCCCTAGGATATAGCTATCTAATATCAACCGTAATATAGTTTTATGAAAGCCGTTCATAAGTATCTTACTAGGAATATAACTATAATACGAGCATGATCTAGTAATATAAGTATTGGGGCACTCCGACCAAATAGGTAAGGTTAGTAACTACGCGCGAGCCGAGCGAGCGGTCAAAGCGGAGAAATTGGTCGTAGTAACAAGATTAGGGCACTCCGATAGTTTTTATATTACGGTTTATAGCTATATCCCTAGGGACATAAATATATCACGACTCCAACCATCTTACTGTGACATATAATAAGACATATAACTAAGTTTATACGAAAGCATTTCGTTTGCTTGTACTCTGAATAATGTGTGTGCTGACTGCTGTGTCATAGGAAACTGAATAATTATCATTAAAACAGCTGTGTACACACATCAACACGGTCTAGGGATATTTCATACTCAATTAAATAACTCGAAAAGTACTGGCCGCATTGGAATCTTTTATACACCGATTGGTTTGTAATTTATCTCAGACTAATTCCAAATTCAAATTTTTGAAAATTCTTTTGTTTCGGTGGCATAAAAATGTCTTGATGTGTAGGAGAGGGAATTTTCATTTGTGCGAAATTTAGAAAACAATACGAATTACGTTTAGTTACAGTTTTTTTTTTTTCATTTTTAAACGAAAGATAAAGTTAAAATTGAGGTTTTGTAGCCATGCAACGCCGACATTTGACGAGGGCGGAGATGTTACGAGCTGTGGGAATGCTGGAAGCTGGGTCTGTTCAGCGTAGTGTTGCTGAGGCCATAGGGACCCACCAAAATGTAATTTCAAGATTGTGGACACGCTATCGTGCCATAGGTGAAGTAGCGGAGAGGCACCGGGGGCCAAGTCGCATCACTACCCCCAGACAAGACCGATTTTTGCAAATTACTGCGCGAGCTCAACCAAATGCAACGGCGACTCAATTGGTCCAAAGGCTGCGAGTGGAACACCAAGTGCTTGTGAGTGACCAAACTGTAAGAAGGCGACTGCATGAAAGCAATCTACGCTCTCGTAGACCACTCCGGGTCCCACCTTTACGGAGAGACAATCGTGGACGACGATTAGAATGGGTTCGGAACCACGTGGACTGGGGCCTTGAGCAATGGTCCAATGTGCTGTTCACGGATGAATCCAGGTTCGGCTTCCATCCAGATTCACGAAGGACGCGTGTTTGGCGAGTTCCTGGGCGATGGAGCCGTCTCCAGAACCCTCAGGAAGTTCACCCATACCAAGGAGGAACAATTATGGTTTGGGCAGGAATTCGTCTTGGAGGACGGACGGATCTCGTTTGGGTGCGGGGCAATATGACGGCAGAACGATACGTCCAACTGGTGCTGGAGCCCATAATCTTGCCCCACAGAACACAAATGGGGCAAGATTTCCTGCTCATGCACGACAATGCCCGGGCACACACGGCGAGAACGGTAGCAGCTTGGTTACATACACACAATGTTAGGGCCTTAGACTGGCCTGCTCAATCGCCAGATCTAAATCCCATTGAGCATGCGTGGGATATGCTGCAAAGAAGAGCTCTGAAGGAAGTTCCTGAAAATCTGGCTACAGAAGATCAACTTTTTGCGCATCTCAGAAGGACATGGGACAATATTCCGCAGCAAGACATTGACAACCTTGTTCTGAGCATGCCGAATCGTTGCCGATGTGTTATGAACATCATGGGCGCTTTCTCAGACTACTAACTTCAAGTTAATAAACACAAATTAAATGATTTTTCTATTTTTTTCAGTTTTTACTCACAAATTAAAAGTTAATTCATATACGGTTTCCGTCTATGCTTCATTTTGTTTCCATAAAATCCTGAAATTTTAATCTAAGTACCTTAACCATTATTAAAAAATGGTAGAATATTAAATAACGTATCTTTTAAATATATACATGTCATATAAATAATTAACACATTGATAGTAATTCGCTTTTTTAAAAATATCCCTAGACCGTGTTGATGTATGTATGTTGGCAACTTCATGGTTGGCAATAATCATCCAGCATGTCTTATTCGTTTTCTTGGCTCTAATCGTGCAATTGACGTATTCCAAATTTCCAAGTACTTACATAATAAGGAAACATATAATGAACGGTTGGAGTCGGATGCGCCAATAAATGCGTAGTAATGCGTAGTCACAGCACTCAAGCACTATTAGGTCGCAGCCACACAGTTAGGAGCTTCGCTAACCTTTGGTTTCCTAGGAAAGCGGCCGTAACGGCAGTCATGAAAATCTGTCATTTTCACCTGAAGAATTAAATCGCTAGATTTGCCCTCACCGTACTTAGTCACAAGAAAACGTGTCCATATTGAGAAGAGTGAGCTCACACTTTATTAAAAAGCGTTTCCATGATAATTAAGTGAAGTCACTGCGTCATTGCGTGTCAGAGATGTCAAAACGAAACAGAAATGCGACTATCTCTTGACGCAGTAGGGCGAATCTAACGATTTAAATCTTTGCCGCTGTCATCATTTTCATGACAGCCGTCACCGGCTTTAGTGCTTAGAGCTAGGCTGCTAGGTGACATACTCCTAGCGAACCCATGGTTATACTATTGATTGCATTGGCCACACTAAGATAGGACATTCATGATCGTCGTGAAACCATTAGTAATGCATTGCAATGTAACTCTTATCTAAGTAATGTAAGGTATAAATTGGAATGATTGCTGAGTTTTATCAAACAAGAATAATCTTGTGTTTGTGAGCGATAGTTTAAGACGCAGATAAGTGCCAGCGGCCTTGAGTGGTTAGCTTGTGTGTTCTGTGCTGAGCTCACGTAACGCGTCGTACGTCCACCCAGTAATAGGACTCGTCCATCAAGGAGCGCTGTCTCAAATTAGACGCATTATTAATTTATTATTCATCCATCCATCATGCTTGTTGTAGCTCAAGTTAATAAACATAAACACTGATGTACGGTGTTTTAATAAGTTACATTGCAATGACTTACAAATGATTTTCGTCATTCAAAGATTGTGAATCTTAACGCATGGTTCCACTCTGCATGACAAGTGTTTAACCTCATCGGGCTACCCTTACCCCGTGTCCTAACCAAAGCGATCGGACGCGCGACTATGCGATCGTCGCGTTCATATGTCACTCATTTGTTCGAAAAACCGGAGAAGGTGCCCTCTGTCGGCGCTACGACGCTGCCGTCCCGTCGGCAATCTAATTGCGCAAATCTAACTCTAATAAACACATTTTCATTCTCAATCTGAATGATATTGCTAATCCATTGCTTCATAAATATGTTCAAAAAATTTGTCTACTCAACAAAGTAAATAACGCAATGAATTTTGTTGAACTGTCAAAATGAAAGGCATTGTGTAAATGTGTGACGCAATTACACCGCGGGTCCGCCGAACAAAATGATCGCGACGGTCACTGGTCCGTTCGTTCATGTCACTTTTTATTCGAAACAAAAAGTGACATATGAAAGCGACGCTCGCATATTCGCGCGACGATCGCTTTGGTTAAGACACGACCTTACATTCCGCCATAAGATTTCTATCGCGTCGTTAAAACCGAAGTGTCTAGTAGAAGTAGACTTTAGAGCCTAAAAGTATAGTCCTTAAGCCGAGACCGTCGTCTTCGTTATTAGCTTTATCGATATAATTTATGTTAGCAATTTGTTAGCACCTTAAACTGCGCTGGCTATAATGAAAACATGTCTGTCTGTTTGCTTATTAGACTTCAGCGGAACTGATTCAGCTCGTGTTCAACGTTGGAGAGGGTGTTTCACTGCGACAGCAACCTACAAATTAATATTTTATGCATTTATGTCAATTGCAAATGAGTGTACTTACCTAGTCATCGACAAATGATGATGTCTATAAATAAGTGAATAATTTCATAACATATTCTGTAAACAAGACTGGTTGACTTGATAGGCGGTGTAGTCTCGGAATAACAATAAACCAATTTCATAATTAAATTATGGTTGTTTTATTTGCTTTCATGGAAATCATGAAATCATCATAATACACCCTACATTTTCACGAGTTATGCGAACATGAATGTATGGGACAGCTGATTTTTTTTTTCGCGATTTCAGGTTTGGTTCCATAGTAAAAGTTGTTTGTTATCATGAGTGTAATTGTGTGTTTGAGTATCGGTCACTAATTACCAGTTCTCCTATAATATAATTCTTCTGTACGTGTGTTTGTCACCTAACTCCTCCTAAACGGCCGAACTGATTTAGATGAAATGTTGTGTGTATATTTCAATGGGTTCCTGGATAGTTTGAAAACACAATTGGATCCGGTAGGTGGCGCTGCAGTCGGGTTCTAGGATCGTTCAGACAGGACAACGTCTGTCGAGTCCGCTAGTTGGTATATATACACAATATAAACCACAAATAACTATTTAAGTACACTACATAGGTACTAAATTAAATGACTAACTAACTACTTAAGTGTACAAATGATTAATTTCATTAACGCTCGTATAAAATGGTAGACGAACAAAGTATTATTGAATATTATTATATTATAAGCTCATATAAAAGTAGAACACCAAGCTAGTTAATTACGTACTTGTAATTCGACGTACCTATAATTTACAGGACGAGTTAAAATGCAACAAATTAAGCCACCAAATGTTCTACCGTAATTCAATAGTTTTTGAGTTAAGTAATTAGATTTTTAGTTTTTTTTATAAAAAATACAATTCAAAAATAATTTACGGCGCGACTTTACTGGAATTTAAGTTATTATCATAGCTGATGCCGTAGCAGATCTTTGTTAAAAAATAAAACTTGAAAATGCCTAAAACTTTGACAAAGATCATTTTAAACATTGTATTTTTTTTATATTTTCTTAGACTAAAATTACAAAAAAAATTACTGAATTTCGGTAGAACATTTGGTGGCTTAATTTGTTGCATTTTAACCAAACTATGACGTCCTGCAAGGAACTCGTCGAATTACAAGAAACCCTATATAAATGATATCCTTTCTCAATGGTAACGACCCAAACAAAGTTAATTAGAAATAAAAAATGTATTCTTATCAATCCGTATACTGAACAGTCTCTAGACCGCCTAAAAAAAACAATACACCATCATTATAAACACATAGAAACAAATATCTGTAGTTACTAGTTATTATTACATTAGCATAAGGGTTAAAGACTACATAATATTATAATACATGCCAGAAAAAAAAAAATGTTAAGGCAAGAAAGGGCTGAGAACCAGTAAAAGGATACACTCCTTTTCTTTTTTCTTTTTTTTTTTTTCGATCTACACGATCGATCACCAGAATGATGGACAGGCGACCTCATCAAAAACATAGGGAATGCGTGGCTCAGGACAGCTAAAGCATACCTAACCAGCCTATAATGTTTCCAGTGCTGGAACACTCCTCTTGCTCCTCTCAAAGGGAGTGGGCTGTAATCCACCACGCAGGCCCAGTGCGGGTTAGTAGAATTAACATGCCTTCGAATTTTTGATATCTCACCATATTTTCCTTCACCGTTTTGAGAGCAGTGGTGATGAAATAATTTACACTAAGTAAAGCGCCTGTCAGGGTACAGGGGACAGGGTACTCTTAAGTCGCGGCCGTTACCACTGGGCCAGCATTGGTCTACAGCTAAATACCGAACTATAATCCAGAATTGGATGAAAAATGTACTGAAGGAGATTGTCATAGGATCCCGATAGAACCTGACAATTAGCTGCAATGTTGGATAACTTAACATCTCGATAATATACCCTGAATTCAACGAGAAACATGGTAACCCAATTTTGCCTTAAAAATCGCCCCACATTATTATTTTGCAAGTTTGCAACGTACTGCAATTTCCAACGTTTCAGGTTGACACAACGCAAGTACTCCAACAATTTCTGCATAGTGCAACCGTGGCTTAAAATAGACGGTATTACCGATATAACGTCTAGTGGCACAGAATTATAATATTTTGCAAAGCAAGCAACATGATGCAGCACGTCATCCGAGACATTCGTAAATAATATACGATGAGCCATTGTTCAGACCACACGTGTCATGTATGCGTATGCGCCACTGATATGTTACATTCTACAGTATAATATCCGGCCGTAAAAATGGCACATCGAATTTTAGTATTACATCGTTTGTCCAATGATCGCAAGCGCTACTGCTAAAGCATGAGGTCCTAGGTTCGATACCCAGGTCGGGCAGTGTTATTGGGAATTTTTCTGTAGCAGCCCGGATTCAGGATTAGTGCCCAGTTGACGGCAATAGTCTCGTCCACTATTACATGGGACTTAAGAGGATTTATCGAAGCATGGTTTAGCTCTGTGTGTAAGTGAAATGGTGTTATGGCTGTCTAGTTTGACGCGCGAGTTATAAGACTCTCCCGCGCACCGTAATTTAAACAAACACGCTTCGTTTAAATGAAGATTAATGACAAAATGTTATACTAAAATCAATTTTTAGCTTAGTAAGTTCTTAACATATTGAAATACCTACGTCTTAAAGCAAATTTTACTGCTCAATAAGGAACTGTTTACGCATAATCGTATAAAACAGAAAATAAACGGTGCTACTTTGGAATTTTGTCTATGGAAAAAATTTCAAGAAATCATGTCTCGGTTTTACTACAGCAGTAGACAATATAGACAAATAACACATGGAAAATCCAAATGATTTAACCATATACAGATTTGGTTTTATAGGAATTTTAAAAACACAAAATTATCGTGGCGAAATGTGGGAGTACTATAGGGTACACCTCCGCCTAACCCTTCGGGGAAACGAGCCGTAATGTTATGTTATGTTCAACTTTGTAGAGCATGGTCTCTGTCACTCTAACCATTCTGACAGTCGCGATCTAAAACTTCAAGTGCATAAGGGCGAAAACACACATTGCCTGCAGCTGGTACAAAACTATGCAACTTCTGATTGGTCAATGTCACAATGGCATGCCAGCTACTTGCAGTTATGTACCAGCTACAGGCATGTGCATTTTCGCCCTAATTGAAGTCCAGGTATAGTGGACAGAATACTTAAAGATTGGAATAAACATAAAACGGAATTATAGCAGCGAAGAAAGTAATAGCAGTATTAAATAAAAACAAAGTTTCTCTAAGTCTATTGAAGTTTTATGAGAAAACTTATACGGAATTTGCATTTTGCTGCAGTCTGATTGTAGCAATTTGAACTTTGAAAATATTCTCGGAAGTCTAACAATAACACGAAAAAAAAACGATTTATCATCACGCCTGTATCCCCCAAAGGGTTAGGCAGAAGTGTGTCTATAGTACACCCACATTTCGTCAGTTATAGGTACAGTCAGCAACAAAAGTAGATTAACACGTTAGTTTTCTACCTCTTAATTATTAATTGAGAAAAATACTTCATTAAAATCTGAACAGGTGTAAATTTTAAAGAAAATTAACTCTTATCTAATAACTGAAATACTAATAAAAAGCAGGTTATCGTATCATTTGTGTTAATTTAGATGATGTCAAAAAGTAGCAGTGTTAACCGACTTCTGTTGCTGACCGTACTACTCATAAAAAAATAGAAGGGTCAAAGTCAGAATAGGACTTGCCGTTAATGGGGTCGAACTGGCTTAAATAGGATGGATCAACATATTCTTAACAAATCTTGCCAAATGCGACTGAGCAGAAATCAAATTCAATTATTGTTTGTCAGTTCTTTTACATACCATATCTACCTACACGGTGCACAATATTCTAATGTATGTAGGTAATTCTTTAAACATAACATTATATAAATATTCTTTTTATTCATATATAATGTGGTCATTCTCCATTATTAACATGCATTAATATAATTGAGTCAACATAGTCAAATTAGAACATTATTTATATAGTTATTCGTACAATTAATTTATTTAGTCATTAGGTAGGTACCGACTTAATAAATAGGCAGTATTTCTGCCATTAAAAAGCCTTATTGGTCCTTAGAATTAGTCTGACTCATCAAACTTTTTTTTGATAGCATAGGTAAGAAAACTTTTAATGTGTCGCTCACAATATGTAAACTGTACCTGCCTACTTGCAATTCAATCAAGCATTTGAGACGGACAGGCTACGCTATGTTATATGTACAGTCAATTATATTTGTTTGACACACAGTGGACTTGGAAAAGCGATCGGCACAGTTATAGGCAATTTGAAGCCATTGTCAGAATACCCGAATTTTTTGTTCGACAGTGCATGTTCGTTTTTGGTTACTTTCCAATTTTGATACGATGCCTTTTCCTTGTCGCATGTCGTGACAAAACATTTTTAGGGTCCCGTACTCAAAGGGTGTCAACGGTATCCTATTATTAAGGCTCCGATGTCCGAATAGGTAGACACTTGAAATTATCACAGAGTGTGTACCTAGGTACCTACTACTATGGCAGCTATAACAACAAATAATAAAAATAAAGTAAATATAAAAATTAAAAAACGCTGAAAACAACATTATGTTGCTTGTATGGGGATACAAGCAACATAATGTTTTTTTCAGCATTTTTTAGAAAATATTGTTTTTCGCGAGCGGTGGTACGGAGCTCTTCGTGTGCGAGTCCGACTCGCACTTGGCCGCTTTTTTTTATATAGACCTGCCTTTCTTCTGCTACTTTCAACTATCAAAGTGATTGCCCTAAACTACAATGCAGTTGTGCAAAAATCAAGTTCGTGCTACTAAATGGCATAATAAAAAAATTCTTTGTGTTTGTCGGTGTAATAGTCTTTGTAAAATAATTATTGTAATTAAATTGCTTGGGATCGCTTGGCATGACCCCTTTTAGTAGTAATTAAGGTTGCTGTTAGAATTACGTCAGCTTTAGACATAGAAAAGTGTGCTATACTAATTCAAGGAGTACGTACTACAAGACAAGGAAAAAGTTTGATGTCTTCCCAAAAAAATACCTATCAAAGGAGCATTTAACTGTTTATGAACAGTTTTTGAAATGTGGGTGTACTATACGCACACCTCTGCCCCACCCTTCGGTGAATAAGGTGTGATGTTATGTTATTAAATATTTGAGGAGACTGCACATGTCAGATGAATCTGTTTATGACTTTCAGACAGTCATCTATGACTCAAAATCTTACAAAAACGTTCTTGAATTCAGATTCGGATAAGCAAATCAAATCGTCAAGGTCAATTCACGACGCATTTAGCCCAGTATTGTCACAGTATAATGATGTTACAGTAGTTTATCTTCATAGAAAATGGCCGAAACGACGCGCTTCGAAATGTCAGTAGACAACAGTTGGAGAGTTTGGGGGTGCGCCGGCGGGTACGCACGAACGGACACGTATTTTATCTATCGAGCGGCCGTAGGTAATTCATTCAAGGTCACTGCTCAAATAAACTACTGCAGCTTTATTATTCTATGGTATTGTGGTTTAATAACCTTAGTGCTTTTAAAACGATGACTCGGACGTAATTTAATTTCAGAGAAAAAAGAATTGGACATGTCCGAAACGTTTTTGGCAACCATCACGAGACATTGACCGTCCATGGTATATGAATGCAGTGAGTGTAATGTTATGATTACAGTATGAATCACCTTTTACCACAGAATTATAATAATACAAGTACAGAAGATTCACTAAGAAAAATCATTTAAATAAATAGAGACTCTTGCTACGACACAATAAAATGCAATTCAGGTCGCTTACCTACAGTTATATTCGACCTAGAATTTCCCTCTCTTTCTATCGCGTAACTCTTATACCTTCCGACTCGTCAAGGTTGTGTTCTTTTACGACACGGCGCGTGATTGAGTATTGAAATAACGTACGAGCCGGCTGGTGCGCGGCAGCCTACACTGAAGCTCGACAAGTCGAGCCCGCCGCGTGCTTGTAACTTCATCCCTAAAATTCGGAGTGCGCACTGGCCTGCTTTTACTGAAATATTTTCTGTTGAGTGTACTTTGTTGGCATAAAGGGGTTACTGTATCCCGTGACAAGGTCATGGTTGAACGGAATAGCTTATCGAAGTGGTAATATGTACTTCCTGATAGTGGTTTACACATCCAGTCAAGTTAATGCTATGTTGAGTCAGCCTCTGATTACAAGGCATTAGTCAGTCTATGTTTGTTTATGTGTTCCCTTAAAAAGCATCTACGCTCTAAATTTGAAACCCGTCTGTGGTCGGAGGCTCCTCCATTTTTTATAGAGAATGAGTGAACTTTACATCCTGTTCTTCATACCATACCTCTGCAATACAACTTGATACTGAAAATTTGAATATCGCACGCTACTCTGGCGCTTTCGCCTTAGGAAACGAGATTATAAACACTCAAGTTTCTGATATGAAATTAAAACTTAGGCTTTTTACCAGCTAGATATGGTGGTAATTTTTCACGGTGGTTCTAATGGACATTTTTCGCTTTTTTGACCGAAATGATTCCCAAAAGCAAAATATCTCATCTGTAATGTTATTTTACAAGGAAAACGAAGCTTATCTTAAGGCTTAAAGACTATATTTTCCTTTAGTCGGAGCTGAAAACATTATTTGCCTTGACTTTTTCCCTCAGACTACCTATCTGACCCTCACAACCCAGTGACTGGGTACTCCTAGCTGAAAACACGTATAAAAAACAACCGCCGCGTATTCATCTTGTGTTCATATTCTATGTACTTACGTCCTCTCTGGCCAGGCATGACGACGGCGCCCCTCTCCTGTCGCAGGAGGCTCTCGCCCTCCGCCCCTCCCTGGTGTGTCATCTCCATGGCTCAGGTCACAGGTGCACTACCAATATCATAAAACTGATACTGGCATCTGTGGTCTTGGTCGGCGCAATGGACGACGGCGTCTGTGGACAAAATTAGATCGTTGAAGAGCTGGTTCTCAAGTGTTTCTGCATTGAAATTGTGCATATGCGTTTTGTTTTATAGTCATAAATAATAATAACGTCGGTGGGTGCCTAATTTCATTAAAAACGTCTCTGAGTTAGCTTCAGCCACTCGTATTGTACCAACGAACGAAAGATCCGGGACCGCAGGGTCCAGAAAAATGTCAGAGGCGTAAAAATAAACAATCATCTTTCAAAAGAACATCAATAAATTGTTAGTAAATGTGAACCTTAATAATTATAAAGACTCCCGCAGACAGGCCCGACGCGACTCCGGTAAATGAAGTTTTCATAGAAATTGTTTCACCAGAGTAGCGTCGAGCCATAAGATATAGGCAGATAACATGTAGCGAATCAATCTTATCGCAGACACTTTAGCAACTAACTACTTACAGAGATACAGTACCAATGACAGACTCTAATTACAGAATATCCAATAACGTTCCCACTGCTGGGACACAGGCCTCCTCTCCGTGAAAGCGAGTGGGCTATAAGTAATCCACCACGCAGGACCAGCGGGGCGAGCACGGGCGTACCCAAGACGTTTGTGACAAGACATGATAAATTGTGTCATGTCTTAGAATTTGTCTTAAATGCTAGCACGGGTCAATCATGTGACATAAACTAGAGACGCGACATGCCTTTCTTGTTGTCAAGTTCATAGTGTAAAAATTATAATGACTATCTGACCAAATAAAATCTTTTTTTTCTTTTCTTTTGCTCTTATTTCGAAAATGGTGTGTCCTATCGCAAAAATAATGACAATTTGGCCCCCCTTTATGAAGCCCATAAACCCCTAACTCTCAACATGTTGGTACCAAAAAAAAATCGTGGTAATTTTTTTTTTTTTTTTTTTTTTATTAGGTGCAGAGTAATTAGCAGGAAAATATTATTTTTTTCAATTTTCAAATCTTATCACCACCTCCGAACGAACGTGATAAAAATTTTCTTAGTCACCGTCAAAATGTGACATTTGTGATATAATTGGTGCGCCCATATTAGCAAATAAGACATACGAGTCCCAACTAAACGTCAAGAAGTTATGTCACATGTCAAGAAATTATCTCATGCCGCCGTGCTAGCATTCAAGACAAAACAGTTTTATCGGCCAAAATGTGATAAAATGTGTGACTCAAGACATGTCACAGTAGGCCGTGCTCGCTGGGCAGTGCGGGTTAGTAGATGTCACATGTCTTACGAATTTTTGGTTCTAGGACTTGAAGGTTTCCTCACGATGTTTTCCTGCACCGTTTTGAGAGCAGTGATGATGAAAATTTACTCAAATGAAAATCTGAAATTACTCTAATTTACATGGAAAGCAATTCTGTGACTTCTTAAGAAGGTTCACTTACTATAATAGCAAGTATATTTGTAGGTAGGTATTTGTTGTAAGAATAGATAAGATTTATATCTGTAACTCGTATGGCGTAGGTACTTAATAAAGAGTACTCTATTCTATTTTATATTTCGTCTAGATTTTGTGCGAAGGTGTAAATATAAAAAGAAAAGTCCTGACTGACTGATCAACGCCCAGAACCATTGGACCTAAAAAGCAGAAATTTTGCGCAGAGGTTCCCTTCATAATGTAGACAAGTAATAAGGAAGGATTTTCGTTCTCACCGATATTTTCCTACATCCACGCGGGTGAAGCCGCGCGGGAAGTACTAGTCTAATAAAAAGCTAAGAGCTTGCTTATAACATTGTGAAACTTGTAAGTCAGAGGTTGCAGGTAACGAAATCATTGAAGGCGTAAATTAAGAAAATTGTTTAGTAACATTTCCTTGCAACGTTTTAATGTTTTCCAGGCCGAAAATAGATTTTTCTTTGCGATATTTTGGCTAAAACAAAATGAACTAAGACTATACTAATTAAATTAGAAATTACCTAGATTAATGCTTAAATAAAAACGCAGTTGGATTTTCAACTTTTAGCGCTGAGCCGACCGTTGAAAATCCAACAGCGCGCTTTTATTTACTTACGATAAGTTAAATACACAGTTGACTTTAGGCCTCAGTTAATGCTTCTTAACTTTAAATAAAAATTTTGTATAGCAATTAAAAAGATAAACATTTGAGTGCTACCAGTTATCAATTTAACAAGGAGTTGGTTACTAGATAAGCTACACTAGCAATAATAATTTGAGTGAGATGTAAAAACTAATGTAATATTGTCTAATCTATCCGCTTTATCGCTTTGTTTATAAATACTAGAGCTGACTTTTATCGATTAATACTACAGTAATGTAGGACGTGGTGTTTCGAAATAAGTAAGGTAAATGATACTGGATGATCACGAGCACGCTATGTCAGCCATGTTTTTTTAAGTCCAAAGTTTGACGAAGTTTCCAGCACCTCTAATCTTTCTCCTGTATCACAATTTATTTGGAATGAGTGCAGCAGTTCTTGTTCTTCCATAGAAAGAAAGAAAAATGCGTTTAATTGGCATTACAGCAAAAAAAAAACACCTTAAAATTATAAAAAACATAAAACAAAGTTTGTAATGCTCAGCTCAGCATATTGTCAGATGACAACACAAGGTGTACCACCTGACGCTGATTTTCAGCTGCAACCCACGAGCGACATACGCTAGAATCTAAGTCCATACTCATATCTTTTAGTCGTCTTCAAAGCATCCAATTCTTTCATAGCCATGTCATCATTCAATCAATCTATTCATTAATTCTCTATATTGTTAGTACTGTAAAGCGCACCTCGGTGGTAAGTGGTAATACTATGACCTGGCCTAGCGTAGTACCTAGGTTGTTTCAACAGAATGCGAAGCCAGCTTATAATATCCTGGTTTTGTTACCACTGACATGTGGCCTAGTACATTTTACATAGTTTTGATGAAGCAGACGAGTCCTGGAGTGGAGACCGCGTATCGGCAAGCGTAGTGTGGGACGCCCCCCAGCTAGATGGACCGACGACCTTAGAAAGTTGGCTGAGACAGACTGGATGCGGAAGGCGGAGGACAGGGTGTTGTGGCGCAACCTGGGAGGATCAAAACGTTTCGAACTCTGTTTAATGTTATTTTAAATCTTTACGAATAGCTTTCATCCCCAATCTTCTAATTTTAGGGTCTCTCGGGAAATGGTGGACTCCAATTTCAGTGTATTTAGAAACACAACAACGCGTCATTCTGGCAAAAATAAAATAAAACCACCTCACGCCTTGTATTATTATCTTGTGTTGGGAACTAGCTACGACAGCGCCATTTTGACAGTTGTCTTCTCCATTGTGAGAAAATCACTCATAAAAACTGCACGAATGCAGTCCTCGGCTTTGTAATACAATTATTGACGAATAATTAATTATTGATTTAACCTTTTATGTTTCACTCGTGTGCAAATAGTTCACTAACAACTATGTAGTATTTAAGATGTGGATAACGCCGTGAGCTACACATATGTAATCTCTTTTTTTTTTCTCACTACTTGTTTGTTACGAGGGCGGGTCAATAAGTCCGTGACTTTTTAAATGAAACACAAATTTTTAGATAAAAAGTTATTTTATTTTTCAACGTAGTCTCCTTTGAGCTCTATACACTTAGCCCAACGTTTCTCCAATTTTTTTATCCCTTCCGAAAAATATGATTTGTCGAGGTCTTTAAAATAGGCATTTGTTTGTGAGATGACTTCGTCGTTGGAGGCAAATCTCTTTCCACCGAGCCATTTCTTTAAGTTTGGGAACAAGAAGTAGTCACACGGGGCTAGATCGGGAGAATAGGCCGGATGAGGGAGCAATTCGTAGCCCAATTCATGGATTTTTGCCATAGAAACTGCACATGTGTGCACCCGTGCATTGTCCTGATGGAAAAGGACTTTTTTCTTGGCCAAGTGCGGTCGCTTTTCTTTCAATGCCTCATCGAATCGACCCAATAAGTTGCTGTAATATTCGCCATTGATTGTTTTTCCTTTTTGAAGGTAGTCAATGTGGATAATACCGCGTGCATCCCAAAAAACAGTCGCCATGACTTTGTTGGCTGACAAACCCACCTTTGCCTTCTTTGGCGCCGATTCACCCCGAGAAACCCACTGTTTTGACTGCTGTTTGGTCTCCGGTGTGTTGTGGTGGATCCACGTTTCGTCCACGGTTACGAAACGGCGCAAAAACTCGTTCATATTGCGATTGAACAACGCCAAACATTCCTGCGAAATTGTCACACGTTTGCGTTTGTGGTCGATTGTGAGCAAACGCGGCACCCATCTTGCGGAAAGCTTTCTCATACCCAAATGATCGTTTAAAATTGAAACCACTGAGCCATGCGAGATGCCTATGGCTTCCACAATCTCTCTCACTTTTAATCGCCGATCGGCTAAAACCATATCGTGGATTTTTTCAACTGTTTCGGATGTGGAGACCTCAACTGGGCGTCCAGAACGTTCGGCATTTTCCGTGCTGGTACGGCCACATCGGAATTCAGTAAACCACTTTTTTACCATGGAAATGGATGGTGCAGAGTCCCCATAATATTTATCAAGCTTAGCCTTGGTTTGCGTAATGGATTTTTTCCGCAAAAAATAATGCTTAATGAGCACACGAAATTCACTTTTTTCCATTTTCTTCTCAGTCAACGCGGTAGTCTGATATTAACGGCTGTCAAAAACAAACTAAATGTCACAGCTTGTTCAATTTTTGACAGGAGTCATCTGACAGATGACTGTTGACGGGAGCAGTGTTGCCATTTCAATTAAGAGACGGAAAAATCAAAAAGTCACGGACTTATTGACCCCACAGAGTACATTTGTATATAGGAGGATAGAGACGTCACTCGAACATTTCATAGCGCCCTCTAGCAACAAGTAAAAACAACAATCCATGAAGCATAATAGGTTTATATGTATAGCTAGCTTCAAATCTATTCTGCAGACTGCAGTAGGCCCTGTCCTGTTTTACTATTAATAAAACATTAGATACACTGTCAAACACTTTAATTCAATCTTTATTTACAATATATGAAGACCAACTACTGAATTTTGTTTTCTACATCATAATCTTTACGTAATCAACATAATAATTGATTTGTACCTTTACACCGATTATATATGAATAAATTAATTGCTCGCGTTCATGTTTATAAACAACACAACACAATAGGTATCACTGCGTTTCACAAACAAGTAAACAGTCCAGATTTTCGTGTAACGGTCAATCACATAAATCCAGGTATCCAATACTTTTCCGTCAATGTTTAGAAGCAGAATCCAAGTCAAGAAAAAACCACGAAATACATAATATAACGAAGCGCATCCATTCACTCGAAAAGAGAAAAACTGGGTCAACGGAATAATTTTTTTAACAACAAATTTGACATTTACGCGAGTTGCGATCCTTTTTTTCCACTTCAATTGAAAACAGTTTCAAAAATTAGCGTTGCGTTATTGGATGATTTTATACATATAAACAAACGTTCTAAGTTAACACAATCAATTAAAAAGATGTCTCAACTCCTTAATTTTTTTATTTGTAAATATAAATTGTTGGTATTTTAATACAATCTGAGTAAAATGGATCATAATGTTTAAACTAAACCCATGAACAATTTGAGAACAGCGCCATCTATCAATAAGTAAGTTTAACTTTTGATATTATTACACGAGTAAATTAAAAATCTATTGAATTGAGTAGTGTACCTCCAAAAGCAGAAGCCTACCTAAACTGGCAGGTTATGTTACCCTTACTTTTGTTCTAAGCTATGGCACCGTGATTGACCCGCCCTCGTATGATATTTGTGTAACTGTTTGTTTCCCGAAATAAATAAATATATTTATTTTATCAAATTCAGCATATTGAATTGAATACAATACAGCACATGTAATTTTGTTAATTGAATCATTACAGTTGGATGACCTAGTGTTTTGAAACGATTTGGTTTGTAGGTAGGTGCATATCATGTTTGGATATGAAATGGTACAGGGCAAACTTTTGAAGATTTTTCGAAGCTAAGGCCCTATTTACCGACAGCCTATTAAAATCTAATTTTTAAATAGAAATTGAAGCTAGATGAGTTATTGTACTGAACTACCCACTTTCTACATAATAAAAATCTTAAATTCATTCATTCATTTTACAAACAACGCACAGTCTAAACTGCTGGGTCTAGAACAGCTATACTCAAACTGCGGCCCGCCAGGCTTTCGAAAGTGGCCCACCCGTTGTAGCTTCAAATTCTATTTACGAACTTACTAAGCCAATTACCTATCAATATAAGACTGTAAAAAATGTGGCCAAATTCTGCGTACGTTATTTACATCGACATATCTTTGTGAATTATCCTATTCCAAAATGAAATAATTATGCAAAGAACGTATACGGCCCGCGGGAAACAGATTAAATCTGAAAGTGGCCCAACAAAAAAAAAGTTTGAGTTTGGCTGATCTAGAAGCATGAAATTATGCACAAAGAGTGAGTAAGGAAAGATTTTTGAAAATTCATCCCCTAAAAAGATTTCAATGTAAATTAGAGAAGACACCGCGAACAACATATACGCAACCGAGATTCCGTTTGGGCTCGTTTGATTTCATTTGCCTTGACAAGGACTCTGTCCAGATTAATAAAAACTTTTTTCTTTTTTTTTTTTTGAAATAATACACTTGTTTATTGTCCTATAACCAAAGGAGGAAAATGGGCCCCTTTTATTATAATAGGTAAGCCTACTCCCGCTGTCGCTCTGTCAGTCTGTCTGTCACAATTTCAGAAGGTTGTATATTTTTAAACGTAATATGAAGCCAGCTGTAATTGTTGCATAATGCGTGGAAAGGCTCATGCAGACCGCCGCGACGCGACTCCGGTAGAACAATTTTTATGAAGTTTTCATAGAAATTCTTCCACCAGAGTCGCGTCGCGCCTGTAAGCGGGAGCCTTTACCACATCCTCTACCATGGCAGATAACTAGGTACAACGGTTATGTTGGTATAGAACTTTTAGTGCTGTTTTTACATAAGTATAGTACTTTACTTATGCTGTATTGGGATCTTAAAAAGTCTGGCTATCAAATTGAAAGCGAAAAAATTAAATAAATGCTACAATAAAAATGTGTTTTTAATAATTACCTATTAAATTAATATTATTTATTAGTTAATAACAGCCGCACGGGTCGATCCATCAGGTTAAGCTACGCTTGCCGCGGTTGGTCCGTGGATGGGTGAACATCTTTACATACCGAGACTCCTCCGTGCCTCGGAAAGCACGTTAAGCCGTTGGTCCCGGCTGTCATTCGTGGATCTTTGACAGTCGTTACGGGTCGTCAGAAGCCCGAAAGTCTGACAATCAGTCTTACCAAGGGGTATCGTATTACCCAGTTAATGGGTTGTGGAGGTCAGATAGGCAGTCGCTCCATGTAAAATAATGGTATTCAGCTGCATCCGGTTAGACTGGAAGCCGACCCCAACATAGTTGGGAAAAGGCTAGGCAGATTGATTGAGTTGCTTTTGATTACTTTACTTCTTACTTTGGGTGCCAGAGTTCATCGAAAACACTCTTCTCCATTGTTGAAACGTTGCATAGTTTTAAGATAAGTGTTAGTGTACAACTGAAGTTAATAAAATTATTATTATTTTATTTTTATGATTACATTTTTCAATAAAGAATCTTTTAATTTAACATTCTTGAAATTTTGGCCCCGTGTGAGCGAGAAAGTTGACATGGTAATGCGACAAGCCCACTTAAATCCGCCTTTGTACAGTATTTTGTTTCTGATGCATAAAGTTTCAATAAATAATACGATCGGAGAACGTTGTGAAGTTTATCAAGCTGGGCTATATTTATTATTTCCTTATTAAAAGCCTTGCTTAAGGCAATTGCAAAAGTGCCGGACAGGTATGTGTGGCGACGACGGCAGCCGCCTCTGCTGGTGGAACCGCGCGCTCGGACCAAACTTTTAAGAGAGGCGCCCCTGACGCGTGCACTCCGCACGCTCAACCTCATAGCGAGTGAGACGGATTTATTCTGTTGCTCTCTGAGTGAATTCACAAGGAATTCATTATTTATAATTAGTTATAGATTGGCTTAGATTAAGTTTAGGATAAGCGCATGCATGTACCGCATTGGGTTACCCTGTTATGGTATATGTAAGTAGATAAATAAATAAATAAATAAAAATTTTGTCGTTCTCAAACTTTCTAACACCTCTCTCGTCCGGCTATTGTATTCAAATCAGAAACAATAATAAGCTAAGGCTGAATAATTTAACGCAACGCACAGACGCGACGCGATAGCGCTGCGATATTAGAACAATTTCTATGAAAACTTCATGGAAATTCGTGCTACCAAAATCGCGTCGCACCGTTGCGTGACGTGCCTGTCTGCGGGAGCCTTTCCAAAAACAGTTGTTTGTTATTCTTATGATTAAAAAAGTTAAGGACGAATCTATATATTTAGGACGATTGAAAATTCGAGGACTCGAGTAGTACTTAACTCAAAACCATCACAAAAACAAAATCAAACCTCCCACCCCCCACCTACTCCCCACCTACCTACCCACCTACTCCCCACCTACCTACCCACCTACCTACCTATCTACCTACTCTTAGGGCCTGTTTCACCAGCTACGATTAAATTCCTATTAACTTACTTGGCAGATAATTTCATACAAATTCTGTTATTTTTGAATTTATTCGGTGAGTAATGGCTATTCGGACATCGTGAAATAGGCCCTTAAACAATTCTTCTTTTGACTTTGGTGGCTTCTCATTCTTTTGTTTTCCAATATTTTTTAAAACAAAAAATACAGTAGGTATGTATCTACTCAACGAGCTCAAATTTTTAAGTACCTATAGTCCTAGAGCTAGATCAAAGATTTTATCGCAAACTCTTCGATCTAGCTCTTGGAATATACTTAAACTCATTATACTGACTACTATGACTTGGCAAAAAATGGCGACTAATTAGCGACTAAATTTTGTAGAAAACAGATCTTCGCTAGGTGGCTTAGTTTTTGAGATATAAATGTGGCCAAGCTGGGGGGAGACGCTCTCCAGATCGGCCACCTATGAACCCTTATAACTTTTGAACCAGTGACCGACAAATTCTGATATTCGGCGGCAAGTTTCGACTAATTAGCGACAAATTTTTTGTGTTATCAAAATTAATATCCCTGATGGTGGCCATGCCAGTGTCAGCCACACCCAACTTAGCTAAAAACAAAAACTAAAAGGTCGCCACAATTGCTGACTATGGATGTAAACAAAAGGAAAAAAAAAAAGATTTTATAAATTAAACTTTGTGTCCGTCAACTCGGTCTTAATCAGCCTATAATGTTCCCACTGCTGGGACACAGGCCTCCTCTAGGTGAGATGGAGGTCAACTCGGTTGCAACGCAATATCTATGGGATTTCTAGGAAGTCACTAATTACGAATGTCATGAAAGTATTCGGCGAATATGAATATTTGTTGCATCACTATGTTATGTTTTTAGCTATATTCATGTAAAAGATAATGTTAATATCTAAATTAAGTGTTTGGATTTGATCTAAATACTTCTGCATTAATTATCTTTACCTTTAGTAATGATATAAAAATTGTTTAAATCATGATTAGCCATTGTTTTATTGCATGATAAGTTTCAAGGCAAATTTTATCATGTGTTTAATATTATCAAAAATTTTGTTGCTATCCAATACATAATACACATACATAAAATCACGCCTTCTTCCCATGGATGGGGGTATGCAGAAACTACAGAACACCACTTGCTACAATCCTTACATACTCCTTTTGCCTCATTAAATATCAAATTAGGCACTATTACATTTCAGAAGCTATGTTATTATAATTTGATATTGGTATTACATAAATATCTCCCATGCGATTCTTTCAATAAGTACTTCAATGATTTAGAAAACCAGGATATTAGGTATGACTGAGTTTTAATTAACTATAAATCTTTACATAGTGTAATTCAATCTCTGTAAGTCTTGATGACAAAAGTTTTAAAAGTAAAAGACCTTAATAATAATAAGTGTTTTAAACAAACAGCAAAGGGTTTCACTTCTTTGTTAAAGACATTTAAAGAATTTTTGAAAGAGCATCTTCATGTTTTGGCATTGCAGAATGATAATGACCTTTGTCGTTTGTTTAAAACATTTATGATAGTTCTTTTACTGTTAAAACTTTTCTCATCAAAGACTGGCTTAAATGTCATATTATACAGAGAATACGCAAAATACGCGCATTGACGTAGAATTGCGGATACCAGCTGTATTACCTATTGCCACTTACAAAGAAAGTCATTATTAAATAATGAGTGCGAGCCATTCACTCTTTGTGTAAAACATAATAGGCAGGATGTGCGACTGCCTGTGCTACTGCATACAAAAATAAGATTTAAATATTTCCTGCTGTATGACAACTTATAACCTACCTGGTACCTTATTGGTACCCTTTACTTATTATGCTCATAGATAAAGAGTACAACTTTTTTTGGTCAAGGTATGAATACTGCACAACATGGAAAGAAATGTAAACTAAAATGTTTGCTTGTCTTTAAACAAATTAATGTGTATGGCATGAGTTGTGAGCATAAACTCTAATCTTAAACCTAACAAATCTTGTATCCTGTCATACAAGAGCATACTGACGAGGGCAGTTAATTAAAGTTAATATGGAATTTGTGCCACAACTCATGCTGCCAAATTTACAAGCTATTTTTTATCAGAATTTAATTGCAAATATCAAACGGTTTGAATTAAACTTTTTTAACTTAAAATTTAATGAAAATAATTCAGTTCAAAAGTCTGTCAATCAATTGTTTTGAACAAAAAAATACTTTTTTTTTAAAAATAGACTGTGTAAGCTGGCTGGATGTCATTACTATGCAGTTCCTTTCTTCCTTTTTTTTTAAAAAAAAGACTAGATTATTTATTAAGTATAAGAATTGTATTAACATTCAACCAGTTGCAGATACTTCAAAAATCAAATGGGCATCCAAAGAAATGGTAATCGAACTTTCCAAAGCTTTATCAGTGTCCAATCCATTGACCTCCACGAAGAAAATAGTTAACCGTTCACTTCTTAAAAAACATACTGACTTGTAGGACCAAATTCCTACTATGTTAAGATACAATTGTTTATCGCAATGACACGTCCACTTATAATCACATTAATTACGAAATAAGACGCTGTCCCAATACTGCTCGCTCCACTGACAACGAACTTCCAAATGAAATAAAAGAGATATCATCCCGTTATATCCCAAAAAGACAATTTAAAATGTGCCCCACTGAGCGCGTGGTCGTGATAACATTTAATTTTCAACACTTACCAAAACATAAATTGCGGGCACTACAACACTAAATGGTTATTCGAAATCCGACACTTTTAAAAGCTAAATTAAACTTTTTTATTCATAATAACTGCATTAGAATAGAATTAAAAACACGTGCAACACAACCACCCCCGCTGGCGTCGTTCGTTGCACTTACTTCTGTCTGTATTGCCATAATAAAAATACTAACCTCAACCTCATCATTGACTCTACTGAATAATATAAAGCATAATTTTATTTTATCAATGCATAAATATTAAATAGCATTGGGAAAGTTTTTTTTAAGCTACCGAGCGCGCGCCACTGCGTCCTCATCGTTTTTATAATCGTTAAAACGGAAAACACTATTTTCCGTTTTCACGATTCAATCTATTTGTAATAATAATAACGTCATTATAGTCTTGTGGAGCACAACTATCCCGGCTTATTTTCTGCATTTTCATTCTAAAATAAAAGAAATAACCAAACAAACGATGAGGGCGTCACTGCGCGCTCGGTAACCTCAGGCTAATTTTTCAATGGCCGTTTTACAGCTTTTGTATAGAAAATATGTCAAACTGTCATATTTATTCATCAGATAAAAGTTATCTAACTATTGTTAAATCAGCCCTAATAATTACAAGCTTTTTATTTCAAGGATTACACTAAAGTTACAAGGATTATTGTGAACATTTAGTATCCTAGCAACATTATCTTGAGCTGTCAACAAACAAGTGTCATTAGTGTCAATCATCTCATCTCAACTCAACGACTCAAGTGTCATTTTCTAGTCCATCCTGTGCCGATATTGAATGTTCTATTTTTAAATAATTCAGGATTTTGAATGAATTAAAACTTATAATTTTGTGCCTACGAAAGTTCCTTTGTTTTAATTAAATGAATAGGGTAGTTTACTTACAAGTAAGTTAAATACGACGTCAAAATGGTTAATTCAAGCTTAGCTTATGAAATTCTGCTTTATATAAATTCATTTTATTTCGGTCTATTCGCGACATGTGAACTGGGCACTCTTATTCTGAAGTCAGTTTTAATTATTGAGACGTACCATGTAGACAAGGATCCAACACAAATAGGCCGAGATTATGGAGTACTTATTGGCTTGTTCATTATTGAAGCGGCCCGCCTTATATTGGGGCGAAAAGGAAGTCTGAGTGAAAAAGGTAAGTGGTTTATTAGATTGATACCTATATTTTCTCTCATATAAGCAAAATTGTTCATAATCATAATAATATATTTGCAATATTCAATGACCCCTTTACTTTTCACAGCCATTTGAACCATTGTAATGTATTTGTGTCTTATTATAGTGTGTCAGTGTACAACAAAGAATATTTATCTGTTGCAGATTTACCAGTAATATTCTCAGTGCTGCTCACGCTGCCATCTATCATGGGTGTTCTGTACCTTCTCATCTTTCAAGTAGTGGTCTTGAGAATAGAGTATATCTGGTGTACTCTCATGCTATGCATTCAAACGCTTGAGTTTGTTTTTGCGTCCATGTTCATAGTTTCTCTTTGCAGAGGACCCTCCTATGACTAAAAAGTACAAATTTATATTCTTACATACCTTTTACTAACTAGGGACCGAGTGCCTTTAGCACTAATTTTTAAGCCAGTGTTATTTGAAAAAGTTTTTTATGAAATGAGTATTTAATATAAATTCAAAAATGAAATGTTTATGGGAAAATTCCCTGTTTATCTGCTGTTGTCTGTTATCTTAACTATACTGCCTTTCAGCAACAAATAATAATTAAGAAGGTATTTTGCCATAAACTCATCTCAAATAGTGATAATTTTGTTAGAATTCTTATGAAATAAGACCAAAGAGATGACTTGATTAACATAATAAGAATAAGGTGAAGTGACATCACTATCTGAATTTCAATAAAGCAGTTTAGTTGAAATCTATGAAGGAATTTATGATTCATAGTTTCATTCATACATTATAAATACAATATGCTGCTAGTCATTTGCATTTGCCAAACAGATGTTAGCCAAATTAGGAAATATTGTCATCTATATCCATAAATCTAACATAACATCACATCTTGTTTCCCCAAAGTGTTTGGGTACCTATAGCTACACCCACATATTGATGGCAAAGTGACAAGAAATTCTAACTGCTGAAGCTAACAATTTACACAAAGTGAAAAAAAAAACATTTAATTTATTGACAAGTTAAATTGACTAATCAAAGTGCCAATAACTGCTAACTGTAGAAAGTCAAGACGTGTCCCATGGAAGTTAGAATAAGGTATTACTACATTTTGATTTAAACTGTTCCAATACTTGGAATTAAAAATGTAGTTTAGAGATTTTACTAGAACATGCTATTTGGCCTTTTAATTTGAAATCAGAAAAAGTGAATTTCGCGAAAAATTACAGACAGGAGGTAGGGACAATTTGCCGTTGATAAAGTACATCCTTACATATTGAAAACTAAAATTACATAAAAGAGGGTAGGTGTGATTTTGTAATGCTAATGCAGGCCAATATGTAAAGGCAATATTAGTTACTGCCATGCAATATATGTATATTACTATAAAGTTTTTAATATTAGGTATGTATTTAGCTTAAGAACAGACTGGCATTTTTTTTTTTTTTTATAATGCTTTTGTATTGTACTTTAGCCATGTACTGCTTCAGTCTTACTATTTCAATCCTAATATTTGACTAGTCATAATATTATATATTTAAACTATTTTCAATCTTTATAATGGAAATTAAGATACTGATTTTACAATATTCATAACTGTAAAACTTAACTTCTCTAAATATTGTAAAATAATCTACCATCATATGCAATATAATAGTATTTTAATTGAACTTCAGCCAACTTCAACCTGTTTGGCTAATTTTTGATATAGGTCATCATCTGTGGCACAAGGTTTGAAAAATACAGTGTGGTGCACAAAACTCTTAGCACAGTAAAATATAAAAAAAAAAAATCAGTGATCCACAAACATTTTAATGAATACCAAAAAAGACAATTCTTTTCAAATATTGACAAGTAAAAGCAATTCAATAAAGGCACTATTTTCTAACGCCAAAGTATTTGAAAATGTATTTTTTACTCATATTACTTACAAGAATAAAAATAAAACATATATATCATTTTGAAACTGTTAACTATTTTACGAGTTTTGAATTTCTAGTCAGTAACAGTCACATGCTTTTGCATCATGTACTTTATACTATCATTATTCAACTAAACATAATATACAAGGTCCAATTAGTTAGCGAAACTCCGCAGACGTCATTTGTGCAAACTTCACAGATGTGATGGGTATCAATACCTAAACACAATAAAATAATATAAACTGATGTTCTCAACTCATACTTCAAGTACCTAACTACACTACCAGTGTTCGACGACCCCCAAATAAATCGTCAAATAATTTTTGTTCGGATTTTGTTTAGATAGCAAAACAAAACCCATCACGTCTGTCGAGTTTCGCTAGCTAATTTAGTTTTAACCGTGTTGATTGTGTAATTTATACAATAGATAAAATAATTAATCATTAATTCTTCAAACTCTACAATTAAGTAGGTACTCAGCATAAAGTTACAAGTTTTAGTTTTGCAGAGGATTGTGTGATCAATATTCAAACAACATTACACTTTACGGCTCATAATTGCAAAGTTTATAATTTAATGTCATCACTCACTTCACCTGTCTGCTCTGAGCCTAACTGTACCTCATGCATTGCTATTATTCTTTTATCTTTACCGAAGAATAATAAACTAGTACCACATAAAGAAGCAACCTGGTTCTTATCATCCCCTGGCTTAGCTCAGCCCAGACAATATCTATCCTACACACAGGTCTGTACTAAAATGGAGGTGTGACGTTATTAACAGCCGTAAACTAGCCAGTATTGTAACATAAGAAACATTGTAATTTTAGGAGACCATAGAAGCCTTCCCCATCGTTGTTTGTATACATCCGTTATGTATAACATAAGTGATAATGTGGCCTTTATTTAGATTTTATACTGAATAGTTACTATCAAATCTTCCATTGTTCAGTAGGAATATTACACCAAAGATTTATATTAATGTGTGATTTTTATTTACAAATGTACTTAGTGTTGTCTTTTATGTGTAAACTTTAAATTGTAGACATATTTATTATTACAAAAATGTATTACCTATTTAATAATCTTTACATAATTCTCGTGCAATCAAATTGTAATATATGATTCAAATATTATTTACATTATTTGAAATAATTTCAAAAGCATTAAATACAAATATTTATAACTGTTTTGTAAACACTTATTTATTGTCTAGTTATGAGAATAAAAACGTATGCTATGAACTCGTGGTTTTGTTCCATTAACATAAGCCAGAACTACTTATAGGTACCAACTTAATCAAAATTTTATGTTGATTACAACATTTCTGTAATAATTGATACAAAAAATAACAACTGATAGCAGCAGATGAAGTGTTCTATTTCTAATCAATTTAAATAATCCATCTATAATAATATTATTATATGTGAAAATAACTCGGTCACCTTTTCACACCTTAATGGCTGAACAGATTTGTATGAAATTTGGCAGACAGATAGACTCTGATCTGGGTTAGAATATACAATACTTAAACCCAGAAGTATGTTCCTGTGCAATAATTGTCAACCTCCACATGGGCAAAAGCTAATGTTATAATAAATAGGGGACAACTGGGTATTTCATAAATAAAGAAATTAATTATGGATTGTAGAGGTATCCGACATCAGTTTGACAGCAACCAACATGCTAGACATGACTTCATCTTGTTTCTGATACCCAGCTTGAAGGTACAATGGCATTCGCCCTTTCGCCATCTTATCCCTCTTATGAACTCTCAGTTCATGTCTCATTAATGCCTTCCGAGTACCATACTTATTGCCACACATTTTGCAACCAAACTCCCTCAGTCCAGCATGATCAGCTTTAAAATGTACATCCATATCCCTCTTAGTATAAAAACCTCTTCCGCATTCAAGACACTTGAATGGTCTTTCCTTCTTATGGGTTAACAGATGCCTGTTCAGATTGCTTCTTGTTAAAAACCGTAACTCACACTTGTCACATGAAAAAGGTTTGTCTCCAGTGTGTGTTCTCATATGGATTTTTAGTGATTCCATGAAGCGTCCTCGGTACGGACACATCTGGCATTTGAATGGCAAGTCAAAGCTGTGAAGCTGTAGGTGCCTAACTAAATTATCTTTTCGGTAAAGTTTCCCGCATATATCACAAACAAGGTGAGATGCTGACTGGTGTCTGGCTACATGCTTCCGATATAATTGAGCTGTTAACAATCTGTAGCACACAGGACATCGAACACGAACCTTCTTGTGAGGTCTCGATCTTTTGTGTGCATTTAAGTCTTCAGATGTTTTAAAATTAAGGCTGCACAGTTTACAAGTGTATTTTGCTTTTTGAACAAGTTCTTCAGTGTCATGGTTATTATCGTCAGGATCATTCACTGCATCTGATTCTCCTCTAGAATCCTGAGATGGAGTATAACGTAGTCGTTTATCAGTGTCCTGGGCTGATTTCCGAAATGTTACTGCATTCTGAAGAAAAGTGTGGCATTTCGTACACAAGTGCTTAGGATAGTCATCATTTTCATTTAATTGTATATCCGCAAAAGTGCATATCGCTTCTGCAATGTTAAAAGTACTTTCTGAATTGTAAATTGGTTTATTTCCTTCTTCTAAACAAAGTCTACATTTATTGTTAGAAGTGCTGCGATTTAGGAATTTTCTCTGGTGGTCTTTAAGCCGTATTTTTTTCAGTAATTGCAACATAAAGTAAGAACCCGACATCATTCAGTGGTTCAGAGCAAAGAGTATAATAATAATAACGGGAGTTATTGGTTGGAGACTTGGAGTTGGTTCAGTTTTTGTTGACACTTGACAATAAAATGATAACAAAACCAAAGTCCGACCACAGACGAAGTAGACAAATATATACTAATGTACTCTGTGGAAGTAGAGTCCACTTTTGAAATCACTGCCACCTATGGAGATGACATATTCTACTATAGAAATAATAGTTATACAAATATCTATTTTAGCGACACACACATGTCAAAAAAAGCACTTTGTCTCTTTTTAACTAATCGAGAGCTGCTTATGAAAAAGAGATATCTAAATGTTTGTCAAGGACTAAATCTGGCAACACTTGTGTGACGTCAAAATCACGTCTATGCGCACAGACTATGCGTGATGGTGTACAAGACAGTCCTAAAAAAAAACTCGCTACAAAATAATAGGTCCCTTTTGACAGCCCATATCGTTTCATATGCCAAAGAGAGACAAACATAGAGGGACACCCTCACGTCAAATCACGTGACTCAGGTTGGCTGGACAAATCTTCAAAATAGCTCGCATTTATCTAGGTCAATAGGGCAGTTTATGTGACGGCTAAACACCCTTATTTCAGAATTTGTGACGCTACAGAATCTTAGATAATCGATCGAAAACGTGTCCAGCCAGCTTGAAAAACCACTTTTCGCTGGTTTCTCAATCTCGGTAACGGAAGTGATTTTGACGACTTTTTGCATATCAACGGGCGTCACATAAATTTGTGACAGGCATCGAGCTAAAAGTTTTGTGATACGTACAGTGGTTTAGTAGAAAAATGCAAAAATCTGTGTCCAGCCAGCTTGAATTTACGTAAAAAACTTTTGGCTGGCACTTCCGAATCTCAATAACGGGAGCGTTTTCGAATATGGTTCCTTTACTAACATATGGTGACGCAATGTGTGTCAGTAATAACGTTTGATTGATGGCGTCACATGTAATGGTTTACGAGAAATCAATAAAAACTTAATGTCCAGCCAACCTGATTTCAAGCTGGCTGGACACACGTATCTCTGCTGCCTGATGATCTACGACCTTCAAAATGTGTTCAAACTTTTGTGACAGGGACGATAATGATAACCTGAATTTGTGACGGAGAAACTGAGTAGTTTCAAAATTCAAAGATATTAATCATTTAAATTTTCCCATACAAACACTGCAGTAGGGTTACCATATTGTAGGTTTTATGTAGGACTAAGTATATTTTAAGGTGTTTTCTTTAATAGACGAAAATCCGTGTATAGGTGATACTAATACGAACAACTGTAGATATTTAAATCAATAGAAGACAAAAGGGTAGAAGTGAAGAAGGTGGAGGGGGGTATTTTTTTAATGTTATTGATTATTTTCGTGCAGATATCTACTCTTTTTAGCAGATACGTATTGGTGTTTTTCATGGTAAGTACTAGGGAGATATTGTGTCACGATAACTAATGCTCTAAGGTATTTAAATGAAAAAATAATGTAAATAAAATCACATTTATTTATTTGTACTTATACACCGTTTCAAATGACGACGATCAACTCTATCTGCACTTCAGTAACCCTCGCCTTGTACCAAAGTGTTGTTTTTACCGCCGCCCTAAGTGTTTGAAGCGCAAATTAAGTCGGTGGTCGTCATTTTTAATCATATAAATAGCTGAATATACTAAAATATTCTTCAACACCTATTTATAAAAGAGAATTATTACACAAAATCAATCACAGCATCAGTCTTAATTTTTTTATTAAGTACCTATTTGGTAAAGTATTCTTTATTGATTCATATGACAAGATACAATCACATTTGGTTTTAGTACGTACTACCTAGTTAGCTAGGTGGGTTACTTATATAAATAAAGTCTTATTTCTAAATAGATTCTCATTAAAAACAACAAAGAGTATAAAAACACTTACACGATTTAAAAAAATAAGATGACGATCAACTCCATTTGCACTTTAGTAACCCCCGCTTTGTACCTAAGCGTTGTTTTTACCGCCGCCCTAAGGTAATACTGCCATGATAGATAGCTGATGTTGGTGTCGCCATCTATTGCTTAAAGTTGGCACTACTAGGACAACTGGTCGAATCGTAATACTTCCATGATAGATAGCTGATGTTGGTGTCGCCATCTATTGCTTAAAGTTGGCACTACTAGGAAAACTGGTCGAATCTTAATTACTCTTATTTAGGTTGTCTTACCGCAGATTAATTAATAGTTGTCTTACTCTGATTAGTTATATCACTTCGAAAAGTATATACACTGCCGTCTGTCGAGTTTAGTTCTCATTTTCAGTTACCCTAAACTAAACGCGAAATAAAAGTGGGCTCTCTTTTGCAGCGCTGGTGGTAATTTTTTTTTTTTTTTTTTTCTGGTTTAACACATACATACGCTTTTTACTGCAGGAAAACTTTTATTCCCACGGGGAAATCAAATACAAAGCAGGCGTGGCTGCTACCGACCGATTAGTCGATTAATAAGAAATCCTTTATTTATGTAAAAAGTTATGGTCACCTCACAATATTAATGGATGTTTATATGGGAAAATTTAAATGATCAATATCTTTGAAACTACGCAAAGTTTCTCCGTCACAAATTCAGGTTATCATTATCGTCCCCGTCACAAAAGTTTGAACACATTTTGAAGGTCGTAGATCATCAGGCAGTGGAGATACGTGTGTCCAGCTAGCTTGAAATCAGGTCGGCTGGACATTACGTTTTTATTGATTTCTCGTAAACCCTTACATGTGACGCCATAAATCAAACGTTATTACTGTCACACATTGCGTCACCATATGTTAGTAAAGGAACCATATTCGAAAACGCTCCCGTTATTGAGATTCGGAAGTGCCAGCCAAAAGTTTTTTACGTAAATTCAAGCTGGCTGGACACAGATTTTTGCATTTTTCTACTAAACCACTGTACGTATCACAAAACTTTTAGCTCGATGCCTGTCACAAATTTATGTGACGCCCGTTGATATGCAAAAAGTCGTCAAAATCACTTCCGTTATCGAGATTGAGAAACCAGCGAAAAGTGGTTTTTCAAGCTGGCTGGACACGTTTTCGATCGATTATCTAAGATTCTGTAGCGTCACAAATTCTGAAATAAGGGTGTTTAGCCGTCACATAAACTGCCCTATTGACCTAGTTATATGCGTGCTATTTTGAAGATTTGTCCAGCCAACCTGAGCTACATGTCAAATCGGACTTCTTAGATTGGCCGAACTTTACCAACTTATCTGTAATGTGAACTGAACATGGACCTAATTAGGTCCATGGAACTGAAAGAGGACGGCCACCGTAGATTCAGTGTTGCTAATTAATATAAGGTGCCCAAAATTGAGTAAGTTTTACAAATTAAAAACAATGATACCTGTATAAAAATAATAAAATAAATAATAAGAAAATGAAGTGGAAATTTAGCAGATAAAATGTTCCACGGGGGGATAACTTTCATTTAATGCGAAGTTAAGTAGGTACCTACCCTGCAAGAGGTACCTGGATGTCTAGCATTTAGTTATGACCGTTTGCCAATGAGGTTGTTGGTGTGTGTGTATGTTCAGAAGGTTTGGCAAATAAAAGAGCGTGTTCTCAGTTGGAGCTTTACTGAACGACTGTATGTATACAAAGGTTGGGACTTAGAATAATCTTATGAGCTACGTCATACATAGGTATTGCCTAAGACTAAAGATGTTTAATATGCCTACGCGCTACAATCCTCCCCCCTTAGATTAAACTAAATTTTTATTTGTTACTCCCCAAAAGAATACAAAATTACAAACTATTATAGATGCTACAAAAGTTAACAATAAACAAATTGAGTTAAGGACCCTAATTGTTTTACTTATTCTAGGACGTTCACATTCCTTCCACCGCACATTGTTTACACTACACTATACGTTTGTTTGAGGTTAGCACTCGCGATATTTGCTTGTAGGTTGGGCATCCCGGGTGGTATGCCGTTAACACGTTGTGTGATCGCACGGCTGATTCTTGTTTCGACGGCGGCTTCGATGCGGCGCTTACAGTAACACCACACCACGTAGAGTATACATAGGGTTACCGCTGTGCTGACTAGGATGACTGCGGCTAGCGACATCTTGTGGGTCATGGTAAGGTCTTCGTCATTCACCGAAGCCTTGTTGCTGGCGGCCGCGCTGTTCTGCGCAACAATGGTCGTTTTGCTGGCTGGCTGGCCCATGTTGTCTGACTGCTGACTGGTGTAAGTACGGCGATAGTGAGCGTTCGTTGACGTGTGGTTATTATGAGAGGTATAGGTACTGCTGATAACGACGTTGCCGGCAGCGGCTCACATGTCAAATCTCACGGTCTTCTTAACGATGCGGCCCGATTTCGTTATAACCGGTGGTGTCGTATTGTTTGCAGTGTCGTATGAAGTCGTAACGTTCGCCGGATGTGGGACGGTGTCGGGTGGCTTTATTTGGGTCTCTTGGCGTGGGACCGACACATTATCAAAGTCTAATAGGTAAGCTGGTTTTAGACGATCAAGTGATACAGTGACTTGCCTGCCGTTACAGTCTAAAGTATAAAATTTGGGATGTCGCGTTATTACTTTATGTGGACCTTCGTACGGTGGTACCAATGATCGCCTAGCCTCATTTCTAACAAACACATGAGTGTTAATGGATAAGTCTTTATGAATGAATACTCTATTATTGTTGCTATGTAAACTTGAATGCGAGAGTCCGGGAACGGATGACAATGACTTAGTTAATTGTTTGATGTAGTCGCTCTCATTTATATTGGTTGTAGGCTTTGAATGAAATAGGTCGCCTGGGAGTCTGAGACTACTGCCGTATAAGAATTGTGATGGACTGTATCCCAGATCTAATTTAACTGCCGAGCGCAACCCTAGGAGTACTAGAGGTAATTCCCGTAACCATTGTGTACTATTTTCGCATTTTGCCATAATAGCAGCTTTTAAGGTACGGTGCAGTCTTTCGATCATACCGTTCGCCTTTGGGTTATATGCAGTTGTTCGAACTCGTTCGATACCGAGTCTTTTTAATAACTGCCGAAATAAGTCTGATTCAAACTGACGACCTTGGTCTGAGGTTATACGAATTGGACATCCGAAACGAGCAATCCAATGCTCTATGAACACCTTAGCAACCGTTTCAGCTGTTATATCTTTTACGGGTATAACTTCAGGCCATTTCGTCACCCTGTCGATAATGGTAACGCAATATTTGAAATCCTCTGCCGGTGGCAGTGGTCCTATTATATCGATGTGTACATGTTCAAAACGATTTCCTGTGTTGTCAAATTCACCTATCGGTGTTACTGTGTGGCGTTGAATTTTACATTTTTGACAGGGGACACACGTTTTGACGTAATTTTTTATGTCGGTATTCATGCTGCTCCAAAAATACCTTGATTTAACTAAGCGTTGAGAAGCTGCGACGCCGGGATGACTCATATCGTGTAGTGTTTTGATTGCGAGTTCCCGGAACTGTATGGGTAGATAAGGACGTATGTCGTTTGTAGATGTTTCGCAGGCTATTTTTATATCCGAGTCGGGCATTGTGATTAATTTAAATTGGAGTTTATCATGTTTGCGTAGATTTTGTAATTCCGAATCGCTTTTTTGTAGTTCAGCTAACTTTTGGTAATCGAATAATGATGGCATGATAATCTCATCGATTCGGGATAATGCGTCAGCGACTGTATTTTTGTCACCTTCTATGTACTTGATGTTATCACAAAATTGAGAAATAAAGTCTAACTGTCTTAATCGTCTAGGTGAGTCTGAAGGCGACACCTTTTTTGATAGGGCGAATGTTAATGGCTTGTGATCTGTTAGGATTGTCAGCTGTCTGCCTTCTACCAAATGGCGGAAGTGTTTTATTGCCATGTATATTGCTAAAAGCTCTCTATCATAAGTACTGTATCTTGTTTGGGTGTCAGTGAGTTTCTTTGAGTAAAATCCTAGAGGTTGCAATTTATCGCTAACTCTCTGATTTAAAACTGCACCTACGCAAGTACCGGAAGCGTCGGTCATCAACACTAGTGGTACAGTTGCGTCTGGGTGTGATAACATGACTGAATTATTGATCATTTGTTTACATCGACTGAATGCTTCTAATGCACTTTCGGTCCACGTAATTTCAGTTTTGTCGCGTTTTTTGGAATTATGTAAATACGCGTTTAGTGGTGCTTGAATTTCTGCAGCTTTCGGAATGTTTAGTCTGTAGAAATTCATCATTCCGAGGAAACGTCGGAGTTCCTCAATTGTTTTGGGTTGTGGATAGTCATTTAAAAGTTGCATTTTCTCCGCACTCGGTTTTAGGCCCTTTGAATTGATGTGGTAACCTAGGAAGTTTAATTCAGATTTGCCGAATTCGCATTTGTCTGTGTTGATAGTTAAACCGTAATTATTTAAACGTTCCAAAACTATTTCCAAATGTTTTACATGCATTTCTTTTGATTCTGACGCTATAATTATGTCATCTAAATATGGAAATGCAAAATCTAGACCTTTTAATGTATTGTTTACAAATCTTTGAAAATCTTGCGCTGCGTTGCGTAACCCAAAATTCATTCTTGTAAATTCGAATAAACCGAATGGAGTTATGACTGCAGTTTTGGGGATGTCTTCGGAAGCCATTGGTATATTATGGTATGCTTTCCGAACGTCAATTTTTGAAAATATAGCTTTCCCTTTGAGTACGTATGTGAAATCAAGTAGTCTTGGTAATGGGTAACGGTCGGGAGTAGTTTGTGCGTTAAGTCTACGATAGTCTCCGCATGGTCTTATTTCACCGTTTTTTTTATTAACGCATACAAGTGGGTTAGCCCACGGGCTATTCGAAGGTCTACAAATACCTAATTGCATCATCCTCTCGAATTCTGCTTTGGCTACTTTGTATTTCTCCGGATTAAGTGGTCGTACTTTTTCATGAACCGGGGGTCCAGTAGTGTAAATATGGTGTTGTACATCATGTTTAGGATTTGTTTTAAAATTTTCCAGTTTGGTGATGTCGGGAAATTTTTGTAATATGAGATGGTATTCGTCGTTTATGTCGATTGATCGAATACTTGTTTCGTCGCTATTTATAATGTTTGTGGCACGCGACATTAAAGTGAGTTTGTCTATTAGTTTCCTACCATGTAAATCTACTATTAGTTTGTTAGCAGCAAGGAAGTCAGCCCCTATAATTGAACGTTGAACATCGGCTAGTATGAACTTCCATTGGAATGGTCGACGTAAACCTAAGTTAACCGTAATGGTTTTTTCACCGTACGTTTTAATTTTTGAACCATTGGCTGCATATAATATGTAATCTGACGTGGATACGTTTTGCCTTTTACCGGCTAAAACTGACACATCAGCACCAGTATCGATAAGAAATCGTGCACCAGTTATAATATCTGTAACACATAAACGATAGGAATTGCTGACACCGGCGACATTGTGTATTTGACCCGGTGTCTGAATTAGTTTCCCGAGTTCTTTTTATTGCAGTTCATTGTGTCGCCGCATTTACGCGCATCGGTACCGTAAATGAAATGGTAAAAACACAGATAATCCGCATCACCTGGTTTTTCTTTTTGACTTAGGTATTTTTCTCTATTTTTTTGGGTGTTTTCGCGACTTTTAGAGCGTGCCCGGGATGTACCAGGGTCATAACGATCTCGGCTTCGCGACCTACGGTTGTGATGATTATTGGAACCGTTTAGTCTACTACGTAATTCTGAAATTTCTAGTTTCATTTGTTTTAGTTCGCTAACAATGATTTCGGGGATTGTTTGGTCGGCACTCGGAGTTGTTTTGGTGATCGGGGATATTTCAGACGACCTAGTATTTTCCAGGATTTTGTCTGCAATTTTAGCTAAACTGTCGAGTTTTACCTCGCCAGTGTCGCATGCGGTAATGACGGCCCTAATTGAGTGTGGGAGACGACCTGACCACAATAATTTTAGAGTCTCGTCTGGTACCTTATTTTTACCTAAATCTCGCATACGCCGTAATAATTGAGACGGTTTCTGGTCTCCGAGTTCGATTTCGTTTAAGAGTTGGTTCATTTGTTTTGATTCCGACTCTTCATAAACCGAAATTAACCTATTTTTAAGGGTATCGAATTTATTATTTTCAGGCATGTTTTCAAGAATGTCACTTATATCAGGTAACTCGTCAGGTTTCAGCCTAGCTATTAGAAGTTGACTTTTGTGCAGGTCACTTGCCTTTTGGGGATCCACGATGGCGTTGAATTGGTGAAACCAGAGCCTTGGCCGGTCTCGCCAAAAATCCGGTATCCTCGATGTGATGGAAACTGCCGTCATTTGCTGTGGTTGTGGCTGATCCAGGGTTGCTGTGACTACAGGCTGTTGCAGAGCTGCAGGCTGGTAACGCGGGTCGTTCATTTTCACGCGCGATAATTTCAGTCTCTCGGTTGCGATAACTTGAAACTCGATACGCGCGCGGACACGTACGGGTGTCACCACTTTGCCAATGAGGTTGTTGGTGTGTGTGTATGTTCAGAAGGTTTGGCAAATAAAAGAGCGTGTTCTCAGTTGGAGCTTTACTGAACGACTGTATGTATACAAAGGTTGGGACTTAGAATAATCTTATGAGCTACGTCATACATAGGTATTGCCTAAGACTAAAGATGTTTAATATGCCTACGCGCTACAACCGTACCTAACCCCTAACACCTGATTTGACTAATTATAATTAGCAGTGGTACCTAGTGGTAGTGTAGTGTAATAAAAAAAACAAATTGCTTTACAATGATTTATTGAAAACCAGGTTTACAGTAATTGTGATCTTTAGATGAACCTGCATACACAAATTCATCCTGGTTGTGAGGCCATACTCCGCTTATTTCCATACCACTATCATCATTATCACTATCGCTTTCGGTTTCAGTGTCACTTACCACTTCTATAATAAAAGGTTTATCTAAATACAAATCAATAAGTATAGTATAAATAAATAGTAAGTAAGTAGTAGTAAGTATAGTACAGTGTAGTTAGTTAAGTGTAGTAGTAGTATTAGTATTAAGTATTTATTCTCCTTCTAACCTGAGAACGTGTTTACAATGCTGTGCCCACTCATGAACTGTAATAGCATCAAAAGCTTCTATAGCTAGGCGGGGAATTTCACCATTTTTGTGCTCAATATTTACATCAGCAACTTTTCTTTTCATTGTGCTCCATATGAGTTCAATGGGATTGAGATCACAGTGATAAGGTGGTAAATATAAGCATTTGTGTCTATTGTCTTCTAATTTTTTTTCAATCTCATATACAGGTTCAGGCTTGTTTCACTTTCTAAAAGCCGAGGTTTAGTCAAATTCTCTCCGTAGTCAATTTTATTTTGGGTCAACTATAATTGCATATCTTTTTTTAAGGAATTCGTATTTGGGACTTCATTCACACAAATACGGTGATAAGGAGCATTATCCATCACTATTATGGATGGCTCTCGTAAATTAGGCACAAGTTTTTCAATAACCAACTTTTTAAAGTTGGTACTATTCATCTCGTCATGATAATCACCACTTTTTGTGTTTGATTTAAACACAAGTAGTACATTTGTAACAAATCCAGTATCTTCTCCCGCATGAACAACAATATATCTTTGCCCTTTCGATAAAGGCTCCAATACTCCGTCTTCACCCTCTCCTTACCAACATTTACCCGATGTATGCGAAGAGTGAATATAGGTCTCATCTAAATAAATTATGGGCCGCGGCTGGGGAAATTTATTATTTTTATCCACTGCATGCAAGTACTTAGCTCTCCAAGCTGATATTTCATTACGCTCCATAAGAACCTTCCGATTGGATTGAGATTTTTTAAAACGAAATCCCACTTTGTGAAGCAGCTTTCGCAGACTCTCTCGCTGTCCTGTGAAATTTATTTCTGTCTTTAAGACCTCTAGAAGCCTTTTAACAGTAGGGACCTCTTTTTTAGCAGAATAAAATTCATGTACTTTCCTCCGTATAGCTCCCATGTCAAAATCATCAACATGCACAAATCCACTTTTACGTTTTCTCTCCTTGCCTGGTGTCCGAATTTTTGTACCAGCTTCTTCTGCTGCGTGCCCTTCCTTAACTATACTATTTTTGAAATTAGTCCTTGACTCACACCTGAAATATAAGATAATAAAATAAATGTTAGTAGAAATTTGAAATCTAGCAGGTTAGTTTGCTCACTCACTTAGCAGATTACCTATTAGATGTACGTTACCGTTACGCTAACCTGCAGCAAGAATAGAAATTATTATTTCGTGGACTTAAATAATTAGTTAAGTATCGGGTAATTTATAACCAAGAAAGTTGACAACACTAACCTGTCGCTGCCGAAATTAGTTTGTACAGTCCTACCAACTTATCTGTGAACTGAAAGAGACGCCACCGTCGATGCGTCGACACAATCGAATGGCATGCGTCGTCGGCACAATCGATGACTCAACATGACGGCCGTAGTTCCAATTTTCGCCATTTCACAAATAAGTTGGTAGGAGTGGTCCTACCAACTTATCTGAGAACTGAAAGTGGACGGCACCGTCGATGCGTCGACACAATCGAATGACATGCGTCGGCACAATCGAATGACATTTCAACATGACGGCCGTAGTTCCAATTTTCGCTATTTCACAGATAAGTTGGTAGGAGTGTACAATGTGTATTATCGAGGTATTATCAATACTACTTCTTCTGTGGTATTATCTATGCTATGCTCTGCTGGTGGACTCATGGACTGTGCGAGTGTGCGTCAGTCAGACAGTTTTTTTTTTTTTTGAGTGACATCTCGCATTTGACAATTGGAGGTCGAGACTGGTTAACTGAACATTTCCTGTGGGTGCCTTAAGCGAACTTGAGGCCTCCGGCCAGGGCTTACATACTAAGGTATAGACGACTGTGCGTCGCTACGGGGAGAACAGCCAGACGGGGCAGGCTGGATCATAATGGGGGGGCTCAAAGCCATAGGCTCAGCGGCGCCCCCAGCAAGCACAGCTTCACCGAGTAGAGGACAGGGGGGGGGGGGGGACAATCACGATTACGACCTCGCCGGCGAGGTCGAAATGTAAATCTAGGTGGTTTGCTGCAAACCATACTGGTGGCCTTATTACTCTCCTGAAGGAGGGTTGTGGGGTCATCAGGGTCGGAGCGTCAGCAGACAGACGCACATAACATATTATATATATACTCTAGCGGAGGACAGACCAGTGTGACTAGATTTAGCACGATTCGTTCCCCAATTTAGGGCTTAACAGATTATGTCGCAGATTTGTTAAGATAGCAGATTTTGACAGAATCTTAGATAATCTCCACAAAAAATTAGCAGGATTAGACATTGACAAATTCCTGTGCTTCACTTGGGTAAAATTTGAGAAGTTCTGATCCTAAACCTATAACCACTGAAAGAGTTTGGGGCCACATTTCAAAAATCACCGAAGCAGATGGAGCTATCCGAACTTGGTCGATTTCGCAAAGGCCATGATGATTTTGCCTATGTCCAATACGGCTTGTGAGCGCCTATTTTCTCAAATGAACAATATAAACACTGACCTACGGAACAAAAAAAAAAAAAAATTGCTGCATTTCTACATTTCAAACAGACAAAAGCAAAGAAAAGGTAGATGCTTAATTTTTTCGCCATCAAAAATTATGATAAAGGTAGCTCAAAGCTCGACAGCTCTGTATAAAAACATGGATACCACAGAAAATTGGAAGTTATTAATTGTTAATAAATATTTTTGGTAATTATTTTTGCGTTTTTTTAAATAGCTTTGTACCCTAATTATTCATTAGCAGAATTTTGCCATTTTTTACAAAAAAAATAGCAGGATTTAGACAAGCAGCTAGCATTATGTCCAATTTAAATCTGGTCACACTGGGACAGATGCGTCCGCCAACGCCAGTAATTTGTTTGTTTACTTCCCCTCTTTATTTATTATTTTCTGAGCAAATCTATACAACTTAATTGTACTGAACTAGCTGTATTCTACTGTAAACTCTCCAGTTAAAATCATCAATACCATGCTGACATTGTACTACCTAATGAAAAAATCGAAAAAAGAAAAATCTAAGTTCACTGCTACCATTACTGCTACCGAATATTATAAAACACATATACATCAAAGTAATGATAAACGTTTGAAAATTAAGAAAGGGTCATTGTCTAAATGCCGGGTATGTTTACAAGAAGGTTGTATGCCGATTTTCGGAACCGAAGACACTGCTTTTATTGTAGAAGCATTATTGGTACTCTCCAATATAGAAGTAAATGAAAATGACGAGTACCCAAAGCTTCTGTGCGATATATGTCACGAGTTTATTAAAGGAGCTATATTATTCAGAAAAACAGCAAGAATATCAGAGGAAATTCTTAAACAGCCAGTGAAAGAAGAAACTGTTGATGACGAGCAATATGATCAAGACTTTAGCGACGGCAGCGTCTATGATACGAAACAGCCAGAGAAGTGGGAAATGGAAAACCAAGATGTTGGTAAGGTGAAAAGCGAAAAGAAAGTAAAAATTAAATATGCACCAAAAGTAACTTGTAACATATGCAATAAAGTCATAAACAGGTCCTACTACAAAGAACACATGACCATGCACGACCCTGACCATAAGAAGTATGTTTGTGATGTGTGTGGAAAATCATTTAGACTGAGATGTGCATACCACAACCACAGCCTGAGACACGGCAATGAATTCCCATATAAATGCCAATTTTGTCCATACAGAGGAAGATATTCAGAGTTACTCAAAACTCATATGAGGACTCACACAGGGGACTATAGGTACATGTGTACAGAATGTCCAGCCAGGTTTTTGTTTAAGAGTAATTTGAACAGCCACACATTAAAGCATAAAGAGCCACAACTGCACTGTGAAGCTTGTAGAAGGGCTTTTCACACAAAACTGATGTTACAGAGGCATTATGAAGCTGATCACTTGGGCATAAAAAACCATGTCTGCAATATTTGCGGAAAAGCATTTGGATACAGAAATGCTATGATGAAGCATCAGAGGCATGTTCATAAGAGAGAAAAGCTGTTATTTGGCCGGATGCCTGCTTATTTAGAAGCTCAACATAGAAATAAGCATGGTAGTTGAACTGTGGCACTCACAGATATCCTAACTATAATTATAAATGCGAAAGTAAGTTTGTTTGGCCAAAGCTAGTTATTTTATTAAAATTAAAATGAATAAATACTTGACCCAAATAAAGTCAGTCAATAACAAACTAACTTTTTTTTCAAGTTGCAGCTCTTGTTTGAAGTAGGTATTTTGGTCAAAAAGTGATTATAATGGCCTCACCATTATAATCACTTTTTGACAAAAATACCTGACTGACAAAATAACTGACACTGGCATGACCACCATCAGGGATTTTAATTTTGATAACATAAAAAATTTGTTGCCAAATATCAGAATTTGCTGGTCACTGCTTCAAAAGTTAAGGGTTCACAGGTACATAATTAAGGTTCACAATACATAATTTTTGGAACGAAGTTCCTTATCGCGCATTGTGAAAGGGGGCTAGACGGAAAAAATTCTCACGAAAAGTTGTAACAACACTTTGCTATAGTAAGCTGTGCGACGTGCGCATGTTTCTCTGTCTGTCTCTATCTCTCTTATAGAAAGATTAAGTTTATATTACATTATATTTGTTAATAATAAAAAAATATTATTATAGCTTAAAAAAAAAAAAAATATTACAATTCCTTCACTACTTAATCGAAAGGAACTTCGTTCCATCCGGGTGTCCCTTGACACCTCTCAACTTTTTTAGTGTAGCTGACACTGGAATGGCCACCATCAGGGATTTTAATTTTGATAACACAAAAAATTTGTCGGGTCACTTGTTCAAAAGTTGTGTTCATTGGTGGCCGATCTGGAGAGCATCTCCCCAGCTTGGCCACATTTATATCTCTAAAACTAGGCCACGTAGCCAAGATGTTTTCTCCCAAATTTAGTCGCAACTTTTAAACAAGTCACAAATTTAGTTGGGTCTTAGTTTAGAAGATTTATTGAGTTCAAATTTTAAGTATAGTCCAAGAGCTAGATCGAAGAGTTAACGATAAAATCTTTGATCTCGCTCTTGGACTATACTTAAAAATTGAACTCATTATATCTTCTAAACTAAGACCCTACTAAATCTGTAACTTGGCGAAAAATTGCGACTAATTAGCAACTAAATTTGGGAGAAAACATATCTTCGCTTGGAGGCCTAGTTTACGTGGCCAAGCTGGGGAGATGCTCCCAGATCAGCCACCCTTAACCCTTATAACTTTTGAACCAGTGACTGGCAAATTCTGATATTTGGCGACAAATTTTTTGTGCTATCAAAATTAAAATCCCTGATGGTGGCCATGCCAGTGTCAGTCCAACATTATAATGACTGTTCCTGAGATGGTAGATATATCTATCTATAAAGAAGAAGAGAAGTCCTGACTGACTGACTCATCAACGCCCAGCCCAAACCCTTGGACCTAGAAAGCTGAAATTTTGCACACAAAGGTTCCCTTTGTAATGAAGACAAGGAATAAGGAAGGAATTCAAGGTAGTACATTCCCGTGGGATATTTTCCGACATCCACGCGGGCGAAGCCGCTGAAGCTAGTATGATAAAGGATAGATTAAAAAAATTCTGGATTTTCAGCACCAAACAATCTAGATTTTATTATCAAGGAATGTAATGCACAATCCATTTACTTTTGCTAGGGTATCCAGTTGGTGGTGCATGCAAATGTACCAAGTACTCGTTATCTCCATGGCCACTGACTCGTGGTAATGCAAGGAACCTTGGTTTTAGCTTGGTAGGAGTCCAACATAACCCTCCTTTCTCCCCAGACGAAGCAGTATCCATTTTACTACCTGTGCTACTACTCAGAAAAAAAGGTTTTGTTACATCTGTTTTTCCCCAAACTAGGAAAAACTCCATAAGTAAATATTATATTTATTAGTTCCTTACATTATGAAATGTAAGGAACTAATAATATAATATTTAATTCAAATTATAGGAACTAGTGGATACATCTGCCTCATAAGAGATCTCAAGGTACTTATACTATAAGTTCATAACTTGAGACATGTTTTTATAATAAAAAAGATAATCACAAATGTTTCGACTATAGGTTTGCTGGTTATAAACCATCTTCTAATTTCTTTATTTCAGCCTCTATGTAAGCTGGAGTTCTTCCACTTAATTTTTTTTCTCTTTTATGAACATCAAGTTGATGCCTCATCATTGCTTTTCTGTATCCAAATGCTTTTCCACAAACATTGCAAATATGATTCTTTATTCCTAAATGATCTGCTTCAAAATGTCTTTCCAAAATAAGTTTAGAATGGAATCCTCTCTGGCAAGCATCACATTTGAACATTGGTTCTTTATGTTTTAGTGCATGCTTGTTTAAATTACTCTTAGTTAAAAATCTAGCAGGACATTCTGTACACATATATCTATAATCTCCTGTGTGTGTACGCATATGAGTTTTTAAGAGTCCAGAATGACGTCCTCTGTAGTGACATATTGTACATTTATAAGGAAATTCTGAACTGTGTGTAAAGTAATGGTTTCTGTAAGAACATCTTTGGCGAAATGATTTGCCACAAATATCACAAACATATTTGGCCACAGTTTGGTCATGGAGAGCAAAATGCTCCTTGTAGTAGGATTTTGTTATGATTTTGAAGCATATCCTACACTGCACTTTAGGTATCTTCTTCCTGCATCTCACTGGCTTAGAATTATCACTACACAAATCAGTCTCACTCTCCACCGATGAGAAGAAGTTTTGCAAGACTGATGCTGAAGACGTGTCTGTGTTATCTTTTACAGTTTCTTCATGGTCTAGGTCTCGAACCTTGCTGGATTTTTTTCGGCTTTTTGCTGAAGCACTCTTCAAAACCTGATCAGATATTTTAGCTGTTTTTCTGAACAATATTGCAGCATCTAGTAATTTGTGACAGGAATCACATATGAACTTGGGATGTTCATCATCTTCACTTATTTGGATATCGCCAAAATTACAAATATCTTCGGAAATATCGGAATAATCATTATATATGGGCAGAGTACCGTTGTTGAGACAAATTCTGCATTTTTTCGCAGTTGTATCTTGTTGAGACTGAGACGAACTAGCTGGACTTTCTATGGCATCTTCTTGACTTCTCTGATACCTTTCGTACGTGTTTTTTTTAAACAGTTTCACTATGTGATAAGTTGATACCATTACTTATTTATATGTTACGTTGTTTTGAATATGCATTTACACTTTGAGATAAAAAAAAAACAGTGAAAGTGACATAGTCAGTGCTGATCCAATGACGTTTGTATCAGACGTTTCTGCGTTTTGTTCAGTTCACTTTAATAATCACTACTGTACTGACAATTCATACTGCGAAGTGATTTGGTCTTCAGGCAAATGGAATGGGTTACAGATGGCATCCATGCCCTGGAAATTTAGAACATTTTTTTTATTGTATAAAGTGCCATCTTTCCCCAACACATGGAACTTTTTATTGCAGTGTTACCACTTTTTTGTACTTGAAATATTTGGTAATTTATACTAGTTGTGTTTTGCTATTTTTATTTAATTAATCCAGTTGCACAAAAAATTATGACTTAACAACGTAGTATAATTTATTTTCAAAATATTTTACTAAAATTTGTATTATTAGTGATATTTTTGCGATTATAGAATCTTAGGGAGTAGTTTACTGATACCAAACGTTAGCAACACTGAGGCACTGAATCTAAAACTCTAAACACATAGAGTATAGTTATAGATTGGGAATAGAGAACCCACTCCGGATTTTTTCTGCAACCTTCTAAATGTCATTTGAAGCGCCACCTGGTATCGTCCTCCTAAGTTAATCGGCATATAGGTATATATATTTATATATACATATTCAGATATTCTATTTATACTTACGACCGGTTTCTTGATCCGTAGTTAGCTCAACCAATAGTTATTTTTAACTATTGGTTGAGTTAAATACGGATCAAAAAACCGGTCATTACAGTGTTTGTTCATGCCTACAAAGTACTTTACAAAATATACACTTGATACGGATCTGTAGCAAATAATTATTTATCATTGCGTAGGTAGTACAATGTAAGTAGGAAATAACGATAGACATGCTACGGAACAATATTATGTACATTTGGAAAGTACCTACAGCAGTAAGCAGCCTGGAATGAAATAAAAATCACACATACTGTTTGTGTTTATGTTTATTAAAATATATTTGCGCTGAAAGTTTAACTTCATCATCTGGATTTTACCAGATAAAATCCGATTAATTGATCGGCACCAACTGTATACCAATACATTTACTGTCGTGTTTTCAAAAACATTTTTCAACTTTTTCTTGTGGATCTCGCACGTGAAAGGATAATCCACAAATATATCCAAAAACATTTTAATTTTTTCTTTTATTTTATTTTTTGGTACATTTTTTTTTAATATTTCGAGGGTAATATTTTGGATTTCTTTAAAAGCCTTTTCCGCCTCTTGAGTGGGATACAACAGACAATGTCTTTTTGATATTCTTTTGCCCTTATATATTCCTTTGATTTTAATTGACTATCGCCATTTATTTCATTTTTGCAGTGTCTGCATGATTTGGAAACATTTTTCAAACATTTAGCCAGCACCCATCCACATACATAATTAGCCTGGCCAGCATCAGCAGTCTCAGTATTTAAATTAATAAAAGGCACCACAATTTCATCATTTTCTTCATGCTGAAATGGTAGTGCCTCATTACTGGGAACATTAGAAGTTATTTCTTTTGTATCTTCCAAAAAAAAGCTCAAAGTTTGTAGACAGTCATTGTCATCATTTTCACAGTTAGCTTTTAGAGAATGGGGTGAGTTATAGTTGTTTAAAAGAAGTGATTTAAAGGCACCTTCAAAGCATATAGTGTTAGGTGCCGTATTCCTCACCCCGTAACTTCTAATGTTCCCAAAGAAATTTTCCAGTGGGTCCTGGTTTCTAGTTTCTAGTCAGCATTGAATCAAATAAATATTTTTGGGACAATATTTTCCACAACTGTTGCATGCCCTCAATAGTTCGGATGAAATTTTTTATCGATGGTATGGAACTCGTTTCAATTAACCTGATTTTATTATTCTTATCTTTTTTTACTTTAATAAATTTTACGGATCTTAAAACTTTTTTCGCATTCATCCATAATTCGTGGTGAGGTGAATTGTTTCTTACACCACATTTGTACATTTTTCCATGAATCATATTAAATGTACTTGCATTCAAAGAATCAAATAGATTATCCATCATTTTGGTGAATTTTATTATTTGACGGCATTCATTCGATACATCACCTCTTGCTGTTAAGTGTTCTGCAGCTACAGCAACACTATTGCTAAAAATTTGAGCAGCATCTTTTACTTTCATTTTTTTAATTTTTTCGACATATATATGTTCGTCAGTTAAATTACGACATATTTTTAACTCCCCGTATGATTTGTCTGCTTCATAAACTTTCTGGTAATATTCCCATTTAATTGTCTTTTCGACCTTTTCTTCAAAGTCGAAATATTTCAATTTTTATTTGAATTGATGTGATAACCTAGGAAGTTTAATTCAGATTTGCCGAATTCGCATTTGTCTGTGTTAATCGTTAAACCGTAATTATTTAAACGTTCCAAAACTATTTCCAAATGTTTTACATGCATTTCTTTTGATTCTGACGCTATAATTATGTCATCTAAATATGGAAATGCAAAATCTAGACCTTTTAATGTATTGTTTACAAATCTTTGAAAATCTTGCGCTGCGTTGCGTAACCCAAAATTCATTCTTGTAAATTCGAATAGACCGAATGGAGTTATGACTGCAGTTTTGGGGATGTCTTCGGAAGCCATTGGTATATTATGGTATGCTTTCCGAACGTCAATTTTTGAAAATATAGCTTTCCCTTTGAGTACGTATGTGAAATCAAGTAGTCTTGGTAATGGGTAACGATCGGGAGTAGTTTGTGCGTTAAGTCTACGATAGTCTCCGCATGGTCTTATTTCACCGTTTTTTGTATTAACGCATACAAGTGGGTTAGCCCAAGGGCTATTCGAAGGTCTACAAATACCTAATTGCATCATCCTCTCGAATTCTGCTTTGGCTACTTTGTATTTCTCCGGATTAAGTGGTCGTACTTTTTCATGAACCGGGGGTCCAGTAGTGTAAATGTGGTGTTGAACATCATGTTTAGGATTTGTTTTAAAATTTTCCAGTTTGGTGATGTCGGGAAATTTTTGTAATATGAGATGGTATTCGTCGTTTATGTCGATTGATCGAATACTTGATTCGTCGCTATTTATAATGTTTGTGGCACGCGACATTAAAGTGAGTTTGTCTATTAGTTTCCTACCATGTAAATCTACTATTAGTTTGTTAGCAGCAAGGAAGTCAGCCCCTATAAATGAACGTTGAACATCGGCTAGTATGAACTTCCATTGGAATGGTCGACGTAAACCTAAGTTAACCGTAATGGTTTTTTCACCGTACGTTTTAATTTTTGAACCATTGGCTGCATATAATATGTAATCTGACGTGGAACGTTTTGCCTTTTACCGGCTAAAACTGACACATCAGCACCAGTATCGATAAGAAACCGTGCACCAGTTATAATATCTGTAACACATAAACGATAGGAATTGCTGACACCGGCGACATTGTGTATTTGACCCGGTGTCTGGATTAGTTTCCCGAGTTCTTTTTATTGCAGTTCATTGTGTCGCCGCATTTACGTGCATCGGTACCGTAAATGAAATGGTAAAAACACAGATAATCCGCATCACCTGGTTTTTCTTTTTGACTTAGGTATTTTTCTCTATTTTTTTGGGTGTTTTCGCGACTTTTAGAGCGTGCCCGGGATGTACCAGGGTCATAACGATCTCGGCTTCGCGACCTACGGTTGTGATAATTATTGGAACCGTTTAGTCTACTACGTAATTCTGAAATTTCTAGTTTCATTTGTTCTAGTTCGCTAACAATGATTTCGGGGATTGTTTGGTCTGCACTCGGAGTTGTTTTAGTGATCGGGGATATTTCAGACGGCCTAGTATTTTCCAGGATTTTGTCTGCAATTTTAGCTAAACTGTCGAGTTTTACCTCGCCAGTGTCGCATGCGGTAATGACGGCCCTAATTGAGTGTGGGAGACGACCTGACCACAATAATTTTAGTCTCGTCTGCTACTTTATTTTTACCTAAATCTCGCATACGCCGTAATAATTGAGACGGTTTCTGGTCTCCGAGTTCGATTTCGTTTAAGAGTTGGTTCATTTGTTTTGATTCCGACTCTTCATAAACCGAAATTAACCTATTTTTAAGGGTATCGAATTTATTATTTTCAGGCATGTTTTCAAGAATGTAACTTACCTATATCAGGTAACTCGTCAGGTTTCAGCCTAGCTATTAGAAGTTGACTTTTGTGCAGGTCACTTGCCTTTTGGGGATCCACGATGGGGTTGAATTGGTGAAACCAGAGCCTTGGCCGGTCTCGCCAAAAATCCGGTATCCTCGATGTGATGGAAACTGCCGTCATTTGCTGTGGTTGTGGCTGATCCAGGGTTGCTGTGACTGCAGGCTGTTGCAGAGCTGCAGACTGGTAACGCGGGTCGTTCATTTTCACGCGCGATAATTTCAGTCTCTCGGTTGCGATAACTTGAAACTCGATAAGCGCGCGGACACGTACGGGTGTCACCACTTTGCCAATGAGGTTGTTGGTGTGTGTTCAGAAGGCTTGGCAAATAAAAGAGCGTGTTCTGAGTTCCAACTCAGAAAAGCTCCAAAAAAAACTCCAGCTGTAAAGCTCCAGCTTTACTGAACGACTGGCTGTATACAAAGGTTGGGACTTAGAATAATCTTATGAGCTACGTCATACATAGGTAAGTATTGCCTAAGACTAAAGATGTTTAATATGCCTACGCGCTACAACCTAATCGGTAATTATATTTTCGAGCCGTTTGGGGGTTGAAACCCTTGGGCCGTGGGGTCCGAGTGCTCATAGTTAGTTCAACGAAATCTCCAAACAGCTGGTTGACACTTCCCGTGACCCAAGGGCTGGCTTTTACCTTGGCCAGCGGCTTAGCATTGCCATACAACGTGGCAATGCCGCCAGTCTCTTGGGTACTTTACCAGTCGACAGCGATGCGGAGGAATTTTTCGCCGCCATATTTTAGTTTTTTAATAGTTTTAGTTATGTTAGTAGGTATATAATTTTGTTATTTTTAGGTTATGTTTACAGTTAAATGTAAATGATGTGTATACTATTTAATTAGACCCGACTAAATTTGGCAGATCTTTGCTTAGTGGCCTGGTTTTTGAGTTATAAATGTCGCCAAGCTGGGGACACGCTCTCCAGATCGGCCACCAATGAACCCTTATAACTTTTGAACAAGTGACCCGACAAATTTTTTGTGTTATCAAAATTAAAATCCTTGATGGTGGCCATTCCAGTGTCAGCCACCACACTAAAAATTATGTCAGTCGACGTTTGGCTTGGGCCATAAAATTATTATTGCGCTGTGGTAGCCCGCGAAATTTAAATTTTCATACGTTATTTGCAATGCACTGTACCTATGTTGATTAAAATCTCATGAGATTTGAGGTCAATTCTAACTTATGGAGTTGTATTGCTGATTCTAATTCTGTGAAGCCGTATTAGTTACGGGCGCGAATCATATTTTAATCAACATACAAATTGCAAAAAAACGGAGGCGAGGCCTCACGTCACTGTTGACAGCGCTATATCTTGTTTTTTTTATTTTGTCCTGATATAAAAGGCTGATGATGAAAGGTCAGGGATCGAAACGGACTTTCACCAGTGTCTTCAACAGAATTCCAGCGAAGTCAGTTAACACACTAGGTAATACAGTGATTTCGGCGTACCTAGGCGTAATCATCAGTGATAAAAGGCACAACATATAGTTTTTATTATATTGAATGGAATGTAAAATTAGACAGCACTTTTATAATATAAAATATATTTGTAGTCCATTTTTCAAACTATAGTACTTAATATTTAACATAATAATTTTGAATTATACTTAATTAATTATGTAACATCAGTAGTGACCGTGAAGGAAACCGGCATATTCCAGAACCAAAAATTCGAAGAAAAGTGACAATGATACCAACCTACACTGGGCCCGGTGGTAAATTACATCCCACTTCCTCTTAGAGATGAGGCCTGTCTTAGCAGTGGGCACATTATAGGCAGATTCTGCATATTTATGTAACATCATTCAAGGTGCATTAATTCAGCTTTTAGATATGAGGGCATGCGACCCCTGGGTATTATCCTGTCTCTTTTGTGTACTTTCAGCTGATGGCTCAACATATTGTCGCGGTGTCCAAATGCTTTGCCACAAACCTCACAAATATGATTTTTAGCTGACATATGAACATTTTTAGTATGTTTCTCAAGATCTCGTTTGGCGTAAAAACCTTTGCCGCATTCCTCACATTTAAAGGTACAAAGACCTTTGTGCCTCTGAATGTGTTTAGACAAGTTACTCTTTGTTATAAACCGAGCTGGACATTCAGTACATTTGTAATTATAGTCTCCGGTGTGTGTTCTCACATGAATTTTGAGTAGTCCTTGATGCAAACCTCTATACGGACAGAACTGACATTTGTATTTTAATTCACTGCCGTGAGTAAGGCAATGAGTTTTGAAGGCAGATAGATGTTTGAATACCTTGCCACATTTGTCACAAATGTAACGTTTAAGAGGACCATTGTGCTTCTCTAAGTGTAATTTAAATTCACTTTCTTTAACTTTTCTGTCACAAACTGGACATTTATTGTAGTTTGGTGGTGGTGATTCTTCTCTCTTTACATTTTGAATGGTTTGATAATTTTTTTTACTATTTGTTTGATGCATTCTTCTAACATGATCATTGTAATAACGAACGCTGAACATTTTGTTACAAATTGAGCATTTTATGAGGCTCTCAGCTTGTTCTTCAGCAGTACCATGTGTTCTCATGTGAATTTTAAGGTATGATTTGCTTATTCGCTTACCACAAAATTCACATTCTATTTTACCATACTTTTTGTTAAATTTCTCCTTGTATTTTTCTCTGTGTTCTTTTAGATGTACTTTATATACACTTTTTAAAACAACGCTATGGCAGACTTCACATTCTATTTGATGGGGAAGTATTTTCATAAGGGATTGTTCATTATGCTCTGTTGTTTCTTCATCCGTTTTAAAATCCATGTGACTATTGTCAACTCTGTATTGCTCCGGTTTTACTTTATCTTTGTCAGAAACAATAATCATTATTGTTTCACCATCAGCTTCATTGATGGATCCATCCTCTTCTTGTTTAACATGAAGTAAATTTGTTTGGAATTCTTTACAATCATTACTTTCTTGAGAATAACCTTCAGAAATGGTAGGATTGTAATTAGTAGATTCACGTTTCAGCCAGTCAAACTCATCTAAATTCGATTCTGAATCAGAAGTATAATTAAACTCAAGATATTCTCTTTTAATGTATGTTTCATCTTCTTGTATACAATCTGACTCTTCTGTGCCACCATCTGAATAATCCGTTCTCTTGAGTGCTTCATCAGATTGTTTAGCCGTTTTTCGAAATAAGATTGCCGCTTCCAGCAACTTATAGCAAGCTTCACATAGATACTGGGGTAGGTTATCATCTTTACCAATTGTGATCTTTCCAAACTCCGTCACATCATCAGAAATATCGTTAGCGCCAAATATAGGTATTTCACCGTCGTCTAAACATATTCTGCACTTTTCCAACGAATATTTAGCTATTAACGAACTGCCAGCATGGGCTCTACCTCTAGTACGAGGGAGCATTGTTTGTGTTTATCGCAGTGTAGAGGAGCGTATTTGATTCTAATCTCTTTTCTTCATTCGTAATGGTCACATAAACGAACGTAATCACAGGTTTTTTTTTTTATGTAAACACGTATAAATCACGAGTTTAGTAAACAATAAACGAGCAATGTTATTATCATAACACACAGCCGGTCCACAGACGAAGTAGCAGCCGTCCAATAAAGTTCTCTGTGTGCAACCGCCAAGCCGCCAACGCAATCGACGCCATAAAGAGCACAGAATATATATATAAAAAGTAGGCCGCCATGCAGTGTGACCAGATTTAAATTGAACATGCAAATGCTTCCTTAGATTCTGCTAAAGTCTGCTAATGTTTTTATATCACAATAAAAGAAGTGTTTATAGCAAACCTAAGTAGAATCACTTACCGATGACTGTCTAGAATATCCAATGATACTTTTATTTTATTGTATTTCACTGAGTTTATATGATCTTTTAGAACAGAAAGTCGTGAAATTAATTTCATATTAAGTACATGCTAAACAAAAAGCGGCATTGCAGTCATCCTTCGATCGTGATAACCAAGATGAAAACATTGGATCCTTCTCCCACTCGGAACGATAGTTCTGTGTAGCTATTCACAAATGCTGCGATTTGATTTCGATTCGTCGCAAGTCGTATGTCTGTCTTTTTGTGGCATTACGAAAGTGAGCGAGATAGACATATGACTTTCCGAATCGAAATCGAATCGAAGCGTTTGTGAATAGATAACCAGCAATATCCCCTCACACGAGCGCGGTGTGAAACGGGCCCGTGAGTCATTTTACCTAATATTGTACGTGGTATGAGTTCTATACCAAGAAAATATTTTTTTATTATTAACGTTGTTCCATCACTATTAAGTAATAATAAAAAAATATTTTCTTGGTATAGAACTTATACCACGTACAATTTTAGGTAAAATGAGATTCACACCGCGCTCGTGTGAGGGGATATTTTCATTTCATTTTTATCAAGTAGGTAAGTCGACGTTCGCACGGACGTAAAAATATCGCGGCGATTTTTTTTCGCGCACTGGATTTTCAACGCTCTGCTTAGCGCCGAGAGTGCAAAATCCAACAGTGTGTTTTTTCGACGCGCTAAAATGTACTCTGTTATTGTTAAGTTGGATTCTCAACGCTCGCCTCAACAACGAGAGTTGAAAATCCAGTGCACGATAAAATCCCGCCGCGATTTTATTCCGCCCGTGGGAACGGGGCTAAGTATATTAACACGCACGACACATCTGTGCCAGGCCGCACACGAGCAGCAAGCATACAGCAAGTAAATGCTTTAGGTAGTGTATGAAAAACTAAATACGTATTTACGATTACGCCGCAAAAACTTCAAGTGCCAAATGTTGAGAAGCAAAATAGTATAGTTTGCTATACGCTTGCTCCTTGCTCCTTGTAGGACTGGGGTGACTGACGACGACTACTAAGTACTTCTATTAATTTAAATTCTATACTTATATATTCTAGCGTAACTACCCAAGTGTCAATGTCTAATCCTGCTAATTTTCTGCGGAGGTTTTATAAGATTCTGGCATAAACTGCTATCTTTTGAGATCTGAGACACAATCTGCTAAACAATTTTTTTTTTTTTGTGGATGGGAAATTATCAAATGATTGAATGGGAAATTATCAAATGAGAGCGTGTTAGACTTTTACTGACTAAAACCCGCCCTTGTTCCTTCAGTTGCCTGTGCCAGGGCCACGGTATCTCTTTAGAACGACCCGCGACCCTGGCGGCATCTGCTAAGCCCTAAATTGCGGATCTAATTCTGCTATAATCACAGAATTCTTCTAAATCTGGTCACACTGCCGCCGCGCATGACAGTGCATGACACAGGCACAGGATATACGGGATATACATTGGCATTTTGACACGAGAATACATTGATCAGTGAATAAGAATAAATGAATGAAGATGAATTGTGTGCCAACGTTCGCACGGACGTAAAAATATCGCGGCGGGATTTTATCGCATACTGGATTTTCTACTCTCGTTGTTGAGCCGAACATTGAGAATCCAACTTAACAACAATTAGGGGGCATTCTAGCCCGTCGAAAAAACACACTGTTGGATTTTTAACTCTCGGCGCTAAGCAGAGCGTTGAAAACCCAGTGCGCGAAATAAAATCGCCGCGATATTTTTACGTCCGTGCGAACATCGACTTATACGTTAGAGGGACCTTGCCATCTCACGAAAGTCTCACGAGCGCGACGCGGCTACACTGGCATGTGTCGGAATCATAAATCTCTATTTATTTTTGAAGTTAAAATTTCCATAAGCGCGTCGAGCGATTTTTGGTAGGGAGAAATGTTACGGGTTCGCGTCACCACGTCACCTCGACACCGCGACATGCTATGCATAGTTTTACGTTTGAGTTTTCACTTCTGTTGGCAGCCCTCATGAGTCTCATGACTGCCATTTTTTTTATCTCAACATCATATTATAGGCACAGCACACTAATTGCGTAACACATTATCAATCGGAGTTGGTTTCATTATGACAGTGCAACAACATTCATTGCGTTATTTACGTCGTCGAGCAGACAAATTTTTCGAACATAAGAAGCAATGGATTAGCAATTTGTTTCAAAATGATTCAAATTCCAATCGATAGTGTGTTACGCGATTAGGGTGCTGGTTATTACAATGCACAATCTAAAATAAATAAAGGTGTCTGAGCTAAGGGTTGTTGTAAGAATGTTGCTTATTGGCACGAGGTTCCATGGCGCGGCTTGTGGTATAAGTTAACGGGTAGAATTCGTCACGTAAGGAAAAAGCGTTATCCCCCTCCATGCGACTCTGTTTCTCTCTATATCATACGAGTATGTTTGTGTTTGTGCGTGCGAGTATCGCGTCAGGAACTTGGTTCCTGACGGGGGTCCCCCGATCGCACAGTTTTTTTTTTATAAGTATAATTATTCTTTCTTTTTCTTCGCTTCGCTCAAGACAGAGCGGTAGTGGTCACGTTGAACTGTGTCCAATGCAGGTGTAGTCGTTGCCCGCCTCACGATCTATTTCCATTACTCTCCATCTGTTTCTTTTAGATGTTTATATGACAGTTTGGCGCATTCTATCGGATTTAAATAATTCTTTTTGCATTTAATCGCCCAATGGGCTATCAAATGCAAAAGAATTTTTCAAATCCGGTAGTTCCAGAGATGACTGGACAACTCCACTCAAATTTGTATGGTTCTTGCCTCAAAACACCATTTCAGACATGGATCTACATGGTCCTCACATGATCTGACCAAGATTATGTCTGGACTTTAAAAGGGACTTTGACCCCCCAGTTTGTTTCGCCATTTCTTCTCAGGGTAGTCAGCTGTGAAATGTCGACTCCATCTAGCTTATTTTTTTAAATATGACGTAAAAGTTATTCCGGTATCCTATTTACAGAATAAACAATTTCATTTCATTAGCGCGTTCAAACATACAAACAAAAAAACATTATTATTAGTACTTATAGATAAAAATAGATTACGCACAAACGTCTATCACTCTGACTATTAGCACTGTATAGTCTCCTGGTCTAAGATAGTCTCGAAAACTGAAGTTCAGACTGAAGTTGGTCATGTCTCCAGGCGGAATAATGACTCCATAGACCGTCTAGTGGTGTGGTGCAGGGCACCGATGAGGTGACCGATCAAATAAAACCCGCGGATGGAGGCCCTGTTAATGAATGCGATAGTGCGTGAAATTAGGCCCCTGCAAACACTCTATATGTGAATTCGCAGAGGAATAATATAATCTGTGGTCTGTATATTCGATAAATAAATAAATATTTATTCATCCGATAATCCAACCAAACCTTTAAAACATGGCGCAATCCATTCTTTTTTTTTAAATAATATGTTTATTTTCGCGGGCTACCTTTTGGCGGCTGTACGCGCTCGTCGAAACACCACGAGACAGGCCGAGTACGAGTGTGTACACACAGGAGCAGGTCGGGTCGGGGTTTTTTTTTTTTGTTTTTTTTTTTTTCTCATTCGGTTTTGTATTTAACCTCCAATATTTAAAGGTTTAAAATTATTTGGAGAAATTTGACAGTTTGGTATAAACTGATGTGCTGTTGTCTGCATGGTGCCCTCGTCGTGTCGCGTCTCGCGGCCCTCTTCGCTCTCGGAAGCGTGTCAAGAGGCACGTGACGAAAGGCACGAGACGAGCGTGTACACCCGCCACTAGGGTCAAGATCTCTTTTGCGAGATCCACTTGTACAATCCTACCAACTTATCTGTGAGCTGAAAAAGGACGCCCATGGACCTAATATATAAACTGGACTGAGCTCTCGTACCAAAAACACGAGCAGAGAGAGATATGTCGTACAGAGGCTGTTTATCGCTTTCTAATAGGGTGACCAAACATTTTTATAACAATCAGGAAACATCGTTTTGAAAGAGAATTTGGGTCCGGTGGACATTAAGTGATTTCAAATTATTGTTTGTAATACAAAAATATTGTAATTAAGTTACTTATATAGTGAAATAATGAAACCTTATACAACATGTTTCCGCCATCGCGACATGCCTTCAACACGCGGGTAGGGCTAGTGGCCAATAATCATAAAAATTAAAATAAGATAAAATAATTCGTAAATTGAAAAAAAAAATTAAAACAATCTAAATAATGAAATAATAACCACAATTAGGATGCAAAAGACTCATTGTAGAAGCTATTATTCTATGCCATCTGGTAAAAAAAGGCCATTGACCAACACCGTTTTTTTATGTTCATCGTTTGTCTATTGTTCTGAACCAGCTATTAAGCTATTAAGTAGCTTCATGAAAAAAAAAAAACTCGAGTGGCGTGGCCTTCTCTTTCTCTTTCGTTTCAATTTTCATCTCTGCGCAACAGGTTGCTCCAAAATGCTATTTTAGAAAATCGTAAATAAATCAATAAATAATACCTAACAGTTAATCAAAATATCTTTATTGAATGAAAATGCGGAACCGTATACGAGTGTTGAATTAATGTCGCCATTGGAGCAGCACGTTGGATAAAAACTATACATACCTACCGAAATACTTTTTTCGAAAGCTTCTTATTTGAAACTGAACATTGTTGTGTTCTATGTCGGTTTTGAACCGTGTACCTAGTATCTACCGATGTTTTTGAGAAAAAAAGTTATGATAGCTAGACTACAATATTGTTGAGACAAGTCTTGTGTCGATTCATCAAATATGATCACGTACATGATACGTGGCTTATGAAGTAGGCAAGGGTGCATATAGAATCTCGTTCTGGGAACATGGCCCTTTCTTGCTCTTTTTTTCGTTTGCTCTATAGAGCTGGTGTTTAGGTATTTAAGGGAAGCAAAGGGAAATAAAACTTCAAAAATCAAAATCAAAAGTTATTTATTGAAACTAGGCTGAGAAACAGAATCTGATAATACAAATTATAAAGCCAATATCCTTACTACTGGAAAAAATTATGGTACCTACATTAGCATTCAACCCTCATCGAGATTTTGCTATATAATAATCTGCCGGGTTGAAATGAAGGCTACACATCACAGAATTTTTAGTAATTGTTTGTGATGCGGGAATTACGTCCTGGTTGGATTTTTGCTTCATTTCTTCTTTCGATGGAAAGCTATAACCAACATAAAAAATATGTTATTTCAATCACGCGATACATAAGTACAAAATGTATTTTCGGCTAACATTAATAGTTTTAATGAGAAATACACAAAAGCTTTAGCGTCTTCCTTCTACAAAACGTCTAGAGCCTGGTCACACTACTTAGACTCAAAATTGTTATTAAATAAAATCTTTGTTATTCGGATCCTTACCTGTGAACTGAAATGCCATACAACCAGCATATGATTCACTTTTACATCTCTTGATGCAACACTTTCTCACCATTATTTTCACTATTTAAATTGAAAAAGAACCGCCATGAAACCATTGCTGTCAGATTTCAGTGTTACCAGAATAATTATATGATAGCTACCAAACAATCATATTATTTTGATTATTTTTACTTATGGATTTTACTTATATAAAATTATTGACTATGATGTACAGATTGTAAACCTATAAATAAAATTATTTAAAACTAATCTAAATGCTAAAAAATATACGTAACTTATTTTACTTGCAGTTGGTGAAATATTTTCTACCAGCTTTAACATTTTTATCTTTTGGCAATTGAGCAAAAGGGACAAACGGTCTCCGTTCGAGCAATCTCTCTCGTCTCGTTTTGCCTCTGCTAACATATCCTATCAAATGTAAACCTTAGGTGCAATCCCTAGGGTTCATTTTTGTATGATACGATTTTTGGAGAGCTCAGTCGGGTCCTTATTATGAAGTATTAACGCCATCCTGATTCCGTTGCGAAAAAGGGACGGTGAAGGTCATGTATAGCTCCGTCTCCCTCTAGCACTGGAAAAATGGTGGCATTAATTGTTCATAATACGGCCCTTTATATTATATTATTAGGTCCATGAGGACGCCACCGTCGATGCGTCGACACAATCGAATGACATGCGTCGGCACAATCGAAGACATTTCAACATGACGGCCGTAGTTCCAATTTTCGCCATTTCACAGATAAGTTGGTAGGAGTGTAATTATTTTACGGTTGGTACGCACTTTAATTTATGAAATGCACCAAGTCTATCGTCAATCTAATGGATCTTGTTTTAATGATTAATCAATAACCGTTGACTGTTGGAGTCTCAGATAAAGTAATTTAGAGAGACCGCGAATCGGCAAATGTAAGGGTAACGGGTTCGGGTAACGTCGTCGCCCTCAGACTAGGTGGAGCGACGATCTTCGCAGGGTGGCTGGTAGCAGCTGGACGAGAGTTACCGAGAGTTGAGTTAATCGGTTTACGGACGCTAAACGAGACACTATAGAAGTTTTATTATTAAGGAACCTCCTAATGATATGCGCCGTGTCCAGAAGTACCGCTTTCTGAATCAAGCCCTTGATCCAGCTGCCTAATGAGAGCCTCCTCAGGTGTTGATCGAGATCTTTTCTATTATGCCGTTGGCCGTCACGACTATCGGCACATCGATTGCTGTATCCACATCCCACATGTCGACAACCTCGCGAGCCAGGTCAAGAGTATTATTATTATTTTTATTTAACACTAGCTTTTGCCCGCGGCTTAGCCGCGTGGATGTCGGGAAATATCCCACGGGAACGTACTACCGGGAATTCCTTCCTTATTCCTTGTCTACTAGTTAAAATTTCAGCTTTCTAGGTTCAAAGGTTAGGGCTGGGCGTTGATGAGGCAGTCAATCAGTCAGTTAGTCAGGATTACTCTTTTTATTTATATAGATAGTAGCTTCTGCCAAAATTCTGAAATTCCTTGCTGCTGATGCATTGCCTGCCCACGCTGTTATTTAGTTTTTGCTTAGCGTTCTTTCTGACTTTTTTTCTTTTTGCTCGACACCTAAGAGTCCTAGAGTGATGTTAATTATGCCTATAGCCTTCCTTAAGAATTGGGCTATCAAATGCAAAAATAACTATTAAAGTCCACCTGGTACTTACAGAGATTAGCGCGTTCAAACAAACAAAAAAAGTGTTTGTGTCAGCTTCGACGCAGACTGGAGTTTACTCCTGTTTTTTGTGCAGACTTTATATTTTTGGGTCATTTCTGTCGGGCAGGGTTTCTTCAATGCATCAATGCTATACAAAAAGCATCTTTAAGGTATAAAGGCACTCGTCATCCCTCCCCGTCTCCCTCTCACCCCTCCTCTCCCTCTAAGCCCCCTCTCACCCCTCCTCTCCCTCTAATCCTCCTCTCACCCCCTCCCCTTCCCTCCCCCCTCTTCTATCCCTCTCCCTCTCACCCCCTCACCACATTACCATAATGTGGTGAGGGGAACCTACCCTCCCCCTTTTACCCCTCTCACCCCCTTCCGCTTCCCGCCCCTCTCAGCCTCCTCTATCATCACCCTCACCGCCCCTTCTCACCCCCTCACCCACCTCATCGCCCTCTCCCTCTCACCCCCTTACCACATCCCCTTCCCGCTAACATCAACCTCCCCTTTTACCCCGCTTTTTCACCGCTTTCTCCTCCCCCCTACCCTCGCCAACTCCTCCCCCTCACCATACCCTCCCCACTCACTACACCCTCCCCACTCACTACACCCTCCCCCTAACTACAACCTCCTATACCTCTCCACCTCTTCCCGCTCCCCAATCAATCAGTCAGTCTCAACTTAATCTCTCTTCAATGAATCAGTGCTATACAAAAAGCAACTTTAAGATGCAAAGGCACTCGTCGCTACCCTCACCCCTCCCCCTCTCCCTCTAACCCCCTCTCACCCATCTCTTCTTCCCACCTCTCACCCCTTTCAACCCTCTCACCCTCCCCATCCCCCTTTCCCTCTTATCCCTCACCACATCCCCTTCCCGCTAACCTGCCCCTTCACCGGTTTCTCCTCTCCCTCTACCCTCAACAACTCTTCTTCTCCCCCTCTTCACCTCCTTCCCCTCTCCTCCTCCCTTGATCATCCTCCCCTTCTCCCTCCACTCCACACCCTCACTTTCCTCCTTGCCCTCCTCAGTACCCCCTCCCCTTCCCCTCCTCACCACCCCTACCCCTGCTCCCCTTCCCTCTGGAGGAAAAACTATGAATGACAAATTTTATTACTTGCTTAGGCAAGTATTTGTGCCAAGTTTCAAGTTAATTAACTAAATTAATAGGTTATTTCATATAAACCATATTCCCTGTTTTCACCCCCAAAAGGGTGGAATTTAAAAAACCGCTTGGAATATTTCCGTAACTTGACTGGAAGATTATTACCACCAATTTTCCAGTTAATCAAGCCCCACAGTAAAACTTACCCTGTAAAATTGGGGTGCGTCTCATATCATATAAAGATAGTTGGTATATTTTCATAGCATTAACGATCACAACATGTAATAAACGTGTGATACAATTTCTTTACATATAACATGTATATACTCTAAAACTTATTTCGTATAACGTTATTGGATATAACCTTTATTTAATCGAAAATCATCAGGTCTATCGTTTAAAATATATATTGGTACCATCATTATTATAACACCCCGATTCAGAGCAATCCGACATTTGGGTTAGGTTAGGTTAGAACAGTGACCATTAACGCTAGATCCTCTTTATTGTTGCTGAATCATTTGGGTTAAGTTAGAATAGTGACCATTACCTCTATTGTTGGGGAATCATTTGGGTTAGGTTAGGTTAGAACAGTGACCATTAACGCGCGAAGGCGAGCGAGCGAAGCGAGCGTGCCGCGGAAGCGGCCGCCGAGCGCCAGATACTCTTTATTGTAGGTGAATCATTTGGATTAGGTTAGTACAGTGACCATTATCTATTGTTGGGGAATCATTTGGGATAGGTTAGGTTAGATTAGAACAGTGACCATTAGGCCTCGGCCTCGAATTTCGCGGGCAGCGGGGCGGCGGCGGCGGCGGCGCGTCTCGCATTGTCCCGCCCCGCTGTTTTCGAGGACCGGTCCATTTGTTTTTATGCATAAAGTTTTCAGTTTATTTAATCTGTTTTCTAACACTATGAATGTAGCCGCCATGTTATTACGTCATACGGCTGTTTAAATTAAAAAGTGTCAATGGTGCCGATTCTGTTGTGCACAAACTAAACTTAATTTAGGCTGTTGCTAACTTTTTCTCTCTATTATGACAAGAAAGGGACGGAAGTAAATTAGAGCTGTCAAATTAGTTAGGTAGAACTAATTTTTCCATAGACATTTAGACGACACGTAAAAACATGTCGACTAAAAACACGGTGAAGCGCAAGGCGTGAACTAGTTTGACATCTCCAACTTAGTTCATACCTATAGCCGTCCTTTTCTCACGCTGCCTGTTAGTAAAAGATAGCGATGCTCTAATTTTAGTTTAGTGCGTTCACAAGAGAATCGGCACCAATGTCAACTGATCAGCGTCTAAAAAGTGTTTGTTTACTCAGCGAACTGACGTCATGACCACAGAGCAATATGGTTTCCGAGGACGGTTACGCGACTTCGTGCTGACAACATTACGTGTTTAATTATAGTTATATGTATTAGATTATAATTGTTGTTTATATTCTTTTGTGTATTTTTTCTATGGGCTTTCAGTTGCCTGAAAATAAAGTGATTGATTGATTGATTGATATGGCGTCCGCTGCGTCCAGGGTTTTCGCGCGAAATTTGAAAATGTAAATAAATGCATTTTTATGGTACTTATCCATTGAATAAAAATTTTGTGTTTTTTTTAGTGGCTTATTAGCACTATAGAATTATATTGAGACACTTTTCAAAAATGGGTGTAATACCCTATTGCAAATAAATTCTCACTACTGAGTGAACCATGACTGAACTTACATGACAGTAAACTTATCATGTTATTCTGCAGGAACGAATAGGTATTGAGGGGAGAGAACAGCAACAGCTGACCGATAAGGAAACAACGAGTTCGTCAAAAGCATTATTTATTTATGTTCAAATAGTAATAAATAATAACCAAAACATTCTGTACACAAGCAAATCACAGACAAAACTCAAAATTACAGATTCTTGTTGTTAGTGTAAATCGTATAATTTAGCCTAAAAAAAAAAAAAGTCCAATTATAATCAATGTATGTAGATAATATTTTAATTTACTTTCCGTATTATACAGAACATTACTTTGCTGGTCGATGTAAGTTTAAAATAAATTAAACTTCGTTATAACAAAATTTTGAACCAACATTTTTAGTTCCTGATGGATAGTCGACACGATTTATTAAAAGGTTAAGGCCGCGTCAACCTCGGCGCCACAATGTGGAGACAACACAACTATAATTTGAAACACTGGTAATACTTACTCATAGGAGTATTTTGGAACAATCTTAAAAATTAAGGCTGGATTTAGTGTTACACGGACGGTCCGTACAGTCCTACCAACTTATCTGTGAACTGAAAGAGGACGGTACCGTCGATGCGTCGACACAATCGAATGACATTTCAACATGACGGCCGTACACTCCTTCCAACTTATCCTGTGAAATGGCGAAAATTGGAACTACGGCCGTCATGTTGAAATGTCATTCGATTGTGCCGACGCATGTCATTCGATTGTGTCGACGCATCGACGGTGGCATCCTCTTTCAGTTCACAGATAAGTTGGTAGGACTGTAGTTCAAATTTTCGCCATTTCACAGATAAGTTGGTAGGAGTGTACGGATGAACGATATTAGTCTATGGACCACAGATTAATATATTAGTAGCAAGCTACTATGGACCGTCTGCGTCGTCCGGAGCTATCGTATAGAAATCAGACGGTCCGCAAGCAGTGCTCTATTAAACGCAATATTTGATTTCTATTTATACGATAGCTCTGGACGACCGTCGTCCGTACCGACCGTCCGTGTAGCATAAAGTGATTTTTTTCAAACGAACTAGGTAATTAGTACCTAGTAAAGGGCCGACTATAGGTTTTGCCGATCAGCAGACTAGCTCTAGTGACTAAACTGTTGGATATATCTGAATAATTATTTTTATGCAGACTGGAAACGTTAATGTGCGCTTTAATTTCTACCGTGACGTTATTATGACGTGACGTAACGGTATCACGATAACACAGGGAAGTAAAATGTATGGAAATATAAATATGAAGGTGCTTCCGTCCACGATAACGTTATAACGTGCACGTATTTCCTTACATTTTATGGACGTGGACGTCCACGATAATATCGTGACGTTAGAAATTTTATAAGCGCACATTAGATATACGAAGTTTAATATTTATTGTCGTATTGTCATCTCCACCTTGTATATGGACACGGAAGTAGACAGATAATCACCTTTTGACTGTCATTTCATTTTAAATAATTTGCTTAGCTGGTACAAAACTATGCAAGTAGCTTGCATTCCATTGTGACATTGACTAATCAGAAGTTGTTATGGCACACGGCATGCCAGCTACTTGCATAGTTTTGTCATTTGTACCAGCTACGGGCATGTGTACTTTCGCTCTTAGAATCATCGTAATTTAATGTTAAACAATTTGTACTAGCAAATATGCGACATACCTATAGGTACCAAAGAATTGGGTATTACAAAAAATTGACCTAGGTATTTGTTTTAAATATATTAAGCTAAACATAATTACAACAGCTTTGTACGCGTTTTGGTAGGATTTTATAAAAGCGTCACACTTAGAATAGAGCTGGAATATACCCCATTCAGTAATAGATCAAGTGATTTAATAATTACTATTCAAATCCAGTCAGTAATTAATGGGCCATAATTATGATATTCTGTTTCTTTCCACTAAAAGACGCTGCCCCATTGGTATTATACTGCATAAAAAAAGATCGGCTCTTTCCAATTCTGTCCAAAACATTGAAATTAGAATAACTTGTAACAAAAAAATAAAAGAAAAATTAAATTAGTTAATTCAAAAATTCTATCACTATTACTTCACACCGAAATACTTTCTAAGTTGCTGTCCTCTAAATATTAATTTTTAACATCGATGTAGGCATCAGCTATTGTTACATTATTATTGTGTAGCGCGCTTACTAACTGGTAAGTACAGTAGACTAAGTACTTTGTTTTTTCTGTGCTGCTCAGCTGTCTTTTGCTATGGATGATAATGATAGTGGCATATAAACGCCATACATGGTGAAAATTCTAAAGCCCAAACACTGTTCTAAGATAATAACAATCTAAATACTTCCATTCACTAGTAGCCGTGTATAATATTTTATATTTATTTTTCACTATCAGTCATTAAGCTTATTTGGTCACAAAAGTGAAAAAACCCGGAAAATATTTTTGTAGATTTTATTTAGGAAGCGAAAATAATTTGTATTAATTTATATATCAGTAACGTTAAAAGTAGCAGTACTTATACAGTGCTAATAGAATATTATTATGGTTTTGTTTCAGGGTATATAAACGATGATAGAAACAATAAATTGTTTATAAAGATCTAACCTCCGAGTACATAGTCAAAAAGTTTTACGAAGCCAGCACTTTCACACTGCATTAGGACCAACGCGCGTTTCTTTAAAATAATAGTGCTGGGATCATACTTCATTACTAATGAGGTTTGATCCCAGCACTATTCTTTCTTTCACTTTTCTTTACGTATTCGATAATACCTACCGAATCAACAGCGGGATGTGTAGCGTGCACAGCATTACTTGAAAAACAAAAAAAGTCGGGAGGCGTCGTGGAATACCCGGTTGGAATGAAGTTCCTTTCGCTGTGTTCTCAAGTTTCAAAAGTTTTATTCTAGATGGTTCTGTATTAAAAAAAAAAAAACAAAAATATTTTGACACTTGAAAACTGACTTTTTCGGGCGTAACGCTTTTTCGTTACGTGACGATTTCTACCAGTTCACTCCTAAAAAGTAAAGCACAATGCAGTGTGAACGTAGTATATATTTATTTTTTTGTAAAAGCAACGGTTTTGCTACGTCGTTATAAAGCTAATATAGAATCCTACGAGCTACGCAACTACTCGACACATTACCTTAGAACTCACACGACACTACGCGGCCGATCCTACACTCGCCCAATTGTTACGACCAGAAACACTTCTTAGTTTTGAAATATGCGCTACACTATGTGACATGTTGGGAGATGAATTATGTTCTTTGTTCACATGCGCACTTATGGTCCGGGTACTCGCAACACTCGGCAGCATGCATGCCATAACAAAATCATTTAGCCGCCTTAACGCTTGTACATATTTTGAATTTGCGCAAGTAAGATGGAAAGTGTAAGCCGGGGACAAAGTTCTGTGAGTCACACAATCTTGAGATTCATTTCACGCAGCGAAATTGCACTGCTCATTGAAGAACGCATGCTCTTTGGGAATTACTTAAAGTTTTTGCGCGGATTACTTCTCCCAATATGTCAGTTTGTGCCCGTACATGCATAAAATTTTAGTTACAAGGAAGCCCAAGTCCTTTACTAGTTTGGAAATAATTTCGAGATTTACTCGAGAACATCCGCTATTCGAATTTAAAGCGAATAAATTCGATGATACATTTGGTAATTTTAAGCTTTTTTTCTAAGAAATTTAGGGTCAAATTAAATTAACTAGCGAAACTCCGCAGACGTGATATATATATCATCGATATCTAAGTTAAAACAAAAAAAAAAAAAAAAAAAATTGACCTGTTTTTTTGGGGCAAGTAGTGTAGTCACTTAAAATCAGTTTAAATTATCTTTTGTGTATGTTCACAGACGTGATGGGTTTCGATATCCAACACGATAAAACTTTATAAACTTGATTTTCTCAACTCATACTTCAAGTAACATCAATAAAAGAGGTCGTTGACCCCAAAAAAATCCTCAAATCTTTTTAGTTTTATTTTATCGATTTAGACATCGATTCCACGTTTGCGGAGTTTCGCTAGATAATTTAATTTGACCCGGTATGCAACGCGTACGTTTTACATTCAAACTAAATAATTAACATTGTCACGTATCTACACACTAAAATTACCTATATCCGCTATTCCCCTGATCCATAAAAAACACTCTACAAACCTATTTTAGTTAAAATAGTGTTTTGTCAATTTCTTTTGAATTGTGTTTTGAGTTTTAAAGATGAAGATAAAATACTATTTTAACTAAAATAGGTTTGTAGAGCGTTTTAGTTTTTTATGAATAAGGGGGTTAAACTTTAAATAGGTACTAAATGGAATTACTAAAATACTATTTAATTCTCACTTTTCTGTATAAGTAACAAGGAATTTGAGTGAACTTTGTCATGTCTTGTAAGTAGTATTTTCTTTTTGCATTGAAAACTGAGCTTTTTTAAGGATTATAAATATGGAGACGAGATTTGCACATGCAATATGTAATTGCAAGATTAATTTGAGACATTGGTGCCGATTCTGTTGTGCACAAACCAAACTTAATTTAGGCTATTGCTAACTTTTTCTCTCTATTATGACAAGAAAGGGACAAAAGTAAATTAGAGCTGTCAAATTAGTTAGAACTAATTTTTCCATAGACATTTAGACGACACGTAAAAACATGTCGACTAAAAAACACGGTGAAGCGCAAGGCGTGAACTAGTTTGACATCTCCAACTTAGTTCATAGCTATAGCCGTCCTTTTCTCACGCTGCCTGTTAGTAAAAGATAGCGATTCTCTAATTTTAGTTTAGTGCGTTCACAAGAGAATCGGCACCAGTAAAAAACTTTTCATCTGCTAAACAAAGGATGTTGTTTTATAGTGTAAAAAAAACGCTAAATGTAGCAGATATAGAAAAATATTTTTGGAATGTGAAAATATCGTATTTGAATAATTTGATTAATTAAATTTCATTGTGCAAATGATAATTGATACAAATATGAATATATTTTTTGTTATTTCATAGAGATTGTTTATAAGTTCATCAATAAATTATTGCATTAACAATTCCTAGAAAATCAACTAAATCTATGCAGGTCTTAATTAAACATTACTTTGACTAAGTATTCGAAATATATTATTAACATTTGTCTAATAAACCGGTGCAATAGTATTATTTATATAGTAACAGAAGTTTTGTGACGTCTATTATTTATACAATATAATACAAGCTTTTATACTGGATTTTTAATACAAACTATACTTTAAAGATAATCTAAGCATGTTTCAGAGAGTACTATTTTATTTTAAATTTCCCAGTACTTACTTCTCTCCTCCCTTTCCTTCAATCAATCTGCCTAGCCTTTTCCCAACTATGTTGGTGTCGGCTTCCAGTCTAACCGGATGCAGCTGAATACCAGTATTTTACACGGAGCGATTGCCTATCTGACCTCCACAACCCAGTAACTGCGTAATACGATACCCCTTGGTAAGACTGGTTGTCAGACTTTCGGGCTTCTGACGACCCGTAACGACTGCCAAAGATTCTCGAATGACAGCCGGGACCAACGGCGTAACGTGCTTTCCGAGGCACGGACGAGTCTCGGTATGTAAAGATGGTCACCAATCTACAGACCGACCCCAGCAAGCGTAGCTTAACCTGATGGATCGACTCGTGCAGCTGTTATTACTTAGCCACGAGCTCTCTCCTCCCTTCCCTTATCAACAGATATTTGTATTGGTAAGACTATATTTTGGCTGAATATGAACAAAAAGACATTCTATAGAACAAAGAGTTATAGAGTGCATTGGGGTAATTACGATAGTAGGTATATTACGTTTGATGATAATTTCTACCAAACGCAGCGGCATTTTTATACAGCGACAGCGAACGGGCGTTAAAATGGCGTCGAATCATTAACAGTGTTGCCATTTTAGCCACTTTGTGGCTAGATCTAGCGGATTTTCGACGGTTTTAGCCAAAAAATAATCTGTTTTAGCCACCAAAATGAATCTAGCTACTTCTGCCTACTTTTTAGATTATTACTACATACCTACTTTTATTACTGTTTTGCCACCTGAAGTTTTAACAAAAATCACAAAAACGGTCAAACCAACTGAAATACCATCCATAAATAACATCATCCATTAACGAAGAGATTCCAGAATTTCTAGATGACATTGTAAACTTTCAAATTGATTTTTAATTTTTTACTAAAAAAACCGTAATTTTTATGTTTTTAGCTAAACACTTGTAACCAGTTTTTAATAATTTTTTAACAACACTATTTTTATTAAATCCACTTATCCCCATCCGTATATTTTAAAATTATATTAACAATATTAATAGGATAAAGTAAGCCAAAAATACTTTAGCCACTTTTAGCGGAATTTCGAAAGTAATTTATTTACAAAACTAGCAACTTTTTTCTTTGATGTAGCCACAAACTAGATGGTCCTAACGGCAACACTGATCATTCAGTTGCCAATATAAAATGCCGCTGCGATTGGTAGAACTTATCGAAACAATGCACTTATATTATAGATATTAGTGACATTGTTTGGAGACCCTCAAATCTGAAAACACGCTTAGATTTGATGTAACTTGGCGATTTCATTAGCTTTTTACAACTATTCAAAGACATTACATACTAAACGATTAAAATATATAATACTGCATCTCACTAAGATATCGACGAGTGGTTATTTATTGAATACGACTACATAAACTATGTTTATAGTATTTCGTACAAATTGTCATTATATTCGAGGTGTTACCAACCTACGACGAGGACAGGACCACTTTTTTTTGATAAGGATTAAAGATTTAAATCGTTAGATTTGCTCTCACCGCTCTAAGCTGTGCGAGAAACGTGCCTATATTGAGAAGGGTGAGTTCACAATAATCGGGCGTTTCTACGACAATCAAGCGATGTCTCCGTCTGCGACATGACGTTGTGAGTGACAGAGGCGTCAAAACGAAACAGACACGCGACCATTTTATTGACGCGGCCTACCGCGTTATTTATTCGCCCTAGCGAATCTGCGATTTAAATCTTTGATTCACTTAAATAACAATTTTTCCCTGAATTATAGATATTTGTTAACTATAGATATTGGAGCTCAGGTAAAGGCAGGCAAGCTTTTATTGGTATTATTATTATTTTTTATATTGGTAGTATTATTATTTTTGGACTTATCGATTATAGCCCTAGTCATAAGTTGATAACGGTCCAAGTATAAATTAAAACAATGCTTTCAATGAACATGAACTGTAACTATATGATAATATTTATTAATATTACCGGCTGGTGATCTCAAGAGCGAATTTTAGGCATCTATACTCCATGTGCAATAAGATTAGACACAAACAAACCTTTTTTACAGTCTGTTCAACCGATTTTGACTTCTGCTCCGTAGGCTTAAGGATTATTAAAGGCAAAAAAGTGGTTACAATACCAATTGTTTACTGCAGCTGCCATCTGTCATGCTACCAACGCAATAGAAGTCAAAATTGGTTGAACGTACTGTAAAAAAGGTTTGTTGAAATGTCTAATCTTATTGTAAATAGAGTATAGTCCGCTTGAGAATACAAAGAATAATTGCAGAAGTACTTGTAACAATAAGTACCTACGTGAATTAATATTATAAATAATTTAACAATATATTAATTCAATACTATATTTACGAGATAATTTAAACCGGAAATTTAATTACAATTATGTTTAGTCAACTTTTACTACCATTCTTTCCTAGATGAGGCCCTAATTGTAATACTATAATTAATTATAAAGGAATGTCAATTTTATAAAAGTAGAGAAACTGCGTAGTTTTTTTTTAAATATTAATATTCGCATTTATTATAAACTTTTAGTTCAAACTTTTATGTTTTTCTAAAAAACTATCAGCTATAAAATTTTGTCAAAACATCTACTCAGTACGGTACAGCTTTATAATAGACATTTTGCGCTAATATTTATATTTTTCGAGCTATATTTAACTTTGTAATGCTCTATGGTACGCGGTAACATCAAAGCATTTACTTACTTATTCCAATTTCGCATTTCCCCGAAAAAGTTTTAGATAAAATAGGTACACAAAAACGAACGATCTGTGATTTTCACAATGATCTCCTATTTGTGAAGATTTTATTCTGAAAACATAATTTAAGACAAATTCCTTAAACTTTTTCAGGAAATGGCGATACATGGGCACAAGTTCTATTATACACAGTATGAGTCTATATAATGTGCACATATCGAAAGCTTAATTTTATCGACGGAAATAATTTAAAAAAAAAACTGTTCATAACATTTTAAAGTACTTACTTGTTCGCTGCTGTGGCCCCTGTGTAAACGAAATGGTATAACTTTTAACCTAAACGATCTATCACGAAGAACTAAACTCAATAAAATCAATCTGCCTAACCTTTTCCCAACTATGTTGTGGTCGACTTCCAGTCTAGCCGGATGCAGCTAAATACCAGTACTTTACACGGAGCTACTGCCTCTGACCTACACAACCCAGTAACTGGGTAAATAATACGATACTCCTTGGTAAGACTGGTTGTCACTTTCGGGCTTCTGACGACCCGTAACGACTGTCAAAGATCCACGAATGACTGCCGGGACCAACGGCTTAACACGCTTTCCGAGGCACGGAGGAGTCTCGGTATGTAAAGATGGTCACCCATCCACGGACCAACCCATACATACGGACCATGCGTAGCTTAACCTCATGGATCGACCCGTGCGGCGGTTGTTACTTAACCACGAATGAACCAAACTCAGTAATGATTGGAATTAACAGGGCGTTCTTATAACATAAAAATGATTAAAAAAAAAACCCGCCCTCAATTGAGAATTTGAAAGGTATTTTTTTTAGCAAAAATCTGGTATTTTTCATACAATAATTGTAAAATTTCTCAATAAAACCCCATATTAGGTAATATGGGGTTTTATACCTTTTTTAATTACCTCAAATTATTCTACATCGTATTAGCTTTCTAAAAGTAAAAATACCACGTTTTTAACTCAATCACAACATTTCCTATCAACTGTTAAAGAAAGCCCTTGCACACTGCTACGGACACTTCAGCAGACAGACACAAAATTTTTTTAGATAAAAAAAAATCCGTCGATAAAATTAAGCACAGTTTCCCACATTTCTATATGTAATGTACACATTATGAAGACCCACACTGTATAAGAAAGTAGTTTATAGTCTCATTGTAGCTGATAGTTTATAGCAATAAGTGCTCAAAAACTTTAAGGAAGCTGTTACAAATGCTTAGTCAAATCATTTATTAAATAAAATGCTTTACATTCTTAAAATGTGTTTTGGCCGAATTCTTGATAGATGTGCGTGCTACGATTCTAAACTATAAAAATAATTTTAGATAGGTACAGTTTCTCAATAAATGTACCAAAGTGAAATTTTTGCTTCGGTGCATTTATTGAGAAAATGTATCTAAAATTATATTTATAGTTCAGAATCGTACCATGCACATCTATCAACAATTCGCCCAAAAAACATTTTAAGAATGCAAAGCATTTTATTTAGTGCACTTTGGTACATTACGAAGCCTGTACTAGATTAATACGCATAAAAAGTCATGGAAAAACAACAAGGAAATACATCAATATTGAGGTAATCGAAGCATAATTGCGTGAGCTTGAAGAATTTTAGGAAGATTTATAATGAATAGACAAATACAGGGGAACAACTTAGAGGGAACAGCTAGCGCTCACTGTTGCTTGTTTATGGTACAAGTAAATGGTGCAGTCAGCATCAAAAGATGTATCCATCGACAAGAATTCACTTATTATCTACAACCTTTGTTCCATAATATTGTATCAAAGTGTAGTCACAAAACACGTTACACGGAGATTAATTGTAACTTCACATTGATACAATATTACGGAACACAAATTGAAGACAATTAAATGAATTCTTGTAGATGTATACATCTTTTTGAGGCTGACTGTACCTATGACGACACGTCAAGCTATAAAATTCCAGTATAAGCTGACCTCGCATTGTATAGGCTTTCCGTACAATTAGAAGTCAGTTTATACTGAAAATTATAGCTTAATGTGTCCCCGTGCATATTGGCTACTTACATGCACATTTCGGGTCAGAAAATAACTAGCGAAAATAAAAAGCGGTACTCTAGTGGTTAGAGCCACTCTAGTTTCGTCCACGTTAGTTAAAACACTACATATATAACGTGCACCCACAGGGCCCGTTCACAAAGCGTTGATCAGTACAATATTTTACTATATAATTTTGGCAGTTGCATTATGCCTTTTTTAAACCGTAATTCTCATTTTTTTACCATAAAACATCATTCAGCGCCGTGTATGGTGCATTTTACATGCACAAAAACAGGCATTTGCCACAAAATGCGCATTTAAATGCATCAAGTACTACGTGAACATGTGAACGTTTCTATTATCTGTCCCCTCTAGATTGTACCAAAGATGGATTAACAATAAACTGTCTTATAAATCACTTCCTAACACTAAAGGACCGTACGTTTCAACCCTGCAAACTATTCGTATCATTAAACATCGTAAACTACCTTCAATTAGTTTACTAAATACTGTATGGTTTGAATAACACACATAATACGAAACTACAAATCCAACTGTACAATGCAGACTAAGTCTACGCCTTTAAACATACGATATTGTGCACACAAAATATAAATAAATGAATTAATAAATTGAAAAGGAAAATATCACTGGGTATCCGGCTTCCTTGGACAAAAGAACGGAATATTTTTTCACCTGGTAACACTGGGTTGGTGATTGCAACACTGTCATTAAAGCGCAACCAGCCTTGTGTTGCAGTCGCGCCATTTTTCTTGGAGTTTCCTGTGTTCTTCGTATTGCTGTTCTGTTACTTGCTTTACGGCGGGTGCGGCCTGGAAAGGAAAAAACTTGTGTTAATATTAATTTTATACAGTGGTCTCATAGAATGATCAATCATTACAAATGTATACCTATGCCTTCGTACAGGGATATATATATCTATACTCAGTGCCTTTAAAGTACAGACATGTTGTCATTTGGGATATGAAAACACTGATATCATATAAAAAACATTATCATTGACTTCCATTTCTAAAATTGGACTACTATGCTGCAAAAGTCTAATGTAATAACACAACAAGGAATAGGGTTGATGCATGTATAAAAAAAAAAAAAAAAAGAAATTCTATTTAGTCCGTCAGTCAGATAATTACTTAGATAAAACGCATTAAAGCTGTGGGATGCCCCCACCCCCCAACTTTAATGCGTTTACGTCACAACTAGTTATAACAAACTACGTGTAAAATCTAGCTAGGCGTGACGTCATGCCACATTTTAACTCAATGTATCGCCGTAATCTTATGATTAAGTAAAAAAAAAAATATGTGTAAGTATTTTTTAATAATCTACAGGAAGGAAAAAAAAAATTTGTCATCATCCCTATTGTGTAAGGAACGTCTGGGCATTTTAATTTTGACCGCAGTACGTTTTTTTTATACGTTTCTTATATTAATTAAAAATGTTATCTCACCTTAATCTTCCTCGGATCCAAATTAGCTCCAAGATTTTGGACTCCCTTAGCCAACTTAGTCAGCGGTGAGAGTACCATATCCTTAGTAGCGCTTCCAACAGGACTAGCAATATTCTTGAACTGCCTTATAGCAGACTCGCTGTGCGACTGCGCTATATTCAACGTGATTTCGTGCTGAGAGTTCGAACGCACGTGGAAATTCACCCCTTCTGATTGGCTATCATCGAAATTCAACTCGTTGGAACTGTGCGACAGTTTCTGACCCAACAATAAGGAACTAGGAGGCGCTGGCTTCGCAAAAGCACCGTCCACTTGTATTTCTGGAGTCTTCGACGAATCTATGTTAAACGGATTGATCTTGTCAATGTGTGTGACGTTACTAGGCGTTTTCGAAGCTTGCTTGTCAACGTTAGTCACAATTTGAGACGGAATGAAAACCTGCGTATCATGTGGCTCAATTTTAGAGGAATACAGAGGATTCTGAATGAGTTCGCAGTCATTTTCAGCCTCGCTTTTCTGTCCGGGCTTGCCTAAGTAATGTTGGGTATTCTCGAAGTTGTCTAGAGTTGGTTCGAAGATATTGGTTCTGTTTTCATCATCTGAGGAGTAGTCGGAGCTCATGCCGTCGGAAAGGCTGCCCTTCTTCTTGCTGTCCTTATTTTGTCCGAGGGTGAAGATCTTCTTGGTACGAGAAGCGCTCTGGTCAAATTTCAGCTGTAGACTAGGTCGAGCGCGCGCGTTTAAAGAGTGACTCAGCTTGTTCAACTTACTGAATTGTTCCGTCATGTTGGTCAGGGCTTTTGATCCTAGAATGAGATTTTATTTTAATAAGGACCTTTTTTTTGTCACACGGGTTTGCACCCGGGTGCGTGCCTCATCCGCATGCTTGAGCCACTCCAAACTTCCCGATTGCCGCGTGCGTGAGGCATGCATGACAGGAAAAGTATGTACTAAACGATAGGATGCGGGCGGCACGCATACTGGCCAGACACGCAGCGGACACAAATCCTACATGATAGGAAAACGGACCTACGTGTAGCAGCACATTTTCTGAAATTACACGACGGAAAGTTCAGTCTGCAATGCTTTCTAAATTACCCATGACACAACATGCCGAAATTATGTCGCGTAATATTCATAGAATAAGCATGCGGATTTTCCGTCGCGTAATTCTCGGCAAGTGTGTCGCTTCGATAAGGCGGCCTGCATTTTTTGGGTCAAAATAATTAATTATTGTTGTCCGATGATAGGAACTTTCTAGAATAAGAAACTAGAATGTATGAAGGTAACAATTTTCTTTTTTCTTGTACGATTGGTCTTTTAAACACAGAATAAACATTCAGAATATTTTATCAGCTAAGTAAGCTGAATGCTCCCGGAGAGATGGACAAAGATCCTAACTGGACGTCTGAGGGAGGACATCGCCGGCGAGACGATCTGATCATGTTTGCAGAGCCAATATGTTGAGATCGTTAAAAATAGAGGTTACAAAGGAAAAAGGGGAGGCTTTTGCCCAGCAGTGGGACAAAATGGAAGCTAAAAAAAAAACCGAGGTGGTTGATTTTATTGGAGATGTAACATGAGCGGTTATTCGCGACTTACCTAAGATAAGCCGGATTTTTGCAATGACCCTGGAGATAGCTCGGTTGCTTACGAAAATCTTTCTGAGATTCCAAAAATCCGGTCTTTTGCAATCGTCCTAGTATTGTCGTATAGAGCCGATTTTTTCGATTATCCTACGACATCACATGGAAATCACTTTGATGCACATGAATACCAGTATTTTACATGGAACGACTGCCTATGTGACTTCCACAATCCAGTTACTGGGTACAGAGCTTGTCCACTCTGAAATGACGCGCCCCACTACTTAAATTAGTATACGTACACTACGGTAAATCCGGTAGTGGGCGCGTCATTTCAGAGTGGACAAGCTCTACCACGATATCCTTTGGAAAATTGGTTGTTACTTTCGAGCTGAATACCCACAGAACGACTGTCAAAAGTCTACGATTGACAGCGGGGACCAACGGCGTAGCTTCAGTTCAGAGCATTCGCGAGGATTTTTCCGTTTGGTGGAACCCTCCTCGCGAATGCTCGTGTACTTTTTCGTTTGGTGGAAACTGAGCTTTAATCGGTTCGTGGATGGTAAACGAGGCACAATGGCACTAATAGAAGTTTTATTATTATGACGTCTATGGACGTCAACCGCCCGCGAAAGTTATTCATACTAATATTATAAATACGAAAGTAACGGTCTGTCTGTTACCTTTTTACGCCTCAAAATGAATTCAGCTGTTAGCTGAATGGATTTCGATAAAATTTGGCACGTAGCTAGACCATGATTTGAGTTAGGATATAGGATCTTTGGGATAATTTCCGACCTCAATACCGGTGAAACCGCGGGCAAAAGCTAGTCTAATATAATTCAAACTAGATGAACTAACAGTCTGCGAAGAATCGTGTATTCGTTCACTCGTAGTGGCTACCACGTTGCGGTGCAGAATCATCGGTTGGGACAGTATTTTTAATATGCCTTTTGGAGCTCTTTTCTTCACAACTGGAGTATTGCCGTCTGATAGGATAGAGGGAGAAAGGATATAGGTAAGGACAGGTTAGAAAGAGAGACGAAAGGACCTTCAAAGACACGGTTGACCTGTGGTCGGACTTTTAATTAGCTGCAGTAAAATTATACTTCTTACTGTCATTCCATTTTCCATTTCTTTAAGAAATACCCATTTCTTTAACTATTCGACACGGCGTTCAACTGTACGATATTTCACTGACTAAAATGTTGGGCTCACACAATAACCCTCTGTTAGTATGGTTAAAAACAACTCTATACAATATAATAAAATAGTAACAAAGTCAAAACAGTAAGTACTGTAAGGATTGATGCAATGATCAAGCCTCGTTGATATAATGCTGGCTGACTCAATCATTCAAATATGGAATATCTTCTGTCAAGAAAAACAATCCTGGTTTTCTTGACAGGATGACAGAGGTGAGAATCTGGTCAGGGCTTGGACCTGGTAGAAATGCTTTATAATTTATTCTGAGCTTTAAATATAGCGGGCTTCAGCCCCAGATAAATGGAATCTCACTAGTATTATTTATCAGTTCAGTTAATCTCCTACTGTGAAGCTTACATTGAATATTTTTGAAAAAAAAAAAAGTCTGATGTCGAAAAATAATTTTTGTCCATTTATCTGGATGAATGTTCGGGATTGGCACAAAAACGGCTGAACGGATTCGGATGAAATTTCGCACAAAGGTAGTTTATAATCTGCATTAATACAAATGATACTCTTAATCCCGGTATTATACATAATTACGTTCCCGTGAGATATTTTCTAACATCTACGCGGGCGAAGCCGCGGGCTAAAAAGTTACGTGAAATGCCGTGCTATCCCAACATGATACAGTAAAAATCATACAGTTCAATGACGTGTGAACGTAGCCATTGTGAGTATCCGTGGAAGGGGAAAGAAGAAGTACAAATAGTATACTGTTAGGCTCACATTGTTATGAGTAACGTTTGTTCACAAAATAGGATGGTGTTATACAGGCTGGCAGGGACATCGACGCGCAACCTGTTAGAAAAAAATCTGCTGTTTCCTACAAAAGTGTAGGAGCCTATTGCCAAAAGTGTAGGAGCCTATTACCAAAAGTACCTATGCTCACAAAACGTATGGAAAAACATTTTTTTTTTTTAAATAACAGACGAAAAATTTCAACGGTCCAGAATCATGTTACTGAATCCATGGTAACAGGTTGCGCGTCGATGTCCCTGCCACCCTGTATATGACATGAAGAGCGGTGCGTCGCCGACACCTAAAATACGAGCATGTCTCAGTTTAGGAGACGGCGAGATTCACAGACCACACCTCGACTTTACATTGCTAAGTAAACGTTCCATATGAATATGAACATTATTTGTATAGAGATAAGGTTGAAATCGTATGAAAAACTTGCACACTGACTCCCAAGCATGCTTGACCTAGTCTTATATGAAAATGTTTAATAGTCAAAGTCAAAATAATTTTTAAAAAAAGGAAGGAAAGAAGGAATGAGGGTTTTCATAAAAATTCACGCCACCAGTTGGCGCCACTTTGACAAGAGATCTTCAATTTCGACAATGAATATAAAATATATGATAACGTTCGTCATTCATTTCATTCATTCGTTCATCATTCAGTCACGACGACTAATGAAAACATAGACTTTGACAATTTTGACAGGTGTCCGGTCCTGACGTCAGTGCTGCCACTTAGTGAACGTCATTTCAGAAAAGCCTCGTTAATTATTATTATTACTCACCAACACTCCGGATGTCGGCAACGAGCTGCGTTTCGCTAACGTTTCGTGTGAGGGTGGGCAGGCGCGACAGATCCAAGTAGAGGGAGGACCGAGCATTGCCCGATTGGCCCGGGTGTACCTGGTAATGGAAAAGAGAAATAAATAATATTTAGTGCCGGATTGCCTCAATTGTGGAGTTATGCCAATACAACAAAATAAATAATATTTAGTGCCGGATTGCCTCAATTGTGGAGTTATGCCAATACAACAAAATAAATAATATTTAGTGCCGGATTGCCTCAATTGTGGAGTTATGCCAATACAACAAAATAAATAATATTTAGTGCCGGATTGCCTCAATTGTGGAGTTATGCCAATACAACAAAATAAAAAATAATAATCTAAATCATCATCATCATCATCAGCCTACATTTTGACGAGTTATGTGGACATAACAGGGAACAGCAAATTTTTTTTCGCGATTTCAGGTTTTGTCGTATTAAAAGTTGTTTGTTATCATGACTACAAAATTATGTGTTTAAGTATCGCTCACTAATTACCAGTCACCCTATAAGCAAATACAGGTATTGTGTTTCTCAGTTTGCTAAGCATTAGCTGATAAAGATGACTTACTTTTGATTTCTTCTTCTCCAATTTGACTCCATCATGGAAGGGTATCGGCGTCAACTTAGCTACGTCACGCGCCACCATCAACGACTCACAGATTGAGTGTAACGATTCTGAAAAGATTAAAAACAATTATTAAAGGAAAGCCTGGTCGGTGACTGTTATCATAACATAGCCGCTATATTGGATTTTAATTCCGATCACATTTTCGGTAATCTCACCAGTTATCCACTACGTTGGTATTACAACGCATTAAACACACAGAATAATAAAGCTACAGTAGTTTGTCTGGGCATTGACCTTGAATTAATTACCTACGGCCGCTCCGTACATAAATACGCGTCGGTTCGTGCGTAACTGCCGCGCACTCGAATAGATACGTAGTGGTACTCAGTAGCGCCGGTGTGGGCTGTTCGATTGATGGTGTTCTTGTCAACAACATCAGTTACGCGGATGACATGGTGCTACTGAGTCCATCGATCAGTGCCCTTCGAAAACTGATTTCGATCTGCGAGCGGTATGCCGGGACCCACGGGCTCAGGTATAACGCCATTAAAAGCGAGCTCATGGTGTTTAAGGCGGGTTCTAAAACTTATGACACTGTCCCACAGGTCATGCTGAATGGCAGTGTTCTTAAAAGTCTCGCAGTTAAAGTATCTAGGCCACTAGGTCACCGACACGCTTGTAGATGATATTGATATAGACAGGGAGCGCAGGGCTTTGTCTGTTAGAGCTAATATGCTGGCTCGTAGGTTTGCGCGCTGTACTGCGGAAGTCAAAGCTACGTTGTTTAGGGCATTTTGCCAATCGTTTTACACGTGCAGCCTATGGGTCAAGCATACGAAAAAAGCGTACGACGCCCTGCGTGTTCTCTACAATAATGCCTTTAGGGCGCTGATGAAGCTGCCTCGCTACTGTAGTGCATCGGGTGTTTGCGGTCGCACATATAGATGGTTTTGCGGCGATTATTCGCAAGAGAGTTGTACGCGATGCGCCGCGTACGAGGCAGTTCCAACAGCTACCTTCAGCTGTTCGCATGGAGGATGGATCTGGATTGCCCAATAATGCGGTACTGGACCAGGCTGCATGTTGAGCACTCCGGTTCCAGACCTAAATTTAGATTAAGATGAAAAATTTATGACTGATGTAAAATTGTGATTTATAATGTTTTATTGGTGACTTTTCTTAATGTTTTGTTTTGTCTAATTGTAATATTTTAATTAATGTATTTGTAATGTTATTTATTTTATAATTTCACATGCATGGACAACATGGACTGGTTCCGAAATAAATGAAATAAATGAATTTTAATATATATTGAGATTTCGATGCGCGTCGTTTTGGTTGTTTTCTATGAAGATAAAACTACTGTAACATTATTATTATTCTATGGTATACATAATGATGAGTTGGTAAAGCAGCTTCCATGTTCTAAGTTAGAGGACTTGGTTTCCGCACTTCGTCCTTCGTGAGGACCATTGTGCGTGGGCCATGGCGGCTGTCGGGGGTTACTCCAACCAGCCCACCTCCCTCAAGAAGTTGATCAAGTCTCCTGGTCTATTAAAAACATCTGTGAAAGATCCGGGTGTTCCGAGAGTTTGTTCTAATCTGGGTGACGCCTGTGCATTCAAAGAGCACATGTGTAACGGTTTCCTCAGCCTCCAGGCAAGCCCTGCACAGAGGACTGTCCGTCATTCTAATTATGTGGAAGTGTTTGTTTAGTGAGCATGTCTCCTGTGATGGTCTCCGTCACCATGCGCAGGCCGTTCCTATCCAGGCGTAACAAACTTCTGGTCAGCCTACCATCTAGAGATGGCATAGACTCCCTAGACCTGCCCCCGGGCCCGCAGCCCGGTGTCGAGGACCACCAACTGTCTGCTTGTGTATGGGTGAACTCCTGTAGCCACCTGCGTAGCTGGTTGAAGGGGATGGGTACGATTGGTTGTAATGGTACTATTGACCGGACTATACCTATCATCTCGTCGCGCGTGTTGATCACCACGGCCATGTTGTTGAAGAAGCGCAGCGTCGTGGAGCGGAACATGTGGAAGTAGCCCGCCTCGCCACCCTGGTTGTAGTGGATGCGGATGCAGTAAATTGGTTCTGTACTGCTTTTGCGGCTGACACTGAATAGCTGGAGACAAAAATATGTGTAAAAAAAAGTTAGGTTAGGAAACTAAGACAACAATGGATGCTTAAGCCTCACACTAGGAGACAAATGTCTCACAACACGTGGCGCTTGTGATGTCAGGCGAAGTCGGACGACATTGAAAACGATGCAATGGTTCGTGAGAGAAGGTGTCTGGTGACGTTGGTCGACATCGCCCGACGTTGTCCCACATGTCCCTAGCTAATAGGAGGCTTCAACCTCAAAGTCTAATGACGGAGGAATTGAATGTTTGAAACATATTCGGTAAATAACTCAGTTTAAAATTTGAACCCCATTTGATTTGAACATGTTCGTTCAACATGAACCCTATAATAGGTCTTTACCTATGAAATTGCCGTTTTGTATGAAAAAATTTAAACAAATTTTTTTCATGCATTTTTTATTTGTATTAATCGAAGTAATCACCCATGCAATCAATGCATCTTTGCCAACGCAGTGGCAGTTTATTGATGCCCTTCTTAAAGAAATCAGCTGGACGGGAGGCAAAAAATTCTTCAAAGGCATTTTGTACTGCCTCTCGGGTATTGAATTTTTTTCCCGCCAAGAAGTTATCCAAATTCTGGAAAAAGTAGTAGTCTGTAGGCGCAAGGTCTGGTGAGTAGGGCGGATGACGGAGAGCTTCCAACCCCAGTTCTTGCAACTTGGAGACCGTCTGCTGTGCAGTATGAGGTCGCGCGTTGTCGTGCAGGAGCAGCGGAGACGAGCGATTGACCAATGCTGGTTGGAGATGTGCCAGCTTCTCCATCATTGTGTTCAGTTCTTCACAGTACACATCTGAAGTAATGCTCACCCCGTTTGGTAAGAAGCTGTGATGAATCACACCGGCGCTAGACCACCAAACAGTGACCATCACTTTTCTAGGGGTAAGTTTTCGTTTAGGGCATTGTTTAGGTACTGAACCAGGATCCAACCAACTTGCTGAGCGCTTGCGGTTATCAAACAGAATCCATTTTTCATCGCAGGTAACAATGCGGTTCAAAATTCCTTCATTTGTGTGTCTGTTGAGCAGTGCAAGGCACGTCTCGACGCGTACTTCGCGCTGGCGATCATTGAGTTCGTGGGGCACCTATTTGTCAAGCTTTTTTACCTTGCCAATTTGACGCAAATGGACCAATATTGTTTTGACGCTAACGTCGAAAGCTGCTGCTAATTCAGCCATAGATTGTGTATCATCAGCTTCCACAATCGCCTTTAATTCGTCATGGTCGACCAAAGTCCGGACGACCGCGAGGTTCATTTTTCAGGTCGAAATTTCCAGAACGGAAGCGAGCAAACCAATAACAAGTGGTGCGTTGGTTTATAGTGTTAGCTCCGTAAACGTCGTTGATGTTGCGTGCCGCTTGTGCCGCGTTGCTGCCACGACGGTACTCATATTCCATAATTACTCGAATTTTTAACGTATCCATGATGACGAAAAACAATGAAATGCGATGAAAATGTAACACTAATCAATAAACAAATGACTACTTTTGGAAAAACAAATCCATGTTTTTAAAATAAAATAAAATTGAAATTAGAATTCTTAGCCAAACAAAAATTATTTTGATTTGAAATGGCCAGTACTGCAGAACGGCAATTTCATAGGTAAAGATCTAATATACAAAATTATTTTTAGTATATGCGAAACCTGAATATAGTTTGATCAGAATAAATAACTGAATCGATTAAAATAATTTTTATACCGTGTTATATTTTGCCCTAAAAATCTTTAAAAAGGTTACAATACCGCGCGACGAACATAAGTCACTGCAGGTCATAGCGGCACTAGGCACGGGCGCACAGCGGGCGCCGCCGCCGCGTGGTGATCATGTTTTTGTACGGACAACCAGGTAACATAACAAGCTTATAACTTTGTGATTTTTCATGACACATTTTTGAAATTTTGTACATAGATTCTTTACATAAAAATACTAGACACGTTTCAGGTTTCGCATATACCAAAACTGATGTTGTATATATACATTTAGATATGTACACTGTTACTCACCGTAGTACAGTTGGCATCGAAGGGCCCCAGCTCTATGAGCGTGACGTCAGCAAGCGGTACGCGCTGTACGCCGAGCAGTCGGTCCGACGTCTCGTCGTAGTCCGCTACGTAGTACGCGTCGCTTGTCAGTACGACGACGCTGTCCATTTCTGTCTCTTGAGGGTCGCCGGTGCTGTAAATTCGGAAAAATATGAGTAAATAAAGAGTTATGTTTTAGGAAGTACGGACTCCGGATTAGGAAATGTCTGAAATTCAGTCCCAAAGGCGTCATGTTCATTTATCAGCATTATGCTTACTCTGCTTGGCAAAAACCTCACATGGAACTGCTTTGGGCTTTTTGTATTCAGCGTACAGTTCGCGTCATGTAAGTTTGCCGCGCTGAAGTAGACTACAAAAGACTGCGCAGTAGTCAATATCTACAACGTGTCGTTTTGCTTCCTCGTCAAATTTAAGAGTGTAGTATAGACACGGGTATAGACCATCAAGCCGAACAACTTTTTTCATGGCATCAACATAGTAATCGCGAAAAATTAATCAGCCGTCCCATACGTTTGCGTTGAGTAGGTATTGAAGTTTTCTATGGGACAGTTGAAATTTTTTTCGCGATTACGATGGAGAAATTTGACGAGGATGCAAAACGACACGTTGTATACTAAAATAGCAATACGCCATACCATGAGCATCGGAAAGCCTGGTCTCAGAGCGGCAAACTTACGTGACGCGAACTATAAAAGGTGTAACTTAAAAACGCACAACCTCTTAAGGGGTCATTGTACTCATCATTATGAACAACTTTTACTATGGGACCAAACCTGAAAAAGCGATAAAAAAATCTGCCGTTTCCTACATTTTATTTTCCCATAAATTGTCAAAACAACAGGGAATAGCTGATTTATTTTCGCAATTTCTGGCTTGGTTACATAGTAAAAGTTGTTCATAATGATGAGTACAATGACTCCTTAAGAGGTTGTGCGTTATTTAAGTTACACCTTGTAAATAAATTATAAAGATCTCCGCAAAAATAATTCACGAAAAAATTTGAGCAGTTTTTTTTCTAAGACGTGCTAAGTCACGTTCAGGCAAGGTGAACCTTTAATTAAATTGTACTTTCATTCAAACTCATTTTGTACTAAATACAAAATATTATAATATTTTTCTCAAGTAAACTCTGTGGTATCTTACTTGGGATCCGCATCAATAAGCCCCCAGGATCCGAGCACTGGTTCCGTATCAACGAGTAGCTTCTTACAGTCGTCTATCAAGGATTTGACGTGCTGCGCCATCGCGGCCGTGTCGGGCTCTGATTGGTCCTGTAACAAATGGTTTACGATGGTTAAATAAGTAGACGGAATACTCTTTATTGCACACCATATTAAAAAGGGGAGGGACTTGTAACTAAGTAATACCGCCGCACGGGTCGATCAACCAGGTTAAGCTACGCTTGCCGTGGTTGGTCCGTGCCTCGGGAAGCACGTTAAGCCGTTGGTCCCGGCTGTCATTCGTGGATCTTTGACAGTCGTTACGGGTCGTCAGAAGCCCGATAGTCTGACAACTAGTCTTAGCAAGGGGTATCGTATTACCCAGTAACTGGGTTGTGGAGGTCAAATAGGCAGTCGCTCCATGTAAAATGCTGGTATTCAGCTGCAACCGGTTAGACTGGAAGCCGATCCGCAAATTTAGGGAAAAGCCAGGCAGATGGTGGTACAGGGTGACAGGGTGTAAAAACACCCATCACTAATCCGCCATCTACGCATTCTGTATAGTCGACCTCGTAATTGCTTATCACCCTAAGTCGACGTTCACACGGACGTAAAAATATCGCAGAGATTTTTTTTCGCGCACTGGATTTTCAACGCTCTGCTTAGCGCCGAGAGTGCAAAATCCAACAGTGTGTTTTTTCGACGCGCTAGAATGTACTCTTTTATTGTTAAGTTGGATTCTCAACGCTTGGCTCAACAACGAGAGTTGAAAATCCAGTGCGCAATAAAATCCCGCCGCGATTTTATTACGCCCGTCGGAACGGGGGCTAACACTGTTTGACCACCGCACCGGGAACGAACGAGAAAACAGATGACAGCGCCATAGTAAATTTACTATCGCTACCACAGAGTACATTTATATGTCGCTACTTCGGCGCCGTCATCTGTTTCCTCGTTGATGTCCCGTTCCCGGTGCGGTGGACAAGCAGTCTTGTCACTTGCACGTCATAAAACGGCCAGAGGAGTAATTGCATAACACACATAAAATTACAACTGATCATATGGCAGTTCAGTCACGTTCGTAGCGTTATTTACGTTGTTGAACAGACTAATTTATTAAACCTGTGAAGCAATGGAATAGAAACATTCTTCAAAATTACAATCCGAAAGTTTTGAAGGATATTTCTATGCCATAGATTGAAATTGTGTTTCGTAATTACGAGATCTATATACATCAGACTATAAACAGTCAGTCATCAGAGTTTTTTAAACAAACGAGTACTGAGTTATGTTTCTCGCACGTTTCCGATATCAAATTCAAATTCAAAAATTTTATTTCGAGCGAAGACTCATATAGGGTTAGTAATATTGTTCCTTAAAAACTAAGTGTTAAACAACACGAAACGATGGCACATGTAACTGACAGCAGTGGATTATATACGGACAGTCCACTCTGTCAGCAATCATTTTCAGAACCCTATTAGGGCTAGCCATGACTCGAGCTACCATGGATATTGACAGAGTGAGATGGGTCATTGGTCGGGGTAGGGCCAACGCCTTTATTTTGTTTTGAAATTGTTAAGGCCTGTTCATATTGAATACTTCTAAAATTTACTGTACAGGAGACCATGACTCACGCACAAACAATATCGTCTGGTTCACTCACTAAAACACGTGCGACGCGCAGGTAGTCGATGACTCAACTGAATGTAACATGTAACTACAGCGTTTGGTTTGTGTGGAACGGACTTTGTTGATTACGTGGACTAATAGCAACGCAGTCAACATTATCGGTACTCGTTTGTTAAAACAAACATACTATAACTGTTACTAACATTGAGTAAAAATAATTGCAAAAATGCAAAAAATGCAATGTAATTGCAATTTAATTTAAATGGTGTGCATAATAAAGAGTATTCTATTCTATTCTATTCTATTGCTGGAAAATAATTTTCATTTTTTGCATGAAAAAAAGCTAGTGTTGACAGTAAAGCACACCAAAGATTGTTCTTACAGGTATATAGAACAGTACAGGGGACGCGGACGTGGGATTATTTACACTTTTGTTATTTTAAAACAAACTTGTGAAAAAGCTGTAACTTTGAATGCACAGGCGTCATTCAGATTAGAACAGAAACCCTTGGGGCACCCAGATCTTTCACGTATGGTCTAAATAATCAACGATGGCGTGGCGACGTGATCAATCACGCCTCCTGATCTATCCATCCATCGGTGGTTATTCCAACCAGAAGTTGACTTCTTTAGGAAAAAAATTTTGTAGGAAAAAAATTTTTGGAGTTTACTCTGTAATAATCGATTTTCATATAAGGCCCCCGGTGTAGAAATTTTATGATGAGTGAAATAATACAAGCTTACAAAAGCGTTACGTTTTTCTGCACAACGTAAAACAAAACGAACGCCTTTACACCTTGAAGTTGCTTTTTGTATAGCATTGCACCGATTCATTGAAGACACCCACCCTGCACCTATCGTCCTTTATTGTCGTCTAACAATAGAAAGTCGGAACGGCACAAAAAAATAGGAGTAAACTCCCGTCGTGCGTCGCAGCTGACACACACACTTTTTTTTTATAACCGATGAAAACTTTCAACGCAGAGGTGTCCAAAATGGGCACGCCATAATTGCGGCGGTAAGTCATGAATAATCATGACTATAAAGCCATTTCATTTTACAAGGTCACAAGGTTACAAACTAGGATACTTCCACAGAAAAAAATTGCTAATTACCATAAAAGAGATTACTTAGGTGCTCTTTTTACAAAATCAAATGTTGCATGGTTTCGTGTGTAAGACGCAAACGCAAAAAAGCACTATTGCGCAATATCATCTACAATATACACATTACAAAAAAGATAATTATCCCGATTGACACATTATTCATGTCTTGAATGAGCAAGTGAGAGGCCATGATTAGGGCCGCCATTTTATTTATTTACGTAAATCTTACCTACATCTACCATTACAGATCTGCGATCCAATACAATAGAGTGGCTTTACATGCTAAATCTACAATCAATCTGCCTAGCCTTTTCCCAACTATGTTGGGGTCGGCTTCCAGTCTAACCGGATGTAGCTGAATACCAATATTTTTACATGGAGCGACTGCCCATCTGACCTCCACAACCCAATAACCGGGTAATACGATACCCCTTGGTAAGACTGGTTGTCAGACTTTCGGACTTCTGACGACCCGTAACGACTGTCAAAGATCCACGAATGACAGCCGGAACCAACGGCTTAACGTGCTTTCCGAGGCACGGAGGAGTCTCGATATATAAAGATGGTCACCCATCCACGGACCGACCTCGGCAAGCGTAGCTTAACCTGATGGATCGACCCGTACGGCTGTTATTACTTAGCCACGAGCTCCTCAATCATCAATCAACATAAATCCTTAATCTACATCCTATAAAATTACATAGGTACTACTTTAAACTTTAATGGCACGGGTTATCAACATGTCCCATAATTGACAGCAAAAGCGCTAAAGGGATCATTATACTCATCAATATGAACAACTTTTACTATGGGACCAAACCTGAAATCGCGAAAAAAAAAATCAGCTGCTCCATACATTTTGACGAGTCTGATGTAGATAAATGTACTAGACATCTGATTCTTTTTGCGCGATTTCAGGTTTGGTCCCATAGTAAAAGTCGTTCATAATGATGAGTACTTTGATCCCTTTAGCGGTTGTGTCATCAATTCTGGGACATATTATCTCTGCATTCTAGATTGGAAATCGATCCCGACTCAGTTGCAGACAGGCTTGCTGGGCAGATAAAGAGTATAAACTAACTAAGGACAAGCTGCACATGCACGCACATCGAACATAAGAACCTTGACGGAGGTGCATCTGCCGCAGTCGGGTACGATCAGCTGGTCGGGGATGGTGCGCGAATCTCCTGTCATCACGTCGATGGCCACTTGACGGAGGGCGTCTTTGAATGTTGAGAGGTAATATCTGGGAACAAGTATGTTATTTTATAGATTGTTTCCTAAAAATCGACTGTTTGGAAGGAGCAAAGGCACGCTATTTAAGATCGCTTTTAGCGATAAGACCGCCAATTGTGTCTCCCTGTGTAAAATTTTTACATCACAGGGTGTAGCAGAAAGGCGTGGTCAAAATTAAGGATGTGTGTGTGTGTGTTGTGTGTGTGGATGTTTTTCTCTCCATCGTAATCGAGAAATAAATATCAGCTGTCTCGTACAAAACTTTAATATCTACTCATCCCAAAAGCAGGCCAGCTGCTTATTTTTTCTCGATTACGATGTTGGTCACATGGAGAAAGTTGTTCAGTTTGATGGTCTGTACCACACCCTTCAGGGGGATGCGCTGTGGTAGCCCGCGAAATTCAAATTTTCTTGCATTTTATGCAATTTGCAGGTCCGTGTCAGGTTGTATCTTGATCAAAATATGATACGCGACAATAAAACATTATGTATTTACATAATTTTAACCATAAAAATCATCAATACATCTCTCTAAGTTAGATTTCGTGCAGATTCGTTAAATTTCGTTCGTTAGACGAATCTGCATGAAATCTAACTTAGAGAGAAGAATTGATGATTTTTATGGTTAAAATTATGTAAATACGTTTTATTGTCGCGTATCATATTTTGATCAAGATACAACCTGACACGGACCTGCAAATTGCAAAAAACAAAAAAATGAATTTCGCGGGCTACCACCGCGCATCCCCCTTAAATTTGAACACACCTTTCTGATACACTCTGTATAAACGTTATACATATGGTGTACATAATAAAGAGTATTCTATTCGTTCTGAAAAACTAACAGACATTGTTTATTATTTTTTTTGTTAGTTTGTGTTTTAATGATGACTGCAGCTACAATTTTAGTGTCGATATACATATTGATAATCTAACAAAAGAATATGAACTGATATAAAAAGTGGCTCGGTTCACGTTTTCACACGGATATTTATCATGTCTTAGGCGCTGTGCTATAGTGTGCGCGCAAGTGCTAGTCACCGCCTCAGGTATGTGAGCGATGAGACGGCGAAGGTAGACAAAGGTGGAGCTAACTCAGTCTGTCAATCTTGTCAATCGCACCCTCCCACGTCTCACCGCTCACACACTTCAGGCGGTGACTAGCACTTGCGCGTTGCGTATACACTGAAAGCGAATAACGTGGCCATCGCTTTCTTTTAGTTAGGACATAGGCTTAGGTGATTTTTCAAACAAAAATCACTCATAGAAATATGTGCGTAACATCACACCTGTGTACAGGAACGGTTAGGCAGAGGTGTACCTGTAGTAACACCTATAAAATGTGAAGTATATGAGCTAAAATGTGGTTTAGAGCCTAATAAACTGCTGATATTGATGAACCACCACACCACACACCACAGATTAAGGTTGTAAAAATAATTATAACACACTATTATAACACATTCCCACACAAGCATACCGAATTTAGTACGTAAATCAAAATTTAGGTGAGATGTCAAACAGCGAAGGACATTTTAGAAGTGTTCTAGGATATCTGGAAGCCCATTTACAGCCAACTATATAAACTGATAGAAGATATAGTAATCAGGGCAGGGTTACACATCGCATTTTAGTTATTAGTAACGCGTATTAGCGATTTTTGAGAAATGTGTAAAACTCAGAAAGTTATCAAAAACAAAAGCGCCAACAGCCTTCTTGAGTTGCGTCTACACGCATTGCGAGTAAACATTGACTTAATGTCGTTCCCAGATTTTTAATCCTTAATAAATAAATTACGAGTGTTAAGCGAGTAAAAAGTATCTACATATATGAAGAATAGTTACTATTAATCTACTAAGTAAAGTGAATAAGTGAACATATCTATAAACAGTGAAATAATACTAAATAATTCAAGAACTTTTTTTTAGTTACACATACCTACATTTTCGTGAGTGATAATAAACACTTAATGAGTTAAGAACTGTGTGACATTCGTAAATAAATAAATAAAGGAAAACAACGGAAAAACTTAAAATTGTGAAAGTGACATTTAAGTGAAAAAATTTCAAATTATAAAAACTAACCGCCTTTGTACGATACGATCATACGATTACGATCTTTTTGTTCGGACGAGCCTATTAATCAAAAATTTCAACATTGTAAGTAACTGTCACTATGGCTAAGTGGTCAAGTGACATACATAAGTACGTGCGTCGCATGGCTTGAGTTCGAATCCAGCACAGATTTATCTTTTTGTGAATGTTTGTTGATTTTAAAATTGGAGAATCAAGTCAATATTTATTGAAGTAAACGAACTACTATCTGCATAATTATCAACGCTTGAACACAATATCCAACATTACGAACAGAGAGGTTGGTGGTAGTTACTAATGAACATGAGCTTCTTTGATAACATAACCTTTCGAAGGAACCGCACTCGCACAGTGTCAGAAACATTAACAGAGGTTGAATCAGGTAATTCAACAATAGATGGCAGCAGCAACAGCTTATCAGTCGAGGACAGCGACGAAATACAAAAGTTGAAACAACAAATAGAGTCTTTACAGTCAGAATTATGTACAGCGCACGAAGAAATAAACAATTTGTCTATAGAGAACGCGGAACTCAAAAAAACTATTAACGACCTATCAAATAAGCATGAAATTGTAAACAAAGCGACGAAAAAGCTAATAAGCGAATTGAGTACACCTAAGAAAAGTAAAATATTGATAACACCTCGCCGTACTTTCAATGACCAGCAGGAACAAAAATTATTGGATAGGGAGCAAAGGAATTTTGAGCTCTTGGATTCACCGATAAAATTATGTCCTGCTCAGGCTGCTAATAATAATACTGCCCGAGTGACATCACCATGCACTACTCACAGCATGCAGACTGCTACTACTATAGCTAAACCAAAAATATGTTTGTTAACCAGTGAAACATCAAATAAATTGTACACCATTGCACAAGAAACTAACCTGCAAAATTACGACATTTGCCATTATCGAAAACCTAAATGTGGACTGAAGCAAGTATTAGAGACAATTGATGTAAAAGTTCAAAACTTGACAAGTAAAGACTATTGTATTATCTTCATTGGCGAAGAAGACTTCCGAAAAACTCAAAACTATATAGAACTAACCATGTTTATTCGAGAAAAATTAATAACACTAACTCACACTAATATTATTATCTGTTTACCGACATATAAATTTAAATTTCATTATATTAATAATCATTATGTAAAACAACTAAATTATAGCAATACTCTGTACAATAGTAGAATAGAAGCTTTTAATAATCTTCTATATATGGATACACAGGCATATATAACTACGCGTATCTACTGGACTCCAACCTAAATCTTTCTTATAATTATGACATGTATAATCAGTACTCAGGCACACTGAATAGCTATGGCACGAAAGTTGTAGTATCAGATTTACAAGATCTTATGAAGACAATAAACAGCCCAAACAATGTCAATTTTAAGGCAGCGTGTTCCCAGTCGGAAAAAATAGAAATACCTACTGACTCACAATCACCAAACTTGCAGTCTACATTAAATCAAGATAGTAACACACATTTTTTTCGTGTATAATCATATATTTGTAATGCACCAAAATGTCAATGGCCTAATTAATAAGGCGGATCTATTAAGTACACATCTGAATGAACTCGCAGATGAAGGTAAATCAATAGATATCTTATGCATAACCGAACACAACATGAAAAAAGATGACCAGGAACACCTACATATTTCTAACTACTCATTAGCAGCATGCTACGCCAGGCAAGATAGAAACGGGGGCTCGTGCATTCTAGTAAAAAACACACATCAATTTGAAACCATTAATGTAGATAAATGGGCCGTATCTAATCAAATTGAATGCTGTGCGATAAAACTTACTTCTCATCCCATTATCATTATTTGTATCTATAGACCGCCAAATCATAGTAAAGATAAAATTTCAATATTTTTTAATAATTTAGATATGATATTAAACGAAATATGTTTAAAACGTGATAGTAGAATTATCCTATGTGGAGATTTCAATATAGATATTTGCAAAAATAGTAAATTGTCTGTTACTTTTCAAAATATACTGCGAAGCTATAATCTAATTCTGGGGACGCGATCTCCAACGCGTCTGTGTAGCGGGACATGCATCGACAACAACATTCATAATGTTAGAGGAAGTACCTGCGAGGTCAAAGAATTGGCAATATCAGACCATACAGCACAACTGCTCAAATGTCGTGTCAAAAAAACCTGCACATTCTCTCATTGGTCTATCTACAAGCGTGACTATAGTGATGACAATGTTAGAAAGTTTAGGGAATGCCTGCAAAATTTATCATTCCATGATGCCTACAAATGCTCAGATCCAAATAAAGCATTTAATGAGTTCCACCACCTATTTAAATTATTCTACGACCTATGCTTCCCAATTAACAAAATAAAAATTTCGGTAATTAAGAAACCAAAATGGATCACAAAGGGACTGAAAAAATGTTCGAAACGTAAAAGAAACATGCTATGGGAATATAGAAAGTCACCAAACCAAGACAATAAAAATAAACTTAAAACGTATACTAAAAGATTAAAACACATTATCAAACAGACACAAAAAGCACAAAACAATAATTTTATAAATACTGCTGAAAATAAAAGCAAAGCTACATGGAGCATAATTAATAAGCAGAAATCAAACTTCCCTAAACAAGGTATTGATAGCATAAAAATTGACAGCAAAATTATAAATAACCCTGAACAAATAGCGGAATTATTAAATAATTATTTTATAGACCAAATTGAATCCCAAAGTGACATTAATCTTAACAGTAAACCAACAATTAACTCTCATCCTAATTCAATATTTATGACACCCACAGTACCTCTTGACATATTTGAAATTATTAATTCCTTGAAAAATACTAAAAGCGCTGGATATGACGACATAACCACTGAGGTAATAAAAGCCACATCTAATATCATTGCACCAATACTCAGCCACATTATCAACAGTAGCATTGAAACAGGCATATTCCCAGAAAAATTGAAAATCTCTGTAATTAAACCATTACATAAAAAAGGCGATAAGCAGGATCCTAGCAACTACAGACCAATAGCGCTCATTCCGGTATTCTCAAAAATTTTTGAAAAAGTAATTCAATACAGCATATATTCATTTCTGGAAACTAACAAAATCTTGGTTAGCGAACAATATGGTTTCAGAAAAAATAAAAACATTGATTCTGCTATTTACAATCTTGTTGAACACGTTCTAACTAGCGTTGACAATAGAACTCCTGTAGTTGCATTATTTATGGATATGTCAAAGGCATTTGACTATGTTAACCATAAAATACTGTTAAACAAGCTGGAAAAATATGGAATTAGAGGCAATGTCCTTGAGCTTATCAAATCATATCTGACTAATCGAGAACAAATTACGTACATAAATAAAATCTGCCCCTATACAAGAACTGAAAAGACTTATGTCTCTGCACATAGAAAATGCATATATGGTGTGCCGCAAGGCAGTGTTCTTGCTCCTTTGTTTTTCATTATATATGTTAATGACATGCCTAAAACTATTAATAATCCAATGATTTTATTCGCTGACGACAGCACAATAATAATCAAAAGTAAAGATGATGTGACATTCGAAAAAGAAATAAACGACAACTTAAATGATATAATAACTTGGCTTACTAATAACAACTTAAAAATAAATCTTGAAAAAACAAATAACATTTCATTTGAACAACAAACAAATAATAAAAAACCAGATATTCGTTACGGTGACAAAATTATCAGTGAAGCAGAACACACTAAATTCTTGGGTATTTGGATAAATAAAAATATGAGTTGGAAAACACATGTTGAAAACACATGCAAAAAGCTTAGCCAGTATTCTTATGCTCTCCATAACCTAAGAAAAGTGTCAAATCGGGCAACATTATTAACGGCATATCACGGGTATGTTGCATCTACTTTACGCTACGGGCTTATATTTTGGGGGAACTCGCCAGACAGAGAAATGGCGTTCAAAGCCCAGAAACAATGCATAAGGGCAATGTGTGGCATACAACGCACAGAAAGCTGTAAGCCACATTTTCAACAGTTCCAGTTACTAACATTCCCGTGTCTTTATATATATGAAGTGGCGATCTTTGTCAAAGCTAATCTACATTTTTATAGCCATCCAATAAGCACCCGACACAAAAATAAAATATGCGTAAGACGACATAAAAAAGCAGTATTTAATAAAAACATTTTGGGCATGGCACCCAAAATATACAATAAGTTGCCAAAAAGTATCACAGACCTACACAAAATGGGCCAATTCAAATTATTTTTACATAAATTCCTGGTAGCAAAATGTTACTATTCAATTAATGATTATTTAAATGAAAGATGACTGATCTTATCTGAAATGGCACCACAAATATAGTGATTATTGTAATTTTGATTGACTTGTTATAATAATTGTTATTTATCTTATTTATTTTTTTAATTTGACATTCTATTTTTTTATGTAACTCAATTTAAAATGTATTTATTTAATGTTGTTATGTAACGTAATAAATTAATTTGCACACCTCAGTAGGTTATAATACAATGTACTACTTATATCTGTAACACCTTTATAACATGTATTATGCAAATAAATTATTTGATTTGATTTGATTTGAAGTTGTAAGGTCTGTTTTTAAAGAGTGCCAAAGCTTACAGATAACGGAGAGGAGGTCAAGAAAAGCAAAATTAAATTTCATTATACCTTACGCCAGATAAGGATGCAATAAAAGTCATTGACCCCACTTGTACTAAAGTCTCGAAACTTAAATGCAAACAAAAAAAAAAAAAACATACCACGTGCACGCGTCAAAGATGCCTCTTACCGTGATACGTTTGTTTTGATCGTGTTAGCGACAATGCCTTAACATTTTTTCGTATCGTTTTGAAATATTGAAATATTGTATTGATAGAGGGCGTCAACGACTTTTATTGCACGGTTATCTGGCGAAAGGTACAGTAAGAAATTATACCCTGTTCCTTTATGTATGTATTTTAATGAAAGTAAACCAACTTGACATGTGTTTTTTTAAATCTAAATATGAATTTTTTTAAAGCAAATTAATTTCTACATATCAATTATTTCTTCTTACATTTTTTAACTACACCTATTGCGATTTTAAAGTAATTATTCACATTGTTAAGCACATATTTTGTTTGAAGTTTGTTTACATTTATTTAAACACCTAAAGGAACAGACTATAGTCACAGTATAATAATGTTACAGTAGTTTATCTTCATAGAAAACGGCCGAAATGACGCGCTTCGAAATCTCAGTATATACCAGTAGGCAACAGTTCGAGTGCGCGGCAGTTGCGCACGGACGGACGCGTATTTATCGAGCGGCCGTAGGTAATTAATTCAAGGGCACTGCCCAGATAAACTACTGCAGCTTTATTATTCTGTGCTGTAGTATAGTCCAATAGACTGACCTCCCCATTCCGTACGCTATCTCCGCACCCAAAAGTTCGCTAGTCAACCCGTGTCCGAAGTAACTCGGCATCATTTCTAACTTAGGCCTTTCAGTATCCATATTCTCAACCAACATCAGCGAAGCAGTTTTAAAATCGCGCCAAAAACTGTCAAACGTCTCGACGGTCGCCATATTGACGTCCTGTCCGAGCAAAATGTCTATGGCACATTGTGTGATTTCGTCGTTAAAATGGCGTATGATGAATCTGAAAAATTGTTTGTGGTTGGTACCCTGAACCCTAAATATATTGGGTGGGTATGTTTTAAGGTAAGGTACCTGTTAGCGGATGCGACGCCATCTTTCATTAGTCCTGTGAATTTTCTTTCGCCTGTTCTCGTGTAGTCACCCTGAAGTACAAAAGTCGAGTATCAGTTATTACCACAGTAGAATATCGAACAAGGTTTAACAGTAAATATAATAGGTTTTAATGGTTTGTTTTGAGGAGCTCGTGGCTAAGTAATAACAGCCGTACGCGTCGATCCATCAGGTTAACATAACTTGTCCGAGTTGGTCCGTGGATGGGTGACCATCTTTACATACCGATACTCCTCCGTGTCTCGGAAAGCACGTTAAGCAGTTGGTCCCAGCTGTCATTCGTGGATCTTTGACAGTCGTTACGGGTCGTCAGAAGCCCGAAAGTCTGACAACCAGTCTTACCAAGGGGCATCATATTACCCAGTTACTGGGTTATGGAGGTCAGATAGGCAGTCGCTCCATATAAAATACTGGTATTCAGCTGCAACCGGTTAGACTTGAAGCCGACCCCAACATAGTTGGGAAAAGGCTAGGCAGATTGATAGAATGGTTTGTTAAAGATGTTGTTTTCTATGTATAGAAACGCGATCATAGTCTTGTACTCACCTTATGCTGTAAACCCAACAGCTGGTATGGAATGGATCTCGCTGAGAGTCAATAGTTTCTTTATAAGAAAGATGGGATGCCCTGCCAGCTGTGTTCTACTACACGCAACCCGTTAACCTACAAATCAATAGTGAATAGGCATCTTTTGGGTGCGCTGGTTCCAACACTCTTCGCTTTCCACCCGAATTTTTTTTTAAATTATTTCGAACTCTTCTAGGAACGACTTGTGTTTTCGTAATGATTCTCAAGCTAATAGTTACCTTCAGCGCCTTAGTGCCAGCATACTGGCGGGACACCACGTCTCCGTTATCAGCCCACATGGTGAGGAATGCTTGTCGCAATGAGGGAGGCAGTCCGCAGCCAGGCGTGCCCAGACCGAGGCGGCACAGTTGTAGCTCCAGCACGTATTTAGCTATCGCCGTCTGTAAATAATGAATAATTAGAAGATTAGAATAAGAAAAGAGTATACATATAAGAGGAAGTCTGAAAGTGACACCGCTGATTGAAAAGTTGTGTGGAAATCTGTTGCCATGGTATGGGCATGTGATGCGGAGGAATGAGGAAAATGTCGTCAGGAAAGTTTTGAGTATGTATATGGATGGCTATACGAGTAGGCGAAGACCAAAGAAACGATGGATGGACTGTGTGTAAGATGATATGGCTAGAAAGGGTGTGACTACCGAGATGACGACTAACAGAGAAGTATGGAAGAAAAAACATGTTGCGCCGACCCCAAATAAATTGGGATAAGGACAGGAGAATGATGATGATAGAAGATTGAGGATAAATGCTACGTGGACAGAGAAAATGGTGGTTTTGAACTTAAACATATACAAGTTGTAACTTAAATACCGCACAACCACTTAAGGGGTCATTGTACTCATCATTATGAACAACTTTTACTATGGAACCAAACCAGAAATCGCGAAAAAAAATTTCTGCTTTTCCCTACATTTTGACAAGTTAGGCGTACATAAATGTAGGACGCAGTAGATTTTTTTTTCGCGATTTCTGGTTTTTCCCAATAGTATAATGGTTGTACATTACATACCTAAGAGGTTGTACCTTATTAACTGGTTGACTGGTTGGTTGGCTGGTTGGTTACGGGTTGTACTTATTGGTTTGTGTATGAGGAACAAGGTGTTAAGTTCACTCATCCTCCATAGAAAAGTGAGGATCCTCCGACCAGACGGGTCTGCCTGGTGGGCAATTGCCCGACGGTTGATGTTGGGATGTTGTATATAAATGCCAGTCGCGCGGTAAACTCTGCTTGCGCGATGCAGGATTTGTGTGACGTCAAATCTATGATGCGTAGTTCGCAATGTAACGTTGTTGTTGTGACCACAAACACAAAAAAAAAAAACTGCGATTAATTTATGATGATTATATTGAAATAGTTCTAGAATGAGGGGTAGTAGATTTCCCAATGAGAAACCAAAAATAAAAATATTACAATCGTACAGTTCGCTATAGTCAAACCTAGTCTTCTTGGTTCATTTAGAATTAGAATATTTAGATTAGATGGGTTTACATTTGTGGCACATCATCCGCCTGATCGTATCTAGTTACCACGTCAGATACCGTCACTGATTACGGTGCATTTAAATATTACACAAACATAACATCACGCCTGTAATCCCCGAAGGGATGGGCAGAGGTGTACCTATAGTACACCCACACTTCGCCTGTTATGTTTCAGCCCCATGTAATAAGGGGCGAGCCTATTGCCATCAACCGGGCACAAATCCAGATTCCGAGCTGCTTATGAGAATTCCCTGATGGAAAAACCCAAAAACACTTTGTCCGACCTGGGAATCGACCCCTGGACCTCGTGCTCAGCTATAGCGCTTGCGACCACTATATAGATCAACGAGAGCAGTCCCTTCGTACATTAAAAAAAGCGGCCAAGTGCGTGTCAGGCCACGCGCAGTAATAGGGTTCCGTAGTTGCAAAATAATGTGGACTAAGAAGAGGGCTTTTTGTTGTTTCATGAATATTTGACTATTACTCGTAAACTTGAAAAGCCTACTTAGCTGTGATAGTTTTCCTTTTAACTTCGTTATATACAAGGTTGATATTTATTTATTTATTGCACAATGTACACACAGTTACAGGCTTTGCTTACAACTAATGAGTACATAACCCCGTTGGGGCGCAGCAAGAAAACTTAAAACTAGAATATTGTGTCTGTAACAGCAAGAGGCATTAAATTAAACCACATATACTATAGATGCATTGTGTTAACTCGGATCTATTAAAAAAAAGTTTAGAAGAAAATTAAGAAAAAAACTTTTTTGAACAAATAAAATAGCTTAATGATCTAATTACAATGTAAACATCCTTTGTAGACATCTCCACTGACGTGCGTAACAAAACGGCAACGTCGCGTCAAAAATTCTGTCGTTTTAAGGTGTATGACCCTAGATAACTATGCGTAGGTATCTACGCATAGTTACCTAGGGAAACGATTAGTATAAACGACAGAATTTTCAACAACATACTTAGTCAGCTGTTAGGGCAGATACGTCGTGTTTCACAAAGAAAAAACTAAAAAATAATCCTGTGACTAGACTATTGCTTCTATTTATCTGATTTTTAGTAAAGAGGCTGAAAATGATACAAAGTATATGTGGTTTAATTTAATGCCTCTCGCTCATATCAACCTTGTATACTACCGTGAATTCCGTGAATTTCCGTGAATTTTTTTACCCATCCAAAACTAACCGTTTAGCTGGCAGGTGGGGGGGTGGGGTGGGGGGGGGTACACTTGACTAACAAAAATTAGCACTTTAAAAGCTTAATATTTCAGAAACGAATCCCTAAATCGAAAAATTGTTTTCACAAACCCGCAATATTCTTGAATGACCCATCCAACAACACCCCACACCAAAGTAGACGAGAAAAACAAATCCCCATTTTACGTGTACAGAAGGTACCCTAAAAAAATTTTTTTTCATGATTTTATTTTACCACTTTGTCGGCGTGATGAATATGTATATCCATGCCATATTATAGCTTTCTAGCACTAAGAGTGTCTGAGCTAAGCTGCGGACGGACGGACAAACAGACAGACGGAAGGACATAGCGAAACTATAAGGGTTCCTTGTTGACTACGGAACCCTACAAACCTATTTTCATTTCACATACCTACACCACATTGGTCCTGTCGAGACAGTCGATGCAGTTGACTTTGAACACGCCGTTCTGCGTACATATGAGGCCGCAGTCGTCGCATCAACAGACCCGCACCTCCCCTATGACGTCACATACCTGCACTACATTGGTCCTGTCGAGACAGTCGATGCAGTTGACTTTGAACACGCCGTTCTGCGTACATGAGGCCGCAGTCGTCGCATCAACAGACCCGCACCTCCCCTATGACGTCACATACCTGCACCACATTGGTCCTGTCGAGACAGTCGATGCAGTTGACTTTGAACACGCCGTTCTGCGTACATGAGGCCGCAGTCGTCGCATCAACAGACCCGCACCTCCCCTATGACGTCACATACCTGCACTACATTGGTCCTGTCGAGACAGTCGATGCAGTTGACTTTGAACACGCCGTTCTGCGTACATGAGGCCGCAGTCGTCGCATCAACAGACCCGCACCTCCCCTATGACGTCACATACCTGCACCACATTGGTCCTGTCGAGACAGTCGATGCAGTTGACTCTGAACACGCCGTTCTGCGTACATGAGGCCGCAGTCGTCGCATCAACAGACCCGCACCTCCCCTATGACGTCACATACCTGCACCACATTGGTCCTGTCGAGACAGTCGATGCAGTTGACTTTGAACACGCCGTTCTGCGTACATATGAGGCCGCAGTCGTCGCATCAACAGACCCGCACCTCCCCTATGACGTCACATACCTGCACCACATTGGTCCTGTCGAGACAGTCGATGCAGTTGACTTTGAACACGCCGTTCTGCGTACATGAGGCCGCAGTCGTCGCATCAACAGACCCGCACCTCCCCTATGACGTCACATACCTGCACCACATTGGTCCTGTCGAGACAGTCGATGCAGTTGACTTTGAACACGCCGTTCTGCGTACATGAGGCCGCAGTCGTCGCATCAACAGACCCGCACCTCCCCTATGACGTCACATACCTGCACTACATTGGTCCTGTCGAGACAGTCGATGCAGTTGACTTTGAACACGCCGTTCTGCGTACATATGAGGCCGCAGTCGTCGCATCAACAGACCCGCACCTCCCCTATGACGTCACATACCTGCACCACATTGGTCCTGTCGAGACAGTCGATGCAGTTGACTCTGAACACGCCGTTCTGCGTACATATGAGGCCCCGGTCGTCACGCCAACAGAACCGCATCTCCCCTATGACGTCAGCAAGCGCGTTGATCAGGATGCTCACGTTTTCATAGTGCATGCCGCGGCTGAGAATATAGAGTTTAAGAAAGTTACTAACGACTGCTTGCCAGAAATACAGGGTCATTTTAAACTGGCTAGCTAAACTCCGCAGATGCGATAGGTATCTATATCTAGGTAGGTATACACCTACCTAATTGTACAGTCAACCACAAGTAACAATTTGATATTGACGGCACCTTTTTTCGTAGGTGCAAGGACGATTTTCGTTGTTTTAAGGGTTACTACTAAGATACGGTTCACTATTCTACCATCAGCTGAATACCAGTATTTTACATGGAGCGACTGCCTATCTGACCTCCACAACCTAGTTACTCGGTAATAATACCCCTTGCTAAGACTGGTTGTCAGACTTTCGGGCTTCTGACTACTCGTAACGATTGTGAAAGATCCACGAATGACAGCCGTAACCAACTTTGTATTTCTCAAGCTACCCTGGCGATTTCAAGAAGAAAATTTCATGCATTTCTCCACCAGTTGCAATAAAAAAAAAATAAAAAAAAGTTTAAGTACAGTCAACAAAAGAGATATCTAGGCAGGGTATACTAACATATTTGTATGTGAATTGCTTCATGTTCAATTTTATATATATTACTTTGTTTTTGCAATACATTGTAACACACCAACACAAAATTGTATATTTTCACGAAATTGAACATGACGCAATTCACATACAAATATGTTAGTATACCCTGCCTAGATATCACTTTTGTTGACTGTACATTAATAAAAGAGGAAACTATCGTAAAAATTTGTTTATAACGTATTTTTAAACAAGAAAGTGTCTTCTATAAAATAAAAAAAACCCTTTTTACGATTTGTTTACCTTTAGTTAATCACCTATTAAAGCAATGGAGTATAGTCAATATTAAAGCTATCTACAAAAACATCAACTCACCAGTACTCGTGGAAGTCAAACGTAGCGTAAATAACATCTGGACTGTTGTACTTCAGCACATGTTCGCCGTACGCCTCCCATATAATTCGCTCTCTACCTTGTTGATCCACCAAGTTCACTATACACACATTCTTGTACATTTTGAGCTCTTCTTCAAAATGCTTCTTGAAGGCTGCGTGGGATTCTTCTTCAGCTGGTGAAGAGAAAAATTTCGATTAATAATATTTTCATACTCCTTTCTAAATCTATTCAGAAATCAATGCCTTGAAATTCTATTTTATTAAATTCCCATTACATTTTCTAGGAAAAAATACCAAATATGTAACCAACAACATTTTCCACAAATTACAAATAAAAATAATCTTTCTAAATCTAAAACTGTCTAAAACCTCATCATCATCTGCCTAGCCTTTTCCCAACTACGTTGGGGTCGGCTTCCAGTCTAACCGGATGCAGCTGAATACCAGTATTTTACATGGAGCGACTGCCTATCTGACCTCCATAACCTAGTACTGGGTACCCCTTGGTAAGACTGGTTGTCAGACTTTCGGGCTTCTGACGACCCGTAATGACTGTCAAAGATCCAAGAATGACAGCCGGAACCAACGGCTTAACGTGCTTTCCGAGGCACGGAGGGGTCTTGGTATGTAAAGATGGTCACCCATCCACGGACCAACCGCGGCAAGCGTAGCTTAACCACAAGCCCCAAAAAAAAACTCAACAATCACAATAGAAGTCAGAAATCGGATGACAGTACTATTACTTTCCTCTATACCAGGTTCGGGCGCTCAACTTGAATCGTTATTAGGAGAACGCAATATTATTTACGATATTTTAACGATTCTCATATTTATTAGGAAAAACATTGTATAAATAGAAAATAATTCATGATAGTCCAAATGTTTAGAAGTTCTGCCTTATTGCCAGTATCATAAAATAAATTTGCACGATTTTATTTCAAACAGTTATATTTTATTCTTGGATCGTAGTTTACGTCACTTTAAATCTGAAAACTGTGTGCAATATTATATTTTACCTGTTTAAGATATGCCTACAATTTTAGCACTATGTTATAGTACTTTTCGGCAAACTGCACAATTGAGGTTATTATTAAAAATTGGCAACACCTTTGTTTACACTTTTCATTTCGAATTCGATTTCTGGGTTTAACTAAAATATTTTTTAAAGCTGCTTTTTAGGGGATACAACGATAATTTTGTGCTTTTAAAATCGCTATAAAACCAAATGTAAGTATATGGATGGTTAAATTATTTCGATTTTCCATATGTGTTATTTGACTATACTGCCTACTGTTGTAGTAAAACCGAAATACGAGTATGATTACTTGAAATTTTTTCAATAGAAAAAAATTCTAAAGTAGCACCGTCTATTTTCTGTTTTATACAATCAATCTGCCTAGCCTTTTCCCAACTATGTTGGGGTCGGCTTCCAGTCTAACCGGATGCAGCTGAATACATATTTTACATGGAGCGACTGCCTATCTGACCTCCACAACCCAGTAACTGGGTAATACGATAACCCTTGGTATGACTGGTTGTCAGACTTTCGGGCTTCTGACGACCCGTAACGACTGTCAAAGATCCACGAATGACAGCCGGGACCAACGGCTTAACGTGCTCTCCGACGCACGGAGGAGTCTCGGTATACAGGGTGGAAACTTTCAGCGGGGCAGTAAGGGGAAGTACCTTATCCGTTGCAGCTACGCGAAAATGGTCTTAGGAGACTATCCATATTTTTTTTATGGCATTTTGATCCCCATTCACAGATTTTCAAAAAAATTTACAGTTAGCAAGAAAATAGCCATTTTACACAAAAACATTTTTTGATGCCAATCGATCCTGTTTCTAACACTGATCAAAAACTTCTATGGGACCAACCATCGTTGGAGTACTCAAAAAGTCACAAATTGCAAAAAAAATTCCCGTACATTTCGTATGAAAATTTTACGCAAAAGCTTTTTTAGTGGCGGTTGAAATCTTTTTGTTGACTGAATAAAAAGATAAGTTTAAAAACAATTCAAATTACGAACTCGTTATTATTAAATAAAAAACAATCTTGACAGTTTGTTGCGTCAGAAAAGCTCTGTGTGTTGTGAATTTTACATTAAGTGCATAATTGGACAGCTATTGATAAGAGCAAAATGACCTCCAATTTAGACTTGCTAGAAGCATATTACGTAAATAATAAAAATACATCGGCTGCGTTAAAATGGTCTAGGATCAAATATCCAAATCGTCATATACCAACCAGAAAGGTTATTACCATGTTATTACAAATCTTTTAAGAAATCTTGCACAAGGTGGCTCTTTCAAGAAAAATTCTGTATGCCACCCATTTATACTAGATGAAAATTTGATCATTTCTGTTCTTACACTTGTCGAAGCTTATCCCGAAATATCATCAAGAGCAGTCGCTGAAGAAGTAGGTGTCTCACATCGTTTCGTACTAAAGATATGGAAGAAGTATGGTTATAAATGTTACCGACAGGGGCGACTAGTTCAAGCCTTACATTCAGGGGATGCCGCTCGAAGACTTACTTTTTGCAGGTGGTTAAGAGGAAAAATAAGCAGAGATTACCATTTTCAGAATTTCATATTATTTCATTTTATTTAAATAAGAACAATCAAGTTATGTTAGTTAATAAAAAAAAAAGAAAATTAATAAGCCTTCTTTTTGATATGTGTTAAATTCTACGTGATCATTTGTCTTTTATTTTATTTTTTGTATTTCAGTTACCTATACAAATTCTTTACAAAATGTACGGGAAAAGTTTTTTGCAATTTGTGACTTTTTGAGTACTCCATCGAAGGTTGGTCCCATAAAAGTTTTTGATCAGTATTAGAAACAGGTTCGATTGGCATCAAAAAATGTTTTTGTGTAAAATGGCTATTTTCTTGCTAACTGTAATTATTTTTGAATATCTGTGAATGGGGATCAAAATTCCATAAAAAATTATGGATAGTCTCCTAAGACCATTTTCGCGTAGTTGCAACGGATAAGGTACTTCCCCTTACTGCCCCGCTGAAAGTTTCCACCCTGTATAAAGATGGTCACCATCCACTGACCAACCCCGGCAAGCGTAGCTTAACCTGATGGATCTATCCGTGCGACTGCTATTACCTAGCCGCGAGCTCCTCATTCGGAAACAATAACTATGGCAATGATATTATAAGGTCTCAAGTACAATTCATAAAGCAAACGTGCCTATAGGTACATTTTATGATTTAATTTTAATTTAATAAAGGAAAATAGTGGAGAAACCCATTTTAGTAAATAAATGACGCATGTTCCGGCATTAGAACGATGCTATGTTTATATCTATCATATACTGAATGTACCACAGGAATCTAAAATACATAAGTAGAAAAATGAATTTATCCAACAATGATTGAAAGACTTTAAAGCTACAAGCATGATGTTGTCCAACATTAAAATTTTGAAACGGATCGTTAACGATGGGGAAAACACTGGAACAGTGGAGAGAATACTTACTTCGGTCGAGGCGCGGTGGTGGTCTGAACTTGTACTCCGGTTGACTCCAAAAGATAGGCACTGAACCTCGCACCTGTTTTAAAATATACAATTCAATATGCAATATAAATAAATTATTTAAAAAAAATATTATTATGTAGGGTTGCTGGTTGTGAAAAATAAAGCCCCGCTGAACTTGATGATAATTTATTGGCAACTTTAACTTACATTACGTAACATGTTAGAATCATTAATTTATCATGTGACAACCCTAAGTGAAGGAATGAAAGGGACTGCGTGGCTATCGCCCTTCAGACCTCCCCTAGCTGCCTAGCCTAGTTCCTGAAGACTGCGGAGCTATCGAACAGGAACTAGGTTTACTTAGGAAACAGAGAAGGCTGCGTGGCTACCGAGCTCTGAACCTCTAGCTAGTGAACGACGATTAGAATAGAATATAATAGAATACTCTTTATTATGCACACCATTTAAATTACAGGTTACAATGTTGAAATTTTACATAGAGTGCCACAATGGGCGGTCTTATTGCTAAAAGCGATCTTTTACAGACAACCTTTGAACGATTAGTTCTTTTTTTTTTTGAGTGACTTCTCGCAGTTGAGCATTGGAGGTCGAGACTGCTTAACCGAACTTATCCTGTGGGTGCTATGAGCGAACTTAAAGCCTCCGGCCAGGGCTTACAAACTATACTTAAGATTAAGCGACTGTACGTCGCTGGGGGGAGGACAGCCAGAAGGGAAGAAGATGGGAGAAGAAGAATATGTAGGGGGGGGGGGGGGGATTAAAGCTACAGGCTCAGCTGCGCCACCAGCAGGCACAGCTTCATCGAGTAGAGGGCAGGGTGGGAGGGCAATTACGATTACGGCGGCGAGGTTGGAATGCAGATCTAGGTGGTTTGCGTTTGCAAACCGTACTGGTGACCATATTACTCTCCTGAAGGAGGGTTATGGGGTCATCAGGGTCGGAGAGAAGACGATTTGTTCTAAGACAGCTCTGCTTATAAAGGCGGACAGTTGACATGTGTGTGTACAATATCTACATGTAGTCGTCTGTAGTTGATATCTTCAAGTTTATGAAGCCGCTCATCGTAGTGCTTTGCATAAGTTACACTAGATGGCGCTGTATGTTTGTTACAATTATCAATTTATAATGTTGAATGTAATTTCATTGCAGAAATCATAATTTTAAGGCATGTACAAAATAAAGGCTATTACTTCGTTTTCGCTTAGCGTTCTTTATGACTTTTTTTTCTTTTAGCTCGGCTCCTAAGGATCGTAGCGTAGCGTGATGTTAAATAGCCTATAACCTTCCTCAAAAATTGGGCTATCAAATATAAAAATATTTTTTCTAATCCGTCTGGTAGTGCCAGAGATTACCCCCTACAGGCAAACTTTCATATTTTATCTTTTTTAAATATTAGTATAGACAATAGTTTCTCGAGAAGCTAGTAACAACTGTAATTTGGGAAAATGTATAGTTAAGTGTTAGAAAATATTTGTTATCGCCAGATAAACGACAGGGAGGAGAAATGTATATTGTCTATTTAATCACAGATTCATTTTGAATATTACGAATTTAGTTAATTCCATATAAACCACAATTCACACTCAAACGGCTGGACCGATTTAGATGGGTATGTAGATAGCTTATACCCTGGCTAACACATAGGCTAATTTTATCACGGTCTACGCGGGTGAATCCGCGGGACGCAGATAGTTCAGTATACAGTAGTTATTTTGACACCATTTCGCTTATCTCAGTCTCGAAACTTTTACAGCAAAAACCTTTTAAAAAACCGATGTACGAAGCAAAGCTTCAGTAAATTTTGTTACTTCAAAAAAGGTATAAAAGTACAGTTATCTACAAAAACTTCACCTGCCCACTTAAACTCATCGGTGCATAACATTTTACTACGTGAACGTCTGAGGTAACGGTATTACACAACCAGTTATAAGGTAGTCATTTGTTATACTAAAATAATACGCATTTTACTATAATTACAACACTAACTAACATAAATCATAGGTTTGAGTAACGAAAAGTGATTATGCAAAAAATTATGAAACATATTTAGGCTTCGTTTCTACTAAACTGAAGACGGGTTTAGTAAACTTACCTGAACAAATGAAGCTCTATGTATACTGTCAGAGCATATGATGGAGACGATCTGTTCAGTTTCCACGTAGTTGGCGACCTTGCCACCTGGCTCTATGCCTCGACGATTGTACCTAAAAGAAAATAATTCAAATACGTTACTATTGGTGGATGAACAGCTTGAAGCTTGAAGAGTTGTTAAATCTTGGCGAAAAATTCGAAAGTCTGCATCAAAGCATTTATTTCAATTAAATTATTTGCAGGCATTTTTGAAACGACAAGGAGTTCTTCAGTTAGACAGAAAGTTGAAGTTAGTTGCAAATTCTAAAATGCAAATATCTATGGAGAAGAACTGGCAATAAAATCCATGGTTTCTTAGGTTAGACGACCCTTATTCTTCTTGAAACCAAGAACCATCCTCAATGCAATAAGCCAGTGAAAAATATAGTTTATGCCGAAAAAATTTAATAAGTACCTAATTAGGGACAACACTACAATGTCGAGCTCGTGGCGAAATAATAACAGCTGCGCGGGTCGGATATTCGTAGATCTTTGACAGTCGTTACGAATAGTCAACAGCCCTGAATCTGACAACCAGTCTTACCGTGTTACCCAGTGAGTTGTGGAGGTTAGGTAGGTTGTCGCTCCATCATGTGATATGCTGGTATTTGGTTGCATCCGGTTAGACTGGAAGCCGTCCCTAATTACATAGTTGGGAATAGGCTAGGCATATGATGACTACAATGTCAGATGGGGCTATGATTCAAGGACGACTTTCCAATAAGTTTATCATCAAGGTCAGGCGCGGATCTAGGTTTTCGCTCAAGGAGAGGGTTGGTTTCCCGAGCCATGAAATCCCTTTAAAAAAAAACCGTCGGCACCTATTTTCCGTAAACTCAACAAAGTGCTCTCTTTTCGAGGATGCCTACGATTAAACTATCTTTATGAGTAATCTTTAGAGCTACGTGGTGGAGAAAATAAAGGTTATTAAAAGCCCGGGGGCGGCGGAGGAGGGCAACTGCACCCATTACACCCCCCCTCCCTCCTGTACCCGCGCCTGATCAAAGTTATAATGATTATGGAAACTATAAGTAATTAATGTGTAATGGATCCATTTATTTTTATCTGGAGTACGTTAAACTTTATTTATTTTGTACTACAGTGATAACAGGCTGATAATAAGTGATAACAATTCTTTGAATTTATCACTGAGTCATCATTATATGATGGTGAATGAAAACATAATCTTGGTTGCGAGAAACACTATCGGAAATTCCATTCGCGTATATATCGGAAAACAAAATTGAGTAAAAAAATAAAGTTAAGAACTTAGCATAAGCGTCTATTTATACAAAGAAAAAATCCAAGACTTATTGAATTTAAAAGCCAACACGGACCAATTATAAAAATAAACTAATACAAATACAATTTCAAAATACAATACAATAAAATACAATACAATACAATTTAATTACAGGTCAATACAATTCAATTACATGTCAATCAATTAAAACAATATTTCCACATTAGCCCGTACATGTACCATGTCACAGTGATACATGTACTGACAGTCGAATCGCTGGGCGAAGGTGCTCAGGATACTGTTCGGGCTGACCCGCACCCTGCGCACCAGGGATGTGCACCGCTTGCGCATGGTTGTATAAAAACAATCCACGCGCGCTACGGCAAACATCCCCGAAGCGCTACAGAAGCGAGGCAGCCCCAACAGCACCCTGAATGCATTATTGTATTGGACGCGTAGAGCGCCGTACTGCTTTTGCGTATAATTCACCCACAGACCGCTCGCGTAGAAGGACGTACAAAATGCCCTGAACAGGGTGATCTTGACGTCTCTTGAACAACGAGCAAATCTGCGTGCTATCATATTCGCACGAACAGACAGCGCTCTACGCTCCCTTTCTATGTCATTATCGTCTTTCAGCTCCGGGGTTAGCAAGTGCCCAAGGTATTTAAACTGTTCTACCCTACTAAGGGGGTAGCCATTCAGTCTAACCCTAGCCGTCTTATTACAAAACAAGGTTCATCTTCAAACCCAGATTTAAAACATGGATCCTTTTTTGAAATTTGAACTTTATTCCGACGCATTAAGATGTCACTTTTACAAAACTGACAATTAGTACCGGAGTAAGTTGTCAGTTTTGTATAAAGAACTGTATTTCTATCACAGCTAGGTTCTTATTACAAAAACTGGCTCGATGGTTTAAACCATGTCAGAAGAAAAACCTCATTTTGTAATAAGACCGTAGGTGTTTGGCTTAAGGACCTTCCCCGAGCCTGAAAAATTAAAGAGGGACCTTTAGAAGGCGTACGAGTGGCCGAAGCGAACTCGAATGTTCTCTCAGAACACAGTATCTGTCTGTACCCCTGCCTCTTCCTATGGTCGATCGACCATTAACAGAACGTAGTGCTCATATTCCTGCAGAGCCTGGAAAATTAGGGACAAGTCATACAGAATTTTTGCAGTTGCTCAACTACGCACGATTTTTGGCTCACTATTACTGCTGAAAGTCCAGGTATAAAAAAAATATTTACCCCTATCATACAGGCGTCTATTTGAAACTACGTTCTGACTTCTGAAGCCAGCAACACCAGGTACTGTACAACTTCCTCCACCTAAAATAAGACTCACCTAGTCCCAGCTTGGTATCTGGACCGCCTCGATATTATTCCCAGCGTGAAAGTTTCGTCGCAGGAGTTGACATTGGTCAGCGACTCCGTATTCAGAGGGTTGGCATCCGGGGGCTCTACTGCTATTTGAGACAGGTGCACGTAGCCTTGGATGATTGGGAGCACCCATTCGTCGCAGCCTGGACTCTGATGAAAATGAAGAGATTTTTAGATCAACAAAACATAGGTAGTAGCGAGTGTGCGCTTTTATAATTTCTAACATAGCGTTATTATCGTGGACGGCCACAATAATATCGTCACGTTAGAAATTATAAAAGTACACATTCAGAATAATAAAAAATAATAATAATATTAATAATAAAGTAGTAGTTAATAATAGTAGTAGTTATTAATAATAGTAATATTTAAAAATCTCAGGTGAACTCATGCGTCTTCTTCGACATCTACTTCATTGTAAAGGTTGGTTTAAACCAAACGAGGCAATGCAAAATCTATCCCTAATCAACCAAATTCTTTTTGTGTCAACAGGGGGCAGAGCATTCTTTCATTGGTCTACACTCTACCCTTATCCATACTAAAATGTCAAGAATATCAGGAAAATAATGTTGTATGTTCGCTTGGTCTAGTATAAACACACCTTAACGAGTATGGTTCTCGTTAAAAAATATCCTGTAAGTACTGCGCGCAAGTGCTAGTATGTCGCCTGAGGTAGGTATGTGAGCGGTGAGACGGGGGAGAGCGCGAGTGACAAGATTGGCGAGGATAAGAGAACATATCGATATGGTTAAGAGGATATACCGAAGCGTGGTTTAGCTCGGTGTGTAACTGAAATGGCGTACCCACAGAAATCTAATATTATTTAGATTTCTGTGGGCGTACCTAATGGCTGTCTAGTTTGACGCGCGAGATAGAAGACTCGCACGCGCACCGGAATTTACATGCGCTTCGTTTAAATGTAGATTTATGACAAAATACTATACTTAAATAAATTTTTAGCTAAGTTAGTTCTTAACATATTTAAATATCTTCGATTTAAAGCAAATTTTACTGCACATTAGGGAACTGATTACGTATCATATAAAACCGAAAATAGACGATGCTACTTTAGATTTTATTTCTATAGAAAAAAATTCAAGTAAACATGTTTCGGTTTTAGTAGATATGTAACTACTAAAACCGAAACATGATTACTTGAAAATCCAAATGATGTAACCAAATATCCACTCGAAAATCTAAATGATTTAACCAAATACATTCGGTTTTATTGGAATTTTAAAAACACAAAATTATCGATGGCCCATAAGAGCGGGCCTAATGCCAGGATAAATTCTGATTTCACCCGCGCGTCTCGCTACACCCGCATTTAGTGCGGCTAACAAACACGGGGCGGCGCGACGACGCGCGGAACCAAACTCGCGAACTCGACGCCATTGAGCGGTCAAGTACGTAACGGGCAGTACACACGGCTACACATCAAGCCTAGACCTATGATTGTAATGACAATACAATACAATGCGAGATCAGCTTATACTGGAAATAAATAGTTTGATCTGTAGCCGTGCGTACGTAGTAGGTATATGCAACACAGTTAAATAAAACCACTTTTTTTTTCTTTGTATAAAACAGTAGGTACTATACGAATGGATATTATTATGCGCGTATGCTAGTGCGTAGTATATGCAACACAATCAGATAAAACCAGACTTTTTTTCTTTGTATAAAACAGTAGGTACTGTAAGAATGGATATTATTATGCGCGTATGCTATCGGTTTCAGAGAATCATCAATTCGCATAATATATTTATACTAATAGCACAGTTTATACCACAGAACAGATAAAGAGATTAGAAAGAAAATAGTTCCTGATTTGTACTAGAACGCGTGTCGCCGCTTGTCACCCACTCTGTAACTCCACTACAAGCAAGACCAACCAACCAACCACACCAAACCAATACGTACACGCATTACGCACACAAATAAATCACACGCACTAAGATCGCGAGTTTGCTATTGGTTTTCACACTAACGCAAACACTGCGCTTGACGTACACTCACACACGCGCAAAAGCAATTTAATTCTCACACACATTACGGCTTGCATTGATCGATATTGATATCGATAAAATATACTATAATTTTGTTTCTTTACGTTTTGCAATAATTCACTTTGATTTCGGGAGGGAGGACGGGGTATGAATAGTGTGGGCTTCCTATAAACATACATAATTTAAAAAAAAATTAAATTAAGGGGGAATATCCGATATAGCCGTGAAATTAAAATTTTCTTTAGATTTTCGCTAAATGCAGCTCTGTTTTTCGTCATAATTATGTTATGTTGTTGTAGATGTTGATTGCACCCTGTAACCATAATATATTTATTAAAAAAAGTTTTTTACAAATAAAAACAACCGAATTCCAAAAAAATCCTACAAAATGAAAAATAACTTTAATTTCGGAAGTAGGTGTCTTTGGATCTGTATTTTAGTTTTTGCCACTGACTGGGTCACCAGTATAGAGGCATGAGGAACAGGGTGTAAAGTTCACTCATCCTCCATTGAAAAGGGAGGATCCTCCGACCAGACGGGTGTCGTGTCTGGTGGGCAACTGCCCGACGGTTGATGTCGGGACGTTGTATATATGCTAGTTGCGCGGTAAACTCTGATTGCGCGATGCAGGATTGCGTGACGTCAGTGTGACGCGTAGTTCGTATGTGACGATGTAGATTCCGCTACAATTTATTACTGTGAAAATCTAATCAAAGATTGAAGATTTTGCTTTAGGCCCGCTTTTAACGTGGCCTTGTGGCGCTCACATACCTAAGGCGGAGACAAACACTTGCTCGCGCACTCTTTAGTGTGCTGCGGTTGCTATCAACCGAATTTTCGTCGTAAAGGCTCTTCACTCAACGATTCACTTCGTCACTTGACGATTTATTGTAGCGACAGAAGGACTTTTGAGAACGTCTTAAATAAAGCTAAGAATTCAGACGACCCTTAAAAGTGGATGGATACTTTAGGATTAAATCTTCTGGGATATTTGAATTTCGGCACTTTGCTTGCTTTGGTGTGTTCAAAATCGATTTTAAGAATTGATCTTCATTTGGTTTCTACAAATAATTATGAAACGGGGGAACCGTCCATAGTTTCAAGTGAGTTGTATCATTGTATGCCATGTTCATTGTTATTTGTTTATGGTGGCGTAATGCATAAATTATTTATTATACCCGAGTCCTAGATCGCAATATCAGATTAAAAAAAAAATTTTAACCCAAATCTTAAAATAATACAGTATTAATTATCTCAGTTTGTTCATATAATTTACTCGCCCAAAACGCAGCATAAAGTTTAACTACCTTGCATATTTGCTTTGAGATTGTTGCGTTTTCGAACGATTAAATTCATGGTCAAATTAATTTTGCGTTTATTGCTTTACTTTGTTTGAACTAAATATTAATTTTGGAGAAGTAGTTTTTCATTTGTATGTACTGCAATATCGCGGTACATAGCTACATAGGCATCGCTAAGCCTCGTTTGATGATACCTATATGAAAAGAGTCCCGCGACACCACACGATATCGGAGGAAGTCGCACGATATCAGATGACTTGCAGACGCCAGGAGTTTACGGTCAATTTTCTTTTACGAAATACAAGACAACTCATTAGTATCAATGGTGGGAGTGGGAGATTTGTCTTTTTGTCTTCTACTAGTTTAAACTAACTCTTAAAAGGTATGTAGTCCTTAGCTTACTTACCTCAAGCGCAATAATATCCTTCAACATATACTTATTCCAGAAAAACCGATCATCGACATGCTTCCACCACTTCGTAATATCCACCACCGGTTTCCCAGTCCCAGCTTCCGACTCCAAGATCTTCTCAATCTCATACTGCCTCTGGAGACTGTTCGTGAGGTCGAGGGTACGGGAGTAGTAGAAACTTTCGGAGTCGTCGAATATCTTGAGCAGTTCATCTGTCAGACGTTTCTCGAAACGCTCCGCGAGTTTCGGATCGCGTTGTTTCTTTACCGATTGTTTTACCTGTGTGGGGATAAGAGTATACGTCAGCTACAGTCCGGCCGTCGAGACAATGCGTTCTTAACTGTCAGTTTCATACTTATACAGGGTGTTTGGTAGATGGGTGCAAAGCCTGAAGGGGGTGATATCTTAGACCATTTAGAACTTATTAAACTAAACTTGTCTTAGACGAAGTCTGTTCCTTGTATTTTTTTTTGAAACTCTAAGGTTTTTAACAATAATACCCATTTTTTTTCAATAAATGGTTAATAGTGTCCAGTTAAAGCTGTTATGTTATTATTTTTTATTTATGTAATGTGTGATTACTCAAATAAAATTATTCCCAAGCATCTGTGTCATCAGAGAAACATTCTACGTAATATTCAAGTTTAAGAAACTTTTAAAAATCAAGAAAATGTTTTGTTTACGGCATAATAAAAAAATAAAAAAAATATCCTGAGTTGTTCAAATCTTTTTAAAAACATGCTTGGTTATTGCCCTTTTTTTTGAGGTACTATTTACGCAGATGTCTGATGTCGCAGATGTCATCAACTCTTGGAATTAGGATGTACAAAGCAAATTGAGGTCGAATATTTAATTTTTAAACAGACCAAAATAATGCAACATTTTTGCTAATGCACTATTGTTTTTTGTTAGAACTGATAACTGATTCATTCTTAGAATTATGGTGCACGCACAACTTCTGGGAACTCGCATAACAAAAGCCGCCGCGCGACGATAGCAAACATGCCCTTCTTTCGACTCTCGGTTAGCGTCTACTGAACTGCTATTATTCAATAGAAATAAATAATCAGCTTAGTTGCTGAGGATGTAAAGTCGTTATTTATTTACACTAATACTAGTACCCGAATAGTCGGGTGGACTCGTCACATCTTCGGACCATCAGTTAGTCAAGTAACGACTGCCCTTGTGACTAGACATTTTAATTGCAAATTCGTGTTTACACAATTCACCGCATGAAGTTGTGCGCTCCTTCACGTGTTGATTTTGGAGGTGTTTAAGGTATTGAGCCTAGCCCTAGCTGTGAGCTCCTTCACTGATTTTGGACTTTTATTTGTGTGATCAATCGACTATCCAATGGAATGGATCTCCATTACCGTCAGCTCTGCCATACATGAAGACGATATCCGCATATTCTTCATTCGAAAAAGTAGCCATAGTCGATTTATCACACAAATAAAAGTCCAAAATCAGTGAAGGCTTGGCGCGACGGATGTACCAAGAGAGATATCCGAATCGCAGATTACCTAATGTCAGAGTGTTTTACAACACATTTCGTCGGCTTTCTGATGTTGGAATCCATCACGCGGAATCAGGACTCAACCCGGGAAGACATCACGCAAGTATCGAGGAAGACATTATTGCAGCTTTTGATGCAGATCCTACTACGAGCGTCAGAGTAGTAGCTCGAAACCTCAACATTTCGGTATGGAAGGTGTGGAATACGATGCATCGAGAAAACAAATATCCTTTCCACGGCATGGGTGTACAAGGTTTGGAAAATAAAGATCCCCCACGAAGGATTCAGTTCTGTTGCTTTTTGTTAAATAGTGACATTGAAGATGCATGGTTTTTAAAATCCATATTGTGGACCGATGAGTCAAAATTTTCGAAAGAAGGAATTACCAATTTTCATAATCTTCATCGATGGACCGACAATCCACACTGGAAGAAGCAAGTGTCGTTCCAAAGGAAATTTTCAGTTAACGTGTGGGCAGGAGTAATCGGCCGAACGTTGATTGGTCCCCACTTCCTACCAGATAATTTAAATGGAGAAAATTACCTGGAATTCCTCCAAAACTATCTCCCAGAGCTTCTGGACGAGACCGAAATACCAATATTGGCAATGAGAAGACCACTGATTTTTCAACAAGATGGTTGTCCAGCACATTGAACCCTAAACGTGAGAGAACATTTAAATAATTGTTTTCCAGAGAGCTGGATTGGCAGAGACGGGCCCATCCCTTGGCCACCTCGATCACCCGATTTAACTCCTGTGGATTTTTTCGTTTGGGGACGGGCCAAGGAGCTCGTCTACACGCACGTTGAAATTTCAACTAGAGAAGAATTAATAGAAAGAATCCAAACGGCTTTTCAAGTCATGAAGCAGGAGATGAAATTAAAAATCACGACTACAGAAGTGAGAAGACGGGCACGTGCTTGTATAAGAAACCGCGGTCAACATTTTGAACATGAACAATAAATTATTTTAACAAAAATGTTGTTTTATTGATCTGTTCGAAAATAACAATTTTCATACTCAATTTGCTTTGTACATCCTAATTCCAAGAGTTGATGAGACATCTGCGTAAATAGTACCTCAAAAGAAAGGGCACTAACCAAGCATGTTTTCAAAAAGGTTTGAACAACTGAGTCTATTTTTTAAATTTTTTTATTATGCCGTAAACAAAACATTTTCTTGATTTTTAAAAGTTTCATAAACTTGAATATTACGTAGAATGTTTTTCTGATGACACAGATGCTTGGGAATAATTTTGTTTGAGTAATCACACATTACATAAATAAAAAATAATAACATAACTGCTTTTACTGGACACTATTAACGATTAATTGAAAAAAAATGGGTATTATTGTTAAAAACCTTAGAATTTAAAAAAAAAATACAAGGAACAGACTTCGTCTAAGACAAGTTTAGCTTAATAAGTTCTAAATGGTCTAAGATATCACCACCTTCAGGCTTTGCACCCATCTACCAAACACCCTGTATAATATAATAATATTTATATTAATGGTTTGCATAATAAAGAGTATTCTATCTATCTACTAATGAATATGAGTGTTTTGCGAATTTGATCCTTATTACTAGAAACTGTCCAACTGACAGGTGTCAGGAACGCATTCTGTCGACGGCCGGACTGTAGCATAAAAATTACGCTTGTGTTGTGTTCCCTGAAGGAGGGGGCAGGTGGAGGTTTGTACAGTAAAGACATGCTTACATCAAGTAGGCACACTACGGGCGAAATATCTTGGCGACTCTGAACTTTCGCGCATGTTTTCTCGCTCACACTCGCCTCATGTCATGCCATTTGGTTTCTAAAAAACCTTCTGCGCGAAGTTCAGATTCGCGAAGATATTTCAGCCGTAGTGTATGACGCCCTCTCACATAGACTTTACTCTGCCGCGAATAATGATGTTTACATTCGTATACGAATGTGAACAAGCTTTTCATACGAATATGAACATTAATCCAAATAATCAAATAATGTTCATATTCGCATGACAAGTTAAAGTGCGCTCTGTAAATCTCGAACTAAGCTAAAAATATTTGGAATAGAAATGTTTTCTCGTCATCAGTACAATGATTGGGGTTTTAAATTAAATAGATTAATATGAGAAATTATATTTGTTCTACACACATTAACTCAAAACTTATTTTGATTTACCTACACAAATGTACCTACCACTAAATTCAATAGTTACCCTACTACAAATCCTTGTGTAATAAACTATATAAATTATGATTAATAGTGGCCATGATGAAACCATACTTTTTTTAATTTAAGAGGCTACCGAGCGCGCAATGGTGCCCTCATCGTTTGTTTAGTTATTTATTTTATTTTAGAATGAAAATGCAGAAAATAAGCACGTAAAGTTGTGCTCCACAATACTATAGATTTACATTGTTAAGTTTTATCCTTAAAACGGTAAATAGTGGCTACTAAGCTACGTTTTAAGGATTATAATAAAACTTAACAATATAAAATTACTGTTAAAATATAACATTAGTCTAGTGGAGCACAACTTATGATGCTTAGTTTCTGCATTTTCATTCTAAATTAAAAGAAATAGCAAACAAACGATGAGGGCGTCACTGCGCGCTTGTTAGCCTCTTAAGGATGATAAGTACCTATGCTAGACCGTGCCAATTCCGAGGCATGTATATGTCGCAGGTTTTTCATAAAATTAGGTTTTTGAAAAACCGGAAGATGACACATTTTAAACTCAATTTCATCATAAACCTGTAACGATCCAGATTTTTGATCAAAAACCTGAACTAGTTTGGGTTTATGATCAATCTGATATACATTTTTATTCTTTTTTTAATTTTGACTCAGTTTAGTCATATTTAATAGTTACGAAAAATCATTTTCGCGGCTTATCAAAATCAGATTAAATGGGTAGGTACGTGAAATTGAAACATTTCATTTCATAATTGGATTGAAGGAGGAGAATATTGATTGGATCATGGATATAAAATTTTGATAAATAAATAATTTTTTCTTTCTACTAAGTTGCAAATGATGATGGATTGTTTTATTTATTTCATTTAAATTGATTTATTTGTCATAAAACAATGCAAACCCGTGATTTTGGCAAGAACTTTATAATAAACCCAAACTAGTTCAGGTTTTTGATCAAAAATCTGGATGGTTACAGGTTTATGATGAAATTGAGTTTAAAATGTGTCATCTTCCGGTTTTTCATCAAAAACCTAATTTTACGAAAAACCTGCGACATATACATGGCTAGGGACATGATTTTACGTACTATTCGATCTTGTCTTAGATGCAGGCACTGCAAGGTGTAACATGAACTATACAGTAAGTAGGTACCTACACTACTACTTGAAACAAAATGATCATACCATCTTGATGGCTGGATGTATTTCATAAAAGCCACAGCTAGGTCCCAGCATCATCTATCATAGATTATCATTTTATTGGATTATTAAATTATTCCAAATTAAACCTTTTCGCTGCATCATTCCTAAAATTCTTTACTTGACAGTTTATAAAACGCAACTTTTCTCTCCATTCTACTGACTATTACCATACATATTTGGAAAACCAGCTATCATATTTTTAGGGTTCCGTACCTCAAAAGGAAAAAACGGAACCGTTAGGCTTCATGTACACGACGCCACCACCACCGCGGCGGTGCGGTGCCTGTGCCGGAACCGCGTGTAGGTATACGATACCCCTTGGTAAGACTGGTTGTCAGACTGTCGGGCTTCTGACGACCCGTAACTACTGTCAAAGATCCAGGAATGACACGAATGATAGCCGGGACCAACGGCTTAACCTGCTTTCCGAGACACGGAGGGATCTTGGTATGCAAACATGGTTACCCATCCACGGACCAACCTCGGCAAGCGTAGCTGAACCTGATCGATCGACCCGTGCGGCTATTATTACTTAGCCTTCTTATAATTGCAACGTCAATCTGCCTGGCCTTTTCCCAAGTATGTTGGGGTCGGCTTCCAGTCTAACTGTTGTAGCTGAATACCAGTATGTTTAGACAGAGCAACTGTCTATGAAATCTCCACAACCCAGTTAGGTACACATGCTTATAATTACAGCTAGGCGTAAACGCACTAATCAAGTAGTTCAAGAATTTAAAACTAATTAACTTTTTGATTTGCTGGATTACTGCCAAATCATAGCTTGATGATAGATACTGCCGGATGATCACAAGAGAAGAATGCAGAAGTGCAGTGTCACATTTTATGGAGTAGATCTGTTGTTGTTATAGTTCAAGGCAATTTAAATTGGCAATTAACCAAGCCATTGTAAAATGTGTATGTAGACTTGTGCAATGGCTGATAACTGACATACCTATGTTTTGAAGTAAAAAAAGGTTTAAAATATATTTTTGTTTTATTACAAATTCACATAATTTCTTATCATATTATTTTATCTTTCTGTATTTAAATCTAAAGACAAATAACTATAATGTGAAGATGTGCGAGGCCATGGCAGGGTTGAGGAAATAAATCCATACAAGGATTTGCTTTATTTTTGGATTAGCAAACAAGACAAACTTTATCTAGTAAATGAAGTATTCAATAAAACCAATAATAATTACATAAACCTAGGTTTTCCTCTATTTGATTACAATACAGTGAATAATTATAATAATTATTAGCTGATTTATTATTGCATATTTTCCTGACATAAAATTTACTAAAATAGTTCTTTGCCTATGTTTTGTAATGAGTTTATTACTAATGCTATGGCAATGCTTTATTTGTTTAAAATACCAACTATGGTTATGTAGGGAGTCAGAAGTAAACCTTGTCCTTAGTTGGTTATTATGAGTCAATACTAAATAAGTTTAAAAGTGGTGCCAGTAACAGAAAAATTTAAAGGAAATTGCTTGGCTTGGTGTGAAGAGGAGGGAGGAAACGCATGTGACTGAAAGAGTGATGAATATAAATGTTGATGAATGGAGAGGATGAGAAAGGCTAAATAAAAGATGGATGGATTGTGTGAGGAATAACATGAAAGAGAAGGTAGTGAATGATAGCGTGCGGTTGACTGTTGGAGAATGGAAAAAGAAAATGTGTTGCGCCAACTTAACATGGTACAAGGACAGGAAGATGATGATGACTAGATTAACACTACTAGTGACGTAAGTGATAAGTTTCAATGTTCATTTCAGGCCTGAATAATTATCTTTTCTAAGGGTATGACTGGACTGTACACTAATTAAGACCATCAACATAGAATGTTTTTGTATAGAGGGATCCTAATAGGTATTTTACAGACAGAAAATTAAGTAGACCAATTTTTCTATATCATTTTAGAGGCCAATATCATGTTTCTTTACATATTAGGCATTTTTGATGCACAAATATGTTATATAATAATGCAGCTTTAAACATACCTGGGTAGCAGCTTGCTGTGTGGTTGTCTTGATGGTGTTACTGACGTTCTTCACAGCACCAACAGTTTTATTCAGGAATGCTGAGTTCTCAAACAGTCTTGCCCCCATCTTCTTATTCAAAGACTTATTTGAACTTGCCACAGCACTCATAGATCCGTGTTTTGTACAAGGACACAGATCTATCTCTTGATTCACAGGTCCCATATTCAAAAAGCATACTGATTTGATTTTATAAATTGAATGGTGGAAATAAATTGTACCCACAGGAGCACTCTCTTTTATTATCATTAGACGTGGTTCGAATATATTAGTGTGCTCTACCTTGCCTATTATCCCATCAGTGATGCCTAGGCACTCTATGTCTTCAATATCAGAGAGATCCCATGCTAAAACAAAGGATTAAAATCAGAATTTATGAGTCATTTTAAATCGGTTATTTAACAAGAATATCACTTGATAAGTAAAAATTAAAACTTTATAACGTTAAGATAATTACTCTACATCATGTTTTTACGAGAAACTGGGTCAAATACCACTGCATTTACCAAAAATTTAAAGATTTTTAATATTCACCTGATCGGACTGAAAATGCCCCCGTTATCCTGTTCCACCATAAACTTGATTCATTTCTAACGAATATGTAAAACGACTCTGATCTAAATAATTCCATTTTGGCTTGATTTATTACACGTTCAATACGTTTCGATTTAATTTCATCGTGTTTATTATTGTTGTATTTTGCACTGATTTGACGTTTCTTGAAAGGGGAAGGGGCAGAATTTATAAAAATTTTAGAAAGTTGGCATCATCACTTTTAGGTGCAGTCCACTTACGTCGATCGAATATTTTTATCACATAAATGCAACGCTATGCAATTCGAAGAACTAACTAAAATAATGTTTTTGATATAGAATTACTCTTATTATTAATTTAAGGACCAATTTCTCAATAGTCAGATAACTCTCTAGAATAAGTATTTCACTTTGACAGCTTTTTATAGAAAATATGTCAAACTATCATATTTATTCTTCAGATAAGAGATAACCGATAATCTAAATCTATTAAATAATACATGGGGATAGCAAATAAATAAAAAATTATAAGCTGAATAATGATCATAGAGGCAGAGGGAAGCGAACCTTTGCCTTTGCCGCGCTTTGACAGAAACACCACTACGTCATGTTGGTATTACTGTCAAATGTTCAAACTTCCGGTTGGAGAAAAAGCTGCATTTTGTTGAGTTTTTAGCTAAACTGGAAGCTATTACGCCCTTTCTACTACAAAATGGATTGGCAATTAACGTGTAGAGTGTGTCTGGAAACCGGGGACATGGTTTCCCTCTTTGATTGGGACGAAAATAACGAACAACTTGGCGACAAGTACACCTTCTGCTGCGGCGTGGAGGTATGGAAAAATTACCACATCAAAATGGTTGCGATGGCCACCCTATTTGATTTTTTACTACAATAATGTTGCTATATTGGTTTATTTGTAGCGGATTTTGGATTTTTTGCTGACATCCCAGAAGTTAAAAATATTGATGTTATTATTTGACTCGAAAGTAATTAAAATATCGAAATGGTGTTTTACATTTTAGGTGTCAAAAAATGATAGTTTGCCAACGCTAATATGCTTGAATTGCGTTGATCGGCTAACTTATGCTTATCAGTTCAAGCAGCAGTGTATAACTTCCAACGATACACTAAAGGAATGTTTGGAGGAATTCAAGAAGAGTTCGGAAGCTGTATCAGGGGGAGGAAGCACGTCCAAAGGTTAGAATTAATTTTATGGCTTGCATAAATTCGGTGTGCCCATTATTTTCCCGCCAAAATATTTCTTCAGCGTCTGACAGGCGCTGCATTTATGTGTTACAAAGATTGTCTCAATCAGAAAACAAATTAGACATCAAAAAACCTTTCTAACCCTATCTACAAATATATTATTAAATAATAAATAACCTTTGCAAAATGTTCTATCATCATCATCATCAAGCATTGTCTAACATATAATAACTACAAAACATATTTTTAATCACTAGCAACAGACACAGAAACCATCACTATCAAACAAGAGAATGGTCTGCTGCTGCAGTATGAGTTGCCAGTGGAACATGACCCTCAGGGTCAATGGACCCGCACATTGGTCAAGACTCCTAGCAGTGCGGTTGTTACTAAAGCTCCGGGACCGAGAAAGAGAGGACGGCCTCGGAAATATCCAAATGAACAGGGACAGATTGGTATGTAAACTAAGTTTTTTTATGAATGTTGAAGAGAAAGAAGCAAAAGTTGATGAGTTATTAAAATATTGTGGTCAGGAATCTCAAGTTGATTGTTTATTTATTTAACCAGAACAACAAAGCCTAATTACACTGAATATACAATTTATCTAGTTGCAATAATGAGTTAACTTGTTTATCATCATCATCAAATAGCCAAAACGTGGTTTATCATATATTATCTAGATAAAGAGGAGCTCGTGGCTAATTAATAAAGGCCGTATGGGTTGATCCATCAGGTTAAGCTACGCTTGCCGGGGTTGGTCCGTAGATGGGTGACCATCTTTACATACCGAGACTCCTCCGTACCTCAGAAAGCACGTTAAGCTGTTGGTTCCGGCTGTCATTTGTGGATCTTTGACAGTCGTTACGGGTCGTCAGAAGCCTGAAAGTCTGACAACCAGTCTTGCCAAGGGGTATCGTATTACCCAGTAATTGGGTTGTGGAGGTCAGATAGGCAGTCGCTCCATATAAAATACTGGTATTCGGCTGCATCCGGTTAGTCTGGAAGCTGACCCCAACATAGTTGGAAAAAGGCTAGGCAGATTGATTTTATGTATATAAATAAAAAGAGAAGTCCTGACTGACTGACTGACTGACTGATTGGCTGACTGACTGATTGATTGACTCATCAAGGTCCAGCCCGAACCCTTGAACCTAGAATGCTGAAATTTTGCACAAAGGTTCCCTTTATAATGTAGACAAGGAATAAAGAAGGAATTCCCGATAGTACATTCCTGTGGGATATTTTTCCGACATCCACGCGGGCGAAGCCACTGGCAAAAGCTAGTTGTAAAATATTTATGCAAAAGAATGGAAACGCTAATCTTTACAAGTGTAGTAACTCTTACTTCTTAGTCCTAAAGAAACATTTTATTATAATTTGAAAGAAAGAAAGAAAATACATTTGTTTAACATGAGACTAAAAAGGCATGCAATATAATTTAAGTACAACAGATAAATATTCTAATAACATAATCTTTTTAATCTTTTCACTGGCTCATAAGATTAGGTCTAATGAAGTACCCAGTATGCTCCACATGACTATAATATTAAAAAATCACTACATTTCCTTTCTTCATCATCATCATCAACCTATTACATTCCACTATTGGACTACTTAGAAGCCCAGTAGTGGAATGCATGCAGAACAGGTCTATAACTGTCCTGCATGAACTGTTGTTTACTTCACAAATTACATCGTGTAACACAAGTGTCTTCATCTTTTAGAACTGTCACCATACCAACGCAAGAAACCCAAAAACCAGGAGAAGGAACCGGAAGCCTTAACCACACTCCTTGCAACCGGTTCACTGGATCTGAAGCAAGAGCCCATAGATGAGGAGGATGATGCATTTGGTCACGATGGTGAGGATCATCAGTATAACATTGGTAATGTCTTTTATGTTTTATTTTATGGTGTTTTTACATTGGGCGTATTTTATACGGGTTTATTTGCGCCAAACGTCGATTTCGCTAAAGTGATGGACCGCCGCCCGCATGCTGTTTTAACCGCAACCGCAGCAGAAGTCGCGGTCAACCGCATGTGGATTGCTTGTGAGAGTAATTTCAGTTACCTTGTATTGCAATACTTGTTGCTAGTTTTGGAAACTTCTTTCTCATTAATTTGAATACATTGTGATGACGCATCGTCGCTGTCGTAAATACGCCTTATGTCGAAATGCCTATTGAGACAACTATTACTCAGTTATGTTGCTTATAAGACTGATCTTATAAGTAATCTAACTGGGTAGTAGGAGTTCTTTTTTCTTTTCTTGTACTTGAACTTTATTTAACAGTTTTTTTTTTGTTTTCATTTTTATGTCTCTTTTTTCCTTTATCCATCTTTTTGTTGTTCTAACTTCCATAATTTTATTGTTAGGTACTGATGGTAATACAATTTATAAAACATTATTATCTTATGTTTTCAGGATTTAGTGCAGATGATGATCCTGACTTTGAGCCTGCAGGAGAGGAACTCGAACATGAATCTGAGCCTGAAACTAAGGAGATGGTATTTGTAATTTTTTTTATATCTGTCACTTGGTACAAAACTCCTTGTAATGGTATTTATTTATTTATTTAATTGACCAACTTTTATTAACAGTAATATACTACACATATAAGTTATAGATCATACATACAAATAATTTATAAACTATAGCACTAATATAACAATCAATCTGCCTAGCCTTTTCCCAACTATGTTGGGGTCGGCTTCCAGTCTAACCGGATGCAGCTGAATACCATTATTTTACATGGAGTGACTGCCTATCTGATCTCCACAACCCATTAACTGGGTAATACAATACCCCTTGGTAAGACTGATCATCAGACTTCCGGGCTTCTGACTATAGCACTAATATAACATACATTAAAAGACAACAAATAGGTACACAATACAAAATTAATACACATAACAAAACATAAATAAAATTTACTATGCAGAGATAGTGCTAGGAGTGGCAATAGACTCCAGGTAAGCACTAGCAGTTTGCAGGAAACTCAGTTTGGTACTTACAAAGGCATCAAGCGTCTCATCATACTGTAATATATTATATAATATATATAATCATATTGACGAGGGTAAGGGCTAAGTATAAGGGAATAGTTTTTAGAGTCACTGAACCAGCTTGAGGAACTGAGGTATCTGCCCTTATTAATTTTGTCATTGCAAGCAAGCCTAAGATACTTGATTCGCTTGCCGTACTGAGCTTGTAAGTCTTGTCAGAGTCCACTGCTGCAAAGAAACATAGGTACACAAGGCCACATATCAAGATATACATTTCCAGTATAAGCTGATCTCGCATTGTATAGGATTTCCGTACAGTGAGAGGTCAGGTTGTACTGGAAATGTATAGCTTGATATGTAGCCTTGTGTATTGCAAAAACAATACATTAAAAAATATTCCATTTGAGTCTACAAATTCTGAATACAGTTTGCTCTCTGACAGGAATGGCTCATGGGCGCAAACCATACTAGTTTAAAATCTGCCAGAGGTATAATGCTAAAACACATGCATTTTATGATCTAGGTGTGTAGATTTCTTCAAATTTATTTTAAATTTTAGCACCCACCACCCCGCAAACGCGGCAGGCCACGCAAGCCGCCACAGGAATCTAAATCCAAACGCAAAACAGAAGACGGAGAAGATGTTCTTCTCAAGGAGACTATCATGGCTTTCTCGGAGCCCATCCCGGAACATATACTGAACCCCAAGCCTAAGAAGAAGTATACTTCCAAGAAAAAGTATACTTATGAGAAGACGTGAGTATGTTGGAAAGATAGTTTAATAGAATGCTTTTGAGGAAAGTATTGGATATTCTCTAGGATTCTTAGAGAATCGGCTAGATTCTAGCTGCTAGAAAGTAAAAGTATTTGTAGCTCAATAGTTTCTAGTTTCTACTAAATTAAGTTGATGACTTGCTATCTAGCAAAAATCTTTTTGTTGTACAAGTGTTGTGATCAATCAAAAGTCATTTTCGGTTCAGTAAAATATTTATTATGTATTTTCTTCACCACCAATGTGATGGCAAAAGTATTTTGAAACAAGTTCAGCTTGGTGACAACATCGTCAAGTATGTCTTGTGGTATTATAAAAGAAACCGATCTTCTCAAGGACTTGTAGTCTAAAACATTCATGGAATATTTTTGTATGAATTCTTAAAAAATATTGAAATATTCTATTGCAGACACACGTGTGAGACTTGCGGCGCTTCATTCACGTCTAATGCGTCGTTACAAGCCCACATTCGACGTCATTTAGGAATCAAACCGTTTGTTTGCAGGTATGTAGAACTGCTGTACTAAATAAATGCACAATTTCATGTACAGTAGGCTGCATCACTTGGGTACCCCAGTTGTATTAAAATTTTAATACAACTGGGGTACCCAATTGATGCAGTCCACTGTACATGAATTGAGGGGTATAAAATAAAAGCAAAAGTGCTTCAGTCCAAAATAGCAATTTTTTAAACTGGTACTTAAAACAATTTTGTAGCACTTGAAAGCTGCAACATTATTCCATAAACAATAAAGTGCAAATCCACCTCATTCAATGGTAAATTCACTTTGAAAATAGCGTTTGGTGCAAAAATGCTTCGATCCAAAAGTTTACATAAAACGCTTAACCCCCCCCCCCCCCCCCCCCCCCTCCTCCCCCTCCGCGCCGTAAACATAGTGTAGTTTTCGTAAGTTTTTGAAATCTTGTAGGTACAATGAAAAACTAGGTCCGTAAGTTTTCATTTTAAAGAATATTGCGTTCGAGATAAGTTATTAGCTTCTTAATACCTATATTTTTGACTTTAAAAAAACTTACTTAAGCGTTTTTATTAAAAAAGAAAAACGTACAGATCTAGATTAAGCTGTACTGAATCAAATGAGACCATAATTGCCTCATTTCGTAAAGGTTTAAGGGGGGAAACTTATCGCCCGAAACAATATTTTTTCTAAAAGGAAATGTAGGTAATTGCTTCCAAGACTTGCAACTCTCTCTATCACGCCCGGAGGCAGACAGAGCAAGCGGCATGAAACAGATAGCATTTTTGAAAATACTTAATGTTCTCCTTTTTATACTAATTTTACATCCAATTTTCAAAAAAGAAATTGTCTTTTCAAATCAATATATAGGGTGACTGGTAATTAGTGACCGATACATGAACAAATGACTATACTAATGATAACAAACAACTTTTACTAAGGGAAAAAACCTGAAATCGCGAAAAAAAATCAGTTGTCCCATACATTTATGTTCACATAACTCGTCATAATATAGGGAGCAGCTGTTTTTTTTTATTTATCTGTATTTTTAAATATCGGTCACTAATTACACCCCCAAACCCCCCCCCCCCCCCCAATAACTTTTACCCTGTATACCGGATGACTTTTTTCACCGTCTTGAAAAAAATAGGGTATATTAATAGCTAAAAAAATATCTAAGTATCAATACTTCAAATTCGTTGTAAACTTTTCATTGTAGAACAATAAAAACATAAATTTTGAAGAAAAATAATAAATCCTTTAAAAATATCGAAATTCAAATCATTATGCAACCTGCATTATGATTTAAATTTTGATTTTTTTTAATTAAAAAAAAAAACTAGATATGCCATAGGCTTCTACTCCGTTCACCGAATATAACCTATTTTTTTCGAGACTGTAAAAAAAGTCATCCAGTATATATTTTTGTAAAATCTTGTTTTCTTTTTGCAATCGGCCATTGTCATTTTTGACATGTCAAATAAAATAGTGAGATGCAAACTAGCTTCGATCCAAACCAATGCAAAAACACCTTAGTCCTAAAGTATTTCTTAATTATTATGGAACTAATGTTTGATTAACCTAGTATAAGAGCTCAGAATAACAAAGTAAAAGATTAATAAAATATTTAATTTAAAAAATACATACAGGGTTACAGGAAAAGTCGACCTAGATCCGTTAAGGGCGTGTAGTACACATCATTTCTGAATGATTTTACTATGGAACCCCCCATCCTAAACTTAACCGTTTTCGAGATATTCGAGTTTTAATTTTTTTTATGAAAATGCCCAATTTTTCGGCTATTGAATTGAATATTTTGTATTTATTTGACTCTTATGATTATTTTTTTGGTTTTTTACATGAAGAATGAGATGCTTAATGACCTCAATGACTAAAATTGCACGTAAGTTAACTAAATAGGTCATTGTAGACGATCGAAACTTAAGAAAAAAAGTAAAAATTATAAAAACATATTTTTCTTTTCTGGATATCTCAAAAAATAATTATCGCACTTGCTCTGCAGGTGTGCTTAAAAACATCTACATTTTATCAGCTATCCAACGAGGTATAACAACCTAGGGTTGTATTTAAACTCATATAAAAAAACATAGTTGAAAAGGTTCAGGTAGTAGGTCTAACGGGTCCCTCGGCTATTGTCCTTCAAGTTAATCCGGTGCGTGTGAGCGAGACAACTTACGATTTATGCAGGTGAGAGTGAGAAAAATAATGTGCAAAAACAAGTTTGGGGATACAACATGCCCATTGTTTTGTATTTGGTCGTTGGTTTGCTTGCCATCCATTTTAGTCTGCTCATGCGATTCGTCCATGGTAGATGCGAATTATTGTGCTTTCGGATTCCCACACGGCTTGGCTTTGTTTCTGGACTGATTTTTCTAACTGTGACTACTGTGCTTGTTTACTGGACTCTGATTTGTGCTTGTGATACTGGACTATTGAAAATGGCAATGTTGCCAGTATGTACTCGAACGAAGAATATGCGGATATGCTTATCTGCTACGGATACTGCAATTGCGTGTCCGCACAAGCTCGGACTGAGTACATACGACGCTATCCCGACCGTCGAGTACCTGATGTGAGCGTTTTCGACGGAGTTTACCGACGACTTCGTGAAACTGGCTCTGTTTCGCGACGACGTTCGGACTTAGGAAGACCACGTGTCATTGATGACGACGAGGAACAAGACAACGAAATCGTAGAACGGTTCAGAAGAGACCCAACCACTTCGACCAATATTGTTGCCCGTGAACTGGGTCTAACTCAGTGGAAAGTGTGGTTTACGGTTCATACGGCAGGCCTGTATCCATACCACTACACGCCGGTACATATAATTGAAGAAGGAGATCCCGCGAGACGCATGGACTTCTGCAGATTCATGCTCAATGCAGATATCGAGGACCCGAATTTCCTAAAATTAATATTGTGGACAGATGAATCCAAATTCGATAAGGACGGGATTACTAATTACCATAACGCACACTATTGGGCTCCTAAAGAACTAGGCAATCCAAATAAGAAAAGAGTAAAGGGGTCACAACGACGATTTAGTGTAAATGTGTGGATGGGCATCATTTCCAACCATTTGATTGGGCCTTACTTTCTTCCAGACAACCTCAATGGTGAAACTTATGAAAATTTCTTAAGAGGTGACTTAGGTGACCTACTAGATGATCTCCCATTAGAATTACTGCGGGACATGTGGTTTCAACATGATGGCTGCCCTGCTCATTTCAGAAGAAGCGTTAGGGAATGGTTGGACATTAACTATCCTAACAAATGGATTGGACGAGGTGGGCCTTTACCCTGGCCAGCCAGATGTCCTGACCTGACCCCCATGGATTTTTATGTATGGGGGCACATGAAGAGCCTCGTTTACAGTGAGCCCAACCCCATATCGTCAGTGGAAGTTCTCAAAGAAAGGATAATTAATGCTGCTAACGACATAAGAAGAACATTAACCACTGGTGTAGTGAAAAGTGGACTACGTGAAAGAATGAGAAAATGTGTGCGAAAAAGAGGTGGACACGTAGAACATGAACTATAAAATGTTATTCAAAAACATTAGGTGAATAAATGTTATTTTGAACTGATTTATTGTTTCATTTAGCTTACTACAATCACCGACGATCTGTACGCCAACTATGAGATTTGAACTATGAGATGATTTATTCTGACTGCCATGTAGCCTTAGAAACTAAGTTTCACCTTTGAGGTTAATAAATACCCTAGAGTGTTATACCTCGTTGGATAGCTGATAAAATGTAGATGTTTTTAAGCACATCTGCAGAGCAAGTGCGATAATTATTTTTTGAGATATCCAGAAAAGAAAAATATGTTTTTATAATTTTTACTTTTTTTCTTAAGTTTCGATCGTCTACAATGACCTATTTAGTTAACTTACGTGCAATTTTAGTCATTGAGGTCATTAAGCATCTCATTCTTCATGTAAAAAACCAAAAAAATAATCATAAGAGTCAAATAAATACAAAATATTCAATTCAATAGCCGAAAAATTGGGCATTTTCATAAAAAAAATTAAAACTCGAATATCTCGAAAACGGTTAAGTTTAGGATGGGGGGTTCCATAGTAAAATCATTCAGAAATGATGTGTACTACACGCCCTTAACGGATCTAGGTCGACTTTTCCTGTAACCCTGTATAATGTAGTACAGCAAAATGTTAGGAAGATGTTATGCCGTCGGTGTCCGCGAGGAAAAGGGGCGATCGCCTCGGCGCGCTGTCCCAGCTAGGCGCGCCGCTCGCGCGTTGCTATCTTCACAGTTGTCAACTTCACGACGGTTCTCGAGCGCCATCTGCCTTACACTAGTTAATGCTAGAGCTTGTCCACTCTGAAATAACGCGCCCCCTACCGGATTTACCGTAGTGTACGTATACTAATTTAAGTATCGGGGCGCGTCATTTTAGAGTGGACAAGCTCTATTTATAAATCCTAATCCTAAATAACAACTATTCAAAAATAACAATTTGTTACGACACAGTACACAATTATAATTTACTCAGTTTAGATGTTTTGTTATTGAAGCGTCTTCGTTTTTTATACCCCTATCGACTATTCGGATGCATATTTATCTAAAGTTGAGGTGTTGGCTATTATGGAATGCACTTTTGTATCGAAAAAATATTGAAGCTTACGAATAATTGCGATCCCGGTATTTTTTGAATACTTATTACCATATATTTAAGAAGTCGTTTACATAGCATGTATCCGACTATTATAGTGGTGCATTCCCGGATTTTCTGGAATCCCGGGACTTATATTTATTTAACCATTTATGTACACACAAATAAACAGACAAACAGAAAGGAATTATATTAAGGAATGATATTATATTAAGAAAAAAATAAGAAGCTGCTTTCATAGTTTCGTAGCTAAAACGTAACTTTTAGGTAAATATGTATCCGATTATCCCATCTCTAAACATCATACAGTATTTTAACGAAAAATTAATCATAAAAAAATAAAAAGAAAGGTCGTAATTTGTTTTGCTGTTGTTTATAGGTGAGCGTCCACTGGTCCGCGCCGGCCGCAACGCACGCACGGCACGCAACGGATTTCAGTTTACTTTGTATGAATCACTGAGCACTGCGTCCACTACCGGTACCGCCCGCATTTTCATTTCTTCATACAAACAAACCAAAATCCGTTACGTGCGTTGCGGTCGGCGCGGACCAGTGGACGCTCAGCTTTATAATCCTGTACGAATTTGGACATAATTTTAGAGACATAATCATAAGGAAATCAATTTAAAAGCAGATTAAAAAAACTGTCTTAAAGAAACAAATTATACCTTTATTAACTACGATTTAATTCTGTAATTTATTTCATAGTTGTTTTCCGTTACCATTTCAGTAATTATCATCAATCATTATTGTTCATATAATTTAGATTAACATTGTTCACTTTCATGTATTTTACGAGATATGGGTGCGGGTGGGGTGTCTTTATATTTGGATTCAACTTATTAACTATATTTCACCTGCGCCCATGTTTATCGGCCGTTTCAGCACACGCTGTTTCAAGTTACAATAAAATAACATCTACACAAATAAAATAAATACGTCCAAAATATAACACATGAAAGAACGCACCCGCACCTGCTCTCGTTTTTTTTTTTTCGATAAGCTATATTCATCTTTTTCACTCCTGGAGCCGTGTTGTAGATTCTATACTGAACCGACAGATTAATTTCTTAACTTAAGCTGAAACACACTTAAGCAATTCATAATAATTGCCTTTCTGTGTTTGCATGAAACTGCAAAATTAGGAAAACTCTTAATTTTGTAGACATGAACACGGTGAAAAATGAAAAAAAAAACACGAAAATCTCCTTTTGTGTGACTTTGGCTCGTACACGCTAGAATGCCTAAACAAAGCCATTCAAGTTTATTGTTTACTAAATATAAGACTATTCGCGAAACTACAAATCCGAAATGTGTTCGTACACATTTCGGATTTGCTTTGATTTGCTCATGCAAATTGTCAATAATTTTCTAAAAGAATTGTGTGTGAATTTTCTTAGCAAATCATAACATATTCAGAAATGATAAGACAATGCGGGTTCACAAGGCGCGTATAAATATCGTACAGATCAACGCTGTATGAGCAATGTGTGAAGACCATTGAGATTTTAGGGACACGCCATGTCACAAAAATGTGCCAGAGACGTGGCGGGTTATAAATGATTCTGCCCGAAATGTTCAACAAATAGCCATCTTTATTTAAACTCAAAATCTGTTACGTATACAATCCGACTGACACGCTGCATTCTGTACGCAGCGTTTGCGGGTACGCGTGCGTTCTGAACATGGAGTTGCGTCGTCACATGATGCGACACACGGGCGTGCGGCCGTACAAGTGTCGAGTTTGCGACCGACGGTTCGGAGACTTCGGCAGTCGGCAGAAACATGAGAGGCGAGTTTCCGTGCTGGGAGAGTGGGCGGGACTGTTTTGGCGTAGATTTTTTGGTAGAAGTGGATATTTTGTAGGGAATATACCTGTGCTCAACTAGAGTCCTTGGAAGCTACTTTTAAGCTTACTTGACTTGTTATTTCGGATCGGTTTACCCTTCGTCGCCTGTTAACGTCCTATTTTAATGCAAAAAAGTGGGTGTCAATCATGTCCAGGGTTTTGACCAGTCTTTATATTGACTGTTGCTTCTCTAAAACGAAGTAGGCAAATTCATATCATGTATTTTCGGAAACACTACCTCTGTACAAAAAAAAAAAAAAAAGTGGCATATGTAGACTATCACCAAACCGCACGAACAGTCCTTATCACACATCCCATAATCCAAACATAAAACCAAACAAATTTGAAAGAGCGTGTGCAGTTCTTCGAGCGAGACGACCGACAAATACATGAATGGTAACAACTCTGCAGAAACACCATTTTCTGCCTTAACAACAATAAGTATATAAGCTATAAGTCCTATTATCCAATAACAATATGATAGCGTCTGCGGTTTCGCGTGCGTGATGCGGGAGGCTTTGAAACGTCACATGCAACGTCATACTGGAGAGCGGCCGTACAAGTGCCGGATCTGCGACCGACGGTTTGGAGATTATGGGACTCGGCAGAAGCATGAAAGGTATGCTATATTAGGCTTTATTACTTAAAGTATTAGGTGCTGATCTGAAACAAAGCCAGGAATTGACTGCATTTCTTGGCCGTGTGTGTAGTTCTGATCAAGAAAACACTGTTCTTCTGAACAGGTAGGAAGTCGATTTTGTAAATAGAGAAAACGAATTTTTCCAGAAGTGAGACCTAGTTAGATCGATTTTTCGCCGCCGTAAACTCCTATATTGCAACTTTCATTGAAATCATTAGAGCCGTTTTCGAGAACGTGATTACAAATATATATCAATCTACCTAGCCTTTTCCCAACTATGTTGGGGTCGGCTTCCAGTCTAACCGGATGCAGCTGAATACCAGTATTTTATATGGAGCGACTGCCTATCTGACCTACGCAACCCAGTAACTGGATAATACGATACCCCTTGGTAAGACTGGTTGTCAGGCTTTCGGGCTTCTGACGACCCGTAACGACAGTCAAAGATCCACGAATGACAGCCGGGACCAACGGCTTAACGAGCTTTCCGAGGCACAGAGGAGTCTCAATATGTAAAGATGGTCACCCATCCACGGACCATGATTACAAATATATATATATACAAACATTGCATATTTAATGGTATAGGATAGGATAGGATGTTTACATATTGTAAGACAATATAAGCCAGCACTTAATGCATTCTAGTAAATAAGCAACAATATTTATTCATTTTCCTTTTTCTAAGTCCTTTATTCATGAGATAAAATGTTTTTAAACCCATACTAATTGTTCTCTATGTTATACAGACTGCACATGGGAGTACGTCCGTACCAGTGTTCGCTGTGCGGCAAGTCGTTTACATATTCCTATGTGCTGGCCAACCATATGCTGACTCATACTGGGGAGAAGAAGTACTCGTAAGTATACTATACACAACTTAGATTCATATCAGAATCCCGAATAGACCCTGGGTTCTGTATGACCATTCAGATGATTTTAAATCTCACACAACCAGATGTATGAACGTAAATGAGGCAAAACGAGTATGTAAGGATCGAAGCAGGTGGCGTTCTGTAGTTTCTGCCTACCCTATCATCTCATCAGCATTAATTTTTTTGATTTCATAATTTTCACAGATCAAATCTAATAATCAATCTAAAACCTGCATGGTTATCGCTGATTTAAAAGAGTTTTCTCAAATTCGTATTTAGAGTAGGTATTCTAATAACGGTTTCAGAAAATGACCTGAAAAGAACGAGACTTGGTCTCGTATGACATAATCTTGCACCTAACTGATTGATTAAAATGTTTACTGTGGCCTTGGTCCCATATAGGTACAGGGTGGAATGGGTGGTGGGTTAATTCATGGGCATGGGTCATTGTTCTCATCATTATGAACAACTTTTACTATGGGACCAAACCTGAAATAACGATAAAATAATCTGCTGTTCCCTACATTTATGTTCGCATAACTCGTCAAAATGTAGGGAACAGCCGATTTATTTTCGCGATTTCAGCTATAGTCAGGGTAAGTTGTTCATAATGATGAGTACAATGACCCCTATGCCTACACGAGAGAAGTACGGCCTTTCCAAACAAAGACGCTTACTATACATCATTCAGCAATATTTGTGCACCTTACAAGGCAGCACATGTCATACGATATTTTTTATTTGCAGCTTTATACCTGTAAGTCTCAAATCAATTTTGAATTTGAATTCATCTAATCAACTTTTGTTCCCACTACAGTTGCACCCCCTGCAACAAGAAATTCACCAAAGCCCACCACCTGAAGTACCACAACAAGGTGCATCACAAAGAAGTATACATCAAACAGCAGCTAGAACTCGAGGCTAAGAAGATGCGCCAACAGATCAACGTGACCGGTCTGTCGGGTGTCATCTCTGGACAGATTGTGGATGGGACGCTGCAACTGATACATGCGGCGTCTGAAGGTGAGATTATAAAATACGGTAAGATGAAAACTAAGTAAATACCTCTAAGGAAAAATGGGACCCTGGTAGCGTTCCAAAGAAAAGTATGCGCTTCGGAAATCATCACTATCACTAAATAGTATAAAACAAAGTCCCTTCCCGCTGTCTGTCTGTCCCTATGTATGCTTAGATCTTTAAAAATCCGCAACGGAATTTGATGCGGTTTTTTTTAATACATAGAGTGTGTATAATAAACGTGGGCGAAGCCGCGGGCAAAAGCTATTCGTCTATCAGACTTAAACTCAAAGCATTTATTTCAAATAAACCAATTACAGGCATTTTTGAATTATCAAAGGGTCGGTCAGTCAGAAAGATGAAGCTAGTTGCCATTCCAAAGTGTAGCAAAATTCTTATGGATAAGAATGGGCAAGAAACTCTACACACTCTTTTAAATTAAAATATTGTTACAAAATATTGGTTACATCATTCATGTTGAAAATATACATGTGAGAACAATGTAGAAAGACGTGCACGTGAAAAGCGTCCGTAGTCTATACAAATAATAAAGTTGGACAGTTTGTTTGTTGTTTGAACGCGCTAGTCTCCGGAACTACCAGTCCGATTTGAAAAGCTTATTTGATAGCCCAATTCTTGAGAAAGGCTATAGACAATTTATTAACATCACGCTAGGACGCTAGGACTCTTAGGAACCGAGCAAAAAGAAAAAAAGTGCGAAAGAACGCTAAGAAAAAACGAAAGTCAAAGTGCGGGCAGGCGGGCGATGCGATGCGACGGGGTAGGTCAGGGGGCTAGTAAAAAGATAAAAACAATTGAAAAATTAAACTTAATTAATATAAGCCGTGGCAGCTAAGAGATGACCAGTTCCTACTGACGGCGATCGGCGAATTTGAAGGGAACTTAATGATCCAAATATCTTTGAAGTAAAGCGCATATTTTTCCTTGGAAAGCTGTAGACTGATTGATTATTTGAAAACCTACCCTATATGCACCTTTGTTATTCAAAATGTTACGATTTATAATAATAAATTATTTTTATTGTTGTTTTCGTTAGATGGAGGTGAAGAAGCACAGATGCAAGTAGTGGAAGAAACGGAAGATGGTGGCGATGATTCTGAGAAGGAAACCGACCGCGCTGTCGCTGGCATGCAAGGGGTAAGTTTAAACAAGTAATCACACTAATATATAAATAAAGGCGAAAGTTTGTGAGTGTGTGTGTTTGTATGTTAGTTACTTCTTCACGCTCAAACGGCACAACCGATTTGAATGAAATTTGGTATGTAGATAGCTTATATCTTGGACATAGGCTACTTTTTATTCCGTTCTACGCGGGTGAAACCGCGGGCCTCAGCTAGTTAAGAAAATAAAGCTACACTCCATTTACAATAAGATTAGACATTTAAACAAACCTTTATTACAGTTCGTTCAACCAATTTTAACTTCTATTCCGTAGGTTTAAGGATGCTATTAAAGGCAAAAAAATGGTTACAATACCAACTGCAGCTGCCATTTTCATGCCACCAATGCAATAGAAGTCAAAATCGGTTGAACGGACTGTAAAAAAGGTTTCTTTAAATGTCTAATCTTATTGTACATGGAGTATAGATCATGTAAGTGTACCTACTCGGCTGTTGATAAGGCACATAATCCCTTATAAATAAAATGCAGAGTAAGGACCTTTGCACACACACGTTTTTCTTGCTATGAAAAACTACGGTTTATTCGCCGTGTGTAGGCAGGTCGTCAGTGTTGTATGGATCACTATGGAAGCTTGTTGACAGACACGTTTTTTCTAGAAATACCGTATTTTTCACCTAGTTCAGTATTTTGATTAATTTTCAGCTTTCGTTCAGTATTTTAAAAATGAAAAAAAAAAAAAACTTTAAAATGTTGACAAAACACTTCTGAACATATCTGTACCTACTTCTACTATGATATAAATTTACATGCATTTTTTATATTGTTTTACTGCAAATTCACATAAACTATTTGTATTGACAGGGGCCGAATGACACGCACTACCTAGACATATAGCATTTATAAAATGAAAAGTTCGCTTTCTATAAGCACTAATTGGTGTATGCTGCCATAACGCCTGTCGGAATGTTATTCAAAAGTCTTGTTCAACATCTTCGTTCCTAAGAGCAATCGTTTTTGCATAGCGCGCGCTCTATTTGGGAACTATTGTGTGTAAATTCCCATTGTTTTTATATAAGCCGTTTTCAAGAACTGCCATGGGTACGCTAGCTTTATCGTTATGGCAGCATACACAGTAAAAATAGTCTTTATTTCTTAAAGTATAGAGGCACAATTTTTTACTTTTACACTAATTAAGCAATGTTTACGCTCTATTGGGTGTAACACAAACTGTAAATTACATCATGTGTACGGCTACCACAACAGACACTTCAGTTTCGCATAACTTTACTCTTTGTTTATTAATAACTGTCACACATTGTATGAATGACAGACACTCTAAAGCTGAAGTTTTTTAAATGTCTGAGCCATATCAACGTGCGGGTACGGGTACTGTTATTATCCTACTAATATTATAAATATGAAAGTTTGTGAAGATGTTTGGATGTTTGTTACTCAATAATCACGCAAAAACGGCTGACCGGATTTGGATGAAATTTGGCACACAGAAAGTTTATAACCTGGATAAACACAGGATACTTTTTATCACGGTAGTAGGTTACCGTGAGTTAATTTCCGACATCCACGCGGGTGAAGCAGCGGGCAACGGCTAGTGAGTAATAATTGATCTCTTGCATGGACGAACAAAAAAGTCGGATGGAATTCCGCCAATACAAAACTGAGTCCCGTTTATGTGTTAGTGTTGACATCAACTAATGTGTGAATGCGTGCCGGGCGTTGTACGTACAGCGAACTGGTCGACTTGAGTGACACAGTTTTTTGTTAGCGAGAATCTGTCAGATTTTTTTGATCTTCCATGACCTGTTGTCTTTAAATCTATGAAATAACGGGACACTCAGATTGTTTGATTGGTGGAGCCAAGAAATGTAGGAGGGTAACGCAGATGTGAGGAAACGCCGGGAGAGGTCGCCCCTAGAAGGACATAATTATAGTGTCAGTGTTATAGTACCTTATTGGTGATGTTATTCAACCGGCGTGCCAGTATGACCAGGACCTACACATATGGGATCCGCTTCGGAGCGTTTCTATTTCTGCAATCCCTACAGCTTCAAAGTGACATTAACATGATCACGTGACATTTCTATAGCTTATGTCAACCCCATACATTTTCTGTCTTTTATGGCTTTTCTACTAGCGTCATCATGTTACTTTGTCCAGGCCCTCAGATGTATGAACGTAAACGAAGCAAAAGGTGTATGTAAGGATTGGAGCAGGTGGCGTTCTATAGTTTTTGCCTACCCCATGAGAAGAAGGTGTGAATGTGTAATAAATGTTTGCTTCTTTGCGATATAATCACACTAATATTATAATGGCGAAACTTTGTGAGTGTGTGTGTGCGTGTATGTTTGTTACTTCTTCACGCTCAAACGGCGGGACCGATTTGGATAATATTTAGTATGTAGATAGCTTATACCCTGGAATAACACATAGGCTACTTTTTATCCCGGTTTACGCAGCTTATACCCTGGAATAACACATAGGCTACTTTTTATCCCGGTTTACGCGGGTGAAACCGCGGGGCGCAGCTAGTAGTAATATATAATCGAGGTGTTTTCTGTATTTATTAAAAGTTTGAGAAATAACTTCTAACAAAGTTAATATTTGTTGCAGGTCGTGTTAGACGCAGAGTTTTGCATGGACGATGATGTTAAAGCAGAATGAATTAAGTATAAGGCCTCGTTTTAAAATGTAGGTACTTTAAGAAGGTCCCATTAATAACAATTGTAATAATGTATAGCATTACAGAAAAATGTATATGATTGAAAATGTTTGTTTAGTTGAAAGATAATATTTAACTATGCACTTCGTAAACACATAAATAAGAATGTATAATATAATAATGTATAGACTGGTTTTAAAGTAATTCGTTTCTAGTTACAATGTTTTATTATAGGCAATGGAATTACTTATAAAAAAAAAACTGATGGAAAATATTGAGATTCATATTTCAGCATTTTTTTTTAAATGTGTGTGGGACGGGACTACTTTAGAAAAATATAGTTGAGTGATGATTTCTAGCACAGGGGTATAGAATAAAATAAAAATTAATATTTTTCAACTGACCGCTAGGCTGCTTGGTTTTAGATTATTGAGACTAGGTTAATGTATTTAAATCCTGTCCTGTAGCGTAGTGTACGCTTATGGGTAAATTGATGTTGTTTACGCACATACATTTTTAAACTCATCACATAAAGCTATACTAATATTGTACAGGGTGTAATTTTAATCACCGTCAACCTCTTAAGGGGCCAATGTACTCATTATTATGGGCAACTTTACAATCGGACCAAACCTTGAAATCGCAAAAAAAAAAATTGCTGTTCCTTACATTTATGATCGCATAATTCGTCACAATGTAGGGAACAGCAGATTTTTTTTAGGATTTCAGGTTTTGTCCCATAGTAAAAGTTAGTTAGTTAGTTGTTAGTGTAATGATGAGAATGACCCCGTAAGAGGTGATTAAAATACCCTGTAAGACTCATTTTAAAACGAGAGTAAAGGCTCCTACACACAATGCCGGCGGCACAGCCGGGCGGGTTCATGCCGTGCGGGTATGCGTACTTTGTTTAAAAAGCCCTCCGGCTCAAATACCCACCCGGGAATGCCGCCGGGCTTGTTGGCGGCATGCCCGCCGGCTGTGCCACCGGCATTGTGTGTCTGTAATAATAGCCTATAATAATGATAGAATGTTAGTTTATAATTACTGAATTATTTAAACAAAGATTGATATATGCATACATTTTACACGTGAAGGTAAAAATCTCATTTGTCTTGATTTTCAAACCTAAATGTACTCATGGTAATAATATACCTACTGCACATAGGTAGATGTAATATATCATGTTTAATTAAGAGTCTTAGGATTAATTGTAAATAATCAATGCGGTATACATTTCCTTGTTTTAAGGTGAATGCGCAAAGGTAACCCGCGAAATTCAAATTTCCTTACGTTTTTCGCAATACTGATTGACGACTATTACAAATATGTATATACAAGTATTTCCATGATTATAAACAAAAGAATCATCAAGTTAGATTTGTTCTAAAACTTCATGATTTCGGAAATCCCTGACTTTGCGCATTCACCTTAAGGACGCTGCACAGTATTGTTTTTGCCTCTAAACGGACATCCCCTTTTTATTAACTTATCCGATAAAACAAGTTATTTTAAAAGTAGGAGTAAAATACCCGTGTGCCAATTGTACACCAAACACGAGTAAAAATTTTTTAAATATTTTTTCCAACTTCTCTAAATTAATTAATTAAAAAAAAATACGCATTGTTTTACCCTTTTCTTTATTATGTGTAATGAAACTATATTAAAGACGGTTTACTAATGTTTGCCATAATTTAAAATGCTATAGGTAATTTTATATGCCATACTTTCATTTGCCATAATTTCATTAGACATAACGCTTCAGTTGCCATAATCATGAAATGACATAAAATCATTTTCACTAATTTCATTGGTCATAATCGATCAAGTGTCATAATAATTTTAATCCATAAATTTATTTACTATATTTTCCATTTTCAATAATCTCGTTTTCCATAACATTTATTCACCGTAATATTCATTTGCCCATACTAGCACAACAATGCTAGTTCAGTACAAGCGCCTGCAATTTTGATGTTATGATTATGTTAACCAACCCAAATGATTAACCAGCAACAGAGGTAATGGTCACTGTTCTAACCTAACCCAAATGATTCACCAACAATAGAGGGGATCTGGCGCTCGGCGGCCGCTGCTGTGGCACGCTCGCCTTCGCGCGTTACTGGTCACTGTTCTAACCTAACCTAACCCAAATGATTAACCAGCAATAGAGGTAATGGTCACTGTTCTAACCTAACCCAAATGATTCACCAACAATAGAGGGGATCTGGCGCTCGGCGGCCGCTGCTGTGGCACGCTCGCCTTCGCGCGTTACTGGTCACTGTTCTAACCTAACCTAACCCAAATGATTAACCAGCAATAGAGGTAATGGTCACTGTTCTAACCTAATCCAAATGATTCACCTACAATAAAGGGGATCTGGCGCTCGGCGGCCGCTACCGCGGCATGCTCGCTTCGCTCGCTCGCCGTCGTTTATGGTTACTGTTCTGACCTAACCTAACCTAACCCAAATGATTAACCAGCAATAGAGGTAATGGTCGTAATGGTCACTGTTCTAACCTAACATAACCCAAATTATTCACCAGCAATAGAGGTAATGATCACTGTTCTAACCTAAACCAAATGATTCACCAACAATAAACTTAAAAACATCGGGTGTTAATGTACAGTGGGACCACTTTATTTCATGCAAAATTAGGGGTTAGGAATTAGGGGTTGGGGGTGAGGGATTACGAGGGGGGGTTAGGGTTTTTAATTATATTAAATGTTGCTTAGGTCAAGTATAGATTATGTAATGTGTTACTTATAGAAACTAATGATTATAACACATGTTAAAAAGGCAACTTATTTTATGGCAAATAAAAGTTATGGCTAATAAGTTGATATGACAAGCGTTATTAGTATAAATGATAATAGTGCAAATAAATATTATGACGGGGGACGATTATGGAAAACAACACAATACCATTAAAGACATTTGGAAAAAAATACAAAGGAGTAAACTAGTACAGATGTACAGAAATATGCTTTTTTTGTGTTTTTAGATTTAGATTTTTCATGGTTGTATGTTTGCTTAGTTGGATTCAATATTTATTGTAAATCATAATTAGACCCCAACCAATCACTATAAAAAGACACACATCCAAATCTCGCGGTATCTAGGAGTAATTCACTTCTAAAGTTTTTTCTGATAATTTTGATTTTAGGGTCATCACTTAAAAAATAATATTTTTTGTTTGTAGATTTAAATTTTATGTTGGATTTTATTTTATCATAGAATAATACTTACTTATCTACGTATACATATTTACACCCACTCTCATAAATTTTACATACCTATAATATTTTTATATATTTTTTTTATTTTTACTTCGAAAATACAACTAAAGTTAATTATTTATACTAATATTTTTTCATGCTTTATTGCATGTCAAGCCAATTTCGGAGATAAAGTAGGGTGAAGCACACCTTACTTACACGAACCATTTCGAGCTACTTTCGACCACTAAATCTACTAGACTACTACACTAGACCTACGAACACGAAGTTCGTTAAAGCAAAAGTCTCAACAATTGCAAACAAATAATTGACTTTGAAAACTTGCCAAGTTGCATAATCGGTAGCGAGGAACCTAATAAACTATCTTTTAACTCCATAGAATTTGGCCCCTATTTTACATTTATTTTTTTGGTGGGACCTTAGAGTTCATTTTGCACTTATTATCACACAGCCTGAACCACTTGGTCGATAAACTTGAAATTTTAAAAATAAAACACGAATAATAGAGAAGTATGGAAAAAAAGGACATGTTGCGCCGACCCCAAATAGATTGGGATAAGGGCAGGAGAATGATGATGAAATATTTACAGACTTCACTTGCTTAAGTACCTAATTTAATTACAATTTGCCGTAGGTAAAAATTCAGTACTATCGTCGTTCATTTTTTTCAATAAAAAAACATTTTTTAAAGATACGACATTTACCAACCCTAGTGCCTAAATTTCAGAATCCTGTAAATTCTAGATACCATAAGATTTGCATATGATATTTTAAATCGGTACTTCTTAGTGCCAAAGCAACAGCTTGTCTCGATATTGAATCCAAATGCCCTGAAATAAGCCCATAAAAAAATTAAATCGAAAATATGTAAAATTCGATGTTACACACTACCTGTTAACTATAAAAATTGAGCGTTTGCTTGATAATTTACTTAATATAAAGCGTCAAGTAATTGCAATCAAAGAAATAACAAAACGGATTGGATCTAAAGTTTTGCGATTTATGGAAACCATAGAAACAAATTTAAAAAATTTATATCTCCAGGTTGGGATTGGGACACGGGTATTTTACTCTTACTTTTGAAATAACCTGCTCTATCGGATAAGCTAATAAAAAGGGGATGTCCGTTTTTCGAGGCAAAAACAATACTGTGCGCTGTTACAAATGGGTAGTCAAATCATTACTTTTTTACACAAAAGTATGTTTATTAAATAAAATGCTTTGCATTCTTAAAATGTTTTTTGGCCGAATTGTTGATAGATGTGCATGGTATGATTGTGAACTATAAATATAATTTTAGATTTTCTCAACAAATGTACCGAAGTAAAAATTTTAACTTCGGTACATTTATTGAGAATCTTTACTTTTTTTAAATTATATTTATAGTTCAGAATAGTATGCACATCTGTCAACAAATCGGCCAAAAACATTTTAAGAATGCAAAGCATATTATTTAATAAACATACTTTTGTGTAAAAAAGTAATGATTTGACTACCCATTTGTAACAGCGTCCTTAACATATTATTTTCCGGGTATTATTATTACAAACTAATAGAGAATGGAAGAAAAAAAAACATGTTGCACCGACACCAAATATAGATAAATATAGTAGGTATATGGGTAACAGAATGATGATGGTTATTAGAATCACACTGCCCTCTAAACATCGTCGTAGGTCTTGGCGGTAGCCGATTTAGTCCCAGGCACTAAGCCAGGGCACCCCGACCTGTCACCATTGTGTGGATCGCCCGGAGGACACGGTGGAGCATACAGTGGAGGTCTGCCCGGCTTGGGCGGAGCACCGTCGTGTCCTCACGGAGGCGATCGGCGGCGGCGATCTCTCGCGTCCAAACCTGGTCCAGGCCATGGTGCGGTGCGAGAGTGCATGGGAGGCCGTCACCTTCTGCGAAGCAGTAATGCTCGCGAAGGAGGTGGCGGAACGCGTGAGGGAGAGGCAACAGCCGCGCCCTCGCGCCCCTAGCCGCCGCAGGAGACGCCCTGGGCGGCGGGAATCTATAGCGGATTCCCGGCCACCGTAGGCGCGGGCTTGCGGACGACGAGTATTGGGCAGCTCGCCGTCCGGTAAGGACCAGGCCCGGGTCGACGGCGCGTTGTGTTCCATGCGCGCCTCAAAGAGATGTCAGCAGTGACGGGGTCCAATAGGGCCGATGCCGCCGGGGTCGCGGGTACTTCGAAAGAGATACCGTGGCCCTGGCAAGGGCCACTGAAGGAACACGGGCGGGTTTTAGTCAGTAAAAGTCTGACACGCCCTCCCGCTCAAACGGGCGCGAGCCGAGCCAGCGAGGCGGGCGGTGCCGCGGTAGCTCCCGGTGAGCAATTCAAGTTGGTCGCATTTACTTGGCTATATAATAGAAGGTGCGTTCGTCGCATGCGGTTCACAATTTGTCGGTTTGCCATGGATAGATTATAAACTTGAAAAATAATGCATTTGCGTTTGTAAATGGTTTATTGCAGTTCACAATGTTTCGATAGTTTATAATCTCGCGAGATAGATAAATTAACGAAGTTCGTACAAGTAGCTAGGGGTAGAATGTAAACTGTCGACTTATAAAATGTATACATTCTGCAACGAAAATGTATAAAACTAATATCCGTTCCGCTGAAGCTGAATGTCTTCCTAGCTCTAAAATTTTCCGCGCTAATGGGCAGATAGCCTTTACTTGTTATTAATTTTTTGTGCACATCATCATTCTCTTGCCCTTATCACAATTTATTTGGAGTCGGCGCAACATGTTTTCTTCTTCCGTACTTCTCTATTAGTCGTTGCACATATTGAAGTTTAAACTTACTTCGTTCTTTTCGCGACAATATGTAATATTAGTAAATATTATTAGTTGTAACTTATAGTATTATACTATGTCAGCACCAGAAGCCATGCAATGCGATGTGGATATGCCGCACACAAAAATTAAATATGTTCAAAACAATATTATGTAAAATGTTATTACCGGTTCGTTCGAAGAGGATGTTATATAGAATATGAATAAAGATCATGTAACATGAATACATTTTTATTTTCTTTGCCTTAGACCGTCACAATTTTATACGAAACTCAAAACCTTTTTAAAAACCGAAAAAAAAAAGTTTTTGTGTGCTCTCAAATGCATGCGGCCGATATTTGATAGGTACTTCATAAAAATGTTAGTTTTGTTTCTGTATATTATGAAAGTCTGCTGCGTAGGTTGCCGAAGATACCTACTGCCGTTATCAAACATCGATAAATCTACCGCCCTTGTCCTGCATCCCGCATCATGTTAAACTAGAACTCTTTTAATTTGTTGGTGTAAAAACCCAATGTGCGTTTTTGTAAATTCTAACGTGACGATATTATCGTGGACATCCACGTCCACGTCATGGCATGACAATAACACAGGGAAATTAAATGTATGGAAATATAGGTATAGTGCAAGAGCTAGATCGAAGAGTTTTCGTAAATTCTTCGATCTAGCTCTTAGACTATACTTTAAAATTGATCTCATTATATCTCCCGACTAAATCTGTGACTTGGGGAAAAATTGCGACTAAATTTGGGAGAAAACAGATCTTCGCTATGTTTTGAGATTCAAATTATTGGGCCAAGCTGTGCTGGGGAGAGCTCCCCAGATTGGCCACCTATAAAACCTTATGACTTATGAACCTGTGCTATTGACGACCCATTTCGACTAATTAGCAACAGATTTTTTGTGTTATCAAAATAAAAATCCCTGACGGTGGCCATGTCAGTGGTCACACCATCTCTACTAACTCAAGCAATCTGGGTCAAAGGGTTTTCCCCGTAGATACCTTGGTACCAACTAGTATTTCATATAGGTCAAATAGTACCGTTTGACCTTTAAGAAATACTAGTTGACCTAAACAGAGCATTCTTGGACTTTGCATAGAACCAATCAATCTGCCTAGTCTTTGCCCAACTATGTTGGGGTCGGCTTCCAGTCTAACCGGATGCAGCTGAATACCATTATTTTACATGGAGCGACTGCCTATCTGACCTCCACAACTCATTAACTGGTTAATACGATACCCCTTGGTAAGACTGATTGTCAGACTTTCGGGCTTCTGACGACCCGTAACGACTGTCAAAGATCCACGAATGACAGCCGGGACCAACGGCTTAACGTGCTTTCCGAGGCACGGAGGAGTCTCAGTATGTAAAGATGGTCACCCATCCACGGACTTTGCATAGAATCTATACTAATTAATATAGCAGAAGTGTTTGTTTGTTTGAACGCGCCAATCTCTGGAACTAGTCGGATTTGAAAAAAATATTTTTGCATTTTGGTAGCTCAATTCTGGAGGAAGGAAGGTATTTAACACCACTCTATCACCGAGCCGATAAAAAGAAAAAAAAATCAGAAAGAACCCTAAGCGAAAACGAACTATTAGCGAGTGCGGGCGATGCAGTGGGTCGTGGGCTCGTGGCCCGTATCGTGAATTTCACGCGAACGAAGTCGCGCGCAGAAGCTAGTAATATGATAAGGAGTATTAATCTAATTCTATACACAATAAAATCGTAGCGAAGTCAATACTATGTTTTTTTTAGTCATGTTTGACTTCGTACGATTTTTATAGTAGGTAATTTTTACGAGGTCTGGGAACGATTTGACGACAATAAAATTTTTAGAATTTTTGTTTGTCTGAATGTATGTCCCAGCTTCACGCAATGAGTACCGTATAGATTTTGGTCAAATTTTGCATACCTAGGCTATAAATTATAAATTATCACGCTACTAGCTATGGGGGACAGTGGACCTTACCTATTACAATTTGTTCGTATTCTTCTATACAAATAATCGTATTCTGGAAATTATAAAAAAGACGAGCCAAAAGGTTAGAATATTGCATGATTACAGATTTAACCGTGTAAATGATTATCATCACGGACTTTTAAGGAGCTAAGCAGTCAATCATGACATGTATTTACCTACAGGATGGATTTTTCAGATGGGGCAATAAGGGCAGTTACCTACCTTAACCGTTGCCGCTCTAAGAAAACGGTCTTGGGAGACTGTTCTTAACTTTTTGAAACAACTTGATCTGCATTCACAGATTTTGAAAAAAATGTAGGTACAGTCGAGTTCATTAATATATTGGCCCTTTCAGGCTTCAAAAATATATGACCGTCAAAAAAAATCATAATATTGTGACATCTATCAGCATCATTAAATTGTGGTCAAGATTTAGATTCATTAATATATGACTGGTTTTTCTCAGTAACATGTATACAGCCAAAAGCACATTATTACAACACACAATTATGTATGCACAGATGAATACAATAATATCTAAACAAGTAAATGTAATTCAAATTCAACCTTATCACTTACTTCATAAAGATGATACTAGCAATCTTAAAATTGCATGGACAAGGAGTTTGCAACATTATTTATCACTGGCTAGATTAACTTCAAATGACGTTATGTTTTCCTAATAAAATTATATCTGACGCACATATCATTCAACGATTTAATTCTACGATTTACTATACAATATTTAATTTTATTGAAATTTAAAATAAAAATGTATAGAATTGATGAGCATACGAAACATAAAATAGTTTATATGTGTGAGGAAGGTGTTTCTAAATCAGCCATTGCAGAAGAATTAGGCATATCTGTAAGCAAAGTAATTTTAGGTATTCGTCCATGTTTTTCTCTGATCTCTAATGTGGTAATTTAATAAAATCGTTCTTTAACAGAGAAATACTGTTACATTATGGTGGAAAAGGTGGCAAGAAGAAGGAAATCTTACAAAACATGTATCTTTTGGCCGACCTAGGAAAACAACTCATGATCAAGATATGCAACTGGTTGAAAGTGTTCGAAATGCAAGATTTATCAGAACATCTACATTTGCAGCTGATCTGGCTGTATCCAGCTTAACTATACGACGAAGACTTATTGAAGCGGGAATTCATCACCGAATTCCAGCTAAAAAAATGTTACTAACGGAAAGGCATAAAATGTTACGTATATTTAAATTATGATTTTGAACACGTCGCTTTCATGGACGAGAAAGTTTTTGTCTCTTCGGCGGACGGGCGGATCTCTTTGTATCGTGCAGCCAATACACGATATGATGAAGAGAATGTAGTGCCAAATAGACGCAGTGGACGCATTACGATCGGGTTTTGGGGGTGGATAAATTCCGGTGGACCCATAGAATTGTGCGGAATATCTGGCCGAATGAGGAGTGATACCTATTTAGATATTCTATTAGACGTGTTTTTACCAAGTGCAAAAATTGTCTATCCTGATAATCATCGAATTATTTTTATACAGGATAATAGTTCCGTTCACAATGCCAGACAAGTTCAAAATTGGATAACTGAGCAAGTAGACTTGGAATTAATAAAAATTCCACCGAAAAGCCCGGACCTTAACCCCATAGAGAATCTATGGGGGTTAAAGGTACAGAATTGGGACTGCAATGAGGCTCGCACGGAAGAGAATTTAAAGGCTTATGCATATGACATCTGGAATAGTAGAAATTTGGCCGCCAATAATTGTTTATAACTAAGATTAATTTTAGTTTAAGATAAAATATTGTTTGTTTTTTTTTAACGTAAGTCATGTGCTATTTTGTTGCCTATTACTTTAATATTTTCTTAGATATCTTGTCAAATAATACAGTTTAAACTATAATGTAATGATATTCATTTCTTTCCCGTGACGTGAAATTCAATTCACTGCAAACAACTTCGTTAGTCATAAAAAAGTTGTGGTGGCAAAGTAATCAAATTTAAGGTCGAATCGTATTGCTATATAAATGACAGGTGGCACATAATTTTTTTACAATTCTTAAATGGCCATGCTGTACGAAAAACATATGGCATTGAAAGACACTCATTTTAAAAACAAACGCAAACGCGAGGAAAACAATGGAAACTACTGTCATTTCTGTAACAATGTAAACTTTATCTTATTTGTTCGAGCAAATAATTGACTTTCCCATGCATGTAGAGATAATTAAGAAGCTTACCTACCCTGCTCAGATATTATAAAAGCCAATACTATATTTTTGAAAAGGGTGATCACATATTATTGAACTGTTCATGATCACATATTATTGCACAATGCACAGCATATATTATTGAACCGTTCACATGAGGACATATTTTTGATCTATTGGTTCTATAGAATTTATTGAGCTTTCCAACGCTCACAATATTTTGAATCCTTGACAGTGCCAATATATTAATGAACTCGACTGTACAGAGCAAGAAAGTGGGAATTAAAAAAAAATCCTGTAACTTTCGAAGGAAATAAGACTACAAGTTAGGTACCTACTTTTTTATTATGCGGTCAGACTGTCCGTCTGAACGCTACAGAAATCGCAAAAACGCGAATCAAGTCGCGGTAGAAGCTAGTAATATACTATAGGTTCTTTGGCCTTGCTCATCCTCCATTTTATATCTGTGTCGTTCGGAATAGAGAATAACCCAGAAAGCGCACACGATCATAACTATTTTAATGTTGCTCACTGTGTCCAAAACAAAACAAACAGCCCAGCTTAATATTTTTTCCAATTTCGGGGGAAATCTAACGGGTGTAAAAATACCCTTAGCGAAGCCAAGAGTCGCTTGACTTGACCTGTTAATATGATATTTTTTAGGGTTCCGTACCTCAAAAGGAAAAGACGGAACCCTTATAGGATCACTTCGTTCGTTGTCCGTCTGTCTGTCGGTCGGTCAGTCTGTCAAGACACTTTTTTTCTGGAAAGCGTGGAGGTATCAAATTGAAATTAATACCAAATACGCGACAAGCACTTGGACGATTTGTTTTTCTACTGGATCATACCTGGGAACCTTGTGGTTGCAGAGATATTGAAGGTCAAAGTTCCAACTTTTTTCGACCTTTTTCACGAAGACAAGTTTTAAATGTTATATAACTCGTAAATACTACAACGATGCCTGTAGGTTAGGTACCGTTGCAAGCACCCATAAAAACCATGTTTCGCATGCGTCTTTGCGCACTATAGTAGAAGTTAATATAATAGGTTGGGGAAAAAGTTTCTTCGCATTTTTTATGAAAATTCAAAACATTTTTTAATATACATTATTTACATTTATCTAAAGTATGTAGGTACCATTTTGTTCGATAACTTTTTGCCATCTTGTAGGCAGGGACATGCTCCCACTGCTATAGAAATTTTGGGACTTCTGATCAAAATACCGCGTCAAGTGGTTTTGGCAGTCCTCTCGTGATGTTAACCTGACACTGACTAAAGAATTCTGAAGAGACTGTAACAGGTGGAAATCTGAAGGTGGAAGGTCAGGACTATACGGCGGATGCATTAACACCTCCCAGCCAAACTCTCTTAATTTTTGCTGCGTGGCTAAAGATGTGTGAGGTCTAGCGTTATCATGATGAAAAACCACACCCCTTCTGTTGATTGATTCCGGCCGCTTTCTCTCAACTTCTTGCTTTAATCTCATCAGTTGTTCGCAGTAGAGTTCAGAATCGATGGTCCTGCCTGGTGGTAACAGCTCATAATGAATAATGCCCTTCCAATCCCACCACACACACAGCATCACCTTGTTGCGAGTTAACCCGGGTTTCGCCACAGTCTGTGAAGCCTGAGCGGCCTTTGACAACGACCTTTTTCGCACGTTTTTGTCGTACGTGATCCACTTTTCATCACCAGTTATCAGCTTCTTCAAAAATGGTTCGGTTTCATTACGTCGTAATAAAGAATCACAAATGAGTACACGGTTTATTAGGTTTCTTACAGTGAGCTCGTGAGGTACCCAAATATCTAGCTTTTTTGTGTAGCCAGTTTTTTTCAAATGCGCCAAAACTGTTTTGTGGTCAATTCCCAGTTCTTCAGCTACGTCGTAACTACTGATATGCCGATCTTGCTCCACTTTTTCAAAAATGGCATCCATTTTATCCGTAATAGGGCGACCAGAGCGACGTGCATATTTGACATCAAAATTTCTGGATTGAAAACGCTTAAACCAAATTTGTGCTACTCTCACAGACACTGCGCTGGGACCATAAACATCGCAAAATTTTTTCGCGGCTTGCGTTGCATTTTTACCTTTTTTGTAGTAAAATTTTAAAATGTATCGAATTTCTTCATTAGATTCACTCATCTTGACAGTACGAAAAACAAATGAAAATCACACATTTTCCTAATTTGAATTTGGAATTATGTTCTTTAAAATTTAAACTTTCAATGATACCAAAACCAGCCAGATACAAGTAGTATAGCCAAAGAGATTTTATTTTAAGTTCATACATACTATAATGCGAAAAGACTTTTCCCCAACCTAATAAGTTGTGGCAATTAGTTTTGCACAAAGCTACTTAGTATGATGTACAGAAAGCATAGATTACACCTTCGTGAAGGGACTTTTCACACCCTGTATATAAAAACAGACTACTACTTACGAATAAAAAACCAGCCAAGTGCGTGTCGGACGACTTCGCACATTTAGGGTTCCGTAAACAAATCTGATTTTTCAATATATTGGTATTTGTTAGTACGTACGTATACGTAGATAATAATGTAAAAAAAGCTAACTTTGGTGGCTTCTCATTCCTTTGTTTTCCAATATTTAAAAAAAAAAAAATGCAGTATTTATACATATCACGTTTTTCGTTTTTGTAAATGGCATCTCGCAGTTGACCACTGGGGGTCGAGACTGCTTAACCGAGCGTTTCCTGTTGGTGCTTTACACGTTGCCTGTCTGTGCATTATATATAATGCATTTTTGGCTGCTGCTGTGACGTCTGTGCTTTATCGGTAATGCACGAGCATATTCCTTCTGAATGGGGTTTTGTAGACTGGACGTGAGGGCTACGTATTTAATATTTTGCAGACGTATGAGCAGTGAATTGGGAATAATAAAACACCAATGTCCCGCGAATTTTTTTTTATTGGTTGGTAACATGAACTGGGTTATTGAAAAGCATTATTATTTGAATAAAGTTCACTGGCAATTAGTGAGATTCGTTATAACATTGTAAGCAAAATGGTTTTTTACATGGAATGCACTCGGTTGTAACTTGTGAAGTCTTCTTCCTAGCATCATTGGCTGTGAATCCCGATTCCTTCAGCTTTTTATAGCAATTGGCGCAACGTTTTTGCCAAATTTTTCCATTAGCTTTCTTGGGTATTTTCATTAACTTATGACTTGTAGAACGCAAAGAACTCGCAGAACTGGAACTTGAAAAGTTCTCAGTTTCCACCTTAAGTAATTTCTTTATAATGATTTGATGACCATCCAGAACCTTAAATTTTGACTGTGGGTGTAACTCGTTATAAATCAGAATGGCATTCACTTTATATTTCTATGGCATTCACTACACTTATAGAAACAAGATCCGCAGCAATTTTCTTATACCAAACAGAGGTTTTCCTCGCCGGCGAATTGTAACTTGCTAGCTGATCAGCCAAGTCTATGCCTTTCTTCCCTTCATTATAGGTCAGTAATGCACGGTATTCTAGACGTCACGTCCGTGCATTAAAAATAATGCAATGCTGAATTTCAGTAAATTTAAAAGTTTTATTGAAAATATTTGTAAATTCTTTGTAAGTACATTAAAATGAAACAGTTTGGCCGAAAAAAAAAATTGGACGTCACGACAACCTTATCTAAAGTACTCTGGCCAGGCAACGTGTTAAGCGAACTTAAAGCCTCCGGCCAGGGCTTATAAACTAAGGTAAAATATTAGGCGACTGAGCGTCGCTAATAATAGAACAGCCAGCCGGGGCAGGCTGGATCGTAATGGGGAGGTCAAGAGCTACAGGCTCAGCTGTGCCCCCAGCAGGCACAGCTTCACCGAGTAGGGGGTGGGGGGGGGGGGGGGGGTTACTATTGCGACCTCGGCGGCGAGGTCGGAATGTATTTTTGGGTGGTTTGCGTTTGCAAACCGTACTGGTGGCCCTACTACTCTCCTGAAGGAGGATTATGGGGTCATCAGGTAAGATATTTTTTCAGTATTTGTACTCGAACGAGTTCTAAACAATGATACCCACTCTATGGGGCAGGTCAAAAAATTTTTTCACGCTCCTTTTTAGCTGTATGGGAGCCCCCTTAAAATATTTTTTGACAATTTGTGTGGCTTTGGGTTAGCAACATACTACCTACTGTGAAAATTTTAAGATTAGGTCCAACAGTTTGGCTGTAAAACCTGTGTGACGACGGACAGACAGACATGTGAGTAACAGTAAAGGGACGTTTGGACCCTCCGGGAACGGAACCATAAAAAGGGACGATCAAAATGTGTGTGGTTTAAATTTATTCGTCTCCGATAGTATTATATGTATTTTAAAGTCGAGTTTCTCTTGTCTTGGTTATAAGCGCGTTCGCGCCTTCCAGTTTGTTATGTATTCTTTGGTGTCTCGTTCACACACATTCCAGGTTAAAAATGCGTATAAATGACAAATTCTAAAACATTTTCATCTCACTCCTTGCGTCTAAACGTGTTGGTCGCTGTTCGTGTTCATACTAACAACTTTAAAACAAACAAACCTTATTTTTGAAGTTGACTCACCCGACTGCAGCATTTATCCAGGTAAGGAGCTTTATGTTTCTAAGTCGACGTTCGCACGGACGTAAAAATATCGCGGCGATTTTTTTTCGCGCACTGGATTTTCAACGCTCTGCCTAGCGCCGAGAGTGCAAAATGCAACAGTGTGTTTTTTCGACGCGCTAGAATGTACTCTGTTATTGTTAAGTTGAATTCTCAACGCTCGGCTCAACAACGAGAGTTGAAAATCCAGTGCGCGGTAACCCGTGTGAACGGGGGCTAAGTATTATTTGGAACTTTCATTTTTATAGTCGTTCAGGAGCTCGTGGCTAAATAAAAACAGCCGCACTGGTCGATCGAAGGTTAAGGCTACTCTTACCGCGGTCGATTGTTGGATGGGTGACCATCAGCATATCAAGATCCCTTCGTGCCTCGGAAAGCACGTTAGGCCGTTAGTCCCGTTGTCATTTGTAGATCTTTGATAGTAGTCAGAAGCCCAAAAGTCTGACAACCTGTCTTACCATGGGGTATCGTGTTGCCCAGTAACTGAGCTGTTGAACTTGTGGAGGTCAGATAGGCAGTCGCTCCATGTACAAGTGGAAGCGGACCCCTGTAGGCATAGTTGGGAAAGGCCGATTGATTTACAATGGTCCAAACTTATTTTTAACCTCTCCAACACACAATATTAGGTCTTTACCTATGAAATTGCCGTTCTGCAGTACTGGCCATTTCAAATCAAAATAATTTTTGTTTGGCTAAGAATTCTAATTTCAAATTAATTTTATTTTAAAAACATGGATTTTTTTTTCCAAAAGTAGTCATTTGTTTATTGATTAGTGTTACATTTTCATCGCATTTCAATCTTTTTCTTCATCATGGATACGTTAAAAATTCGAGTAATTATGGAATATGAGTACCGTCGTGGCAGCAACGCGGCACAAGCGGCACGCAACATCAACGACGTTTACGGAGCTAACACTACAAACCAACGCACCACTTGTTATTGGTTTGCTCGCTTCCGTTCTGGAAATTTCGACCTGAAAAATGAACCTCGCGGTCGTCCGAAGACTTTGGTCGACAATGACGAATTAAAGGCGATTGTGGAAGCTGATGATACACAATCTATGGCTGAATTAGCAGCAGCTTTCGACGTTAGCGTCAAAACAATATTGGTCCATTTGCGTCAAATTGGCAAGGTAAAAAAACTTGACAAATGGGTGCCCCACGAACTCAATGATCGCCAGCGCGAAGTACGCGTCGAGACGTGCCTTGCACTGCTCAACAGACACACAAATGAAGGAATTTTGAACCGCATTGTTACCTGCGATGAAAAATGGATTCTGTTTGATAACAGCAAGCGCTCAGCAAGTTAGTTGGATCCTGGTTCAGCACCTAAACAATGCCCTAAACGAAAACTTAACCCTAGAAAAGTGATGGTCACTGTTTGGTGGTCTAGCGCCGGTGTGATTCATCACAGCTTCTTACCAAACGGAGTGAGCATTACTTCAGATGTGTACTGTGAAGAACTGAACACAATGATGGAGAAGCTGGCACATCTCCAACCAGCATTGGTCAATCGCTCGTCTCCGCTGCTCCTGCACAACAACGCGCGACCTCATACTGCACAGCAGACGGACTCCAAGTTGCAAGAACTGGGGTTGGAAGCTCTACGTCAACCGCCCTACTCACCAGACCTTGGCCTACAGACTACTACTTTTTCCAGAATTTGGATAACTTCTTGGCGGGAAAAAATTCAATACCCGAGAGGCAGTACAAAATGCCTTTGAAGAATTTGTTGTCTCCCGTCCAGCTGATTTCTTTAAGAAGGGCATCAATAAAATGCCACTGCGTTGGCAAAGAGGCATTGATTGCATGGGTGATTACTTCGATTAATACAAATAAAAAATGCATGAAAAAAATTCGTTTAAATTTTTTCATACAAAACGGCAATTTCATAGGTAAAGACCTATTACATACATAATCAGCCTAGTATATCTAATGTTCCCATTGCTGGGACACAGGCCTCCTCTCTTCGAGAGGCAGTGGGCTGTAACGAGGCCCCAGCACGAGAGCTAGTGCGGGTTGGTAGGTAGATTTTATTGTCACGTGACTTCGAATTTTTGGAGAACTCACGATCTACAACTAGTAAATCGAGGCCGATACCACTGGGCCACCACTGCTCTCCAAACCTCTCCAAGGGCTCTCCGAAATTATCCCATGTGCCTATGTTTAGCGAATTTATATAGTTTAGGAGCTAGATGTTTCGTCGCCGTAAATATTTACCTACCTACGCTGCGTGATTACAAAAATGTTTTTTTTTTTCAGTTGACCACATAAATAGTTGAAGAAAATGTCTAAGGCTATGCTGATTGTTTTTCTTGGATTATTGTCAATTATTGTGATGACTAGAGCTGCGAGTAATTACTGCCTCGGCTATGGCAGCGTGGTAAGGAACACTATTAATAAAACAAAAGTCGCTTTTTCTGTCTGTCTGCGTGTCCGCCGGTCGGTCTAAACCTTGAAAAATTATGGGAAAAACTGCATCAAAATGTATTGTGGTACACAACGAATTTTGATACAGTTTTCGCCATTATTTAGGAAATTTATTCCGGAAGGTAACCTTAATAAATAAAAAAATAAGTTCCTAAATTCCAGGACTTCTCTTTTTATTTATAAACTAGCTTCGCCCCGCGGTTTCACCCGCGTAGACCGGGATGAAAAGTAGTGGTATGAATAATAGATGTTAGCGATTCTCAGACCTACTCAATATGCTCACAAAATTTCATGAGAATCGGTCAAGCCGTTTCGGAGGAGTACGGGAACGAACATTGTGACACGAGAATTTTATATACGATTTTTACGACTTGATAAAACATGAAGGTTTCTACCGGATGACTTTTTTACCGTCTCGAAAAAAATAGTGTGTATTAGGTGAACGGAGTGGAAGCCTATGGCATAACTAGTTTTTTTTTTTTTTTTTTTTTAATAGCTTAGTCAGAAAAAAATATCTAAGTATCAATAAATACTACAAATTCGATGTAAACTTTTCATTTTAAAACAATAAAAACATACATTTTGAAAAAAAATAATAAATCCTTTAAAAATATCGAAATTCAAATCGAATATGCAACCTGCATTATGATTTGAATTTTGATTAAAAAACTAGATATGTCATAGGCTTCTACTCCGTTCACCGAATATACCCTATTTTTTTCGAGACGGTAAAAAAAGTCATTCTGTATATTATAAATAAATTAAATACTCATATTGGATATTTTCCGATATCAACGCTGGCGAAGCCGCGGGCACAAGCTAGTTATAAATAGATATTTGGCTTAAATATAGTACAGTAATCTCGATGTCTTGAAATACAAAATAAAAAGAATCGACGAGTTATTTTGGGGTCAATGACCGCTGGTAGTGTTGGTACTTCAAGTGCGAGTTGATAAAATCTGTGTTATCGATACCCATCACATCTGTGAAAGTTATGAAAAAAAAAACAGATATTTTAAGACTAGGTACCGGCTGTAAATCATCACTTTCTTTTTTGTTTTATCATGTTTAGATATCTCACGTCATCACGTCTGCAAAGTTTCGCTAGCCAATTTAATTTGACCCTGTTAGAGATAAGTAGGTAGTGTATGGGCCGGAGAGTGACAGAAGAAGTGAAATGGGATGTTTTTGTATTTTATTGTATTTTATTTTATTTGGGAAAACAGACAATCGTACATTGTATATTAAATCTAGATACACAGTATGCTATAAGTAAATGTACAATCCACTACGTTTCCACATGTTACTAGTTTAAAAAAAAAAAAAAAAAGATAGTGTTGGGAAAATTAAGCAAAATTAATCAGTAATTAATTAGCTATTACATGTCTAAATAAAAGGTACATAATAATTAAAATTTATGAGCAAGGCGCTTAATAATTTGTTCAAAAAAAAATCAAAAATCAAAATCGTTTATTTGCATAAAATGTGGTGGGTACAAAAGGTGTTACATATAAAATTTAGTGCGAAGACACATTCCGCCATGCAGTGATGGCATGCAAATATTTAGTAAACATAAAATAAAATTATAGACACAATAACAGAATTCTATGAACGAAAATAACATTAAAATCAAGGCAATACCAATATGAATTAAAATTACACACTACATATCTAAACAGTAAGGTAAGTAGCGACAAGGTAATTACCAAAGGAACTTAAATTAACTAAAACTGACTACAATGCATTCCTGAAGTGGTAGGACTGGCACGATTTTTTGTTGAGAAATTCGCCGATTGAATAAAAACTATGCGATATCAACCTCTTGTTCTCTAAATGTATATTTAGATAGGGCAAAAACATCAATATCATAAAAGCGTAAAGTTGTATGAGTAGGTAAAGCCGAAATCCAACTTACTGAATAATGTGCCTGCTTCAATGGTCTAGAGGTAGCAAGCATGACTGCCGGCCGAGCGTGGAGTCCTAGGTTCAATTCTAAGGCCCAGTGTCATCGGGTTTTCCATTAGAAATTCCTCAGATCCAGCCCAGAGTCTGGATTTGTGATGGGTTGATGGCAATATATTGGCCCGCCCCGATAACACGAGTTCTAACGTAACTAGCTAAATGTCAATTCAGCCTACCCCTATCGAGAATAGGCGGGTTTGAAGTTATGAGATCATTTTTATAATTTAATTAGTACTTGCAAAGCGAGTATTATAAGGATCGAAGCAGGTGGCGTTCTATAGTTTTTGCCTACCCCCTTGGGAAGAGGGTTTGAGTTTATGTAGCATAGCATAATCAGCATTAATGTTCCAACTGCTGGGACACAGGCCACCTCTCGGTGAGAGGGAGTGGGCCGTAATCCACCACGCGGGCCCAGTGCGGGTTGGCAGATGTCACATGTCTTCGAATTTTTGGTTCTAGGACATGCCGGTTTCTTCACGATGTTTTCCTTCACCGTTTTGAGAGCACTGGTAATGAAATAATTTGCACAAAGTAAAGCGCCTGTCTGCCATGGGTTCGAACCTACGACCTACAACTCGTAGTCGCGGCCGCTTACCACTCGGCCATCACTGCTCTCTCGATTCGCGAGTTTATGTATGTTACCTAATTAGATTTATTTTTTCTTTTACAGTGCGACACTTATAGTGACAACTGCTGTGAATCTTTGCAGTGTCGTGGATTTGGGATTGGATTCTGCAGAATGAGATCATAACTTGTCAGTAAGAAACAGCAGAGCCATTAGAGCGAAGAAAATCGACCATTCTATTATATTATAAGCTACCTACGCCATCCATTGATGAATTATGTGTTTTGGAGGACGGGGTGGAGAGGCGTCGTCCTTGTCGCACATGGTCGTATTTGTGAATCTCTGGCTTATTGTATCATTTTTGTAATTTTAAATTTAGAAATTATCAAATTGTATCAACATTAAGTATATCAGACATTTTAGACATTTTACAAAACATAACAAATCAAATGACCGATGGGATTTAAACCTTGTATTATACAACGTGTCGTTTTGCATCCTCGTTAAATTTCAGGGTGTGATACAGAACATCAAACCGAACAACTTTCTCCATGGGACCAACATCGTAATATTATCTGTCCCATAGAAAACTTTAATACCTACTCGAAGCAAATGTAAGGGACGGCTGGTTTTTTTTTCGTGTTTACGATGTTGGTGCCTTTGAAAAAGTTGTTCGGTTTGATGGTCTATACCACACTCTTAAATTTGAACACTCAGGAATAATGTAGCTTTCTACCAGTGATAAAAAATTTAGAATTAGATCATTAGTTCCGGAGATTACCCCCTACATACAAACATGCAAATTTTACCTTTTTTTAATATTAGTATAGATTATACAGGGTGAAATTGAATTCATGGGCAATCTTTTAAGGAGTATTGTACTCATCATTATGAACAATTTTTATTATGGGAACAAATCCGAAAACCGCGAAAAAAAAATCGGATGTTCCATAGATACATTATGCTCGCATAACTCGTCAAAATGTAAGGAACAGCAGATTATTTTTCGCGATTTAAGGTTTGTTCCCAAAGTAAAAGTTGTTCATAATGATGAGTACAATGACCCTTTAAAATATTGCCCATGAATTCAATTAAGTTCCCTTCAAAATGGTTGAGCTAATTGGTGCTGATCCATGCGTTATGTTCGTGAACGGGCGCCGTCAGTTGGGACTGGTCGTCTCTTAGCTGCCATGGCTTATTTTTAATTTTAATATTTAATTTAGTTGTTTTAGTTTTTATATTTTTATTACGGACGATTTTTAACGTGCACGTCTTTCTACATTGTTCTCACATGTATATTTTCAACATGAACGATGTAACCAATATTTTGTAAAAATATTATGATTTAAAAGAGTGTCCGTGGAGTTTCTTGCCCGTTCTTCTCCATAGGGATCTACTACGCTTTGGAATGGGCAACTAGCTTCATCTTTCTGACTGACCGACCCATTGACAATTCAAAAGTGCCTGTAATTGGTTTATTTGAAATAAATGCTTTGAGTTTGAGTTTGAATTTCACCCTGTATATTAAATTATATTATAGATATATTATAGTAAGTATAGAAGTATCTATAGATAGTATATAACCTATACCCAAATGGCCGTATTTTTTAATGCGTTGACTTAGAAGCTCGATTCTTTTAGAGGTTCAAGGTACCGTAGACCTACGTATTTGATAGGTCCACGCGTTCCAGAGAAAAAGGGTCTTGACACACAGATAGACAGACGGACGGAGGGGCAACGAAGTGATCTTATAAGGGTGCGTTTCCACTGACGCGGAGTTTGGGCGTGGTGGAGAGGAGCGGACCGTGAATTGACCAATCACAGTGCTCGAAATCTCCACAAGTGGAGCGGAGCGGAGCTGAGTTTACAAATTTAAGAGACCGATTGCAAGTGACTTGAGAGAAATGGACGGCATTTAGCCTATATTGTTTTTAAAACATAACATCCGTATTGTCAAAATCCATTTTGTTTATATAAAATATGAGAATAATATTGTTGTTTTTCTTTTATTCACTTTTAATGGTCATGAAAATATTCCGCTGGACATTCTTTATAATTACATAAACAATTAAAAAGCCATTCGGTGGGTTCATACCACAGAACAGATAAACTTTTCTGTGGTTCAAACTATACCTTTAATTGAGAAGGAAATCCGAAATGGCAATTATTGACTTTAAGTCTAGGTCATAACGTCCAAATTTGAAAAACGATTTATTACGAAATAAGAAGTTATCGAGACGAAAAAAACTGTGTCGTAAACTGTTGGTACATACTTAACGATATTTTGTACCTAATTAATGAGTTCTAGCATTAAGCCGACGATATACAGGGTGTTTGGTAGAACGTTGAACATACGAAAATGGTGGATAGGTGGGGTCATCTGCTACTTACTCAGCCCTAATTTATTTGGCTCTGGCCCTCTGGATATTTTAAATGTTTTTTTTTTGCTTTTTTCTAGTTTCACCACTTTCTTAACTTTAAAGTGTAATTTTTATTAAAAATGGCTAAAACAGGCAATACTTTTTTTTTTTTTTTAATCTTTAATGTTGGCAGATTCTTATAAAATTATTGTTTTATTCAGATGTTAGCTAGAAAAAAAGTTATGAGTCCTCAAACTTACAGAAAGGTGTAAAAAATTACTTAAATCTTAATTTGAACTTGCATTTAAAAAAAAACAAAAAATGATTGAGGAGTTCCAATTCTAGCAAAACATCCCTAGTGTGTGACCTTTCTAATGGTATGTAATTTGCTTTTATAAAAAAAAAACTTTAAGAGTTATTTCATAATTTTATCAAGTAGGAAATTTTTGACGAAACTCTACCTTGACGGAAAGTGAAATGTTTTGCGAAATTTAATACTGCAAGGTTCGTAAAATTTAAATGATCGACGGCTTGCCAGTAGCAGTGGTGCAAATTGACATTCACTATTCCCTTGGGATGGTTTCACAAAGCAGGTAGACGATTCAACACGATGGCTGCCCAGCTCACTGGAGTCTGATTGTACGTGAACATTTGGATAATTGTTTCCCAAATTCGTGGATTGGCAGGGGAGGACCGGACCAATTCCATGGCCTCCGCGATCGCCCGACCTCACTCAGCTCGATTTTTACGTGTGGGGAAGGGCAAAGGAACTAGTTTACACTACAGAAGTAGAAAGTCGAGAAGATTTGATAAATCGAATTAATGCTGCTTTCGAAGTTATGCGACAGGAGATGCTGCTGCACTGCGCACAACAACTGTAGAAATCAGACGCAGATGCCGCGCCTGTATTGTAAATGAAGGGCGTCAATTCGAACATCTGTAATTTAAAATTAAATAAATTATTTAAAATTATTGAATTGTTTCATTAGCGCTCCTAACTGGTACAGCTATTTTCTTTGTACTTAATTCAAGAAATTACATAATTTTAATCGATCATTTAAATTTTACGAACCTTGCAGTATTAAATTTCGCAAAACATTTCATTTTCCGTAAAGATAGAGTTTCATCAAAAATTTCCTACTTGATAAAATTATGAAATAACTCTTAAAGTTTTTTTTTTATAAAAGCATATTACATACCATTAGAAAGGTCACATACTAGGGATGTTTTGCTAGAATTGGAACTCCTCAATCATTTTTTGTTTTTTTTAAAATGCAAGTTGAAATTAAGACTTAAGTAATTTTTTTACACCTTTTTGTAAGTTTGAGGACTCATAACTTTTTTTCTAGCCAACATCTGAATAAAACAATAATTTTATAAGAATCTGCCAACATTAAAGATTAAAAAAAAAACAAAGTATTGCCTGTTTTACCCATTTTTAATAAAAATTACACTTTAAAGTTAAGAAAGTGGTGAAACTAGAAAAAAGCAAAAAAAAAAAAATTTTAAATATCCAGAGGGCCAGGGCCAAATAAATTAGGGCTGAGTAAGTAGCAGATGACCCCACCTATCCACCATTTTCGTATGTTCAACGTTCTGCCAAACACCCTGTATAAACGACGAATTCGGAAACAACATCTCATTCCCTGCTTAAAAGTTATAAACGTGTTATCCTGCCAATAATATTTCATTCTAAGAAGACTCTCTAGCCGAAGACTAAAGTCGAAGCCTTTCTTCAGGTAAGGATAACTTTGGTAGGTATCTATCTAAGTATAGATCACAGTATTACAAGAACAGAAGATTCACTCCACAAAATCATTAAATAGCGACTCTTGCTACGACACAATAAAGTGCAATTCAGTAGTGCTATTCTGTAAATATCTCAGCGTGAAAACATGAGTGAAGTGATCTTAAAGTGAGCTGTCAATACTGTCAGTCAACCCCCTAGCATCAGGTGGAATGACGGCTCACTTCACGCTCACTTCACCTGAGTTATCACGGTGAGATGTTTACAGAATAGCACTACAGTAGTGCTACTTGTACTGGTCGTTAACTACCTACGAGTTATATTCACCTAGAAGTCGCCTCTCTTTCTATCGCGTAACTCGCTGTGCTAGCCCGCGAATTGCATTTTTTTTTGGGTTTTTTGGTGGTGTCAGGTTGTACCTTGATCAAAATATGATACGCGGCAATAAAGTATATGTATTTATATAATTTTAACCATGAAAATACATCTCTCTAAGTTAGATTTCGTGCAGATTCGTCGAACGAACGAAATCAAAAGTCTCTGCATGAAATCTAACCTGCGAATTGCAAAAAACCCAAAAAAAAATGAATTTCACGGGTTACCACAGCGCACCCCCCTTAAACCTTCTGACTCGTTAGGGAAGTCTTCTTTTACGACGCGGCGCGTGAGTGGGTATCGAACTAACGTGCGAGCCGGCCACACTGATTAGCCCGCCAAGTCGATCCCACCGCGTACTTCTAGCTTCATACCTAAAATGCGGAGTGCGCCTGGTGTAGTGCAGTAAGTCCATCCAGGATGACGGCCGGCGGCGGCGCTGTCGATCAACAAAAAAATACAGAATTTTCATAGTAATTTCGTTAGTTCTAAATGAAGCTGGGCCAGATAAGCTTGATGCACTATCTATAAGGTAAAATTAATATAGCTAGTGAAATTCCACAGATGTGATGCGTAACGATACAAAAAGGTGATGCTTAAAATAAAAAATTCCGAATTCAAATGCAAGTTAATACCCACACTAGCCGCGTGTTAATCCCGTAGCTACTGGCTTGTCCTCCGTAAAATACGGCGAAACTATGTAACTTTGTGTCTATCTTTTTTTACAGTAACTATAGCATCTTTTTGATAGGAAAAATACCTACACAGTAAACTACAACACAAAGGAAGTGATTTCATTTGTCCTGAAATCTATTTTTTTCCTCGCGTCGCGCGAATACAGTATCGTTCGAACTTTTTGTTCGGTTCATCTCGAGTTCAGAGAATCGTGGTCGCACCGACAGAGGGCACTTTCCGGTTTTCCGAACAAAAAGATGACCGCGTCATATTTTAAAGTATCGCGCGACGATCGCGAAAATATGTTTAGTACCTAGGTACCTACTTTTAGGGTTCCATACCTCAAAAGCAAAAAACGGAACCCTTAGCTGAAATTAATGTCAAATAAGTACGTAGGATTAAGGTCCCTGAAGCTGTTAAAAAACCAAGCTGCAATAAAAATACGGCCATTTATAGAGATTATTTTGATACTCGCAAGTAAATCAAAACCATAGGTACCAAAGTTTCCCGTTGACCTAGCATCATGAAATTTGGTAAGTAGCAAGGTCTCACAGCACAAGTAAAGGAAAAAGTCCAAAAATCGTTAATTTGTAACATAAAAATAGTACATTTTGATACAAGTGGAGAATGTTTGTTATTGCATTCAAGGCGGAATTAATAATATACCCGAGCCGTAGGCTAGGTTGTTTTTGAGCCGAGAACTGCAATAACAAATGTCCACGTGTATCAAACGACGTTTTTCAATACACCTTTGAAAAAATAAAATAAAATAACGAAACATTTATTTTTGTCATGAATTATTAGGAAACGATTTAAATTTTCTTTGTTTATCCGCGCTTTGGTTTCGCCAGGTTGAAGGAGAAGCAAAGGTATAAAGCCGACAAACAGCTTATTATGAAAAATAGAAAATTCAAATATTTTTGAGTTTACAACACAAATAAATGTTAATTTGTTCATAAATGTTTTTTTTGGGTCTCCCTTGTTTGACCCAAAGGAATTTGACAAATTTTCACTTCCCAAAAAATATTTCGCATAATTTCATTTGCCAAATTATTACTTAGCAAAAAATCTATTCACAAAAAGTTGTAACGCAAACCTAATGTTTGGCAAATGAACGTTTAAACTATAACTTGTTTACCAACTAGTACTTCTAACATTTTTTATTTAGTCAAATATTTCATTTGGAATAACAGTTTTTATGCAAAATCAAATAAGCCAAATACTTATTTAGTATCGTCAGTTTTCAATTCACCCTTTCCTATTCAGTCAAACTTCAATGGCAAAAATGTGAACTACTAAGTGGGTAGGAGGTAAATCACAAATGGCGCTCAATGTGTGCTCTTTTTTTTCTATATAATGTAGTCGTTCCTGGCACAGTAGGTAGTAGGTCACAGTTTTAACCTAACCTAACCTAACCATTTTTTTTTAAATAAGTAATTAACCTAATTTATGTAATTCAGTTCCGGGTAACCTACTAAAAACAATCACTTTTTTCTATTAATGCAAGTCGATTCTGGCACTCGCCGGCCGCTGCCGCGGAACCGCTCGCTTCGCTCGCTCGGCTCGTGCGTAGGAGGTCACAGTTTTAACCTAACCTAACCTACCCATTTTTTTTAAAGAAGAAATTAACCTAATCTAAATTGTTGAGTTCCGGATAATCTACTAAAAACAATATATTTTTTTCTATTAATGCAAGTCGTGTCTGGCACTCGCCGGCCGCTACCGCGGCACCGCTCGCTTCGCTCGCTCGGCTCGTGCGTAGGAGGTCACAGTTTTAACCTAACCTAACCATTTTTTTTTTTAAATAATTAACCTACTCTAACTACTTCCATAAATAAACTAATATCAAGTAACCATAAATTTGACTTGTTTCAGACAAATTCAAGCACAAAAACTTACAAAGAAGTACGCAAAAGACATCAAATTTAACCAGCAAGTCAAATGTCTAAAAATCTTATTTTTGCCTTAATATTTTTTGTCTTAACAAATCATTTCACCAAACGTTTATTATCTGAAGATTGTTTGCTGTAATAAATCATTTGATTAAAGACCAAATTCCATGATGACATTATACTTAGTAATATTTTGCCAAGTAAAAATTTGACCAAATGAAAATATGCGTACTAAAATCATTCGAAATATTGCAATGGTATAAAAAAAGGTTGCTAAAATTTGTTTGGGTAATGAAATTTTGTCAAAATCTTTTTGGCAAAACGGCAGGCACCCGTTTTTTTTATTGTAATAATCATGGATTTTGATAATATCCTATTTATAAAGTTTATTTAAATATTCAAAAAATATTAATGCCGCATTACATTCACCTCCGAATAGAGAGGACCGTCTCACGCCAGTTTCATTTTGGCACTTGGCACCAGGCCAAGTGCCAAAATGAAACTGGCGCGAGACGGAATGAATAGAGGCATTGAACCAATTTGGACTAAGTATAGGTATAAGTTTTCTGTGACAATTTTTATTCCCGCACACGTGTTGGAAAATGAAAAATCGCATGCGTGTGAAATACATTGCATTGTGAACCTAATCGTAGTGCGATATGAACCAGTTTTCGAGAGTGTATTGAAAAAAATTTTTTTTGGGCTTACAAACTTAATTTTGTAGTTGGAGAATAGACCGTGACGTATATCATCGTGCGGAGAACATGTTTTTTAACTACAATATTGAGTTTGTTTTTGCGATAAATTCTTTTGAACTACGGAACCACAGGTATATAATAGACCTACGTATATCTGTGTACGAAACCCTTCATTGTGCGTGGTCTACACGAACTTGGAAGGTTTTTAGTTCATGAAAAGCTTTTTTTTTGTATTATTATTTTGTTCATCGTCATTACATAACGATACCTACCCATCATGTATATGGAGTTTCCCAGCTAATTTAATTTGACCCTGTATAAAACTGCTTGGTTGGTCTAGAGGCCTAAAAACTAAAATTATTATAAACATATTTTTGCAGAATACCGAAAATATTCGAGTTGAAGAAAATGTACAAAGCTTTGGTGATTGTTATTCTTGGATTATTGTCAGTCGCTGTGATGCAGTCTGCAGCCAGTTACTGTCTTAGTTATCACAGCGTGGTAAGTTTGAACACTATAATTAGGACTTACACCGGTACAATCGAACCATAGACCGGTTTCAGAATTGAGAAATTAAATTCAAATTCTTCAATGGGGTTGTATCCCGGGGCGGAAGCTACGCCGCAAGAGAGCGCTGTGTGTTTGTCACTTGACAAAGTCATCTTGAAGACAGCGACCAATCGGCGACAAGAATAAACACTTGCGCCATCTCGCGGCAAAGTTTTTAACAAGGTAATTGAATGAAAGCCATTGACAGTTGAATGAAAGGTCTATATCTGTTCTGTGAATGAAAGTAACAAACACTTAGCGCCATCTACGCGGAACTAATTTGACAGTTTTCTTCCCAATTGACAAGCAAGTCTATCTCAGAATTACTTAAGGTGACTACTTCAATGTAGCCCGCGAAATTAAAAATTGCTTACGTTTTCTGCAAGAGATTTTGAATTTTACGGGCTTTTACTTTAAGTAAGTAATGATAGAACAGAGTTTGTGAGGTTTATTTTTAATTCTTCTTTTGCAGTGCGACAGAAGTTCCAGTAACTGCTGTACCCCTATGACGTGTCATGGATTTTTGTTAGGATATTGTAAATAAAATCGTACCAAATTAAAGCCCCATCATGATCCATCATGATGATTCTTACCTGTGGCATACATATTGAAGTAACAAATGACACACTTTTTACTTCTGCCAGCAGCAATCCAAAAGCAACCTATTGTAACGAGAATAAAGAGCATTGTGAATTTGACAGACTTGACAGTGATGCAAAATGAGAGGTAAAATAACTGTATAAGGACTGTGGATGGTGAAACTTTTACTGTTGCCTCAACTTAATATGCCACAGGCCATTAAATTGCACCGTGTACATGAGGCTTTACGTAAGATTGTCTTGCAAAAAACACAAAAAGGAAGAGCAAAAATATTGTATCAAACCATTTCTCAGATTTTTTAATACATTTTTTAATTACATATACTTTATTGAATTGTTAATATATTTTTACTGTTATATTTTTCAATACACTTCCTCGAAAACTGCTTCATATCGCACTACGATTAGGTTCACAATGCAATATATTTCACACACGTGCGATTTTTCATTTTCCAACACGTGTGCGGGAATGAAAATAGCCACAGTTAAATTATACCTATATTTAGTCCAAATTGGTTCAAAGCCTCTATTCACACCGTCTCTATTCGGAGGTGAATGTTTTTTTTTAATCTCGGCAAAGAGATTATGCATCTTTACGGCGTTAATATTTTTTGAATATTTAAATAATGTTTATAAATAGAATATCATCAAAAACCATGATTATTACAATAAAAAAAAAAAACGTTTATGAACAAATTAACATTTATTTGTGTTCTGAACTCAAAAATATTTGAATTTTCTATTTTTCATATTAGGCTGTTTATCGGCTTTATACCTTTGTTTCTCCTTTAACCTGGCGAAAGCAAAGCGCGGAAAAAAAAGAAAATTTAAATTATAGTTTCCTAATAATTCATGATTGATGATTCTTTGCACAGACTACTTAGGGGATACTACGTATATTCTTTGTGTTTTTTGCAATCTTTTGACATTATGTATTTTTATAATTTTTTTCTATTTTCATGACATTTTCCCTATTTTATTATGACAATTTTATAATTTGACATGCTTGCATCTTTGACATTGTTATTTCTTTTATTTCTATTGCAAAGTTTTATTAAGCTGATTTTGTATGCCTATCGGCGGGACATGGTTTGTGCAATAGATATTTATATTGAAAAACACCTGTAATCACCTATGTTCACAAAATAAATAAATGAAATGAAATGAAATGAAAAATATTTTTCTTTATTTTATTTTTTCAAAAGTGTATTGAATAACGTCGTTTGATACACGTGCACGTGCGTGTTTGGTACACCAGAATTAAAGTATACTTATGTAAATAAATAAATAAACAATATAGGTGTCTCTTTGGTCTTTTTTTAATTTTACCTGATTATGATTACTTAGACACCAATCAGCAAATCTAAATATATATAAAAACTTTTTACAAAAGAAATACAACCGACTCCCAAAAAAAACTACAAAATGAAAAATAACTTTAATTTCGGAAGTCGGTGTCTTTGGTTTTTTTTTAGTTTCATTTTTTGCCACCGACTTCCGAAATTAAAGTTATTTTTCACTTTGTACTTAGTGTTTTTTTTGGGAGTCGGTTGTATTTTTTTTGTAAAAAGTTTTTATTTTTCACTTTTTAGTGGTGCCTACCACACACATTGAATACCACTCTGCAAAATAAATTAGAGCAGCATTCACATAGACTATGTGGGAAAAATACGTATTAAATGATTAAAGCTAACTCAAAAGCCACTCATCAGGACTTGAAGATATTTAAATACAACCATCTCAAATAAAAACTTTGCAAAAAGGCAAATATACGTCGCGCTAAGCCGTGACAGAAGTTTGGAAGGCGTAGTTTTATGTTGACGGAGATAACGAGGCTACGAAATCTGACTTCTGACAATCGAGGCCACACATAACATACAACTCAAGTAGCGCAATTTGAAGCGGCATATAATTACCATTAAAATCTTTCTTCCTTTCTTTCTTTTTTTCTTTTTCTTTCTAAAATCATTTATAGCCAAAGTGCACCTCATGACAATTCCAATAAGCCCAAACACGGCTAGAATATATTGTTTTGTTACTGAGTTCCGGTGCCTACCTTCCGGCTTCTTCATCAGATCGGTTCGATGGTACCATTTTCATCAGAACCATTTATTTAAAGCTTCGTCATGTCTTAATCGAGATATCTTATCGCCACCCGTGAAATACTTATTATCATTGAGAAGTTCCCGTGGTCATCTGTGGTCTTCTTCATCAGTTCCACTTCACCAGATGCTACTTTCTGATTGCAAATGCTTGATTTGTTGATGAAAATACCAAAATCGCTATATGTATGCCTATAATTTTTGAGGAGGTCCCTCAATTCCTCATGGATCCCATCATCAGAACTGGACTTTGATAAAAATGGGACCAATCTGGAAGTATATGATTTCAAAGAAAAAAAGAATTTTCCAAATCGGTTCATAAATGACGGAGTTCTGAGGTAATAAACATAAAAAAAAAAAATACAACCGAATTGAGAACCTCCTCCTTTTTGAAGTCGGTTGAAAAGAAGAAACTGACTGACTGACATATCAACGCACAGCCCGAACGGCTGATGCTAGAGATTCTAAATTTGGCACGTAGGTTCCTTATTAACCGACTTCAAAAAGGAGGAGGTTCTCAATTCGTGTTCCCCGATTACTCGAAGATGGCTGGACCGATTTGGATTTTTGTTTGTTTTATTCGAGAGGATTTACATCACAGTTGGTTTTGAGTTTTTTACTTTACTTTGGTAGTTTTTGAGTTAGCTTCAATAATACGTATTTTTTTCTCACTTTTATATGGTATGATTTTAGTGGTATTAGAATTTGTGTGCGGTAGGTACACAACTAAAAAGTGAAAAATAAAAACTTTTTTACAAAAAAATACAACCGACTTCCAAAAACAACACTACAAAGTGAAAAATAACTTTAATTTCGGAAGTCGGTGGCAAAAAAAGAAAATACATTTCACTGGACACCGACTTTCGAAATTAAAGTTATTTTTCACTTTGTAGTGTTGTTTTTGGAAGTCGGTTGTATTTTTTTATAAAAAAGTTTCTTGAGGTCTGGAGGTGTACCAAGAAAGGATTTTTCAAAATTCACCCTCTAAGGGGGTGAAACGGGGGTTAGATAGACAATAGACTTGAAATATTTATATAAGTAAATTACAGTTTGTCATTTTTACTTTTCCTAAACTGCGCCCTAAAAAGGGATATTATAGGGGGTGTCAAAGTTTGTATGGAGTAATTTTAACGCGCGGTCCGATTAACTCGAAATTCAGTATTTATACTCGAGATAAAAAATTAAGAATAACGTGTATCAGGGTTGTTCGAAAACCTACCCATAAGGGGGTGAAGAGGGGTAGTCAATATTACAGGGCAAGTTTTACTGTGGGGCTTGATCAACTCGAAAATTGGTGGTAATGATCTTTCAGTCAAGTTACGGAAATATCCCAAGCGGTTTTTTAAATTTCACCCTTGTGGGGGTGAAAACAGGGAATATGGTTTATATGAAATACCTTATTAATTTAGTTAAGTAACTTGAAACTTGGCACAAATACTTGTCTATTCTGTGGATTGTTGTGAGGGGGAGGGTGTAGTGAGTGGGGAGGGGGTGAGGGGGGGAAGAAGTTAGCGAGGGTAGAGGGGGAGGGGAAAGTGGTGAAGGGGTGTGAGATGGGGTAAAAGGGGGAGGGGGAGGTTAGCGGAATGGGGTGGGTGGGGGATGACAGAGGGTGAGAGGGGAGGGAAGGAGAGGGGGTTGAGAGGTGGATTAGAGGGAGAGGAGGAGGGGTGAGAGGAGGGTTAAACGGGGAGGGGGAGGTTCGCGGGAAAGGGAGGGGGTGAGAGGGAGAGGGAATGGGGTGGGTGAGGGTGATGATAGAGGAGGCTGAGAGGGGAGGGAAGGAAAGGGGGGTAGGAGGACGATTAGAGGGAGAAGAGGAGGGGTGAGAGAGGGCTTATAGGGAGACGGGGAGGAATGACGAGTGCCTTTATACCTTAAAGTTGCTTTTTGTATAGCATTGATGCATTGAAGAAACCCTGCCCGACAGAAATTACCGAAAAATAGAAAGTCGGTACAAAAAACAGGACGCACACATTTTTTTTGTTTGTTTGAACGCGCTAATATCGAACTACTAGGCGGACTTTAATAATTATTTTTGCATTTGATAGCCCAATTCTTAAGGAAGGCTATAGGCATATTTAACATCACTCTAGGACTCTTAGGTGTCGAGCAAAAAGAAAAAAGTCAGAAAGAACGCTAAGCAAAAACGAAATAATAGCGTGGTCAGGCAATGCATCAGCAGCAAGGAATTTCAGAATTTTGGCGGAAGCTATCTATCTAATAGGTCTTTACCTATGAAATTGCCGTTTTGTATGAAAAAATTTAAACGACTTTTTTTCATGCATTTTTTATTTGTATTAATCGAAGTAATCCCCCATGCAATCAATGCATCTTTGCCAACGCAGTGGCAGTTTATTGATGCCCTTCTTAAAGAAATCAGCTGGACGGGAGGCAACAAATTCTTCAAAGGCATTTTGTACTGCCTCTCGGGTATTGAATTTTTTTCCCGCCAAGAAGTTATCCAAATTCTGGAAAAATTAGTAGTCTGTAGGCGCAAGGTCTGGTGAGTAGGGCGGATGACGGAGAGCTTCCAACCCCAGTTCTTGCAACTTGGAGACCGTCTGCTGTGCAGTATGAGGTCGCGCGTTGTCGTGCAGGAGCAGCGGAGACGAGCGATTGACCAATGCTGGTTGGAGATGTGCCAGCTTCTCCATCATTGTGTTCAGTTCTTCACAGAACACATCTGAAGTAATGCTCACCCCGTTTGGTAAGAAGCTATGATGAATCACACCGGCGCTAGACCACCAAACAGTGACCATCACTTTTCTAGGGGTAAGTTTTCGTTTATGGCATTGTTTAGGTGCTGAACCAGGATCCAACCAACTTGCTGAGCGCTTGCGGTTATCAAACAGAATCCATTTTTCATCGCAGGTAACAATGCGGTTCAAAATTCCTTCATTTGTGTGTCTGTTGAGCAATGCAAGGCACGTCACGACGCGTACTTCGCGCTGGCGATCATTGAGTTCGTGGGGCACCCATTTGTCAAGCTTTTTTACCTTGCCAATTTGACGCAAATGGACCAATATTGTTTTGACGCTAACGTCGAAAGCTGCTGCTAATTCAGCCGTAGATTGTGTATCATCAGCTTCCACAATCGCCTTTAATTCGTCATTGTTGACCAAAGTCTTCGGACGACCGCGAGGTTCATTTTTCAGGTCAAAATTTCCAGAACGGAAGCGAGCAAACCAATAACAAGTGGTGCGTTGGTTTGTAGTGTTAGCTCCGTAAACGTCGTTGATGTTGCGTGCCGCTTGTGGCGCGTTGCTGCCACGACGGTACTCATATTCCATAATTACTCGAATTTTTAACGTATCCATGATGACGAAAAAGATTGAAATGCGATGAAAATGTAACACTAATCAATAAACAAATGACTACTTTTGGAAAAAAAATCCATGTTTTTAAAATAAAATTAATTTGAAATTAGAATTCTTAGCCAAACAAAAATTATTTTGATTTGAAATGGCCAGTACTGCAGAACGGCAATTTCATAGGTAAAGACCTAATATAAATAAAAAGAGAAGTCCTGACTGACTGACTGATTGACTGACTCATCAACGCCGAGCCCTAACTCTTGGACCTAGAAAGCTGAAATTTTAACAAGTAGACAAGGAATAAGGAAGGAATTCCCGGTAGTACGTTCCCGTGGGATATTTCCCGTCATCCACGCGGGCGAAGCCGCGGGCAAAAGCTAGTATATTGTATACACTTTTTGCATCAATAATTCTCATACGCATAACATATGTATGAAATCGACAATGCACAACCAATGGAACAAGCAGGCTTCCGCTCTGGTTTTAGTAGGTACGACTGACCACATACATACAATGGAATAAGTTATCGAAAAATATGAAGAATTTAACAAGCCTCTATAAAATAAAAAAATAAATAAATAATAATTTTTATTTACGTCCTTTTTACAAAGTAATACATTTACAAAACTTACAAATTCTTAGTAGTACCAAGTTCTTAACAGATTAGCTTACCTAAATACTTTTATAGAAACTAGTATAATTTAATTTACACATGTTTGTTACGAGTACCTATGAAAGGTGCGTTGGTACTACATTATAACTTGTGGCGACCTGCCTGAGCTAGGTTAATAAAAACCTGTGTTTCAGGCCATCCCCAAACTAAGCGATCAGCTGATTATTTCTCCATTAGTTATTGAAATAATACTATCCTACTTATATTACTAAATACAAATAAAAAATACCAATTTAATATAATATCTACATAATTATTGAAGCACTTCTAGAAGTTTTTCTGTGGCTGTGTAATCAAGTCCACCCAAATATTCGCATATCTTCAGACTACAATGTTTATAAGTAGCACTATAAATATTAAGTATCCTATTTAGCTTATTATATAAATGGGGTCCTAAATAGATATAGAACCGGTTTACAAAAGCATGCCTAGTTTGTGGCTTTACGCAGACCAGATCCTTCCTTCTCTTGTCAGAAGGTACTGGCTTATAAGCTAGTTCAACGTGCTGGTGTAACATGATGTGCAGTATAAATAATTGGCGTACTGTAAGCACCTCACATGCAATGTACAGCTGGTGCGTAGGAAATTTGAAAGGCCTAAAAGTGGCTACCTTTAGAATTGCTCTTTGAGCGCATTCTAGAGGGAGTAAAATTGACTTTGCAGCACCGCCCCATGAAGTTATGCAGTATGTAAGTATAGATTGGCACAAAGCTAAATATATCTGTTTAATTAATTTAAAGTCAGCAATGTGACGTAACTTTTTAAAAATATATATTAATTTACGAACTCGAGTACATTGCAAATCAATGTGTTTACGGAAATTTAGATTTGTGTCAATTGTAATACCTAAATATTTCATATAGTCGGCTTTATCTAGAGTAGGACATGAACAAGCAGCATCAGCGTCTGTCGTACAGTTATGAGCATATATGGTATGGTTAGTAAGTGGTATATTAGTGTTTTTCATTCTAAATAGAATATATTTCGTTTTATCTGCATTTAATGTTAGTAGATTCATACGAAGCCAATTTGATACATAATCAAAGCCACTCTGAGCATATTTATAGACCTCCTCTCTTGATTTAGCCGAGAACAATAGGGCTGTGTCATCTGCATATGACATTATGATACCATTTGGTAATTTCAGGTTGCACAGTTCATTTATGTAAATTAAAAACAACGTAGGCCCCAAAATAATTCCTTGTGGAATGCCGTAGCAGCTGTTTTTAAGTTCTGAACTTTTAAATTGACCGAGTTTTACACAGTGACAACGATTGCTAAGATAATCAGAGAAAAGTAGGAGCTGTGTTCCCCTTATCCCAAGTGATTCAAGCTTGTGCAATAGTTTAGAGCAAGAAATAGTGTCGAAAGCCTTGGCAAGATCCAGGAAAATTCCCATGCAATGTAAGCCATTATCCAGATTTTTAGTAATATAATTTGTCAATTTGTGTACTGCTTGGCAGGTTGATTTTTTTGGTCTAAAACCAAATTGACTATCTGAAAGTAATTTGTTGTCCTCAAGATATTTAATTAACCTATTATTTATCATTCTTTCCAAAATTTTTGAGAGGCCTGTTAAGACTGAAATAGGTCTGTAGTTATTAACGCAATTCTTGTCTCCAGATTTGAAAACAGGAGTAACCAATGCTTTTTTAAGTAGGCTAGGAAAAACTCCATTAGACAGACATAGCTGAAAGATATGTGTTAGAGGTTGAACTAGTAGGTATTTAAATTTCTTAAGGATCCTATTTGGTATATCATCCCACCCAACAGCACAGTCATCTTTTAACCCAGAAATTATTCCTAAAACTTCATCGACATCGGTATCTAATATAACAAAAGAATTAACTGGATTTACAGTTACAATAGTCTGGTTTTGGCAAGGGAGAATTCTAGTGCCAGGTGTTTTGTCAGCCAAGTTTTTACCAACGTTGACAAAAAAATTATTAACTTTATCAGCTGCTATAGATGGGCAAGTATCTGTTGATAGCAAATCAAGTGGAGGTTCAGAGTTTTTTGCACTAAAAGTATTTGTTCTTATGTATTTCCAGACTAGTTTACTATTATTTCCTGCTGATTGCAGCTCATATTTATCATGTTGGATTTTTATTTTCTTCAGAAGGTTATTACAAAAGTTCCTATACCTTTTGTACGTTATGCTAAGTACCTCGTTGTCAGGTGCTAGTTTAGATTTTAAGTGCAATTTGTCTCTATGCCTTATGCAACGGACGAGACCCGGTGTAATCCAGGGTTTGACATTACTATATTTTCTAGGCATTTTTGTAGTGAAAGTATTTTTGATTATTGCATGTTGCAGTGAGCCTATAAAGTAGTTTAGGGAAGTATTCGCGTCGCATGAGTTGAAAACTGGGTCAAAATTTATGCTGCGTATGTCAGTTTCAAGTTTTGCCATATTGATTTTGGTGTAGCTGCGCATGCAGTTTTTTCTAGGTAACGATATTTGTAATGTTAATAAAATTGCATTATGATCAGTTAGCGAAGAATTAGTAATGAATGTTTTGGTTGGTTTCTTTGTTTTCAAAATAATATATGATGCGTGGGGTAATGATAAGCTGGCAATAGTCCGTGATATGAGCAAATGTTTAGGTAATTATGTGCATGATTATCGATTTTCCCAGAAACAATGTTAATATTTATGTCACCTATTAGTATAATGTTTTTGAACTTACAAAACTTTTTTAGAAGTTTCTTTTCTATATTTAGGTTTTATCGATTATGGCAAAGCATTTGATAGTGTAAGCCACCCCACAGTTCTATATGGAAGTCATTAAATAGTCTCAACATCCATCATCGTGGGCGCAGAGACAGGTAGGTTGTCTCTCTGACTCTGTGGTAAAGGTTCCATTGCGTGGGTTACTCAGGCAAACCAATATGATGCTGTGGCCTTGTATTACTGAAGAGTATACAGAAGTAATGACTAGGTATAGGTTTTAGTTATAAAATCCACAATGTACAGAATATGTTATGGTAAATACCAATAATAAAACTAATGATGGCCACACTATTGAATTAGGAACATCCTGTAATGATAGTGATGATGAGTTAATAAATAAATAAATAAATAACGTGTTGTAGAACAAAACGAATGTAACTATAAGCACATCTAGGTGTTTCGCTAATTCGTTTTTTCAATATTTCCTTTTTTCGTCATCAACTGTTATCCCGTGTGTTATCCCTTCAGCCGTCAAGTTACTGAATACTTACGATTAAAAGTCCAAGTAAATATAACATCTTCACTTGTCAATTAAGGGCCTGTTTCACCACCTACGATTAAGTTCCTACTACTTGGCATATAATTTCATACAAATTCTGTTCCGTTTTTGAATTTATTTGATGAGTAGGGGCTATTCGGACATCGTGAAATACGCCCTTAGTCTCCAGGATTAAAAAAAAACAGACCATATGTAGAGCACATTCAAATGTGGCCCGCTCTGTGATATTTCATACAAAATGCCATAATAATGCACAGAGGTTCATACATGATATAATACAATACAAGCGTAGGTCTAGGTATGGCCGAGGCCTTATTATTTTCTTAGGCATATGCAGGATAACCCGGATAAGCAGCCGCTAATTGCCCAAGTTGCCCTGCAAAATATAAAAAAAATTGGACAGAAGTGAAAACTTAAATGTATGCATATAAATCTATGCATAGCATCTCGCGGTCTCGAGGTGTCGCGGTGACGCGAACTCGTAAGATTTCCCCCCTACCAAAAATCGCACAAAGCGCTTACAGAAGTTTTCACTTCAAAAATTTTTTTCGTAATTACCAAAAAAGTTTAGGGCAGATAAAGCGTCACTGCATTATCTTGTCCCTTCGTAAATTTTTCACGTAAATCGACGCTTCCTTTGCACGGATACGTATACGTAATAATGAATTTAAAATCCTTCCTGATTGTCTACTTAACTTTGGTTGTACTGCAAAGCCTTATTGTAATTTTCCAATTTATTCTATCCGCGTTAGAGGAGCAAAATTATCTGTGCGTCGGTATTGCCAGCTGTAAATAAAATAAAAATGTAAATGACGAGCGGGCTGGCGTGCAGTGCGGATGATTCTTCTACCCGGGCGGTGGATCTCAACTTGTAGGCTATTGAAAAAATGTAGACTAGTTTTTTTTTTGTTGTTATCGTACAGTCAGCAACAAAAGTCGATTAACAGTTGAGTTTTCTAAATCTTAATTATTGAGAAAAATCTTTCATTAGAATCGGAACAGATGTAAATTTTAAAGAAAATTAACTCTTATCTAGTAAATGAAAGGCTAACAAGCAGGTTACCATATCATCATTTTGTGTTAATTTAGATTATGTCAAAAAGTAGTTAACCGATTTCTGTTGTTGACCTTACAGAACTTACCTATATAGGTATGGTAGTTGGTATCTCATCATCTGCCTAGCCTTTTCCCAACTATCTTGGCGGCTCTGTATATCTCGCGGCTTCCAGTCTAACCGGATGCAGCTGTATACCAGTATTTTACATGCAGCGACTGCCTATCTGACCTCCACAACCCAGTTACTGGGTAATACGGTAACCCTTGGACTGGTTGTCAGACTTTTGGGCTTCTGACGACCCGTAACGACTGTCGAAGATCCACGAATGATGGCCAACAAGGAAGACCACTTGACGAAGTTCGTCGAAACCAAGACCCTAGTTGTGCTCCAATATTTTTTACAAAACAAAGAGAAGTATTGCTTAGATTTTATAAATGAGTGTGGTAAGAATGCCTACATATTCTCTCTCTTTTTCTTTCTATCTATCTACTACCGAGAAAAATCATAATCTTGTCTATGGAGACGATAGTTTATCTCCGAAAAGGCGAAAATAAACGCCAAATGGATGAATTTGGACTTTTAGTCTTTTCCAAGGGAAACTAGGTAGGTACTTAGATTTTAGAATAAAGCTTTGGTTTCCTAGGAAAGTGGTCGTCATGAAAATCTGCCCCCAAAGATATAAATCGCTAGATTTGCCCTACTTTTTTTGAAGTACGCTTCGTACAAGAAAAAATGTCCATACTGAGAAGAGTGATCTCACACAATATTAAACAGCGTTTCCATCATATTCAAGTGAAGTCACTACGTCATTGCGTGTAAGTGGTGTCAAAACGAAACAGAAATGCGACTATCTTTTGACGCGGTAGGGCGAATCTAACGATTTAAATCTTTGCCGCTGTCATCATTTTCGTCACAGCCGTCACTGCGGCCGTTAGTGCGGCCACCGCTCTTCTAGGAAACCGTAGATTTAGGCAATATTTATTTCAAATTCTAGGGTTCTAGGCGATCTCTCGCGTCCAAACCTGGTCCAGGCCATGGTGCGGAGCGAGAGTGCGTGGGAAGCCGTCACCTCCTTCTGCGAAGCAGTAATGCTCGCGAAGGAGGAAGCGGAACGCGTGAGGGAGAGGCAACAGCCGCGCCCTCGCGCCCCTAGCCGCCGTAGGAGACGCCCTGGGCGGCGGGAATCGATTGCCGATTCCCGGCCACCGTAGGCGCGGGCTTGCGGACGACGAGTAATGGGCAGCTCGCCGTCCGGTAAGGACCAGGCCCGGGTCGACGGCGCGTTGTGTTCCACGCGCGCCTCAAAGAGATGTCAGCAGTGACGGGGTCAATTGGGCCGATGCCGCCGGGGTCGCGGGTAATTCGAAAGAGATACCGTGGCCCTGTCACGGGCAGCTGAAGGAACATGGGTGGGTTTTAGTCAGTAAAAGTCTGACACGCCCTCCCGCCTTTGCCCAGAGCGGGAGAAGTCATTTGATGATTTCCCATCCACAAAAAAAAAAAAAAAAAAAAGGTTACCTAGACAGAAAATAATCGACAAGTATGTCCAGTGTGACAAGAGTGTTACAGTCTGTACAGCTATCTTTTGTTAAGTACAAAACTTAATTTTAACACACGATTAAGTAGTCCCCAATATTATTCTCGTCGCTTCATTTGCCTGACAATGAGCATAAAAAAAACTTTCACTATAAGTAGACACAATAAAAACTCGTCCATATTTGAAAAGTTTGGGAACCATCAAATTTTCCCCCACTCGTAATAAGCGCATTAGGGGTGGAAAAATTTAAACTCGCCGCGTCCCAAAACTTTTCGCGTTTTCTTTTTACATTAAGAACAAAAAGAAAGAAGCTTCACTTAGAAGGGTGGCGCTACTTTTAATATCCTGTAGATATAAGAGCACAAACTAAGCTACTATAAAAGTGACCCCATCACCTTATTTCGCAGTACACAAAGTTTATTTTTGAGTGGCAAGTGGTTATATGAATAGTAAATAGATGTTGGTTTATTTATAATATAAACACGGTGTTCATGTGTGGCGCTTAGCGAATTTAAAAACTGATGGGACTAACTCGCGGGGGAGTGTTTTGTAGTTGATGGACTTTATCTAAATATATATATGTATACAACGTACCTATGACTGTTTAAAGTTTTATATGTAGTACCTGGGTGGCCGAGCTCTGCTCTGGTGAAAATAGAGAAAACGAATTTTCCCAGAAGTGAGACCTAGGTAGATCGATTTTTCGCTCCCGTAAACTCCTATATTGCAACTTTCATCGAAATCGTTAGAGCCGTTTTCGAGAACGTGATTACAAATACCTATAATTCAGCGTGTCGTTTTGCATCCTCGTCAAATTTAAAAGGGTGTCCATTAAACCGAACAACTTTTCCATGGCACCAACATCGTAATCGCGAAAGATAATCAGCCTAAACTCCGCGCAAACGCGATGGGTAATTTAATTTGGTATTTTTTTATTTTATCAATATATAACATAACATGATAAAATTAAAATTATAGGCGTAACGCTTTTTGTATACGCAGTGCAATATTATTTAACAACCTGCCATCGTATTTAGAAGTCGATTTATTTTGCACGAGTCCGTCAAGAATCAGGAAAGTCTTGGGTGAGGAATTCTCCCCCATTGAAGAGTTCTTTACTCGAGATTTCGCTTTTTATTATTTCAGGATTTCAGGGTTTATCATGGCATACCTACCTAATTTCCATAACTCTTCTTTTTTTTTCTTCTTTGATCTTCTTTTTATAACACTGTATTTTAAATGTGGAAGCTTGTAATTAGCGACTGTCAGTTGTTATTTATTGTTACTATTTGTTTTATTTGTTTTTTTTTTTTTGTTTTTTTGTATTAGTCTGTAAGCTTTCTTAATATTGTAAAAATAAAATAAATAATAAAATAAAAAATTAAAAAAAAAATGTTTTTATGACTATACGAGGGTACTCCTCAAAACTTACCACACAAAAACATAGATGGCGTTAGTCATCTCCGTTTGGATCTCCATTTACATATAATAGGTCTTTACCTATGAAATTGCCGTTTTGTATGAAAAAAACTAAACGAATTTTTTTTCATGCATTTTTTATTTGTATTAATCGAAGTAATCACCCATGCAATCAATGCATCTTTGCCAACGCAGTGGCAGTTTATTGATGCCCTTCTTAAAGAAATCAGCTGGACGGGAGGCAACAAATTCTTCAAAGGAATTTTGTACTGCCTCTCGGGTATTGATTTTTTTTCCCGCCAAGAAGTTATCCAAATTCTGGAAAAAGTAGTAGTCTGTAGGCGCAAGGTCTGGTGAGTAGGGCGGATGACGGAGAGCTTCCAACCCCAGTTCTTGCAACTTGGAGACCGTCTGCTGTGCAGTATGAGGTCGCGCGTTGTCGTGCAGGAGCAGCGGACACGAGCGATTGACCAATGCTGGTTGGAGATGTGCCAGCTTCTCCATCATTGTGTTCAGTTCTTCACAGTACACATTTGAAGTAATGATCTTCTAAAAGGAGCTCTTGGCTAAGTAATAACAGCCGCACGGGTCGATCCATCAGGTTAAGCTACGCTTGCCGGGGTTGGTCCGTGGATGGGTGACCATCTTTACATACCGAGACTCCTCCGTGCCTCGGAAAGCACGTTAAGCCGTTGGTCCCGGCTGTCATTCGTGGATCTTTGACAGTCGATACGGGTCGTCAGAAGCCCGAAAGTCTGACAATCAGTCTTACCAAGGGGTATCGTATTACCCAGTTAATGGGTTGTGGAGGTCAGATAGGCAGTCGCTCCATGTAAAATAATGGTATTCAGCTGCATCCGGTTAGATTGGAAGCCGACCCCAATATAGTTGGGAAAAGGCTAGGCAGATTGCAGATTGCTCACCCCGTTTGGTAAGAAGCTGTGATGAATCACACCGGCGCTAGACCACCAAACAGTGACCATCACTTTTCTAGGGGTAAGTTTTCGTTTAGGGCATTGTTTAGGTGCTGAACCAGGATCCAACCAACTTGCTGAGCGCTTGCGGTTATCAAACAGAATCCATTTTTCATCGCAGGTAACAATGCGGTTCAAAATTCCTTCATTTGTGTGTCTGTTGAGCAGTGCAAGGCACGTCTCGACGCGTACTTCGCGCTGGCGATCATCGAGTTCGTGGGGCACCCATTTGTCAAGCTTTTTTACCTTGCCAATTTGACGCAAATGAACCAATATTGTTTTGACGCTAACGTCGAAAGCTGCTGCTAATTCAGCCGTAGATTGTGTATCATCAGCTTCCACAATCGCCTTTAATTCGTCATTGTCGACCAAAGTCTTCGGACGACCGCGAGGTTCATTTTTCAGGTCGAAATTTCCAGAACGGAAGCGAGCAAACCAATAACAAGTGGTGCGTTGGTTTGTAGTGTTAGCTCCGTAAACGTCGTTGATGTTGCGTGCCGCTTGTGCCGCGTTGCTGCCACGACGGTACTCATATTCCATAATTACTCGAATTTTTAACGTATCCATGATGACGAAAAAGATTGAAATGCGATGAAAATGTAACACTAATCAATAAACAAATGACTACTTTTGGAAAAAAAAATCCATGTTTTTAAAATAAAATTAATTTGAAATTAGAATTCTTAGCCAAACAAAAATTATTTTGATTTGAAATGGCCAGTACTGCAGAACGGCAATTTCATAGGTAAAGACCTAATATAACATCACGCCTGTAATCCCCGAAGAGTTAGGCAGATGTTACCTATATATTATGTAGTAACATTTCGCCTGTTATGTTAAGTCTCATGTAATAGGGGGCGAGCCTATTGCCATCAACCGGGCACAAATCCAGACTCCAGGCTACTACTGAGAAATTCCAACAAAATAATACTTTGCCCGACCTGGGAATCGAACCCAGGACCTCTTGCTCAGCAGTAGAGCTTGCGACCACTGAGATCAACGACGCAACTCCATTTAATTATTCGTTATGGGCGCTGCGTTCTCACAAATTGATAATTTTGCCTGTAAAGCGTTTTACAATTAGGGGATTGTTTAATTTTCTAAGTTAAGATTGCTGGCTGAATTTTTATGGCTTGTTACATCTAACCCTTTGCTTGTTAACCGGGATTAAATGTGCTTTTGAATTTGATTACCATAATTTGCGAGTTCTATTTAATTTTTGAATGACTTATCCCCTTAATCATAAAAAAACCGGCTAAGTGCGTGTCGGAATTTGCACATTTAGGGTTCCGTACCAAATCTGATTTATCAATGTATTGGTATTTGTTAATAAAATATACTGGATGACTTTTTTTACCGTCTCGGAAAAAATAGGGTATATTAGGTGAACGGAGTAGAAGCCTATGTCATATCTAGTTTTTTTTTTTATTTTTTTTTTTATTAAAAAAAATCAAAATTCAAATCATAATGCAGGTTGCATATGATTTGAATGTCGATATTTTTAAAGGATTTATTATTTTTTTTCAAAATTTGTTTTTATTGTTCTAAAATAAAAACTTTACATCGAATTTGTAGTATTTATTGATACTTAGATATTTTTTACTGACTAAGCTATAAAAAAAAAACTAGGTATGCCATACGCTTCTACTCCGTTCACCTAATATACCCTATTTTTTTCAAGACGGTAAAAAAAGTCATCCGGTATAATAATAAACATTATCACCAAATTTCAAAGTTTATAATCAAAGTTCATAATACCTTTTAACAGCTTGCATAGAACAATAGATTCATGAACGAGTCCTTTGATTTATTTTATTCAATTTACGAATTATTTTATATTGGGATAATTTGTATGATTACTGGCCACTAGCCCTACATGTGTCTTTAATTATTGTCGTAATTGCGGGAACACGTTGTAGAGCTTTTAAGTTTTTTATGAATAAGAGGGTAAATGTTTTATTTAAAAATCTATCTTTTTGGCACTTGTTGATTAAGGGCTGATTGGTCAATAGTCAGATAATTTTTATTTGAGGAATAAATATGGCGGTTTGACAGCTTTTGTATTGAAAATATGTCAAACTGTCACATTTATTCTTCAGGTAAAAGTTATCTGCCTATTGAACAATCAGCCCTAAGACTTATTGGCTTAGTAGTAGCAGAAGAAGGAGGGGCTCGTGGCTAAGTAGGTAATAACAGTCGAACGGGTCGTTTGATCAGGTTAAGCTACGCTTGCCGCGGTCGGTCCTTGGATGGGTGATCTTTAGGTACCTACGTACCGAGACCCCTCCGTGCCTCGGAAAGCATGTTTTAAACCGTTGGTCCCAGCTGTCATTCTTGGATCTTTGACAGTCGTTACGGGTCGTCAGAAACCCGAAAGTCTGACAACCAGTCTACCAAGGGGTATCGTGTTACCCAGTAACTGGGTTGTGAAGGTCATATAGGCAGTCACTCAATGTAAAATACTGATATTCAGCTGCATCCAGTTAGACTGGAAGCCGACCCAAAATAGTTGGGAAAAGGCTAGGCAGATTGATTGATTGGTTCAGTAGTACAAGTAGTTCCAAAGCAGCAAGCATGTCTGGCAAGCCTGGGCACCTATAGGTCGTCCTGTAGGTCGTGCAGTGTTTTAAAGGGGTTGTTTACCGGAAGCTTCACCGTGAGAAAGCGTTGTTTGTCACTTGTCAAAGTCATATTGAAGACAAAGCGACCAATCAGCGACAAGAAAATACAATTGGCGCCATCTCGCGGAAAAGTTTGCAGCAAAGAACTCCGTTAACAGTAGAATGAAAGTAACAAATACTTAGCGCCATCTACGCGGAACTAATTTGACAGTTTTCTTCTCCATTATTGGGTACCAACACGTATTATCTGGCTTTACACCGTAGCAGCTTGGAGTCTGCTTAGGTGCCTGATTAAAATATCAGGGTAGCTCTCTATCCTCCTACATATATAGGCATAGGTATAGGATTAACCTAATTGACGAAATAAGGGAGTGCTTACACTTCTGTCTCTCCTTCAGGGAATTCGGACGTGATGATATGGAATATTACTTTTTTAATATTCAGATATTGAATGTGAATAAAATTGTGATGCAGCTCCGGCATTCGAACTTACACGACCTCTCGCCAATTTCACCTCTAGGACCTAGCTAATTAACTTTTGAGTTCCTTTGGAGAATGTAGTTAGAGAGTAACTCATGGAAAACGTCTTTGTTTGTTATAGAAATCATTACCCGACTGCGGTGAAGCTAAAAAAAGAGGGTTATGTTTTTGACCTGTAGGTAGGTATGTATGTCCATTCCATTGTCACCTTCTGTAGCATAAACGGCTTGACCGATTTTGATGAATGATATGCCTCGTCTTTATTGAGCGAGTGTCACTGGGTTTAAGTATTGAAATTATAAAAAATCAAAAAGACTAATTTTTGGCGCCAAAATGTATGTTTAAAAAAAAACTCAATCCTATCGAGTGGGGTGTCAAAATAATAATAACAAATAATAAATAGTGGGAAATAACTTGCTGTATTATAAGTGTTTTACGATAAATTATCGTATCTACCACAGGTATAGTTCGATCCAAACTTAATGGCGGCTCCGAAGTTAGCTGCGAGTGCAGAACTTGCAGGTATAGTCGAGTCGACAATAATTTAGGCTCCGTTTAGATAAGCTCGATTAAGTTTTTTTTTATTAAAGTTTTTTTTTTTAAAAGATTTAACTTCATTAAGTTTGAATCGTAAGATACCTGCACTCGCAGCTAACTTCCGAGCCGCCTTTAAGTTTGAATCGAACTATAATAATTACTACGTATTAACTCCTACTGTTCAATCGCCACGCCACGCCGTGGTGTTAATCGAATAGCTAAGGTAAATACGCACATTCTTTGTAGCGTCAAATTAACGAAAAAATAAGCCCCAATTAAATACCCAGAAGTACCAGAAGCATGTTATATTTGATTGACACACTATTTTTATTACAATTTCGAGTGGTTTTGTGTGTGGACCGCCCCCGGCGGAACAAATGTGAGGCAAAGGAAAACAAACAGACAGACGCAAGTGATGCCTATGCGGTTAGTGACAGATGTGGCGTTGGTTCTTAATTAAATAGTTTTATTTTATCGCTGCTTTATTTGTTATTAATTAGCTAAGGGGTAAATAAAGATTTGGAAGTTGGACATTAGTCAGTAGGTATAAGTTCACTTAAGTACCTACTAATTTGTTACAATTAAAAATACTTGGCAATAAATATGATTCTAAATAATTCAGTGACTTATATTATAAGTTTCAATGTTACTTTGTTCAATTTTTGCAACAAAGGTTGACTCAACAAAAAGTCACTTGAACCGTACCAATTATGAAATTATACAAATCCGATACAAACGGGAGCAGATTGCCGCGAAATTATTCACAAAGCACCCCGGGCACGGACTTGATGATATTGTATTAGGTGATCACATACGAATGCGATTTTAATGGATACGCCGAGAGCGCCCCTCGTAAACAACCCAGCGACCTAATCGCGCCACTAAAAAGAGCCCAATTTCCCCGCCATACCGTTTGACGTTTACGTCGTTTCGCGCGCAAACTTGACGCAACCCCAATCTAAATTAAAATCTAAAACCTTGTAAACAAGGCAAGTGCTCACTTTTTCGGGGATTTTAACCCTCGGAATTAACGAGAGATATAAAATAAAAGGGGGCTCGTTTCCGAGTGCGCTGCGGTGGTTTGTCATTGTTTTGGATGCGTGTGCTGACGTTATTTTTTGTTGCGTTTTGTTTGTGATGTTTTAATTGAAGTTATTGATTGACAATTGGGAATCTAAAAAAAAGACAAATACCTAATATGTTGGATAGGATTCCAATAGTTAATATGGTGTGTTGTATAATCTGTCTATAACGTTTCCACTACTAGGACACCTACTGGGTTTCCTCTCTATGAGAGGGAGTGGGACATAATCATAGAAATATACCTAAAAAACACTTCTTTCTTCACAAACTTCTTTCATGTCTATCCACCACGCGGGCCCATCAGTGCGCGTTATTGGTGGATGTCACGTCTTGAATTTTTGGTTCTAGGACATGCTAGTTTCCTCACAATGTTTTCCTTCGCCGTTTTGTGCGTGTCTGTGTGCGTGTGTGTACATGGAAGAACAGATAATATTATATTTTTGGGACTTTTCAACTCCTAAATCATTGTTTTATAATTAAATAGAGAAATAACATTATGAAAATAAATGTCACCAAAATTTAATGTATAAATATTTGTTTATATAATTACAGCACGATTTGGACTAAGTAGGCATATTTTCATTTCTCAACGCGCGTTCATTCCATTAACATTGCATGAGAGGTGTTTGTGGTCGTGTTAGACATATGAAGTGGATTCTTAGTCATGAAGGAGCAAACGGGTGTTGCTCTAGGTAAATATGGTTCCTTGCGGCATCTTAGGTATGACGGGGAGTGCTGTATTGGTTTTTCCATGATTCTCTGCTCGGGCACCCTACCCCGTTGTAAATCTGACAGATTGCTCACTAACTCTGCCGCTGCCTCCCCGTACAGCAGCTGGCCATGACGTACCTGCAGACAAATGAATGTTAATGGTCAGTTCAGTCACCTACAAGTCACTATTAGGGAATCAATTACTTTGGTATTCTTGCTTGAGAGCGTCGTATTCTTTTTTGAGAGTCTGCGCAGTTGATCCTCTGAACCGATTGATACAACCAGAGGCCTTGAACTTGACAATTGAAAATCATATCGCACCTTTAGAATTGATGATAAGTAATTTTCTTATTTTTTTTTGTTAAACAAAAAAAAAATACTTATGAAAGGTGACTGGTACCTAATTAGTGACCGATACACATGATTGTGCTCGTGATAACAAACAACTTTTACTATGAGACAAAACCTGAAATCGCGAAAAAAAAATCAGCTGTCCCATATATTCATGTTCGCATTAATCTCGTCAAAATGTAGGGAGCAGCTGATTTTTTTTCCGCGATTTCAGGTTCGGTCCCATAGTAAAAGTTGTTTAAAATGATGGTCTCATTAATACCCTAGCTAGACTCTAGGGCCTAAAGTTATGGGATATCAAAAGGACTACGTTGTTGCCAATTGATTATTTAATCACTACGATCAATAATAAATAATAGTGATCATCATAAAATTTATCATGTATTTCACTATTTCTTTTTGCATTTTTAAAAGTTGTAAGTAATTTTTTCTTCCCACATCTCATGTGTAGGTATTACTTATGTGTAAAACCACAGAAACCACACAACCACGACCACCGGAACCACAGTTACTTGTGCAGTTGATTTTTTTTCGCGATTTCAGGTTTGGTCCCGTAATAAAAGTTGTTTGTTATCATGAGCACAATCATGTGTTGTCGGTCACTAATTCGTCGGTCGTGTTGTCGGCCTATATACCTACATCGAACGACATACCTACTCAAAATTTAGTTTTTTTTTTTAGTTAAGCTATGTTAACCTCTCCTCCTCTCTCTTTCTTATTCCAATTTATTTGGAGTCGACGCAACACTGTCTTCTATGTAAATCTGTACTATGATTACCTTTTACATTACCCAAATAAATGATCTGTAAAGTCTTATATAGTTTGGTTTGATTTCCAAATATGGGGGAAGCGCTAACGTAGCCCGCGAAATTGAAATTTTCTTGCGATTTTTACAATTTGCAATGATTTGCAAATTGACACTGATGTGTCTGGGTGTACTTATGTTGATTAAAGTATGATTCGCGACCGTGACAAATATGTATTTAACAACTCCATAAGTTAGTATAATCCTCAAAGGTCAAGATTTCATGAAATAGTCATTAAATAGGGCATTATAAACTTAGAGAGTTGTATTGATGATTTTATTTTAATGATTATATTTCTATAAATACAGATTTGTTACGGTGGAGCATACAGTGGAGGTCTACCCAGCTTGGGCGGAGCACCGCCGTGTTCTCACGGAGGCGATCGGCGGCGGCGATCTCTCGCGTCCAAACCTGGTCCAGGCCATGGTGCGGAGCGAGAGTGCATGGGAAGCCGTCACCTCCTTCTGCGAAGCAGTAATGCTCGCGAAGGAGGAAGCGGAACGCGTGAGGGAGAGGCAACAGCCGCGCCCTCGCGCCCCTAGCCGCCGTAGGAGACGCCCTGGGCGGCGGGAATCGATTGCCGATTCCCGGCCACCGTAGGCGCGGGCTTGCGGAAGACGAGTAATGGGCAGCTCGCCGTCCGGTAAGGACCAGGCCCGGGTCGACGGCGCGTTGTGTTCCACGCGCGCCTCAAAGAGATGTCAGCAGTGACAGGGTCAATTGGGCCGATGCCGCCGGGGTCGCGGGTAGTTCGAAAGAGATACCGTGGCCCTGGCACGGGCAGCTGAAGGAACATGGGTGGGTTTTAGTCAGTAAAAGTCTGACACGCCTTCCCGCCTCTGCCCAGAGCGGGAGAAGTCATTTGATGATTTCCCATCCACAAAAAAAAAAAAAAAAAAAAAGGGGAGCAGCTGATTTTTTTTTTCGCGATTTCAGGTTCGGTTTCATAGTAAAAGTTGTTTAAAATGATGGTCTCATTAATACCCTCGACTCTCGGCCTAGAGTTATGGGATATCAAAAGGAACACGTTGTATAGTTGTGCCAATTGATTATTAAAAAAAAAAGAAGAAAAATTTATTATATGATGCCTTGCAATTCACTATTTCTTTTCTAGATCTCAGAAGTAGCGATCACATGCGAATCTTAAATAAAAAGCAGTCCAAAGTCCCAATTACCTCGTCTTTCAGCTCAGCCCGCCTCCGAGAGACCCACTCAATCTGCTCCTGAAGCTTCTTGCACTCCTTCTCATTGGTCATCAGATCCGTACGAAGAGACTCCATTATCTCTCGGTACCGATTCTTGACGTCATGGTCTATTGCATGAAGGTTCTCAATTTCGTTCTGAGTCTCCCGAATCTTGGACTTGGAAAGGCGGAGGCGTCCCTCCTGTGAGAATATATTTGAAGATAGATCCTGAGATTAATAGAATACTCTTTATTATGCACACCATATTATTCTGTACTAATCTACACAGTCTTGCCATAAATATTGTCACGAAGAAAAAAAAAAATTTTTATTGCAAATAATATTTATTACTTTTACAGTGTGTTAGTTTAATACATAAATATAAAACAATTTAAAATATAAAAAGCTTATTCGAAGTGGTCTCCATTGGCTGCAATACAGTCCTTTAAACGTTGAGGCCAGTTATCAATAGAAGCACACACTCTTTCCATGGGAAAATTCTTCACTGCCAATCGTAGGTATGGATTGTTTTAGGGACTCCAAATTATCATGGCGTTTAGAGCAAGCCGTACTCTCTAAAACTGACCATAAATCATAATCCAGCGGATTAAGATCGGGAAGTTCGAAACGTTCACTTCCAACCAAGACTGCGTGGACCGAGCTTTATGACCCGGCGCCGAGTCTTGTTGGAAGGACCATACTTGGTTATTGAGCATGGTGTTGTTAAGGGGCTTAACTACCTTCTCAAGAATGGTATCTTTATACACTTGTGCCGATGTTTTGATACCTTTTTCACAAAAATATGGCTCAGTCACTCCTTCATAGCTAACACCCCACCAAACTATCACTGAAGTCGGATAATGCCCACGTTACACTCTGTCGACTAATTGGGATGCTTCCTTAAAGCTTTGAGCATAAATACGGCCATTTTTTTTGTAAAAATGTTGGTCAATTTTATAGATTTTCTCATCCGCAAACAAAATTTTTCTGTGACCTCCCTTTGCGTACTTTGCGCTTCAGTAGTTGTTTCGATTTTATCACCCTATCCTTTTTTAAATTATCAGTTAAAAAATGACCTGTGCGTCTCTTATAGGCTGCAAGTCCTAAGTCATCTTTTAAAATACGCGACATGGTTCTGGGTGCTATCTTCATCTCCCGAGATAAAGTCTTTTGCTTTCGGACAGGATTTCTTCGAATTCTTTCCCTTACTGCTTTGACCACCTTTTTCGTACGAACACTACGTGGACGGCCAAATCTTTTTCTGTCACAAATAGAGGAGGTCTCATAGTACCTATTAATAGCCCGGTGCACAAACATTTGAATACCAAGCGTATGGAGAGTTTTAAAAATTGCATTTGGCTCCATACCAACTTTGTGTAATGCAATCACAGCGATTCGGTTCTCTTTATTACCCCACTCCATTTTAATATCGCAAAATATTGTACAATGTATTGGCGCCATTTGAGAACTCAATGAACAATCGTATAAAAATGACAGATTCCAAATTCAAATATCTTTCTTATTTTTAATTGTAACAGTATATATGACCAGACTGTGTATATAATACTGCTGAAGAGTTTGTTTTTTTGTTTGTTTGTACGCACTAATCTCTGGAACTACCAGTTGTATTTGAAAAATTATTTTTGCATTTGATAGCCCAAGTTTTGAGGAAGGCTATAGTCTATTTAACATCACGCTAGGACCCTTAGGAGCCGAGCAAAAAGAAAAAAAGTTAGAAAGAATGCTAAGCGCAAACGAAGTAATAGCATGGGCAGGTGATGCGATGTGATGGGGTGGGTCAGGGGAACAAGAAATTTTACGCGGACGAAGTCGGGGACAGAAGCTAGAATTATTATAAAGGGGTAGTTTGGATGGGAGGACCTTCGAAAATTTTTCCGTTCCGAATTTCAAGTTGATAGCATTAGTAGTTCTTGAGATATCTAGCTGTGACAGACGGACAGACAGATAGATAGATAGACTGAGTCGCACCATAAGGGTTTCTTTTTACCATAATGGGTTCGGAACCCTAAAAAGAAAGTCTCGTGTTAAATGTTTCAGTTTCAAAAATGTAAAAAAATATTCTGATTTTTCGCGGTAAAACGAAGGTTTACCCATGAAATATCTATATTATTCTATTAAAGCTGAAGGGTTAGTTTGTTTGAACGTGCTAATCTCTGGAACTAGTCAGATTTGAATAATCCTTTTTGCATTTGATAGCCCAATTCTTGAGGAGGTTATAGGCTATTTAACATTACGCTAATACCTTTAGGCGCCGAGTAAAAGGAAAACAATTTCCCGCGGCCAAAGTCACGGGCAGAAGCTATAGCTGATTCTATAGAGGTACCGCCACAATTCCTTCAGTTAAATCAATTGACCATTTAAAACATCCAGTTACCTTGTCAGCGAGTTTCCTGGTCAGGGCATCGAGATGTTCGTCGAGGGAGTCCTTTTCCTCGACCTCGTAGCCTTGTACCACGTTGTAGTGAGGACACAGGTGGTGGAAGATCTGGACGGGGCTGCGCGAAACCGGAGCATGGTCTTCAGGCTCCTCAGACTGCACACATAACAAATCACGTTCAAGATACAATTCTGAAGGCGACCATTACCGCAAACTGCCAAATTTTTATGACGATTCCGTAGATGGCTAACCAGAGGGCATAGCACAGCATGCTTTTTTAACCATAAAAAATATAGGTCATCGCTTGTTTTTTGTTTGTAGAAAATCTAGAATCTAGAAATCTGAAACTGTGTTTGCTCTTTACATACCTAATTATGTGAATTTTATACGATCATACATTCAAACGAAACATACACTACAATAGAGTCCAGTTCTCTGGCATCCATTAAAACATTCGAGCGTTACAAGATTCCAAGAATCTTCGTCGCTTCGGCATTGTTTGTAAACACGTGCGACGTGCGGGCTGACGTCACGGTGCGCGTACGCATGACTACACTACCGACTGTTTTTGTGTAGAGCCGCTTTCGTACGAGTGGCTAGACAAATGGCATTCGCTTTGGAACGATTGTATTTCTACAATCGCTACCGGTTCAAAGTGACATTGACATCATCACGTGACATTTCGTTAGCATATTATGTCAACCGCATATATTTTTTGGCTAATTTGGCATCATCAACGTCATCGCTAATCGAATATTAATTTGTCTAGGCCCTCAGGAGACCTAAATCAACTTCTGGAGGGAGGTGGGCTGGTTGGCATGGTCCACGCACAAAGGTTCACCTGTAAGCCTGAGTGTGGAAACCAAACCTCTAACATAGAACATAGAGAACGTTTCCGTAGATGGCAACATTGCCACCTGTTGTCATTCGCATAGAAACCAGTCTTTGCGCCACGGTCTGTCATTGCGATTGGACGGTTTTGCGGTTGCGATGGCCTTTGGAATTGTACTTCTTCATGTTGTTCAGTGGCGGGCGCGATTGTGAACTGCTATAATGTGTCTGTGTTTTAATAACTCATTATCAGACAGACGGTACCTATATTTTACGACTGTCCGCTAACTCGTCCGCCACCGTAGGCTGCCTCTGTCTGAACAACACTAAACCCCCATACGCACGGGCGTAATAAAATCGAGGCGGGATTTTATAGCGCACTGTATTTTCAACGCTCTGCTTAGCACCGAGAGTGCAAATCCAACAGTGTGTTTTTTCGACGCGCTAGAATGTACTCTGTTATTGTTAAGTTGGATTCTCAACGCTGGGCTCAATAACGAGAGTTGAAAATCCAGTGCGCTATAAAATCCCGCCGCGATATTATTACGCCCGTGCCTACGAGGCTATTTTGACCCGACTGCGGCGCAGGGTTGTGTGTTTGACCTGTATGATGTATGTCCGTTCCTATGTGCCCTCCTAATTATAGGTACAGTGGGGTGGGTGTAGGTATTTATCTAAGGGACTGTGTCGCCTGTTTTTTTTTTTTAACTACTCAACACCTCAACCGACTTTGATGAGTGATATGTCGTTAGATTCGTTACATTAAGGGGGTACCCCCTTTATTTAAATAAATAATAAAGTAAAATAATATTTTATTTTTATTTATTAGGTTGTTCGTGTTTAACAATCGCAAAGTAAGCTTTGTATTTCATAATGATACTATTGTGAATTACAAGGTTATTTTTTGCAGTTGCAGAAAATCGACTATATTTGAACAGAAGTCGGTTAAAAATACCTTATAAATCGGTGTTTTTAGTATTTGTTGATTGAATATAGTAATGGTATTTGGTATACAGAAGTTACAAATTCCTCGACTTGCGATAGAGCTCGTACAAAAATGGTCTAAAATTGACAACTTTTACGCATCCATATTTCTTCTTTTTTGAAGATTAAAAAAAATATAAAAAATGTTTTTGTAGTACTGTTCTCGATGAGTGAGATAATGACACATGCTAGGGTAAGAATTTTTTTTTTTCAAATGAAAAGTTTATTGTACGAGTATGCGGAATTAACTTTATTTTATTTTTATTGTTTGTTGTTATAGCCGTAATAGAAATACACAATCTGTGAAAATTTCAACTGTCTACCTATCACGGTTCATGAGATACAGCCTGTGACATACAGACGGATGGATGGACTGACGGAAGGTTGGACAGCGGAGGCTTAGGAATAGGGTTCTGATTGGTACCTTTCGAGTACGGAACCCTAAAAAGCATAGTGATTTTTAAACATGCTCTGTTTTCAAGCAGATAGCTACTAAGATAATCATCAAAACCAAAACCAACTAGATTTTATAAGTGGCTGTACACTGTTTTACGTTATGCAACACAAATTAAACCACAACAAAAAACTTTATAAGGTAGGACCAGGATATGCTAAAGACTTATTAACTGATGTTACACTCCAAAGCTATAATATTTTCCATTTAAGAAGGTGAAGACATAGCTGTTATTTCAAAACTTAGTAGCTCACCACAGATCTCTTCCATATCCATAACATCTCCCAAGCCCCGCAACGGTACGATATCGTACCGCTCGCTACTCGTACATAGGGCCAGCATATCAAGCTACCCCAATCTGTCAAATTTCTTTGATAGATTTCAACTTTACCACAAACGAATAAGGTTCATAATCAATTGGGAAAATTTGACAGATTGGGGTAGCTTGATATACTGGCCTCTGTACATACCGTCAAGTGATACCATAGAATAAAAGGTACTAAAGGTACCTACTATCTCAGACTATATTTATAGAAAAACCAAGTTAAAGCGCTGCGAACAATACAGTGAAGCATGTGCAAAAATACACCTCGCTCTGTGCTCACACGCAAAAATGTACACCAAACTATAGTGCCACAAACTTGTCTGACTCTGTGGCTTTAATTGGAACTAACGAAATCACTATGAAAAGTGACAAGGCTTGTCATATTTTGTTCACCGACATCGCCGATAGGGTCAGATAAGTCTGTGGTACTTTACACCGTGCACATCATGTCGAAACCGGCCTCATGTCACAGATAACAGCGCTACGTCTTGGTAATTTATTTAGTCTCAGCCATAGACATAGAGAATGGACTGAGTGTTAGCCGCACAAAAGTGACTACTGTTTAGAAAGAGACAAAGCTAATTTGCGGCCAAGAGACAACTACTGGCCGCAAATTCGCTTTGTGTCTCTCGTACTTTCAGTTTGTACACTGTAAACTGAATACGTAACCGGAACGGTCTCAGCCTACGATATGTTATACGGTCCTCCTACCTACCTACGGAACCTCAGACTAAATAAAAAAATCAAGATATAGCGCTTTCAACGGGTACTTATCAAAATCCCGAAAGTTCATAATACCCATGATTGAAGTACCGACGTCCATAACACCGAAATTCAAAATACCGAAAGTTTTAAATGTCGATAGTCCTTATATCGAAATACAAAATCCCGAATGGATGAAATCCCGAATGGACGAAATACCGATGGATGAAATTCCAAAGAGCGGCGACGTAGTTCCCGCGATTACTTATAGATGGGCACCCCGAGGTTACTTTAAACCCTTTAGACAGAGCCCCGCGAAGCGGGGCTTCGTCAACATAGGAGACAAGAGCGAGCGAAGGGCACCCCGAGGTTAGATTTGGTAAGGTTACTTTAAACCCTTTACACAGAATTTCAACAATTTGACAATTAATTTTTTGACAATTTCGGGATTTTAAACTTTCGGGCAAATGAACTTTCGGGATTTTAAACTTTCGACCAAACAACCATTCGGCGTTTCAATTTTCGGGATTTCGTCCATTGGTATTTTAAAATTCGGGATTTTGATACGTAGGTACCCCTTCAACAGTGACGTGAAGCCGGTTTCGTAAACATGTGTGTGTTTCAATATCTGTGTGCACGTAATAAGTAAATGTGTTCGTGTCGTGTATGCACAGAGCGAGGTGTAGTGCACATGTTTCACTGTATTGTTCGCAGCGCTATGTCTGGGTTTTTTATTTAGCCTAAGCCCTGAACCATTTATGGATGCTTAAGCTTGTACCCACCTTATAAGCCAAGGATTTCCATCTCCATCTAAGAATGACAAGTAGCAATAGAATTGCTACACCCAAACTAGCCGCGGTCACAACATTCAGCATATCGGACGGATATCATTATACCTCGAGGGGCCCTACTTTAGATTTATTAAAACCGGCACAGCCATAGTTCCTTGCTTTTGATTTTTGACACTGTTAGATGACATCTGGCATGGTTTGGATTTCGAATGACGTTTTATGATTTTTTGGGACGGTTTTGAAAGAGGTTGCGCAAGAAGTTGGTATGTAGTTTTGTCCAAAAGATCTATGAAAAAATTATGGCTATATAAAAATGAAATATCTACAACAATATTTTACTAAAGGTACAAGGTAGGTAGGTAGGTTTTTAAACGGACAATATTTTACTGCAATATGTGGCTGCAACACGGTGGCCGGCAACATTGCCGGCAATACCAGACAGACTATGCAATATTGCAGTAATGTCTCAGCCATACAGCCACACATGTTTGGTATGGCCATGCATTTTCACGTGTAGCCGGCAATATTGCAGAACGATCGCTTCACATTCGAAAATACTGAAATATTGCCGGGCCATTTATATTGTTGTTTCGTTTTCCGGTATAAGTGCATCCCTTTCTGACGCAACGCGAAGTTTGCCGTAAGCGACGCCGCAATTAGTTGCTATGTTCAATACTCACTCAATATTATGGGCACGGTAAAATAGTATAGGAGAGGAAGCTTAAAGTTCCTATACAGGGTTAGTTTTCAATGAACAGCCAAATTTTCACAGGGCGTTCTACCCGTGAATATGAACAACTTTTACTATGGGACCAACTTTAAAATCACGAAAAAAAAAACAGCTGTTTCATACAAAAATTCAATACCTACTCGACCAAAATATATGAAACAGTAGATTTTTTTTTCGTGATTTCATCAGCCATTGTTGCCTGATTCTGTAGCCCGTTTACGAGTGTGAATCATGGGCAATATAGTTGCAGAAATATTGCCCGGCCATAGGTTGCTCAGCCATAAAATGTTTTCGAGATGGCCGAGCAATAGTTGCCAATAGTACAGCCACACATTGCCGGGAAAGTATGGCCCGTTTAGAAGCACCTTTACGTTTTAGAGCAAGTGCTACTTAATATCATAAGTTGAGATGGAAGAAAACTTATATTGTGCGGCTTCTTGATAAATTATTTATTAATTGTAACAACGTGTCTTACAATAGAACCAAAATAGAATCGTCAAAAGTGTCCTCAATAATTAATTAACATTTAGGTAAAAATGAATAAATGATAGCGCACTGAATAAATGTTCGTTACAATCGTTTATCAATATTATGACAAAATCCGGTGCGATCAAACTCCATTCCGTAACGTTCCGTAAAGCTTTGGTTTCCTAGGAAAGCGGTTACGTCATATTATGACGGCCGCCATGAAAATCTATAATTTTCACCAGTATTTGACATTAAGGACGCTGTTACAAATGGGTAGTCTCATTGGGTAGTCTAATCTTAATTTTTACACAAAAGTCAATCTGCCTAGCCTTTTCCCAACTATGTTGAGGTCGGCTTCCAGTCTAACCGGATGCAGCTGAATACGGGTTTTTTCATGGAGCGACTGCCTATCTGACCTCCACAACCCGGTACGATACCCCTTGGTAAGACTGGTTGTCAGACTTTCGGGCTTCTGACGACCCGTAACGATTGTCAAAGATCCACGAATGACAGCCGGGACCAACGGCTTAACGTGCTTTCCGAGGCACGGAGGAGTCTCGGTATGTAAAGATGGTCACCCCCGGCAAGCGTAGCTTAACCTGATAGATCGACCCGTGCGGCTGTTATTACTTAGCCACGAGCGAATTTTTACACAAAAAGTATATTTATTAAATACAATGATTTGCATTCTTAAAATGTTTTTTGGCCGAATTGTTGATAGGGTGCAAGGTACGATTCTGAACTTTAAATATATTTTATTTAAGAAACGATTTCTCAATAAATGTACCAAAGCGAAAATTTTTACTTCGGTACATTTATTGAGAAAATGTACGTATCTAAAATTATATTTATAGTTCAGAATCGTACCATGCACATCTATCAACAATTCAGCCAAAAAACATTTTAAGAACATTTTAATAAACATACTTTTGTGTAAAAAAGTAATGATTGGACTACCCATTTGTACAAGCGTTCTTAAGTCAAACCTCGCTGACCAAAGATTTAAATTGCTAGATTTGCCCTCGCCCGCCGTCCTTAGTTACAAGAAAAAGTATTCATACTGAGAAGAGTGAGCTCACACAATATTAAATAGCGTTTCCATGACAATCAAGTCACTGCGTCATTGTGTGTCAGAGGTGTCAAAACGAAACAGAAACGCGACTATCTTTTGATGCGGTAGGGCGAATCTGACGATTTAAATCTTTGCCACTGCTATCATTATCATGACAGCGTCACTGCGGCCGTTAGTGGCGGCTTTTGTAGTTAACCGCGCGTAGCATAAGAAATATCTTTCTTATTTGTTAATTTTATTGATAAGATAGTAGTCCACATTACATGATAACTGAAGGCTTATAATCGTACGCTTCCGATTCAAGCCGCAATCACATCGACAGTCAATGTCAAAAACTTGACAAAAACCCCAAAACTTTCGAAGATCATCAGGCGAAAAGCCCCTCAAAGTCTTCAGCCCATTTTCCATCTCTCTTCATCAGCAAATCAGGGATCCACAATATCATTACAAGCCAAGCTAATCTAAATTTAATTACACACACACGCATAACACACACACGCACGCACGCACGCACGGCACGGGGCAGTGCGTTGAAGGGCTCGGAGCGGTGTAATTTCGTAACGCACTTCACACACAATCGCATTGCCTTTTTCGACGGTTCAACAACATTTATTGTGTTATTTACGTGAAATGAGATACGATAATCATTTGCTCAGACATGAGTACAACACATACCACACGAATTGTCAGCATGCAAGTGTATTAAAATAAAAACAGATTATCACGTTTGCCTTAGATAACGGCATGCAAATATGAATAACAAAATGTGGCTCCGAATAAAATTATTTAAAAAAGTCATGATATGATGATTAAAATAATAAATTAGTAAAAAATTATAAAATTAACCTCTGGAAATTCGTTAAAATTATAATAAGCTGTACTTATCTGCTAGAAAATTAATAACTTTCTTTTTAAACGGTACCTACATCACTTAACTGCTTCCAGCTTATAGGTAGCTACTTAATTCTACGTAAATATAACACACTTTTCCGCATGTAGATGATTAATTGAAAATTATCAATAATTGTCTATCATTATTATTATTATTTTTAAATAATTACTGAAAGTCGAGGTTAAAGTATGAAATTAATTATATTTACCGGTGATTATTAATTATATAACCTTAGTACCGATAAATGTACTAATTTTCAAAGTTTTTAGTATTTTAGTTCAGTACCTGTAAATATTGTGGTAGGTATCATCAATAAATACTTATTGAACAAAGAAATCCCACCAAAAACATTTTCATGTAAACTGTTGCCAAGACGGCTCGCTTCCGTCCCCTAGTTTAAGGAGTTTGGGGGGGGGGGGGGGGGTAAAAGTTCCAAGGTTTAGAATTTTTTTGTTGTTTGTGTACTAATACTAGCTTACATATCAAGTTTCAGCTTTCTAGGACTTCAGGAAGTACCCTTTTATTACTTTTCCCGACGAGAGTAGTGAATTATTAATAACAACTGCTAAAAGTGATGAATTTCAATTTTATATTCACATTTACCAAATCATGAGGTAATTAATAATGATGGATAATGATTAATAATTTTCAATTAATCACACTTACCGTAACATAGATACGCTGTTGAGCAGACGAAATTTTTATACGTAGAATGCAGCAGTGGATTAGCAATTTCCTTCGGATTGTGACTGAAAGTGTGTTACGCAATTAGGGTGCAGGAGCCTGACAGTGTGCGTCATCCATCACGACTGTCGGCGGCTCAGGTGGCGAGACGTGTCCGGTGCGTGGTCGATACCTACGTGTTGCTATGGCGATGGAGCTGGTCTATTACAACAGGGTATAAACCTACCGTGATTAGCTCATTAATTAGTGTGCTTAGATAAATGGAGGGATTAAACGGAATTAATGATTTGGATGAATGAAATGGTGCGTTAAAGAAAGCAGTGCGATGCCTAGATTGTTAAAAGCAGGGCCGGATCCACGTAGCAGGTCTAGTAAATGCTACAGGCCCCGCGCTTTGACATACAAAAAAAATAGAATTTGCTAGGTACTGGCCCCGCGCAGGCTTAGTACGGCACTGGTAATAAGGTAGGTATTGAAAAGGCATATAGGTCCTGGGTGTAAAAGACTCCTGTATTTGCCAATAATGAAGCAAAGACCTCAAAAGTTTGCATAGTAAACCCTCCCATATGGAAGTAGCTATAATGTAACATGCCCAGTTTGGCAATAAAAAAGCTACCATTGGTAAGTAAAACAAATCGTTGTTAGGGTTCCCAGAGGGTCATGGCCATACGGCTAGTCCGGGGATACCGCACGGTCTCTTGTGAGGCGGCGTGCCTCCTTGCCGGATTACCGCCATGGGATCTGGAGGCAAAAGTCCTCGCGCACGTGTGGGAGTGGCGCGAGGAGGTGAAACGCCGGGGCGTATCTCCGCTGCCGCGAGAAATCACGGTACAGCGGACAGAGCTCCGGCGGGATCTCATGGCGGCATGGAGAGTGCGATTGTCGCAACCCAGCGCTGGGCACGCCACAATTGCGGCGATAAGTCCCCTCTTTGAGGAGTGGTTGGAGAGGCGCCACGGCGTCCTCACCTTCCGCCTGACGCAGGTCCTCACCGGACACGGTTGTTTCGGGAGGTTCCTGTTTCGGATAAGGCAGGAGGAAACGCCCGGGTGTCACCATTGTGTGGATCGCCCGGAGGACACGGTGGAGCATACAGTGGAGGTCTGCCCGGCTTGGGCGGAGCACCGCCGTGTTCTCACGGAGGCGATCGGCGGCGGCGATCTCTCGCGTCCAAACCTGGTCCAGGCCATGGTGCGGAGTGAGAGCGCATGGGAAGCCGTCACCTCCTTCTGCGAAGCAGTAATGCTCGCGAAGGAGGAAGCGGAACGCGTGAGGGAGAGGCAACAGCCGCGCCCTCGCGCCCCTAGCCGCCGTAGGAGACGCCCTGGGCGGCGGGAATCGATTGCCGATTCCCGGCCACCGTAGGCGCGGGCTTGCAGACGACGAGTAATGGGCAGCTCGCCGTCCGGTAAGGACCAGGCCCGGGTCGACGGCGCGTTGTGTTCCACGCGCGCCTCAAAGAGATGTCAGCAGTGACGGGGTCAATTGGGCCGATGCCGCCGGGGTCGCGGGTAGTTCGAAAGAGATACCGTGGCCCTGGCACGGGCAGCTGAAGGAACATGGGTGGGTTTTAGTCAGTAAAAGTCTGACACGCCCTCCCGCCTCTGCCCAGAGCGGGAGAAGTCATTTGATGATTTCCCATCCACAAAAAAAAAAAAAAAAAAAAAAAAAAAAAAAAAGGGTTCCGGACCTCGAAAAGGAAAAAACGGAACCCGTCCGTCTGTCCATCCCGTCTGTCTGTCAGTCTGTCAAAACTTGTTATTTCAGGAACGCGTGGAGGTATCAATACGTAGGTCTGTGGTCCCTTGTAGCTAAAAAAAATCAAGCTTCTAAATCTACGCAATAAAAAAATACGACCATTTATGTGACATATTTTGATACTCGCAAGTAAATCAAAACCTATAGGGTACTTTCCGTTCTCCTAGATCATGAAATTTGGCAAGAAGCAAGGTCTCACAGCAAAAGTAAAGGAAAAAGCCCGAAAATTTATAATTTTATCACTTAAAAAAATTTTTTTTTTGGGATTACAATGTTAGTTTGTTCTTGGGATAAATTCTTTTCAACTACGGAACCCTTCATTGTGCGTGGTCTGATAAACATTTGGCGGGTTTTTTATCTAAAGGAACCGAGCATAAGTTAAAAGATTTCATCATTTTCAAGCAAGTCATTTTCGCATACATAAGTCTGTTTTTTTTTCTTTTCAGCTATTGTGCCTAATTTTTCTGACTGTAGTCCAAAACCATAACCTGGTTGGCCTGTACTGTATGAGGAAGCTGGGGTGACGTCACTCCAGCTAAGACACAGTAAACGGCTCATTTAAACGAAGTTTTTGATGCAGCTATATTAAGACTGGGAACTTGATTGCAGCTAAGCCTTAAATATTGGCAAAGGTAGAATTATTCTATCACCTATGAGGAAGCTGTAGGTACCTAGTTGCGCTTACGCACATGGGCCGCTATGGATTCCAAGGAAACCCTTAAAACACATAGTAACATGTTGACAACTTCGCTTCAATTATTCCATGACATCCTAATCCATCAAAGCGCAACACTGTACCTATTTTTATTACACCCAAGATCTGACGTCATCAAACCGCGATCAAGGCAATAGAATGTCCATCACGCATCACACATAATCGGTTCCCTGTCCCGCCCCTAGGTGGAGCTGGCAAGGCAATTACCTACCGATGCAGAGAATAATTGAAAGGGGATCATGTTCTAATTGATTGTTTCTGGACGAATGATTGATATGATAGAACGATTAACGGCCGCGTGACCGTGTGATTTGTGTGCGTGGTGTGTAAGTAGGACTTTGGTAATTTAATTAGAGTAGGTAGGTACTTAGATAAGTACTAAGGTCGGCGGAAAAGTTTTTGCCTTTAGTATAGGTATACCTAAATCACGTTTTGTAAATTGTGAAGACGGACCCCATCGTATTTTGTTGGTGTCCCAGGCAATGTCTTGGAAAAATACCCTTCAATACCAAAGCTGTGTGCGGGGAAAGTGTTTCAAGGTATTTTTATGTCAAGGTTATGGTACACACGGCTTCATATCAAGCTATACATTTCCAGTAAAGCTGATCTCGCATTGCATAGGATTTCCGTACAATGAGAGGCTAGATTATACTGGAAATGTATAGCATGATATGTAGCCGTGTGCGTACTAAAGTAAAGAATACATACATACCTAGTTTCCCGATACATTTGTATTGCAAGTTAATTGACGAATAAAAATCAGCCAAAGCTAACGTCGCGTCGTCGTGAACTTTGCAATGCTTATTAGGTGCATTTACGAGCAACCATATAAATAACACCCATTTCTAGTAGACCATGTATCACCAGCGGAATGAAGTAATAAAACTTAAGGGCCGACGGAATTCCCGCCACATTTGACATTAAACGCTCCGTTCAAAAATCGTTCAGTTCATTCATTCACGTGTCGCGTTCCGTTTCACTTCGCGCGTGATCAAAGCGCGCGCGATGACGTCGGCGCAGTATTCGTTAGATTTACAGCTTACGGAAGCTAATTAGTTTGAATTAGTTGGGAGGAGGGCCCGTATGGCCGGTTATGCGCGCCGCGCGTGCATCCGAACGTGACGCTTTCAGGACTGAGAACGATTAGATGGTGCAGCGGTGTAGCTGAGTGACGTAGAGTACCTAATGGCTAAAGAAAATAACGTTTTTGGAAATAATGAAAGAATATTTTAAAAAGAAACTGAGTTTTCTATTGGAACAGATTAAAATTCTATGTAGACTCTAATAAGAATTAAAAAGAAATTGCAGAAATCAGCATTTTAAGTCAAAGGGAAAATTACAGTAAAATGTTCTGCTATTTTTTTTTCTTATCTTGCTACGATCATGCGAGTAGGTACCTACTTATACCTGTTTTCTAAGCAAAATATTGAAATTAAACCCTATTGAGAGGAGCTCGTGGCAAAGGAGGAGCTCGTGGCTAAGTAATAACAGCCGGTCGATCCATCACGTTAAGCTACGCTAGCCGGGGTTGGTCTGTGGATGGGTGACCATCTTTACATACCGAGATTCCTCCTCCGTGCCTCGGAAAGCACGTTAAGCCGTTGGTCTCGGCTGTCATTCGTGGATCTTTGAGTCGTTACGGGTCGTCAGAAGCCCGAAATTCTAACGACCACAATCTTACCAAGGGGTAACGTTTTACCCAGTTACTGGGTTGTGGAAGTTAGATAGGCAGTCGCTCCATGTAAAATACTGGTACTCAGCTGCATCCGGGACTGGAAGCCGACCCCAACATAGTTGCGAAAAGGGTATAAGTATAGCCAGATTGATTGAAATTAAAACCTATTAACTTGAAAATAACACACTAAACATATCTGTGCGCCCGGCTTCCTTTGCCACTCATTCGAGACTGCCAGACACTAGAAATATGAGTGATGAATGCAAGTTTAGACTACATCCATTACGAGGTCTATGTTTAAATAACTCCAATGCGTTCCGGGAGGCGATCCATAACTAAGTTCACGCCAGTCTCACAGCCAAGGGAACGAGGAGGAGATACCAAGATGCCAAGGAGTTTTTGTTCCATAATTTGTAACTAATTATGAGCCAAAAAACGTACGGTGTCTTTGATCAGTAGCGACATATGGCCGCCTTTTTTAGAACATGTCGTTTACATGTTATATTAATTAATCGTTTGAGAATAATTAGGAATGAAGAGGAATCTCTGTTGGAATGCTCAGTTATGGCTTTAATTTATTGGGTGTTTGTTTAGTGGGTAGATTGGATGCTTTGTTTGAGAAATTTGGTTAATGATGGGGCCGACGGAAATACGAGAACAATGCAATTATTTTCATAATGACGGAAGTTTAAGTAAGTAAGTAATTTTTATTTACGTAAAACATGATATACATAGGTGTTATTATATAATATGAGATCATACAAGTTTTGCTCTTAAAATTAAAGCATGCAAACTGTTTCTATTAGAATTTACTTTTACTATAATGTCAACTTCAAAATAAATCAAAAAACTATAATGTCAATCAAATACAAGAATAATGTCAAAGTTACTATATATAAGTATATGTCAAATTTAAAATATTTAAGTATAGTAAACTCACGCAAATAAGTGATAGTCCTAATTTCGTGATAGTCCGTTTCGTTAAGTTTTAACAAAGGTTTCGATTATTAGCTATATGTCTTAAAATAGTAGTCCTAAGTAAGTTTACTATCCTAATTACTTATTGTAAAAGAAAGACTGCTCTATTTTCCTAATTGAAATAAAAAAGAAGATTTTACTAAAGTATCGAAATTTTATTACATATTTTGTTTTATCACGAAATTGGATGAGTTCACCCTATGTCAAATTAACTGGATTGATGTCAAAATTACAAGATTAATGTCAAAAATTACACGATTTATGTCAAAAATTACAACTTTACAACAAAATTATGTCATAAAAATTGTATAATAATATTAGTGTCAGGAAAAAGATAAAATTATTCAATCAAAAACTTTTTCACCTAGAAATTCGGAGATACTATAGTAAGCTTTTCGCGAAAGAAACATTTTTAATTGACGCTTCAATGCATTACTATTTAGCTCCTTCCAACGTTTAGGCAATACGTTAAATATAGTAGGCGCCATGCAGACGATACTTTTGCGCATGAGGGCCGTTTTTGATGGATAGATGCGAAAAATGGTCATATCCCGTCTGTTACGCGGTACAACGTCCTGTAGACGTGGAAACAGATTGGGGTTTGTTTTAACAAACATTGCGGTCTCGAGGATATACATACAGGGAAGAGTTGATATCTTGTACCTCTTAAAATATGGTTTACATGTATCAACCGTTTTTAGCCCAAACATAGATCTAATTCATCTCTTTTGGGCTTTGAATGCCGTGTTAAAGTCGGTAGAATTTCCCCAAAATATGATACCGTATCTTAGGTGAGATGCAGCTAAGCCATGGTAGGCAGCAATCAATGTAGGTAGCTACATTTACAACTGCAGCTAGAGAGTGCAATGGTGCAATGCAAATGCAGAACTACAGACTTTTTTGCAAAGGTTCTCGATTTGCGATTTCCAATCAAGTCTTTTGTCAATTTATTAGTCCAAGGAATTTAGTAGTATTTACGATTTCAACAATTTTATTATCTATATTTATGTCCATATTTTCTAAAGTCAATCGTTGGCTAAAATGAATGATTTTTGTTTTATCTAAATTAATCTTTAAATTATTATTGTTTAACCACTTTATTATAGATGTCAAGGTATTGTGAATGTCAAGTTTATATTGGATCATGTCGTTTTTATTACTAGAAATTGTTTAATGAGAAAAGCTTCGGAGGCGTTACCCGGGTATTGTGATGTATAATTTTTAGATATGGCAGACTTCATTTGAATGAGTGATGAAGTCTGAGCGTGGAAGAAATTTCTGCATCTCTCATCTTCAAATGTATTATGTAAAGGTACAGCTTCTATACATTTACAAATCTCGATTTGAACAACATAATTTGTTTCAAAACAAACAAATTTTCCTTTATGTTATCAAATAATCACATAGCAAGGGATCATGTCTCAGAGGACTAAAATAAAAGGAAATTCAAAATGGCCGACACTGAAAGCAACGGCGCGGTTTCTTTCCGCGTATTACTAACATTACCATACTTCAGGCGGCGAAGCTTATTTAAATGCTCCACCGACTCCATTTAGAGCTTGGAAAAATAAAACCAGGGAACAGATCCCGCGATCTCTCGCTGAGCCGCTTTTGTGGTAAATATGTATAAACTTACCAATTTAAATCTGCGTTTTATGAACTTCTTTGTTTGCCTATTTCAGTTCTTATTCGTAAAGCACCAAGAGATATAGATTATCTTTCTGGTGTCGCAAGTAAGTTGGCTCATGTATAAGTATCTACGTTTTGTCGCCGGCATCTTTTTATTTTATCGCATTTTATTTGGGAGCTCAGCTGCCAGTCGTGTTGTTTGCCGCACTCGAGTATATTTCGCTATCTATCTAATATCTACTTAAAATATGAACGACTCCTGCGAAATAAAATTCTTCGAAAATACACGCGTTACTCGGACCTTCTTATTCTTTTTTGCTATTTTATCAAAAGGCAGATTAATATTTTAATGAAAAGCAAATTGGCGTAGCTTGTTTGAATATAAAACAAAGCAAAAATTAAGTTAAACGATTAAAAAAGAGTCCCCGGAGCGCTCACTGTTTGAACAATGATTCCATTATCTGAGAACGACGGCGACGCTACGCTTCCTCTACTTAGACATAAAAGATAAAACTGAATAGCCGCCAATTTTGTTCCATTACTCTCGAGCGCCACAGAATACATATTATCCGTAAAACGGAACGCAAACAAAGTGAGCGTCGTTTTCCCGCCGACGATAACTTAATTTCAGTCCGCCATAAGTACGTAATTAGCGAGCCGCTGCCTTATCGGCCGGCGGGTAATTAACCTCTCGGGGGGGTGTCCTCCCTCTCCCCGGGTCTCCCTTCCTCCCGGTGCACCTTGAATACCTCCTCGGCTCGTAATATTTCCGCCATATTATCCGGGAGTCCGCCCACCTCCTCCACCAATGGCGTCGATTCCCGCGCTTTTGTTTCGCGCCGGCACCGCTTCGTTCCGAAACGTTGTAACTTGGTATGTTTTCTTTGGGAAATTTGGCTGTATTCGTGAGCTGGATGCGGTTTGTTTTCATTGGAGCGCGTTTATTATGCTAACGCTATCTTCGCTTTTGAAATATCATAACTTGGAGATAGTCTCAACGAAATTTGAACTTTGTTTGCTTAGCATAGAGTTGACTTTGGGTTTTATTTTCAGTGCTCGTAGAGGGGTGTCGTCAGTTCATATTTCATGTGTTATCATCTTTTATTGAGTGCGAGTCGGGGCATTGTTGTCGGTTTACTGCGTGGTTATCTCGCGCGGCCGCCGGTGTTTAGCGACGCCTCGGCTGATGAATGGAATATTGGTATAATGTTATAGGTGCCGGCGAAATCTTGCAAACCTACTAAGGGGTGAATGGATGTGAGGGTTACGAAAGATGTTGTTTCTAAATAATTTTGGAAAAATGGATGATCTAACGTAGGGTTTGTAAAAGATAATGCTTATAAATGTTCAAAATTTAATGATTTCGATACAAGGATATTGTTTATGTCAGGGAAGTAGAACATTCTCAATTCTTTGATACTATTTTCGTGAAGTGATACAATCTGCAAAGTTTACTGATGACTTCCAGTGGTAAGTACTTGTAATAAAATGCAAGATTACGGAAGGTCTACGCCGCTACGCCGCCGCTACGGTTTTCGTAGCGCAGACTAGTTTGAATAAAAATCGTAATCTGAGAGTTTGTTGAGAGTAGGTTCAATGTAGACTGAGTTGATTTATTAAGAACCATCCTAACGTTGAAAACACTACAAAAACGCAGTAGCATTTTTCCTTGGGTAGCTCATAAATCTTGTATACAGATAGCTATACTTATTTCTTCTTCCTCAGCAAAACTTTAAATAACACACTCTCCATCATCTTTCAGTAGTTTAACCCATTCAATACCAATACCTATTAGAACACAAAATCGCCCACAACTTTTAAACAATACAACAAATAATCGATCACGCGGCCCACCGAAGCGTGTTTCCGAACGAACGGTCGTTTGTCAAAATTACGCGGCAGTTGATAAGCCGCATAATTTTTGGCGCGGGTCTCGTCGGCTGTCCTAATTGGGTGGCGTGGCCAGCGCGCCGATAAAGCCCGGTTTACACAGCGTTTTAATTAATAGAGGTCGCAGGGCGAGCGTAGGGTTGTCGCCGTTTTCACGGTGTTGGGAAATTAATTTTGGAAATATGAGGGTTTTGAATAAATTGAAATTGGTCGTTATGGCTGGGCATTTTATTGTTAATCAGGCAAATACACAAGCAGGTAAGTATTCACTGTAGAAGAATGTCAAGAAAACTGTCGTGAAATTTCAGCTATATAGATATCCGAGAGTGTGCGCATATTCTGGTTTCACAAAGAGTTCTTTACGGTTAGAAACTACATATAAAATTACAAATACATCGCCACATGCGAACTACGCATCACACTGACATCACGCAAAATCCTGCATCGCGCAATCAGAGTTTACCGCGCGACTAGCATATATATACAACGTCCCGACATCAATCGTCGGGCAGTTGCTCACCACACACGACACCCGTCTGGTTGGAGGATCCTCCCTTTTCTATGGAGGATGAGTGAACTTTACACCCTGTTCCTCACGACTCTATAAGCCAAAAGAGGAGGAAAGTTGTAGGAGAGGATTCTATCATAAAGCCACAAATTATAAAGGTCATCATCATTATCAGCCTTGTTGCAACTGCACCTCTGCCGTGTACAGGTCTGCTGCCTTTTGTGATATGCTTTCGTGGGTATGTAGGTAATTAAGTAGATAGAGATATTTTTTGCAATGGGAAGGTCGGGCAAAGCTAACTGTAGATGGCGTGGTCATAGCAAGGTCCCTAAGACCTATAATAAATTTGACATTTCGTTAATATAAGAGTTTGGCTTTATTTCACTATTTCGTTACTTTCGGTTATTTAATTATTTTTAATCAAGTATTTGACATGAATAGTGTCGAATTTAAAACTTTAAACATTTTCTCGTAATCACTTTCATTAAAGTGTTTCGAACTTTCATATTTTTTTTTTAATCTTTACGAATAGCTTTATTCCACAATCTTCTAATTTTAGGGTCTCGCGGGACCCTAAAATTAGAAGATTGTGGATTAAAGCGCGCGACGGCGATCTCTCGCGTCCAAACCTGGTCCAGGCCATGGTGCGGAGCGAGAGTGCATGGGAAGCCGTCACCTCCTTCTGCGAAGCAGTAATGCTCGCGAAGGAGGAAGCGGAACGCGTGAGGGAGAGGCAACAGCCGCGCCCTCGCGCCCCTAGCCGCCGTAGAAGATGCCCTGGGCGGCGGGAATCGATTGCCGATTCCCGGCCACCGTAGGCGCGGGCTTGCGGACGACGAGTAATGGGCAGCTCGCCGTCCGGTAAGGACCAGGCCCGGGTCGACGGCGCGTTGTGTTCCACGTGCGCCTCAAAGAGATGTCAGCAGTGACGGGGTCAATTGGGCCAATGCCGCCGGGGTCGCGGGTAGTTCGAAAGAGATACCGTGGCCCTGGCACGGGCAGCTGAAGGAGCATGGGTGGGTTTTAGTCAGTAAAAGTCTGACACGCCCTCCCGCTCTGCCCAGAGCGGGAGAAGTCATTTGATGATTTCCCATCCACAAAAAAAAAAGGGTCTCTCGGGAAATGATGGATTCCAATTTCCGAGCATTTAAGAATAAAGCAACGCATCATTTTCGCAAAAATAAAATAAACACGCCATGCCTTGTATTATTAGTTTGTGTTGGGAACTAGCTACACAGCGCCATTTTGACAGTTGCTTTCCCCATTACACTCCTACCAACTTATCTGTGAAATGGCGAAAATTGGAACTACGGCCGTCATGTTGATATGTATTCGATTGTGCCGACGCATGTCATTCGATTGTGTCGACGCATCGACGGTGGCGTCCTCTTTCAGTTCACAGATAAGTTGGTAGGACTGTAGGTTATTTAGAAAAATAGAGGCTAAAGACAAAAATATAAAGCTGAGAACCGTACATCCCTAATCTATCGCTAACGTCCAAAATACGAGGAGTGTTACCAAACTAAATCTGCGCAGAAATATAAATCAGGTCAGAATTTAGTTATCTTGCCGAGCGACAGATTAAAAGCTCTTTGAATACACGTAGGTAAACTAACTTCTAACACTTCGCCAATGAAAATTGAGTTTACCTGGAGTTATTTTGGATATAAATTGGTAACTAGTTTAGTTGATATGAGGAGGAGGAACGAACATGGGGAGGAATTTGTTCAGTAGTGGTCGTTTGAGGGGTGAGATAACATAACTGACATCGGTTTCTGTTTTATTTTTTAACTAGCTTTTGCCAGCGACTTCGCCCGCGTGGATGTCGGAAAAATATCCCACAGGAACGTACTACCGGGAATTCCTTCCTTATTCCTTATCTACACTATAAGGGAACTTCTGTGCAAAATGTCGGCTTTCTAGGTCCAATTTAAGGGTTAGGGCTGGGCGTTGATGAGTCAGTCAATCAGTCAGACAGTCAGTCAGGACTTCTCTTTTTATTGATATAGATTAGTTGTAGTCAATTGTAGCCAAGAAAACATGAATATGTCCGACTTTGAGTGAACAACCCTATACTCAGTTTACTTTTGGACATTACCTCACCCGAATTATGCTCGCACTAAGGCTTCGGTTATTGGTCAACTGCAGGGCAAATACCTCTTTTTGACTATAAACACTTATGACTGATTGATTGGCAAGTTTCACAAAAAACCACAGATTTTCCTAGAAATTATTTTAAAGCATTTAATCTTGTGCAGAGAGAAAACTAAGTACACTCCTACCAACTTATCTGTGAAATGGCGAAAATTGGAACTACGGCCGTCATGTTGAAATTTCATTCGATTGTGCCGACGCATGTCATTCGATTGTGTCGACGCATCGACGGTGCCGCCTCTTTCAGTTCAGAGATAAGTTGGTAGGACTGTATATCTTCGTCTTAGTTCCTTAAGCTCTCTGCCCATTACATCGTACCATACCATGACCGTGCTATGAACGTTTCAGGCACGGAATTAAACTTGCCACGGACTACTATGCCTATTAGAACGTATCAACAGCATATCATACCCGTGCATTATAGTTATAGTAACAGTAGCTTCAGCGTATCATCCGCGTGTCACGGCTCCCGTTTACTGGGTAGTAGTATTTCACCTGTGATTTTTGCGTGAGGCAGATGCGTCAGGAAGAGAGAGTGAATATTATTGTTGAGAAAATTATTTCTTTTACTATACGATGCCTATAAAATTGTCCGTTTATGACAGGTTTAGAACCGGTCATCATATGCGGTTATAACTTGTATCATGTTCACTGATTCGCCGCCTGCCATGCACGGAGCGTATCAGCACCGGCAAAATATTCTCGCTGACAGATAATTGACGCTTTGTACATGGCATCGCGACGGTATTGGTCGGTAACGGGACGGTTTAGTGGGCTAGTCTCATACTTTTCAATTCAAATAATATTTATTTGCCTGACATGTTCCCAGTACGATCCCGTTATGATACGGTGTAGTGGGCAGACTCCTTTAGAAGCAACAAAACCGTTAAATAATCTTGATATACCTCAGTTTATATATTTAAGTAAGTTAAAATTCTTAAATACATGTAAGATTTTCACAAAAAAACACAGGTTTTCCTTGAAATAAGTTAAAGTTGTATATACTAGATTTAGTTTATACAAGATAAGTAGTTACTACCTAATTCTTGGCCGTCTAACTTTAAAAACAAGAGCCCAAACCCGTCACCAGGGACCCAAAACCGTCACCGTCTGGCTGTCATAAAATTAAACTCATGTTACCCCGGGTCATTACGGAAGTTAGCAAAATGTCTCGGAACCCTTCGGAAAGTTCGCGAAGTCTTATCAAAGTTGTTGCCGACGGTAGCTCGGTGAAAATGGCTGGTGAACTAGGAGTAAGTAGTATCCTCCGGAACTATTAGGAGACAGAAGGTTTTCATACTTAGTCCAAAGTATGGCTTTAGACTATACTGAGCCAACATAGATAAATCCTATAAGACCTACAGAGGTCTTGAAAAAGTTTTCTATTTTTGTTCTGAATGTTTCAAGCTACGGTTTCCTAGGAAAGCGCTCCTAACGACCGTCATGAAAATCTGTCATTTTCACCAGTATTTGACGATAAGTCAAACCCCGCCCCCCAAAGATTTAAATCGCTAGATTTGCCCTCGCCGTACTTAGTCACAAGGAAAAGCCGCACAGCGTAACACGAGACGCCGTCACTTTGTGTGTCTTTTATAAGTTACTAATAGCGACCCGGCCCTGCTTCGCACGGTTTTTACGAATTGACAAAACATGATGGTTTCTATATTATTTAAATATTAATGTATTATACATATAATCCTTCCGGAATAAATTCTCTAAATGATAGTGAAAACCCCCATCAAAATCCGTTGCGTAGTTTAGAAGAACAACGCGGCCACACAGACAGACACGAAAAGCGACTTTATTTTATAATAGGTAAGTATAGATGTTTTATATATATTGGTATATATTTTTTATTATGTTGTATTTGTGTATTGTATGGGCCACAGCTGCTTGAAATAAAGGAATAATACTAATAAATAAAAATATCCAAACTGACAATAGTGAGCTCACATATTATTAAAAACAGCGTTTCCATGATAATCAATTGAAGTCACTGTATCATTGCTTGTCAGAGATGTCAAAACGAAACAGAAATGCGGCTATCTTTTGACGCGGTAGGGCGAATCTAACGATTTAAATCTTTGCCGCTGTCATCATTTTCATGACAGCCGTCACTGCGGCCGTTGTGTGGTGTCCACCGTTATTTTAGGAAACCGTAGCTTAACTTTGGATACTTTTATGTTTATTATCAGATGAGACAATCTAATTTGAATTGAACTGTCATATCTACAAATAATAGTACATTTTGATACAAGTGGAGAATTTTTGTTATTGCTTTCCAGGCGGAATTAGCACCCTAGCCGTAGGCGAGGTTGTTTTTGAGCCGAGAACTGCAATAACAAATATCCACGTGTATCAAACGACGTTTTTCAATACACTTTTGAAGAAATAAAATAAAATAACGAAAAATATTTTTATCATGAATTATTAGGAAAGTATTATTTTTTTTCCGCGCTTTCCTTTCGCCAGGTTGAAGGAGAAGCAAAGGTATAAAGCCGATAAACAGCCTAATATGCAAAATAGAAAATTCAAATATTTTTGAGTATAAAACACAAATAAATGTTAATTTGTTCATAAACGTTTTTTTTATTGTAATAATCATGGTTTTTTAATAATATTCTATTTATAAACATTATTTAAATATTCAAAAGATATTAACGCCGTAAAGATGCATACTCTTTGCCGAGATTAAAAAAAACATTCACCTCCGAATAGAGACGGTGTGAATAGAGGCATTGAGCTAATTTGGACTACGTATAGGTATAAGTTATCTGTGGCAATTTTTATTCCCGCACACGTGTTGGAAAATGAAAAATCGCACGCGTGTGAAATATATTGCATTGTGAACCTAATCGTAGTGCGATATGAACCAGTTTTCGAGGTTATTGAAAAGGACATTTTCGATATCAGCCGGCCCCTACTATATCCTAAAACGAACTCCTATGAAAAGATCCAAGTACTGTAGTTCTATGGTAAAGCCAACGACTTTGAAATATACAACGAAAATTTAAACGATGTTTGAAATTTACCTTGACATTGGTCCTTCTAAATGTCCAGAAATTCATTGAAACACGTAATAACATAAACATGTAATGTATCATGTATATAAATTAGTCTGTTAATTCCACGATATAAAGCCGAAATTAACTTTTTGGCCGTAGAGGGTCATGATTAATTTTCCGCCATTTTCCACAAGAATTCCACAGAACCAGTGCTTTAGAACGCCCTAGCTAAACTTTCCCAAATGTGAGAAATTGTAAAATTGGAGAAACGAAGTGTGTAAAAACAATGCGTAATGTATCTAAATATAAAACAAATAAAATATTTATGTACATATTCGAAGAAACAGTAACATTGTAATCTAGATCCGCGTCTCAAAGGAACAATTTCTTTGCTAAACCTTTTTTAAAATTTAAAAAAGTTGAATGAATTTGTGAACGCAGCTAACGGTTGGCGCGCTCGCGACTGTCAAACGGGTGCTCGCGAAGTTTTGGCGGGAGAGCGAAGCAATAAAAACCTTATAAAATTTCTAATGGGAAAACGTACGAAGAGTTTGCCCCGTGAATTATGAATGGTAACGAGCTCGGCAGCCGTTCCCCCTTTGTATCGAGTCTGATTCCAAGTTCGTACTTGTTTCTTTTGTAGATTGTGGTCGTGGTTTATGCGATGCGAAAAACAACATTGTTATACTTTCGTTGGATGCCGTTGTTGAGTCTCGTTCGGAGTTTACGAGCTGTTTTAATTGCATTTGCGTTTTATTATTTAAAGTCTAGAATTAGCAGATATATTTTGTTAAGCAGTGTGCAAAATATTTAGTTTTCAAAAAAAGATAAAGATATATTTATTGTTTATCTGTGTACATTCAGTTCTTATTTTAAACGTAAAAAAAATCAGACCTTTGAGATGATTAACATAAACTTATTTCAGGCACTGTCTGCTGGTAGACCCGCACCCTAATTGCGTAACACATTATCAATCGGAGTTGGTTTTATTTTGACAGTTCAACAACATTAATTGCGTTATTTACTTTTCAATACACTTCCTCGAAAACTGGTTCATATCGCACTACGATTAGGTTCACAATGCAATATATTTCACACGCGTGCGATTTTTCATTTTCCAACACGTGTGCGGGAATAAAAATTGCCACAAATAACTTATACCTATTCTTAGTCCAAATTGGTTCAATGCCTCTATTCACACCGCCTCTATTCGGAGGTGAATGTTTTTTTTCTCTATAATCGGTAAAGAGATATGCGTCTTTACGGCGTTAATATTTTTTGAATATTTAAATAATGTTTATAAATAGAATATCATTAAAAACCACGATTATTACAATAAAAACAACGTTTATGAACAAATTAACATTTTTTGTGTTCTAAACTCAAAAATATTTGAATTTTCTATTTTTTATATTAGGTTTTGTTTATCGGCTTTATACCTTTGCTTCTCCTTCAACCTGGCGACAGGAAAGCGCGGAAAAAAAGAAAATCATAGTTTCCTAATAATTCATGACAAAAATATTTTTCGTTATTTTATTTCTTTAAAAGTGTATTGAAAAACGTCGTTTGATACACGTGGACATTTGTTATTGCAGTTCTCGGCTCAAAAACAACCTCGCCAACGGCTCGGGTGTTAATTCCGCCTCGAATGCAATAACAAAAATTCTCCACTTGTATCAAATTGTCGAGCAAACAAATTTTTCGAACATATTATATGAAGCAATGGATTAGCAGTTTGTTTCAAATGATTCAAATTCCGATGGATAGAATGTTACGCAATTAGGGTGCGGGATCAGAAAGAAAAGCTGAGTTTTTTGAGCAAACTTGGAGCCAAGGGCCTTCACTTACAGTGGCAAGTACTTAATAAGTTTCTTAAATATTCATTGCAACTAATGTAGAAAGACTTCAGACATAGACTTTTCCGACTTTTTTTCAGAAGAATTTGACAATACGGATATATCCAAGGTTAATTGAGAGGGCTCAGATAAGGGTTCCAATATGCTGAATCGTTTAAAAGCGTCCCTGATATGGAAGGTCCAGATGAAAGTAACTCCAATTATATTATGCGTCGTCTCTTAATAATGCATGGAACAGAAAGAGATGGAGACACGGAATGAATGTTTCGAATCTCCATTCGTAATTCAAGAGTAGGATGTCCACGTTGCAAGAGTTAGTCATGTGATTTTATACACTCAAACTCTACTTAGAAAAGGAAGATCGTAGATAGAATACTGTTTATTAAGTAAGTACACCATAACAATTACGAATTATCATTGTTTTAAATTTTTGTTTATTTAATGGAAAATAAATATGAAAAAGAAAATCTGATGGTGACCTGTAGTCAGCTCTTGAGGAACAAAGCACGTCACGTTCCTAAATACGTACTTACTTCGAAAATTTTGATATTTTCACAATACCTGAATGGTGATAGCTTGTCTGCACTGTACTCAGAATATCAGTTACAGAATCTGCAAAAACAAACCGGTCAACATAAAAAGAACAAAAATAACAACCTCTCAATCAGAGAACCAGGACCATCCTAAAGACTCCTTAACATATGGTACCCATACAAGAGTACGGGCGTGTGAAAACGTGCAGTTTTTCGAGACTTAACATGGTCCCTTTTTTGTAGCCGCGGGCAAACGGGATGGGGTATTAAAACTTGTATATCGGATTAGACAAAATTACTAAGTGCTTCAGATAAGAGGGTGCTCCGTTTGGGCCACGAGTCCATCTACTGGATGTGAGAATTAAAAAGCTTTGCAGACAACTTGTATGGGATTTTCGGTTAACTTTATAGGATGTGATTTGGTACTGATTGGATAAAGTTGCATAAAGAATTTATAGTAACTGTCGTTTATAAAAAACATTTGAAGGGTTCTCCTATGAGTCATTTTCACGTCTTGCACTTTGACTATCAATATTTGGGAAGAATAAGGATGCTTCAAGACCAAAATTGATACTAAAATAATTTCAGGCGTTCTATAATCTATTGCTGTACATAGATAGTAACAGAAGAGTCTCTAACCAGCCAGTCTCCATTATCACCTACAAACTACACGTCTAGACACGCCCCAACACTAAGCCTTCCTTATCTGTGGCAACAAAATTCTAAATTCATACAGATTATGCTCCACATTTCGCGCCATTCGTTCAGGAACCGAGTTCGCGCGTCTGAATAAAAGATGGCGGACACATGTCTCTAATGCACTCATCAATTATTTCGCGAGCCCGCCCCGCTCGTCGTGAGCCTCCCTTTAGCGCAACGTTTTGATAACGCCACGAGATTCGGCAGTCTCGTTTTCATGTTTTATGTACTATCTGATCTTTGAAGACGTGTAAGGTTATGTAGGTTTATGGGAGTTGAGGATCCACTGCTTTGGGTTATAACTTTATTAGTTTTCGAGACGCTTAACACGTCTCTTTACCTTTACCTATGTTGTTTCAGCAGTTTATTATCAACCTACGTCTATTTAGGCTCCAAAAGTAACGTTTTGCTACAACCTTTTGGTACTCTTCTATACTTTTAATCATCATCTGCCTAGCCTTTTCTATTCCAACTATGTTGGGTTCGGCTTGCCTCGTCATCTATGGATTTAATGTCTGTCAAAAAAGAACGTTGTTTCTGTATTTAAAAACTGTTTCTGTTTATCTATAGGGGGAGGGCAGGGGGGTAAGACACCATTTCTATAGCATGGTGAAATTTCGGTTTCGCTAAATAAAACATTGAAAGGCTACTCGTCAAAAACGTGACGTACTGGATTGAAAAGAATATAGGTAGGTAGGAGGGGCTCGTGGCTAAGTAATAACAGCTGCACGGGCCGATCGATCTGGTTACGCTACTCTTGCCGCCGTCGGTCCGTGGATGGGTGACCATCTTTACATATCGAGACCCCTCCGTGCTTCGGAAAGCACGCTAAGCCGTTGGTCCCGGCTATTATTCTTGGATCTTTGACAGTCGTTACGGGTCGTCAGATGCCCGAAAGTCTGTCAACCCAGTCTTACCAAGGGGTATTGTGTGACCCAGTAACTGGGTTGTGGAGGTCAGATAGGTAGTTGCTCCATGTAAAATACTGGTTTTCAGCTACATCCGGTTAGACTGGAAGCCGACCTCAACATAGTTTGGAAAAAGCTAGACAGATTGATTTTAGAAAATAATATACGTAGGCAATTACGGAAACCAATCTACAAGCCTCGTCTGGTGAAGCAAGGTCTAGTGACAAAATAATAACTCAGAAAGTAGAAGAAAACACGTAACTTCATGTCTCGACGTCTTTTCTCACCACCGTGGACTGGCCTACAGTACAGCATCAGTACAGTACAGTACCTACACTTGGGCGATTAAAAAATATAGTAGCCATACTTCCATATTTTCTTCTCGAGGAGCTCGTGGCTAAGTAATAACAGCCGCACGGGTCGATCCATCAGGTTAAGCTACGCTTGCCAGGGTTGTCCGTGGATGGGTGACCATCTTTACATACCGAGACTCCTCCGTGCCTCGGAAAGCACGTTAAGCCGTTGGTCCCGGCTGTCATTCGTGGATCTTTGACAGTCGTTACGGGTCGTCAGAAGCCCGAAAGTCTGACAACCAGTCTTACCAAGGGGTATCGTATTACCCAGTTAATGGGTTGTGGAGGTCAGATAGGCAGTCGCTCCATGTAAAATATTGGTATTCAGCTGCATCCGGTTAGACTGGAAGCCGACCCCAACATAGTTGGGAAAAGGCTAGGCAGATTGATTGACTTCCATATTTTCTTCATCCGCGTATCGATGGCAAATAAGAAGGCTGTACTTCCATTTAGGGCGACGATAAACGAGTTTTAATTATATTAAACTAAAGATCACGTCTAAACGAGTAGTGTTAATGATTTGGAAAAAATATATGTTCAATTAGAGTATTTTTTTAATAACATAATGTATGAATATTTTAGATTATGTTTATATTACATAGTATAATTAATTTGTAAAGTTATGTCTAACGCGGATAAAAAACTGAGATTGTTATGAAACTTTCACCATTTTAAAGATAATTTAATTATTTATCTTTAAGTATAAGTGTTTTAATATAATACATTTTTTATGTATAAGTAATAAATTAATAATGCGTCTAATTTGGGACAGCGCTCCTTGATGGGTGAGTCTTATTACTGGGTGGACGTACGACGCGTTGCGTGAGCTCAGCGCAGAACACGCAAGCTATGCCCGCTCCAACCACTCAAGGCCGATGGCATAATATCTGCGTCTTAAAAACTAACATCTGATATCCAGAAAACTGATAAGTAAACTAATACGAACGCCCGATACGATTGAGAACCAAGGGTTCTTCTGCGATCAAACACGACTTGCGAATTGAGTGAGTTCTACAATCTACTACACACACCAATTTCCACCGACCACTGAATTACCTATCTCTTACACCATTGTAAACCTTAACTGCTTAGAAATAAGGGTGTGAGGTAATTTTAAATTTGATGGTGGTTGGAACGAGTTGTCGAACCAATTTGTGACACCCTTTGGATATCGGTGGGCATTGAAATTGAACGAGCATGTTTGTGTGGCTTTTTAAGAGCGTAGGGGTTTAGAAAAGGTTTTCGTTCTTCTTTTTGATAAGTACATAATTGTTATTGGAATGGGTTAAAAATTCTTGACCATTATTCAATTCTTATTTTTATTTAAGCACCTACCAAAGAGTTTTTGTAGAGTTGTTCATTATTTTTTTACGTGACGCGTTTATGGAAGGGAAAGGGGTCGGGCTGAATCTCACCCAATCTCACGTGGGGGAGAGGGGGGGTCTCGGCAAATATCACGTAATTTTTTTTTTCGTCCCAGCAAACTGGGTAATTATTATAAAAGATAAGTATTATAAAAAAATAATTTAGCAAATTATGTTTATTTAAATAAATCCAACGCAATCAAGCACATAATAACGTATAAACGCTAAAATACGTATTATGAAAAATCTCACGTGAAATTATAGGTCTAGCCAAATTTCACGATATCTCACCAAGGGGGATGTGGTTCAAAAAATCGCTAAAATCGACTAGCGTAATTAATGAACTCCCACAGAGACATACGTAAGATATTCAAGTTATTCCGACTTCAGTGCGTCTGGCGTACGTATTTTAGGACACACATTTCTCTCTCAATAAGAAAACATTTTCAGCTCCAATTTATTGACTGAATTAGTTCTGCCTACTTTCATCTGTAATCTTGGTCCTAAGATTCGAATTGAGTTATGGATATAAAAGTATCCAATCTTGTAAGGTCCCAGACAGAATTAAAGCTACATTGAAATCAATACAATGAACAAAAAAGATTTTTCCAGATTCGATCAGAATTTTACCTTATCAAATAAAATCTTTGTGAGCAGTGGTGGCACAGTGGTAACGGTTGCGACTTACGAGTTGTAGGTCGTGGATTCGAACCCAAGCAAGCACTTTACTTTGTGTAAATTATTTTATCATCACTTGTCTCAAAACGGTTTAAGAAAAACATTGTGAGGAAACGGCATGTCCTAGAACCAAAAATTCGAAGACGTGTGACATAGATCTAACCACTCCCTCTCACCGAGAGGAGGCCTGTATTCCAGCAGTGGGAACATTATAGGCTGATTTATGCTAAATAAATTCTAACCAATAAAAGGCAATGGCCACCCTTAACTACTCCACCTTACCATCTCTTAGCCCCAGTAAATGTTTGATAGCCTAATTTCGCCACAAATTACCTGCAGGGTTGTATCGCTATCGGTTGCCAATATTAATAGCGCTGGTTCAAAGACAAAGTGGAGTCCAAAGTGAACAAATAAGACTTCGCGGCACTACTTATCAAGCGGAGTCTGTAGGAGGGGTACCCTAAAAGCATGATCCTTGGGTGTTTGTTACGTGTTGGTATGGAGTTTATTGGATATTGCAATTGTTTGATGAGAGTGATGATTTTTAAAATTGAGTTTTCTTATGAATGAATGGAATGGAATTTCACATACAACTATGTACGGGAAGTTAGGCATGTGCAAACACATACGCATGCCGATAATTCAGTGTTTAAAACAGAGTAATTATTTTAAACCTTAAAGAACTTATGATAGTAATAAACTTAAATAAATAATAAACATATGATTCCTTATGGGATAAGGGCAAGAGAATGATGAGTACCCAGTGGTAAAGACTTACGTGTCGTATGTCGTGGGTTCGAACCCAGACAGACACATTATTTTGAATAATTTATTTCATCACCACTGCTCTCAAAACGGTGAAGGAAAACATCGTTAGGAAACCGGCATGTCCTAGAACCAAAAATTCAAAGACATGTGACATCTACCATCCCGCACTGGGCCTGCGTGGTGGACTATGTCCCTCCTCACTCCCTCTCACCGGGATCAGACCTGTGTCCACGCAGCGGGAACATTATAGGTTGATGATGTTGATGAGTATCATTTGGGAACAGATTCTTCAAAGAAATGAAGTGTCCTATAGGCGTACCTATACTTAACCAGTGATTATCAATTAGTGTAGTGCAATTAACTAAGCTGATATGGATTATGTAAACCAAGTTACGATTACACGATACAGGGATTTACTTTTACTTATAAAAAGTTTTTCACTTTGTTTCTAATAGGGATGATGCCTGGGTAAAAAAAAATGAATCCAATTTAGTCTGTCATTCAGTCAGAAAAAGAAAAAATTAGACACATTTTTTGTTTTATCATTATAAAAAAATTACTAAGATAAAACGCTAAAGTTGGGGAGTGGGGGCTGGCTACGTCACAACTATAACAAACTACGTATAAAATCTAGCAAAGAGTGACGTCATGTCAATTTTAACTCGTTGTCTATTTTAATAATTTACAAGACGTAGACAAAAGAAAGTTTTTAGTCATCATCCCCATTGTTTGCCGGTCCATAGCAACCAGTTTCCATCCGCTCACCATCTCTTCCACACGTATCAGGGCCCCAGTGTATTCGTTATCTTCGGGTAGGTGCGTCTTAATCAGGGTCGGGCGACCATCAGTCAGGACCCGGCTAATTGCCACATTTGTAGGTTCAAACTACCCTGCTACCCACACAATAGATACCTTTGTTACATGAGGGAGGAGGCAGAGTGGTTGAGTTAGCGAATTTTTTGAAGATGTTTTTTAAGCGGTAAGATACAGGTAAGTAATTAGCTGCATCTGGTTACATTGGAAGCCGACTCCAACATAGTTGGGAAAAGGCTAGGCAGATTGATTGAACTTTTCGGTTTTGAGGAGAAGAGGAAGAAGAGGAGCTCGTGGCTAAGTAATAACAGCCGCACGGGTCGATCCATCAGGTTGAGCTACTTCTCCTTGCCTCGGAAAGCACGTTAAGCCGTTGGTCCCGGCTGCCATTTGTGGATCATTGACAGTCGTTACGGGTCGTCAGAAGCCCGAAAGTCTGACAACCAGTCTTACCAAGGGGTATCGTATTACCCAGTAACTGGGTGGTGGAGGTCAGATAGGCAGTCGCTCCATGTAAAATACTGGTTTTCAGCTGCATCCAGTTAGACAGGAAGCCGACCCCAACATAGTTGGGAAAAGGCTAGGCAGATGATGATGGTGTGGTGCTAAGTATTTTAAGTGTGTGTTTAGAGTGGGGTTGCAACTGACGTGTTCATCTTGCTTCTATATCATTCTACAGAGATTGTGTTACCAATGAAAATTAAATGACTTCTTTTTTAATCGATGGTATGAATGGGCTGGCGTTTAGCAACCCGCTTTTTGTATTCCTGTCATTATTAGTGGTTGTCTACAGAGAAGTCTTTTGTATTATTATGTACATATTTATATACAGGGTGGCAGGGACATCGATAAGCAACCCGTTGCCATATATTGAAAACATGCATCTCGAACTCCCAGTGATGAAATGAAACGTCAAATTAAAAAAAAATAGTACATTTTGATACAAGTGGAGAATGTTTGTTATTGCATTCGAGGCGGAATTAACACCCGAGCCGTAGGCGAGGATGTTTCTGAGCCGAGAACTGCAATAACAAATGTCCACGTGTATCAAACGACGTTTTTCAATACACTTTTGAAGAAATAAAATAACGAAAAATATTTTTGTCATGAATTATTAGGAAACTATGACTTGACTTTTATTTTTTTTCCTCGCTTTGCTTTCGCCAGGTTGAAGGAGAAGCAAAGGCATAAAGCGGATAAACAGCCTAATATGAAAAATAGAAAATTCAAATATTTTTGAGTATAAAACACAAATAAATGTCAATTTGTTCATAAACGATTTTTTTAATGTGATGATGTGATTTTTGATGATAATCTATTTATAAACATTATTTAAACATTATAAAATATTAACGCCGTAAAGACGCATATCTCTTTGCCGAGAGTAAAAAAAACATTTACTCTCGGCATTCACTTCCGAATAGAGACGGTGTGAATAGAGGCATTGAACCAATTTGGACTAAGTATAAGTTATCTGTGACAATTTTTATTCCCGCACACGTGTTGGAAAATGAAAAATCGCACGCGTATGAAATACATTGCATTGTGAACCTAATCGTAGTGCGATATGAACCAGTTTTCGAGGAAGTGTATTGAAGACAGTCATAAAGACTGCCGCCATAAGTGAAAACTTAAACGTAAAACTATGTACCTGTCGCGGTGTCGAGGTGTCGCGGTGACGCGGTGACGCGAACCCGTAAGATTTTCCTGTACCAAAAATCGATCAACACGACTAGAAGCTTTCACTTCAAAAATTGCTGTTTCATACCGCGTAGGTCTTGTACTTTTGTAAGAAACAGTAGATTATTTTTTTGTTAACCGACAAAAAATTTCTACGCTATCTAGGATCATAGTGCTGAATCCATGGTTATAGTTTACGCGTTGATGTTGCCACCCTGAAATAGTTAAGTTAGAGACAGATACTACTGAGACTACTGAGTTTGGAGGCTTACGAAAGATGTTGTTTCTAAATAATTTTGGAAAAATGGATGATCTAACGTAGGGTTTGTAAAAGATAATGCTTATAAATGTACAAAATTTAATGATATCGATACAAGGATATTGTTTATGTCAGGGAAGTAGAACATTCTCAATTCTTTGATACTATTTTCGTCAAGTGTAAATCTGCAAAGTTTACTGATGACTTCCAGTGGTACTTGTAATAAAAATGCAAGATTACGGAAGGTCTACGCCGCTACGCCGCCGCTACGGTTTTCGTAGCGCAGACTAGTTTGAATAAAAATCGTAATCTGAGAGTTTGTTGAGAGTAGGTTCAATGTAGACTGAGTTGATTTATTAAGAACCATCCTAACGTTGAAAACACTACAAAAACGCAGTAGCATTTTTCCTTGGGTAGCTCATAAATCTTCTATACAGATAGCTATATTTATTTCTTCTTCCTCAGCAAAACTTTAAATAACACACTCTCCATCATCTTTCAGTAGTTTAATCCATTCAATACCAATACCTATTAGAACACAAAATTGCCCACAACTTTTAAACAATACAACAAATAATCGATCACGCGGCCCACCGAAGCGTGTTTCCGAACGAACGGTCGTTTGTCAAAATTACGCGGCAGTTGATAAGCCGCATAATTTTTGGCGCGGGTCTCGTCGGCTGTCCTAATTGGGTGGCGTGGCCAGCGCGCCGATAAAGCCCGGTTTACACAGCGTTTTAATTAATAGAGGTCGCAGGGCGAGCGTAGGGTTGTCGCCGTTTTCACGGTGTTGGGAAATTAATTTTGGAAATATGAGGGTTTTGAATAAAATGAAATTGGTCGTTATGGCTGGGCATTTTATTGTTAATCAGGCAAATACACAAGCAGGTAAGTATTCATTGTAGAAGAATGTCAAGAAAACTGTCGTGAAAATGTCAGCTATATAGATATCCGAGAGTGTGCGCATATTCTGGTTTCACAAAGAGTTCTTTACGGTTAGAAACTACATATAAAATTACAAATACATCACCACATGCGAACTACGCATCACATCACGCAAAATCCTGCATCGCGCAATCAGAGTTTACCGCGCGACTAGCATATAGGACCTATACAACGTCCCGACATCAATCGTCGGGCAGTTACCCACCAGACACACACCCGTCTGGTCGGAGGATCCTCCCTTTTCTATGGAGGATGAGTGAACTTTACACCCTGTTCCTCATGACTCTATAAGCCAAAAGAGGAGGAAGCTGAGAGGAAAGTTGTAGGAGAGGATTCTATCATAAAGTCACAAATTATAAAGGTCATCATCGTTATCAGCCTTGTTGCAACCGCACCTCTGCCGAGTACAGGTCTGCTGTCTTTTGTGATATGCTTTCCTGGGTATGTACGAGTAGGTAATTAAGTAGGTAGAGATATTTTTTGCAATGGGAAGGTCGGGCAAAGCTAACTGTAGATGGCGTGGTCATAGCAAGGTCCCTAAGACCTATAATAAATTTGACATTTCGTTAATATAAGAGTTTGGCTTTATTTCACTATTTCGTTACTTTCGGTTATTGAATTATTTTTAATTAAGTATTTGACATGAATAGTGTCGAATTTAAAACCTTAAACATTTCCTCGTAATCACTTTCATTAAAGTGTTTCGAACTTTTCATTTTTTTTTTTAATCTTTACGAATAGCTTTAATCCACAATCTTCTAATTTTAGGGTCTCTCGGGAAATGATGGATTCCAATTTCGGAGCATTTAGGACTACAGCAACGCATCATTTTCGCAAAAATAAAATAAACCACGCCATGCCTTGTATTATTAGTTTGTGTTGGGTTAGGTTAGGTTAGCTAGCTACGACAGCGCCATTTTGACAGTTGCTTTCCCCATTACACTCCTACCAACTTATCTGTGAAATGGTGAAAATTGGAACTACGGCCGTCATGTTGATATGTCTTCGATTGTGCCGACGCATGTCATTCGATTGTGTCGACGCATCGACGGTGGCGTCCTCTTTCAGTTCACAGATAAGTTGGTAGGACTGTAGGTTATTTAGAAAAATAAAGGCTGAAGTCAAAAATATAAAGCTGAGAACCGTACATCCCTAATCTATCGCCAACGTCCAAAATACGAGGAGTGTTACCAAACTAAATCTGCGCAGAAATATAAATCAGGTCAGAATTTAGTTATCTTGCCGAGCGACAGATTAAAAGCTCTTTGAATACACGTAGGTAAACTAACTTCTAACACTTCGCCAATGAAAATGGAGTTTACCTGGAGTTATTTTGGATATAAATTGGTAACTAGTTTAGTTGATATGAGGAGGAGGAACGAACATGGGGAGGAATTTGTTCAGTAGTGGTCGTTTGAGGGGTGAGATAACATAACTGACATCGGTTTCTGTTTTATTTTTTAACTAGCTTTTGCCAGCGACTTCGCCCGCGTGGATGTCGGAAAAATATCCCACAGGAACGTACTACCGGGAATTCCTTCCTTATTCCTTATCTACACTATAAGGGAACTTCTGTGCAAAATGTCGGCTTTCTAGGTCCAATTTAAGGGTTAGGGCTGGGCGTTGATGAGTCAGTCAATCAGTCAGACAGTCAGTCAGGACTTCTCTTTTTATTGATATAGATTAGTTGTAGTCAATTGTAGCCAAGAAAACATGAATATGTCCGACTTTGAGTGAACAACCCTATACTCAGTTTACTTTTGGACATTACCTCACCCGAATTATGCTCGCACTAAGGCTTCGGTTATTGGTCAACTGCAGGGCAAATACCTCTTTTTGACTATAAACACTTATGACTGATTGATTGGCAAGTTTCACAAAAAACCACAGATTTTCCTAGAAATTATTTTAAAGCATTTAATCTTGTGCAGAGAGAAAACTAAGTACACTCCTACCAACTTATCTGTGAAATGGCGAAAATTGGAACTACGGCCGTCATGTTGAAATTTCATTCGATTGTGCCGACGCATGTCATTCGATTGTGTCGACGCATCGACGGTGCCGCCTCTTTCAGTTCAGAGATAAGTTGGTAGGACTGTATATCTTCGTCTTAGTTCCTTAAGCTCTCTGCCCATTACATCGTACCATACCATGACCGTGCTATGAACGTTTCAGGCACGGAATTAAACTTGCCACGGACTACTATGCCTATTAGAACGTATCAACAGCATATCATACCCGTGCATTATAGTTATAGTAACAGTAGCTTCAGCGTATCATCCGCGTGTCACGGCTCCCGTTTACTGGGTAGTAGTATTTCACCTGTGATTTTTGCGTGAGGCAGATGCGTCAGGAAGAGAGAGTGAATATTATTGTTGAGAAAATTATTTCTTTTACTATACGATGCCTATAAAATTGTCCGTTTATGACAGGTTTAGAACCGGTCATCATATGCGGTTATAACTTGTATCATGTTCACTGATTCGCCGCCTGCCATGCACGGAGCGTATCAGCACCAGCAAAATATTCTCGCTGACAGATAATTGACGCTTTGTACATGGCATCGCGACGGTATTGGTCGGTAACGGAACGGTTTAGTGGGCTAGTCTCATACTTTTCAATTCAAATAATATTTATTTGCCTGACATGCTCCCAGTACGATCCCGTTATGATACGGTGTAGTGGGCAGACTCCTTTAGAAGCAACAAAACTGTAAAATAATCTTGATATACCTCAGTTTATATATTTAAGTAAGTTAAAATTCTTAAATACATGTAGGATTTTCACAAAAAAACACAGGTTTTCCTTGAAATAAGTTAAAGTTGTATAAACTAGATTTAGTTTATACAAGATAAGTAGTTACTACCTAATTCTTGGCCATCTAACTTTAAAAACAAGAGCCCAAACCCGTCACCAGGGACCCAAAACCGTCACCGTCTGGCTGTCATAAAATTAAACTCATGTTACCCCGGGTCATTACGGAAGTTAGCAAAATGTCTCGGAACCCTTCGGAAAGTTCGCGAAGTCTTATCAAAGTTGTTGCCGACGGTAGCTCGGTGAAAATGGCTGATACCCGCAATGAACTAGGAGTAAGTAGTATCCTCCGGAACTATTAGGATACAGAAGGTTTTCATACTTAGTCCAAAGTATGACTTTAGACTGTACTGAGCCAACATAGATAAATCCTATAAGACCTACAGAGGTCTTGAAGAAGTTTTCTATTTTTGTTCTGAATGTTTCAAGCTACGGTTTCCTAGGAAAGCGCTCCTAACGACCGTCATGAAAATCTGTCATTTTCACCAGTATTTGACGATAATTCTAACCCCGCCCCCCAAAGATTTAAATCGCTAGATTTGCCCTCGCCGTACTTAGTCACAAGGAAAAGCCGCACAGCGTAACACGAGACGCCGTCACTTTGTGTGTCTTTGTTTATAAGTTACTAATAGCGACCCGGCCCTGCTTCGCACGGTTTTTACGAATTGACAAAACATGATGGTTTCTATATTATTTAAATATTAATGTATTATACATATAATCCTTCCGGAATAAATTCTCTAAATGATAGTGAAAACCCCATCAAAATCCGTTGCGTAGTTTAGAAGAACAACGCGGCCACACAGACAGACACGAAAAGCGACTTTATTTTATAATAAGTATAGATGTTTTATATATATTGGTATATATTTTTTATTATGTTGTATTTGTGTATTGTATGGGCCACAGCTGCTTGAAATAAAGGAATAATAATAATAAATAAAAATATCCAAACTGACAATAGTGAGCTCACATATTATTAAAAACAGCGTTTCCATGATAATCAAGTGAAGTCACTGTGTCATTGCGTGTCAGAGATGTCAAAACGAAACAGAAATGCGACTATCTTTTGACGCGGTAGGGCGAATCTAACGATTTAAATCTTTGCCGCTGTCATCATTTTCATGACAGCCGTCACTGCGGCCGTTGTGTGGAGTCCACCGTTATTTTAGCAAACCGTAGCTTAACTTTGGATACTTTTATGTTTATTATCAGATGAGACAATCTAATTTGAATTGAACTGTCATATCTACAAATAATACTACATTTTGATAGAAGTGGATAATTTTTGTTATTGCTGTCGAGGCGGAATTAACACCCGAGCCGTAGGCGAGGTTGTTTTTGAGCCGAGAACTGCAATAACAAATATCCACGTGTATCAAACGACGTTTTTCAATACACTTTTGAAGAAATAAAATAAAATAACGAAAAATATTTTTGTCATGAATTATTAGGAAACTATGTTTTTTTTTTTCCGCGCTTTCCTTTCGCCAGGTTGAAGGAGAAGCAAAGGTATAAAGCCGATAAACAGCCTAATATGCAAAATAGAAAATTCAAATATTTTTGAGTTTAGAACACAAATAAATGTTAATTTGTTCATAAACGTTTTTTTTATTGTAATAATCATGGTTTTTGATAATATGCTATTTATAAACATTATTTAAACATTCAAAAGATAATAACGCCGTAAAGATGCATACTCTTTGCCGAGATTAAAAAAAACATTCACCTCCGAATAGAGACGGTGTGGGTGTGAATAGAGGCATTGAGCTAATTTGGACTACGTATAGGTGTAAGTTATCTGTGGCAATCTTTATTCCCGCACACGTGTTGGAAAATGAAAAATCGCACGCGTGTGAAATATATTGCATTGTGAACCTAATCGTAGTGCGATATGAACCAGCAGTGCTATTCTGTACGAATCTCACCGTGAAAACTTACGTGAAGTGAGCGTGGAGTTAGCTGTCAGTAGTGTCAATCCCTAGCATAAGGTAGAATGACAACTCACTTCACCTAGGTTTTCACGGTGAGATTTGTACAGAATAGCACTGCAGTTTTCGAGGTTATTGAAAAGGACATTTTCGATATCAGCCGGCCCCTACTATATCCTAAAACGAACTCCTATGAAAAGACCCAAGTACTGTAGTTCTATGGTAAAGCCAACGACTTTGAAATATAAAACGAAAATTTAAACGATGTTTGAAATTGACCTTGACATTGGTCCTTCTAAATGTCCAGAAATTCATTGAAACACGTAATAATATAAACATGTAATGTATCATGTATATAAATTAGTCTGTTAATTCCACGATATAAAGCCGAAATTAACTTTTTGGCCGTAGAGGGTCATGATTAATTTTCCGCCATTTTCGTGGCCATAATGAATTCCACAGAACCAGTGCTTTAGAACGCCCTAGCTAAACTTTCCCAAATGTGAGAAATTGTACCTAAAATTGGAGAAACGAATTGTGTAAAAACAATGCGTATGTATCTAAATATAAAACAAATACAATATTTATGTACATATTCGAAGAAACAGTAACATTATAATCTAGCTCCGCGTCTCAAAGGAACAATTTCTTTGCTAAACCTTTTTTAAAATTTAAAAAAGTAGAATGAATTTGTGAACGCAGCTAACGGTTGGCGCGCTCGCGACTGTCAAACGGGTGCTCGCGAAGTTTTGGCGGGAGAGCGAAGCAATAAAAACCTTATAAAATTTCTAATGGGAAAACGTACGAAGAGTTTGCCCCGTGAATTATGAATGGTAACGAGCTCGGCAGCCGTTCCCCCTTTGTATCGAGTCTGATTCCAAGTTCGTACTTGTTTCTTTTGTAGATTGTGGTCGTGGTTTATGCGATGCGAAAAACAACATTGTTATACTTTCGTTGGATGCCGTTGTTGAGTCTCGTTCGGAGTTTACGAGCTGTTTTAATTGCATTTGCGTTTTATTATTTAAAGTCTAGAATTAGCAGATATATTTTGTTAAGCAGTGTGCAAAATTTTTAGTTTTCAAAAAAAGATAAAGATATATTTATTGTTTATCTGTGTACATTTAGTTCTTATTTTAAACGTAAAAAAAAATCAGACCTTTGAGATGATTAACATAAACTTATTTCAGGCACTGTCTGCTGGTAGACCCGCACCCTAATTGCGTAACACATTATCAATCGGAGCTGGTTTTATTTTGACAGTTCAACAACATTAATTGCGTTATTTACTTTTCAATACACTTCCTCGAAAACTGGTTCATATCGCACTACGATTAGGTTCACAATGCAATATATTTCACACGCGTGCGATTTTTCATTTTCCAACACGTGTACGGGAATAAAAATTGCCACAAATAACTTATATCTATACTTAGTCCAAATTGGTTCAATGCCTCTATTCACACCGCCTCTATTCGGAGGTGAATGTTTTTTTCTCTCTAATCGGTAAAAAGATATGCGTCTTTACGGCGTTAATATTTTTTGAATATTTAAATAATGTTTATAAATAGAATATCATTAAAAACCACGATTATTACAATAAAAACAACGTTTATGAACAAATTAACATTTTTTGTGTTCTAAACTCAAAAATATTTGAATTTTCTGTTTTTTATATTAGGTTTTGTTTATCGACTTTATACCTTTGCTTCTCCTTCAACCTGGCGACAGGAAAGCGCGGAAAAAAAGAAAATCATAGTTTCCTAATAATTCATGACAAAAATATTTTTCGTTATTTTATTTCTTTAAAAGTGTATTGAAAACCGTCGTTTGATACACGTGGACATTTGTTATTGCAGTTCTCGGCTCAAAAACAACCTCGCCTACGGCTCGGGTGTTAATTCCGCCTCGAATGCAATAACAAAAATTCTCCACTTTTATCAAATTGTCGAGCAAACAAATTTTTCGAGCATATTATATGAAGCAATGGATTACCAGTTTGTTTCAAATGATTCAAATTCCGATGGATAGAATGTTACGCAATTAGGGTGCGGGATCAGAAAGAAAAGCTGAGTTTTTTGAGCAAACTTGGAGCCAAGGGCCTTCACTTACAGTGGCAAGAACTTAATAAGTTTCTTAAATATTCATTGCAACTAATGTAGAAAGACTTCAGACATAGACTTTTCCGACTTTTTTCAGAAGAATTTGACAATACGGATATATCCAAGGTTAATTGAGAGGGCTCAGATAAGGGTTCCAATATGCTGAATCGTTTAAAAGCGTCCCTGATATGGAAGGTCCAGATGAAAGTAACTCCAATTATATTATGCGTCGTCTCTTAATAATGCATGGAACAGAAAGAGATGGAGACACGGAATGAATGTTTCGAATCTCCATTCGTAATTCAAGAGTAGGATATCCACGTTGCAAGAGTTAGTCATGTGATTTTATACAATCAAACTCTACTTAGAAAAGGAAGATCGTAGATAGAATACTGTTTATTAAGTAAGTACACCATAACAATTACGAATTATCATTGTTTTAAATTTTTGTTTATTTAATGGAAAATAAATATGAAAAAGAAAATCAGATGGTGACCTGTAGTCAGCTCTTGAGGAACAAAGCACGTCACGTTCCTGAATATGTACTTACTTCGAAAATTTAGATATTTTGACAATACCTGAATGGTGTTAGCTTATGTCTGCACTGTACTCAGAATATCAGTTACAGAATCTGCAAAAACAAACCGGTCAACATAAAAAGAACAAAAATAACAACCTTTCAATCAGAGAACCAGGACCATCCTAAAGACTCCTTAACATATGGTACCCATACAAGAGTACGGGCGTGTGAAAACGTGCAGTTTTTCGAGACTTAACATGGTCCCTTTTTTGTAGCCGCGGGCAAACGGGATGGGGTATTAAAACTTGTATATCGGATTAGACAAAATTACTAAGTGCTTCAGATAAGAGGGTGCTCCGTTTGGGCCACGAGTCCATCTACTGGATGTGAGAATTAAAAAGCTTTGCAGACAACTTGTATGGGATTTTCGGTCAACTTTATAGGATGTGATTTGGTACTGATTGGATAAAGTTGCATAAAGAATTTATAGTAACTGTCGTTTATAAAAAACATTTGAAAGGGTTCTCCTATGAGTCATTTTCACGTCTTGCACTTTGACTCTCAATATTTGGGAAGAATAAGGATGCTTCAAGACCAAAATTCAAACTCAAACTCAAACTCAAAGCATTTATTTCAAATAAACCAATTACAGGCACTTTTGAATTGTCAATGGGTCGGTCAGTCAGAAAGATGAAGCTAGTTGCCCATTCCAAAGCGTAGTAGATCCCTATGGAGAAGAACGGGCAAGAAACTCCACGGACACTCTTTTAAATCATAATATTTTTACAAAATATTGGTTACATCGTTCAAGTTAAAAATATACATGTGAGAACAATGTAGAAAGACGTGCACGTTAAAAAGCGTCCGTAATAAAAAGATAATAACTAAAACAACTAAATTAAATATTAAAATTAAAAATAAGCCATGGCAGCTAAGAGACGACCAGTCCCAACTGATGGCGCCCGTTCACGAACATGACGCATGGATCAGCACCATTTAGCTCAACCATTTTGAAGGGAACTTAATGATCCAACACACACGCCACCATCAGCGAGACATTTGAGTGAGCATGACATACTCTCAACCGCCAGGGCACACTCAAGTCAGTGAAAGACGTACCCAGTAAAAGGTAGCTTAATAGTAGCTACATAGTGCTCACACGTGCTACTAAAAATTGATACTAAAATAATTTCAGACGTTCTATAATCTATTGCTGTACATAGTAACAGAAGAGTCTCTAACCAGCCAGTCTCCATTATCACCTACAAACTACACGTCTAGACACGCCCCAACACTAAGCCTTCCTTATCTGTGGCAACAAAATTCTAAATTCATACAGATTATGCTCCACATTTCGCGCCATTCGTTCAGGAACCGAGTTCGCGCGTCTGAATAAAAGATGGCGGACACATGTCTCTAATGCACTCATCAATTATTTCGCGAGCCCGCCCCGCTCGTCGTGAGCCTCCCTTTAGCGCAACGTTTTGATAACGCCACGAGATTCGGCAGTCTCGTTTTCATGTTTTATGTACTATCTGATCTTTGAAGACGTGTAAGGTTATGTAGGTTTATGGGAGTTGAGGATCCACTGCTTTGAGTTATAACTTTATTAGTTTTCGAGACGCTTAACACATCTCTTTACCTTTACCTATGTTGTTTCAGCAGTTTATTATCAACCTACGTCTATTTAGGCTCCAAAAGTAACGTTTTGCTACAACCTTTTGGTACTCTTCTATACTTTTAATCATCATCTGCCTAGCCTTTTCTATTCCAACTATGTTGGGTTCGGCTTGTCTCGACTTTTATGGATTTAATGTCTGTCAAAAAAGAACGTTGTTTCTGTATTTAAAAACTGTTTCTGTTTATCTATAGGGGGAGGGCAGGGGGGTAAGACACCATTTCTATAGCATGGTGAAATTTCGGTTTCGCTAAATAAAATATTGAAAGGCTACTCGTCAAAAACGTGACGTACTGGATTGAAAAGAATATAGGTAGGTAGGAGGGGCTCGTGGCTAAGTAATAACAGCTGCACGGGCCGATCGATCTGGTTACGCTACGCTTGCCGCGATCGGTCCGTGGATGGGTGACCATCTTTACATATCGAGACCCCTCCGTGCTTCGGAAAGCACGCTAAGCCGTTGGTCCCGGCTGTTATTCTTGGATCTTTGACAGTCGTTACGGGTCGTCAGATGCCCGAAAGTCTGTCAACCAGTCTTACCAAGGGGTATTGTGTGACCCAGTAACTGGGTTGTGGAGGTCAGATAGGTAGTTGCTCCAACACCGCAACTGAGGCGGGCCGCGGTGTCTTATGGGAGGCATCGCGGCTGAGGATTGGAGGCCGCGGCGGGAGAGGAGTGCCGGTATTGCGGTGCGCCGCTCTCCCTACCTTCCGCGGCCTTGACGGGGCCGCCACCGTTTGATGGCGGACGCGGTGGGGCCGCAGGGGAAGAGGAGTGTCGGTATGACATCGGCCGCTCTCCCTATCCTCTGCGGCCGAAATGGCGGCGGAGCGCGCGCGGGAGGACGACACTCACGCGGCGCCGCTCCGAAGGCGGAGGAGGGGTCGAAGCAGACGACTCCTCCCAGGTGGGGGCCAGCAGGTAACGGGTGTGGGGGCATCCTTGCCTGTATTGCACAGGCCCCCACCAGTGTCGGACGGGAATGGCCAGGTGTTCCCGTCATTCCCGTAGCCTCCCATCCGGGGGGGCATGCGGGGCCCGCCAGCTAGGCGGGCATGCGCCGGGAGGGTTGTGGACGTAAAGGCTGAGCCGGTTTCCCATGGCCCTCCCACCACGGCGATGTGGGAACACTGCTGAGTTTTAGTGGGTATACTGTCATTCCGACAGGAGTCCCACATACCCCGTCTCGTCCCCCACGAGCGGGGATGCATAAAGCATTTCTCAGCGCCAAAAAAAAAAAAAAAAAGTTGCTCCATGTAAAATACTGGTTTTCAGCTACATCCGGTTAGACTGGAAGCCGACCTCAACATAGTTGGGAAAAAGCTAGACAGATTGATTTTAGAAAATAATATACGTAGGTAATTACGGAAACCAATCTACAAGCCTCGTCTGGTGAAACAAGGTCTAGTGACAAAATAATAGCTCAATACACTTGGGCGATTAAAAAATATAGTAGCCATACTTCCATATTTTCTTCTCGAGGAGCTCGTGGCTAAGTAATAACAGCCACACGGGTCGATCCATCAGGTTAAACTACGCTTGCCAGGGTTGTCCGTGGATGGGTGACCATCTTTACATACCGAGACTCCTCCGTGCCTCGGAAAGCACGTTAAGCCGTTGGTCCCGGCTGTCATTCGTGGATCTTTGACAGTCGTTACGGGTCGTCAGAAGCCCGAAAGTCTGACAACCAGTCTTACCAAGGGGTATCGTATTACCCAGTTAATGGGTTGTGGAGGTCAGATAGGCAGTCGCTCCATGTAAAATATTGGTATTCAGCTGCATCCGGTTAGACTGGAAGCCGACCCCAACATAGTTGGGAAAAGGCTAGGCAGATTGATTGACTTCCATATTTTCTTCATCCGCGTATCGATGGCAAAAAAGAAGGCTGTACTTCCATTTAGGGCGACGATAAACGAGTTTTAATTATTTTATAACTAAAGATCACGTCTAAACGAGTGGTGTTAATGATTTGGAAAAAATATATGTTCAATTAGAGTATTTTTTTAATAACATAATGTATGAATATTTTAGATTATGTTTATATTACATAGTATAATTAATTTGTAAAGTTATGTCTAACGCGGATAAAAAACTGAGATTGTTATGAAACCTTCACCATTTTAAAGATAATTTAATTATTTATCTTTAAGCATAAGTGTTTTAATATAATACATTTTTTATGTATAAGTAATAAATTAATAATGCGTCTAGTTTGGGACAGCGCTCCTTGATGGGTGAGTCTTATTACTGGGTGGACGTACGACGCGTTGCGTGAGCTCAGCGCAGAACACGCAAGCTATGCCGCTCCAACCACTCAAGGCCGATGGCATAATATCTGCGTCTTAAAAACTAACATCTGATATCCACAAAACTGATAAGTAAACTAATACGAACGCCCGATACGATTGAGAACCAAGGGTTCTTCTGCGATCAAACACGACTTGCGAATTGAGTGAGTTCTACAATCTACTACACACACCAATTTCCACCGACCACTGAATTACCTATCTCTTACACCATTGTAAACCTTAACTGCTTAGAAATAAGGGTGTGAGGTAATTTTAAATTTGATGGTGGTTGGAACGAGTTGTCGAACCAATTTGTGACACCCTTTGGATATCGGTGGGCATTGAAATTGAACGAGCATGTTTGTGTGGCTTTTTAAGAGCGTAGGGGTTTAGAAAAGGTTTTCGTTCTTCTTTTTGATAAGTACATAATTGTTATTGGAATGGGTTAAAAATTCTTGACCATTATTCAATTCTTATTTTTATTTAAGCACCTACCAAAGAGTTTTTGTAGAGTTGTTCATTATTTTTTTACGTGACGCGTTTATGGAAGGGAAAGGGGTCGGGCTGAATCTCACCCAATCTCACGTGGGGGAGAGGGGGGGTCTCGGCAAATATCACGTAATTTTTTTTTTCGTCCCAGCAAACTGGGTAATTATTATAAAAGATAAGTATTATAAAAAAATAATTTAGCAAATTATGTTTATTTAAATAAATCCAACGCAATCAAGCACATAATAACGTATAAACGCTAAAATACGTATTATGAAAAATCTCACGTGAAATTATAGGTCTAGCCAAATTTCACGATATCTCACCAAGGGGGATGTGGTTCAAAAAATCGCTAAAATCGACTAGCGTAATTAATGAACTCCCACAGAGACATACGTAAGATATTCAAGTTATTTCGACTTCAGTGCGTCTGGCGTACGTATTTTAGGACACACATTTCTCTCTCAATAAGAAAACATTTTCAGCTCCAATTTATTGACTGAATTAGTTCTGCCTACTTTCTTCTGTAATCTTGGTCCTAAGATTCGAATTGAGTTATGGATATAAAAGTATCCAATCTTGTATGGTCCCAGACAGAATTAAAGCTACATTGAAACCAATACAATGAACAAAAAAGATTTTTCCAGATTCGATCAGAATTTTACCTTATCAAATAAAATTTTTGTGAGCAGTGGTGGCACAGTGGTAACGGCTGCGACTTACGAGTTGTAGGTCGTGGATTCGAACCCAAGCAAGCACTTTACTTTGTGTAAATTATTTTATCATCACTGGTCTCAAAACGGTTTAAGGAAAACATTGTGAGGAAACCGGCATGTCCTAGAACCAAAAATTCGAAGACGTGAATCTAACCACTCCCTCTCACCGAGAGGAGGCCTGTGTCCCAGCAGTGGGAACATTATAGGCTGATTTATGCTAAATAAATTCTAACCAATAAAAGGCAATGGCCACCCTTAACTACTCCACCTTACCATCTCTTAGCCCCAGTAAATGTTTGATAGCCTAATTTCGCCACAAATTACCTGCAGGGTTGTATCGCTATCGGTTGCCAATATTAATAGCGCTGGTTCAAAGACAAAGTGGAGTCCAAAGTGAACAAATAAGACTTCGCGGCACTACTTATCAAGCGGAGTCTGTAGGAGGGGTACCCTAAAAGCATGATCCTTGGGTGTTTGTTACGTGTTGGTATGGAGTTTATTGGATATTGCAATTGTTTGATGAGAGTGATGATTTTTAAAATTGAGTTTTCTTATGAATGAATGGAATGGAATTTCACATACAACTATGTACGGGAAGTTAGGCATGTGCAAACACATACGCATGCCGATAATTCAGTGTTTAAAACAGAGTAATTATTTTAACCCTTAAAGAACTTATGATAGTAATAAACTTAAATAAATAATAAACATATGATTCCTTATGGGATAAGGGCAAGAGAATGATGAGTACCCAGTGGTAAAGACTTACGTGTCGTATGTCGTGGGTTCGAACCCAGACAGACACATTATTTTGAGTAATTTATTTCATCACCACTGCTCTCAAAACGGTGAAGGAAAACATCGTTAGGAAACGCGGCATGTCCTAGAACCAAAAATTCGAAGACATGTGGCATCTACCATCCCGCACTGGGCCTGCGTGGTGGACTATGTCCCTCCTCACTCCCTCTCACCGGGATCAGACCTGTGTCCACGCAGCGGGAACATTATAGGTTGATGATGTTGATGAGTATCATTTGGGAACAGATTCTTCAAAGAAATGAAGTGTCCTATAGGCGTACCTATACTTAACCAGTGATTATCAATTAGTGTAGTGCAATTAACTAAGCTGATATGGATTATGTAAACCAAGTTACGATTACACGATACAGGGATTTACTTTTACTTATAAAAAGTTTTTCACTTTGTTTCTAATAGGGATGATGCCTGGGTAAAAAAAATGAATCCAATTTAGTCTGTCATTCAGTCAGAAAAAGAAAAAATTAGACACATTTTTTGTTTTATCATTATAAAAAAATTACTAAGATAAAACGCTAAAGTTGGGGAGTGGGGGCTCGCTACGTCACAACTATTACAAACTACGTATAAAATCTAGCAAAGAGTGACGTCATGTCAATTTTAACTCGTTGTCTATTTTAATAATTTACAAGACGTAGACAAAAGAAAGTTTTTAGTCATCATCCCCATTGTTTGCCGGTCCATAGCAACCAGTTTCCATCCGCTCACCATCTCTTCCACACGTATCAGGGCCCCAGTGTATTCGTTATCTTCGGGTAGGTGCGTCTTAATCAGGGTCGGGCGACCATCAGTCAGGACCCGGCTAATTGCCACATTTGTAGGTTCAAACTACCCTGCTACCCACACAATAGATACCTTTGTTACATGAGGGAGGGGGCAGAGTGGTTGAGTTAGCGAATTTTTTGAAGATGTTTTTTAAGCGGTAAGATACTGGTAAGTAATTAGCTGCATCTGGTTACATTGGAAGCCGACTCCAACATAGTTGGGAAAAGGCTAGGCAGATTGATTGAACTTTTCGGTTTTGAGGAGAAGAGGAAGAAGAGGAGCTCGTGGCTAAGTAATAACAGCCGCACGGGTCGATCCATCAGGTTGAGCTACTCCTCCTTGCCTCGGAAAGCACGTTAAGCCGTTGGTCCCGGCTGCCATTCGTGGATCTTTGACAGTCGTTACGGGTCATCAGAAGCCCGAAAGTCTGACAACCAGTCTTACCAAGGGGTATCGTATTACCCAGTAACTGGATGGTGGAGGTCAGATAGGCAGTCGCTCCATGTAAAATACTGGTTTTCAGCTGCATCCAGTTAGACAGGAAGCCGACCCCAACATAGTTGGGAAAAGGCTAGGCAGATGATGATGGTGTGGTGCTAAGTATTTTAAGTGAGTGTTTAGAGTGGGGATGCAACTGACGTGTTCATCTTGCTTCTATAAAATTCTACAGAGATTGTGTTACCAACGAAAATTAAATGGCTTCTTTTTTAATCGATGGTATGAATGGGCTGGCGTTTAGCAACCCGCTTTTTGCATTATTATGTACATATTTATATACAGGGTGGCAGGGACATCGACACGCAACCCGTTGCCATATATTGAAAACATGCGTCTCGAACTCCCAGTGATGAAATGAAACGTCAAAATAAAAAAAATAGTACATTCTGATACAAGTGGAGAATGTTTGTTATTGCATTCGAGACGGAATTAACACCCGAGCCGTAGGCGAGGTTGTTTTTGAGCCGAGAACAATAAAACAACAACAAACAACAAGAGACAATAACAAACATCCACAAAAAACAAACCGAATAACAAATGTCCACGTGTATCAAAGGACGTTTTTCAATACACTTTTGAAGAAATAAAATAAAATAACGAAAAATATTTTTGTCATGAATTATTAGGAAACTATGACTTGACTTTTCTTTTTTTTTCCTCGCTTTGTTTTCGCCAGGTTGAAGGAGAAGCAAAGGCATAAAGCGGATAAACAGCCTAGTATGAAAAATAGAAAATTCAAATATCTTTGAGTATAAAACACAAATAAATGTCAATTTGTTCATAAACGATTTTTTTAATGTGATAATGTGATTTTTGATGATAATCTATTTATAAACATTATTTAAATATTATAAAATATTAACGCCGTAAAGACGCATATCTCTTTGCCGAGAGTAAAAAAAACATAACATTCACCTCCGAATAGAGACGGTGTGAATAGAGGCATTGAACCTCCAATTTGGACTAAGTCTAGGTTATCTGTGACAATTTTTATTCTCGCACACGTGTTGGAAAATGAAAAATCACACGCGTGTGAAATACATTGCATTGTGAACCTAATCGTAGTGCGATAGGAACCAGTTTTCGAGGAAGTGTATTGAAAAAAAAAAGACAGTCATAAAGACTGCCGCCATAAGTGAAAACTTAAACGTAAAACTATGTACATGTCACGGTGTCGAGGTGTCGCGGTGACGCGGTGACGCGAACCCGTAAGATTTTCCTGTACCAAAAATCGATCAACACGACTAGAAGCTTTCACTTCAAAAATTGCTGTTTCATACCGCGTAGGTCTTGTACTTTTGTAAGAAACAGTAGATTATTTTTTTGTTAACCGACAAAAAATTTCTACGCTATCTAGGATCATAGTGCTGAATCCATGGTTATAGTTTACGCGTTGATGTTGCCACCCTGAAATAGTTAAGTTAGAGACAGATACTACTGAGACTACTGAGTTTGGAGGCTTAATTGAAGAATTTGGTTCTGTTCTCCATTTTAATTTTCGTTCCCACTGGGAACAGTGGGAGACAGGCCTCCTCTCTGTGGGAAGGAATGGGCCACAATCCACTACGCGGGCCCAGTGCGGATTGGTAGCTGTCGCATGTCTTCGAATTTTTGGTTCTAGGACATGCCGGTTTCCTCACGATGTTTTCCTTCACCGTTTTGAGAGCAGTCGTGATGAAAAAATTTACACAAATTAAAGCGCCTGGCTGGGTTCGAACTTACGACCTACAACTCGTAAGCCGCGGCCGTTACCAGTAGGCCTTAGATTTTACCGTTTGCTGGCCTGGAAATACATGCTAGATTTCACTTGAAGCTAATACCAAAACCTATCTATGCATATTTCTTCCCGCTTCCCGCTCCGCTCATGCCAACACTACTATGTAATCCGGGCGCGAGAGGTCTCATTAGACCCGGCTCGTCGAAACCTGGTCCATTGTTACCCCCACGATGGCTAGTAAATTATGTATTGACAACACTAGCTAATATGGACCCGTAGTGAGGCGACATGGTTTTTAGTGGTATGTACAAAATATTATATTAGTATGATGTAAGGCTATTTTTAAGTCTTTACAGGCATGTGGCTAAGTAGTAACAGCCGCACGGGTCGATTGATCAGGTTAAGCTACGCTTGCCACGGTCGGTCCTTGGATGGGTGACCATCTTTACATACCAAGGCCCCTCCGTGCCTCGGAAAGCACGTTAAGCCGTTGGTACCGGCTGTCATTCGTGGATCTTTGACAGTCGTTACAGGTCGTCAAAAGCCCGAAAGTCTGACAAGCAGTCTTACCAAGAGGTATCGTATTACCCAGTAAATGGGTTGTGGAGGTCAGATAGACAGTTGTTCCATGTAAAATACTGGTATTCAGCTGCATCCGATTAGACTGGAAGCCGACCCCAATCATTGTTGCTAAGCAGATGATGGCAAGAAAGAAAAGATTAAAATACAAAGGAAACACACAAACACGAAAAGAACAAGTTGGGGGAAAATATGCGTCACATTCACGCAAAACGGCCATCGCTCAGCATAATGCTGCGACCCCATGCGAGACAGAGCCCCAGCGCTGGTTTTCAGTTTTCACAAAGCTATGTGATGTATTTTCCTAAAGCTTCAAGACCTACTATAGATTTCAATCTGACTATAACTGGTTTTGTTCTATTGATTTTATATAGCTAATATTCTACACCAACCAGAAAGAGGTCATTGTAATATCATTATTGGAAAACTTTTATTATGGGATCAACCCCGATATCTCAAAGAAACACTCAGATGCTCCATAGCATGCGAAGGTATATCTTAAATAACGCACAACCTCTTAAGAGGACAATGTGCTGATCATTATGGAAAACTTTTACTATAGGATTAAACCTGAAATCGCGAAAAGAAAATTTAGAAAGAAGAAAGAAAGAAAATACGTTTATTTGCGGTAAACATGACGCAAAGGATAAAAAAAATAAAATAAGCAATGTAAAAAGCAAGTTTTGGGGAAAATATGCGTCACATCTACGCAAAACGGCTACCGCTCAGCATAATGCCGCGACCCCATGCGAAACGGAGCCCCAGCGCTGGTTTTCAGCGATAGCCGGCGTTGACGCGATGACGTCGACCGGTGCAGCATATAATAAATATTATGCAATTAAAAAATAAATAAAATATAAAGTTAATTCTATAGGTATAGATAAAATATACAGAAAATGACAAATATTCCCGCATTCCGCTCCGCGACAGCACCGACTCCCACGCCGCAGAATGCGTTATCTGTGCGCGCAGCTGTTAGCGGCCGGAAACATTAGACATTACATAATATTTTAAACATGGCGTAGCAATTATGCAATTAACATTTTGATTTTGATGAAATTATGTAACAGAGAACAGAGTATGTATTGGGTGAATAAGTAGGCATTTCAATTTGCTGTTCCCTACATTTTGACGAGCTAAGCGAACATAAATGTAGGCAATATACAGCTGATTTTCTTTTATCCTTGATGTTTTTTTTAACAATTTGCAATTGCTAACCGAAACCAAATTCTTTCACATACACTCAAGACGGCGACAATAAAATCTAGTTAGTCATCAGATCATTTAAGACCGTTTAGATTACAATAGGTTACATAAAAAGTTGTTGTTTCCCCGTTTTGTTCAACAATAGACACACCGGATGAAATGGAAAGTTAAACCAGACAAGTGGAAGATTTCGAAGCAGTCAACCATGATAATGTACATAACTTACTATCTTTGTCAGGTTTTTAGTGTATGTGAACAATAATCAAGATTCTGTCGTCTCATGCGTACGCGCCGCACACTGTGGGGGGGCGGGGAGGCACATCCACTTTGCTTATTGCTTTGAGCCGGTACGGACGCGCGTGCGGTTTGTAAATCAGGGCAATACTTACATCAGAATAGAAAGAAAGAAAAGGTATTTATTGTGGCTCGCTCCTCAGGAAGATCACTAACTAAACTAAAAACGCAATGATAAAAGTTAAAAACAAAAAAAATATAAATTAAATAAAAAACAAAGTCTTGTACGATGCCAAAAATATAAATAATAAGAACAAGAAGAGCCTGAATAGGTGATATTAACAAACAGTAGATACCTACATTTGGCTACGAGGAATGAAATCTGAAGGAATTGGAGCAATTTAGGAATTTTGCTACTTGGTGAGCTTTGAGAGGCATGTCTAAGTATAGGATTACAAATATTTAAGTATGGGTGCGAAGACTTGACGCGGAATACCTGGATAATACTCGCACAGACCAGGGAAGCATGGCACGAAGGCAGGAGGCATATACTCAGCAGTGGGTGGAACAAGGCTGCCAATGATGTTGATGATGATGATGAAGACTTGACGCCACGTGTGACCGATATGTTCCATCTGAAAAACTTCAATTATATTAGGTTGGGGAAAAAGTCTTTTCGCATTATAGTATGTATGAACTTAAAATAAAATCTCTTTGGCTATACTATTTGTATCTGGCTGGTTTTGGTATCATTGAAAGTTTAAATTTTAAAGAACATAATTCCAAATTCAAATTAGGAAAATGTGTGATTTTCATTTGTTTTTCGTACTGTCAAGATGAGTGAATCTAATGAAGAAATTCGACACATTTTAAAATTTTACTACAAAAAAGGTAAAAATGCAACGCAAGCCGCGAAAAAAATTTGCGATGTTTATGGACCCAGTGCAGTGTCTGTGAGAGTAGCACAAATTTGGTTTAAGCGTTTTCAATCCGGAAATTTTGATGTCAAAGATGCACGTGGCTATGGTCGCCCTATTACGGATAAAATGGATGCTATTTTTGAAAAAGTGGAGCAAGATCGGCATATCAGTAGTTACGACGTAGCTGAAGAACTGGGAATTGTCCACAAAACAGTTTTGGCGCATTTGAAAAAAACTGGTTTCACAAAAAAGCTCGATATTTGGGTACCTCACGAGTTCACTGAAAGAAACCTAATGAACCGTGTACTCATTTGTGATTCTTTATTACGACGTAATGAAACCGAACCATTTTTGAAGAAGCTGATTACTAGTGATGAAAAGTGGATCACGTACGACAAGAACGTGCGAAAAAGGTCGTGGTTAAAGGCCGGTCAGGCTTCACAGACTGTGGTGAAACCCGGGGTAACTCGCAACAAGGTGATGCTGTGTGTGTGGTGGGAATAGAAGGGCATTATTCATTATGAGCTGTTACCACCAGGCAGGACCATCGATTCTGAACTCTACTGCGAACAACTGATGAGATTAAAGCAAGAAGTTGAGAGAAAGCGGCCGGAATTAATCAACAGAAGGGGTGTGGTTTTTCGTCACGATAACGCTAGACCTCGCACATCTTTAGCCACTCAGCAAAAATTAAGAGAGTTTGGCTGGGAGGTGTTAATGCATCCGCCGTATAGTCCTGACCTTGCACCATCAGATTTCCACCTGTTTCGGTCTCTTCAGAATTCTTAGGCAGTGTCAGGTTAACATCACGAGAGGACTGCCAAAACCACTTGTCGCGGTATTTTGATCAGAAGTCCCAAAATTTCTATAGCAATGGGATCATTTCCCTGCCTACAAGATGGCAAAAAGTTATCGAACAAAATGGTACCTACATACTTTAGATAAATGTAAATAATGTATATTATAAAATGTTTTGAATTTTCCTAAAAAATGCGAAGAAACTTTTTCCCCAACCTATTATTATCGGAAAATACGAGTACCTACATCTTTTCCCTTACAAGAATTAAATAATATTTTGCGGTCATTTACCTTGATATTAGAATAGACCTCAAATACAAACCAAATAAATCAAAACAAAAATATTCACACCTTAATAGCGAAAGTTCTCAACATATTTTACCTTAATGTACTTCGTTGTTGTTAAAACAAGGCAATATTAAAGCACCACACTACGGCACATTACCACCTTGTAAAATATAGAGGTGGCAACCCCGGCCGACTGAGATTGGCTCATTAATTTAACAGCGTGCAACACTTAAGCCAGGCGTACCAACATTTTCGCAAATGAAGTGGCGGGAATACCTTACCAACCTTACAATACCGCTACATAACCTCAAAATTTTGAAAACTAGACCTTCTGTCTTTCATGCAGGGGTTGTGTTTTAGTTTTTTGTCAGTATTTTTAGGGTGGTTTAAGGAGGGTAGGTCTAAGCTTGTATTGTCGACGCTGTGCAGGTAGGGGAAATATTCGGGTCTTTGATTTGTTACGTAATCTTTTGCTCGATATTACTCGCTTAATTGCTGTAGTTAATTTAGATTTAGAATTAAATTAAAGGTAGGTTTGTATTTTGTGCGGCACGGTACAAAAATAAGCTTTATTGGAAGCATATTGAAATATTTTAGGAATAAATCTTCTAGATAATCACTCAATTTAAAATATCTGATATTATTCGCTTATTACTTCCGTACTTTAAAATACTTATAACTTTAACCACGATAAGAACAGCAAATGACATATTTAATGTACGGTCAGCAACAGAAGTCGATTGACACTGCTACTTTTTGACATCATATAAATTAACACAAAATGATTCGATAAACTACATTTTTTCGTTACCTGTTAAGAGTTAATGTTCTTAAAATTTTAAATACTTCTGTTCCGATTTTAATTAAATATTTCGCTTAATAATTAAGATTAAAAAACTGCAAGTGCAAGTGCAATCGACTTTTGTTGCTGAATGTACCTACCAATTAAGTAGTTAGTTACTAAAACTATTAGTCAATACACGTGTTTTTAGATCTAAACTATTAATCAAGATCGCAATAGTTGTCATTTTGTTCAACTTAAAAAGGTTATCTACAATCATTAATAACGATTACTCATAAGTACCTATATAATTTTATCCAACAATAATTGTAATCTGACTCTGATTAATGTCAGTTAAGATAAAAAGGGGAAAAAAGTAAGAACAATCTATTAGCTGTCAATTATTTCAAGAAAAAAATATAACGGATAGTTTTTCTCTTAATTGCCAGCACGAGTCGTGAGCACAAACTCCACTTTTAAACCTTATGAATCTTATTTCCTAATACGATAATTCGTACACGGGCATTACTAAGTAATAACAGCCGCACGGGTCTATCCATCAGGTTAAGCTACGCTTGCCGGGGTTGTCCGTGGATGGGTGATCATCTTTACATACCAAGACTCCTCCGTGCCTCGGGATGCACGTTAAGCCGTTGGTCCCGGCTGTCATTCGTGGATCTTTGACAGTCGTTACGGGTCGTCAGAAGCCCGAAAGTTTGACAACCAGTCTTACCAACGGGTATCGTATTACCCAGTTACTGGGTTGTGGAGGTCAGATAGGCAGTCGCTCCATGTAAAATACTGGTATGCAGCTGCATCCGGTTAGACTGGACGCCGACCCCAACATAGTTTGGAAAAGGCTAGGCAGATTGATTGTACACGGGCAGGGACAATGAGGTTATAAGTCAACCTTATTTATGTACAGGTAGAAAATAGAAGTGATAAAGCAAAAATGAATTAATTTGATGATCTTTTTTGGGTTTATCAACTGCAATATAGTTGAAATATCATTTCAAAAACTGAGTTTTTTTTTTAAGTTAAACTTCTTTAGGCGCTTTGAGCGATTTTTGGTAGGGGAAAATCTTACGGGTGCGCGTCACAGTCGGCAGTCCCATGACTGCCTATTTTTTGTGTAAACTTCACAGATGTGATGAGTATTGATATCTAAACGCGATAAAACAAAAAAAAAAAACAGATTTCTCAACTCATACATACTTTAAGTAACAATACAATCAGCAGTCGTTGAACAATCATCAAAATATTTTTTTATTTTTATTTTGTGGTGTTTATCCATCACGTCCGCGGAGTTTCGCTAGCTAATGTAATTTGACCCTGTAGTTTTAAGTGAACGAAACATCAATTAAATAATACCCACAAGTCGTAACGCATTTAATAAGTTAAAATATTAGGAATAACAAACACCCTACACTACATATCGCCATATGTGAGCCTTGTAAACGCTATCATTAACGACGACTACAACAAGGGTGCATTCAGATGTGCAGGTCTCGACGGACGCGTTGTTTTTATGGCTACTCGTTTATTTTAATGCCACTAAATTATTCCGAACAATGCCACTAAGTTGTGATTCTGATGATTGTAATCTGAGTACATATGTGACGTTTTTTAAATGGTTTGGTTGTAGTGTGGTCCTTATCACAGAGTACCTAAACAAATCCTATACTATTATATGACAATATTAGCCGTTGCCCGCGGCTTCGCCCGCGTGGTTGTCGGAAATTATCCCACGAGAACCTACTACCGGGATAAAAAGTATCCTATGTCTTAATCCAGGTTATAAACTGTCTGTATACCAAATTTCATCCAAATCCGTTCGGCCGTTTTTGCGTGATTGAGTAACAAACATCCAAACATACAAACTTTCACATTTATAATATTAGTAGGATTTGTATAACCTATACAACATGTCATTTTGCATCCTCGTCAATTTTAAGGGTGTGGTAAATAGACCATCAAACCGAACAACTTTCTCCATGGCACAAACATCGTAATTGCGAAAAATTTATCAGTCCTATACATTTGCGTCGAGTAGGTATTGAAGTTTTTTATGAGACAGTTGAAAATTTTTACGCGATTACGATGTTGGTCCCATGGACAAAGTTGTTCGGTTTGATGTTCTGTATCACACCCTGAAATTTGACGAGGATGCAAAACGACACGTTGCATATATTTGTAATCACGTTCTCGAAAACGGCTCTAACGATTTCGATGAAAGTTGCAATGGTTACGGTTGGTTACGGGGGTGAAAAATCGATCTAGTTAGGTCTCATTTCGGGGAAAATTCGTTTTTTTTCGTTTAAATTTATTTTCACCCGAGCAGAGCTCGGTCGCCCAGGATTCCAGCTAGCATTTATGTAAACTATGGATACTGTAATTCATTAATATTATGGTACTTCAACGACTTACTAGCCTAGCCTTTTCCCAACTATGTTGGCGTCGGCTTCCAGTCTAACCGTATGCAGCTGAATACCAGTATTTTACATGGAGCGACTGCCTATCTAACCTCCACGACCTAGTAACTGGGTAATAAGTAAGACACCCCTTGGTAAGACTGGTTGTCAGATTTTCGGGCTTCTGACGACCGGTAATCACCCTCAAAGATCCATGAATGACAGCGGGCCTTAATGTTCCGAGCCACGGAGGAGTCTAGTTATGTAAAGATGGTCACCCATCCACGAACCAACCCTGGCAAACGTAGCTTAACCTGATGGATCGACCTGTGGCTGATATTACTTAGCCACGAGCTCCTTTCGGGTCAGCTTTAAAAGGCATAATATAATGATGAGTTTCGTCAAAGTAAAAGGCGAATGGGGGCTTCGGGGCTTCTCAGTATCGCACTGCACGATGAATCAGTTCGAAGAAGTGATTTCTTAACGCTCGTTCAAGCACTCTGTTGAAGGCGGAAATAAATCGCGCTAGGCGATTTTATTCCGCCGGGATTTTATTACGCCCGTGGGAACTTGGGCTACCACTACCGAAGAATCGAAGCAAGAAACTCCTTGGCATTGTATTGTAGGTGGCGATAATATGTACTTTTCATCAGATAGCCCATTGGCATGTTTCTCTCTCATCATCATCATCATCATCATCAGCCTACAGCAGTCCACGGCTGGACATAGGCCTCTCCAATTGCACGCCATTCAGCTCGATTCTCGGCAACTGTTATCCAGCTGCTACCAGCTAATATCGTCGCGCTCCACCTAGCCCGAGGACGTCCTACCTTACTTTTTCCGATTCACGGTCTCCACTCAAGAACACGTCTACCTCAACGGTATACCGCCGTTTACCCGAATTTTATTTGCCCTAATATCATTTGCCATAATAGTCAACAGCCATAATATCATACGACATAATACTCATTTGCCCTACTCTCATTTGCCATATTAGTCACGTGCCAGAATCATTGTTTCCCATAAAGTCACTTACCATTACATCATTTGTCATAATCATTGTAAGCCCTAATTATCACATGCCATAATTATGATATGCCATAACATAATTTGCCATCGACATCGGGTGTGTAACGGTTGTTTATATCAAGAGAAATTGGATGCAATTGGGACTTTAGGGCACCCCGACTCGGACAGGTTAGGTTAGAAGGGGATGGCAGGGTCGTGTGAGCGAGCGAAGCGAGCGAATAGACCCCGCCATCCCCTTCGTGGTTCTTTTTTTATAAACCACACAGAAGTAGGAGCCCCGCGAAGCGGGGCTCCGTCGACCTAGCCCACCATCAACCATGCACAGAAAAAAAACCCATGCACAGAATAAATAAGTTTATTCTTATTATACCAAACATTGCGCACCCATCGACATCGACAGCCAGAAAGCTAATAAGTAGGTAAGTATTAGAATTAAAAACAAGTTTAATAATCAAACTATATAATTATATTAAATATTTGTCTAGTACTTGTTATGCCATTTAAATATTATGCCATTTAAATATTATGTCTAATAATTATTATGGCACATAAAAATAAGGCAAACAATACTTATGGCATTCGTATCTTATGGTATCTAAAATTCGGGCAATTAAAAATATGTCATAAGTCTTTTAGGGCAAATGAAACATTCGGGCAAATGAAATTCGGGTAAATGAAATTCGGGAAAATGATGATTATGGCATATAATCTTCGGGCAAAAAATAGACAACCCTACCTCAACGGTCATCGGTTATGGCTAATATCCGTAGAACTTATTATTCTTGGTTTGCTTATTCTGTTAGCTATGTCTACAACTTTGGTTCTCTGCCGGATCACCTCCCACCTTCCGAATTCGATCCCTCAGGGAGACTCCAAGCATAGCCCGTTCCATAGCTCACTGAGTGACCTGGAATTAATGGACCAGCCATACCGTGAGTGTCTACGTTTCAGCTCCGTAAGTCAGGACACACTGATTGAAGACCTTCGTCTTTAAGTTCTGTGGTGTTTCCCACTAACACAAATAATAACCCCAATCGATAAACTCGAATCAATCAACTCAGCCAATCGCAGTCCACAGCTGGACATAGGCCTCTCCAAGGTGACATAGGCCTCTCCAAGGTGACGCGGAAGGCGGAGGACAGGGTGCTGTGGCGCACCACAACACCCTGTCCTCCGCTTTCCGCATCCAGTCTGCCCCAGCCATTTTCTTCAGGTCATCGGTCCATCTAGCTAGGGGGCGTCCCACACTACGCTTACCGATACGCGGAAAACTCGAAACTCGAATAACAATCATACATCTACTAATATTTCCTACAAAAAACTGTACCACCCACATCGTGCGTCAGCAAATTACATACCCCTTATATACAGCGGGCGTTATATACAGGGCATTTAAATTAAGTTGTCTATTAATGTCGGGCGGCCGGCGTTATCGGGCCAATTATAATTCACCGCGCAAATGACACCGTCATTACGGGCCGTTCATAACCGGCTTAACGTGTAGCCGGATGCCCGGGTAGCGATGGGAAAAAAAGACATGATGTATTTTTTTACAAAATTGGATGATATTGTAGGTTTGTAGGAGTATAGTAAGCCGCGGGTCAGTTGTAACACTGAGCTGGTCTAGCATGGTACGGAGTTTCGTAAGAAAAAACTTAACCCTGTCTTTTCTGTCACGCAGTCGGGTAATAGGTCGGCCGTTATTGGTGAAAATTAAGATTGTTGTACTCGTATCTTACCAATAATGAAGCAAACACCTTACTCAAGCTTTGCATAGTAAACCATCCCATATGGAAGTAGCTATCACAGGTAAAATTAGCTTACGAATCTATTTAGATGCCCAGTTTGGCAATGAAAAACCGGCCAAGTACGTGTTGCACCACGCACAATGAAGGGTTCCGTAGTTGAAAAACATTCCTATTATCTAAACTAGACTAGCTCTACTCTGTGACTGGTTTCGTATGAAACTTTCAGATGCTTAAGTTCGAACATGGCTCTCACTTAGTTATATTTCGATACTTACCTAAATGTCTACTAAAAAATGGCTTAGGCAAATAATTTTAAAGTATGTAGTAAGCTAGTTCGTTTATAGTTTTGCTCTCTAGCAAGTCTTTTCACTAAGGCATGATTTGTCATTTTACGTAACTCTTGCCTAAACGAAAAAAAAATAGAAATTCTAAAATATGAATACAAAACCATATCCACTCTCATGGGGACTGCCGGCAGAAGTGAAGACTTGACACAGAATGGAGTACTCTTGGGGGTTGAGCTGTGGACCAGGAACAATAACTTACAAATTAGTTTTAAAAGAAGCAAATAGGCGTAATAGGTATTATTATCATGCAATTTTACATATATACGGGGGTCACACTGAAAGTTTTTAGAATAGGCCAGTAAGAAAAGCAGCCGATGAAAAATTCTATTTAAATTTCCAATTAGGAACTCTTTGGGAATCTGTAGATGTGTAATGAATTCATAATTATGTAATTTGTTTTTACAAATCGGCAACAATTTAAAAAGTGTCTGTCTTGTGTCGAAATGGATTTGACTAGAAAAAAATTTCGTTCAATGATTTTTTTACATCATTCTGTTTTTTTATTATATAAAAACTTTTAGTGTAACCCATACGTATATACTAAAGGCAAACGACGTGGATGGTCATCAGAAATGAAACGCGTGACAACGATGTCTGGGTTGAGATACTGGTTTCTCACATTTCGGGGAGGGCTTGAACCTCCAAACACACCCCCCTGCCTAAGTCCCTGCTTGACAGCGCAACACGTCACATATTTCTCAACGCACCTAAAGAAGTTTTCACTTCAATATAATACTTACCAATCATGCTAACTGTACAGCAGGGTGGCTGCAGTGGGCGGGCCACCACCCCGCACCCCGTTAAACAAAGGCAAGCCAATTATTATTAAATATTCGCAGCTCAATTTATGTCGCTGGTAATCGTAGCGCAGACAATGAGCGTGATAACTGGCTCGTAATTAGCGCGCTTAATTAATGTATTTATCATATTTTTTGGCTAAATATGTTGTATGTTAGTAGGAAGTGTACCTAATTTAGTCATGTAAACTACTACACTCAATGATCTTATACATGTATAAAAACCGGTCAAGAGCGAGTGGGACTCGCGCACCGAGGTTTCCGTAGCATCATTTATATGTAATTTTTGTTGATGATTTCTGAAAAACTGTGCTATTTAGAGACATCGTTTTATTTTCCCTATAATTTATACATAAACTTCTATCACATAGAATAATTTCAGATTTTTCTCTATGTAAACTTCGGAGATAAGGGGGGAACGGTATTTTTTTAACATTTTTCATAAAAAGTCGAAACTATGCTGCTAAAAAAAGAAAAAAAATGTTTGAGAATGTGCAAACAGCGATCTTTCATATGATACCCCACATGCCCCAGTAGCCCCACTTCGAATTTTTAAGGCGCCTTTCAGTCCCTGTTGCAAAAAAACATAACTATTTTTATTTCTTTCTTATTTGCAAAATAATTGGGCAAACATCATCTAAAACTGTTCCAAATTTCAAGTTGATAGCATTAGTAGTTCTTGAGATATCCAGCTGTGACAGACGGACAGACAGACTGAGTCACACCATAAAAGTTCCTTTTTACAATTTTGGTACGGAACCCTAAAAAGAGGATGTTTCTAGCGCGCGCGTTGTCGTGAAGACTGGAAAACTTCCTCGTTGGTACGTTTTGTCTTTAGTGAATACATGGTCTTTGGGGTCGCCAGTAGTTGCCGAGAAGTACACTCAAACTTGCCATAAACGGTACGCCATTACGTAGTTACAAAGTTCAAATATCTTGGGCATTTTCTTACCGAGGACCTCAGTGACCACGGTGACATTGAGAGTGAGCGTAGGGCGCTGGCGGTCAGGGGCAGGTGTTGGGCACGAAGATTTGCGCGGTGTACTGACCAAGTAAAGCTTATTGTCAGAGTTTTGATGATGTCCTAGTCCTACGCGTCCAATATAACAATGTTGGTAGGATGCTGTTGCGACTGCCTCGTTATTGCAGTACCTCGGAAATGTTCGCGGTAACCCATACCGATGGATTTCATGCTATCATCCGCAAAAATAATGGCCTCACTCCTGAGCAGAATAAGGGGCAATCAAAATAGTATCCTGAAGGCTGGCAATTTGTGAGAACATTAATTAATATACCATAGTGTCTATTTCTCGTTGTGACTGTTATGGCGGTCTTGTCATTAATTCGTCTTTAGTTTAATTTACCAACAATAGTGTTTTAAATGCAGACCTGTTAGGTATCTTTTTAGTTATCCGAAATAAAATGATTTTATTTATTTTTAGTCCGCGCGTCAAAACTAAATACTGTGAGCTAGTCACGCGTGACACGACTAGATTTTAAATGTCTGTTATTATGAACGTAACATAATATCTTTTGTATAACATCATTGACTACATTCAAACTTACGGCTCTCTATAGAATTATAATAGAACTAGCTGCACCCCGCGGGTTCACCCGCGTAAACAGGGATAAAAAGTAGCCTGTGTTAATCCAGGGTACATGCCTTTGAGGAGTGGTTGGAGAGGCGCCACGGCGTCCTCACCTTCCGCCTGACGCAGGTCCTCACCGGACACGGTTGTTTCGGGAGGTTCCTGTTTCGGATAAGGCGGGAGGAAACGCCCGGGTGTCACCATTGTGTGGATCGCCCGGAGGACACGGTGGAGCATACAGTGGAGGTCTGCCCGGCTTGGGCGGAGCACCGCCGTGTTCTCACGGAGGCGATCGGCGGCGGCGATCTCTCGCGTCCAAACCTGGTCCAGGCCATGGTGCGGAGCGAGAGTGCATGGGAAGCCGTCACCTCCTTCTGCGAAGCAGTAATGCTCGCGAAGGAGGAAGCGGAACGCGTGAGGGAGAGGCAACAGCCGCGCCCTCGCGCCCCTAGCCGCCGTAGGAGACGCCCTGGGCGGCGGGAATCGATTGCCGATTCCCGGCCACCGTAGGCGCGGGCTTGCGGACGACGAGTAATGGGCAGCTCGCCGTCCGGTAAGGACCAGGCCCGGGTCGACGGCGCGTTGTGTTCCACGCACGCCTCAAAGAGATGTCAGCAGTGACGGGGTCAATTGGGCCGATGCCGCCGGGGTCGCGGGTAGTTCGAAAGAGATACCGTGGCCCTGGCACGGGCAGCTGAAGGAACATGGATGGGTTTTAGTCAGTAAAAGTCTGACACGCCCTCCCGCTCTGCCCAGAGCGGGAGAAGTCATTTGATGATTTCCCATCCACAAAAAAAAAAAAAAAAGGGTACATGCCAAATTTCATCCAAATCGATCCGGCCGTTTGAGTGTAAAGAAGACACACTCACAAACTTTCGCCTTTATAATATTAGTGTGATGTGATATGAAGTGAATTGCACAGACAATTTTAAACAGCACTCTTAATAAAAATCTAGCTGGAACGAACAGTCGTTTTCTCCACAATAAAACACAAAATAGAACTTGGCTTCACATTCTCCCAATAGTCGCTAGGTAGTCACTAACCACACGAAAAGAAGAACAATCTCGGAATCCTCTATAGATCATACTTCAACCGACTTAGGAACTAAAAGTCTGTCTGACACCTTTTCATTCAAACGATCAATATGTTGGATAGCTAAGTAGCCTGGGACATATAGAGAAGGACGTAGGCTACTTTTCATCCTGGATATTTGTGTAAAAAAAAACAATCGACTTCCAAAAAAAAAAAAACACTACAGAGTGAAAATAAACTTACAAGTCGGTGTCTTTGGTTTTGTATTTTCGTTTTTTACCACCGACTTCCGAAATTAAAGTTATTTTTCACATTGTTGTGTTTTTTTGGAAGTCGGTTTTTTTTTGTACCAACCCCACACAAATTCTGCAAAATAAATTAGAACATCATCCATTTAATAAACTAAGTGGAAAAAATACGTATTATTGAAGCTAACTCGAAAATTACCCAAGCAAAGTGAATAAATTAGGACCTACTTGGGACTAAAGAATCATTAAAATCGGACTACTCTGTTAAAAGTTATGCGTGGTTATGTGGTCATACATAAAAAAAATTACGCCTCGACTTGAGAACCTCCTTCTTTTTTTCTTCGGTTAAAAATTATAAAATACTATAGACAATAATTCTGTATGTTATTTGCTATAAAGCATAGTTTGCATATTTTGACATATTCAAACTAGCTGTCCGGTTCCATGTCAAATTATGCCAGATTGATGATTAAGGCTATCTTTTAAGGTCAACAAAAACTTATGCGAAAATACTAAAAACTGTTTGGTGGAAATAGTACATTTTGATACAAGTGAAGAATTTTTGTTATTGCATTCGAGGCGGAACTAACACCCGAGCCGTAGGCTAGGTTGTTTTTGAGCCAAGAATTGCAATAACAAATGTCCACGTGTATCAAACGACGTTTTTCAAAACACTTTTGAAGAAATAAAATAAAATAACGAACGAACGAACGAACGTTATTTTGTCATGAACTATTAGGAAACTATGATTTAAATTTTCTTTTTTTTCCGCGCTTTGCTTTCGCCAGGTTGAAGGAGAAGCAAAGGTATAAAGCCGATAAACAGCCTAATATGAAAAGTAGAAAATTCAAATATTTTTGATTTTAGAACACAAATAAATGTTAATTTGTTCATAAACGTTTTTTTATTGTAATAATCATGGTTTTTGATGATATTCTATTTATAAACATTATTTAAATATAAAAAAAATGGCCAAGCTCAAATGACCATAATTTCACTAAACCTTTTCATCGATTTTAAAAAGCGCATCACATAATACCAATTTAAATATTCTGAATCACTGACTCAATGATATTAAGCAGGTGTAATGATACAATAGGTTTGATCCACCCCTACGTGACGTCATTGAACATATTGATTGTACCTGTTCAGACGTTTTGGACACCCGTGTCGTATCCCTGTAGTGGTGTCAACTTTAGTTAAAAGTCAGATATTCGTTACGCTGTCAAGTATTGTTAATTTTTATAACTAAACTAGATTCTTCTAACTTCGTCCGCGTGAAATTTCTTGTTTGAACATAAAATAATATTTTGCCGTAATACGGCAGCTTCCCATTACTGAAAGAATTATCGGAATCGGATCATTTGTTCCCAAGATTGCCCCCTACATACATACAAACTCACTTTCTTTATAAGTAATATTAGTAAGATAGAATATCATTTATCACACACACACACACACTTAGGACCAAAGTTATTTGTAGACATTGGTTGAATGGTTGAATGCTAATCTTTAGACATCACCCTGATTGCGTAACACACTATCAATCGGAATCTGAATCATTTTGAAGCAAATTGCTAATCCAGTGCTTCATAATGTTCGAAAAATTTGTCTACTGGACAACGTAAATAACGCAATGAATGTTGTTGAACTGTCAAAATGAAACCGATTCCGATTGATAGTGTTAAGCAATTAGGGTGCTGGTAACATATTATCAATCGGAATCTGAATCATTTACAAGCAAATTGCTAATCCATTGCTTCATATATTCGATAAATTGTCTACTCGATAACGTAAATAACGCAATGAATGTAGCAGAATTGTCAAAATGAAATCGATTCCGATTGATAACATAAATTAAGACAACAACAATTCAAACATAATAAGCTCAATACAACTAATTATTACCTTTCAATAACTTATTGACATAATATTTCTGTCAAATATACCTAATAATAGTTTATAACATCCGATCATTCGACGGTATAATATCTACAAATTATACAATTTCACGCTAGCGGGTCTCACGTAATCCATTCGCCGATTTGCCGCCAATTAAGTGCGTTGCTAGGCAACCGCGCCAAACTGTCATGGTGGATGCTCATAGTTTCCGAAATGAATTGGATGACGGAACATTTAAGGGCCAAAATTGGAGCTTATCACATTTTTGTCAGGATTCAGTGCAGAATGGCATTTAAAAAATCTGCGAAGTTCAGAAAATTATAAGTGCAGTGCTAGATAAATGTTATAGCAACCTTTCTAAAAGAAATTAAACACTTCAGTTTGAACTTCATGAGGCATGTTTTCCGGATTTTCGGAAGTTAGGCTTGGTATTCTTAATAGTTACCTATCTATATAGGTACTAATAATAAAGCTGAAGAGTTGGTTTTTTGTTTGTTTGTTTTTTTTTTTGCTTGTTTGAACGCGTTAATCTCTGGAACCACCAGTCGGATTTAACAAAATATTTTTGCATTTGATAGCACGGTTCTTGAGGAAGGCTATAGACTATTTAACATCACGCTATGTCATTTAGGAGTCGAGCAAAAAGAAAAAAGTCAGCAAGAACGCTAAGCGAAAACGAAGTAATAGCGTGGGCACGTAATACGATGCGACGGGGTGGGTCGGGGGAACAAGAAATGGATGGAAACTAGTATATTATAAAATAAAAAAAATAACTTTTTAAAAACAAACTTTTGTTACTCGTTAATAAAAATAACTAAAAAGTTAAAAATAATTTAAACCTGATAAGAAAAATACCATTATATAGGTAGTGTAAGGATTGATGCTTTGATCAAGCCTCGTTGATATAATGCTGGCTGACATTCAATCATTCAAATATGGAATATCTTCTGTCAAGAAAACAATCCTGGTTTTCTTGACAGGATGACAGAGATAGAATCTGGTCAGGGCTCGGCCCTAGTAGGAGTGTTTTATAATTTATTCTGAAGCTTGAAATACAGAGGGCATGGCTCCATATAAATAAGAGTCCCTCTGGTATTATTTAGTAGTTTCAGTTAATCTCCTACTGTGAAGTTCGAGGCTTCACAGTACCTATAATACATTGCAACCTTTAACGATAATTAACTTCTTCGTCTACGTCACAATAATCGCATATCGTACATAGCTAATTAAATATTTTTATTAAGGTCAGGTTGTTCGGGCCTGTAGGCCTTTGAAACGCTACCTCCGCCTCCCCCAAATGCAGCGCGACGTGTTTATTTACGACGCGCCGCCGACGATTTCGCAGAAAATCCATGCCACAGTGTAAAATATTTGCAGTTGATCAACTTAATTAGTTTTTCTTAGGTCGATATTTATTCCTTAGGTTTACATTTTATGGTGTCTACGGTGGAGTGAACTAAGATGATTCATAAAATGTCGTGAATTTGTTTTCACATTATCAGATAACGATACCAACACGATTCGATAGCGATAGGTTCAATTATTACCGGCCCCATGATATTGTTGAATATCGATGACCATCGCGACTCGACAAACAAGCACACTACTAAGTATCGATTCGACGTCTCGAAGCCGGCAGTGCGAAAAATTTTGCTCAAGTGAAAGAATGCCTGTTACTCACCCCGCACTGTCTTCGCCGGTAGATATCGTGCCGATATTGGTGTCGGTGTATGTGGAAATCGGTTACAATGTTATGGGCATGTGATGCGGAGAATGAAGAAAATGTCGTCTGGAATGTTTTGATTATGAATCTGGATGGCTATACGAGTAAGGGAAGACCAAAGAAACGATGGATGATCTGTGTGAAAGATGATATGGCTAGAAAGGGAGTGACTACCGTGATGACAACTAAGTAATAGAGAAGTATGGAAGATAAAAACAAGTTGTATCGACCCGAAAAAAATGGGATAAGGGCTGGAGAATGTAGATGATCGGTGTCTGTCGTTGACTACGACGATATAGGTGACAATAAAACACAATGTAAAAGCGAATTATTCCATTACTTCACTGGGCGGAGCAGGAAACGAATATAGCACATAGTTTCAGATTTAACCTTTAAATGATTATCATCGCGCTAAATCTTTATGGAGTTAAGGCTTAGCGGATGGAAGGATGTCAATCGTGATATAACAATAACATAAGAACGGCTATTTTAGTCAACATTCATCCAAGCAAATAGCTTAGTGGTTCGACGACTTCTTTGCAAACCTGTGGTTAAAAGTTCGATTCTCAACTGTTGATATTTTTTTCGATTCTTTTTTTACATTTTGTTATACTTTTATTTGATAGTTCGTAGAACGTACACAGAATCCATAAAGTTTATTCCTTTTATATCATCTACGGTTATAATAAAAATAAATATCAATGGTTAGCTGACAGTATTAATGAGAAATCCCGTGTGTACAATCTACTGTTATATTTTTTAGCGATAGCCGGGTTCGTCAGGAATAATCTGTAAGAATCACTCAGTGTATCAGTGTTGTGCCATTATGTATTAAATGCAGGAACGGCACGAACAGGCGTTTACGAGTATTTATTCACTAAAAACGAAAAACTTTGCAAGCAATGGGAAATTGCTACTGAAGGTTGCGGGTTTCGACCTTAGAACGAGCTGCTTCTCAAACGGACGACTCTCTGTATATTTTGGCTGCTGAGACCACAACTACAAACGTACTGTACAGAAAAGTTTTATAAAATATGGCTGTTGTTTTAGTATATTGTGAAGTCGCGGGCGGAAGCTAGTTAGAGATAAACATGATTTTGAGGTAGTAAGGTGAAAGTTTCAAATTGCAATGGTTCTACTGGGTATCAAAAAGTCAAGCAAAAGTTAATGTTAATAGAAATTTAATTTCTTCGTTAAAAAAAGATCTCTTTTGCAAAATTTCATGCTTCTAGCCCAGCGATTTAGGCTGTGGATTGTCTGTCAGTGAATATAAGAATTTTATCAAGTAGACAAGCCGTGTGCCCGATGGTATTTCCCATCGACATAAATGGTGAATTTTCATCCCCTATTTAACCCCTTTAGTGACTGAATGAAAAAAACAATAAGATTTTTATTAAGTACGGGCTAAAAATGGTCGAACTGCTTTGCTTCTGCTGTAACCATATTCTTTTGTTTTTGATGTCGACCACTGCTCATAAAGATAAGTAAATATTGACAACTACATATGAAGGAACAATTGCCGTACTTTATTGTCAAGGGACGTACCTACTGCTATAGCTATAATTTATCGAATCTACTATTCTAAGACATCAAAATTAATTTAGTATATTTTTTAACCGGCCCCGCTAATGTCGGATTGCCATCCCTTAGGACTATTAGCCTAAAAAAAATTGCAAGTATCAATATGTTAAAAGTTACAAACCAACAAAAAGAGAAAAAAAGAAAAAAGAAAAACGTTTATTTGGACACACTTCGTGAAACACAAAAACAAAAGAAAAAAAAAAAATTAAAATAATGTTTTAAAACAAAAGTGTGTGCCTCACGGCTGCGCCAAAAAGGTTCATTTCAGCATTAATGCCAGACAGATGCTGCCTGACGCTGGTTTTCTAATGAACCTGTAGAGACAAGTGACGGGGAGTACAAACAGTTTCAACATACCTAATTGATAATTTATATACTTATAAATAAATAAACTAGTAATCAAAATATAATTAAGTACAATAAAGATATAAAAAATAAAAATAATAATTTTGTACTGGATATAGATAGATGTTTTATATATTATATTATAAGCATTTTAATGTATATGAAATATAGTAAATAGGTTAAGACTACAAAAACAACAAGAACTGTCTCAGCAAACCCTGTTCTTAGCGATTGATATATTAGATTGACCCGACCCGATGCATTCATAAATCGCTACAGACCGCTGAGCGCTGAGCGCGACGGACAATACACCGAAAGTTATTAACTAATTTAATGATTGGGAATTATGTTTCAATCTAAGTACAGTAGGCATTTCATATAAGTGAAACATTTAGTGCGACCATATCTAGCTTCTGTTGCGAATCTATCAGATACTGCCGTAAGCGTGTTCGGAACGTGTGGATACTGCCCAGTACCCTTATGGGTGGCGGGATATTATTCCACACCTTAGATGCAGCGTATCGGAAAGTGCCTCTAAAAGCTGCTGTCCTATGAGACTGTGTTGAAAGTTGTTGTGCACACAGCCTGGGCGCGCAATCACGTCTACTAGCCATCCAACTAAGCTTGTCGTACAAGTACTTCGGTTTCTTAGACTTAATGACACCAAACAGCAGGCACGCCAGGTGTAATTTTCGTCTCGACTTCATCTTGAGAATGAAGTGTTTGTTAAGAAAGGGGGTGACATGACTTCTAGGGGGAATAGAGTAACAGAAGCGCGCACATGCATTTTGGACTCTTTGTATAAGTCGATCGGTACGAGCCAGCAAGCGTGGGCCGTAAACCGTATCAGCGTAGTTTAATTTAGACAGAACAAGAGTTTCGACTAGCTGTTCGCGAAGCTTTTCAGACAAATACGGCCTCATTTTATAAAGCAACTTCAGACGATAGAAACAGTTTCTCACGGAGTTAGCAACGTGTTTCTCAAATCTAAGGCTGTTGTCCATACATAACCCAAGGTTCCGCGCCTCATTCACGCGGTCAATAGGCTCACCCATCAGTGTTAAATTAAGGCATAAAGGTATCTTTTTCAACTGCTGCCTCGTACCAAACAACATATACTTGGTTTTCAATGGATTTAATGCCAAACAACTCTCATCTGACCACATACGATAGGTACGTCATCGACTAACTTGCTTTGGAACAAGGACACCGAGTGATAGGTACGGTTACCGCCTAACCAGGCTACGTTCACACGGCGCTATTTTTCAAGTGTATAGAATACGATATTTTATCGTATACAGTGACTTTTTGTACTCAAAACTGAAAGTTTGTTCACACAGCTAAAACGATACAAGAAAATAATATTTTCGATCGACAATTTTTATCGTGTTCATGCATTAGGTCATGTTAGTGCACTTTTGTTTGAAACAGCTCGACGAAATTCTCTGGCAGAAAATCGTCACGTAACGAAAAAACGTTTAAATGCCCCCTACATGCGACTTTGTCTCTTTCTATTATATCTTGAAAGAGATAAAGAGAGAGAGGACAAAACGACGACAGATGAGGACGGAGAGGGGGAAAATTTTCGAATTTTACTTCATGGGTGTCGTTTTCATGGTTTTCGAGGTAACCAAAGCCGGTAGTGAAGTTTAATTGAAAATTTAAGATGGCGGCTGTGAAAATTTTGTGTTTGTGTTTTAAATCATACGTTAGAAGGAACTTCATTCCTGACGGTGGTCCCCGACCGCACATTTTTATTTTTTTTCTAATTTTCATTGTTTTGCCAGAGTGAAAGTTGATTATACTAGTATCCAACCGACAACCAGATACATTGTATTTATACATATTATGTGTAATTAATGTAGGATATGGTAGTAGCGAAGACAGTTCGATGGAGAGTGAAATAGTAATATGGATGAATCTGATGAAAAAATCTTAGAAAAATGTGTTTTAAAACTTCTTCTAGGACCACGATAAAAAATTATAAACTACTCGCGCTTGACTATAATTTTATCGATAATAATTTGCAATGTGTCTTAACACTATCGTAAGATGACAATTAAACGTTATCATACCACATATAAATAATCACATTTTCGAAAACGATATTATGAATTAAAACTATAATATAATTACGAGATATTTTTTCTGAGCTGTCGCAATTTCATATCTAATGTGTTCCTCTTTTATTTGAATTTTTTGAACAACTGCAGAGACAGCGAATTTTTAAAAATTTTGACACAGGTCCAACCTCCATGACGTCCCGCAGGACTCTGATCGCGAGCGGATTTAGCCAAATTGACTAATTTTGAGTTTATTTAAAAAAAATCTATTAAACTCAAAAATCCAACCGTTAAATTCCCTCTGAAATACGATTACCTCATGATACATGCAATTTTCATATAATTTTATGCTGTAATTAGGAAATGAAACTGAAAATGGTTTTGAAATCGACCATGTTTCGGATTTTTTTTTCATCGAGGAAAGTACAACTTATCGTGTTTTGAACCGTTAATTTCCCTCAAGCAAGGATGTATCAATGGCATATATTTTTTTCAGGACCTTAATACACTAATTTGACCATTTAAAATTGATTCTGAAAACAGGAAAATTCGGATAACCTCCCGTTAAACCCTAAAACTTTACACCTTGTATTAAATCTTTGCGTTTTTATCACAGATCCAGAGCGTGTTGCATTGTTATTGCATAAGAAAAATAATGATGGTGTAATATGCTAAATGTTCTTTAATGTTCCATCAAAATGCATATAATACGCTTTTATTTACACACACAGTACAGTACACAGTACAGGTACTTACAGTACAGGTAGTGTACAGTCAGCGTCAAAACGCTACTATTGCTGTATTGACGCTGACTGTACTAGCTGAACCCAGCCACTTTTCGCAATGTCCAAAAGTTCAAACTACTTCCGAAACCTTTTCAGTAATGTGTCGAACATACCCCATAATTATACCATTTCTGCAAATGCCACCTTTAACTCTTGATCGACTTTAGTTGAAGAACTAAACCAACTCCCAGATATTAAACATCAGTCATTCATCCAGCCAATCCCTTTGTAGATTCACCAAAAAGATTTTGTTCATAAAACCTTTTCGCGCGCAGATCATGGCACGCTAACCGGCGTTTAACTATGCAAAACGTTATTCGAAAATGGAATCCGGTTCAAAACCGTGCAGCTACCATTTTGTTAATAGTTTAATCTGTAGCGGTGATCCGCGGGCAGCCGCATGGAATAACTACATGTGAATATTTTACTAGGCTGTTCAGTTAACTGCCTTTGCCTGCGGGCCGCGAGTTGCGTTATGTTTTTCGTCGTTTATGCGTGATTCCTTTTTTGAAAATTGGTGCCTTGGTCAATCTCACTATGACGACTTTTTTGCTTACACAAAATCTACCTCTGCTCGGCTGTTAAAAAACTTAGTTAAACTAGATACTGAAAAAAACCGTTTAGAAGTGCATACAAACGTTTTATTCATAGTAAGGTCCTGGTGGTACGGTCAGCAACAGAAGTCGGTTAACACGGCTACTTTTTGACATCATCTAAAATTCTAAATTAAAACAAAATGATTCGATAAACTGCTTGTTTTTCGTTAAACTGTTAAGAGTTGTTGTGTTAATGTTCTTGAAATTTTGAGTACTTCTCTTCCGATTGGAATTAAATATTTCGCTTAATAATTAAGATTAAAAAACTGCAAGTGTTAATCGACTTTTGTTGCTGACTGTATTCAATCCGATGAATGTTTCAGGCTGTTTTGAGAAATAATTATTTGGAAGTCCTGGACATGCAATTGGTCTTAATATGATGTGTTCTGCATAAGGACAGATCATTCTACGCGTTAACAGATATTGCTGGGTATCAATGAGTGCCTCTCGACCTTCCAGAGATTACGTACAATAACAAACAAACGTCATTTCTTTAAATGATATCAGCACAAGTAAAGGAAACAGTCCGAAGACTACTGTTCTCAGTTTTTTTTTTTGCTATTTCAAGTTTGCATTTGCAGTTGGAGAATTGACAGTGACGAAATTGAAAGGTGTATTAATATTTAAATAAATGGAAATTGCGCAGATAATAACGTCATAGTTATTTTAAATAAGATACTACAAAAAAAGAGAAACACAAAAACGAGGTCACATGCCATTCAGAAATACAAAAAATTTACCAATAAAATATGTTTTCCACATGTTAGCTTTTTTACTGAAACAATATATTAATTTCATTAATTAGCTGAAAGATACGTTGTTCTCATTTTTCAGTATATGTTTTTACATAATATTGACAAAATAATGTGATGTGTACCTTGGTAAAAGAACATTCTAGTTCCATACCTAATTTCAATCCGTCACTCAAAATTTTTAGAAAAATATTTTCACTTCCTGTTACACACCTCCTTCCCTTTTCACGAAATCACTACCACAGATTGCAGGAAAGCGAGAGGAAAGATGTTACACATCAATAATATTTTGTTGTACTAAAGACTGTATTGCGTAGCTCGACCTCTACAGCTACGTGATTGTGCTACGAAAGCGTAGCTGAATTGCTACGCCTAAGTTCAACTCCTTTATCTATTAATTAATATTCATTATATAAGTAGAGATGTCAAGGGGCTTGTGGCTAAGTAATAGCCGCACGGGTCGATCGATCAGGTTAACTTACGCTTGGCGCGGTTGATTCGTGGATGGGTGACCATCTTTACATACCAAGACATCTACATGCCTCGGAAAGTACATTAAGCCGTTGGTCCCGGCTGTCATTCGTGGATCTTTGACAGTCGTTACGGGTCGACAGAAGCCTGAAAGTCTGACAACCAATCTTACCAATTGGTATCGTATTACCCAGTTACTGGGTTGTGGAGGTCAGACAGGCAGTCGCTCCATGTAGAGTACTGGTATTCAGCTACATCCGGTTAGACTGGAAGCCGACCCCAACATAGTTGGGAAAAGGCTAGGCAGATGATGATGAGTAGAAATGTCAAGTACACAATGTAAATTGAGCTACCTGCTACGCTTTCGTAGTAGCTACGAATTCGTAGACTTGCTACGAAAAACGTCAATTTCTGTTTTAGATCTTTAGAAATAATTTGTAGTGTTTTACCGATATGTACTCTGGTATAAGACAAATTTCAATGGTGATCGAGCACTCAACTGCTGATTGGTGGATTTGCATTTAAATGGATACCTAATGTTTTAAACTTTCAGTAAATGTTACGAAGTTCACCTACTTAATGATAGTGACCACAGCCCCGCCTAAGAAGTAACATACTAACAGTATACAATGTGATATATTATGTACCTATACAAACGAAACCAATATACGTCTTCGTAGACCTGTATAAGCTTACGTAGCTTGTAACTAACTTGTAACTTGTAACTCTGCTACGGATTCGTAGCAGCGTAGCAAGATATAAATCTTTTTAAAACTTAAATATTTTAAACTAATCTTTCACCAGGGCCCTAATTCACTATGACTACTTAACAATTCCTTTCTTCGAAACCACGTCAATTCCTTGAGTTAAACACGACATCTGCTAATAACGTATTGTCTACAACACAATGAATGAAACCACTACTTTATATAAAAAGGGGTTTCTACAAGACACGATATTGACGTATTTGCTCGTACTAAGATATTTATAAGCGGGGAATCATACAGAATTGGGGCCCTGGTGGTAAGCTATAATCTGGTCAACGATGAAGCACATTTGCTTTGAACTAACATATTCATTCGAGACTTGAAAACTTTATTAAAACTCCCATTTTTTTCACAAAATGTCGATAAAACAGCATAAATGCAATTACATAATATAATCAATGGATGTGGCATGTGCCACTCGGTGCTAAGCAGACGACATGGATTGGATTCTTTGTAAGCGGATAGTGGCGGAAAAAACGATGCTGGCAGCCTTTACAGATGTTAGGGTTATTCTGATAGACGATCGTTTTACGATGTTTTTAGTTTTCTATTATTTTATATGAAAGGTCCTCGCCCGCATGCATATCGGAAATTATCCCAAGGGAACGTACTATCGGGATACAAAAGTAACTTATGTCCTAAACCAGGTCATGAACTACCCGTGTGCCAAATTAAATCCAAATCCGTTCAGCCGTTTTAGCGTGAAAGCGTAACAAACAAACAAACTCAAGAGTTATGTTTTCAATGACATCAATCAATCTGCCATGCCTTTTCCCACCTATGTTGAGGTCGGCTTCTAGTCTTTAGGATGCAGCTGAATACCAGTAATTTACATGGAGCGACTGCCTATCTGAATTCCACAACCCAGTTACTGTGTAATACGCTACCCCTTGGTAAGACTGGTTGTCAGACTTTCGCGCTTCTGACGATCCGTATACCGACTGTCAAAGATCCAGGAATGACAACCGGCACCAACAGCTTAACGTGGTTTCCGAGACACGGAAGGTACGTAAAGATGGTCACCCATCTACGGACTAATTTGCATATACGGATCAGCTTAACCTGATCGATCGACCCGTGCGGCTGTTATTACTTACCCACAAGCTACTTCCTAAACATCCAATATTTCTCTAACAATATCGTCCCGACGATAGTCCGGGATATATGTTTTTAATTTATCGGCATGCGCGCGCTCTCACATACATTACTGGGGACACAAACAAACGCTGCGGATTAGACCTTCTCCGGAGCGGCTGTGTACAGGATGCTCACTAAATTTATGGCGGAAAAATTGTGGGAAAATTGCGAGAGGATATTGGTTCGTCTGTTAGAACTGCTCGGTTAAATCTTATCGTGAAAACTTGGGTGAAATGAGATGTCATCCCACCATACTAAGAGTTGACACTATTCCTTATTTAAATATTTTTTTTGTAAGTATTGTTAAAACCTTTGGCATGCTTTCAAAATTATTTATAGGTTATTCTAACAATATGTATATAGTTAATGTAAACTGGAAAAGCTGGACCACCTAATACAAGCAAATTTTTGCTTAAAGGCGTTCCATAAGTTGATGAAATATTTTTTTATTTTTATTGACAGCTCACTTCACTTAAATTTACACGGTGAGATTTTTACACAATAGATGGGCAAGTCTGCGATTCGGCCGGCGAGAGAATGCATTTTTGACACCTGTCAGTGAATGGTATCAAGAACGCATTCTCTTTATACATATTCAATATATAACGAATATGTGTTTTGCGAATTTGATCCTTATTAGTACTAGAAATTGTCCAACTGACAGGTGTCAGAAACGCATTCTGTCGACGGCTGGACTGTAAAAATGAGGATCAAATCAGTGCTATTAAATTATGATAATTATATAGGAACATTGTTCACAATAGGCCTTGTAATACGGGAGAGACATGGAATACTTCTTATTATTATTTAATGTTCAACCAATCAGCACCAAGATGTAGGTAAGTACATATGGCACGAAAATTGGGTCTTTATTAGAACTGTTCCAAATAAGAGACTTACCAGAAATTTGACTAATCAAGTTGTTTCAAGTTTCAGTAAACAGCTTGCATAAAAGTCCAGTCCCATTTATTTAACAAAAAGACATAATTCTAGACAGTCAATACAAAATCCTCGACACAGAACCAAAACTAACTCCACAAATCGAAATAAAAACTCTCAACAATACCCGCACCCTGTATACACAGCTCCCATTTAAATTGATATAAATTAATCCTTTAGCGATGTGCCCCTCAAGAAAGAAATCCCATTAGGTCCAGATTCGATTAACGTTTTACCAGGACCCCTCCGATAGACCCCTTCGCTGGACCCCTTGCATCTTTTGCTTAAATCTGTCCAGTAACTAGGTATGTATGGAACTATAGGTAATTGTATGAAGTTTATCGATTTATTGGATGTGTTTATAAGTATTTATGTTAAGTGGGATGAATTTTAAATAGCGTGTGTAAGTAGGTACAGAAATGTTTTTATTTGGGTTGAGATCTGAGGTGAGGTGATTTATCGTCATTTGGAATTAAATTACCTGTTTGTTATATTGGTATATTGTTTTGGGGTTATGCAATTCTAGACTGTAGTTCTTTGTGAAATTTAATCTAAGCGTCTTTACCTTCATCTATGCCAGTTTTAATTTACAGTGAGATCAGCGTAGCCATTTTGTAAGATTTGAATGGTTGTTGTCAATTGGGATTATAGAAGTCAGGAGTACAGTTAAATTATCTGGAAAAGGGTATTTCAACAAAGAGGTAACAAAGTTCTGCAGCACACCTGCAAAATTCGAAACGAGCAGTAGACTTGTACTGCAGAACTAGTTAAGCTAGTTTTCGAGGTTTAGATGTAAATAAATATTATAAAACTTACCGCAACTTTTAAAAGCTCGCTACCTACTCCACCAGACTTTTCACCGAACTATTGACAGGGTCATCCGAGCCGGTTTAAAAACCAATTTCCCTGTCCAAACATCTAACAACAAACCAAATAAAAGCCGACATCTTCAATTACACTCCTTTACCATGGACTGAACAAACACTCGATACGGATCGTTGCGAGAATCGAATAGTAATTCGACTATTCGACTCGACTATCGTGGAATCGATGTTGTCGCGTCCCTAGGGGCCCCACCCTAGCCGCATAATGTGATTCTATTATACGAGTATCAGTGTATCAGTCAAATGAGGTTTTCACCAATTGGGAATATGACGATGTTTGAGGCAATATTTTGTTTGTTATTCCCTTTTTTTTTAGCAAGTAGTAGAAGGTTACTAAGAGACCTTAATTTAGAACAAAACCCAAATCAAATATAGTATTATACGACAGCTGAAGACCTAAGAGCCTCATTCACCCTGTTAGTCATTTCATGCGATGGAGCCATAGGAACTGAATATAACAGTTTTTTAAAAAAACCGCATCAAAGCTTAATGAGAAATGGGGAAGCGCATATTCTCAAATAGTGTACTGGCTGAAAGTGCAAATAAATCTCAGTTATAAGAGCAGTTTCAATGAGAATAAGAGGCACGCGAAAACATGTCAGGGCCTTTCAATGTGAAGATGGAGCAGGAATACCTACATGTGTTTTTTTTATATTTTTATCTATGTGTGTGCAATTTATGTAACTCTGTTTTGTTTCTAATAATAATAAACATCTATTCACAATATTACGACAACGTTCTTTCGATAATCTTCGGAAAAACAGAAATATAGCGAATAAAATGGGACTATCAACCAATAGAGATTGATTTAGATTTATTCCCATCTCAAGAAGCACAGAACAGGTCGAAGAGGCGGTACTTGGTGAAGGCCTATGTCGTCTGTGGACGTCTTTCGGCTGAAATGATGATGATGATGATATTCCCACCTAAATTATTATAGACTGACGCATTAATTCCGTCACTCCCTTATTGGACCAGTCACATTTTATATTCCCTATATTTCGGTGTTTCCGAAGATATACTGGAATCTTTGAACATTGTCGTACTGTGCGTGTTTATTCATGAGTAAGTACACCTGAAGTCCCTATATATTATGTCTTTAGCACTTTAGGTAAAACGGTAGGATTTTAGTTAAGGCAATAAAACGTCGTGCAAAAGCTACGAATAAAAATAATGATCTCGTAAAAAATAATGTCTTTTATGAAAGGAGAAATCTAGACATAATATTGAACAGTTCAGTGTTAAGTATGGGACACCAGGTAGCTATAACAATTTAATGAAAAGTAATTTTGGAAAGGACATTTTCATACAAGGCTGATTCCCGTACAGTCCTACCAACTTATCTGTGAACTGAAAGAGGACGCCACCGTCGATGCGTCGGCACAATCGAAGACATTGCAACATGACGGCCGTAGTTCCAATTTTCACCATTTCACAGATAAGTTGGTAGGAGTGTTCATATTTAAGAACGTTCAAAATCTAATCGCAATCACATCGCAGTAGTGTTGCCCAAATTCAGTCTTGGTCTTGCAGTCTTGGTCTTGTTCTTGCGTTTTTGCAAGACCAAGACCAAGAACAAGACCGCGTATTTTTAGCAAGACCAAGACCAAGACTGACCGTGCAAGACTTGAGCAAGAACAAGACATAGCCTGCAAGACTCTTGCGTCTTGCAGCTAGGACTTAGCGCTATTTCACTGAGTAGTTGGGTGTAACAGTTCGGTGTATAGGTAGGTACGCTTAGGAATTCTATGAGACGCAAAAAACTGTATCAAAGATAAATCATAAATGTTTATTAAGAAACAGTTACTTCCATGGAAAACGACATATAGGTCAGTTGATTTTTCAAATTTCTTATCAAATCTTCAGTTATTTATTAATCTGCTTGATCTTTACTATGGCTATGTTAATTCAAGCTCACAATGTTCCAATTCTAATACGTTTTTCTAAGATTTAAAGTAAACTTTAATAAATAGTAATAGACTAATAGGTAATTGCAAGACTTGCAAGACTCTTGCTGCAAGACCAAGACCAAGACCAAGACTGGGAGCGCAAGACCAAGACCAAGACCAAGACCAGGTGTATTGGCGCAAGACCAAGACCAAGACTGGCTAAGTCTCGTCTTGTTCTTGCATTTGGGCAACACTACATCGCAGCGACAATTCATATCAAAAATGTAGGCAAATTAGACGTATTTTTGACAGACTGAGACAAAATAAAATGAGATCGTTCTTGAATAAGTGCAGACAACACAGTTATTTGACCTCACACGACTCTGATAGCAACAACCCAATAGCAACTACACTTGAGAGCAATAAAATCGCACACCCCTTGTAATTTGGTTTATTACTGATTTTTTTCTTAAATCTAAAGATATTGAGTACAAATCATTAGGCAAAATTAAAGAATACAAGCGTATAATGAAACGAAAATAAAAAGCACTGTGATTTTGACAGATGTGTCGATGGTACCAACCCAAAAGCAACCTTACTGCATCGACAATACAGATCACTGTAATTTTGACAATGATGCAAAATCAGTGGTATAATAACTGTGAACGGACTGTATACTTACGGGAATTGCACCTTTAGCAGTCATTAGACGTGATTGTTAGAGCTTGACCACTATGAAATGACGCGCCCCCCTACTCAAATTATTATACGTCCACTACGGTAAAAGCGGTAATGGTGCGTCTCATTTCAGAGTGGACAAGCACATACAAAAAAAAATCAAGATCAAAATCTTAGAAATCAAGGTTCTAATATCACAGGCAGTCATTTGAAGTCATTGATAGCCAATTATAAAAGAAACATGATAGCAATGTTACAACACAAGAAATAATCAGCTCAAACAGGTGGGCCCCACTATAAATCAATGTTGTCACCATTGTGCATTCGGATATGGACCCCTCACGTTAGTGCTGTTGTTTATGACATGTGTTTCGACCCTAATATTTGACGGTGGAAATGTCCAAGTAGGGGGTATTGTCTAACTTTGAACTTCGTGATGTGTGGCTGGAAAACTCAGCTCATTATTTTGCTTTTAGGTAATCTTATGTTGATTCGATACACGTATAGAAAAAGAGAAAAAGTGATTTTTAGGAATTAAGGACCCGAAAACAATGTCACAGTGGGTATTGATACACTTAAGAACTCATTTTTTGGAAACACTTTATGAAAAATTTATAGGCTAAGTACGAAGAATATAACCTTGAGCACTAAGTAATTTAACTATTACTCGTAGAACTTTTTTTCGACTGGCTAACTTAGTAGGTGTATCTACCTACTTATAAAACTTCAAGAAACAAGGACAAATATTTTTCTAACGTAATTTAATGTCTGTTATCAAAGAAACATCAAACATCAAAGATTTTTTATCTCCAATTTCTTCCACATTTGCATTCATTTTCTTAACAGCATTAGTCACCATTTAGGTTTGAATTCCCTGTCCTAACTGCGAGTACCTTCACTAGGGGATGTAGCATGGCGAGCAGCTCATTGATTCCGCTAATCCTGAGGGAGTCTTAATAGCGACTGGCGAGCAGCGGGGCTAAATTAGATGGACACGTGTCGACTCTTCTGCTTAATGAGATCTCTTTAATTTGATGTTTTTTTTTTTTTGTAGAATGAAGATTTTTGTGGTTGTAAGTTGCATTGTTGAAAGTGTTGTGGTCTTGTGATGATGATTAGATTTTTGTTTTATATTAGAGAGCTATTTCTTGGAGGCATGGCTTATAGGTCCGGGAGAGGAGAGGAAAAGTTTTGAGGCGACCATAGGATTGTGCAAAAACTGTTACGTTTGTTGGCCGTTGCAATTGCATGGTTGAATGCAGGCCTTATTGACAGGAATTATTGTAAAATTAAAGTAACGCTTACAATTAAAGTCAATATAGTTTCTTTGATTACTTAATCCATTTATTTCTTTTACAATATTTAACACAATGTCTCGGGCATTATGGCCCGTCCTGCTGCAGGAGCGCACGCCGTATAGCAAAGCACGCCAGCAATAACGATATTTTCGTCAAGCCCTTGTCACTGCCAGCATATCAGCGGTATTAGAACCAAACGACTTTGGTACGTAACGATGGGAAGAGACCAGACGGCATGACGTTGTTGCCTTGGAAGATGGGTAGGCCTCTGGTGTGAACCGCAACCTGTGTCGACACCCTTGCGTCATCTCATGTTCCGCTGTTGCGGCTGCTGAGATCCTCAAGCGGCGCAAATGTTTTAAGCCGTTTGGGGTCGAAACGCTCGGGTCATGGGGCCCGAGTGCGCGTCTTCTGTTTAAGGAAACTTCTCGCCGACTGGTAGACACTTCACCAGATACCAGAGGGCTTGTTCGTTCTTTGGTCAAAGAATTAGCATTGTCATTCAACATTGTAATGCTGCCAGTCTTCTGGGCATGTTTCTGGATGACAGCGATGTGGACAAATACTTCGACGCGTAAGTGTTATTTTGTTTTTGTATTTATTTGTATAAGTTAGTTTGTCATCTAATTTAGTACCTAATGAAAATAGGCAGTTCTTTAATTCACATATAAAATAAATTGAAGTTGGCAAATTACTAGTAGGTATTGTACCGTTACATAATCTACACAAAGATCGATTTCATTTTTCAAGAAAAAATATCGTCCTTAGCCATTTTTATTTTCATTCCAAATTATCAACTGACACCACCACTCTTTTATCAAAAAACATAATAGTGTACACTGATCGTCACTAGTGGCGGTCGTTATCGCGACATCGCGCGATAAAAGACCCTATTATGTCATCTGACAGCTTCGAGCGCTCCCAAAGGATAGATATTTTACTTTACTTGATTTATCACCAGTTTGGGACGCTAGGTGTTGTTTTTGCCTCTTGTGTGGGGTAATTAGACGGTATAGTTGTCTGGTATATATTTTGGGGGTTTAACGTTAATTTGATGCTGGTATTATATAAGGTAGCAGATTTATTTCATGGCAACATTTTCGCGCAAGTAGTGACAAAACCAAAAGTGAAATAAATAAATACCTAAACGATTTTGTTAAAGCTACTTACTAAATAATTTTCACAATAGTTATTTAAATATTAGGTACGTTATTATGATCAATGGAAAATATAAATGGGCAGTAATTTTAAATAAACAATTGCCGCTTTAAATCAGTGCCTTTTGTTAACATCACTACACTAAAACACCAAACTACTTAAACCAAAAATATATAACAAAAAAAAAACGACTTCCAATAAAAATACTACTTCCGTAGGTACGCACGGCTATAGATCAAGCTATACAATTCCAGTATAAACTGATCTCGCATTGTATAGAATTTTCTTACAATGAGAGGTCAGTGTAAACTGGAAATGTATAGCTTGATGTGTAGCCGTGTGTACCTACAAAGTGAAAAATACTTTAACTTTGGAAGTCGGTGTCTTTGCTTTAGTATTTTCATTTATTACCACCGACTTCGGAAATTCAAATTATTTTTCACTTTGTAGTGGTGGGGCCTACCCGACACAAATATTCGTTAATGTACCTAATTGCTATGTAAATAACAGTGACAGGAAGTTATTATAACATCATCAACACAAAGTAGCAAAAATACTTATCTATTATTGAAGCTAGCTTAAAAACTACCTAAGCAAAGTACTAACTTTGCCGCTAACCGCTTTCGTAGAGAAAGCTTGCAATTTTACTAAAAATTGCAAGCTTTCTCTACGAAAGCGGTTATTTTATGTATTTAGACAGTTTAGTCAGTGTAAGTTACGCCTGCGCAAGTGTGTATACAGTAGGTACCTACCTACTTTAATAACATAATGCTCTATGCAAACTTGCGTTAAATTTAACAATAAATCACGTCAAACTCGCCAATTAAATGATAATTTGTCACATGTGGCTGCAGAATTAATTAATTGATACAATAACTTTTACTACAACTGAAACGTTTGCGAGCGGACTTTAAATATGAATGCGTTCATTGACGCGTGACCGATCTCTCATTATTCGAAATTTGAATAAAGACGTCGAAACCGCGACGTCAGCAAAGTCAAAATTCAAAATTCGAACGTACATTAGCACTAAATCGTTTATTTAAATTTTACACGCAGTTGACTCTGAATAGAGAATTATGGCGTCCGAAGTAAAATTATAAAATTATCCCTGTTTGTCTAGTTCAGAATACAAAGGAAGCGACGCATGTTTACACGCTATTTAACAATTATTTAACATTTGATTTGTACACGGACACGTGATTCGAATGCAACTTATTTGCATAATCCCCTTTATTAGGCACAATTACCATTTGCTATAGCTATTCGATTATTGGCTTTGTGAGAGTTAATTTATAATACGTCATTGCTATATCTGTACCTATTTGTTTTATTTTATTTTTATTTAAATTAGACTTTGCCCTGAAACCATCTGTTGTTAATTTTTTTTCCGGGTAAATATTGGTTCGCCTTTTTCTCGTGTGAATAAACCTTGTGTAAAGAAATAATTACTGCGTAATGAGAAATAAATGTTACTTACTGCACGCGTCTTCACGCGTCATCCTCCGCAATTAGCCGATCAATCATTCGCGAACGCATCCAAACAAATTCGCGCCAAAAGCCGTGTTGCCTGTCAAAATGTTTGTCACAGAATTTTGAACCTAACAGCCAGTGCTAATAAAAGAATTAACTTATAAAATTGCCTACACGATTTTATAGTGAAATATGTATTTTATTTCGCGCCAAAAAGTGTCGCTGGCAACATGGCGGCCCCAAGGGACTTTATTAGTGTCGGCGACCCACCCATTATACATTTTTAAACCGTATCCATATAAATTAATGTCGATATCACCCTAGCGTAATATCAATCTCGTGCCGTAGTTGTTCGCGGATTATGTTACAAATAATATCATTTTGTACGGTGATTCGTTATGAATGGTGCTACCTATGGGTTTTAGCGTATACTTTGGTTGTATCGTCTTGATTATTTGTCGGCTATTTAGATGGATAGAATAAATAAATACGTATTTAATCAATTTTATAAAAAAAAGTGTGTGTGCAGCTCCGACGCACGACTGGAGTTTACTACTGCTTTTTTGTGCCGTTCCGACTTTCTATTGTTGGTCAGGCCTGCAGTGTTTCAATGAATCAGTGCTTTACAAAAAGCAAGTATCTGATAAACATACCATAAGTTAAGGGTTTGTTTTCTATGCTAATCCGTTGGTTTTATTTTAATTAGTGCTCGCACGAAGTAAGATTATGCCAATTTTAATATCGCTTCTACCACACATTCTGCAAAATCTACTGAATTGAATTAATTATCTAGCTCATGCATCGTTCAACAGTTTTCTTGAATAAGTTTCTAGGTAAGCCAGTGCGAAACTAACCTAACGCATCAATTTATTTATGAGAAATTACAGACCATACCATGCACCGGGCGTAAAAACAAAATTTAATGGGAAAGGCAACTGTCAAAATGGCGCTGTCGTAGCTGGTTCCCAACAAAGTTATTACTTAATACAAGGCGTGAGGTGGTTTTATTTTATTTTTGCGAAAATGACGCATTGTTGTATACTTAAATACTCCGACATTGGAGTCCACTATTTCCCGAGAGACCCTAAAATTATAAGATGTGGATTCAAGAAAAAATAATAATAAATAAATAAATAAAGCTATTCGTAAAGATTAAAAAACTAAAATAAACAGAGTTCGAAACATTTTGAAGAAAGTAATAATGAGGAAATATTTAAGGTTTTAAATTCCGACACTTTCCATGCCAAATACTTTATTAAATAAATGGATATAACCGAAAATAACGAAAAAGTGAAATAAAACCAATCTCATGAATGAACGAAATGTCAAATTTATATTCACGCCATTTATGATCAACCTTCCCCATTTTAAAGACTTATTTCGCCTTGTTTTGAATGATAAAAAAAGAAACACCTAAACTGCCAGTATCAATACCATTCCGTCCAACTCTTCGTCGGATAACGAAGTGTTCCCCCAACAAGGGAGGCCAGTTTACTGTTTCTTTATTCCATTATGTTTTAAAGAGAATGTCATAGCTATCGGGCAAGTGCAGCGCGGAACGCACCCAAACTGTCAAATTAACGGAGGGCGCGAACAATAGCTCCCGATTTAAATTGCGAACGCAGCCTTTAATTGCGCGCTAATAGGCAACCGGTTTTTGTTTTAAATTGGCTGTCAAGTTGACAGATTGTTTTTTCTTTTGTTTGTCATTGCCTCGTTTGGCAGGTTTTGCAGGTGCAATAATTTGTTGTGTTACAAGCTCGTTAAGCAAGACATGTCAGGAACATGATACTAAGATTTTCTTTTCAACCTCTACTCCAATTGATAAGTTCCGTGCGTCACAGTGCGCGCTACAGGTAACAGTGGGTGTCCTAGCATCTATTTCTGTTCATTGTTGGAGTTTGATGTATAGAATGCGTAGATTTTGGCTTGGTGGTGAAATTTTTAACATAGATTGCTGGTCTTTTTTTTATTACGTAGATACATAGGACGATTGTCATTCTTTATCTGATGAACTTGCTTGAGTCGCCTACTTTCATGACATTCTCGCCGGGGACAACCTACTGTGGGTACAGACGCCAGCACATCAAGCTACTACAATCTGTCAAATTTCTTTAATAGATTTTCATCTTTATCGCTAAAGCATTAGGTTCAAGGTTGATTGGGAAAATTTGATAGTTTTGGGTGGCTTGACCTGCTGGCGTCTCTACGTACAATTGAAGTTGAGTACATAGCAAAGAAACGACACTTACTTACCTACCACCAAATACGAAAATAATATGATAGTACAGCATCACATCACATTCATATCTCGCGGCCACAATAATAATTTGTGCCGCAAACAAACAAAACAAAAATTGTTTAGGGGAGATGCACCGGTAGATAGAAAGCGTCCTAATCAAATAAACGAGGGACCGTCGATCTGTCGACGCAATCTCTGCCAAAATTGTGATTTGATATCTTATATCGACGCATCGCCCCACACTGTTGCTATGATAATAATCTGTTATAACGTTTTCATCTGTGGTGTCAGTTTGTGGGTATTATTTTACAACCATTGTTCATGTAATTGGCTTCCATAGATCGATGGCACTCGGTTAGTTTTTTTTTTGGGATTATGTACTTATACAGAAAGAGATTTTATGCAATTCGTAAGTTTGTGCCATTTGCAAATATACTACTGGTATGAGAAAATGGTAATTTACTCTCACATAGAAATGGTAATTTACTCGATGTAATTGGGAAGATCAGTTTCTGAAGTAAACGTTTACTGCCTTGAATTGAGGAGAAAGGTGATTCAGAAACCATAATGAATTCTAGTTTCTGAACGTACTTATTACCTATGTAAAACCTTATTTACGCCGGAGCAACATCGTGCGGCCTTGTGGCATGCCACAAACCAAATCAATGAAGTAGACCAATAAAAATAAAGTAAAAGTATACGGCACGATGTTGCCTCGGCGTAAGTACTTAATAAGTTTATTTGACGCCGAGGCAACATTGTGCCGTATACTTTTACTGTATTTTTATTGGTCTACTTCATCCATTTGGTTTGTGGCATGCCACAATGCCGCACGATGTTGCTCCGGCGTAAATGAGGTTTAACAAATAGTACTTCCTCATTGTATTTCCATTCCTTAGAAAAATTGGTTTGAATTACAAGCCTCTATTTTCAAAAATAAACCGCTAAAATATTTTTGACTTAAGGACCTTCCTAGTTTTAGACACAAGCTCCCACGATCACTGATGCGGTCATCACAAAACGTGAGAACTCATCATAATCATAACAGAAAAGTTATTTTTAATAAAGATGAATCCGCATAAAATCAACAAAATCCTGTTTTTTCGCCCCCTGGCATTATAACATGCAATCTTAGGCCTATTAGATTAAAACGTTAGTCTGTTTGAACGACACGTGCCACGCGTGCGTCGTGCACACGAACTTTGACAGCTAAACAAACATGGCGGCCGATAGCGGAATCAGAATCAAATCTTTATTAATATTATATGAACAAACACATTGTTCTTTAAGCGGGGTATTGTACAAATATAATTTTTGTAATTGGTCTTGTCCCCTTTTAAGTAGTTATTTAATGTGAGGGTGGAAATGATGGCTTTTGCAAATAATGGTTTGATTAATTACTACTTGTGATGGGTCGTGAATTAAATGTTCTATTTAACTTTGGTTTGCATTTGATCTCTAGAGAATACCTACATGTAGCTTTAATGTATTACAGCAAATTTTTCTAATTGTGACTTACCTTCTTTCTTCAATTTTTAATTATAGTTTGAAAACGGCATGCCTAAATTAATATGTGTTTCTAACCTAGGCTTCGTGTTTTGAAATTATGACATGAGGTTGCATTTTACCATGTCGGTCAATGGAGCACCGACCAATTAATAACTGTGTCCACACAAAAAATATTAACCATATTTTAGCGTACAACTACGCAACGCAATCCTATGTACTTAACTACATTAAATTCTCAGAAACGACGTCTAGAAATGCTAGAATTCGTCGTCGAAATATAGTCGGATATGCTTGGAGTCTGAATATTCAAACTGACGTGATATTTACCCACCATGGAGCAGAACAGGCTATTAATTTACATAGTAATTCATCTTGTAATTAAGTACGCCGCAAATTGCTATCTCAGCCCTTCATAATCCTTTCGCACTGTTGCTTGGCGCTTGAAAACGATGATGTTAATGTTGATGCGCTGGGAAATAGAAGTGCTTCGATAAAAAGCGAGCTTTACCAAAGATCAGGGGGAGTAAAGGAAACTTACCGAATATAATATTAAAAAAATATTGGTGAGTTATAGAATATATTGTGAGGTTATTGATAAAATGAATAATTATGCAGGTATCTAGGGATAAAGATGGGTACCCCTACCCGAAATTCAAAAGCGCTGTTCTTCTAACTATAAAATTATTTACATACCATCATTCTACTGTTCTATTATTATATATCTTTATTCTTAAGAGCCTTTTGAGCTGTCAAATGGCTTAGCATGATGCTCCGTTAAGTCGAAAATACTGCAGCATTAATTTTGAAATAAATTTATGGTAAAGTTGAGGATTAATGTTAAGAGCGTTGGCTCCGTACGTCATTTCATACAAACATTCAAGTCCTTTTTTAACCGACTTCAAAAAAAGGAGGTTACTCAATTCGCCCGTACTTATATATATTTTTATCGAAATTAATGAAACTTCATACGCATAAGCAGCATACATAGATCTAAAAAGTCAGTTAAGAATCGAAATGTCTTATTTAAATAAAGATAATTGGAAACCTCTGTTTCTATAAAATATTTAAAATCGGTCGAATTTAGCTGCAACACTATTTTTCGAAAATTTTCTTAACTAACTTTTTAGACCCGTATCCTGCTTATATGCGTATGAAGTTTCATTAAAATCGGTTCATTAATTTCGCTAAAAAAGGACTTGAAAGTTTGTACGAAATGCTAAACGGAGCCAATCGCTCTCAAGTACTATGTTGGTAATTAGATCATGAAACTTTGCATACTAACTGAACTAACTATAAAGCAGGTTTTATATTTTTTTCAAATTACCATTATTTTCACCGTAAAAAGCAATTACCTGAACTATCGGCGCCCAGCACCGCACTCAGTCTCGCTCTCACTCAGTCCGCGAGCAGTATCGTGCGAGCGAGATAAAAAGCTGAGGTAGTATGGACTCTTAAGGTTATCTCGCAACCTCATTGTTGTATAAAATAGTAGCCAAAGTCTGATGTTCCTTCGAATAATCTCCACGTGAAGCGAGTTTGAAATGAGCTACCAATAATATCAATCCCTAGCATCAGTTGGAAACACCTCACCCTTCACCTAAATTTTCACGGTGAAATTTTTACAGATCAGACCGGCTGGTCACATCCCCTCATTCCCATCGCTCGCCTGCGGTTGGTGTTGACACGCAGCCGACAGACAGGGATTAAGGTTATCTGCATCACAAAGCCTGCACCGTGGAATTGCGCCGACTGCCAGACAACCCACTCGCCCGGCAATATAGCCCGATTTTTTGAGGTTCCACGATTTTTGGAGCAAGTTTCGGCGAAAAAATTTTGAAGTTTGATTTTTAGATTGAGTGATATAAATTAATTTAAAAAGTTCAATACTTTTAGTATCTTCACCGAATTGTAGGTACTTAAATCAGTTTGTTTCACCAAGAATCGTATTTCTTTAAAATGCTACAAATTAAATTTTTCTAATTTAAGTTTTTATAAAAAAAAATATTTTTAGCATTTTTTTTTTTTTGTGACAGTGTAAATTCTTATAATTCCCTTACGTTTCAAACATAAAACAATCTTTTTCTACGTCTCTAGTTGCTACCTACAGCGAACATGTGATACCTATATGAGTTCCGCAAAACCGAAAACCATAAACCACACCCTAAATAACGTTTTTCAGAAAAACTCCAGCCCATAACACTAACTCGAATAACTCTATAACCTAAAAATCCGTAGAACTTTTCAGTGTTAAACAAATAATAATCCACAATATTAATTGGGAGTTTGCAAGTTTGCATCCAAAATCAAAGCATACCAAGTCATATTGTTCAGCACAGCTTGTTAACAAGTTCGTCTTAATTGGATTGTTTCTTCAGTCTTCAGTGGAGTTCAGGACTTGGGGAGTTGCACGATACTTGGCATCGATCAGGTATCAGCGGAGATTGGAGTCGAAGTTCGATCGCAGATTATAAAGGGTTGTCGTATTGTAAATAGATACAATATTGAAAATTAAGAGATATACTTAAAACAAAAATAAATTATGTGCGACGTCAGATTTCTAAAAAATGTTACTTATTTTCAAGCCTTATTTAACACTATCTGCGCCCCGTGGTTTCACCCGCGTAGACCGGGATAAGAAGTAGCCTATGTGTTAATCCAGAGTGTCAGCTACCTCCATACCAAATTTTATCAAAATTGGTCCAGCCGTTTGAGCGTGAAGAAGCAACAAACATACAAACACACACTCACAAACTTTTGCCTTTATGCTATTAGTGTGATTCAAAATTAAAATAGGTATTTAAAATTGATTGTTACAGGATAGACTGGAGTGGCGAGGAAAAACAAAATTCTATCCCTGCCTGAAAACCTACACAGATGGATAGAATTTGCATAGAAACTATGTACGAGGGTAGTCTGAGACATATAATCACATAGGCTCTACAATGTTGTAGTGACTAACAACTCATAAAAGATCCGCTATCCTTAGCAAACAAAGAAATAGTGGTGTTGGACCATTTCCTTTTGTAACATTTTTACAAGCAAACTTATATAAAGAGACATATGTTGTACTTTACAGACGCCTTTATTATCGTTACAGACATAAATGGCGCCCAACACGGTACAGTTGGTCCCGTGCTGGGCGCCATTAGCATCTAAGAATCTTTTTTTCACTTTTACATCTTTGAATTCCAGATGGTTTTAAGGATATTATGCACCTACAGTCTTACACGCAGTTCATCGCGATGTTATTAGCTCCGATACAGGTAGGCTTCATCGCTTTATGCTAACATCTATCAGCTGTGAAGTAACTTTTTGTAATTCTTAATATAAGTATAAAACAAAGTCGGGTTTGTTCGAACACTTATAACTTGAGAACGGCTGGACCGATTTTCATGGTTTTTGATTTGTTGTATTTGTTTCCGTCCCGAATAGCAGAATAACTCAAACTCAAACTCAAAGCATTTATTTCAATTAAACCAATTACAGGCACTTTTGAATTGTCAAGGGGTCGGTCAGTCAAAAAGATGAAGCTAGGCGCCCATTCCAAAGCATAGTAGGTACCTATGGAGAAGAACGGGCAAGAAACTCCACGGACACTCTTTTAAATCAAGATATGGTTACAAAATAATGGTTACATCATTCATGTTGAAATTTTACATGTGAGAACGATGCAGAACGTTAAAAGCGTCCTTAAAAAAAAAAAAATTCAAATATTTAAATTAAATTAAAATAAGCCGTGGCCGCTAAGGTATGACCAGCCTTCACTGACAGCGCTTGTTCACGAACTATTAAAAACATAGGAATATTCACAAAAAAAAAAATGAAGAAAATTAATTTTCTCATACATGAAATTTAGACAGGGCAACCGCGTCTGTCGGGAATCTTTCGAACTATTTAGAATTCCAAATTCAAATTAATTTTATAATCAGTCGTTCATTTGTTTTCCCGCCGTTCGATTTATTCAAATTTTTACAGGACAACGTCTGTCGGGTCAGCTCGTGAGTAAATAAACTTAACAAAATGTTGTAAAAAAATTGTTCTATCTTTGATACATAACATAATAAACGTAAAGCATAGAATTCCTGAAAGTAGGTAGTGGTGTATAGTATAGTACAACAGTACTCAGAAGGGTCTACCGTTTACCTTCGGAAAAAACAAACTTTGTCGAATTAAATGTGACTTGACCAACAAGGGACGGAATTAGTGAATCAATCCTAACTAATATTATAAATGCGAAAGTAAGTTTGTTTGTTTGTTACCTTTTCACGCCTAAACCACTGAACCGATCATCCTGAAATTTTGCAATACGTTGTCAGGTGTTCAGAACCGAACATAGGGTACCTTTCATCCAGAAAAAATACTGTTCTCGAGGAAAACAACAATATCGTTCTTATGAAAATAGATGGCGCCACGTGTCTTGCGAATTATATTATTACAAGCAGAGTACAACCCGAATTGATTGTCAAATTCTAAATTAACGCCAGCGAAGCCGCGGGCAAAGGCTAGTTTTTAATAATTTAGGTGGGAATATAAATTAATTCCTATTGGTCGATAATCACATTTCATTCGCTATATTCAGGTTTTTCCGAAGAAACTCAATACTCAATACCTACTCAATCATTTATTGCATTCTACAATGTATAATTCTTAGGTGGTAAGTAGACATTTGTTGTAACAATCGTGGACCCTGTCGGGCACAGCAAAAGAAAAGTTTGAAGGAAGAGGACTTATTTTTACATGTAAAACTAACTTACTCTAAGTAAAAGCTTTGGTAAAATTTTATTAATTATTAATTTAATCTAAAAGTTTTATTATTCATTTATAATTATTATGTCAGTTCTATGGATTTGTCAATGAAATAATAGGTCTTTACCTATGAAATTTTGCCGTTTTGTATGAAAAAATTTAAACGGATTTTTTTCATGCATTTTTTATTTGTATTAATCGAAGTAATCACCCATGCAATCAATGCATCTTTGCCAACGCAGTGGCAGTTTATTGATGCCCTTCTTAAAGAAATCAGCTGGACGGGAGGCAACAAATTCTTCAAAAGCATTTTGTACTGCCTCTCGGGTATTGAATGTTTTTCCCGCCAAGAAGTTATCCAAATTCTGGAAAAAGTAGTAGTCTGTAGGCGCAAGGTCTGGTGAGTAGGGCGGATGACGGAGAGCTTCCAACCCCAGTTCTTGCAACTTGGAGACCGTCTGCTGTGCAGTATGAGGTCGCGCGTTGTCGTGCAGGAGCAGCGGAGACGAGCGATTGACCAATGCTGGTTGGAGATGTGCCAGCTTCTCCATCATTGTGTTCAGTTCTTCACAGTATACATCTGAAGTAATGCTCACCCCGTTTGGTAAGAAGCTGTGAAGAATCACACCGGCGCTAGACCACCAAACAGTGACCATCACTTTTCTAGGGGTAAGTTTTCGTTTAGGGCATTGTTGTTTGTAGTGTTAGCTCCGTAAACGTTGTTGATGTTGCGTGCCGCTTGTGCCGCGTTGCTGCCACGACGGTACTCATATTCCATAATTAATCGAATTTTTAACGTATCCATGATGATGAAAAAGATTGAAATGCGATGAAAATGTAACACTAATCAATAAACAAATGACTACTTTTGGAAAAAAAAATCCATGTTTTTAAAATAAAATTAATTTAAAATTAGAATTCTTAGCCAAACAAAAAATATTTTGATTTGAAATGGCCAGTACTGCAGAACGGCAATTTCATAGGTAAATACCTAATATTCATTTATACTATAATAACATTTATTTAATAATATTTTTCTTTTATTTATTTGTATAAATAACATTTTTTTTTTCTAATTTCTGAATATAAACGACTATTGTACTGTACTGCCATATTTAGCCACTCACATGGTAAGTCTAAGAGGAGCTCGTGGCTAAGTAATAACAGCCGCATGGGTCGATCCATCAGGTTAAGCTACGCTTGCCGGGGTTGGTCCGTGGATGGGTGACCATCTTTACATATCGAGACTCCTCCGTGCCTCGGAAAGCACGTTAAGCCGTTGGTCCCGGCTGTCATTCGTGGATCTTTGACAGTCGTTACGGGTCGTCAGAAGCCCGAAAGTCTGACAACAAGTCTTACCAAGAGGTATCGTATTACCCAGTTAATGGGTTGTGGAGGTCAGATAGGCAGTCGCTCCATGTAAAATACTGGTATTCAACTGCATCCGGTTAGACTGGAAGCCGACCCCAACGTAGTTGGGAAAACGCTAAGCAGATTTGATGTAAGTCTAGTCTCTTCATAAGTAAATACTTGTCTATTACCTACCATAAATCGGGCTTGTATCCAGACTACCGGCTGCTACTAAAAAAATCCTGTCGTAATTCATTCATCATCTCCAATTCATTCTTAAAACACATCTCCGTTACTGCAACATCATATGAGTGATCATATGAGTGCATCGGTATGTGGTATTAAAAAGCTCCTTACCATCTGTGAAGCATATGCCGAGCAACACGGATTAAAATATAATCCGTTCAAAAGTGAAGTCATGGTCTTTGAGGCCAGAGGAAACAGTACAGGTGACGTGTTTCCCAACATTACGCTTAATGGTACAGCTTTGCGTAGGGTATCTAAATTTAAGTACTTAGGACATATGCTGACCTATGACCTCAAGGACAATGATGACATCGAGAGGGAACGGAGGGCGCTGGCAGTGCGGGCGAACATGATAGCTCGCAGGTTTGCACGTTGTTCGACAGAAGTCAAAATTACACTTTTTAGATCTTATTGTACATCATTCTACACGTGCAGCCTGTGGGCTGACTATACTCAAAAGTCTTACAGTGCCCTCCGAGTCCAATTTAATAATGCGTTCAGGGTGTTGATGGGGCTGCGGCGATTCTGTAGTGCATCAGGGATGTTTGCTGAAAATCGTGTAGACTGCTTTTACGCTACGATGCGTAAAAGATGCGCATCCCTGGTGCGTAGAGTACGTGGCAGCGCCAACAGCATCCTTAGCATGATCGCTAGTCGGCTGGATTGTACCTACATCAATCATTGCTGCGCCATTTCTCATGGAATGGCGCAGTAGTGTTTGTTGTATACTTTATTTTTATATGTTTTGTTGTGGGTAGTTTTAAATGTTACTAACACTAGTCTTTAAGAACATTGTTACTAACAAAATGGACACCATGGTCTGAAAATAAAGTATTATTATAAACATCTTTACATCCAAATCAATACAGGCACAGCTTCACAAAGTATCAACCGCTTTCAGAACACGGAATCTGAATGCGTTGTCATCCAACGCTGCGGCAAGTCTATTAATTCCATTGAGGAGAGGGTACAAACCCCTAAATCGATATACGCTAAGAGGGACCCATTTCACGGCTGAACACCCGCACGACTAACTTGGATAGCGACTCGACGTGATATGTTAAGTACGTTAAATTCTCTGCTTTTAAAATATGATGGATGTGACCTTTGAGAAGTTTGATGGTGTTTTTGGATAGGTATTCGAAATGGCAATTGTAATTTTGTTTGTGAAGTGGCTTGAAAGTTAATTTGATGTTATTTTACCTACATAATTAATATTTTCAGGTTTCAGAAAGATTTTATAGAAGACAGATATTGCAATGTAGTACCTTTTGCAATTCTCATGTTCGTGAATGGGCGCCGTCAGTTGGGACTAGTCGTCTCTTAGCTGCCACGGCTTATTTTTAATTTAGTTGTTATTAGTTTTTACCTTTTTATTACGGACGCATTTTAACGTGCACGTCTTTCTACATTGTTCTCACATGTATATTTTCAACATGAATGATGTAACCATTATTTTGTAACCATATCTTGATTTAAAAGAGTGTCCGTGGAGTTTCTTGCCCGTTCTTCTCCATAGGGACCTACTACGTTTTGGAATGGGCAACTAGCTTCATCTTTCTGACTGACCGACCCCTTAACAATTCAAAAGTGCCTGTAATTGGTTTATTTGAAATAAATGCTTTGAGTTTGAGTTTGCGGATATGAAGACCAAACAATAGAAGCTTCGCTTATCAAGCTTCGCTTATCAATGCTCATGTAATTGTTAACAATGAAACTGAAACCTTTAACCGACAGTTCTGCGACTGGAGATTTCCAAAGTCAAACCCAAATCTTTTAATCCAACAAAATTCCTCTAAAAACAATTTAAAACCTCGGCTCTTGACCCATTATTATCGTTTTAAATAGCTTTTAAAAGCAACAATAGGAGCACGCGACGCGTCCGTCCGCCGTGGCGGGCCGCACGCGATTGCATAATTTTTAATCACACGACCGAGTAAGCAGCTAATACGGTAGAACGAGATATTGAGGGTAGTTATAGCTTAACTGGCGGCAAAGCGGAATTGGCTTTTGTCATCGGGAGCGGAACGGATTTTCTTTATTTTCTGAACGCCTGGTAGTCGCGGTTTTTTAAATTGTTTTTTTTTTTTTAGGATATCATGTGTGGGTACTGAGAGAAATGACTACTTTGTGGTGGTAAGCTCTCCTAGTATCATAAAGTGAACAGCTCAGAAAATTAATTACTTTGCTTAGTTACAAATAATGCGATGGAGATTTCAAATTCGTCTAAAAAGGACAACGCTATGGAAAATAATGAGAAATGCGGTTCCAATATGCAATCAGAAATCTTTAATCAAAATAAAATAATAGGCATCAAAAATAATTAATTAACTACATTATATATTTTTGTAATTTTTATGGTGTATATATTAAAAAGCTATCTACCTATCTACCGTACGTATTTTTCGTGGAAAATTAATGATGTAGATTTTTCTTTTTAAACCGAGTTACTAAGTATATAAAAAAAGGCGGACAGATTCTCGCTAGCTAAAAACTGTGTCTATCGGAGTCAGCCAGTTCGCTGTACGTACAGGCCGGCCACGAACACATTTCACAAGACATGCTGTGTATTTACCTTATCTAAAATACCTTACCGTATTACGAATACGTTACCATATTACGAATACGTTACCATATTACGAATGGTTGACTGATGTGTGAATGTGTGTGTGCCTGTAGGTACAGCGAGCTGGCTGACTCCCATAGACACAGTTTTTAGGGTTCCGTACCTCAAAATGAAAAAACGGAACCACGAACGGAATCCTTACAGGATCACTCGTGTGTCTGTCTGTCTGTCCGTCTGTCACAGCCAATTTGCTCCGAATCTAATGGACCGATTAAGTTGAAATTTAGTACACATATGAATTTCTGTGACCCAAACACGGACGGGTAAAGTAAATAAATGAATTTTGAATATAGAGGTCACTTTTGGGGGGCAAATAAGAAAATTAAAAAAAAAGTTTTGCAAACTACACCATGTGGCAAATCAAATGAAAGGGCTTACTATGAGGGTCTCAAAAATATTTTTTTTTATAATTTTAAAATAAATTGTTTTAAAGTTATTTAAGAAAATAGACGAAAATTTACCATTACCCCCTCCCTCCTTATCTCCGAAACTACTGAGCCTAAAATTTTGAATACAGAAAATTGATCTTTACCTGTTGAGTACAGGAAAACATATAAAATAACATGGTAAATCTATCAATATTGTGAGTACAAACTTACATTTACAGTTGGAATGTATGGGAGAACATGTTTTTCAACTACAATGTTAAGTTTGTTCTTAACATAAATTCATCCCAACTACGGAACTCTTCATTGTGCGTGGTCCGACACGCACTTGGCCGGTTTTTGTTTTGTTACCGAGAATCTATCTGCCTTTTTTTTTACTTTTTTTTATTAGAATTAAATAATCATCATCTTGTTGGCTTAATTTTTTTGCGAATAATCCATAAGTACTTACCAATCGCTTACAGGCCGGCCACGAACACATTTCACAAGACATGCTGTGTATTTACCTTATCTAAAATACCTTACCGTATTACGAATACGTTACCATATTACGAATACGTTACCATATTACGAATGGTTGACTGATGTGTGAATGTGTGTGTGCCTGTAGGTACAGCGAGCTGGCTGACTCCCATAGACACAGTTTTTAGGGTTCCGTACCTCAAAATGAAAAAACGGAACCACGAACGGAATCCTTACAGGATCACTCGTGTGTCTGTCTGTCTGTCCGTCTGTCACAGCCAATTTGCTCCGAATCTAATGGACCGATTAAGTTGAAATTTAGTACACATATGAATTTCTGTGACCCAAACACGGACGGGTAAAGTAAATAAATGAATTTTGAATATAGAGGTCACTTTTGGGGGGCAAATAAGAAAATTAAAAAAAAAGTTTTGCAAACTACACCATGTGGCAAATCAAATGAAAGGGCTTACTATGAGGGTCTCAAAAATATTTTTTTTATAATTTTAAAATAAATTGTTTTAAAGTTATTTAAGAAAATAGACGAAAATTTACCATTACCCCCTCCTTATCTCCGAAACTACTGAGCCTAAAATTTTGAATACAGAAAATTGATCTTTACCTGTTGAGTACAGGAAAACATATAAAATAACATGGTAAATCTATCAATATTGTGAGTACAAACTTACATTTACAGTTGGAATGTATGGGAGAACATGTTTTTCAACTACAATGTTAAGTTTGTTCTTAACATAAATTCATCCCAACTACGGAACTCTTCATTGTGCGTGGTCCGACACGCACTTGGCCGGTTTTTGTTTTGTTACCGAGAATCTATCTGCCTTTTTTTTTACTTTTTTTTATTAGAATTAAATAATCATCATCTTGTTGGCTTAATTTTTTTGCGAATAATCCATAAGTACTTACCAATCGCTTAGGTAGGTCCACCTAAGTAATTTAATTTCATAGAATTGCCAAGAAACCACTGATTTTACTACTTTTAGACAACCAACGACATGTGTATCAAACATGTACCCCATTTACCTTCACACTTGACTAAATTAAAGTGTCACATTGGACTATAGCAACAGCGCCTACCCATCCATTAATCCACCATTGTTATGGTAAGCAGCTAGTGATCTATATTTTAATAACACGCCTCGATGGACGGCTAATAAGGGATGACATTGCATAGTGATCGAAGGACCAAGCATGTTTCTTTTTAATAGTATTTTTTTTTTTTTGTTGATTTTTTATAAGTAAAGATAGAACGGAACTAATAAAATGGAATCTTACCGTTTCCATTTTCATAATGAGTGTTTACGAGAACACTAACGTAAAAGTAGTTTGGAGAACTTGTTTCCCAAATCCCGCGATAAAATACGATAAAATACTATTAATGTATGTGTATATGCCATTATAATGACGGTTGGACATGGATAGATCTATCAAAAATTAATTCTTAAGTTAAATTGTAAGCAGTATGGTACAGTCACAATTTATCAACAGTTTACAATCTCACGAGTTAGATTATAAACTAACGAAGTTCATAATTTTACGGTCACATAATATAAATTACTATGCATTATGCTGGCAATGATACATTCCTCAACTCCAAAGACCTTCAGCAATTCCTTGCTTAGTATGGAAGGACCAATTTTTAACACATTTGTCCGATTAACGAAAAAGCCGATTATTTGATCTAAGTAGAGGTAGACTACATTAATATTCAAAGAATAAAAATAATCTAGCACTGCTAATAAAAATAAAACGTAGTATACATTTTAAAATACATTAATGAATTATGTAAATGAATATTGGGCGTACAAAAATAGGTAGTTTTGTCTGAACAAATCGTCGGAAGCAATTTTCTCGTAGGGATTTAACGCGGGATCTTACTGTGCTCGAGCGGTGTACAGGTACAGGCGAAACTGGCTCGTGGTCGTGTGTATTTAATTTTTTACTTTGCTTCCCGATTGTTTGGGGCTCACAATCATCATAATATGGTTTTTTTTTAGTGTGCTTTAAACCGAGTGCATGGGTTTTACTAGTGAAAATAGTACGCTAGTAGAAATCAGGAATCTGGAATTCAGGTGTGTTATATTAATATATGAAAATCACAGCATACTTAATCAGCTTAATTACTTAATATTCCCATTGCTAGGACACAGGCCTCCTATCATGAGAGGGAGTGGGCCGTAATCCACCACGCGGGTCCAGTGCGGGTTGGTAGATATCTTCACATATCTTTGAATTTTTGGTTCTAGGACATGCCGGTGTCCTCACGATGTTTTCCTTCACCTTTTTTGAGAGCAGTGGTGATGAAACTGATGAAAGTATTTACAAAATGTAAAGCGCCTGCCTGGGTTCGGACCCACGACCTGTTACAACTGGGACACCATTCACAGAGTCCTACTTAATTTATATTTTTTTTAAATCTATTATATCATCGGGTATAAATATCAGAAAATCAATCTCTCGTGGTTAATGGTTTGATCTTTACTATTTTCGATTATTTAGTTATGGCACTAAGACTTCGTTCCGGTCACATTCCATCAAGAAAGTTTGGTTTTCTCATGAAAAGGTTACGTCACCCAATTGTGTAGAATGTGAAGTAATCGAAGATGTGCAACACGTTTTGATGGAGTGTGTGCGGAATGAGGCCTTGCGATGTGATTTACTTGGTGCAACAAATAAACTCGATATTGGAAAGTGTAATGCTATCCTGGCTTGTCCTTTATCGGAACAAGCTAGGGTACTGTATAAACTAGCTTCTTTTGTTTTAAAGTAGGTGTTAATTGTTTTTTGATTTAAGTAATTATACTGTTATTACAGGGCGACGTTATCGCTCAGCGATAAAGCCCTTAAAATAAAAAAAAAATAAAAAAAAAGAAGTTGAAATACTTTTGCCTACGGGTGTACACCGCCGTCGCTATGATTCTTTTTAAAAGCTTAAAGCTCATTCAGGATTCGCCTAAATATGCAGCTTTTAAATGAAGTCTTAGATACGGTACGTTTCCATTGAATTGATCCTGAAGATTCCGATGAACGTCATTGTTTGTTCAAGAATGGTTTTCTCAAGATTTGTCACTAAGTATCGTTACTGTACTCAGCTGACTTTTAAAGATGATGTCGAAAATACTAGAAGGCTTTAAATTATCCCAAAAATGTTTAGAAACTGTCTTGGGCTATCTAGCTAGACATTCTGTGAAAAATAGAAAATAATGTTTTCACTTCAGTAGCTCAAACATGTAGGTTTTGCTGCCTGAAATCAGAGAGCAAAATGCGATTTTGCTCACTGAGTGATACCAAGTAACTTTTTTTTTTCAGAAAGCCGCGAATGTCTTATTCAGTCTTGGGTTAATCATACTATTCGAAACATTCACCCTCTATCTCTTTCCCGCCATTAGAAAGGGAGAGAGACAAAGACCAGCCCTTTCGAAGTTCCGATTTTGAATTCGACCTCAGACAAACACGTTCGGAATTTCGTACTAACTAAAGAAATTTTGCAAAAAGATAATTATGTCTTTTAATGTAATTTATTGAATTTTTAACTTATTGTTGTATTTAAACGAAAATAAGTATTTACTGCAAATAAAAGTGATATTTAACCTGTAAATATTTATTTCTAGTTTCAATATTGTTACGTAATATATTTTTAATAATAAAATAGCATGGGTGCTATTTCCGAACACGACTTAATTTAAATAAAAGAGCGGGAATAAAATTTCGTGGCTGGCGTAAAGAGTTGAATAAGTTAAAAAATACTAAAATAATCGTAAAATATGAGTGAAACTAGCGACGAGAACAGTATTTTAACACCGGAAGAGTTAAAACAACAAGTTATTAATGCAGAATTAAGTTTCTTATCTGAGAAGTCTCGCGAGAAATATCTGAAAGCATACCATAACTTCAATGAATGGAGACTTACAAAGGGCGCAAGCAGTTTTTCGAAGACGGTGTTGCTATCTTATTTTTAGGGTTCCGTACCTCAAAAGGAAAAAACGGAACCCTTATAGGATCACTCGTGTGTCTGTCTGTCTGTCTGTCTGTCTGTCTGTCCGTCTGTCACAGCCAATTTGCTCCGAATCTAATGGACCGATTAAGTTGAAATTTGTTACACATATGATTTTCTGTGACCCGAACACGGACGGGTAAAGTAAATAAATTAATTTTGAATATAGAGGTCACTTTTGGGGGGCAAATAAGAAAATTAAAAAGAAAGTTTGAAAGAAAATTAAAATTAATGTCAAATGAAAGGGCTTACTATGAGGGTCTCAAATATATATTTTTTTTTATAATTTTAAAATAAATTGTTTTAAAGTTATTTAAGAAAATATACGAAAATTGACCATTCCCCCCCCCCCCCATCTCCGAAACTACTTAGCCAAAAATTTCTGAAAAAAAAAATACAGATAGATCTTTACCTGTAGATTACAGGAAAACCTATAATAAGTCTGTGGTCTTAAAATAACATGGTAAATCTTATCAATATTGTGAGTACAAATTTACATTTACAGTTGGAATGTATTGGAAAAAATGTTTTTCAACTACAATGTTAAGTTGGTTCTTAACATAAATTCATCCCAACTACGGAACCCTTCATTGTGCGTGGTCCGACACGCACTTGGCCGGTTTTTTTAGATTTATCACAGACGAGGCGATCATCTACAATGTGAAGTATTTACTCAATGTTGAAAGCTACTTTAAAAACAAAACATAACGTGCATATTGAAACATGCGCAAAACTCGTATCTTTTCTAAAACGAATGTCAGTTGGGCATAAGGCTAAAAAGTCCAAAATTTTCACGGCCCTTAACATATGAAAATTTCTTAATGAAGCTCCGGACTGCAATTTTCTCGCCGCTAAAATAAGTGGTACCTATGAATCTATGTTGTTAGTTATTAAAATGTGTGTAGACTGTATGTATAAAGGTACTTACTGCCTACTACTAATTTTTGGAGGCGCAATGAATCCTAGTCTGGCTTGGCAATACTGTTAAAATATTTATTACGATATGTAAAAGATGCTGTAAATGTTAAATTATGCATATTAGGTCTTTACCTATGAAATTGCCGTTCTGCAGTACTGGCCATTTCAAATCAAAATAATTTTTGTTTGGCTAAGAATTCTAATTTCAAATTAATTTTATTTTAAAAACAAGGATTTTTTATTCCAAAAGTAGTCATTTGTTTATTGATTACTGCTACATTTTCATCGCATTTCAATCTTTTTCGTCATCATGGATACGTTAAAAATTCGAGTAATTATGGAATATGAGTACCGTCGTGGCAGCAACGCGGCACAAGCGGCACGCAACATCAACGACGTTTACGGAGCTAACACTACAAACCAACGCACCACTTGTTATTGGTTTGCTCGCTTCCGTTCTGGAAATTTCGACCTGAAAAATGAACCTCGTGGTCGTCCGAAGACTTTGGTCGACAATGACGAATTAAAGGCGATTGTGGAAGCTGATGATACACAATCTACGGCTGAATTAGCAGCAGCTTTCGACGTTAGCGTCAAAACAATATTGGTCCATTTGTGTCAAATTGGCAAGGTAAAAAGCTTGACAAATGGGTGCCCCACGAACTCAATGATCGCCAGCGCGAAGTACGCGTCGAGACGTGCCTTGCACTGCTCAACAGACACACAAATGAAGGAATTTTGAACCGCATTGTTACCTGCGATGAAAAATGGATTCTGTTTGATAACCCCAAGCGCTCAGCAAGTTGGTTGGATCCTGGTTCAGCACCTAAACAATGCCCTAAACGAAAACTTACCCCTAGAAAAGTGATGGTCACTGTTTGGTGGTCTAGCGCCGGTGTGATTCATCACAGCTTCTTACCAAACGGGGTGAGCATTACTTCAGATGTGTACTGTGAAGAACTGAACACAATGATGGAGAAGCTGGCACATCTCCAACCAGCATTGGTCAATCGCTCGTCTCCGCTGCTCCTGCACGACAACGCGCGACCTCATACTGCACAGCAACCGGTCTCCAAGTTGCAAGAACTGGGGTTGGAAGCTCTCCGTCATCCGCCCTACTCAGCAGACCTTGCGCCTACAGACTACTACTTTTTCCAGAATTTGGATAACTTCTTGGCGGGAAAAAAATTCAATACCCGAGAGGCAGTACAAAATGCCTTTGAAGAATTTGTTGCCTCCCGTCCAGCTGATTTCTTTAAGAAGGGCATCAATAAACTGCCACTGCGTTGGCAAAGATGCATTGATTGCATGGGTGATTACTTCGATTAATACAAATAAAAAATGCATGAAAAAAATTCGTTTAAATTTTTTCATACAAAACGGCAATTTCATAGGTAAAGACCTATTATTAATTATGTAATATTTTCATTACATGTTGTACTGATCATAGGAATTAGTGGAGCGTGTCGCAATAACGAGCTATTACAGCTAACAGTTAATAATATCGAAAAGCATTCAGATAAATTACTGTTAGTAAAATTGAAAAATACGAAGACGAACCTTGACAGGTCTTTTGTCGTACGCGAAGAATATGTAACTATTGTAGAAAAATACCAAAATTTACGTCCAGCCAATATAAAAACCGACCGATTTTTCATACAATACCATAATAATAAATGCTCAAGACAACCCATGGGAGTAAATAAAATAGGTGCTATACCGCGAGAAATTGCCACTTTCTTAAAACTGGAAGAGCCTCAGCTACACACGGGTCACTGCTTTCGGAGAACTTCGGCAACGCTCTTGGCTGATTCCGGAGCCGATCTCACCACTTTAAAACGTCACTGCGGGTGGAAGTCCAATACGGTTGCTGAAGGCTATATTGAAGACTCAATAGAAAATAAGTCGAAAATCTGTAAGCGTATAGTGGAAACAACAAGTCTGAATTCGACCTCGGATCCTTGGTTTCACCCACGCCCATCCACTTCCAACGACGCACAGTGTACTTATACAGAAAGCCGATTAGAGTCACCAACGTTCACCGTTGTTCCTTCTCAATCCACCACCGAAACAGAAACCTTAACCCCAGATAATCAAACTTAACTCAATGCAACTTATAACGTTGCCAAATAAAACTGTTACTTTTAATTTGCAGAATTGCAGTAATTTTACTTTTAACTTTTAAAATGTTCCATTTTATTGAATTGGTACCTCTACCTACAATGTTATTTATTTTGATTCACAATAAATAGTTACTTCAATGTATTCCTGTTTATTATTTTATCTCCTTAAGTGTTCTCGCTGCTGAAGTGAAAATTTAAGTGTGTTACACGAGAGCAAAGTTTTTTTGCATCTCGTGCCTTTGAATCCCTCGCCACACTCAGGATTCAAAATCAGCACTCGCAGCAAAAAACGACTTTGCTCTCTTGTTGCACAAATAACTATTAAAATTATATCAGAATTTACAGTCACGACGAATGTTAAATTCAAACACTTTTTATTACACACATTAACACCAAGTACTTACTTTAAATTGAAAGTATCCAACTTTAAAAGTGCATAAGTGGCTGACAAGCACCAGCAAGTAAGCAAACAAGCATCTAAAGTCAAGGAAAATAAATTGTTTAACAAATTCTCACAATAGTACGCCAATTTGTCGTGTAAAAGCCATTTCATATAACTGTCAAAAGATGACAGTTATGATTTGAATTTACACACAATTCTAAGTTGTCAATTTGTTAAACAATTCCCTGTCTCTTTTTCTTTTTCGTGTGGTCTTGTGTCTGAGTTTTTATGCCGCCATTGGGCCTCTGGCTTCACATGCCGTTGTGTCTCTCAGGCATGCTGGTTTCCTCACGATGTTTTCCCTCATCCCCACATGAATGCGAGAATTATGTTATTGGCAGCTAAGAAACTCCTAACAATTGTACCATGGAAACACACACGCGAGTGTAACTCGAAAGCGAATGCGGAGGCAATTTATTAAAGAATTGAATACTCAATTACTGACGATTTGTGACGTTTAAGTGCCGATTGCGAGACGATAAATTCACTCCAAGGCAAGCTTTCTTTGAACACAATGCATCTGAACAAGCTTGTCTTAAACTGGTGTATTTTTTAGAAGTGAATGGATGAATGGTTACGTCAGTTTGGAACTCTGTTTTTTTTTCTAATTGCTACCACCTACGTGTCCAGGTGGTGGTGGTGGTGATGGTGCAGGACACCTAAATCTTCAGAAAGGTCAGGTGCGTACGTAGTAAACGCAATCAACTTACGTGTATGACCAGATGTATGAACGTAAACGAGGCAACAGGAGTATGTAAGGATTGCAGCAGGTGGAATTCTGTAGTTTCTGCCTACCCCCATGGGAAGAAGGCGTGAGATTATGTATTTGTTAGTAAGTAAAGGTTTTAAAAAGAACTGATCCTGCCTGCTATGTCAGACGTTATCAGAGGCGGATTTGCAGTCTTGGCCGCCCTAGGACCCCGGCCATGTAGTAAAAATAGGTACCAGCCGCCCCTTTCTCAAGCAACCATCTTATAGACTGCATAATGAATTTACTGTATTGCCAACTTTTATCGAAATCAAGTTACTGTTTTTTTTTTCGCGATTTTAGCTTTGGTTCCATAGTAAAAGTTGTTCATAATGATGAGTAAAGTGACCCCTTAAGAGGATATTGGTCAATAATCAGCAATCCTGTATAAACGAGTGATTTAGGAAGATTATTGTTAAACGATGCGGTGCAGTGCGGCCCGCCATAATGTGCGCGAGTCTAGAATATTTAGATACTTTCAGTTATTTCTTGTTACATCAGTTTTTTGTCAGATTGGCCGCCCTTAATATCTGGCCGCCCTAGGCCCGGGCCTAATGTGCCTTAGGGCAAATCCGCCTCTGGACGTTATTAGAAGTAGGTACCTAAGTTTTTCATACTGTTGACGGAACATAAAACATTACAGTTTTTGCAAAATACACGAATCAAATTCTATTGATAATGTTCATAAACAAACCTCTTTGTGATGAAATACTGACAGTCTTTGTCATAACACCGACAACCTCCCTTTACAGCGAAGTTGAGTAAAAAGCCAAACATCTACTATCAATGTAAAAGTATGTTATGTTAAAAATATTGAATTGAAAACTTTTCCACTTCAATAATATTAAAACTGCCCCCAATAAAGCAGAATCAACAAAATATTTTACAACCCTGAAACTATTTTGAAGAAACCCAAAACTCAACCTTAACTTTAACAGTATAAAATTTATACTCGTCCGGGTATGCTTGAGGTAATTTGTTGCTGAAACAGAGTTGTAAATAAAAGAGGTTTTATAGAGCCGTTTGTAACATTGAACATGCAGTTTGCATTGCAAAGGATGCTGTAACTTGTAAGATAAGTTTAAAGCGATCTAGGATGAAAAGATAACCATTTGGAATAAAATAGAGATCAGAGGAGCTCGTGGCTGTAATAACAGCCGTACGGGTCGATCGATCAGGTTAAGCTACGGTTGTCGCAGTTGATCCGTGGATAGGTGACCATCTTCGCATATCGAGACCCCTCCGTACATCGGAAAGCACGTTAAGCCGTTGGTCCCGGCTGTCATTCGTGGATCTTTAACAGTCGTTACGGGTCGTCAGAAGCACGAAAATCTAACAACCAGTCTTACCAAGGGGTATTGCATTACCCAGTAACTGGGTTATGGAGGTCAGATAGGCAGTCGCTCCATGTAAAACACTGGTATTCAGCTGCATCCGGGTAGACTGGAAGCCGACCCCCATAGTTGGGTAAAGGCTAGGCAGATGATGATGGATCAGATAAATTAGAAAACGTCATCAGCATAACACAATCAGCCATTACCTAATTTTCCCACTACTGGGACTCTCTCTGTAAGAGAAAGTTGGCCGTAAACCACCAAACAGGCCTCGTGCGGGTTAGATATCACAAGTGTTCGAATTTTTGGTTCTAGGACATCGATGCTTTCCTACACCTTTTTTTGGTGGTGGTCTGGTGGTGGTCTAAAGAAGTCCGGATACGAGTGGTCGTATTTAAACATGTCTAACGGGCTAATAATGCCCACGGGGATATGAGCTATAGTCACACTAACAAAGAACTACTCGTACTAGCTACACTATTTCAATAAAAACTTTTTTACAAAAAATATACAACCGACTTCCAAAAACAACACTACAAAGTGAAAAATAACTTTAATTTCGGAAGTCGGTGTCTAGTTAAATGTATTTTCGTTTTTTGCCACCGACTTCCGAAATTAATGTTATTTTTCACTTTGTAGTGTTGTTTTTGGAAGTCGGTTGTATTTTTTTGTAAAAAAGTTTTTATTTTTCACTTTTTAGTTGTGTACCTACCCCACACAAATTCTAATACCACTACCTGCAAAACAAACTAGAACATAATCCATAGAAAAGTGGGGAAAAAATACGTAGGTATTATTGAAGCTAACTCAAAAAGTACACAAGCAAAGCTAATCAATTTTATACGGGACCAACTGTGATGTATAAAACAAAAAAAATCCAAATCGGTCCAGCCATCTTCGAGTAATCGGGGAACATACATGGTTCCGACGAATTGAGAACCTCCTCCTTTTTGAAGTCGGTTAATTAGACTTATCGTCCCTAAAATTACTTAGGACGTCTGTATTTTGGTTGTGCCGAAGAACCAGATTTTTTTGGTCTTTTCTTTTGTAAGCATCCATTAATAATCTAGTTGTGTTAGAGCTTGTCCACACTGAAATGAGCGCCCCACTACCTCATTTACCGTAGTGTACGTATACAAATTTAAGTAGTGGGGCGCGTCATTTTAGAGTGGTCAAGCTGTACTGTATATGATTACAGACAAATGCGTGCATTGGCCGGACAAGTGGACAGGTCCACTCTATCTGTGTGGTTCTTTCCTCGAAAGCCCATTTCAGACACTAATCTATCTACATGGTCTTCACATTATCTGACCAAGATTATGTCTGGAATTTAAAAGAGACTGTGACCTCCGAGTTTGTTTCGGTCTTTTTTCTCAGAGTAGTCGGTTCAAAACACCGATCTCTCCTGCCGCAGGTCTGCTGAATGAAATATCTAATGAAATAAACAGCTTCTTTGTGCGCTTCAGTATTTTTATCTATTAGTTTATAGAGTGTATGTAAATAGATAGATCATCATTCTAAAGTTTTCAGTGAGCACAGTTTGTTTTGCACATCATTAAAATTAACATACAGCATTCGAACACGCAGTCGCAATTAGTGTTAGTTGCGGCTTGTGGCTAAGCGATTATCATTGCTCTAATTACACCCTAATGACTGAACAGGTGGTACCTAATGCGTCTAATATAATGGTGTTACAGTATATTACGAATATGACATAGTTGCGAAAAAAAAAACATTTTCAACAGAAAATGTCATTCTCAGAACCTATTCTACTGTATCATCGAAAATGGTGTCTAGTGACGATGACACTCTTAAAGGAAGGATAGCAAAATCATAAACTATCACCGAAGTTTAATATTAGGTCTTTACCTATGAAATTGCGGTTCTGCAGTACTGGCCATTCCAAATCAAAATAATTTTTGTTTGGCTAAGAATTCTAATTTCAAATTAATTTTATTTTAAAAACATGGATTTTGTTTTCCAAAAGTAGTCATTTGTTTATTGATTAGTGTTACATTTTCATCGCATTTCAATCTTTTTCGTCATCATGGATACGTTAAAAATTCGAGTAATTATGGAATATGAGTACCGTCGTGGCAGCAACGCGGCACAAGCGGCACGCAACATCAACGACGTTTCCGGAGCTAACACTACAAACTAACGCACCACTTGTTATTGGTTTGCTCGCTTCCGTTCTGGACTGCTCAACAGACACACAAATGAAGGAGTTTTGAACCGCATTGTTACCTGCAATGAAAAATGGATTCTGTTTGATAACCGCAAGCGCTCAGCAAGTTGGTTGGATCCTGGTTCAGCACCTAAACAATGCCCTAAACGAAAACTTACCCCTAGAAAAGTGATGGTCACTGTTTGGTGGTCTAGCGCCGGTGTGATTCATCACAGCTTCTTACCAAACGGGGTGAGCATTACTTCAGATGTGTACTGTGAAGAACTAAACACAATTATGGAGAAGCTGGCACATCTCCAACCAGCATTGGTCAATCGCTCGTCTCCGCTGCTCCTGCACGACAACGCGCGACCTCATACTGCACAGCAGACGGTCTCCAAGTTGCAAGAACTGGGGTTGGAAGCTCTCCGTCATCCGCCCTACTCACCAGACCTTGCGCCTACAGACTACTACTTTTTCCAGAATTTGGATAACTTCTTGGCGGGAAAAAAATTCAATACCCGAGAGGCAGTACAAAATGCCTTTGAAGAATTTGTTGCCTCCCGTCCAGCTAATTTCTTTAAGAAGGGCATCAATAAACTGCCACTGCGTTGGCAAAGATGCATTGATTGCATGGGTGATTACTTCGATTAATACAAATAAAAAATGCATGAAAAAAATTCGTTTAAATTTTTTCATACAAAACGGCAATTTCATAGGTCCTATTAACAAATCATCTATATAAATCTGAAGAGTTTGTTTGTTTTGCATTTGATAGCCCAATTCTTGAGGAAGGTTCTTTAACATCACGCTATGACCCTTAGGGGCCGAGCAAATAGAAAAAAAACAACGCTTCGCAAAACCGAAGTAATAGCGCAGGCAGGCGATGCGAAGCGGTGGGTCAGCGGAACAAGAAATTTAACGCGGACGAAGTCGCGAGAAGCTGGTAATTCATATTCCTCTATTTATACCGACTACGAAGCCAGGTGGACCGTTGCTGGAAAAACTTGATCAGGTGGTGGTACTCCGATGAGGCACAATGCGACAGTGGAGCCACATCACAAAATTAAATACCTCTTGTCGTACTCTCGGTGCAATAACAACTGCATGCACCATGATGACAGACCCTTGCGAGGCCAATGCTAACGCTGTTGACATGCTCGAATTCTGGTCGAAGCTTTTAAAGGGTTATTTTAAATTGGCTAGCTAAACTGCAGACGCGATGGGTGTCGATACGTAGTATTATATCTAAACACAATAAAATAAGAAATAAAAAGATTTGATGGTTTTTTTTGGGAGGTCAACGGCCGCTGTAAGTGTTGTTACTTGAAGTTGAGAAAAACTGAGAACTGACTGAGCTGAGAAAACTGTTTTCTTATGTTTTATCGTGTTTAGGTATCGATTAACATTAGGTACATTTGTGATATTTACACAAAAAAAAACAGATTTTTTAAACTGATAGTTCAGTGACTACAATAACCCCACCAAAAATTACCAAATAAATTATTTTTTTCTTTTATCAGTTTAGATATCGATACCCATTACGTCAGCTAGGCAATTTAAAATAACCCTGTACAAAATATGGAAATGGCGATAAGACGAAAAAGAAGATATTGTATTTCACATGTGCAGGACGTTTGTTAGTTAATAAATGCTACGTTTACCAAACAAGTTCGCTGCCATAGTGCCTTTGGCTTTTGACAGTCAATAAATGCTACGTTTACCAAACAAGTTCGCTGCCATAGTGCCTTTGGCTTTTGACAGTCAATAAATGCTACGTTTACCAAACAAGCTCGCAGCCATAGTGTCTGTGACTTTGGACAGTCAATAAATGCTACGTTTACAAGTTCGCTGCCATAGGCCTTTGAGTATGGCAGTCAATAAATGCTACGATTATCAAACAAGCTCGCTGCCATAGTGCCTTTGACTTTTGATAGTCAATAAATGCTACGTTTATCAAACATGTTCGCTGCCATAGGCCTTCGAGTATGGCAGTCAATAAATGCTACGATTATCAAACAAGCTCGCTGCCATAGTGCCTTTGACTTTTGATAGTCAATAAATGCTACGTTTATCAAACATGTTCGCTGCCATAGGCCTTCGAGTATGGCAGTCAATAAATGCTACGATTATCAAACAAGCTCGCTGCCATAGTGCCTTTGACTTTTGATAGTCAATAAATGCTATATTTATCAGACAAGCTCGCAGCCATAGTGTATATGACTTTGGACAGTCAATAAATGCTACGTTTATCAAACAAGTTCGCTGCCATAGGCCTTTGAGTATGGCAGTCAATAAATGCTACGATTATCAAACAAGCTCGCAGTCATAGTGTCTTTGACTTTTGACAGTCAATAAATGCTACGTTTACCGAACAAGTTCGCTGCCATAGTGCCTTTAAGTTATGGCAGTCAATAAATGCTACGATTATCAAACAACCTCGCTACCATAGGGTCTTTGACTTTTGACAGTCAATAAATGCTACGTTTACCAAACAAGCCCGTTGCCATAGTGCCTTTAACTTTTGACAGTCAATAAACGCTACGTTTACCAAACAAGTTCGCTGACATAGTGCCTTTGAGTTATGGCAGTCAATAAATGCTACGATTATCAAACAAGCTCGCTGCCATAGTGCCTTTGACTTTTGATAGTCAATAAATGCTACGTTTACCAAACAAGCTTGCTGCCATGCCTTTGACTTTTGACAGTCAATTAATGCTACATTTACCAAACAAGCTCGCTACCATTGTGCCTTTGACTTTTGTCAATCAATAAATACTACGTTTACCAAGGAAGCTCGCTGCCATACCTTTGACTTTTGACAGTCAATAAATGCTACGTTTACCAGACAAGCTCGCTGCCATATTGCCTTTGACTTTTCAACGTGGCAGTCAATCTATTTAAGTATGCCTGGTATGATGCCGTGTTAAAAACCATTTAATTTATCAATAAGAAACTTTTCTTTCTGGTTAATTCCTAACCCAAATGATGACTACCTACAGCTTAAATCTATTTAATTTTACATTCACTAATACGAAATATTGAGCATGACAGCAGTTGTCACATAACTCGGCCGCCCGACTTTGACTTGGTGTGACCGGATCAAAAGACCAGTCCATGGCGATCGTAATGGACGCGAATATACATTTAATTAAACATATCGTTTATACAGTGCGTTAATTTTACATGCATTTAATATTAAGATTGCTCATTATGCTCGTAGGTAGTTCTAAAATTATATTTCTGTCAACATCGTCAAAATGTTTTCTGGCGTGTTTAGATATAAAAAGGTCGTTTTCATTAATAAGGACCAAATTAAATTAGTTAGCAAAACTCCACACACTTGATTGTGCTGGATATCGATAACTAAACATGATAAGAAGATCAAAAAAAGTTCATTGATATTGGTTTTAACTGCAAATCATTTTTACAAAGGTCTCCAGTTAGCTTGAAGAGGATAGTTCGAAATTCAGATTCGAAAGTCTGTGAAAATAAATAAATAGCGTCAGAAATTAACAAGCAACTTTTAATAATAAACAAAAAGTAATTGCACACAAAAGTATGTTCCACGGATGTCCACGGATGATAAACACTTTTTACTCTTGGGAACGCAGAAATCATCATATCACATGCGAAAATAATCAGCCGCCACACGTTTACGCGCCAAAAAGACAATAATTTAGAAAAAGAACGCTCTATAAAATAAAACAAGAGACGTTTGGCGCGTTCTGACAACCACTATCGTTAGTTAAAAGGGTCGTAATTAATATTAAAAATAAACTTTTATTTAAATATTATAAGAGAACGTTTAAAAGTGGTTTTGATGACACGAATGTTTTTAAATTGTTTTTCGACTAGTGCTAGACTGTGGATTTTCTTGATCGGTAGATTCGAATTGAATAATTTCAATGGTTGCAAATAATGTGTGTCTCCTTACATTAAAGACTATACAATTTCAATAAGAATTTATGCGTTAGTTCCATTATCAGTGTCAATCCGGAATATAATAAAAAATATAAATAGGTGATATCATAAATTAAACCAGCTTGTTGGGAAAACACACTGCATTAGATAAACTTTAGTGTTTTTTTAACTACGAGTTAAAAACCACTAAACCATATTTCTTAAATGAGTTACAGACGAACTAACATAGGAACTTATCTAAAAAATATCAGTTAATGTATATCGAAAGAGGAACATTGCGTATTTCGGTACCACAAACGACCACTAATAATTTACAAAATTGTCTTCGTACACTTTTCTTTGGAACATTTATTGCTTTTTAATGTACTAGACGACATGGCTATACAGCCAACGGTCACGCGTCATAACATTACTGGCCATTTGCTTTTATCTTCTTTTTTTATCTGTCATCCGTCAAAAGCTAACGACTGGCAAGCGCCAACAGCCTAGAATACCACCTTGTTTATGGAGAAAGCTCTATGGTCCAATATTAATCGTCACATTTTAAATCTAAATGCAATTATTAGTGTCGCGCTAATTTGAGCTGAACTTTAATGTTTCTTTTAAATCTATTAATAACTCTAATGGTGTTTTACCTTTTAACTGATTGTTTTGTTTTGCGTAAACTACTTCCTTACCTTCATATTTTTAAATTTAGAACGATTCTCGGTTCCAGCGTTATTACGGTCGGCTCCTATAGATTTAAGAGTAAGCTGTCGATAAGCAGACTAAAAATCTGCCAAAATCCGATTGAATACAGAGGACCAGATATAGGATTCATCCAACTAAAATCATTCAGTTTCACATTGTTTTCACGATGACATGTTGAAGCAAATAAATAATTTTGCTAAACCTGCTGTAAAACAATAGGAACACAGAAATATACAATTACCTACCTATTTAAAAGTATTCATTAACTGATCCTCGCGACAAAATAATAGGTCCCTTTTGACAGCCCATAACGTTTCATATGCCAAAGAGAGACAAACATAGCGGGACAAAGAGGGACACCCTCATGTCAAATCGGACTTCTTAGATTGACCAAACTTTAGATGAATTTAAATGACCAATACATACCGAAACTACATTACAAAATCAGAATCCCCAAAGTTTCATAGCCACGTATCAAAGGACCAAATACAAAAAAAAAAAAATATTTTTCTTAAACATTTTTTTTAAACTATCACGTCGCTGTCATCAAGTGTGAAGTGGACAGTGAAAAGATCTGAGAGCGGTGTGATGTCTTTGAAGCGTCTGAACACACCGTTACAACATGACACGCGAGGACTTATAACTCATACCATTTGTCACTTTTAATTGCCACTTGTTCTTGTCGAACGTCTGAAGAAACGTTATATAAATAGTTTATTGTGAAATAAATGCGGTGCAGTAGCTGTTAGGTCGGAGATGGGTTCTGCTGGCGCTTGCAAGTGGTTGAGGGAAAGAGTTAAAGTTTTTTTTTAATAGAATTTGAATAGATTATAAGTTCTAAATGGTCTGGTACCTATTAGAAACTGTGAATATAAAGGATGGTTGGCGTACAGGCCAAGCGAATTGTCTTCTGCACTAAACGTTGGTCGTTGGTTGGGTTGAGCCATAGAAATATAAAAAACTTTCATATATCTATTAAAAAACTTCTTTCATATATCTATGGGTTGAGCCAATATGTAAGAAATTTCTAGTTTTTTATAAAATAAAATGCGGATTCTTGTCTAAAGAGTACCTTAGCAAAATCTCAAACCATGCATTTAGCTAGGTAATTGGTGTAACTTCAGGCAGAAAACTACGTAATAAAACACCAAGAACATAACATGACAACTAAATTAATTTGTCAGTCCCTCTCCCTCTCAAAAGAGCCAACTACATCTCTCTCTTTCCCTCCCATCCTTTTCCAACAAAACCAGAATAAATCCCTGCAGTTCTTAAAGAGATTAAGACATTAAATCCTGAAACAGTTATGGCGTTCAAAGCGGTCATTAGGACGTCGATGGCTGGTTTTACTTTGATGTCCTGCCATCGTGTCGTTAACAGCTGGCATTAAACTGTAAACACCCAAACGACATCCTATTCCGGTCAGTTAGTATGATTATATTGATTCTAAACGGTTTCAGTTTTGAATGGACGCAGTATGCGGTTATTGGTTGTGTCTGAGAAAGTTTGAACATAGATGGTTTGTGCCGAATGCTGTCTTAACGAGAGTAAGAACTAAGTGCTATGAATTTTTAATTTTTTCATAGCTTTGATTATCTTCAAGGATTCAATTGCTTATAAAGTTACTAGGTTCTGCACGCGACTTCGTCCGCGTGTAATTTCTTGATCCCCCGACCCACCCCGTCGCACCGCATTGGCTGCCTGCGCTAATGTTACTTCGTTTTCGTTTAGCGTTCTTTCTGATTTTTTTTCTTTTTGTTCGGCTCCTAAGGGTTCTAAATGTGATAATAAATGGCCTATAGCCTTCCTCAATAATTGGGCTATCAAATTAATAAATATTTTTCAAATCCGACTGGTAAGTTCTAGAAATTAGAGCGTTCAAACATACAAACAAATAAACAAACTCTTCTGCTTTATTATTAGTATCGATATAGATTCATAACACAGAAAAATCCTAAATATCTCAAGCAGTGTCAGTGAGTCATACAGCTCCTGTCGATCTATTCTCATCGTGAAAACTTAGCTGTAGTGAGCTAGAAGTGAGCTGTGTCAATAAAAATCTCACCGTGAAAATTTAAGCGTACTTAGTGAGCTTGAAGTAAGCCGTCAATAAAAATCTCTCCGTAAAAACTTAGGTGTAGGTACTTAGTGAGCTGAAGTAAGCTGTCAATAAAAATCTCATCGTACAAACTTAGGAGTGCTTAGTGAGCTGAAGTAAGCTGTCAATAAAAATCTTATCGTAAAAACTTAGGTGTAGAGTGAGCTTGAATTGAGCTGTCAATAAAAAAAAAATGTAGGCGCAGTTCGAGACCGAGCAGTTTGTTTTCGTGAAAACAGATTGAAATTTTATTACGGTTTCCGATACTGCCTCAGCCACTATAGCCACAGTAGGCTCATTGTATTCCTTAAAGAAAGCTTTCACCGATTATGATATTTTTCAGTTCTGAGCAGATTTACGGCCGATATGAGACAACATCTTACAACTTTTTTCCTATTTGCAACAGATTTTACGGTTACTAGACTGTTTAGGCTCATAGCATTCCTTTTGATGCAAGCTTTCTTCGATTGGGGTTTTTTTCATTTCTGAACAAATTTACGGTCGATATTAACGACATTTGATATTATTTTGCTATTGTCAACTTCATATTCATTTTTAACCCTATTTTGGTCAATATTTATGTTTATTTCTTTTAGTTCCTGGTAGTGTTTTATCAATTCTTGATAAAAACAGCAGAATAACTGATCTAGCTAAACATGTTTTTGCGCTATACGAATTGATATTTCGACACAGTGAAAAGGAGAGGGTCTCGCGCATGCGCGTACACTCGCAGTGTGACGTCATACGCTAATTATATCTGGCTTTAAAATTGTTATAAATATGACCTATCTTTTGAATGCTCAACCATTACTTTATTTATTTATTTATTTACCATTACTCTAGCATTAAGTCTCGTAGTTATTAGCGGTTGAAAACTTACATGTTTTCCTCGGTCAGAATTATTGAACTTACCACCAGTACACCAAGCGAAAAGGCAATTTTCTCGTCAAACGGTCACCGTGAAAACTTAGATGTAGTACACTTGATTGAAGTGAGGTGCCAATAAAGTCAGTCCCTAGCATCAGGTGGAATGACAGCTCACTTCACTTAGGTTTCACGTTGAGATTTTTACACAATAGGTCGACTGTTCTAGCTACTCCACAAAATTCCTAGATAGAGGTATAGTAGGTAATAGAAGAATGAGTAAAACATAATAAATTATCCTCAACATTCTTCCGACGGAACAGTAACCAAATTCAAATTAGGGTTCCCAATAATAGCTTCGTTTATAACGCAATAAACTAAATATATTTAATGCCTCCTCGTCGGCAAGCCGTCCTGTACGCGCCGTTTGACATACAATTAAAAATGACAGATGACTAGGTCGCCATCTTGAATTTGCTCAAAGAAGGCCGCACTGAAAAAAAAACCGTTCAACACATTTTTAGCTAGTTAATCTCGATGGATGGCTGTAAACTGTCAATCATGCGGTTTTTGAGAGCGCGTGAAAGTCTCTAGTCGTCGTACGCGTTAATTATTTATTCTTTGATGTATTTGCCAATTTTGTCAAGGATTGTTTTGATATTGTTGCGTTTGATGAAGAGCCGTAGCAATACTACGATTTATGTTCACTTTTCGAGTTGTTTTTGTCTTTATTCCTCGTTTGGCACATTATCTTCTATAATTCTTGCTATACCAGGGGCTCGTAGCTAAATAATAACAGCCGCACGGGTAGATCGAAGGTTAGGCTGCGCTTATCGCGGTCGGTTCGTGGATGGGTGACCATCCATCACATTTCGAGACCCATCCGTTTCTCGTAAAAGCACGATAAGCCGCTGATGGTCCTGTAACTCGTAGATCTTTGACAGTCGTTATGGGTCGTCAGAAGCCCAAAAGTATGACAACCAGTCTTACCATGGTGTATCGTGTTACCTACCAGAATCTGGGTTGTGGAGCTGAGAGAGGCAGCCGCTCCTTGTAAAATACTGATATTCAGCTGCATCCGGTTAGACTGAAAACCGACTCCACTATACTTAGTTGGGAAATGGCAAATTGATTGAATTCTTGCTATAGCAATATAGCAAACATGATTGTTTGTTATACCTATGCGAGCTCCATGATTTTATGTCCAAATCGGGTAAGCAGGTTTACACAGTACTATTTCCAACTTACATCTATCAATACAATCAATCAATCAATCAGTTTATTCGCATAATATGGGTTTACAAAGATGTTACATAGGTACAGTTTCACCATATTCGGCTTTTGTTAGCATGCAAATTATAATATAGTGTCATAATATACAAACAATTAGATCATATCTTAAAAATCTGAAGTATACATTGATAGTCAATCCATTGGAAATAGTCATCATGATATTAAAATAAAAGGTACTAATTTAATAAGAGTAAAATTATTTAGATTAAATTAAGAATTATACTGGGTAGATTACAATTGTTTCAACGGCAATTAAAGTTTGGATTAATATTAATGAATTATTATCAATGATTACATTTTGTCTTCGAAGTACTCTTTAACTGAATAATAAGCCTTATCTATAAGTAAAGCTTGAAGTCTCTTTTTAAATAGATTTACATTACTTGTGCTGCGTATAATTGAGGGTAGTTTATTATATATTTTAGGGCCCATGCAAACAAAGCTTTTAGAGAGAAGTGCGGTCTTTCCTGGTGGAACGCATAATTTATCTGCGTGACGCTCTCTTGTATGATACTCAAACAGTTCTAGATTGCAATGGATAAATAGTGCTGTCTCATAGATGTAGATGCTGGGTAGTGTCAATATTTTAATCGTTTGAAATGAGGCTCACATGAGTCCGTTTGGGTTAAGTTACATATAGCTCTTACGCATCTTTTTTGCGCCCTGAACGCACTTTCCAAATCAGTGGAGTTGCCCCAAAAAATAACACCGTATCGAAGAGTAGACGATACATAACCATGGTAAGCAGTTATTGAGGTTGTAATATCAACGATTTTACTGAGATTACGTAAAGCAAAAGAATAACTGTTTAATTTATTACTTATGTGTTCTATTTGTTTCTTCCATGTCATTTTGCTATCCTAAAAACTTTGTTGACTCTACTACTTCTATTATGTGGTCATCACAATTAATATTTAAATCCTCAATTACTGATCTTTGTCTAAAATTAATAGCTTTTGTTTTACTGACATTAATTTTAAAATTATTACTTATTAACCAATTAATTGTATTTTTTAGAGTCAAATTTATATTTTTAAGAATGTAATTTTCGTCATGCGAGTCGAAAAGAATGGTACTGTTATCAGCAAAAAGAGTCATAGGATTATCAGTCACAGTTGGTATGTCATTAATATATACTAGGAAAAGCAATGGCCCCAGCACACTACCTTGTGGTACGCCATATTTGACTTTCCTCAGGTTAGATTTATATACTGTCATAGTTTTTGATTTTGGACAAATGTATGATATTTCAGTTTGTTGTAGTCTGTCAGTCAAATAGGATTCTATTAATTTATGTGCATTTCCCCTAATGCCGATTGCATAGATTTTATCCAATAGTATGTCAATTTTAACGCGGTCAAATGCTTTTGTCATGTTCATAAATAGGGCAACCGTTGGACGTCGCTTATCCATATTAGTCAAAACTCGCTTGCAAAAATTATATAACGCTAAGTTGATTGACTTATTTTTCCTAAATCCCATTTATTCTTTGGCAAGTAGATTGTTACTTTCAAGGTAATTGCAAAATATATAACATTTTCAAAGATCTTAGAAAAAATAGAAAGTAATGCAATTGGGCGATAGTTGTTCATGTTATCTTGGTCCCCTTTCTTATGGATGGGCTTTATTATTGAATTTTTAAGTTTATTGGGAAATGTACCTGTTTCTATACATAAGTTTATTATATGTGATAGTACAGGTGAGATTATATGAGCGACTATTTTTACAATATTAGTCTTAACTCCTTCATACCCCACACTAGAAGTATTTTTTAATAAAGATATGATTTTATGAATTTCAACCGGATCAGTGGGTGGCATACATATTGATTTTCTGTGAGATGGGGGGCATTTGAATGCGGGGGGTTTGTCTTCCGGTATTATTTGTTCAGTAAAGTAGTTATTAAAATGAGTCACTATTTTGTTTGGGTCATAGATAGGTACATCATTATTTTTTATCCTATTTATATATTTGCGAGGCTGGTTATGCTTGTTTTTATTGATTATTTTCCAAGTTGTTTTCGATTTATTATTAGAAGATTTTATTGCGTATGTATTTTGAACTTTTTGTGTTAGTATTATAATCAATTTTACTTTTTTAGCGTATTTTTGAAATATTGATTTATTTTCGTGTGTCCGTTTTTTCCTATAATTCCACAGTAGAAACCGTTTACGTTTGCAACATGTTTTTATGCCCTTTGAGACCCATTTCGGCCTCTTAAATTTAGATATCCTTATTTTTATACGCGGAAAGTGTAAATTATAGAATAGTGTAAAAATTTCATGAAATTCATTATAAGCTTCGTTAACGTCGTTACAGAGTAATCTATTTTGAAAAGATGCGAGATTAAACGAGCCACATCACGCATGTAAAACCGTTATTTAACTGGAATGATCCGAGCATTTCCCGTTTAAACCATTTGAACACAAAATAATAAATAATTATATTTTTCAGGTTTTTATAGATACCTTCAATAAATAGACTCATATTTTGTAAAATTAACTTTGTAATAAAAGCTTTCAAGAGATTCCGTTGCACTAATAGACTCCAGGGGGCCAACCACCACTTCTTAAAGCAGTATTATTTTAATGTTACTTTAGTGTGAGAAAGAGATGGAGCTATACAGGACGTCTAGCTCCATCTCTTTCCCACACTCATGTAAGATTAAAATAATACTGCTTTAAGAGGTGGTGGTCTAGCTCCTGCACCCTAATTGCGTAACACATTATCAATCGGAATCGGTTTCATTTTGACAGTTCAACAACATTCATTGCGTTATTTACGTTGGCGACCAGACAAATTTTTCGAACATAATGAAGCAATTTGCTTCAAAATTAAACTAACTCCGATCGATAATGTGTTACGCAATTATGGTGCTGCTTAGCAAACTTACTATACAGGGTGCACCAGAAAGATGTGCACAAAACAAACTTAAGGATATGGTACAGACCATCAAACTGAACAACTTTTTCCTGGGGACCAACATCGTAATTGTGGAAAAAAATCAGTCGTCCCATACAAAATTTCAATACCTACTTGACCAAGTACCTACCTATGGGACGACTGTTTTTTTTTTACGAAAAAAAAAACGATGTTGGTCCCCGGAAAAAAGTTGTTCAGTTTGATGGTCTGTACCACATCCTTAAGTTTGCGCTCATCTTTCTGGTGCACCCTATATAGTAAGTATAGCAATAGGTATACTTTTAATAGTTTGAAACCATGGAACTGATTAAGCGCTCTGGTGTGAGTTGAGGCTTAGGGCCTATTTCACGATGTCCGAATAGCCACTACTTACCGAATAAATTCAAAAATCGGCCAAGTGCGAGTCGTACTCGCGCACGAAGGGTTCCGTACCATTATCTATAAAGACGGCAAAAAAATCACGTTTGTTGTACGGGAGCCCCCTTAAATATTTATTTTATTCTGTTTTTTAGTATTTGTTGTTATAGCGGCAACAGAAATACATCATCTGTGAAAATTTCAACTGTCTAACTATCACGGTTCATGAGACACACGTGGTGACAGACGGACTGACAGTGGAGTTTTAGTAATAGAGTCCCGTTTTACCCTTTAGGTACGGAAGCCTAAAAATGGAACAGAATTTGTATGAAATTATCTGCCAAGTAAGTTAATATTAGTAATAGAGTCCCGTTTTACCCTTTAGGTACGGAAGCCTAAAAATGGAACAGAATTTGTATGAAATTATCTGCCAAGTAAGTTAATATTAGTAATATAGTCCCGTTTTACCCTTTAGGTACGGAAGCCTAAAAATGGAACAGAATTTGTATGAAATTATCTGCCAAGTAAGTTAATATTAGTAATAGAGTCCCATTTTACCCTTTAGGTACGGAAGCCTAAAAATGGAACAGAATTTATATGAAATTATCTGCCAAGTAAGTTAATAGGAACTTAATCATAGGTACACATGCCCTAAGACACGTTGGTCTTAACTCGTTGAAAAATTTGCTCGTTTCAACCGCAAACTTCAAATCTTATTATTTATGTAATAGGTAATTTTATTTTTCATATTACACTACTTTTCATCATAAATATTTAACGATATTTTACAAGGGTAGTTTCACCCCTTAAAGATGGCTCGAGGCGATAGGACTTCCCCTATTTCCCCCGCCCATGAATTTAATAAATAATAAATCTATGATATCGTGTAAATAAGGACCAGGAAAAGTGTCGTAAACATAGAAAGAGCTTTATTTAGGAACTGATAGATTAGGGCCAATGATCATGGTGTAAATAATACTTATACAGGGTGTAATGTAAACAGTGGGGTCATTGAACTCATCATTACGAACAACTTTTATTATGGAACCATACCTGAAATCGCGAAAAAAATCAGCTGTTCAATACATTAAGTTCGCATAATTCGTCAAAATGTAGGCAACAGCTGAGTTTTTTTTTCGCGATTTCAGGTTTGATCCCATAGTAAAAGTTGTTCATAATGATGAGTACAATAACCCCTCAAAATGTTGCCATTGTTTACACTTACATCCTGTATATTAGCTCGTAAGCATCCAACCAAATATCTGAACATGTTGGCCCATTGGTACCTACATAAAATAATGGCTCCGACTTACAAGTGGATCGTGGGTTCAAACTGTTATAACCCCTGTTTCAATGCTATAAAGCTTGCATCCGCACTTTGAATCCATTGTCTATTACTCGTATAGCTGAATTGCAATTTAGCCATAATAGACAATGGAAAATTACGAAGACAAACGGGGTATTCATCCTTGACACAGAACCCAGGTAGATTATTTCATCAATGCTGCACTGGTCTGGAATTGGTGAACCGCTCACACGAGCGCGGTGTGAATCGGGTCCGTGGAGTCATTTTACCTAATATTGTACGTGGTATGATTTCTATACCAAGAAAATATTTTTTTATTATTAACGTTGTTCCATCACTATTAAGTAATAATCAAAAAAATATTTTCTTGGTATAGAACTCATACCACGTACAATATTAGGTAAAATGACTCCACGGACCCGATTCACACCGCGCTCGTGTGAGCGGTGAAGGAAACCGGAAGAGAACTGTGTCCGCGTGGTGACGATCGATTCCTCTAATAGAAAGGAGGCCTGAGTCCCAGCAGTGGAAACACTGGAACCTTTCTAGCCTGATTATGTTCCTTCGCTGGATACGGGAAGCACGGAACAGGTCGAAGTGGCGGTGCTTGGGGGAGGTCTGTGTCCAGCAGTGGACGTTTTTCGGCTGAAATTTCCCCTAATCACCACCCTTTAAGGACTGGAGACCTACAAATATTATGTTGTTGCTTGCAGATAGGATTTAATAAATAAAACCAGTTTGATGTAACTTGAAACTATTATATGTCAACATCGATTTAATGTAATGGCCGAACTATGTAGTTAATTACAAAATATTTACAGCGTTGAGCATCGTATTAGCAAATACTTAACTATTTATATTAAAGCATGTTCAGACAAGAGGAGAAACCAATAAGGATCAAATTAATGGATTTCTAAATAACTACATAACTAAATTATCAAGTTTCTTTAAATGGTTTACATTTTCTCAGCAGATATTTTTATAAAAATTAAAAACTAGCTTTGATGACACCTGTACTTACAACTGGCTAATTATCACTATAAAAACCAAAAATAACATGAATTTCAGATCAAGTTGTAAACGCTAGGTACCTATTTACTAGCCGTATGACATTCCTGAAACATAATTTCTAATCTGACTCAAAACGCCAATGATGCACTAAATTGATTGAGTCATAATATGTTAATTGCATTAATCCATTTCTTGGTCTAATCAGGATAGATTGATTTCTGCAGCCACATTGCGTAATAATTATTCGCAATGAAAAATTGCTTAAATTGTCTCAATTGCGTTGATTTTCAAATAGACCTATTTTTTAACTGTAGCTGCGAGTTTTATGAGTTGTGCTCGTTTGTTTATTAATGTTATGAAGGGTTAGTTAGGTACGGAGAAATATTTGATTCTGGTTTAACGTTAAAATTCTAGTCAATCTAGAAGTCTACTTTGAGAAACTTAAAAAAAATATATAAAAAAATAAAAATTAAGAAAGAAATAAAGTAGGCATTGCAAAAAAAATATTGGCAGTGATGGGGAATTCGACAGAAGTGAAAACTTAAACGTAAAACTATGCATAGCATGTCGCGGTGACGCGAACCGGTATGATTTCCCCTACCAAAATCGCTCAACGCGCCTAAAGTTTTCACTTCAAACTTACGTTAGTTTAAATCCTATTGTATAACTAACATTATCTGAACATGCTTTTTGAATCTAGATAATTTTGTAATAGCTAATAAAAATATTTCTGATTGTTGTTACAAGAAAGGTCTGCACCACAAGGGATGTTGACTAAAAATGTTTTTTTGTCTGTCATGTACCTATGTTACTAAAAAATATTGGACACGTATTTTTTCTTTTTTTACGTAATCAAAGGATTATGGCGATACATTGAGCTAAGATGTGGCATGACGTCACTCCTTGCTGGATTTTTTACGTAGTTTGTTATAGTTGTGACGTAGCGAGCCCCCACTCCCCAATTTTAATATGTTTTATCTAAGTATTTTTTTTTATTATAATAAGATAAAGCAAAAAATATGTGTCTAATATTTTTTTATTATCTGACTGACAAATTAAATAGGTTTTTTTTTACTCAGGAAACATCCCTTTGCGTAACACATTTTCTATCCCAATTTGATAAATTTTGAAGGAAATTCCTCCAAAAAATCCAATAAGTACTTCATTTGTTTGAAAAGTTCGTACCTGCTCGACAATGTAGATAACGCAATTAAAATTGTTGAATTAATTAGCAATTAGGTACCTCGCATATCTCCAATGCATTTGGTCTCAAATATATCTTTTTTCTTTCCATCCTCTTATTTTTCTATAGCGTCCATGAAGTATTGCATTTTTTCATCTACGGTTGCCTGTGAATAAATAAGGAACTTCATAGGTGTGCTTATGTCTAAGTTAAATAAATGGTTGGAAAGCGAGCTACTTAGTTGCATTGTTAGTAGGTAGGTAATAACAGGTAAAAAAGTTTTATTGAAATCCATGAATAGGCTTTTAATATCTTTTAAACTTATAATGGCCACTTCGCATACAAAAACACAACCAAAGACTGCCATGTATGAGCTAAGTATATGTATTTTTACTAACCTCAAGAATGTATTAACCTCAATATCATCATTCTCCTCCCTTATCCCAATTTATTTGGGGTCGGCGCAACATGTCCCTTAACTAAGTATGTATTTGCATCAACAATGTATTTTTATTAACCCCAAGAACAGTTGGTTGGAATCGGTTGTCATGGTATGGGCATGTGATGCGGAGGAACGAGGAAAATGTCGTCAGTATGGGAAGACCAAAGAAACGATGGACGGACTGTGTAAAGATGATGTGGCTAGAAAGGGGGTGACTACCGAAATGACGACTATTACAGAAGTAAGTTAAGTGGCTTTATGCTGAGATGGGAGCCTTTTTGGCCTCGCACAGGTCTCTTTTTTTTTAGTCTGATTTCTTTTTTTTTTGTTTTTTAATGTTTATTTTGTTACTTTTATATGCTCTTTTTTAACTGTATTCCCTGTGCGTGTCCCAAATAAAATATTTTTCTTTCTTTTCTTTCTTTCTTTAAGTATGGAAGAAAAATACATGTTGCGTCGACCCCAAATAAATTGGGGTAAGGGCAGAAGAATGATGAAGAAACCATAATAAATATGGGATTCACAAAAATCCAGACTTCATTAATCATTGAAAATATTATAAAAATTAAGCAAAATACAAAATGTTAAATTACATAAATAAATTACGACTGCTTAGCTTAAAAGCAGTTAGGTAGGTAGGTACTTACGAAATAGCAATAAGTATTCTTAAGTACTGATTATTTACAAAAAGTTTATACATGGCTTAATATTATCTATTTACATTTCTAATTAATATCGTTTGGTGTTGAATTGCAATGTATACCTAATTTAAAAGCGCAGTAAATAGGTAGATACGCCTTTATTTTGGTAAAAAATACAAGACCGAAGGACCAAGTTTCTGCTCACTAAAATTTGTGTTGTTGGCCTCTCATTGTACGGAAATCCTATTCAATGCGAGATCAGCTTATACTGGAAATACATAGCATGATATGTAGCCGTGTGTACAATAGATAATTCCAGTCTTTGGCTATTTTTGACAGCTGCAGTTTTATCAGTGGCCTCGGCGGCGTCATTATAATTGAAATTCAAATGTGAATTAAAATGTGTGTTATAGGTAAATGTAATATTTGCTACTGATGGAAAAGTGCCTACCTAAAAGATAAGAGATAAAATTATGTATGGGAGCTACATCTGCCAACAAACTGCACAGCAGTTTGTTGGCAGAGGTAAAACTTTGTATAATGTGATGCCACTATTAAACACTTTTTCATTTTTTTTTTGTTACCAAAAAATGGTCCATCGTTCCTAACGAAACTCTGCCAGCATATATGCAAGCAATGAAATAATTTGAGATCATTATAATGCGCAAAATTACTAAAATGCAAAGAAACATTTAGAAAGCAGCAATACAGCTGTTTACAAACAAAATATTAATATAATTGATTGAGTTTTCAACTAAGCATCATCATACCGTAGTATCCCTAAGTAGTCTGTGGCATCATCATTGCCAAAAATCTTCTAAGTTCAGACAAAGAGACGCAATCTGTCAAAATTGTAGAGGTACGCTGTTGGCAGATAACAAAGAAAGTGTCTAAGGTTTTCTTAAACTTACAAGTATCTTAGTGTCCTTATTTATCTTATTAAATACGTATCACAATCGATTCATAATGTTACCTTAAATAAATTGCACTATTATAATACACTTTCGTCACTTTCAAACTATAGTCTGTTCACGAATAATGGTCATTGTGACATTTAAATTAAGTTTCTTTGAAAAACTAAATTTAAATTGCTGTGAGGCGGTTTATGCATGTTATTTAACTTCCATTATTGTTGAGACACATGTCGTTTAAATAAAATGCAAAAAACGAAATTAGATCCAGGAAACCTAATTGTATTTTTCAACATTTAATTTTTGTCTGTAAAAAAAAAACAGCACAGCACGAACTCATTTTCTTTATGAATATACAAAAGCTCTTTTGAATTGTCAACCGTTTCACACTATCATGAACACACTTTACGCTTCAAAATGTCCGTACAACACTATTTCGTCCACAAAGACCACTAATTTTGAAGTCCACAACTGTTTTCGTTCTCTTTCTCGACCCGAGGGTCCTGAGACCCTGGGCGCTGCCACAATCACGTGTGAGAGTGTCCCAGGCTGCCATGCGAGTGATGATGATTGGCTGCGAGATGGTGGAAGTATGGGGCGTAAGGACCAGGTCCCGTGAACGGGTATGGGACCCCGTGGGAATACAACAGACCTCCAGGGTAAGGCCCTGATGCGAAGCCCCCAGCTGAAGGTGGTGGAACCGTTGGACTGTTGACATCCATCCCTGGATTTTGCTTTTTCCATTTCGTGCGACGATTTTGGAACCAGATTTTTACCTGTGGAAAATAGATTTGTTAGAACATATTTGTGTGCGAGTTAATATAGAGCTCCAAGGTTTGGTGGACTTTGTAGCTGTATTATTCGTATTTTCTGCCGGTATATTTCCACATTCTAGACTAAAATACAATATCTCTGTATGGTTATGCTTAACCAGGTATTCTTAATAAATATTGACCACAATTACCTAGTCACTAGGTAATTGTGGTCGAAAAGAAGTTATTTTTTTTTACAAAATAATTGTGGGCAGGTCCTTTTTTTTTTTTTTTTTTTTTGTGGATGGGAAATCATCAAATGACTTCTCCCGCTCTGGGCAGAGCGGGAGGGCGTGTCAGACTTTTACTGACTAAAACCCACCCATGTTCCTTCAGCTGCCCGTGCCAGGGCCACGGTATCTCTTTCGAACTACCCGCGACCCCGGCGGCATCGGCCCAATTGACCCCGTCACTGCTGACGGGCAGGTCCTAATAGTACAATCCCACTGTTATTTTGTAAAAAAATAACTTCTTTTCGAACAATATTTCTCATGGACACGCTAAGAAGCAGTTCGTCTTTATTTTCAAAAGAACTTCAGTGGATATTAAAAGAATCTTTAAATAGAAAATATCTCACGCACCTGCGTCTCCGTCAAACTCAAACTCAACGCTAAGTTAAGTCTCTCGCACACCGAAAGATACCTCGTAGTCTTAAACTTATTTTCCAAAGACACCAGCTGTTCATACGTAAAAGCAGTTCTAGCTCTCCTCGGCTTCGTGCCTCCTTTAGAGTCCCTAGAAGAGCTTCCCTTTCCTTTCTTGGAACTTGAGCTTGTAGGACTCTTCGGGTCGCCGTTTTCGTCCAGGTCTGATTGTGTGAGGATGTCGTCATCGAGGTTTGAGGTCTGGTCGTCTGTTTCCACCTCGTCTGCTTCGATGTCCGAATGTTGGAGGTGGTCTTTTACTGTAACAAAGAGACGGATGGTGTTAATGTGGATGGAGTTGTGGATTGCTTTTGTGTTGGTTACAATTTTGTTTGGTTATAGGATATTGGGCGGGAATTAGTTGTTCCTCGTCAAGTACATAAATCTGATGTGCAACTTATCCAACACCATAAAACATGGTAGGTATTCCCTTTTCGCCTACAGGAAAATCTTCATTAAAGAAAATACATCATTTCTCATATTTAATTATCCTCTTTAAAATACTCATTTTAAAACTCATTTATGAATTCAGAACTCTTAAAATTTTATAAATAAACACTTTTATCGCTTCCTCATAACGCCATTTTCATAAAAATATTCATGTTTTTCAGATGATATAATGGACATTTCCGTTTCCTTCTCCGTCGACGCGTGTGGCTAGTGTTGCCAATGCGAAATAGTTTTAAAACGGCTATTAATTTTTAATGTGGCAACATTGGTAAGAAATTCGAAGTCCGGAAACATTAAAATATAATTTATGGTGGGACAGTTTTGTGTTTAGTAAAATTACTAAAATGCGAATTTTAATAGTGGACAGGATGTATAAATATTAGCGAAATTGGCTGTGTGTTTTATGCCGTTTAGTTTTGAGTTTCGGAAGTTGAAAATGGCGTCGTGATTGGTGCTAAACAGCGGTGATACGGTCAATTTACATACTGAAAGACTGAAAGATATTCTGTAAATATGCGTAAAACCGCTAACAATCTGTTAATATTTTTAGACTGTTCTGCTGACGACATTACGAGTGCTGCAGACAATATAATTGACGATCTACAACAGGATACGAATAAAATCGAGGGGTAATATTATTGAACATAAACCGCGAATTGGATTTATCATATTTGCAACATAACATTAAATTGTAGTTGATAAGTTTATTTTCTATGATGGCTATATGATACATAATAACATATTATAGGTATACGCGACAAAAAACCATTTTTATTGAATGAAACATGGAATATCTATCAATCTACTAAGAGCCTGTTTCACCACCTACGAATAAGTTCCTATTAACTTATTTGGCAGATAATTTAATAGGTAAGTAGTGGCTATTACACCTAATTGTACGAAAATAATCATTAAAAAAATCAGACATTCAATCAGTCATTCATCAAATCATCATTCTTAAAACTAATCAGTGCAAGGTAAAAAAAAGACTTCAGAATTAAGACAAAAATCATCAATGTCCCATTACTATTATTTCAGCTCATCCTTTAACATCGACTGAGAATACTTCTCACATCTAACAACAAGCAAATAAAACACCCTATTGGAAAATATACTTCTAACCACAGAAGACTTAACCACCACACTATTTCACACAAAAATGATCAATAAAACATCGACGTTAAAGTTTAAAATACAATGTATGGAGAAGTCGTTAAAGATGTTTTTGTTAAGGCCAGTGATCCACGACACGTAGCACGAATTAGCGCGATAAAATAAGGAGCAGATGTCGCGACGACGGATATATTATTGGAGCACAAGCAACGCGCGATGTTCGGATTAAATACGTATTGTTAGGGTGGATAGTAGCACAAGATAGGTGAATGATATAAATTATAGGTGCTGGCTTTAATTGGGTGGTTGATGTTTTAAGTACTTCCAAAAAATTTAATAAACTAGAGGACCGTTTCCTAGTTTTTATTTGCAGATAATTATGTTTTTTAACAACTCCACTAGTTAAAACCACATGCTAGAAGTTTTGACGACCTACCTAAGCGATTTATTTATTTATTGATTTAGGATCTCCAACAAAAGATCTACACTTCCGTGGACAGATGTTTTTTTTATTTTTTTGTGAAAACTAACGTGCAAATATTTCATTTGTTTGAGACTACTTTGAATCATATAAAAAAAAATAGAATTTTAAGGGTTGATCCACATCTGTCAGCACGGAACAGCATTTATGCCGTGTGTGCTGCAGCATGCTATCGCTTGCTTCAGCGTAAGATCGCACGCCGTCGCCGTTGAGTGTTGTCGAATACGATCATGCAATGCAATGGAAGCATGATATCGCGCTCGATAGCACTCGTCAGCACTCCAGCGCCTCAGCCATTTTGGCCGTGGTGTCGAGCGTATCGCCGATTCCACCGCGCGGTCTCTATCTTTATCGCTCTAGGAAATGATGATCCTAAGAGATAGAAAAGGATAAAGCACGAAAAAAGGCGATTCCGTGCTGACAGATGTGGGTCAACCCTAAGTCCGTTTTTGAGAATGGCCCATAAATACTGGGTAAAATCAAGAGGTGTACTCCTTCAATTATAGGAGACCACAGAATGCACAATAATGATAATAAACTATTACCATTTTAGTATTATTTCTGGTTCCTAAAAAATTGCTAATTTACAGTCCTGTCCCCTTTTTAGGCTGACTGAATGGCCGGGCGAATTCTTACTCGTGTCAATTTTAACCTATTAACTATTTCGACAATAGATACTTTTGAAGAACATTTCTGTCTGATGTATATTTACATCCATCGCTAACCATCGCACACACCTCCCTCTATCCTACCGCCCTAACAATTCCTGAACAAATAAAGCGCATAGTTTAAGGAGCTCATTTGTCTGTCCATGACTAGCTGACTATTTGGCTGCGCCTGCGCATACCTTGTTAATTGACTGCCGGCACAAAAAGTACCGCGGCACTAATAGACAGCTCTATGGCTTAATTATTCAACGGCCGTTTTTAAAATGGCTACTGATTTACGAGGTGTGAGTAGTGGGTGTTCGGATAAGTCTATAAACTGATCATGAAACATTGTTGCTTTAAAATGACAGTAGGTAGTAGTAATAATAAAATCACGAATAAAATAATAAGTAACTTGCCTAGTACAGTCAATCGCACACCATTGATAACAATTTGACATTGACAGCGCCTTTCGCATTCGCAGTATCTATTGTAGAAAAGCTTGGGTTTTTTTGACACCGTAATGTCAGACAGCCGGTGAAAATTACAGGTTTTCATGGCAACCGTCCGTCATTTTACGGCCATTACTTGCCGGCACTGCTTTCTTACGAAACCCAACCTTAAGGGCAATTTTCGCGGTGTTAGTCAACGTTCGCACGGACGTAAAAATATCGCGGCGATTTTTTTTCGCGCACTGGATTTTCAACGCTATGCTTAGCGCCGAGAGTGCAAAATCCAACAGTGTGATTTTTCGCCGCGCTAGAATATACTCTGTTATTGTTAAGTTGGATTCTCAACGCTCGGCTCAGCAGCGAGAGTTGAAAATCCAGTGCGCGATAAAATCCCACCGCGATTTTATTACGCCCGTGGGAACGGGGGCTAAGTGTTACCGCTGATGTGCCGGAGACTATTGTGGCGTGGTGATCAAAGGACACTGACTATTTGTACAACATTTTGTAAATTATATGTTGAAGATTGCTTTGGTATTTTGGCAATAAACGCACACGTACTCGTAGCTACAAATCACAAAAAGAAAACAATCACAAGAAACGTGTAAACACGACGTGATAGATCGAGTGGGATTTAGAAGCGTGTTTCCTGACTGTATGTCCCGCAGTATCGGCTGGATTCAGTTCATTTGTAACAATCAACACATCTTCTATATGATGTCCTGCTATTTTTAAGGCACCGTAAAATATAACATTAACAAAACATTACTTGGGCTTGTGGCTAAGTCACCAGTCAGTCAGTTGTGGCTTGGGGTTGTGGATAGCCGCACGGGTCGATCGATCAGGTTAAGCTACGCTTGCCGCGGTTGGTCCGTGGATGAGTGACCATCTTCAAATACCAAGACCCCTCCGTACCTCGGAAAGTACGTTAAGCCGTTGGTCCTAGCTGTCATTCGTGGATCTTTGACATTCGTTACAGGTTGTCAGAAGCCCGAAAGTCTGACAACCAGTCTTACCAAAGGGTATCGCAGCAGTAAGTAACTGGGTTGTGGAGGTCAGATAGGCAGATACTAGTATTCAGCTGCATCCGGTTAGACTGGAAGCCAACCCCAATATAGTTGGGAAAAGGCTAGGCAGATGATTAAAAAAACACTTCTGCTGCCGGTGCTCTGTAGCTACTATTGTATTAAGTGTGTATTTTGTCTTTTTTTGCAATGGCCATCTTGTTGGTGCGGAATAAACATATTTTTTCTTTATTTTCCTATTGTACAGTGTGCTAAATAATATTATTTAGATACTAGTCTATTGCAAAATTTTTCTAGGCTCTATTTTATTTCTACAACTAAAACAGCCACGTTTCCCCAACACGCAACATGTAAACACGTCATGTCACTGCGAGTGGATTTACAAGCGTGTTCGGAGCACAGCGTAAAGCCTGGCTTTGCGTCCCGCCGCAACTGGGGTGACGGCGACAAGTATGTTACGTGATATTATAGCTGTTTATATGTATAGTGTTGAAATGTTGGTGCACCAACATAACAAACAGAAGTGTGATTGTTTTATTTTTGTTGATAATGAAAATCTACGGCAAATGTCGCATGGGACTATAGGACATGCACTTGTACCTACTTACGTAGGTAGGTGATGTCCTTCATTAAGGCGAGGTGCTTAGTATTTACATCCAGCGAGTAGGTACTTACCTACATATTACTGGATCTATACATGGTCAAATTAAATTAGCTAGCGAAACTCCGCAGACGTGATGTGTGAAATATGACCAAATAAAAGTACCAAAAAAAGATTTGATGATTTTTTTGGGTCAACAACCTCTTGTAGTTTTGATAATTATTGAAGTATGAGTTAAGAAAATCAGTTTTCTTTTGTTTTATTGTGTTTAGTTATCGATACCCATCACGTCTCTGATGTATAGGTACACAAAAAAAACTCATTTTTTAAACTGATATTTCAAGTGACCTCCATTTACAACAACCTTTTTTACAGTCTGTTCAACCGATTTTGACTTCTACTGCGTTGGTGACATGACAAATGGCAGCTGCAGTAAATAGTTGGTATTGTGACCAGTTTTTTTGCCTTTAATGCCATCCTTAAGCCTACGGAATAGAAGTCAAAAACGGTTGAACGGACTGTAAAAATGGTTTGTTTAAATGTCTAATCTTATTAAAAATGGAGTATAGAGTCTAGCCACGTTAACTTTGCATTGGGATAAATGGGCAACCCCAAAAAGTTTTACACAAAATATGGTATTCTAAAAGTTGATGTTTAAGTAGATCTAATTATTTTGATACTTTGTCTTTTGATTTTTGCATAATAGGTTCATCATTATTTTAAAATCATTTTTCGAATACTCATACGCCTGTTCATGTTGTTTAGGTATAAGTAATTCGTGTCAAATTACAACATAGTGCAGCAAAACAATAAACTTTGTGGTTATGCGGTAATCACTCACTATGAAACTACTACAGACAGTAAATTTATACTTAGCAAGTAATTATTATTTGTAAATTCCGTGGAATAAATGATGAATTAAAACCTAATCTTCAAGCTGAATATAAACAAAATAACCTATCAAAAACAAAAAAAAAACAACTAAGTATGGTATCAAATCAGACGGTATTGCCATGTAAGTATAGATTTTCAAATTCAACAATTTTTTACTTAGCGTAGCCAGACTCTAACTGCGATTAGTGACCCCAAAAAAAAAATCTAATCAAATTAGTTTTTTTTTTTTTTTTTTGATTATGTTTAAATATCGATACTCAGTCTGCGGAGTTTCACTAGCCAATTTAATTTGACTCTGTCGGTCTTATTACAAAACGAGGTTTTTCATCTGTCATGGTTTAAACCATCGAGCCAGTTTTTGTAATAAGAACCTAGCTGTGATAGAAATACAGTTCTTTATACAACACTGACAACTTAGTCCGGTACTAAGTTGTCAGTTTTGTAAAACTGACCACTTAATGTGTCGGAATAAAGTTTGAAATTCAAAAAAGGGTCCATGGTTTAAACCTAGGTTTGAAGATGAACCTTGTTTTGTAATAAGACGGTGTAAGTAAAACATGGATATCGAAATAGCATGCAGTGTATCAAAGCTTTACTCTGTAGTTTCATAATTTTGTATATAATAAAGCATGTTACATTTTTTCGTGAGAGATTAACTTATTTGCAGTTTGTATTTATAAAGTCCATAGGTCTCAGCTAATAGGAAATGCTTTCTTTAGGTAAGTTATCTCTGTTACTAATGTCTTAATCGCTCTTCCGACACTATCAAAGAGAGGGTATCCCTCTCCCAAGATTGCACCTAATTGTTCTCTAAGACGTTAAGTTTCCACCCCTCACATTGAGACGATCGTTTTATTTGTCCCTTTAAGAACACATGTTTATATTCCCTTTGAAGATGAGAAACATGGCTATTTTGTGTAACGCCCATTCGACTCTGCGACTTAGTAACAATAATAACATTTTTGATGTAAGCCAAAGTAGAAAAATCTGCATCAGATAACATATTCGTCTGTTCAGTTTATTAAATCTTCTATTAAATAATTATCTAGTCTATTGTCTCTCCATACAATATGTCACCTTTAGTTGTAAAGGTATTTTGAGTAAAATAAGATTAAAGCACGAGGATGTGCCACAGTCACGCTGAAATATAATGCCACCTCTATCTAAAATTCTAAATAATAAGAAAGTAGGATAGGGGATAGGGTTCAGCTAGCTATTCTGTATGGTAATCTGTGGATAACGTCTTGAGTAGTGTATTTGTTACTTTTATTGCAAGTTATAAATTGTAATATACTACTGTTTGTAATTCCTATCAAATAAAATAAAATAAAGGGTTTTCCACGTCTAGACTAGCTATTTTAAGATACGACTTTACGTAGGCGTTAATAGGAAGGCATTAGCCTACATCAATATTTATAAAACGCATATACTTATAAATACAATTCATCCGTGTTAAGATATTCGCTGAGCACGAGCTTTTCAATCTGTATTATAATTGATAGTGATTTTAAGTAATTAAAAGTTAATGATACATCAATAAATAAATCTTGCAAAAGAATGTGTCTTAAACACTACACGCCTCAGATCTTTGTTTATGTAAAGTTAGCTGAACCCTAATTGTGTGTTAATTTCTACGGAAGTTAAAGGTGTACAGTAATTTTTAAGGCCGATGTAAATTAGAAAATCCGATCTGCAGCCCAAAAATATCCGTGTACTGAAACTGTATTACTGTCACTGTCGCACAACTGTTCAGCTTCAAATGCAAGATAGAGTCTAATCTAGAATCTAGAACGTGAAAACAAAAGACAGACTGTGAGTAGCTAAGCTCGATAGCTTTTGGTGCTATAAACCTGGCTCTATGTCACGCTGCCACATCATGCGATGTGTTGACGTGACAAAATGTGACAATGTTGAATTCTTACTAGAATATAAAAAAACAGGCCAAAGAATAATGTGTAGTAGATCCTATACTATTAACTCTTAAAATGTCGATTGTACACCATGTGTACAGATAACAATAGAATTTCAATTGTGTCTGCTAATTGGCGCGCGACGGGTTAAGTGTATTATATTTGTCATAATCATATATTTAGTCTATTTTCACTCGAGTAGAGCTCGGTCGACCAGGTACCAGCTAATGTTTGAAACTTACATTAGCAGATTTTGTAAAAAGTAAAGTAAAACCATAACCTTTTGGCTTCTTCATAGTCGGGTAAAAATAAGTATGTACTCATACTATTTGCTTGCAGCAAATATTGATGTCATTTACTGTATGAATCCAATAGTTTTTCTTTACGCAATTACTTCCGATTCCGACACTTTTAATTTTTGCGTACTTAGGTACCTACGCAATGACTGATGTACCATCTTATCAAATTGGTCCTCAAGTTTTACTGCTATTAATAGGTATATACTAGTAGTAAAGTTTAGAAGGAGCTCTTGGCTAAGTAATAACAGCCGCACGGGTCGATCCATCAGGTTAAGCTACGCTTGCCGGGGTTGGTCAGTGGGATGGGTGACCATCTTTTCATACCGAGACTCCTCCGTGCCTCGGAAAGCACGTTAAGCCGTTGTTCCCAGCAGTCATTCGTGGATCTCTGACAGTCGTTACGGGTCGTCAGAAGCCCGAAAATCTGACAACCAGTCGGACCAAGAGGTATCGTATTACCCAGTTACTGGGTTGTGGAGGTTAGATAGGCAGTCGCTCCATAAAAAATACTGGTATTCAGCTGCATCCGGTCCCAACTTAGTTGGGAAGAGGCTAGGCAGATTGACTAGTAGTAAAGCTTAGTAGTACCTACTATTAGGGACTTACTCGGCAGCTAATAAATTATGCTAAAATTAGATCTAGTCGACACCAGATCTAATTCTAGTATAATTAGCTGACGCGACGCGGCCTTCGGTGCTCCAACACCCGCAACATTAAGGTCGCGAATTCACCACTGAGCAGAACCGAAAGTCGAAAGTGTTCGCTCAACAATTAGGTATGCAGGTCCCATTTGACGAAACTAAGAACTGCGGTTGGCAGTATTGTGACTTCTAAGTCCGAGATACCTACTTACTTTAGGAAGTCGAAGATTTCTATGGGCACTTATAGTCAACGCGGACGGCAAAACCAGCGGCAATTTTTAGTGTATTTGCACTAAAAATTTCAGTATTTTTTTCTAGCTTACAGGTGGTCTTATTACAGCGGAAAAAGATAAAAATTTTCCTAATCATGGAGAGCTAGGAAAACTGGAAAAACCCCATAATTAAATAATCATTATTTCTCGACGTAACAATATCAATCGTTACCCACTCTATCGTGGGTACGAACAAGGGTGCCATATTCCCCCAAACCCCCCAAATCCCGCCGAGGAAAGGCACTTGTAATCGAGAGGGCTTTATTAATTACAAACTTGGACCGCAACCACCCCACTCACACACCCCTACACCCACAACCCAACGTATTACCGTCCTTAATAACTGTTTACTAAGGTTAAAAATCCCATAACGGATCCCTATTAACCCAACCCAGTCTTATCTCTTGGGCGTAAGCGTCAACAGTGAGGTGGATTTAATTTGGAGGATTTTGAACTTAATTCCGTGAGATCCAAGATCGTTTTTCGGTTGGAGTGGATCTTCAAACAAAGCCCATCAATTTGTTAAATGAAGAAAATGGAGATGTGTAATTTAGGAAAGATCTTGGTCGGCTGCTTCTGTAATGTGTGCCGTGTTCACAGTAAAGTTGGTAACGTGTAACATTTGTAGTTAACTAGCTTCTATTTAGATCGTCTCACGAGGATTTTAAACGAATTCCAAATGGAGTTTAGCATATTGCAGTGATTTGAGTGGGTTAGTTCATGAATTAAGTGTAGAGACAGAGACGGAATGTAAGTACTTAATTTGAAAGAAAAGAGATTACTTAATGCGAAATGGTATCGTAATGGGCGGTGGTATGGCCGGCCGGCGCGCAATTTAATGGCACGCTTTTTATACAATATTTCTTTATAAAATTACATACACTTCTGGACAGATCTATTGGCCCACCTTAGAGTTTAGGTTTCGATGGCCCCTACAGAAATATGATTGCTAGATTGAACAAAAACTGTTGATGCAGTTTTAAACCTGATACATTTTACCATCTTTTTCGATCGTATTGTTTTAAATTTGAATTCAGAATACCATACGACATGGAGCTACGCCTAACAAGTCGGATATGCGCCTTGTTAAAGGCAATTGATTTTTGAATAAAAAACATGTTTTATCAAATAAAGGTTTAATTTAATAACGCGTGTTGCCTCCATGGGCATCTACCACAGCTCTCATACGATTAGGCATAGAGTTTATCAACCGCTCTATGAAATTTTGAGGGATCATCTCCCATTCCTCTTCTATGGCAGTTTTCAACTCCTGCATCGTCTGGGCAACTGGCTGACGAGCCCTAACACGTCTTTTTAGCTCGTCCCACATGTGCTCAATGGGGTTCATGTCTGGGCTTCTGGCTGGCCAGTCCATAACTGTGATGTTCACATCCCGAAGATATTCCCTGACGATGCCGGCCGCATGGGCTCTTGCATTATCATGCATAAAAAGGAAATTTGGGCCCACATAGTCCGCGTATGGTATCACGTGAGGTTCTAAGCACTCACGAATGTACCTTTCAGCATTTAATGTTGGCAGCCGTGGTCCTGTAACAACCTCAAGTTGAGTTTTGCCGCTCGCGGATATACCGCCCCAGACAGTCCATGAGCCACCGCCATAAGCAACCCTCTCTTCAAAGCAGCATTGTGCGAAACGCTCTCCCTTACGTCGGTAGACCTTCTTCCTTCCATCATTGCCATGTAACACAATTTTAGACTCATCAGAAAAGAGTACACGGCTCCAATCTTGCTGTGTCCAATTTAAATGACTGCGTGCGAAATGAAGGCGCGCTGTTCGGTGGGCTCGCGTTAGTTTGGGGCCATTAGCTGGCTTGTGTGGTACCATATCGCGTTCTTTTAACCTTCTCCGAACAGTTCGAGCGCTCACAGATACTCCGTGGAAGTCGCGAAGTTGGTTTTGTATCTCAATGGAGGTAAGGTGACGATTTCTCAAGCTGGTCGTCACGATGAATCGATCCTGCCTTTCAGTTGTGACCCGAGATCGTGGCCTTCCTTGGCGACGAACAAAGCCGCCAGTCTCTAGGTACCTCCGATAAACATTTCGGACCGCAGATCGACTTAAATTAAGTTGAGAACTCACGTTTCTTTGGCTGTGTCCGGCCTGAATAAGTGCCACAGCTTGGGCGGCGACTTCAGGTGAAGTATCCATAGATTATTGATAGAACCTCACCTTAATGTTAAGAATAAGTAATGTTTGTTGCAAAACCAAAGATATCAATCACTTTTTCAAGAATTAAATCCAAGTAAATCAATAAAACCAAGTTTTCTTAGTATTCGATTGTTTGATATCAACAAACAGGCTCCAAATTGTCTTTTGTTTCTTTAAATTCTGTGTTCGAAATTCAAAAAAAGACTATTGAATGAAATTGTGAATGTGCCAGGTTCAAAACTGCATAAAAACTTTTTGCTCGACCTAACATAAAATTTTAGCTAGGACCAAACGAAACTGAAAATACAAGGTGGGCCAAAAGATGTGTCCAGAAGTGTATATTCTATATGCTCTGTTATATTAACACATGAAGGTGAACACAGAAAGTGTGACACTGAAAGTGCTACTTTCAGTGTCCTCAGACCAAATCCCTATTATAAATGGACTCTAGAGGCAGGATTGTATAAACCCATACCTAATCTCCTTATGTCTTTAATGGTGAACGTGTAGACGAAATTTATTGCAATTTCAATAAAATTTATAAAAAGGTAGGTAATTACAATCGAATAAAACAGTTTTTTCTCGTAATGGACGTAAAAATGCTAATTTTGAGGAAACTGCGGTTTTTTGGTAGATAGATATCGAGCAAATTTGTGTCAATCATGTTTTAGTCCTTTACTAAAGAAAATCTTAATTTTTTATACCTAATCATAAAAAAAAATAAGGCTTTGTAGTTTTTGAGGACAACAATTGATTTTGCGTGCAGCCGAAATTGCGTCAACACATCTTTTTTGGCACCTATTTTAACATAAGAGCTCACTAAACAGATGGAACTCTTCATTGTAAGTATGAAATATTTGGAGATGCAGAATTTAACAGCTTTTTTTTTTTTGGTGGATGGGAAACCATCAAATGACTTCTCCCGCTCTGGGCAGAGCGGGAGGGCGTGTCAGACTTTTACTGACTAAAACCCACCCATGATCCTTCAGTTGCCCGTGCCAGGGCCACGGTATCTCTTTCGAACTACCCGCGACAGAATTTAACAGCTAAGAAGCAAAAAAATCTATAAAAGAATGAAATGAAATGTTCTACAGTACAAATTCTGAATTTCTGATAAAGTTTCGGAATTCAACAACATCAAGATTACTTTTGAATTTTCAAATCATTTAGAACATTACCTATCATGGCGTGAAATCAGATATGTAACTATCTACAGAAGAATGCGAGGCGTTTTTACCACAACTCGGTAACAACAAACGTTTATGAAGAAGCCATTTAAAAAGCTATAAGACACGGTGAATTTAAGTGAAACTAATTTAGCAAAATGAGTCTTGAAATTACACATTTAACTGTAGGTAAGTATGTGCCTACGATTTGGATTCTGAGAGATTTTTCTAACAGACTTATTATGTAATCTATCCGTAGATGACAGAGGACATCTGTCCTCAGTGGATCTATCACTATTCGTCCTCGTGGAGTGAGATGTCTCTCCAAGCAATACGGGTACTGCTAGAGACCTTGGTTTCCAAAAGATCGCATAGGTATACACTTACACACTTCCAACCAACAAATATTTAGACAGTTAGAAAAATCTTTAGGTTTTATACGTAGGTCCGAAGTAGACATGACAAATTATCTACCAATCTGCACTGGGCCCGCATGGTGGATTGCTGCAGGCTCCCAGCAGTGGGAACATTCAATCTGCCTAGCCTTTTCCCAACTATGTTGGGGTCGGCTTCTACCAGTATTTTACATGGAGCCTTACTGACCTCCACAACCCAGTAACTGGGTAATACATATACCCCTTGGTAAGACTGATTGTCAGACTTTCGTGCTTCTGACGACCCGTAACGACTGTCAAAGATTCACGAATGACAGCCGGGACCAACGGCTTAACGTGCTTTCCGAGACACGGAGGAGTCTCGGTATGTAAAAATGGTCACCCATCCACGGACCAAACCCGGCAAGCGTGGCTTAACCTGATGGATCGACCCATGCGGCTGCTATTACTTAACCACGAGCTCCTCTGTGGAGTGGAGTGGAGCAGTGGGAACGTTATACTTAGTCTGAATATTCTTATATACATGCTTAATGTACGAAGGAAACGTTCTTATTTATTTGTAACTAGCTAACCAAAATTTTTCACTTTTCCGTACAATTTTTCAAACATTTCATTGACCTCGTCCTGACAATTACAAACACAACAAAAAAATATCCAAATAAGTGCAACCGTTCTGAAGTAATGCGCCTACATACATTCGGCAATTAATTTTTATTTATATAGATTTGCTATGGCGTAATAGCAAATTACAAATACTTAAATAAGAACTTTTGCTGAGACTAGAAATTTTAATATTTTTTTTAACTGTGTAAAAATGATACCTACTTATCTGTAATCGAATTAATTACATGTTTGAATACACCGTTTAAGGCCTAGGGCCTATACTATTCTAGGCTCTAACTTGAACAGTACATAATACTCATGGCTAAAATAATAAAACAACCCCTTACTTTATATTCACAACAAGCTCCAGGCATTCTCACGTAATTCCAGTGCCGTAATTAAAAAGTCAACGGAACAGTGCTGCCAACATTAAGCCCCTCGTTAACACTCGCGACACTTCCGGTTACAACGGAAACATGGCTGCTGTAATAATTTTCAATGTTTCCGCACGGAAAAGTAATTAATTTTTGTAAAATTCTGTGGTTTTTGGAAGATTTATGTAATGTACTGTTATTTCCAATTATGGCTAATCGAATTTCGAAAATGTTGTGACAATGACGATTAATTAATCGTGAATTTAATGCTTTTCATGAATTTGGCGAAATGAAAGTTGGCGTGACTTTTGTGAATTCAGTATCGGGATTTAAAATCGTAATAAGGAGTTATAACAACGTTCTATAATTATTATCGGTACAGTGAACTAGCAAATGGGTAATTCCCAGCATCATAATGGATTGGTGATTGTAGACTATAGTTTCATGTTATTATCAGTCAAGAGAATTCTGCTTCCATTAGGGCCTGCTACCTAATTGCGAAAAACATTTTCGTCATCCGAGTCAGTCTAATTGATTTGGCTTTGACAGCAGTTTGTTTTATTTTATGTCTTTCGAATTGCGAAACTACAATAGAGTGTGTAACCAATTCCAGTCTGTGTCACGTGGTTTGGAGACAGTAAAGAGTGAACGAAAAGCGACTAAAAAGGCAAATATTCGAATTGTGAAACTATTTTGACAGCTGGAAGTTGGTTTGAAATCAACGAGCAGTCGTTTTTTAAACAGAGGGCAACGTCTTGCCCGTAATAATTTTTGATAGCAATTTGTTTGCGATTTTCTCATAAAATCTCCATAATTTTTACGAAATTTTGTAAGTGAACAGCTTCTTGATAAATTGTGAATGTGTTTTTGTGTAGAACCGTAATTGACTGCAACGATAAATCAATATTTTTGGTATTTTCAATACCGAGGCTATTTGTTGCTTAACGCGGAAAAGCAACGCCTCAAAGACGGGCTTATTAAAAGCCGCAGACTTTTGAAGAGTGCCTCAACTCTTGAGACTTTGTGAGGTAGTATTTCCACTTCTGCAACGACGTCGTAACTCTGCTGTACGCACAGACTTAAAGGCAAGGTAACATTTCTAACATAGGTTGGCTAATTCAAAGCATTATTTGAATTTTATTAAACCAGCCCGCGCCCGCCCGCCCGCGTGGATGTCGGAAAATATCCTACGGGAACGTACTACCGGAAATTCCTTCCTTATTCCTCGTCTACATTATAAAGAGAACCTCTGTGCAAAATTTCATCTTTCTAGGTTCAAGGGTTTGGGCTGGGCGTTGATGAGTCAGTCAATCAGTCGGTCAGGACTTCTCTTTTTATTTTTATAGATTATCAGGCACTTTAACATGACAAGGAGTTGGTCAGTTATTCATAAAGTTGAAGCTAGTTGCCCATTCCAAAACTTATATCCTAATGGAGCGCCCCTAAGACGACCCACTGACCGAAATATGGGCAAGAACCTCCATGGACACTGTTAAAATCAAGTTATTACAAAGTCCAAGCAAACTCCGCCCATACGACGACCCACTGACCCCGGCTTTAAACATGTATCTTGAAAAAATGTGCTTAAAGAAATAACATCATTTTATTTCAGGGCTTCATTGGAAAAGCAGTAAATATATAGAGGAAGAACAAAAAATGCTCAGTTTGAAGCATTTTATGTCAATATATTATGTAAGGACTGTTGAACATACATACCACCATCATCATTGTCATCCACAGCCCGCCTTCACCCACTACTGGGCGTAGGCCTCTCTTTTCTTGTGGTAATCCAGAAAACATACCTACCACCATACATAGATCTATTTCCAAAACATTGTCTGTTCAAGGTAATATCAATATTATTTTCTATCTAAGAGTTGAATCTTCAAGGCTCAGACTAAATAAAAAACTAAGACATTATACCTAGCACTGCAAACATTACAGTAAAGCATGTGCAAAACTACACCTCACTATGTACATACACACTCACATGCACATATTTACACCAAACTACAATAAAACTACACCTTACTATGTAGTGCACAAGTTTACGATACCTGAAACGTAAGCCTCACGTCACTGTTGACAGCACTGTCTTGGTTTTGTAATTAGTCTGAGCTTCAAAATGTGTGTTAAGCACAGCAACAATGTTAAACCACATATTTCTTGTTACTGGTGAATACAAAATATATAGGTAAGGCACCAATAAACGTAGGTACCATACATACCTACTACCTACCTTTATGAATATTCATTTACTTAGCAAATTATAACAACAAACTAAAGAAAGTATTAGGCAACTGAAATTAATTATTAATTGTTATTACATCTCTCAATAGATACCAGTTTATATTTTATATTAAAGTCATTAGCTTATCTCAGTAAATACCCACATCATTATTATAATATAGTAGTTTGCTAAGTACCTAGTGTTAGATAATAGTTAACAAATGCTTCCTCTCTCCTAACTCACTATTTTGCTGTGCCCAACAGGGTCCACATGATCTATTTATAACTTTACCACCTAAGAATACCTACATGTAGAATGCAATAAAAGTATTGAGTATTGAAAATAATATCCAAGTACAGCTGAAGTACCTGCTAAGTAAACGCTATCTAAATTTTTTCAATATATTTTATTGTGTAAGTACCTACTAGAAACGTGTATCTTGTCATAAACCTTTATGATGTCCTGTGTGAATCCTCAAAATCAGAGTAGCTTTGAAGGTGGTTTTCTAAATATTATAGTATGTACTTATCTACTTCTATTTCTAATGTTTATTGTTAGTTTATGTAAACGTATTGCGCCAACCCCAAGTAACATGGGATAAGGGCAGGAAGATGATTGTTAGTTTATTATGGAGCCCTTCAAAATACTCTTTTGCATTGAATTGGTTTTGCTTGAAAGGTACTTAGCAATATACAGGATGTATCAGAAAAGTGTGGTCAAATTTAAAGATGTGGTACAGACCATAAAACTGAACAACTTTCTCCATAGGACCAACATCGTAATCGAGAAAAAATAATCAGCCGTCCCATACACTTGGGTCGAGTAGGTATTGAAGTTTTGTACGGGACAGCTGATCATTTTTTCTCGATTATATTGTTGGTCCCTTGGAGAAAGTTGTTCAATTTGATAATCTGTACCACACCCTTAAATTTGATTACCCTTTCTGGTACATCCTGTACCTATATATCATAGGTTCATCTACCTTTTTGTCTGTTATCTAATAAAAATACTTGCCGAGGTTTTATAAGATCTTTCTTTAGGTACTTTTTAGACAAGTATGCTGCATCCATCAATAGACTTGCAAGGCACATAATCGTTGTTTATAGGTAACAGAATATTGTTGTTCTATAAAATTAATAGATTGTGCATTGAATTGTTTAAGGGATAAGGATTTACTTAAATTCTTTTCTTTATATTGCAGGTGTCAGGCTCAACTACATTATTCAAGCAGTACATAAATAATCCATGATGACTTCCACAGGAAGACATTAGAATACCAAGTTCCACCAATGCATACATTATAAATATTTGTTCTATTTCTTTTTGCCTCATGTCCAAATACTAAATGCTCTTGTCAGTGGTTGTAATTGTAATGATATAAATAAAACAGTTTTTTTGTTTACCATATTTTATTTCTACCTATTTATCTATACCTAATGAAAGTAATGAATGACAGTTAATTTTGCTAAACACCACTATTTTCTAAATATTATCACTAGAATAATCACTTCTTTATTTAATAAAAAACATAGTAAGTACTAGGTACTCAATTCTTAAATACTTCATAACAAGTTATTTTTATTTGTACCTTCATAGTTCATAATGAAACACTTTATAATTATTAAAGTTTACGCTTATCAATTAACACAATATCATGTTTTTATATTGCTGTTGTGATGACAATATTTTATGAAAAATCTTCGTTTCTACTTTTGTACTTGGAAACTGAAGTAGTTGCAGAGGAGCTGTGCAGTGATGTCAAGTAAATAGCAGCAATGGGCGACATCATTTATGCTGCCTTCATATCTTCATAGGTGAACCATCCCGGGAACTCTCCTACAGTTTTAAAACAAAATCACATTATTTCTGCTCAAATAAAGTACATAAACATTATGTAGCAAACTAGGCCTTCATCAGCCCATGGCTGGACAAAAGCCACCGGCCTAGTCATTGCTGCCGGTTGTTTAGTTTCTTCAGGATCTGATTTTTCAGTCTAGATATTTTTATTTAACTGTAACACTAAATTAGTACAGTAAACATTAGTTAGATATAAATCTGCCTAGCCTTTTCTCAACTATGTTGGGGTCGGCTTCCAGTCTAACTAGATGCAGATGAATGTCAGTATTTCATAGAGTGACTGCCTATCTGACCTCCACAACCCAGTTACTGGGTAATGCAATACCCCTTCGTAAGACTGGTTGTCAGACTTTCGGGCTTCTGACGACCCATAACAACTGCCAAAGATCCTTAAATGACAGCCGGGACCAACAGCTTAACATGCTCTCCAAGGCACGGAGGAATCTCGGTATATAAAAATGGGTCACCCATCCACAGACCAACCCCGACAAGCGTAGCTTAACTTGATAGATCGACCCGTATGGCTTGCTTAGCCACAAGCTTTAAAACAGTTGGGCATACATAAAATATATGATGTGACTATTTTATTTGACTATGTAGAAAGTTCACTGATGTGATTATTAGTGTTTTAGTTATGGCCTGGGGAGCAAGTCTCCCGAGGGATCAAGTGTCCTGTCTCCCCAGTAAGTTGCTACGCTTGTTTCTTAAATATGTGTCAAAAAGCTTAGGTACCTTCAATGATTTTTATAGAAGAGCCATTATTCAATAATGTTCATGCCTTGCCACCAACTTCTTTGTTAGAAAATCCCTCGCTATATATAATGTTGGTAGGGCAGTGTTCAATTCTTGTATTTTCAGCTTTAGCACCGTCTGTGAAAATATTATGATCAATGTTTCATAGTTAATTATTATTCAATTAGTGGTTAATTTTTAGCATCTACTTATGTACAGGAATATCAACTACCTAACAATTATTTCAGTTGTTAGAATGTGAAGTTGACAGACATACCTATGTATAATAAATTAATTAACCATCAAAAAATAGTTAACCTTACTCATGGACGTATAAAAAAGTACATCACGTAAGTTGCTTGTCTACGCAACAAAGGAATGATTGTCCGTATGTAGACTGACCAATAATGTACCTACAGCTCATTGATTTATAAAAATGCTACAGCTACAATAATCTAATGAGATAAGTACACACACACTACACAAATACACTTGACACTTCTACAAATCTACACACGTTATTTCTATATAAACTGGCTTACTTACTTGTAGGTAGTGATGATATCGAAATAGGCACTTTCGCTATTGAGCAAAACAGCCTTAGTCTTAGATTAGTGCACCTTGTACAAAGCCCTCATTTTATCATCAACAGAGCGCTAGTTCTTGACTAGAGAAATCTCCACTATAGGTAGATAGAGTAACTCCACGTGGTGACTAGTTCAATATTCATTATAGGCCCATGTTTCTTTATGAGATAATTTGTATTTGTATATTGAAAAATGTACCTAACAACTATTATTTTATTAATAATAATGGGAGGATTCTTCTTTATCAGTGTTGCCAACTTCTTTTTCGCTGGTCCACTAGCTAGCGGCGATTCTTCAAACTATCTATAAACTAGACAACTTTTTAATTTTATTTATCTTCCTATTACCGACGTTCGGTCACTGTTTTGGAGGTCCATTTGAAGATTTGAAAATGAAAATAAAACATAACATAGGTATGATAGTAAACATGGTTTTTTCATCATCCTACTATAATATCACAAAATAATGAATGAAAAAGTTAGTAGAAGATGTTTGGATTTTTGTTAGACAGACAATAATGGCTTAGTTTTTTTTTATCCCGGAATTATGTTCCCGTGGGGAAATTTTTTCGAAATGACGTTTTTTTGGATCTCCACTCGGGTGGAGCCCATTCACACTACATTCGTCCCTATATTTGTCATGCTGAACAGTCTTTCCAAATCAGCGTAAATCCGCAAAGGTTTTGGTATTTGAAAGAAAAAATCGTAAAATTATTAACACTGGTTTTAGGCAAACAATAAAACATGCCATAATCGTGATAATATAACATTTTTTAGAGTTAAAAGTTTTGGAAATTGATTGTATTGTTTTCTACAATTTGAATTAAACTAACCACTAGACAAAACCACCAGCCACTAAAAGAAAAATTTCTCCGCCAGTAGGGGTGCCAAAACCCCCAGGTTTAGTGGAAATTCTACTAAGTTGATAACACTGCTTTTCTATGATATTTTCATTGGCTACAGATTACAAAAATGTGAAAAGAAAAACGTTTCGTTACCTATTTCAAATATGGTAGCTTTTGGTAGAAAGTGTTTTAAAAATTGTTTTTTAATTTTTCGGCAATGATTGAACATCTTTATTTATAAGCATTAGTAGACCATCAGTTGCAATTAAAACAAAATTAAATTATAGCACAATAATTCGGAAACAAATAATTCCAATATGATGAAACAAAACGCTTCAACGTTACAGATTAGGAGCAATTGGTTAGTACATCTCTATACAATTCTAATGGATTGGATTTTTTTTTATTTCACAATTCCAAATATGGAAGCCAGAACCGACAGGAGTTTGTTTAAATTGGGAATCTATTTCCGAAACAAACTGTGTTTCGCAATTAGGGTGCTGGTATGGTATGGAATGCCACACGGTGCGTTCCGGCGTCGCACCGCTTACCACTTACTTAGTACACCGGACTTGCAACCCGCGAGACGATGCGAAGAGGGGTGTACGCGTTGTGACACCGGAGCAGCACCGCTCAGATGTTTGTGCGGCAGAAGAAAGGGAAAGAAATCTTTGAGGTGCGGCGGGCCGCAATGCATCGTGTGCATAAGTAGGCTCTTAGTCCGTCGTCGTCTTCAGCTAAGCTAAGAATTGCGCGTGACTTGGACAAAGATTTAGACATTTGTCAGCGCTCATCAGCATTCTAAAGATTGGCATAATCATCATGTCAGCCAAAAGGCGTTCAGCTGGACATAGAGCTTCTCCCCCAAACGTCGTCATAGATAGCGAGCGGTGCTGTGCTTCTCGCATCCAGCGATAAGACAGTGTCCCACATTTAACACTTTTTTTTTTTAATTTTTGATATAATTAAAAAGCAACAAGAATACCTAAGTTGCTACAGCTGTTTTAGAACCCATTGGCTTGGCACGCGACGATGGGAAGAGACCAGACGGAATAAATAAATAAATAAAATAAATAAAATAAATTTTTATTAAACCATGCGTATACAAAAATAGTATGAACTCTGGTATCCAAAAAAAGATTTAACTTGTGTTATGGATACCAGCATTCTCACATAAATGAAATTTCCATTGGTTGCAACAGACTTCGATGTCAAGAGTGACCATAATGCCTTGGAAGGTAGGTAGGCCTTTGGTGTGGGATGCAACGTGTATTGACACCCTTGCGCCATCCCATCTTCCCAGCACGGTGGGCTGTGCTGGGGCGGCAGCTGCGGGTGCGGAAAACCTCAAACGGCGCAAATACTCTAATCTTATAGGGACTTATATGTTTGAGCCGTTTGGGGTTGAAACACTAGGGCCATGGGGTCCGAGTGCCCTTTTAGTTTTTCGGGACATCGCCAAGCGGTTGGTCGACTCTACACGTGACTAAAGGGCTGGCCTATTTTTTGGCCAAAGAATTAGCATTGCCATACAACGTGGCAATGCTGCCAGCCTTTTGGGCACTTTTCCTGTCGATAGCGATGCGGACGAATTTTTTGATGCCCTATCCCCTCCTTTTTTATATACTTGTACATATTTTTTGTTTTTAAGATTGTTAGATTTTAAATTTTGTAAATATTCATGGATAATAAAAGTTAAAGTTGCTACAATACTTTTCTCCGCCCAATTAACTTTCGTGCAAATTGCACGTAGCTCTACAGAATGCTATCTCACGTTTATAGACAGTAAATTTCGTTTTATTATAGTATAACACTGCAAAAACTTGACACAAGCGGTTTTTATAGATGTCAGACGATCAAACAAGCAAAAAATTAAATATGACGATACTTTTATTATCCCGAGTATATCAGCAAACAGTTCTGAAAGCGTCTGCAATTTAGACATTAGTCAAGGATTTTATAGGTTCTATAATTGTAATATGCTATTATTGTATACGTATGGTGTTGTTTGTAAGTGGTTGATAATTCATCTATTTTTGTTTAATAAATCTTTATTATATATATATTTTTTTATATTTTTACTTATCTCGGGACTCTGGGGTCCCTGACCTTTGGAAGGCGTACGAGGGGCCGAAGCCAACTTACAGAGGCTCGTTAGACGCTTTCAATATATTAATATTTTCTTTATCAAGGAAGTTTCTTGCTTGCAGCCAGTTTCAAATCTGCACCTAACCAATCATTATTGTTCCAGAGTCCTTGCACTAACACCACCTTCCATAGTCTAGACAACACGGCTGTTATATAGTACTTATTTAAAAAGTCTCATATGGATGACTTTCACTTCGCCATGCAGCGATTTCTTCAATCCTCTTTACTCATCATCTGCCTCACCTGCCTCATCCGCCTAGCCTTTTCCCAACTATGTTGGGAACGGCTTCCAGTCTAACTGGATGTAGTTGAATACCAGTATTTTACATAGAGCGGCTGCCTATATGACCTTCACAACCCAGTTACTGGGTAATACGATACGCCTTGGTAAAACTGATTGTCAGACTTTCAGGCTTCTGACGACTCTTAACAACTGTCAAAGATCCACGAATGGCAGTCGGGACCAACGGCTTAAAGTGCTTTCCGAGGCACCGAGGGGTCTTGGTATGTCAAGATTGAAAACACCCATCCACGGACCTACCACGTCAAGCGTAGCTTAACCTGATCGATCGACCCATGCGGCTGTTATTACTTAGCGAAGGGCCTCCTACAATCAAGGCAATCCTCTTTATTATCTCGTGGTAATTTTGATAAATCCGACCTTAATCGTCTACATTATAAACAGATTATTTTTGCATAATGTCAGCTTTCTACGTTTTGGGCTGGGCGTTGATGAGTTTGTCAGAGAGTGAGTCACAACACAGGGCCCTGATGATTGTCTTTTATAGCCCCGGGCCATTGTTCCTACCGACACGACAGGCTTACGACAAATAGACGGCTCATTTGTCAGAGCGCTCATCAGATCCTACCAGATAACCTGCCTGTGAGCACCAAAAATCCGCAGATGCACCAAAAATGCCCCAAAAATCTGGAGATGGGCTAATGTGAACTACGGGGTTCCCGATACAATGTCATACTAATAGACGAACGGTAATTTCATTCAGTATGACCCTTCAAACTGGTTCACAGGTTTGCTGTAAAGCGGCAAATGTTTAACTAACCTGAACGAACGCATTGACAACGAACTAAGCACTTCTATTAAAATTCTTGACGTCTTCCCAATAACCGCTTGACTACCAACAATGATTACCAACCAAAATACTCCAGTTCTTCATACGAATATTTATAGTCACGTAAATCTCCAAAATAAATGACACCGTATAATATAACATGGGCGCGTTCATCTGTGCCGGAACTCCGGACTTCCGAAGCGTCCACCCGAACTTAAAGGCCCGAAAAATAAGCCAATCCTAACCCTAAATGCTTCCAAAATTTATGTCCGCCTCTTGACCCTCGCAACGCCTTATTCACCTTTTATTTTTATTTGAGTGAGCAAGGAACAAATCTTAGCGTAAAAGGGATAATAAAATAATCGTTAGATTCGTTTAGACGACTCTAATTTCACGGATTGCTGCGCAAAGGGACGTTCGCAATGTAGGGTTGAGTCTGTCTCGCTCTAGCGCGTTGAGGGTAGTATTTCTGTCTCTGTCGCTCGCCGTCCAATCGCTGGGAGTGAGTTGCACAACTTGCAGACTTGCTTCTCTTATTTTTCCTTGTTTGCGGGTTTGTATAGTAAGTTTTTTTCCGCGGTGGAAATGTTTTCGTGGATATCGGAGTTTATTTTAACAAGTTCGTTCGATGTCGAATATTTTATTTTTGAGTTTGGTAGAGTTTTTGCGTCTCCTGAATATTCAAAGAAGGAATTTGTGAAATAAGTACTTTTCGCCGAGCTTTTTCTTGAGTGAATTAACACAGAAAGCTCTAAAATTCACCACACGGATTTAGTAATATTTTTCAAGACAGGTCATCATAAAATCATCTTTGAATATCTTATAGGGTAAGTACGCGTATGACATATCAAACCCGATGCTCAAGCGATAGTCCATCCGACTGCACAAAACGGTTACTTCGCGTTATTCACAGCGCTCGCGCAAATCGCGTAAGAGCCGGTCAAAGTACGTAATAGATCAATGGCTATCGGCTATCTCATCTAAATAGAACGGCTATCAAATCGGTCCTCAAGTCCGCGCTCGCAAATTTTACGCTTGACGCAAGATTGTGGGGTTGACAATGAATCATAATATTTGGTACTTATACTTACGTATTATAGGTATAACTATTTTTATTTAAAACAGTGTCCATGGAGTTTCTTGCCCATTCTTCTCCATAGGAACCTACTACGCTTTGGGGAAAATAGCTTCATCTTTCTAACTAAACGACTCCTTGACAATTCAAACGTGCCTGTTATTGGTTTAATTGGAATAAATGCCTTGAGTTTGAGTTAAGTATGTCATCCAGGTACATAAGTTGTATTTTAAAGACTAAAACAGGCGAATAAAACTATTCCCTTCGCCTATTATCTATCCTACCAAGTGAAGTTAGGTAAGAGTCGGCTACAGCTATCTAACGACTGACATCCTCAATCAACGTATTGGATAAAAGTTGTGGCGGCATCTACATCGCCACAGCAAACTACGCATAACACTGACGTCACGCAAAATCCTGCATCGCGCAAGCGGAGTTTACCGCGCGACTAGCAATATAGGGTCCCATTAAAATAGATTGACAAATTTTCACAGAGTGTTGTACCCATTAATATGAACAACTTTCACTGTCAGACTAACTCTGAAATCGCGTAAAAAAATCAGCTGTTCAGTGCATTTATCTACACCAAACTCGTTAAAATGTAGGGAGCAGCAGATTTTTTTTCGCGATTTCAGGTTTGGTCCCATAGTAAAAGTTGTTCATATTCATGGGTAAAACACCCTGTGAAAATTTGTCCATCTATTTTAATGGGACCTTGTATACAACGTCACGACTTCAATCGTCGGTCAGTAAGTAGCTCACCAATCGGAGGATCCTCTCTCTTCCGTAGAAGATAAGTGAACTTTACACCCTGTTAAATATATTATATATTGTTATGTATAATCCGACAGCCTACGTGATTTATGAATTGCTCTTAAAGCTTCAGTCTAGTTCCAAAACGGTATGTCTTCAATGGATTCCGTCACATTGCCAGGTAGAGGAAAATGAAAAGGTTGATTATGCTCGCCAAACAAGCGCGTGTTGATGGAGTTCCCATGAATATTACTCCACTATATTCGGACTATTTTGGAAAGGCTAAAAGAAGGTGCTTACATGTTTGGCAGGAGTATTTTGATGAAAGATCAAAAGAAAAAGGGATATGGTATCGAACTATCCAGCCAGAGATTTCTCGGGTTCCGTGGATTGATTGTGACCTAAATAAAAACCTAATTACTATAGCCTTAAGACTTCGTTCCGGACATATTCCATCAAATAAGTTTTATTACTTAATGAGGAAGGCTTTGTCTCCAAATTGTGATGACTGTGGAGTGGTTGATGATGTCTTTCATATTTTGATGGAGTGTGTCCGGAATGAAAATATTAGAATTAATGTTTTCTGACGGTGTAAAAGATATGATATTGGCTTTTGTAATACCATCCTTGCTTTTCCAGTGTCCGATAAGGCTAAACAATTGTATAAGTTAGTTACAAGGTAGATTTTAATAAGTAATTTTGTGTTTTGCTGCACTGGGTGATGTGGTCACTGGGCGATGTGGTCGCTAAGCGACAAAGCCCTTTAAATAAATATAAAAAAAAAAAAAAATGTATATTCTTAAGAAACAATCAATAGTCAAACCTTCCCGATATTCTGATGATCTTATCAGAAACCGAGTGTCATCCATATAATATGCATAAATGGATAACATTCCGGCTTCATTCATTTAGGTATGCATAATGCAAGGGTCAGAGAAGTGCGCTAAGAATGACCATTTGCCCATTGAATTACCGCAATACATCGTATATTTTAAACAGTCCGCAGGATGACATAATTCTCACTGCACCTAAACAAAAAAAAGCTTAGGTAGATGCTGGAAATGTTTATTTTGATAAATAGTCGTGCTTACCTACATGAACCTATAACACAAAATGCACGCTTTTGAATCTTTGTGAAAAAATAAACAGTACAACCAACCAACCACCAACTAACCAACCAACCAACTTATTCAGGTACCAGGTAGTTAGAAGTCAGAACTGCTACACCTCAATGTGTGACTTTAGGTATGCTTGTAGTGCAGAGCAAGTGTAACCTAAAGTCTTATTTATAAACCCGTAAAAAGCCAAACAGGGCAGCTAATAATATAATTATTTGACAACAAATTGTACAATCCCGAATATTGTTTAATCACTAAAACGAAATTAAATCGTTCCAACCCCGGTCAGTCGGGAAACCATCAATCTGTCATCACTCTGCAGCTGTGGCGACCTCTACAACGGACAAACTGATTTATTTGCACTATGATATACAGCTTTCCTGCGTCAAATCCGTACCAAGTTCCTCTCTAGTCTGCCAGGCAGAAAAATATAGCTTCCTTCACTTTGTAAAATTAATAGATTTGTTTATATTAAATAAATTAGATGTTTTAAATAGATCGAATTTTTAGTTCAATGTTTTAGCTGTTAAGAGGCGCTTTATGTTGTGTAAACGTTCCAAATAATTATTTTTAAATACTAAATTAATAGCTAAGAAAGAATAGATAGCGCTCTGTTTTAGTAGCTTTGGGCTACAAAGTTATGGCCAAGCTATGAGGCCAATATAAGTGTAGTTTCGGAAAGACTCTTCTCATTACCTGATGTTCGGTGACGACACAGTTTTTCTTGTTATTTTTTCCATTTTTTTTTAATCATATTAAGTTTCGCTAGCCAGTCAGTCAAACCCTATCAAGAAGATTGGGGTGATCACACTCTTATCAATGGCGAAACTGATGTTCAGAACAAATGGCAAATAGACAAATCGTATGACAGACAGACAAGCAGATTGGCAAGTAAAATATGGATTTCTAAGTCTAATTTAAGACCTCGCATGCCACTTTGACCAGAATGAGTTTTGAGTGCTACCTACTCATCATAGACTATTAACGACAAGTCGAGATTAAAATAGAAGTCATGAATGGTTTTGGAAGATAAGGTTTTTTATGAGTAGGTACAGCTCCAGAAAGGCAAGGAATGCAAGCACCTACAGTAGCTCCAATAGATAATAGCTGTTTTGTTAACGGACCCAACGCTTTTGTTATGCAAATGACTGACATACGTATCAGGTAACTTTCTCGGAAACGATTCCACTTTTCATTCCTCAAATGATGAAATGTAATCGATTGCATGACTGATTGGTTTGACCACTAGTTCAATTTGAGCCGTTTTAATAAGACAAACTGAATTTGTATGAAAGTAAAAGTTTTAAACGAGGAACACATTTTAACCTGTAGAAGACTCTGGCTTAGGTAGCATTGTTCAGATGGCTATACCTACAACTTAACATTGGGAAGGAGAACTATCACATTAAACTGAGCTTCTTTTCTAAAATACCCCATAGCGTATAAAATGATAACTATTGAGGATTATTAAGATAATTATGAGAAAGCAAACATGAACTCAAACTTTGTAAAGAAAGACGAGTATAAACTGCAGGATCATTGTAAACTATTTATTTTGAAAATACGAACTTAAATTTAAAATGTATTTTCCTAATAATGTAGAGCTACAATAGATTTTTTTTCGTCTTACGGGCAAAATACCAAAAGCTTTGTAGCTGCAGGTAAAAATCTATCGTTGTATCATTTATATATATATATATAAACCAAATATATGGCGTCGTGACCTGAGACCTAGCAGTAAAATACTTTTTCGTCAAGAATAATAGAGAAACATCCAGGAACAGACACATTCACCTTAACAACCATTTTATCCATTTTCTCACTTATTATGTTTTTGATTGAACTACGTGACTCCAGCAAACTTGACAAACAATATTTGCCGTCAATAAACATCACTGTGCACCTTAGTGCGTTACAATAAAACTTATAATGGTAAGTTTTTTGGCGTGTGAAGTGCAATTATATATTTGTTTTTTTGACGTTTGATGTCTAAATTAAGTGAGTCACGTGGTGTAAGTCATGTTTTATCATTTTAATGGTCCGTTTGTTGTGATTGAAAATTAAATTGATATGTTAAATCCGGTGTATTGTTGTTTGTAATTAGTTTATAGGCATTCGTGACACAGAAGATAATTAGGTGCGAATGAATAAATAAAGTTATTAGGCGTTTTAATGATCACCTACAATAAAAAAGTTAATTTAATATTGATATTGCTTGTTTTAATTGGTTTGTTTTTACTTTGATGTCAGGTGTCGAGTTATAATGTCTATATTAAAATAGACGTAGGTCCGTTGACAGATAATGAAACACACAGTTCTATTTTTAAATTATTGATGGTAAGGTCTAAGCGGAATGTTCAAGTACACTTTACAAAAAAATATATTAGGTTGGGGAAAAAGTCTTTTCGCATTATAGTATGTATGAACTTAAAATAAAATATCTTTGTCTATACTATTTATATCTGGCTGGTTTTGGTGTCATTGAAAGTTTAAATTTTAAAGAACATAATTCCAAATTCAAATTAGGAAAAAGTGTGATTTTCATTTGTTTTTCGTACTGTCAAGATGAGTGAATCTAATGAAGAAATTCGATACATTTTAAAAGTTTACTACAAAAAAGGTAAAATTGCAACGTAAGCCGCGAAAAAAATTTGCGATGTTTATGGACCCAGTCCAGTGTCTGTGAGCGTAGCACAAATTTGGTTTAAGCGTTTTCAATCCGGAAATTTTTATGCCAAAGATGCACGACTCTCTGGTCGCCCTATTACGGATAAAATGGATGCCATTTTTGAAAAAGTGGAGCAAGATCGGCATATCAGTAGTTACAACGTAGCTGAAGAACTGGGAATTGACCACAAAACAGTTTTGGCGCATTTGAAAAAAACTGGGTACACAAAAAAGCTCGATATTTGGGTACCTCACGAGCTCACTGAAAGAAACCTAATGAACCGTGTACTCATTTGTGATTCTTTATTACGACGTAATGAAACCGAACCATTTTTGAAGAAGCTACTAACTGGTGATGAAAAGTGGATCACGTACGACAAGAACGTGTGAAAAAGGTCGTGGTCAAAGGCCGGTCAGGCTTTACAGACTGTGGCGAAACCCGGTTTAACTCGCAACAAGGTGATGCTGTGTGTGTGGTGGGATTGGAAGGGCATTATTCATTATGAGCTGTTACCACCAGGCAGGACCATCGATTCTGAACTCTACTGCGAACAACTGATGAGATTAAAGCAAGAAGTTGAGAGAAAGCGGCCGAAATTAATCAACAGAAGGGGTGTGGTTTTTCATCATGATAACGCTAGACCTCACACATCTTTAGCCACTCAGCAAAAATTAAGAGAGTTTGGCTGGGAGGTGTTAATGCATCCGCCGTATAGTCCTGACCTTGCACCTTTAGATTTCCACTTGTTTCGGTCCATTCAGATTCTTTAGGCAGTGTCAGGTTAACATCACGAGAGGACTGCCAAAACCACTTGTCGCGGTATTTTGATCAGAAGTCCCAAAATTTCTATAGCAATGGGATCATGTCCCTACCTACAAGATGGCAAAAAGTTATCGAACAAAATGATACCTACATACTTTAGATAAATGTAAATAATGTATATTAAAAAATGTTTTGAATTTTCTTAAAAAATGCGAAGAAACTTTTTCCCCAACCTATTATATATGTAAATGAATTTATTATACAAATAAAAAAAAAGAATCATATTTATTGTGCTCTACATACAGATGCCAGAGGTTGCGAATCTTTTTTTTAGAGTGAAAGATAAAAAACAAATAAAAATAAACATAAAGTTAATAGCTTGGCATCTTGGATGGAAACACGTCAAGCACGTCGCATATAAGCCCCGTAATACTTTTCGTCTTTCGTAGTAAACAGGCCAAGTTTACTTTCAATCTAAATAATAATTTAGGTACCTAACTCAGATAAATAACGTGTATGAAAGTAGGATATTGCATGATTGACAAAAGATCATTTTGCAATTTTATAGGGTGACTGGTAGTTAGTGACCGATGCTTAAACAGAAGACAATAAACAACTAACTCATGATAACGAACAACTTTTACTATGGGACCAAACCTGAAATCGCGAAATAATCAGCTGTTCCCTATAGTTTTTGACAAGATATGCGAACACAATGTGATTTTAAACGTCGCACACAGGAGTATTTGACCTCAAAATCCGGTCAAAAGACATAAAAAAATATTTTAACAATTGACACTCAATTTGCATTGTTCGCACACGTCACTAATCGAACTAGTATAAACCGGTTCCAAACGGGGCTTGGAAGCCGCTCGCTGTGGGTGCAGGTAGTCGGAACCTAGTCGATGTTGAATACGCACGTCTTTGTTTTTAATACGCTCTATATTTTAACAACTTTGCAGATAGTGTTTTGAGTAGTTTTGTGGTAATATCTGTAAAGATTTTCAATGGGTACCGAAGCACCAGGTATGTCCTTAATTATGATACTAAAATATGATTGTTCTTTTTGATATTTAGTTTCTTTTTGAGATTAAAATAACTTACACTACAATACTGATATTTTTGACAAAATTCTTCAGAAAAAAAGGTGTTTTTGTAATAGTTCCGGTCATGATCGGGCTAATTTTTATTTTCAATATCTAACAATACACCTTAGTTATTCTATCTAAATACAAATATATCACCCGTCTTGCCACCATTTTTTTTAAAGACCGTTTATATTTCGAATGTATTTTTTTTTTGTTTTTTTGCACATTGTCTTACAGGATGTTTTTTCATTTTAGGTTCGGCCCCATGTGACATGCAAATGTCTAGAAGATCATTATACACCTTTTTTAGAGACAGCAGTAATCGAAAATTAGATAAAAAATTATTGGACATGGAACATAAAGTTAAGGAGATTACAAAATGTCCAGAAAATGAGTTTCAAATAATAAGGAATGATCTGAAACATTTCAAATCAGATTTGAAACTAAGGTGGAGTTTAGCCATTCGAGAAGAAAATTCTCGAGAGAACTATGTAATAAAGATGTCTTCAATAGGCTTTTGCTGACTTCAGATCCATTTCTGAGCTGTGGGCGAAAAAGGCAGAAGCTGAGGAGCAGCCGGTGTTTCTTGCCAGAAACTATAGAACTATTTGTAGAAGTGGGTCCTACAAATATCCAAGAACTGGCCGTAGAAAGTTGTGGTAGAATGTGTTAGTATTGTATGTATTTTTTTTTTTATTTTATTGTGCGTAACCTTTTTGTAAAGTTTGTTTATTACTGTTATTGGAAATAAATCTTAAGTATTCTATGTTGTTTATTTTTTTTTTAAGATTATGACGTTATATATACGATAAAGCATTGAAGTCAGCATTTTAAATCATATTCATTTTAAAAAAATTAAGAAATCATTTTGACCGGATTTTGAGGTCGAATACTCCTGTGTGCGTCGTCGGTTACTATAAACGCAACATAATCTTGTGTATCCCCTCACACGAGTTAGTAAAATTACTTCACACCGAACTCGTGTGAGGGGTCCCCCCTCACACGAGTTCGGTGTGAAGTAATTTTACCTAATATTGTACGTAGTATGAGTTCTATACCAAGAAAATATTTTTTTATTATTAACGTTCTCATACTACGTACATACATACAATGTATACATACATACATACATACAAACTCATACTACGTACAATATTAGGTAAAATTACTCGGACCCGTTTCACACCGAACTCAGGTAATATCATTGCCCTAACGTTAGAATAAAACTCGACTGGCGGTAAGCCGTGACCCGCACCTTGCGTAACACATTATCAATCGGAGTTGGTTTCATTTTGACAGTTCAACAAAATTCATTGCGTTATTTACGTTGTCGAGCAGACAAATTTTTCGACCATATGAAGCAAATGGATTAGCAATTTGTTTCAAAATGAAACCAACTCCAATTGATAATGTGTTACACAATTAGGGTGCTGACCCTAATTGTGTAACACAATGGCAATCGGAATCGGTTTCATTTTGACAGTTCAACAACATTCATTGCGTTGTTTACGTTGTCGAGCAGACAAACTTTTCGACCATATGAAGCAAATGGATTAGCAATTTGTTTCAAAATGAAACCAACTCCAATTGATAATGTGTTACACAATTAGGGTGCTGACCATAGAAATATAAAAAACATCTTTCATATATCTATGGTGCTGACCCTAAGTGCGTAACACAATGGCAATCGGAATCGGTTTCATTTTGACAGTTCAACAACATTCATTGCGTTATTTACGTTGTATACTTATGTTAGCATTTGCTTCAAAATGATTCAGATTCCGATCGATAGAGTGTTACGCAATTAGGGTGCAGATTGGAGCCTGTAATAAAAATAAAAGGAAGATAATTCCACGAAAACCTATTAGAAACCAATTATCACAACAGGAAGCACAGTCTGTGATAAATTCTAACCATACAAAATGGACCTCTTCTTATATTTCTTTATTATATTCGTTATAAAACAAAGCTAAGCATTATCTAATGAACAGTGATCATGTTTCGAATTAAAAACGGATGTAGAGCTATCTCTACATCCATATGTTAATCAATTAAGTTATACTTATAACTCTTGAGGTGCTCCCTCACCAGGAGCATTCGCGTGTAATGTAACATTACAGATTCGACTTTGAGCATTACATTACAATACTACCTCCCTGACTGACGAGCATTCGCGTGTAATGTAACATTACAGATTCGACTTTGAGCATTACATTACAATACTACCTCCCTGACTGACGAGCATTTGCATGTAATATAACATTACAGATTCGACTTTGAGCATTACATTACAATACTACCTCCCTGACTGACGAGCATTCGCGTGTAATGTAACATTACAGATTCGACTTTGAGCATTACATTACAATACTACCTCCCTGACTGACGAGCATTTGCGTGTAATGTAACATTACAGATTCGACTTTGAGCATTACATTACAATACTACCTCCCTGACTGACGAGCATTTGCGTGTAATGTAACATTACAGATTCGACTTTGAGCATTACATTACAATACTACCTCCCTGACTGACGAGCATTTGCATGTAATGTAACATTACAGATTCGACTTTGAGCATTACATTACAATACTACCTCTCTGACTGATGATCATTCGCGTGTAATGTAACATTTAATTACAAGTGGAGCGCATTGATGTTACAAGTTATATCAAGGTATTACACATTGTATCATGACAAGGTGCGCATTGTAATGCATGGTTCGCCTCCTTCACTGTTTATAATACTCGTTTTGTATCATTACAAGGTGCGCGCTGTAATGCTCGATTTTCCTCCCTCACTGATGTAATGCTCGAATCTGTAACGTTACATTACAGGCGAATGCTCCCGATGAGGGAGCACCTTTATAAGTCACAAAAATTTGGTCATTTGGTCCTAAGACACTTGTTAAAAGGCTTAGGTAGGTACCGCGGATATGCATCGTAGCATAAGCATAATCAGCCTATAATGTTCCCACTGCTGGGACACAGGCCTCCTCTCTTCGAGAGGGTTGTGTCCCACCATAGATATATGAAAGAAGTTTTTTATATTTCTATGTGTCCCACACAACCCTCTGAGGCCTGTGTCGCACATTGTATCTACCACGCGGGTCCAGTGAGGGTTGGTGTTGGTGTTAGTTTCCTCACGATGTTTTCTTTCACCGTTTTGAGAGCAGTGGTGATGACATTATTTACACAAAGTAAAGCGCCTGTCTGGGTTCGAACCCACGACCTAGAACTCGTAAGTCGGGCCCGTTAGCACTGGGCCACCAATGTCTGATATGCGTCGTATTCATGGAAAACGTAGTCATATCTTTATTTCCTATAATATTCTATACCTTTTCAGATCAAAACAAAACAATTGAATGAATATTATTTATTCACCATCATCAGCCCTTTTGTCAACTTTTTTAGGATCGGCTTCCAGTCTAACCGGGTGCAGCTGAATACCAGTATTTCACATGGAGCGATTGCCTATCTGACTCTCCACAACCCAGTTACTGGGTAACTCGATAGCCATTGATAAGACTGGTTGTCAGACTTTCGGGCTTCTGACTGCCCGTAACGACTGTCAAAGATCTATGAATCACAGCCGGGACCAATGGCTTAACGTGGTTTCTGAGCCACGGAGGAGTTTCGGTATGTACAGGATGGTCACCCATCCACGGACTGACCTCAGTAAGCGTTGCTTACCTTTGATCGACCCGTGCGGCTGTTATTACTTAGCCACGAGCTCCTCTGAATGAATATTATTATAGGTAGTCTACTGCTGAATTGTATATCCAAAGTCTCTCTCTTTCTCTCTCTCTCTTGCTTGGAGGTTATTTCTACATGAAAACCAAACTTCACTACAAAAAAACCACACAACTAAACATCAGGAGCTCAACATTTACACCAATAGGCAATTACAATGTCAGCTACTCCAATTTAGTATTGCGTACAATTATTTTACGCGTTTAATTCCCGCCAATTTGTCACACCACGTGCCAATGAACGGAATACGTAAACCTATAGTCTATTCCAAATGTATCAGATGGAAATGTAAACAAATGGAATTAGAAATATTGTACCTTAGGTTGCCAATTTGTAATGCAACTTACAAATTGAGTGCTTTGATTTGAATACTTAAACCCAAAATTCTAAATTTAAATCACGTTAAAGATGTTTTTCATTTGACAATTGAGGTTAATTTTACAACATAAATTGTTGTCAATTATTTTTCAATTAGGTACTATAAAATAGTGTTATCCAAACATTAATTGTTGGAAAAAATATATAGATACGCTACTAAAACGCTACGCTCAAAATTCTGTCATTAGTAGGATATTAAGAAACTTTAATAAGAAATTTTCTCATCTTGATATTTTTAACACCAAAAAAGGTACATTCAGGAAACTAATGGTAGCTTCTGTATGCGACGATTTGACTAATATTTCTAAATAGAGTCAACTCTATTACCATTCTTACATTCAAATGTAAGAATCCATACACTACTATAACACTTCACACACACACACACACACACACACACACACACACACATCCCCGCACACACTGAAATGCTTGCTTAGATGGTTCTACTCGTAGCATGTCATCCTGTTGTTCTGATGCATGTAATCAGTGTTGCTATAAATTGTAAATCCATAATTGGCTGTAAGATTGGTTTTATCTATTTAAGTAAAATTGTTAAAGAGCTGTGGATTTTGTAATAAATAAATAAATAGATATAAAGTTGAAATCTTCCAAATACAGATGAATGTGTTACCAATTCCCTTTAGTGAGAGATTGCGAAGAATTTAACCTGAACGTGGTTTATTTACATTTTCATCAGATGCTTTTGAAACAGATTATAGTTAAAATGGCCGACGCAAAGTTCTGGAGGAGATAAAACTGTTTACTACAAAAACTATCAATAAGATGGCGCTTTTTACACGACCCAGTGTTTTTAAATAACTTGTGGTCGCCTAACATTAGGTGCCAACAAAAACACTTCATTTTGCAATAGTCTACTCTCAATTACTCGCTGATTACTCCAATCCCGTGAAAAAGTGATGATACTGGACATTTTATGTTTTTTCTTTCCCGCCATTGTCACACTATTCATTTTGCTTCAAAGATTATTTGAATTAAAGCTCCATGGTTCTTTTAATATTTTTTTCATTATGAGAATGTAACTTTTATTGATGAATTTGGTGGAGAGAATAATTAGATATATATCTTAGTAAAAAAAAAAATATGATTAAAAAGGTTTCAGAAAGCATAAAATTGTGTTTCAAAATGAATAAAAAGAATTCGTTAAAGAACCGTGGATGGAACCCATTTCATTTAGTTATTACATTCTGCACCATTTAATGTACTTATTGTATTTCATTGTCTATTAACACTTTAATTAACACTTTCTAATGACACGTAATTCTGTACCTATTTGTCACGTAGTAAGCTAATTGAACAAGAAAGTAAATAAAATTACTTGACGTTTAGGCTAAAAGGGGTTTAAAATCCTTGACTTCAGTATGTTATTATTTATTTGACTCGTAAAGCTACCAGCCGGAGCTCGTGGCTAAGTAATATCATCCGCATGGGTTGATCAATCAGGTTAAGCTACGCTTGCCGGGGTTGGTCCGTGGATGGGTGACCATCTTTACATACCGAGACTCCTCCGTGCCTCGGAAAGCACGTTAAGCCGTTGGTCCCGGTGTCGTTCGTGGATCTTTGACAGTCGTTAAGGGTCGTCAGAAGCCCGAAAGTCTGAGAACCAGTCTTACCAAGGGGTATCGTATTACCCAGTTACTGGGTTGTGGAGGTCAGATAGGCAATCGCTCCATTTAAAATACTGGTATCCAGCTGCATCCAGTTAGACTGGAAGCCGACCCCAACATAGTTGGGTAAAGGCTAGGCAGATGATTATGATAGCTACCAGCCCACCAATTACCATAATAGAAACCAAAATTACAAATATAAAAGATAAATACTATAATATTAATATACTTATTACCTACATACATACATAAGAACTGACAAACACAATATTTGAAAGCAGCTGTAGGTATCATGCGTGACTGAACTCAATACACTTTTTGACGACAGAATGTTCCAAGGTGTCTTTAATTTAACTTGTGTCACGGAACTGATAATCAATCTGCCTAGCCTTTTCCCAACTATGATGGGGTCAGTTTCCAGTCTAACCGGATGCAGCCGAATACCAGCATTTTACATGGAGCGACTGCCTATCTGACCTCCACAACCCATTAACTGGGTAATACGATACCCCTTGACAAGACTGGTTGTCAGACTCGGGCTTCTGACGACCCGTAACGACTGTCAAAGATCCACGAATGACAGCCGGGACCAACGGCTTAACGTGCTTTCCGAGGCACGGAGGAGTCTCGGTATGTAAAGATGGTCACCCATCCACGGACCGACCCCAGCAAGCGTAGCTTAACCCGTTGGATCGACCCGTGCGGCTGTTATTACTTAGCTACGAGCTCCTCTCGTCACGGGACTGATGAGCGGTAAAAATTTGGATGATGGAATGATTGTAGTCATCTATCATTGTAGTGATTACCTATAAATAAATCTAATGGTACCTACTGCAGTAAAATTAAGGTCCGTTCTTGTAACTCTACGAGATTTCTGTTCAATGTTATTTAAAAAATGCGGCGGCGGCGGCGGCGGCGGTGTCAGAGCGGGTTCTCAATTCAACCATTTTATAGCAAATTCAATACTGAAGTACATCTTGGTTTAGTGCTACAACCTATAAATAAGTAGTTAGGTACTTGGTAACTATTGCTCTGCCAGTGACCAGTCAAAATGGCACAAAACTTTGTTAAAAATTACAAAAAACGAATTGGAATTTGAAAAAAAAACAGTCTTACTTATAACAACGTTATTTTATCGAAAATCTGGCCCTTGTAAACGGTTTCAAACTTAATGATTCGTTTATTAGATAGGTACATATAAACTATTTGTTATAAAAACCCTACCTATGTCTTAAATATGTACTTACATGTATCCACCCACTGTTCTGGTGCCGGCAGCCAGATGATACTGGCATTGTGTAAAATGCCGAAATTTGATTACACAGAAAGTCAAACACAAAAAACCACCACCACCAAACACCACCACCACCATAAAACTCATATCCGATTCGTGAAAAAAAAAAAACAAATTCCTATAAGGTGCCCCGGGGCTAAAGCAACTACGGGGCAATTGTAACTAAATTAAATATCTCCGTTATGATAGGATTTTTAAATACACCGCCATCTATAAATTACGGAGCATAACATATTGTTACATGAAAAAAATAGATGGAAGCACTGCAGCTAAAAATGATGGTAAAACAGGTTGATCTGTCAAACTGCCGTTTTGAAGCAATTTTGTACGAACGCACGTGGTGAAAAAAATCTACAAAAAATATGTTTTAAAGTGTTTTATTGCTGGTGTTTCAATTGGAGTGCATAGTTGACAACCGTAAGTAGCTATAATTATTTTTTGCTTAAGGATTGGTTAAAGCTACAACAAGATATGTGTATGGTTACATTTTCCCTGATAATAACGTAACATGGGGTAATTGTAATTTTGAGGTTAGTTGCATTCGCCCCGTGTCGGTTTGTATGAAACCATGAATCAATAGTGTTGTGCCATGTCGATGTTTTAATTCTGTATTTTTTTATTGATATTGTGTAGGTACATTACTGGATTAGATATTGATATGATATAGACTAGATATGTGTACTTACAGTACAGTACTACATTGAACATAATCCATCTTCAGTATTTAAAGGTGTATTTTTTTCTCTATGTTAAAGTACGCTTTCACAACTTTTTTGCACCGATCCTTGTGAAATTTGGCATGAAGATAAAATAAAATAAATCTTTTGTTATAGATGGTTCGGAATTATAAACGGAGAACAGAAATAGAATATTCCCAAGACAATTTGTTAAAAGCATTGGAAGCTGTTAGGACCAATGAATTGAACACCTATCAAGCGGTTGACGTTTACGGAATTCCCAGGTCTACTTTGGTCCACCGATTACGCGGATCACGAGGAGTGAAAAAATCATATCGTGGTAGGCCTACTGTTTTCACCAAAGATTCTGAAACAAAAATAGCCGGCTATATTCACGTACTAGAAAAAACTGGTTTTCCTTTAACGGTACAAGAAGTTAGTTTTTTTTTTGTACTTAGTAAAATAAAATGTAACATAATGTTCCTTAGGAACAATAAATTCCTATATTTGTTTGATTTTTTACTGTGATTGACGAATGTTACTTCTCTTATAGACTGACTCGTAAGTAGTGTTTTTGTGTTCTTAGGAAAAAGAAATTTTTATGTTTGTATTATTTTTTTTATATTTTTACTGTGTTTGTTAAATATTTCTTCTCTTAGAGACTGAAGTTTATTTCTTAGGAACAAGAAATTCCTATGTTTGTTTGATTTTTTAATTGTTACTCTGATTGTTTAATGTTACTTCTCATTAAGACTGACAACTCGTAAGTTTCTTTTCTTTCTTATTAAAACACTGTGTCATATATCCTGCTTTTATTTGTATTTTCCTCTTAACAAACATTCAATAAAATTCGATTATCGACAAACGTGAAAAGTAAATTCACTACACTAACTATTAGCGAAATAGTTGCAATTGCCCCTGAAGTTAAGAAATATTTATATTACTCCAAACTGAGCTTAGATACGTGAACTTACGTTTCAAATTCGCCTACGATAACACATTGCGTTGAAAACCTCTATTTATAATAATTTTAAGACCAACAGATACACTAAGATTGTCATTAGTTGCATTTGCCCCTTATCGGGGGTAAATGCAACTTTCTCTACCTCTAGTAGAAAACCGTTTTATTATTTCAATTCCTTACGGACTTTCTTTTCAGAACTAGGTTATTTAGGATATTAATGAAATTGTTAATCAAGTAGAATTATCAAATAAAGAAAACTTACAATAAAAAAGAAACTGCACGAAATCAAAGTTGGAACCATATTTTTTCTAGTTGCAATTGCCCCGGGGCACCTTACTTACAACAGTAGAAGACAGACTATTTCCATTCACGTCTGATTTTTTTTACTAATCTTATGTCTCGTGTAGGTGTTTCATAGCGAAAGTTGTTTAGTATGACTGATAGAATCACCCCTTGACCGATACAGGTCACTAAATCATCACCCTGTATAATCCAACTTACAGAGAAAAAATAAATTATCATAAAATTAATACCTAATTCATAGTACCATCGACAAGCTCTAAGCCTGTCCAATTTTGAAACAATTTTGCTTGCAACCTGCAATTGTACTTATGACATAGTAAAACATAGGGGCAGGGTTTTTTTAATGAATGTACAGAAAAAGACGTCCGTTTTGTCGATAGTACCTATCTACGTCAATTTGTGAACGAAAACCACATGCATCCAACGCTTCCCGATTCCGTGCCTTCCCTATATTTTCGCCTACTTTTCTTCCTAATCCCAATAACTGAAATAGGTAGATACAATTCTTCCTCACCCACTTACAATTCTTCCTCACCCACTTACTGGCAACAATAAACATTCAATAATCAAGGTACCTATAGCCCTGTAGAACTGCAGCCAACCCTCAGCCGACGGCCTGTTGAGGCTTAACTGAGCTATATGTGGCCCAACCCCTCGAGCGCTACCCTACACCTACTGATACAGGGTTAGGCGTTTCGAAGTCTCGGTTAGATAGGTAGGTATAAAACTGAAATTAACTTTGTTTTTTGAAGATCTTATATTTTTTAAGTGATATCAACATTATTTTTAGTATAATGCGAAACCTGAATATAGTTTGTTCAGAATAAATAACTGAATCGATACCAATAGTAATTTTTATAATGTGCCCCAAAAATCTTTAAAAAGGTTACAATACGGACACCGAGCGACGAACACAAGTCACTGCAGGTACTAGCGGCACTAGGCACGGGCGCACAGCGGGCGCCGCGTGGTGATCATGGTTTTGTACGGACAACCAGGTAACATAACAAGCTTATAACTTTGTTATTTTTCATGATACAGTTTTGAAATGTTGTACATAGATTCTTTACATAAAAATACTAGACACGTGTTTCGGGTTTCGCATATACTAAACTAACTAACTGATGTTTTATATACCTATACTCCATTTACCTACAATAAGATTAGACATTTAAATAAACCTTTTTTACAGTCCCTTCAACCGATTTTGACTTCTATTGCGTTGGTGGCATGACACATGGCAGCTGCAGTAAACAGTTGGTATTGTAACCACCTTTTTGCCTTTAATGCCATCCTTAAGCCTACGGAGTAGAAGTCAAAATTGGTTGAACGGACTGTAAAAAAGGTTTGTTTAAATGTCTAATCTTATTGTAAATGGAGTATAGGCATAAATGGTTTCGAGAATTCTATCTTAGGTTAGGTACAGAGGCCAGCACATCAAGCTACCAAAATCTGTCAAATTACTTTGATAGATTTTCAACTTTACCACAAAGAAATAAGGTTCATATTCAATTGGGAAAATTTGACAGATTGGGGTAGCTTGATGTGCTGGCTTCTATACTTAAGAGGGTTGCCGCGTTTTTTCACCTCTCTCGTCACAAGGGACCAATTTTTTAAGAATAATGAATGCAAAGATACTTTTTTGAAATATGTGATTAATTAAAGGACTAAATAATGATAATTTAATAGATAATTCTATTAAAAACACATTTTTACTGTGGCATTTATTTAACTCATCTAAAAAACAGCTAGATCTTAATACTTTTTGAACTGAGTTTATTAGTTAACACAATACAAATGTGTTTTAATAATTAGTTATCTATTAAATTAACATTATTTACTAGTCCTTTAATTGATTACATTTTTCAAAAAAGCAACTTTTCATTTAACATTCGTAAAAATTTGGGTCCGTGTGAGCGAGAGAGATGACGCGCCAGCCCTCTTAAAGATATTTTCAAGATATCATTTGAGGCTGAAAACTAAGTAAATATATAACTGTGTTAACAGGAATATTAGTATTGAATGAGCAAACGATTTTGCAAGAAATCTTAAAAAAAAAACAGTAAACATTAAAAACATTGAAATTCGCTTGCAATTTGCAAAAATGCAATTTTGTAAATTTTTGTAATCGGGTCGATTACAAAAAGTTACAAAATTGCTTCTATATAATTGTTTATGATTGTTCTTTTAGGCATTTGTTGTATTTGAAATGAAAACACGCAGAAAAATTAACTTTAAAAAAAGAATTTTAACTAGTATTTGCAATGGAAATAAGCGAAAGTGGAAATTGTGCTGAATAGGTATGGAGACCTATGTACTAGACCTTAAATCTTTTGAAAAAAATAAAGCTAGGTTGATTCGCATAATTATTTTGATTTTTTTTTCTGACAATTTTTTTTTTTTGTGTCTTATTGCTTAGTTTCGGTACCTACCTACTGATAATCCACTACTTTCAGTTCACATATAACCTCTGTAAAATCAACTAATCGAATTAGTCACCAACAGCTGTTAAATTATTTGACTTTAAAGTTTTCTTGTCAGAATCCAATTAATTTCAATCCCGACTAAATTCTATACAGATCTCCAATAACCTTAAAATTTCGGCTGCGAACCGTCACAACAATATCACGTTTTTATTCCGAAAAGGTATATTGAGGTAGGCATACTTATTTAGAAAACAAATGAAGAACAATGAGCCACCTACTCACCGGAATCACTGTCATCCCTGTCATAATGTGGTCTCCAGTACTGCTCATCATACCGCAGCGGTACTTCGGACCGCCCGGTGAACTTGGTGGGGTCCAGGATGTTCTCCACGGAGAACGCAATAGCCGGTCTGTCAGGAGGCCTAGTCAACCCCAGTCTCCTCGTTAGGTCTACCGGTGCGGCCTCTTCGACCCCCACGACATCAACCTCCCCGTTCGCCTCGGTCTCCCCCTCGGCTTCATCCTCGGCCTTGTCCCGACGCTCCTCCGATCCTCGCGCCATCGCAAGCATCGTCATAGCAAGGCCTATTTTATTAAAATCTGGACTTGAAACATTTGAATGTTCAATGAAACATCTCAGTTTGTTATCACTTTCACTGCACTCGAGTGTTCTAAAGTTCGTTTCTTAATTTTATAAGTCCTAATAGGTCAATTAGCACAATGTGTCAGTTCAGTTCGCACGGATGAGCGCGTGCGTGCGAGCCAGTGGACACGTTCGTCCCAGTCCAACATCCGATATTCACAACTCGGTATCAACTGAACCCGGGAGGACAGAAACGGGCGGGCACATGAAAGGAGGGGACGGGCCCAAAGTGGGGGCCAAAGTGGAATCTCGACAGCCGATTGGCGGTGGGAAACGAGGCGTGCCCGGGGTGGAGAAACGTAATCGAGCAATAAGGTTTAAACAATTTCGTTTAATACGTTGAATTATGTAAGAGAGCGGCGGGCAAGTAATCGCGCACAAGCGATAAGGCCATTTGCGCTACTTCGTTACGTATTAATGGGGCAGGAAATTGACTTATGAATATTAGAGGTCGCGGCGAGTTGAAGATCGGGCTAAAGCGGCCCCGGGCGGCCGCGCGCGCTTATTTTCCTAGTTAAGCGCTGAAACAATGATGTTTATTGAGTTTTGAACTTAATGGGTTTGGGCGCAAGCCGCGGGCCATTTGCGCCATTAGCTCAGTTTGTTTAGTCGGCATCGTAACGACTTTTCGTGGAAACGGTTTCAACGTATTACGTTTCAGTTTCAGCTTTTGTTTTGATGGAAAATATAATTGCAAATAATCTGCAGCCTACGGCGGTATGTTCGTTAACAAAGCTACATAAATTGATGACTGGAATCTTGAAACTCGTAAAAAACTCGTAATCTGGAAACTCGTAAATTGAATAATGAACAATTTTAAAGTATTCAACTTATCCTTTATGTATGGCATGTACTTAAATATTTGAGTATTCTTAACTCAATTACTTACAAATGTTATTGCTAGCTCCCGTATTCTAAGATGGAAATTAATAATTACCATACGTCATAATCATTATAGGCACTTACGTAATGAACAGCATTAGGTATCTATTACACCGACATTTCACCCCTCTACCTTATGTGCCCGCAGTCATTCAAAAATAATATGACTTGGAATGTGTAGCCAGTTAGGTCAAGTTTTTTACTATAAAATTCCATAGATTTGGCATGAATACCTACGTACCATTTGTACAAGACTCACAATTTTTAATATTTAGTGGCCCTTAGGTGTTAGCCTACCTTTGTTATTTTTTCCTATCTGTCATTTAATTTCTGTGATAACTTAGTATTTACTAAATATTACAAATTGTGAGTCTTATACAAATGGACATTCCAACCTTCATTATAGTATAGTTAAAATGTCGCTGCAGACTCGGTCATAAATCATTCGAGTGTTTCGCTCTCTTTCCCACTCACGGGCCTTATGGGCAGGCCACGCCCACACGTAGAACTGTGCATTACTGCAGTCGATGAGTGATATCGATAGTTTTATATATTTATAAATGGGTGATAGAAATAAATACAGATTTTTTTTTATTTTATTACCAAATTTACTACAAAGCATATTAAATATATAAACAAAAGAACGTATACTTAATACGCATACTTAATGAATGCAGTATGTTTACGTGATAACCTTAATGATTCTGTTATGGATAATGGCCTTGAGCGCGCGCAACTAGCGCACATCCATACTCCGATTTGAATTATGACCAAGTCTGCAGCGAGATTTTAAGTATACTATAGTAGTTTGCGTAACGTCGCGTAGTATAGACTGCGTAACGACGCGTAGCATAGGCTACGTAGCGCCGCGTAGCATAGGCTACGTAGCCTCACGTAGCATAGACTGCGTAGCGTCGCGTAGTATAGGCTACTTAGCGTCACGTGCATAGGCTGCGTAGCGTCGCATAGTATAGGCTGCGTCGCGCAGTAGGTATAAGTAGTCTGCGTAGCATCGCGTAGTAGAGAGACAAACTGGTCCCACGTACGCAATGTGTGCAACACATTATGATCTGGAATCTTCACTTAATTTCATACAAAAAACTATACATAAAAAAAAAACAATCAAATCGTCAGAAACACAGTTATCAATTATCATACATACCTACTTATGCGTTGCAATATTTCTAATAGTTTTTTTTTTTCTATTACAGCAGTGATGTAGCATGCAGATCTTCCATGCATCAACTCCAACAATATCAACAGGAAAATTAAACTTACGAATATAAAATTCTACTCTATTTTAAATATTCTGGTATAGTCTCCGTAAAATAACTACTTACATATTAGGTTGGGGAAAAAGTCTTTTCGCATTATAGTATGTATGAGCTTAAAATAAAATCTCTTTGGCTATACTATTTGTATCTGGCTGGTTTTGGTATCATTGAAAGTTTAAATTTTAAAGAACATAATTCCAAATTCAAATTAGGAAAATGTGTGATTTTCATTTGTTTTTCGTAGTGTCAAGATGAGTGAATCTAATGAAGAAATTCGATACATTTTAAAATGTTACTACAAAAAAGGCAAAAATGCAACGCAAGCCGCGAAAAAAATTTGCGATATTTATGGATCCAGTGCAGTGTCTGTGAGAGTAGCATAAATTTGGTTTAAGCGTTTTCAATCCGGAAATTTTGATGTCAAATATGCACGTCGCTCTGGTCGCCCTATTACGGATAAAATGGATGCTATTTTTGAAAAAGTGGAGCAAGATCGGCATATCAGTAGTTACGACGTAGCTGAAGAACCGGGAATTGACCACAAAACAGTTATAGCGCATTTGAAAAAAAACTGGGTACACAAAAAAGCTCGATATTTGGGTACCTCACGAGCTCACTGAAAGAAACCTAATGAACCGTGTACTCATTTGTGATTCTTTATTACGACGTAATGAAACCGAACCATTTTTGAAGAAGCTGATAACTGGTGATGAAAAGTGGATTACGTACGACAAGAACGTGCGAAAAAGGTCGTGGTCAAAGGCCGGTCAGGCTTCACAGACTGTGGCGAAACCCGAGTTAACTCGCAACAAGGTGATGCTGTGTGTGTGGTGGGATTGGAAGGGCATTATTCATTATGAGCGGTTACAACCAGGCAGGACCATCGATTCTGAACTCTACTGCGAACAACTGATGAGATTAAAGCAAGAAGTTGAGAGAAAGCGGCCGGAATTAATCAACAGAAGGGGTGTGGTTTTTCATCATGATAACGCTAGACCTCACACATCTTTAGCCACTCAGCAAAAATTAAGAAAGTTTGGCTGGGAGGTGTTAATTCATCCACCGTGTAGTCCTGACCTTGCACCTTCAGATTTCCACCTGTTTCGGTCTCTTCAGAATTCTTTAGGCAATGTCAGGTTAACATCACGAGAGGACTGCCAAAACCACTTGTCGCGGTATTTTGATCAGAAGTCCCAAAATTTCTATAGCAATGGGATCATGTCCCTACCTACAAGATGGCAAAAAGTTATCGAACAAAATGGTACCTACATAATTTAGATAAATGTAAATAATGTATATTAAAAAATGTTTTGAATTTTCTTAAAAAATGCGAAGAAACTTTTTCCCCAACCTATTATACATAGACTTACGTCAGATCCAAAATATGTTCGTCACCGTAAGATGAAATATTGTTAATTATTTTCGATTTTCTAAGAGTAAATACGAAAATAACTGTCAAAAAACAGCATACATACTTATATATACCAACGATCTAAGAATTTGAGAGAGGAAATTGTCCTTTGATTTAAATTTATTAAAATAATCACGAAAAACCTTTATAGGTAAATGCTGTTTTTTATATTTCTATGGGTAAATGCGACGGTTAACGCTCTTAGGTAGACTGGAATACACCTACCTACACATTTTGGATTCTGGAAAGGTGAGAAATGAGAAAACAAGATATAGCTACGTTAAAGGTTTCTTTTGCGATTGCGAGTCGTTAGTAAATAAGTAATTTTTGTCCATTTTTAATGCGTGGTTTTTCGAGCCCTAGTCCAACCATTGCTCCCAGACCATACTTTAAGGACGCTGTTACAAATGGGTAGTCAAGTCATTCCTTTTTTACACAAAAGTGTTTATTAAATACAACGCTTTGCATTCTTAAAATGTTTTCTGGCCGAATTGTTGATAGATGTTCAAGGTACGATACTGAACTAAAAATATAATTTTAGATAGGTACCGTACATTTATTGAGAAATCGTTCCTTTAAAAAAATATATTTCTAGTTCAGACTCGTACCTTGCACATCTATCAACAATTCGGCCAGAAAACATTTTAAGAATGCAAAGCATTTTATTTAATAAACATATTTTTGTGTAAAAAAGTAGTGATTTGACTACCCATTTGTAACAGCGTCCTTAAGCTAACTTGTAAAACATAAGACATCATCATTCAGTAATCTATTCTCTTTCCAAATATGTAAAAAATTACCTTAACTTTTTATTATTTTGTATTATTTAGGGAATGGACCTTTATCAATCAATCAATTAATCATTTTATTATCAGGCAACTAACCATACAAAAAATACACAAAATAATATAAACAATAATAAACGGGTGACTCCCGCTCCGGCTCGTTCTTAGTGCAAAGGTTAGCCATTGCCATACAACGTGGCAATGGCAACGCTGCAAGTGTTATGGGCACCTTTGCGCCTGGAACAGTTAACCCCCGATTACACGGGCGTAATAAAATCGCGGCGGGATTTTATAGCGCACTGGATTTTCAACTCTCGTTGTTGAGCCGAGCGTTGAGAATCCAACTTAACAATAACAGAGTACATTCTAGCGCGTCGAAAAAACACACTGTTGGATTTTGCACTCTCGGCGCTAAGCAGAGCGTTGAATATCCAGTACACTATAAAATCCCGCCGCGATTTTATTACGCCCGTGCGAACGGGGGTTTAGGGGCAGGTTATTTGACGTGTTGTTGTGATTATTTTTTCTGTAATAACTTTTACACTTAAATAGATATATTATAATTTTGCAGTACATTATGAGTCTATCTGTCTAGTCTATTATGAGTATTTATGAGTCTGATCCGTACCTACTCCAAGTAGGTACGTATCAGACTCCTACAGGTCCATTCCCATTCATCGAAGCTCAGTACACTCTTCCATGCTAGTGCTGTGACAGTTTGCGAGTCTCTATAAAATTATTTCTCAAATAGAGATCTGCTTTGCAATTTTATCGGGGTTCCGTAGCTCAAAACGAAAAAACGGAACCCTTATAGGATCACTTCGTTGTTCGTCTGTCTGTCTGTCAAGACCCTTCTGAGGAACGCGTGGCGCTATCAAGTTGAAATTAATATCAAATATAATACGTAGGTCTATGGTCCTTCTAAGTCAACGCAATAAAAAATACGGCCATTTATGCGACATATTTTGATATTCGCAAGTAAATCAAAACCTATAGAGTACTTCCCGTTGTCCTAGAATCATGATTAGCATGAAGCAAGGTCGCACAGCACAAGTAAAGGAAATAGTCTGAAAATTGTTAATTTCCAAAACACTTCCTCGAAAACAAGTTCATTCCAACACGTGTGTGGGAATAAAAATTGCCACAGATAACTAATACTTATACTTAGTCCAAATTGGTTCAATGCCTCTATTCACACCGTCTCGCGCCAGTTTCATTTTGGCACTTGGCACCGCGCGGCAAGTCCGGTCCTCTCTATTCGGAGGTGAATGTTTTTTTTTATCTCGGCAAAGAGATATGCGTCTTTACGGCGTTAATATTTTTTGAATATTTAAATAATGTTTTGAAAAAACCATGATTATTGCAATAAAATAAAAAAAAAATCGTTTATGAACAAATTAACATTTATTTGTGTTCTAAACTCTTTGGATTGGAGAAATGGCAACAGAAACTGGAGAATGTTGGCTTGAAAATCTGCAGAACCAAAACTGAATATATGTTCTGCGATTTCGGCGGTATCTCCAGTTCTGGAGGCATAGCGCTTGATGGCGCGCTTCTTCCAGTCTGCTCCGACTTTCGGTATCTCGGTTCACTCGTGCAAAGCGATGGCGAAGTAGATCGGACGGTTAAGCATAGGATTAACACTGGATGGATGAAATGGCGGCAGGTCACGGGGACAATCTGCGACTCCCGCATTCCCCTTAAACTTAAGGGGAAGATATATAAAACAATGGTTAGACCTGCTGTCTTGTATGGATCAGAATGTTGGGCCACAAAAGGGATGAATGAAAAGCAGTTGCATGCAGCTGAGATGAGAATGCTAAGAGGGATGTGTGGTGTTACACGAATGGATAGAATAAGAAATGAGTACATAAGAGGAAGTCTAAAAGTGGCACCGGTGACTGAAAAGTTGTGCGGAAATCGGCTGTCATGGTATGGGCATGTGATGCGGAGGAGTGAGGAAAATGTCGTGAGGAAAGTTTTAAGTATGAATGTCGATGGCTATAAGAGCAGGGGAAGACCAAAGAAACGATGGATGGATTGTGTGAAAGATGACATGGCTAGAAAGGGGGTGACTACCGAGATGACGAATAATAGAGAAGTATGGAAAAAAAGGACATGTTGCGCCGACCCCAAATAGATTGGGATAAGGGCAGGAGAATGATGATTGTGTTCTAAACTCAAAACTATTTGAATTTTCTATTTTTCATATTAGGCTGTTTATCGGCTTTATACCTTTGCTTCTCCTTCAACCTGGGGCGAAAGCGAAAGCAAAGCGCGAAAAAAAAAAGAAAATTTAAATCATAGTTTCCTAATAATTCATGACAAAAATATTTTTCGTTATTTTATTTTATTTCTTCATAAGTGTATTGATAAACGTCGTTTGATACACGTGGACATTTATTATTGCAGTTCTCGGCTCAAAAACAACCTGGCCTACGGCTCGGGTGTTAATGCGAAATTAAATAACAAATCGAATGCAATAACAAAAATTCTCCACTTTTATCAAAATGTATTGTAAATCTTTCTTAAGTAATTAAAACATTTTTTTTTTTTGGATTACCTCCCTACTATTAAAATTCTTTTCAACTACAGAACCCTTCATTGAGCGTGATCCGACACGCATTTGACCGTTTTTTTTATACCAACAAGACTTTATGCATCGAGCATAAAATCTCTATCTATATCTGTCGCATGTGAGCATAAAATATTATGTCCTTCTGTTTGTCCAGTGTCTTGCCAGTCAATGCTTTTTTTTATCCTCTATTAAAAAGAAACAAGACTAATAAGCAATTTTAATCTAACTTAATTTTTTTACGTGATAATTATTTTAAAACTTGGAATAGTACTGATTGTACTCTACACAAGTCCAGTAAATGCTGATGGCGTTACAACATCAAACCTTTCGTACCATCACCAACTGTTAACTCCGAGCGTGTCGTCGCGGCGTGCCGACCACAGTCATCACAAAACTTAGCCTCCAACTCGAGATTTTTGCTCCATTTTGTATTTACACGGCTAATCGCAGCAAAAGATCTAACATTTAGAGCCACCAATGACATGCACGATCTCAGCCTTTCGACATGCTACTCCAAGCAAACGAGTGAGATCACAGGGTGTTTTTTTTTAAGATTTGGATTTTTAGGGTTTTTAAAGGTGATTTTAATGATCATGGATGGTAATTTTTTTTTTTCGATGATTTCTGCCTAACCTTTTCCCAACAATGTTGCGGTCGGCTTCCAGTTTAACCGGATGCAGCTGAATACTTACCAGTATTTTACATGGAACGACTGCCTACCTGATAATACGACACCCCTTGGTAAGACTGGTTGTCAGACTTTCGAGACGACCAAAGATGAACAAAATGAAGTAATAACAGCCGCACGGGTCTATCCATCAGGTTAAGCTACGCTTGCCGGGGTTGGTCAGTGGATGGGTGACCATCTTTACATACCGAGACTCCTCCGTACCTCGGAAAGCACGTTAAGCCGTTGGTCCCAGCTGTCATTCGTGGATCTTTGACAGTCGTTACGGGTCGTCAGAAGCCCGAAAGTCTGACAACCAGTGTTACCAAGGGGTATCGTATTACCCAGTTACTGGGTTGTGGAGGTCAGATAGGCAGTCGCTCCATATAAAATACGGGTATTCAGCTGCATCCGGTTAGACTGGAAGCCGACCCCACCATAGTCGGGAAAAGGCTAGGCAGATTGATTGATAAATATGAATAGATTTTAACTTTAACCAAAACAATACAACAAGGTTTTGGCGAGGTAGGAAATTACTTTGACATGCTGGAACTTTGGATTCCCCCTTGCGTGCGGCGGCTGACTCTCACATGCATGATTAATAAATATTAAAACTACTAGAAATGAAAATTCGGTACGTATAAAATTAGTCGCAAAAATCAAGCAGTACCTCCCCACTATCATTACTGAACTGTGATCGTTGCTTCAATGCGGTGTACACGCGATTCCGGCGCGGAGGCAGTGCGGCGCATGCGCGGTTTTCATTCGTATACCTACAGTTAGCCGACACACTTGAATATAATACAACTCCCCTACTCACTTACACTCCAAACACCTCATCACCTACTCATACATACTCACACAGACACCTATACACACCTACTATCACATTCTTTCACCCTCACCTTTGTACTCTTTCTTTAAAATCATACATAATTTAATAGCAGATGTAAACTAAAACATTTTTCTTTTTTTTCCCTTTCTGATGAAATACCGACACACACAGTCCACTCACACATAACTATATTAATTGGAACCTCATTGTGAGACATTGGTGCCGATTCTCTTGTGAACGCACTAAACTAAAATTAGGGAATCGCTATCTTTTACTAACAGACAGCGCGAGAAAAGGACGGCTATAGCTATGAACTAAGTTGGAGATGTCAAACTAGTTCACGCCTTGCGCTTCACCGTGTTTTTAGTCGACATGTTTTTACGTGTCGTCTAAATGTCTATGGAAAAATTAGTTCTAACTAATTTGACAGCTCTAATTTACTTCCGTCCCTTTCTTGTCATAATAGAGAGAAAAAGTTAGCAATAGCCTAAATTAAGTTTAGTTTGTGCACAACAGAATCGGCACCACTGTCTCTTAAGATACAGGATACCCTAGTTTAAGAGACAGAGTTTAATCTTTTGTGTACAGATTTTGCAGCGTTTAGATGTTTTTATGTAAATCACATATCTTCAAAGTTGTAAACTACAATCACAATTATCTGTATGTATTGGGAAATAAAGATATTTATTTATTATTTTATTTATTTATTAGCCGACGTTCGCACGGAATGTAAAAATATCGCGGTGGGATTTTATCACACACTGAATCTTGGACTCTCAATGTTGAGCCGATCATTGAGTACCCAACCAAACAACAACAGAGTGCATCCCAGCGCGTCGAAAAAACACACTTGAATTTTCAACTCTTGGGGCTAAGCAGAATGTTGAAAATCCAGTGCGCGAAAAAAATCAACGCGATATTTTTACGTGCGTGCGAATGTCGACTTACATAAGCATACAGTCCGGCGTCATGCACATTTTTTTTTTTAATTCAAAATAGTTTACACATTAGATCCAACTTTAAACATACCACACAAACTATCGCGGCTTTAACAGCGGTAGATGCTTAAAGTTGAATGCCATTTACACACATACTCACATACTTCAAGGACACCCACACACACACACACCCACCACACATAATACACGCACACACACACACACACAATCACCACTACAGGCTTTTTCTAAACTTTTTTGTATTAGTTTAGTCTTATTATTTTTTTTTTCATTGTTAGTCTTATTGCATAAGTTTTCAATAGTATTTACTCCCGGGAGAGGGCACTGGCACTTGTAACACAGGTTTATCACCTAGCACAAGTGTCAGGGACTTCACACTATTATTTTGTAATTCACTTTCTTATGTAATAAAGATTATTATTATTATTTTTGTTGAGTGTTTTTTCTTCTCAGCTCTATGGCTGGTTTTTGCAACATTTACGGACCGAAGCCAAGTAAATGCAGCGTGTGGTGTGTTAAGTTGAGGATGTGTTATGATGAGGACCTATTTCATTTTCATCTATTTGCATGAACTTTCTGACAATTCGACATGTATTTAAAATTGCAGCTTTTTGTAGGGTGATATAGACGGTTTCTTTTAGGTTTAGTAGTTTAAGGCTATGGAGAAGATGATTTGGGATGACGCCTGTTGTGGAGAGGACTATAGGGACTACATAAACTTTTTGTTGGCGCCATATTCTAGTTACTTCATCTTTGAGTTCTGCGTATTTACTAATTTTTTCAGATATTGTCTTCTGAATATTATGTGTGTTGGGGATAGCAATATCTATTAGGTAAGTAACTTTATTTATTTTATCCAGTAGGGTTATATCCGGCCTATTGTAGTGAATTGTCCTGTCGGTGAGAATGGCGCGGTCGTAGTAAAGTTTATGTGTGTCATTTTCTAAGATAGTTTGTGGTGTGTAATTGTAGTAAGGTGTGTTTGTGTCTTGAATGAGTGTGTATTTGACTGCTAATTTTTGATGAATTACATTTGCCACCTGATTGTGCCTGTGTGTGTAGTCTGTCTGCGTGAGAGTGGTGCAAGCTCCTGTTATGTGCTGAATTGTTTCTGGTTGATTGTGACACTTGCGACATTTATCATTTGTTACTGAAGGATCTTTGATAATAAATTTTCTATAGTTTTTAGTGTTGATAATCTGGTCCTGTATTGCAATTATAAATCCTTCAGTTTCAGGGAATAAATTGCCTATTTTAAGAAACTTATTTGAAGCTACTTTGTTCACTATTACACACATCAAAAGTGTCTAGGGATCAAGCATTTTTATGCGGATTTCTTGAGATTGAGATGTGGCTTTGTAATAAATTTATGATTTTATAAATTTATATGGATCCTTTTTGGTGCATTTCATAATTTGAATCAGGAACTGTGAATCAAATTCGAGTAAAAGATGAAAATCAGCTGTCAATATTTTCCCTATAAAAACATACAACGCATTGAAGACATTATTAGTGCTACTGTTTCCCTACTACTGATTAAAACCAACGTTATTATGGAGCGGCGACGTCATTTAAGCAGGGAAGAAATGCTCAGAGCCGTGGGAATGATAGAAGCTGGTTCCCGGCAACGTACTGTGGCTTTAGCTCTGAATACAAGTCAGAGTGTTATCAGTCGACTTTGGACACGTTACCGAAGCACTGGTACCGTGGCTGAGCGCCATGGAGGACGGTATCGCTGCACCACACGGAGACAAGACCGATACATTCAAATCTTAACTCGAAGAGCTCCAACTATAACCGCCATGATGTTAGCCGTGAGGCTTCATCACTCTTCAGGGAACTTAATTAGCGACCAAACAGTCAGAAACCGCTTGCGTGAAGTGAACCTTCATTCCCGAAGACCGCTACGGGTACCACCTATAGCAATGCACAATCGTAGGATTCGATATCAATGGGCTCTTGAACACAGAAATTGGGCAGAAGAACAATGGCGTTTCGTGTGCTTTTCTGATGAGTCTCGTTTTGGTATGAGACCGGATACAAGACGTATACGACACTGGAGAACCCCTGGACGCCAACAGCGATTAAAATCCTGCCAGGAAGTCCATCCTTATAGTGGTGGAACCATCATGGTATGGGCGGGTATTTGGATCGGCGGAAGAACTGAGTTGATTTGGATCAGAGGCAACCTCAACGCTCAAATTTATGCTGAGACGATTGTATCAGACGTCATCGTTCCTCTACAAGTGCAAATCGGTCCCTTATTTCAGTTAATGCATGATAATGCACGACCGCACACCGCAAGAGTTGTAAGACAGACTCTCGCCGCAGCTAACATCAATGTCCTGCCCTGGCCTGCTCAGTCGCCAGACTTGAACCCGATTGAGCATGCATGGGATATGCTACAGAGAAGAGCTCTGCCGAATATGGAGGGTATCCAGTCGCAAGAAGACCTTTTTTTGTTGTTGCAACGAACATGGGCGGCCATTCCACAGCGTGATTTGGATGAACTCATTTTGAGTATGCCAAACCGATGTAATTGTGTTGTTAGTGTTCGCGGTAGAAACACGGATTATTAATTGTTTAAGTTACCCAATAAAATTTTAAAGAAAACTGTTATTTCAGTCTTTTTTTCGAACTTTAATGTTAGTGGTTCAAATGTCAAAAATCCCTTTATTAGGAAAATGGCAAATTTCTTTATTAATGCAAAGGTGACTTGGTTTATCGTTACTGTGACAAACGAAAACACTTTATTTGATGAATCCTTAAAGAAAATTTTAATTAATATCAATCAGGAGAAAAGTTATTGCAAAAATATATGTTGATCCCTAGACACTTTTGATGTGTGTATTATTATCTTTGGCTTATCTCGGGACCCTGGGGTCCCGGACCTTTGGAAGGCGTACGAGGGGCCGAAGCCAACTCGCAGAGGCCCCTTAGACAATTTTAAATGACGAGGAGGCACCAGCCGACGATTATCCCTGTATGCACTATGCAAGTGCACCCAAGGACAACCCCCGGTTGGTGCAGGACTATTGCAGAACATGGAAACAAAACACATTGGACCTATGGGTTTGGGTGGCTACATGGATTGGGTACCTTGAACTATGGAAGAACTATGTCCCCTGCCTGACCAATGTTATATAATATACACAGATAAATTGGCAGGGGGTGACTTGCACACTCAATAATGGGCCCCCGGAAACGGTCGCTAGCACATAGTGACGTAGCGACAAGGGGCAACATGTCCTGAGGTGCTTGAGGAGTGGAGAGGTATTCCACGGCTCTCAGAACAATCCCAGAGCCCGGAAGATGGTCAAGATCCCTACAAGCACTTACTGGAATACTTCCTTCCTCCGAGCACGTTTGCTCTTGCGAATCTCCACTCAAGCCGGCCAATAAAGGCAAGAATGAGGTGGGAGCTCTGTTCCCGTCAGTGTTCACTCCAGCCGGCCAATAAAGGCAAGCCAGAGGTGAAGAACAAGACTTCTCCCGGGAAATAGGGTCCGTGGGGTCGCTACTGCCCAACAGCTCGCCACATGCTGCCCTGCGGGTTCACGTATCTCTCTTGGTCTGGCTCCTCACCCTAGACCTGTTTCGGCAAAGTAAACTCCACCGGCACAGACCCAGAGTTCGGAGCGCGCAAGCCCCACTATTATGATTAATATTTTCGAAATCTTTTCAGGGCCACTAAATACTTAGATATTTTATAATATGTAAAAGTATATGAATGTAGGTGAGTCTACGTGAAGGTGAAAAAAAAAAAAGTTTATTGCATATTAAAAAACGTACACGGAAATTAACTCTTGACTTCCAAACTAAGTAGGACTTGTATTATGGAAGTCAAGGCGCTCTGTCATTATACATATATGCTTAATTAATACAATAAAAGTAAGGGATGCATGCAGCAAACAAAAAAAAAAAAAAAATACCAAAAGAAAAATAACCAAAAAAAAAAAAGTAGGTAGGTATAACAAAATTAAGTTCTACGACTACCTGGTACTACCAGGTATTACGATAATAAGGCTCCGGTCCGGGCATGAACAGGTACTTAAATAGATCTCGATAGGTATAGAAATTAATCGACAGCTTCCGTAATTTTATTTATTACAAAACAACACCCTCTATAAATGTCGAAATCTCAACAAAAAAGTGTCAAATTCCATCTCGTAGCATTTTATCTGTGAATGATTGGTGGCGCGACGGGGCCCATTGTGTACACAATTGACCCACGCTGGCCCCCCACTATTACTGCCTCTTTAAAACACTTTTTTGAATATTTTCTGCTTCGATACTTAACACACGTTTACGTGTAACTCGAAGCTTGTAAATAATTACTGCTATTTGTTGTTAAAATTCAATTTATTTCATTTTGGTTTTATCAGTAGCATCGTGGCACGCAGGACACGTTTGCGGAACAGCACCACATTTGCTCATTAGGTTGGAGTCATATTCCTAGGCCCTAGATCCACCTACTCTACGCGCTACATCATTCAATCAGCCCTAACCAAACATAACACAGGTATCGCTGCCCACTTCCACACATTTTCCCAGTCACCTAACTAATAAAACACGGTGCCAGCAGTTGAAAAACGTTCCAACACTCCACTGTACCAACAAACAACGCTCGTAACTATTTGATTTACGCGCAGCTGGAGAGCATTGTGTCTCGACACTGTGCCAGATCATGCTGCGAACAGTTTACAGCGCCGCGGGAGCATTCTGTCCCACTAATGGACGGGTTAAAATCACTAATTGTATTTATTATTGCACGCTTTGTTGACGAAAAAGGTGTTTGGTGTGATTGTAATCTCCTTATCGAATGGATGAAATCGTAATGAAGTCCGGTGCTTCTCTTGAGGAAAAAATGGATTGGTCAGTTGGTGGATAAACAGGGAATGTACGAAGTAGACTTTGTGTGGAATAATTTTTCATGTTCTGCAAGACAAGAAGGAAACATAATTTGGGAAGGTACCATCATCGCGGGCATTTGCGGTAAACCGCTTTTCGACCTTATAAGACCTTATTACTCGAAAACTCGAAGCATTGATTTCAAATAAACCAATTACAGGCACTTTTGAATTGTCAAGGGGTCGGTCAGTCAGATAGATGAAGCTAGTTGCCCATTCCAAAGCGTAGTAGGTATCTCCGGAAACTCCACGGACACTCTTTTAAATCAAAATATTTTTACAAAATATTGGTTACTTCGTTCATGTTGAAAATATACATGTGAGAACAATGTAGAAAGATAATAAGGTTGAAAAGTGGTTCAATGGTGGTGGTGGTGGTGGTGGTGGTGGTTGTAAATAATTCTGCCCATACAAAATTAATTTAGAATGTATTATTTCAAGTTTCAATGCGAGTATCACCTAGACGGTCAGACCTTTTTCATTCGAGGGAAATCTTACAAATTCTTCGGTACGGTTTTCGGGATAAGCCCGGGAAGTGTAAGATCCTTGCCTCAAAGTCAAACCGGAGTGGTCACAGCACAGTTAGATAAGAAGGGTGGCACCCCGACTTCTTAAAAGAGGAAACTCCAGAACCAAACGCAACAACAGAGCGAGTATCAGACTACTACTTTAGGATATTAAATTTTTTTTATTTAATAATCATTTTATCTATACAAATAATGAGACCAATAAATATTGCCAAATTAATTCACCAAGCTGTCTTTACTGAGGCAAAAAAATAATTAAGTATAAGCATCAATCAGTACCATCTTCAATTTTCAAGCCAAGGCGAATTCTGAATTTAAAAATGTTCGTCATTAGTACCATAAACAAGTGACGCCGTAAAACAGCTGTCCGTTTCACTGGAGATATTAATTAAAAAGTTTTTTACGCGAAAAAAAATGGACGACGAACCACGCCTCTGCTCCAATTAAAATTCTAGCCGGATTCATTACGATACTTTATTTTTTAAGTGTTCGTTAACGAATTCTGTCAAAACAAACGTAAATTAATTTGAATATTTATCAGGAATATCTTTGATGTTAGCTGGCGTCAAGTATTTTAAAAAAGAATGTGGAAAGCAAACGTATTATCTCGTAGCTTTATTGTCTGTGGTATTATAATGACATCTCAATGCGATGATTATGAAGATTTCGCAAAAAAAAAAAAGTAAATGAGCCGCTTGACCGCTTCTATTTTGCCAAGAATTATGAATGTAAGTGGAGAGGTAAGATTGCAAATTAATATCTACTAAGTTAAACTCTATAGCATTAAATAGACAGTGGAACATAATTATCTATCATATAAATAAGCAACATAATTTAATTTGTTTTAATAAGTCGTGAAACATCACAAAATTCATTTTCCTCAATGTTCTTTTTTTAAATGCGTCTATCAATGATTATATTTCAAACAAAGAATTGTAAGTAGATTAAAACTAAAAATATCCTCAAAAAAAATGCGAGTTTCAAAGTGTGGGATGTTGAACAGAACTTTTAAAACTCAATATATTTGTCGTGGATAACATTTTATTTTGACGCTTTGATCCTTGTTTTTGTGTTCAAACGCTTTAGACGATATATCAATCCTACTTGATTCAACTGATCTAAGAAAATATACGTGCAGACAGTATGTTTTGATTTAAATTATGTGAATCAACATGATCGACTTTGAAAATATATGAGACGAAAACGTGTAAAAGCTGTTTTAACGAACTTATACACATATCTTACAAGACAAAATTGAACTGTATTTTTATTTCACCCTGAAATATGATTTTACATTGACATTTCCGGGATTCTCTATACTGTTGGACAGATTTTGGTTAGGTACCTACCTACTTAGTACCTGCCTACAAAATACAATTCATGTGTGTACAGATTCAACCTTGTATTGCTGTTGCATCATAAAAAATACCTTCCCTTCCACCGTTAGAGCTTTCGCAGGCGGCATACAATCGGTAACAAGACCAAATGTATATAAGTAGGTAATATCAACCCACCGTAGGTCATACAAAAAAAAACGATTGTCGGACCTACAAAAAGTACCTACCTACATCAAAAAAGTCTTTACCACAACAAAAGTAAAAATAATATCTCTCAATTTAATAAGGCCATCATCAAAAATATAATATGGCTACTTAATAGCTGCAATAACCGCCGTGGAATATGACAATATAAATGTAGCGAAATAAAAAGTAATAAATATAAGTAAATGAGGTGCAGTAGCAATGCCACCGATCGTCATGTCACGCGTAACGCACGCCAAGAATTTTAATAACCAATTTGTATTTAACAAATCGGTTTCGAGACAACACGCTGTTTTGGGGTTCAGTAGGTATATTGTATCTGCGCTGCGGGGTAATTGCGTAACACACTAACAATCGGAATCGGTTTCATTTTGACAGTTATAGGTGTAGTAGTTATAGGTATTTTGGCAGTCATATTATGAAGCAATGAATTAACAATTTCCTTCAAAATGATACAGATTCCGGTCGATAGTAGGTATGTTAGGACGCAATTAGGGTGCAAGATGTAACTCGCACAGACCAGGAAAGCCATGGTACAAAAAGGAGGAAGCCTATACAGGGTGTAAGTGACAGCCCTCCGCAGACTGATGGGGTGAACTTAGTATATAATACTAAGATGAGCGGTACATTAATTTTTTTCCGGAACGTTATCGGTATCCAATAAATCTGATCTGTTTTATTATCTCACACGCAATGTATCGTTACCGTGGCAAAACGCACGTAGCGAACGGCATGGCGGCAGCGCAGCGCGTCGTACTTATTTCAACACCCATTGCTGATTTTTTTTTATTTTAGCTGTTTTATTTACATAAATGGAGTGCTGCGTGCAGAGAATGTAATTTTACATTGAAATAAATAAGTAACTGAAAAAAAAACGATAAAATAATTTAAGTTTTCCTGAGAATTTTTTCAGTGGAATATGATTCAAAATAGGGAGCTGAATGCAGCCTGTTAGTTTGCGGAGGGCTGTCCCTTACACCCTGTATTCAGCAGTGGGTGGAGCAAGGTTGCCAATGGTGATGATAAAGCAATGGAATAGGAATTTCCTCCATAATCCTTCAGAATATGAAAGAAAGTGTGTTACGCAATAGGGATGATGACAATTTTTTTTTTGTCCGTCATGTAGATTATTAAAGATATAGGACACGTATTTTTTTCTTTTTTTACGTAACTAATAGATTATGGCGATACATTGAGATAAAATGTCGCATGACGTAACTCCTTGCTAGATTTTATACGTAAGTTGTGATGTAGCGAGATCCCACTCTTCAACTTTAATGCGTCTTGTCTAAGTGATTTTATACTAATATGATAAAGCAAAAAATACGTGTCTAATATTTTTTTATTATCTGACTGACGGACTAAATAGAATTTCTTCTTTTTTTATTCAGGCATTATCCCTATTACAGTAGTAAATTACGTAGATATGCACTAATAACAAGGTATTTATGGGAAGTAGGTATAATTATGGTGGTTCTCGAAATGATGTAACTAACTTTTTACCGAACATGTGAGACTACTTGCAAATGGTAAGTACTTGACTACCCACAGCACTCAGCAGTTGCTCCATGTAAAATACTGGTATTCAGCTGCTTCCAGTTAGACTGGAAGCCGACCCCAACATTGTTGGGAAAAGGATAGGCAAACTCTTTGTTTAAAAAAAAAATAAGTCGATACAGGCTAAATATTTAATATTAGATAGATAGAAATCCCGTATGTACAGAACCACACAAGGAAATAAAGTTCACAACTTCCAAGTTTGACACAAGACCCGGGGACTAAATTACAAACGGCGTCTTCCTCAGCTAATTGAATGTTCCTTGGATAAATCAGAATTAATATGTGCGTTCCGAAACCGGATTGGATTGTTATTGCTCTGTTAGCTTGGCTTTGATGCGTTTGAGTAATGGAACGCACGCGCGCTCGTATGTCGCGACCATAGCGATTGCCGCGCTTTTCATTGCTTTTTTTTTGAGCGCACAGATAAAAATACCAGATAGGTAGATTGTTTTTTTTTTTGCTGGCGTTTGAGTTGTAGTACGTACTTAATCAATCTTTAATCATTCGCAACGAGTTACTTCCCTTAGATGTGAGAGATTATTTTAGTGGTTGACGCTACCCTTTTGTTATTATGAAAAGGGGCAGCTTCTTCATCTTTGTAAGCTCAAAAAGATTGTTATGGATGGTTTTAACATTACATCTCAGATTATAGGAAGAAATTTTCCCTTCGTAACGGTTTTACAACCCGGAAGCTGAAAATATTCGAAAGAGGTTGATTTTATATTTCAGTTGGATTTTATTACTCTTGTTTTCCTCAACGAATAACGTTTCGCTATCCAGTTATCTAGATATATGGTTCTGACACTCTTACATTGGTTTCCTCCTATCTAGATCTTCATGAATGAATAACCGACTCACAAACTCCCTGATCGCTTCATAAAGCTTGTACATTTATAATTGACGTAAAATTAATCTATTCATATTATTCCAAAATAGTTATCACACATCCTGCTCCCCACTAGATCACGAAGGTAATTTGTCACATACACCCAACCAGACGCGTCACGGGCCCAAATGATTTATCGTCGTCCGAACAGACAAAGACTTCTCCAAATAGGCCCCCCTCGAAACGCAAACACTCAATTTGAAGGTAATTACTAAAGGAAAATAACCTCTAAATTGTACGTGCAAAAAGTTTATTTTCCCGCCAAAAAGTTTGACGTAAGCCAACTGTCAACGGGTACGGATGCGTTCGGATACATTCCTCGACTAATTGTATGTATCGCACCGCACAACACATTTGTCAATTGTCGCCCGCCTCCCTTATAACGGAACATAATTAGTTAGTCAACTATTTCTGGAACGCTTTGACGGCTTATTAAGATTTCAAATTGAACACAAATTAGATGTCATGGCTAACTGATTACTAACCTACGATTTGTTTTCGTGTTTCATCAGGACATTGAAAAATCTGTGTGTCGACGCGACGACAGCCTCGTTTTCCGGACATCAAAAAGCTATCTTTTAAACGGGACGGATTAAAGAATTGATTGCTTTGGGTTTTGAAATAGATCATTTCTCTTTCAAACAAAGATACGTAAATATTTTTTTACTCTATTGTACAATTTAGTAAAGTAGTTAGCAATACTATAATTGTGTAAACTGAAAAACTGAAAGCTGTAGGTACCATGTAGGTAGGTGCTAGATGCAAAGGTTGTCCAAAAAAATTTTAGGAAATCGAAATGTTAGCAATTTTCCTGAACCAACCGCCACGGTCTCTAAATAAGTAATAGGTACCTATACAATTTGACGACGAGGATACGACAATAATTTAAGTACCTACAAAAATTAGATCTATTATATCCAATAGTATATTCTATACATCAATTAATGGTTTATTCACAACAACTAGTCATAGAACAAAGATCGGCAAATCCATTGTTAGTTGAAAAAATCATTCAGTATTTTTAATTCGATTTAAATATTTATTTGTTAGTTTCAGGAACCTTATGCAACCTTATAGTAATGCCAGTATTTTAATTTATTGTCTTATTGTTTTCTCCACAATTGTCTATGAAATTAAGTATTATAGTCAAGTCTTACACTTTCTTCGAAACTGTGTTCATCGTGACCATAAATAGCCTCCTATAGCATTTTACCAAAACGACAACATACGTCACGTTTCCTTCCCAAATAACTCCATGTTTACACATGTTACAGCCATCCAAATCTAATTAAAACACAATAATACATTTAAATTGACTCAATCTCGCCACATGTTTAAATTATCACCCAGCTAATCAGTGAGCGTCATTGATCGATTCAACTCGATTTTGGTTTCCCAAGCAGTGCCATCTGTGAACAGGCGAGAGATCGACCGGTGACAGACGTAAAAATCGATTCGATACATCGGCTTTTTGTAGAGATGCGCGATTGTTGTGAAAACGAATCGATTAATTTGTGTTCAGGATGGAACGAAGTATCCGATTTTTCATTCGATATTTTTTAGTTTTTTGCTGGATGCTTGTGTATTTGGATTAAATTACTTTAATTTCGTTTAGGTTGCTTTTAAATACCGAGTTGTAGAAGTACTTTCCCAATTGAGACAACAAATTATTGTAATAGTTATTAATAGGTTGGTTTTAACGGCCTATTTAAAAAATTATCTATAAATTCAAGGTCACTCAGCCAGCAATGGAGTGGGATATGCTTGGAATCTCTCTGAGGGATAGAATCCGGGACGAGGTGACCCGGCAGAGAACCAAACTTGTCGACATAGCTCAGACAATAAGCAAGGTGGAGTGATCAATGGGCCGGCCATAATAGCCGTAGAACCGAATCTCGTTGACTTAGACGTGTTCTTGACTGAGACCGCGAATCAACAAACGTTAGGTAGGCTAGGTGGAGTGACAATCTTCGCAGGGTGGCTGGTTGCAGCTGGATGAGAGTTGCCGAAAATGAGTTGAATTGCGTGCAATAGGAGAGCCCCTGTCAATCACTAGACTGATACAGTGTGATGATAAACCGCCTATTTGCATTAGTAATCTACAGCCTGTCATTTGATTAACAAAATACGACGTATAGGCCGCAGTAGCTAGGTTGGCAAATTAATTCCCAAAAAAACCTATCATTTGATTTTACATTAAAAAAAAACTACGCTCATATATGATTGGATTATTAATTATTTATTCATTCAGTAGTACCTACACATACATTATACTTACATTTAAATTGATGCAATCGTATACTCATTGGAGATTACCTATTTATTTATTAGATGACATCCGGGCTATGCAGTGTCAGTCATTAGGAGATCAAACTAGTTTTCTGAATTTACAAGCTAGTGTTTGTGCTCCAAAAATCCTATTTAAAACACCGATGAACCTGCCAACAAATTACTGCAAACCAACGCAGACATTAAAAATGCAATCATTAAGATGTTACATCTCAAAAATAACCACAACAATTTTACCATCGTATAAATTGCATTTGGTGCACCCCTAGCCCGTTTTTTTTAAAATCTGGTGCCTTTACACGAACACACCGCAACGAATCCGAACTCCGGGCATCAATTAGTGAATGCTCTCACAACATCGCGTTCAGTTTTTTTCAAAAACATACGGATTTGGAACCGATAGAAAACAAAACTAGGAAGAAACGAGATCGTTTGCTGGAGGTGGCGAAACAAAATAAAAATAGGCATAGACACCCCGGAAATCGTTACAGCGTTTTGATTGCGAACGTTTGTGATCCGTTCGATTTGATTGAAAGGATACGTTTTGTCTAAGCTTGTGAAATAGAAGCGTTGAGTAATCTTGTAATTAAGCTCTTAATTTGCACGAGCTTGAGCTTTATATGATAATGTTATTTTTCTACTTTTTTTTCGTAATTTATCACATTGTAGAAAAAAAAAATCAAAAATGGAAAACATTAATAAAATAGTCTTTACCTATGAAATTGCCGTTCTGCAGTACTGGCCATTTCAAATCAAAATAATTTTTGTTTGGCTAAGAATTCTAATTTCAAATTAATTTTATTTTAAAAACATGGATTTTTTTTTTTTTTGTGTTACATTTTCATCGCATTTCAATCTTTTTCGTTATCATGGATACGTTAAAAATTCGAGTAATTATGGAATATGAGTACCGTCGTGGCAGCAACGCGGCACAAGCGGCACGCAACATCAACGACGTTTACGGAGCTAACACTACAAACCAACGCACCACTTGTTATTGGTTTGCTCGCTTCCGTTCTGGAAATTTCGACCTGAAAAATGAACCTCGCGGTCGTCCGAAGACTTTGGTCGACAATGACAAATTAAAGGCGATTGTGGAAGCTGATGATACACAATCTACGGCTGAATTAGCAGCAGCTTTCGACGTTAGCGTCAAAACAATATTGGTCCATTTGCGTCAAATTGGCTAGGTAAAAAAGCTTGACAAATGGGTGCCCCACGAACTCAATGATCGCTAGCGCGAAGTATGCGTCGAGACGTGCCTTGCACTGCTCAACAGACACACAAATGAAGGAATTTTGAACCGCATTGTTACCTGCGATGAAAAATGGATTCTGTTTGATAACCGCAAGCGCTCAGCAAGTTGGTTGGATCCTGGTTCAGCACCTAAACAATGCCCTAAACGAAAACTTACACCTAGAAAAGTGATGGTCACTGTTTGGTGGTCTAGCGCCGGTGTGTTTCATCACAGCTTCTTACCAAACGGGGTGAGCATTACTTCAGATGTGTACTGTGAAGAGCTGAATACAATGATGGAGAAGCTGGCACATCTGCAACCAGCATTGGTCAATCGCTCGTCTCCACTGGTCCTGCACGACAACGCGTGACCTCATACTGCACAGCAGACGGTCTCCAAGTTGCGAGAACTGGGGTTGGAAGCTCTCCGTCATCCGCCCTACTCACCAGACCTTGCGCCTACAGACTACTACTTTTTCCAGAATTTGGATAACTTCTTGGCGGGAAAAAAATCAATACCCGAGAGGCAGTACAAAATGCTTTTGAAGAATTTGTTGCCTCCCGTCCAGCTGATTTCTTTAAGAAGGGCATCAATAAACTGCCACTGCGTTGGCAAAGATGCATTGATTGTATGGGTGATTACTTCGATTAATACAAATAAAAAATGCATGAAAAAAATTCGTTTAAATTTTTCATACAAAACGGCAATTTCATAGGTAAAGACCTATTACTAAAAACACTTCAGAAAAGATTATTAATAAAAATTTAAGAATTGATTAACTGACTAAATGCCGAGGCCTAAACTATAAAATAAAAATGTTATCATACTTTTCAATGTTTATATTTTGTAAACTCAAGATGACATATTGACAGATTGACTGGTGTATTTCAACTAGCGCCATTGCTCTGCATTTCGGACAATTTTCTTGCAGAGAACATTTTTTCTCTGGGTTGCTACTAGCAATAGTAATGGGGAAGGCAAGTGTCAAAATGGCGCTGTCGTAGCTAGTTACCACCCAACACAAGCTAATAATACAAGCCCCGAGGTAGATTTATTTAATTTTTTCGAAAATGTCGCGTTATTGTGTTCCTAAATACTCTGAAATTGGACTCCAGCATTTTCCGAGAAACCGGCACTTTCCATGTCAAATACTTGATTAAAAATATTGAAATAAGTGAAATTAACGAAACAGTGAATTAAAAACAAAGTCATGAATGAACGAAATGTCAAATTTATTATAGGCCTGTAGTGCTATTCAGTAAACATCTCACCGTGATAACTTAGGTGAAGTGAGCGTGAAGTGAGTCGTCATTCTACCTGCAGTGCTATTCTGTACAAATCTCACCGTGAAAATCTAGGTGAAGTGAGTTGTCATTCTACCTAATGCTAGATTGGATTGACACTATTGACAGCTCACTCCACGTTCACTTCACCTAAGTTTTCACGGTGAGATTTGTACAGAATAGCACTGCTGATGCTAGGTATTGACACTATTGACAGCTCACTTTAAGATCACATCACCTAAGTTTTCACGGCGAGATATTTACGGAATAGCACTACAGCAGTGCTATTCTGTACAAATCTCACCGTGAAAACCTAGGTGAAGTGAGTTGTCATTCCACCTGATGTTAAGTATTAACACTATTGACAGCTCACTCCACGCTCACTTCACCTAAGTTTTCACGGTGAGATTTGTACAGAATAGCATTGCTGGACCTAGCTAAGATCACGCCATCTACAATTGCTTTGCCCGACCTTCCCCATTCTTATAGGATTGTTATTTTTGTATTTGAGTACAGACGCCAGCACATCAAGCTACTACAATCTGTCAAATTTCTTTAATAGATTTTCATCTTTATCGCCTAAGCATTAGGTTCAAGGTTGATTGGGAAAATTAGACAGTTTCGGGTGGCTTGACCTGCTGGCGTCTGTCCATATTAGATCTGTAGCGATGTATCAGGCTGTGATTTACACAGCTATCCAGTACGTAAGTAGGTACTGGCACTGTAGGTACTGTGTACAGTCAACGTGTACTGTGTTAATTTAACATAGTAGAACCTCCATTAAGGCGAGTAGTGCTGCCAACTTGAGAAAAAAATCATGTCTGGAGATTCTAAATCAAATCAAATCAAATCATTTATTTATTTGCAACGAATGTAGGTTACATTAAAATATAGGTGGAGCCGGTAGGTGTGAGCCATGTACATTCTGCCTGGAAATAGGCACGCAAAATTTATAAAAGTTGTTTATAAGCTATCCAAAAATAAAATTTACAAATTAAAATGTCACAATTAGAATTATTACAATTACATAATAACATAAGTACATTAATTAATATTACAATGTCAAATTAAAATGTTACCTTACAATAAAATTAAAAATAAATGTATATTAGTTACATATGTCCAAACTAATATTAATTAAATTTATTATCACATTGCTGATTAAAAAGTTTAGTCCATTAAAAAATCGTTAATCGAATAATAACATTTTTCTATTAGTAAGGCCACTAATTTCCTTAAGTTTTTTATTTTATCATTTTTCATTACATCTGGCAGTTTATTGTATATGGTAGGACCCATACAAACAACACTTTTTCTTAATAACGCTGTGTTGCAGGAATCAATTTGTAATAAATTTTTGTATTGATTTCTGACAGGCCGTTTTCTAGTTTCTGACATAGTGGGAAATAGGTTTTTCTAGGAACATTTTGAAATTTCCTTTGCTCACATTTTTAGTCAGATGAGGTAGAATTTTTTGTACCTATCAAAAAAATCAAAATACGTAGGTTCAAAGCCTAGCCTAGTTACCTACCTAAGCAAGTACCTACCTCATTTGACTCGGCTTAAGGCGACGATAACATCCTTTTACCGATTTGAAACTGGAGATCACGTCTAAACGTTACTCGTTAGATTAAAGCATTTTCTTAATAACTTAATATGTGAATATTTTAGTTTATGTTTATATTACATATTGTAATTAATTTGTAAAGATATGTCTAACGCGGATAAAAAACTGAGAATCACGCAAAAACTATCAAGCGTATTTTTATTAAACCTTCAACATTTTAAAGATAATTTAATTATTTATCTTTTATTATATGTGTTTTAACATAATACCTTTTATTTTATGTATAATAAATTAATAATGCGTCTAACTTGATATAGCGCTCCTTGATGGGCGAGTCCTAATTACTGGGTGGACGTTCGACGCGTTGCGTGAGCTCAGCGCAGAACACCCAAGCTATGCCCTAACCACTCAAGGCCGTTGGCATATATCTGCATCTTAGTACCCGTTCTTAGCGACATCTGTGAATGATCAGAAGCAAACATGAATCTTCTGACTACGGGACTACCGCAGTCACAGCAGCCTTCGCATAATTGGGACGGTAACAGTATTCATTCATCTAGAATTGATATAGATGGCGCTTTGTTTATATATTTTAGCTAAGTTTTTCTGGCATATTACGCACTACATAACAGCAGCTGCACCTGTAATAGGTAATCAAAACTTTTAGATTGTTTGCTTTTAGCTTTTTTTTTACTCATTTCAACGCGATGCAAACAAACTGTTATCAATGACGAACAGACAACTTGATTGATTTGTTATCTTCCAATTCTCCTATTCTTGCACCATCTCACTGCTGTGCAGTTGGGGTTCTCGCCACGATTTTTCTGTCCAAGTAAAAATAATGATGATATAGTTATAGTTAGTCCAGAAAGTATTCTCAATTCTTTATTGCATTCCATAGTGTAAAATAGTTGGTATCTAAGCCTAAAATTAATGACACAATTATGGACCCTGTCGGGCACAGCAGAGGAAGAGCGCTTATTTTGCTTTTATTATTATTTATTTATTCTGGTAATTGTATTTTTTATTTTATTAAGTAAGTAAGTAGTACTTTTTCTTCTTCTAATATTTCATTTATTTTTTCAACTGAAGAATAAATATAACAATTTGATATATTTTCTATACAAAAGCTGCCAAATAGAAATAATTATTCTTGAGATAAGAGTTATCTCACTATTGAAAAATTAACCCTTTATGTAGTAGTTTAATAATATTTAGGCTTTATTTCTTACTTAGTAAGTTATGAATAATACCTGCTTGAGGTATTTTCAATGTTATACCTCATTGATATATTAGAGGAAGATATGCTGGACTCGGCGGACGCACGACTGCATGCACCGAAACTCGCACTCTGTAGGTTTACGACTGTTATCACAGAGTGCCACAGATTATTATAGAGATGATGCGTAGCATCTCTACCTAATCTATGGCACACTATGATCACAGTCGTAAACCTGCAGTTACCGATAGACAAGGACAGAGATAGGAGCCGGTGCCGCGCCGTCTTGCAAGCGAAATCGCGTTACCCGCCGTATGTTTACGATTATAAATGACATTGCATGTCTATCTCGCTCTCACAAACATGACGAAGTAAACATTAAATATGGCTGAGCTTACGAGTGAAAAGTAATCCCGTGGAACTTGTTTTTGGTTTTTGAATTAGTTGTGCACATTTTGAAAACACATGAAGGCATTGTTGCTGCTTATTTAGACGATTACGGTACTTAATTTTACTTAACGTGCTACACACATGCTACACAAACGCCAGTTTGATTGTGAGTAAGGTCAACTGTGTGCGTTAACACAATTTATGCGGTCCACGTCGAGGAGCGTGAACCTTATCTTCCTAATTTATACATCAATGTTATAACTAAATCGTTCAGTTATTTATTTTGTTCAGTATTTGTTTAAAGTGTTTAAACTAATATTTGGTTATTAATTATTATACTTAATTTATTGCACGATTCTTAGAGTAGTTTCTCGCCTTCCCGTATTAATATTATTACCTGTACCTATGTAGACAGTAAATAACAGCCGCACGGGTCGATCCATCAGGTTAAGCTACGCTTGCCGGGGTTGGTCAGTGGATGGGTGACCATCTTTACATACCGAGACTTCTCCGTGCCTCGGAAAGTCCCGGCTGTCATTCGTGGATCTTTGACAGTCGTTACGGGTCATCAGAAGCCCGAAAGTCTGACAATCAGTCTTACCAAGGGGTATCGTATTACCCAGTTAATGGGTCGTGGAGGTCAGCTATGCAGTCGCTCCATGTAAAATACTGGCATTCAGCTGCATCCGGTAAGACTGCAAGCCGACCCCAACATAGTTGGGAAAAGGCTAGGCAGATTGATTGTAGACAAAATAAATAAATAAATCAATTTATTGACACACACATGTTACATATTATACAAACAAGAAAACAAAAACAGTGAGCATAGTTAGAAGAGTACAAAACTAGAAGAATCCGTGGGCCCCAAACTAGGCACAGCCTGTATCTTAAAATCTGAACTTGTTTATGGATTTTTAACTAAAATGAATTCTCAATTCTCAATTCTTTATTGCATTCCATAATGTAAAACAGTTGGTAAGCTTAAAATTAATGACACAATTATGGACCCTGTCGGGCACAGCATAGTAGGAGAGAGGAGGAAGAGCGCTTCTTTTATTATTTAATTTATTTAAGTAGTTTATGCTTTATTTCTTTGCTAGTAAGATATAAATAGTACCTGCTTAAGTAAGTAACTCTTTTTTTTTTACTCTTTGATTATTTACATCAATCAAAGTTTTTACTCTTATAAGAATCACAAGATTTCTAGAACCCAGAGTGTGTAAAATAGATGAGATGGAGCTGTAACAGAAAGACACATAACATTTTAGCTACTCTCAAGATTGCCTATTAACAGTAAATCGTATCATTCTCTAATAACCATGACAGTAGGAAACTTAATCATTGTTAACAAAAAACAAACAAAAACAATTAGAGAAATCGGCAGACCTTATCTATTGATCATTACTATCACGAAACAATGCCATGGTAAATTTAACTTAAACTTTAAAGGAATTGAGTTTAATTTAGATAGAGGTTGATTTAAGGATTTAGGTATGTAGGTACCTACTTACTTAAGATCAAGGATAACTTATTACCTACTTAGTCATTAAATAATTAGAATCTACTTTTAGAATACATAAAGAAAGGGTTTATTTTATTTTAGCCAGCTTTATTGTTTTTCACATAACTTACAAAAATAATTCCAAGATATGTACCTTTTAAAAAACCATGAAAAAAATCATCGCCGATTTATAAAGGCTTGATGGTTGTTGGCTCTCAAACAGTCCTAGTGTGAAAAACATCTTTAAAAATTAAAACTAAAATCAAAAGTTATTTATTCAAATCATGCTGACTTTTTGAACATCAAAATTACCCCGGCACGCCCACCCTTCACCACTTCCTAGTGCTTTAGCTGGGAAGAACAAGTGGCGCAACAAACTCCCCAGCAGCACAGCTGTCTGTTCAGTTAGAAGAACTTGTACAATAGTAGGTACCTAGGTGCTAAGGTATGCCAAGTAATTAACATTACGAGACAGTCACAAAACATTAAATTAAATTATTTGCCAACTACGTTGGGGCACAGGACTTCCAGTCTAACCGGGTGCAGCTGAGTACCAGTATCTTACATGGTGCGACTGCCTTTCTGACCTCCACAACCCAGTTATTGCGTAATACGATACCCCTTGATAAGACTGTCAGACTCTGACGACCCGTAACGACTTTCACAGATCCAAGAATGACAGCCGGGACTAACGGCTTAACGTGCTTTCCGAGGAGGGGTCTTGGTATGTAAAGATGGTCATCCATCCACGGACCAACCGCGGCAAGCGAGCTTAACCTGATCGATCGACTCGTGTGGCTGTTATTACTTAGCCACGAGCCCCTCATACCGTACAATAATTATTTGCAACACTTAAACGTATGAGTGATGGAAATTGTGTTTTAAATACCTAACCATGAGAGGTCCTTTTTAACCGACTTCAAAAAGGAGGAGGTTATCAATTCGTATGTTCCCCGATTACTCGAAGATGGCTGGACCGATTTGGATTATTTTTTTTTTGTTTGAAAGGGTATACTTCCCAGGTGGTCCCATGATCATCAAGTCAGGATCTGATGATGGGATCCTGGAGAAATAGAGATAGAATAAAACTCTTCCAATTTTATAGGCACACTTGAAACGATTTGGATAGTTTTTGGAAGAGTACTTTCTTGGAGTGGTCCCATTTCAATTTCGTGAAGACCTGATGAAGAACTTCTGAGATAGGCAACGGAACTCCTCAATAAATGATAGCAAATGGACTGGGATTGCTGAAATCTCATGTCTGTTTGTTGTTCACACCAGTTCATAACATAACATCACGCCAGTACGCTGTGAAGGGGTAAGCACATGTGAACCACTAAAAAGTGAAAAATAAAAACTTTTTTACAAAAAAATACAACCGACTTCCAAAAACAACACTACAAAGTGAAAAATAACTTTAATTTCGGAAGTCGGTGGCAAAAACGAAAATACATATAATCAGACACCGACTTCCGAAATTAAAGTTATTTTTCACTTTGTAGTGTTGTTTTTGGAAGTCGGTTGTATTTTTTTGTAAAAAAGTTTTTTGTTAAATTATAATGTTTATAGTAACAATAAATTAGCTAGAGAAACACAGCAGATGTGATGAGTAGGTATCGATATCCAAACATGATAAAATAAAGTTTTTTTTTTTAGGTCAACGACCACGACGACGACTGACAATGACTGCTTGTAGTTTTGTTACCTACTTGAAAGTAACAAAACTACCAGCGGTTGAGAAAATCTGTTTTCTTTTGTTTTTAACCGACTTTAAAAAAGGAGGTTTCTCAATTCGACCGTATATTTTTTTTTTTTGTGTTCGCGGATAACTTCGTCGTTTATGAACCGATTTTGATGATTCTTTTTTTTTTTTTGTTGTTGGAAACGAGATATCCCAAGGGTGGTACCACGACAAGGAAACCAGGATCTGATAATGGCATCCCAGAGGAATCGAGGGGAACCTTCAAATTTTACAGGCACACCTATAACAATTTGGGTTGTTTTTTTAAAGTCGTGGATTTGCTCCCGGAAAGCACCATTTGAAATGGAACTGATGAGGAAACCTGAAATCGTGAAAAAAAATCAGCTGAAGAGCTGATTTTCTTTTCGCGATTTCTGATTTTTTCCCGTAATAAAAGTTGTTCATAATGATGAGTACAATCTCCCATTTCGATTTGGAGCATGTTTTCAATTTCATCCTGTTTACCGATATTCGATATGACGTCTGCGGAGTTTCCTAACTAATTTAATTTGACCCTGTATATTATTGTCATATTGTGATCTAATACTGACTTCATCTATATCTGTAGGTAAACGTAATTAATGCAATAACTGGTATTATGAATTATGTTTATTAAATCTGAATAATGAAGTCACGATAGTGTTTACCTCAGCAGCTTGTGGGTAGTATTTGCTACTGATTTAGAGCTTGGCATAAAACAATATTAATAGACAAGAAGGTACTGTCATTTCCAGTTTTTATCTAAAACTAAATTTTGCCCGCGGTTTCGCTCGCGTGGAGGTCAGGACGTACCTACTACCGGGATAAAAAGTATTCTGTGTTCTAATCCAGGTCATCGTCTACCCCTGTGCCAAATTTCATCCAAATCCGTTCAGCCGGTTTGGCGTGAAAGCGTTACAAACAAACAAACTCACTTTCGCATATAATTATAGTTGGGAAGATACTCGTAGGATAGGATATGCCAATTTTCCCTCAAAGGCAATAACTGCTTCATTCGTAGATCTTTGACAGTCGTTACGGGTGTCAGTAGCCCAAAAGTCCGACAACCAGTCTTACAAGGGGTATGGTGTTACGCAGTAACTGGGTTGTGGAGGTCAAACGCTCCATGTAAAACTGGCCCATCCAGTATAGTTGTGAAAAGGCTAGGCAGATGATGATGTTAAGACAACAATTATCCATATAGTAGTAGTCCATATAGATGATAGATGATGATGATAGATGTAGATGTATGTTGTCACCGGATGTATGAATCACTCCTGCCTAACCAACACCTGCATGAAGTGATTCATTATAGGTGTGTTTTTATCCACTAACATCTTCAGAATCCCATTAGGACTTGACCGCGTTCTCTCTAATAGCAACACCGTTTTTCTCCTTACCATTGCGTGGAAGTTACACGAGCCTCAGCGAACATGCCAGAGCATCGCCATGTGGTTGGTCGACTCTACACGTGACTAAATGTCTGGCCTATTTTTTTGCCAAAGAATTAGCATTGCCATACAACGTGGCAATGCTGCCAGCCTTTTGGGAACTTTTCCTGTCGACAGCGATGCGGACGAATTTTTTGATGCCCTATGATTATTTCCCCTCTTGTACTTACATATTATTTTTTTAAGACTTCGATTTTAAATTATGTAAGGAAATAAAATCAAGATAAGTTCTTTTGTATTTCGTAATGTTTAGTTTTAAGTAAAAACTGGAATATTTGTTTGTAATAAGTAGGTAATAGTTTTGTTGTAAATATTGCACTACAATTTGACCAAGGTTTTGTGGAGTTTTCCCTTTGACACCCGTAGCTCGTATCAAAAAGCCAGGTCGTCACATTATATGTATAAACAAATCCATAGCTTGAAAACTGCTTAACCGATTTTGATGAAACTTACACTGTTCCCTAAGTTGAAGTAATTGTAAGCTAATAAAAAAAAGTTTCGGACAAACAAACATACATACATACACCTATACGGATACCTAGCTACCTATACTTTTCGTGCAATCAGGCACAATTATATAAATGGCTGAATACAAAAAAAAAATATTCTATTAGAGAATTCATAGAGACTAAAATATATGCTCTACCGATAAGTTTGCATGTTATGTATCTTTAGCAAAACATGTAAGCACTCATTTTAATGTAACACCCGTAATACCATGTTTTAATACAAATAAATGAATTTGAATTTATATAATTTTGTATAATAGGTATTTCTTTGGAAACCCTAATAGATTACTTATCATACATTATGTGAATATATATTCGTGTAGAATTGATAACCTCATTTTTTTGAAGTCGGTTAATTAAATTCAAAGGCTAAAACACTTTCTAAAATAGTGTACCTACTAATTGTAAACCTTTCATGAGGACGGCGGCCTTCATCTTGACCTTTCGAAAACAATACTATCTCACTAATACTCACTATCACTGAATTAAAAGACAATTAACTTCGCGGATATTCTTTTTTTAACTTAGAAAAAAATGTGAAGGGAATTTGCGTTGAGTAATCGGTAGGTACCTATAGCACATTTAATCGACATGGCTGGCTGTTAAGACGTCTTTGCACATTTAATTCTATTAAACAAATTAAATCGTCTTTGATTGTGTTAAAAAGTGATTATTGTCTTTGCTATCCCGGAGAGGGATAGTGTGGAGGTAGTTCTTTATTTAAAAATTGTGGTGTAGTATGTTCGATACTTTGAAAGAACATTTAAAAATCAAATGGCGCCAATACTTAGCGGCATCGTTAGGTAAGTGTTATTTTAAATTTATAACGAGGTACGAGACTTTACACTGCTATGTAATGTAGGTAACAAAACACACAAAAAATAATGACGATTTGAGTAGGTACCTATTTGTTATGTAATACTAGCATCGGCCCGCGACTTCGTGCGCATGGAAAATGATGACTCGAGAATAGTACTATAGCTTCCCATCAGTGAAGGAATTTTCGGAATCGGATCAGCAGTTCCGAAGATTACCCCCTACTTATAAACTTACAAACAAATACCTCTTTATAATATTAGTAGGTCCAATGGTCCAATGGTTCATATCAAATAAGTACGGAAATTAAGAATGTAAACATTTCATAAAAACTAGGTAACTTTATAGGTAAGCGAAATAGCGACGTTAAGAAATTTAAAGGACCTAGGCATAGACAGGTACCTACATTAAAATTTTATAAGCAATACGAGGATTAGTTAATCAATAGGTTAGGTATTTAATAATTATTCTTTAATGAATTATTATAATCGGGGTGACATATTCTCTAAAGAAAAACCCTGTAAATAAATAAATACTTATTAAAATAAAAAAAAAATAAAAAAAAAAAAATGTTTATTTCAATTACAAAGTGCTTTGTCATAAATGTATTGGAGATCTCCTTTTAAGCAATAGTTGTTGTTGTTGTTAGTGTTGTTTATAGTTGTTGTTGTAGTTGTTGTTGTTAGTTGTTGTTGTAGTTAAAATAAAAATAAAAATTCTTTATTGTCGCCAGTTAATACATTAATCTTAGAGTGATCTAACATATGCATCGTATTTATGTATTCCACAAAAGGAACTGTTACTGATTCCCAAACTAAGCTTAAGCTTGTATTTTGGAGAACAGTGTTCAGCCGCAGGAAGTATCACATAATAAAATACGAACAAATTGGCTTGAATGACGCTGCAGTAGACTTACAATTTATAATTCATAAGATTTTTTGACGACACGGTTGGCGCAGTGGTTGAGCGATTGACTGCTGCGCAGCATGTCGCGGGTTCGATTCCCGCACGGAACAAATATTTGTACGACCTACAAGTATTTGTTCCGAGTCTGGGTGTTTTTCTATCTATAATATGTATGTATTTACAAAAAAAAAAATGTATATAAGTAGTTTATTAGCCATCTCGTTACCATAACACAAGCATTAGGTTGCTTAGCTTGGGGCTAGATGGCGTTGTGTGATATGTCCAAACATATTTATTTATTTATTTATTAAGTACTTAGAAGTATTCTGTTTATAATCGTTTTTAGAATAAGGTAGACCGGACGCGGAATGCGGACCTAAGATTCCAGTATCCGATAGAGCTAAAGATAGGTAGGTACTAGGCAGTTTAGCGTAAACCTAGTGGCATTATTATTGCCCTGCATGAGCCTTCACTTGCTAAATAGAAAATACGAAAAGTTGAAATCATAAGTAGTACCTACGTTAAACTCTGTTTAGTTAAAGTTATCGGAATAGTTTAAATATTTTTTTCTTTACAAAATATAAATTAAATTAAATAAATTAAATTAAAGGTTTATTCACAATTAAGATACAGAAACACACTTAAAATGTACATTACATTACAGTTCATATAATGCAAAATCTGTATAAAAGCATATAAACCCTGTCTCATAGACTAGGATAGCCTGTATTCTAAAAGACAGTGTTCGGCCAAACAATTGTTTTTAAATAATTAATAGAGAAATGAACGGTGTTGATGCTAATAAGCTTCAGTAATTTTGTTATGTGTAGTGAAAGAAAAATTATGTATGTATGGTGTGTGTTATGTACGTATGTATGGTGTGTGTAATGTTATGTATGTATGATGTGTGTTATGTATGTGTGAGTTAAATGGAATGTAGTGTTACGTTTGAGTTTATAATTGGGGAATATAAGAGCCTAACTGTGTACGTTTTAGAGTAACGGCTGTAAGACTGCTACTGCCTAGGTGTTGGATTACTAGGTGATGTATGTAAGCAAAGACTCCGTGTAGGCATAGTCCTTTTGTAGTAGCCACTCTGTTACTACGGATTTTATTTTGTATTGTGTTTAATTTTAAAATATTTAATAGCGAATTTACATTGTGATATATGTGTGTACCTAATATGTAGAATTGGCGTTCTGCGAAGGTGGTTTTGTGTTGGGTTCTTGGAAGGAGATTTACTCGCTTATTTGGGTTTGGCGGAGGCAGACCGACATGTGCTCTAAGAATTGATCGGAGCACAAAGAGTTGCCGTACTGTGAGAACTTTACAGACAGCGTACAGTTGCGTTGTTGGATACCTGTAGGGTTTTTTAGATAGAACTTTGAGTACTGCTCTTTGCGCTCTTTCCACTCTCAGAAAACTGGTTTTAGTTGCACCTCCCCATGCGGTTATGCAATATCCAAGAACTGACTGGCACAGCGCATGATACACCATCCTCAGTGTGTCAGGACTAGCCGAGTCTCTAAGGGACTTAAAGATGTGTATAAGTCGCAATGTTCTTGTGGTAATTAAAATAATTGAGTATATTTTTTTTTGTGTTTTATAAATATTCCGGGTTCCGAATTAAAGTAGGTCCTAGGTACTACCGAGGAAATCTGAATCTGACCAATTTGTAAACAAAATCCGATCCTATCCGTGCACACGATGACCACACCTTGCATCTGTTAGCAAGTGTTAGTACTTAGCGGCCGAGCGCTGCAAGCACAGAACAAATAAAAGAGGTTGCAAGCAAGAATATTCCTTACAGTGTATAGATGTAAGTTTCCTCGATAGTACCTAGCCAAGAAGTAGGTGCCTGTAGCAAAATTTAATTAAAATCATACGCTACGTCATAATAGAACAAACTAAGCAGTCCAAGCAAGTGTCGGACCACGCACAGTGAAGGGTTCCTTAGTTGGTATGAATAATTAGTCCCGAAAAAACAGTTAGCATTTCAATTGAAAAACATGTTTTTCCATACCTCGATAGTCACTCAATCACTGTCAAATCTCCAACTGCATATATAAGTTTGCAAAAAAAAAAAAAAACAAAAAAAAAAAATTAAGTGATATAGGTACGTAACTAAAAATTAACAATTGTCGGACTTTTGCCTTTACTTGTGCTGTGAGACCTTGCTTCTTGCCAAATTTCATGATTCTAGGTCAAAGGGAATAGGGTGATTTACTTGCGAGTATCAAAATATGTCGCTTAGATGGCCGTATTTTTATTGCGTTTTTTAGAAGCTTGATATTTATAGAGCACCAAGTGGTACTCGTAGTAGATCTATATACGAGTATTTGATGTTAATTTCAACATGATACCTCCAGGCATTCCTGAGAAAAAGGGTCTTGAGTTCTTGACAGACTGACAGACAGACAGACGGACAACGAAGTGATCCTATAAGGGTACTTACCGTTTTTTCCTTTTGAGGTACGGAACCCTAAAAACGACTTTTTATTCTTATGTTAGTAACAATAAGGTTGACAATACATTGTAGGTAGTTGTATTATAATAAAATTACTTATATAATATACTTAATATAAGTGGCTGTACGCGCACACAGCGCGACCTTGTAAATAATTATTATAAAGTTAATAACTACCTGTATTAGAATTAATCAGTGGTTCTCAAGCTTCGGGCCGCGGCCCAAGACTCCGAAGAGCTTGAAACTGTGGTTGATCACGTAATCTAAGCGATTAAAGGTACTGGTATAGAATAAGCTACTGCATATTTGCATAACCACTTATTGCAGGTTCTGCAGCTCAAAATGTTTTAATATTTCCTAGGCTGCTAAATTCCTCGTTGGTCGCAAGCGCTAAGCTGATGAGCTTGAGGCTTTCCGAGTCGGGCAGTGTTATTGCGTTTTTTGCTAAGTAATAACAGCCGTACGGGTCGATCCATCAGGTTAAGCTACGCTTGCCGGGGTTGGTCCGTGGATGGGTGACCATCTTTACATACCGAGACTCCTCCGTGCCTCGGAAAGCACATTAAGCCGTTGGTCCCGGCTGTCATTCGTGGATCTTTGACAGTCTTTACGGGCTGTCAGTAGCCCGAAAGTCAGACAAGCAGTCTTACCAAGGGGTATCGTGTTACCCAGTAATTGGGTTGTGGAGGTCAGATAGGCAGTCGCTTCACGTAAAATACTGGTATTCAGCTGCATCCCGTTAGACAGGAAGTCGACCCCAATATAGTTGGGAAAAGGCTAGACAGATTGATTTTTTTCATCTGGAATTTCTCAGTAGCAGCCCGGAGTCTGGATTTGTGCCCGGTTGGTGGCAACAGGCTCGCCCCCTATTACATGGGACTTAAAACATAACAGGCGAAATGTAGGTGTACTATAGGGACACCTCTGCCCAACCTTTCTGGGAGTACAGGCGTGATGATATGTTTTGTTATTCTGCACAAAAGCCTTTTTATCTAAGCTAAGGTAATATTGTAACCTGAAGGCTAGTTCCTGTACAGTCCTACCAACTTATCTGTGAACTGAAAGAGGACGCCACCGTCGATGCGTCGACACAATCGAATGACATTCCAACATGACGGCCGTAGGTCCAATTTTCGTCATTTCACAGAATAAGTTGGTAGGAGTGTAATTAAAAACGTTCAAAATCTAGTCGCAATTTCATTTCAGCGACAATCAATGTCAATAGTGTAGACCAAACATGGAATTTGTAAGTACTTTATAGTAGAAAGACCAAATTAGAGGTATTTTTGTCAGATTTAAATGCCCGTTTTCACCAATCCTAAGTGACATTTAAATGAATCCCTAAATATTATTGCACTGTTGGATTTTCAACTCTCGGTACTCCAACAGTGCACTTTACTGTGTGTGTATACAAGTGTCACTTAGGGTTGGTGAAAACGGGTATCAAGACTGAGATGTGAATGCGTTCGATTAGAAAACTTTCTTATACTTAGGTACTTATTTATTTTTTTTCACTTTTGGCTTTTGTATGTAATGCTATACTATATAAACAACAGTGACAGAAAGTTTTATAACATCGTCAACATAGACAAAGTAGATTAAATAATATTATTTCAGTTTACGAAGCTGACTGAAAAACTTCCAAAGCAAACTTAATAAAATTCATATGGGACCACCGCCATAAAAATTTTCGAAATCGGTCCACATTAAAAAAAATATTTCTATTTCTAAAAAAATACATACAAACGAGCATAGAATCTCCTCCTTTTCTGAAGTCGGATAAAAATACGAAAATTGCCCCTGTGATTTTGAGTGCACCATTCAGCACATTCGCAAAATAAAAAGGTTGACAATCACTGTCTCAGTACCTACCTACATGACATTCGTGACAGTATTACCAGTTAGGAAGCAGTATTATAACTTGAGTTGCTAACTGCACCGCGATCTAAGCTTTAGATTACGGAAACAAGAAATATTAACTAGCTAGAGCTGAGAGCAGATTTAAATTAAAGAACGTAGATAGGTAGTTAGGTGCATTTTTATATTTATAAAACTATAAGCCGACGTTCGCACGGACGTAAAAATATCGCAGCGGGATTTTATCGCGCATTGGATTTTCAACTCTCGGTGTTGAGCCGAGCATCGAGAATCCAACCTAACAACGACAGAGTGCATTCTATCGCGTCGAAAAAACACTGTTGGATTTTCAACTCTCGGCGCTGAGCAGTGTTGAAAATCCAGTGCGTAAAAAAAAAATCACCGCGATATTTTTACGTCCGTGCGCACGTCGGCTTAAAGGAGTAGGTAGTTAAATCATGTCATTCTGTACATCCACCCTTAACAAACGTCACGTAAGTCCGCAATACTGCTATAGGTGTGCCGGTACATGAAAATATATGATAAGTTACAGGAACCTACTAAGACCTACAAGCCTCACGGTCCCTACGACCCTAAACCCAACCCATCATATATCTAATATGTGATATATAAAACTTTTTTACAAAAAAATACAACCGACTTCCAAAAACAACACTACAAAGTGAAAAATAACTTTAATTTCGGAAGTCGGTGTCTAGTTAAATGTATTTTCGTTTTTTGCCACCGACTTCCGAAATTAAAGTTATTTTTCACTTTGTAGTGTTGTTTTTGGAAGTCGGTTGTATTTTTTTGTAAAAAAGTTTTATTTTTCACTTTTTAGTTGTGTACCTACCCCACACAAATTCTAATACCACTCTCTGCAAAACAAACTAGAACATCATCCATTTATATGGATGATGTTCTAATATGATATGATATGATTGTAGCTTCAATAATACGTATTTTTTCCCCACTTTTATAAGTGGGGAAAAAATACGTATTATTGAAGCTAACTCAAAAACTACCGAAGCAAAGTAAATCAATTTTATATGGGACCAACTGTGATGTACCCTCTCGAATAAAACAAAAAAATCCAAATCAGTCCAGCCATCTTCGAGTAATCGGGGAAAGGTTCCGACGAATTGAGAACCTCCTCCTTTTTGAAGTCGGTTAATAAATAAGTTCAGGATGTCTGCACCATGCGACCTAAGGCTATACAGACGGGCAGTAGACAGGATTCCAGGTTCGGGAAGGGTACACCCTCTGCCACATTCATATAAATATGTACCTACTTAGCTGTATTTCGTATATTACTTACACGAAATAAAACACATAGAGGAGCTCGTGGCTAAGTAACAACAGAGCAACGGTTTTTAATCCATCAGGTTTTTAAATGTTATAATTAAAAGTTGGTAAAAATATTCTTGTGCACGACTCGCAAACAATTAGCTATACAATTGAGAGGGGCTCATGGCTAAATACTTAAATGTAGCAGCTGCATGGGTCGATCGAAGGTTAAGCTACGCTTGCCGCGGTCGGTTCGTGGATGGTTGACCATCCATTACATAATATCGAGACCTCTCCGTGCCTCAGAATGCCCATTAAGCCGTTGGTCATTCGTAGATCTTTATCAGTCGTTACGGGTCGTCAGAAGCCCGAAAGTCTGACAACCAGTCTTAATAGCATGTCATAGTCCATAGCCATAGTGTGCATAGTCTTAGTATGAGCTTAATGAAGCTGAAGCATATGCTATGGGGTGTTTATCATGGCAAATCACTGCACCCATGGCATCTTTAGACGAATCAACTGACAGTGTAATTGGTTTATTTTGATCATAATATGTCAAGACAGGGGCTTTTGTTATACATTCCTTTAATTCATTAAATTCTACATTATGTCTCTCTTGCCAAGACCATTCATTATCTTTAGACAGAAGTGTTCTTAAATTAGAAGTTTTATCTGACAAATTCTCTATGTATGAGCCTAAGTATGTAACCATACCTAAAAACCTTTGTAATTCTGTGACATTTGTTGGTGGTGGCATACTGCAAATGGCTTTCACTTTGTTTTCATCAACTCTCACACCATCTTTAGAAAAGATGTGTCCTAGGTACTTGACTTCACTTTTACATATATTAGACTTGTCTTTATTAAATTTTATTCCTATTTCTCTAGCTCTATCTAAGACTTGTTTTAACCTAAAATCATGTTCTTGTTTAGTTTGACCGTAAATTAGGAAATCATCCATCATGATTTTGACTCCTGGAATATCACTGAATCTATTTGTCATGATGGAATGAAACAGTTCTGGGGCTGCATTTATCCCGAAGGGAAGTCTTAGGAATCTATATCTACCTTGAGGTGTGATGAATGTACATAGTTTTGAGGAAGCTTCATCTAACTTTAGCATATAAAAACCTTTGTTTGCATCTAGGGTAGTGAAATATTGTGAACCAGAGAGGCTGGATTTAATTTCATCAATAATTGGAAATTGATAATGAGGACGCATAATGGCTTTATTAAGTTTTCTTGGATCAATGCACAGGCGTAGTTTACCATTTTTCTTTGATGCAATTACAATTGAGCTTACCCATTCAGTAGGTTCCTCGACTTTGACTATAATTTGATTTTTTTTTAACATGGCTAATTCTTCTTTTAATTGTTCTAAGAGACTGAATGGAATTCTACGACAGGCATCTATAGACGGTACAGCATCAGGCTTCATTGACAAATGACATTCATAATCTTTAAGACAACCTATTCCTGAGAAGAGATCTTTATATTTGTCAAGCTGTGATACATTGAGTGACTCATGAAATTGGACATTATGGACTCTTTTAACTAATTTTAAATTCTCACAACTGTTGCGACCAATAATATTCCTACAGGGTATATCTATAATGTGGAAATTAACATTGTATAGTTTGTTGTTATGTGTGACAGACAGAATGCATTGACCTACAGTCGGTAATACTTCACCGCTAAAGGTTGATAGTTTGTGACTACTTTTCTTTAAACTACTCAATGGCAAATTAAGTTTTTTATAAGAGTTAAATGATAAAATGTTAGTGTCAGCACCTGTATCAAGTAAAAAGTCTACATTCTTACTATTTATGGACAAAGTTGTATGATAAGGGTTTTTTTTGCTGACAGAAATCTCATTAGTGAAAAGACTATTTAGAAAATAAGTATCAGTACCCGTACTTTCTTCTTCTTCTTCTATGGATCTCACATGTTTGCTGCGGCAACACTTGGCAAAGTGATTGGGCTTGTGGCAGTTGTTACAGATGACTCCTATGGCTGGACATTTTGTTCGGTGAACTTGACCACATCTGGAACAATTCTTGGTTGACTGTTTGGATTGAGGTTCTTGACTGGACGATGCTTTACTTGATTGACGACTTTGACTTGTTTGAGACTGATGACTTTGACTTTCTTGACGGCTATGACTTCTTTGACGACTGTGACTTCTTTGACTGTGACTTTTTTGATTGCGACTCTCTTGACTACGATGTGTTTGGCGACTGTGATGCGATTGACGACTGGCAACGACACTTACTTCTTGGCTTGATAAAGCTTTAGCCTGTAACCTAGTATTTCTTAGTGTTTTAGCGAGACTGACGGCGGCATCAAATGTTGATGGTTTCTCGATCAGGATACGTTCTCTGATGTACGAGCAAGATGAATTTAAGTTCCATGAGAATATGTCCTTTACTATATCATCGGCAAGACCTTCAAAATTGCATTGGATACTTAGATTCTTGAGATCCGTGGCATATGTCTCAATTTCTTCATCTGGACCTTGTTTTCTGTTGAACAGCTTATGTCTTTCGACGGAAATATTGACACGTGGTGTGAAGTAGTCTTCAAATTTGGCGAGTAAATCCTTATAGGTGATCTTGTCAATTTGTATGTTAAACGAGTAAAATATCTGAAGAGCGTCTGGGCCTATGATTTGTAGTAAAATGGCTACCTTTCGTTTGTCTGGTTGTTCTTCTAAATTGTTGGCTATCATGTAAATCTCTAGACTTGTGTTGAAATTTCTCCAAGCCAATGGCATGTTCGAGTTGTTGATATCTAAGCTGAAATTACTCGGCGGCAGGGGATAACTTGTATTATTTGCGTTTTTATTTTCCGGCATTTTAGGGCTGGACCACGCGGCGACGTTTTACTCGAAATTTTTTTTTTTTTTTTTTTTTTTTGACTGTTTGCGGCACTTACTTTTGTGGTTTTTTGTGACTTCTTTTTCTTCTGTATCCCACTTCTGACACCATGTTACGACGGGTGGCCAGATATTATAGATAAATAAGACGACCAGACTATTTTATGTATCGTGTATTCAGCCATTGCATGACGAGCGATCGGAGTCGGTGACAAGACAACAGGATCCGGAAATACCACAGATAATATATATTTTATAAAGACTGATACACATACGTAACAGTTAGGTCAGTAATTGGGTTGTGGAGGTCAGATAGGCAGTCGCTCCATATAAAATACTGGTATTTAGCGGCATCCGGTTAGACTGGAAGCCGACCCCAACATAGTTGGGAAAAAGCTAGGCAGATTGAGACGAAATAAAAGAAAAACAGAAATTGTGTAAGTATTCAAATTAGCATGAGAAGCGACAAAATGACATACGAGTAAGGTAGACACCCACAAAACGCCCGTCCTTCTCTACCTCCTAGTGTATTATTAGCTGGGATGAAGTCGTGCAAAGTCCCCAGTCACACTAACTTGTAATTTATAATATATTTAGTCCACCGATCCGGGCGACCCCCGACCGACGGTCGACCGTGTTTTTATTTGCCCTAGTCTTTGATCGATCGAGTGTCTATTCATTTAAAATCTTGTAATCGTCAAATGCGCGCACTGCCATATACTACATAACTCTATAATATATAACACTACATAATACTACATAACACTACATAACTCCATACTGATTTTATGTATACTAGTCTATGATACATTCCCAAAACGATGAAACTATCGCCCGATTATAAATCACAAGTGCGCGCTGACTCTAACTCTTTTTAGGGTTCCGTACCAAAATGGTAAAAAGGACCCCTAAGGTGCGGATTCAGTCTGTCTGTCCGTCTGTCACAGCTGGATATCTCAATTGAAATTTTCACAAAGTGTGAATAACAACAAATAATATAAATTTACTTTAAAAAAAGTAGAAACCGACTTCAAAACCAAGAACAAATAAAATGACTTTCATAAAACACTTAACAGCTTTTGAAGTCGGTGTCAAGCTAAAGTGCATTGAAGAATTGAAGACGCCGACTTCAGAAGCTGTTAAGTGTTTTATGAAAGTTATTTTATTTGTTATTGGTTTTGAAGTCAGTTTTTACTTTTTAAGTAAATTTATTTTTCCATTTTTAATTGAATATACAATTACAAGACGAACGAAAAGAAGAATCATCAAAATCGGCTTAGAAATGCCGGAGATACAGTACATTTATGCATATAACTTCGTACATAAGTACGAAGAATAATTACATAATGTATTATATACTAAAACCTTCCTGAAAGTATGTAGATCACGATAGTGAAATAATCATCAAAATTGGTTCATTAGTTTTTGATAAAATCGCGGACAAACAAACATACATACATACGGGTCGAATACAGAACCTCCTTTGTTGAAGTCGGTGAAAAAAGAAAATAAAGTTGAAAATTAAACTGTTGTTTATTTACCAAAGTATTTTAAAAAAATGTAGTGCGATTGTACGGAATCCGTTCGTATGCGAGTCCCACTCGCACTTATCTGCTTTTTTTCAATTGTTTTTTTTTTTGCTTTCCCACACCAGCAAGCTACGGGAGTCTGTGTACGGGAATGTCAATGGGATGGACGTCCCCCGTACTTCCACAGCTGCAGCGGCTCGACAGTTCGCCGCTGCCCCAAGTGCCAACACTGCAGCAGGAGTCCTGGGTAGCCTCGCTTCTAGTGCTCGGAGGACTCTTGGGTATGAAAGCTTTCATACAGTGTGATGTCGATGAGCAGAATTTTACCATGAATTCAGTGCAAGATTCTACACCTTTTTTTTTGTTTTTATTTTCGGGGAGAAACCTTCAAAAGGCGCCCGGGCTTTGGGGAAAAGACCGGGGAGTGTGGGATTTTTACCTCACTAAAACCACCACGGTGGTCATCATCTGCACATGGAAGGGGCACCATTACCTCTCAAAAGACCAATCCGGAACCCCCTCTGTGCAACGCCTGTTAGGGCACATCTCTGGGGAGACTGTAAAGGGATCTCCCCGAAACCTGACTATGCAAATGAGCAAGGCAGCACGTGACCACTGTGCGCCGTCTTCCCTGAGGTCACTCAGTGGACGGACAGAGTCCCCACTCTAAGCGCCCGTGACCCCAAAAGATTCTATACCTACCGAAACTTTTCGTCGGTAATCAGAGATATTGTACTCTGCCCAACCCGTCGAGGAATACAGGCGTGATGTTAAGTTATAATTTATCATCAGCATCTACATTCACCACTACCGTAAGCGCGGGTTACTTCGACTCTAGGGCTTCGATCAATCATTGATCGATGCTCTAGGGCATAACTTTGGCCCAAATCGAGACATATGTTTAGTGTCATCCACACAAAGTTCCAAAAGTCGCGTCTTTAACGATATCTATTACATATAGTTACCGAATGATATACGACACAACGTTTGGTTGTGTGGTCGCGACAATTCGGGCAGTTTAAATAGTTAACTCGATTTGGGCAAAGTTATGCCCTAGAGTCAAAGTAGCCTGTGGTATCTATAAATTATCCCCTCGTTCTCTTCCAGGTCCTCTAATAACCGTCCCGCTATCCCGCCACGTGGGGCGGCGGTGGATAATCATGGGCTCCAACATCCCACTGCTGCTGGGATGGCTGCTGGCCGGCGTCACCACTAACCTGACCACATTGTACGTGGCCAGGATTATGTGGGGATGCGCCACAGGCATGATGTTCGCGACCGTGCCTATTTATATTGGGGAGATTGCTGAGGTAAGAAAAAATTGGATCTTTGCGAAAATCCTAGGATTATTGCAAAAAGGGAACTACTAGAGCTTCCGAAAAACAAATTAACTTCCAGCGATGTGTAGTTGACTGTAATACTAACTAAGCTGTGTTAAAATGAATAACCGTAAAATTAATACAAAATTAACCGAAAAAAAACTTGTATTTAACAAACAAACATGAGCTTATTCAAATTACAATTCTACGAAAAATAATCTGTACTTTCAAATAATAAACTAAATTTCCAAAAAACATACCAAACTTCCGAAAAAACTACTAAGTTTCCTAAAACTTAGGTTCTGCAAAAATAATCGTTTTCTTAAGCTCTATAGAAACTAGCTTAATTTCTACTATTGGTTATAGAATAGCTTTTTTAATTTAACTCAATTTTAGTGAAACTAACTAACTACCGGTCGGCCCGCGCGGGCGCTTCGTGCGTACTCGAGTGACATCGATTGCGTTCGGGTGCAGAGCAATAGGCGCGCTCACATTCGACTTATCATTTCGTTCGTTAGTTCACGTGAAAAGGCAAATGTGTTTATTCCGAACCCGACCCGAAAATCCTAACCCTGCTAGGTTAGGTTAGTTTAGATTCCGAGGTTCCGTTTGGTTAGGTTCCTTTAAACCCTACAGATAGAAATAGGAGCCCCGTGAAGCGGGGCTCCGTCGTCCGGGACCGGAATACAATTGAGCCCTTATTTGCCTTTTCATTACCTGTAGCACTGTAAAAGAGTTAATGTAAGTAGATACGTTTTGCGAAGGTGCATTAAAAGGAAGGTGCATTGTGCGAAAGGTACATTCTGCAACTGAACGGTCTCGACCTGCTTTTATACTGTCACAATCACAATAGTTTAACAAGAGCCACAGTTCATAAAATGTGTAAGGTTAATTCAAAATTTATAATAGGTGAGTTACGATAAAAATTACTAACTGTAGTTTCGGTAAAACGCAATTTAAGCCGGTGGAAAAATATTACGTCAGCAAAATGCTGTATTGATTTTTCGGAATTTTCAGTATTTTATTCGATCGATTCTTTATTTGTATTCGCCTATAAGCTGTCGGAAAATTAGTATATAAAGCAGTACATTTCATATTTAGAGTATACTCATATTTTGTTTTTTTTTTCGGAGGTTTTATTACTACCCTTGCAAAAAACCGGACTGTTTAGGGTAAAAATTTTTTTGTCGGTCATGTAGATTTCAAAAAAATATTGGACAAGTATTTTTTTCTTTTTTTTAATACATAATCAAAAGATTACGGCGATACATAGATTTAAAATGTGGCATGACGTCACTCCTTGCTAGATTTTATACGTAGTTTGTGGCGTAGCGTGTATATGCGTTATATCTAAGTATTTTTTTTTACTATAGTTCGATTTCGATTCAAACTTAATGGCGGCTCGGAAGTTAGCTGCGAGTGCTGACCGAGCAGGCAGTCAAGTCGACAATAATTTAGGCTCGATTAAGTTTTTCAAGACTTTTTAAGATTTGGCTCCATTATGTTTAAATCATTAAAAATAAGTTTAAATAACTGCTCATGAACATGAACTCATAAAGCAAAAAATACCTATGTGACTAATAATATTTTATAATTATCTGACTGGCGGACTAAATAGATTTTTTTTACCCAGCCATCATCCCTATTGGAAGCTAATTAGAGTCAATCTACTTATAACATCTTTATTCTGGTTGGTCAGAACATGGATCAATCGATCTATTCCTTACAGATGTCAGTCAGCGTGAAAACTTGTGAAGTGATGAGCTGTCAATATTATCAATCACTTCAAGTGGAATAACGGTTCACTTCACCTAAATTATCATGGTGAAGCTTTTACAGAATAGACCGGATCTTCCTACACAAAAAGTAATGCGTGGTTCTACAAAGTAAAACTAATATACCAGCGCTGGGGCTGTCTCGCAAAGGGTCGCAGCATTATGCTGAGCGATGGCCGTTTTGCGTGGATGTGACGCATATTTTCCCGCAACTTGTACTTTTCGTGTTTCTGTTCTTTGTTTGCGTCATGTTTACCTCAAATAAAGGCTCCCGCAAACAGGCGCGACGCGACTGTGCGATGTAACTCTAGTAAAAGTTCATACAAGTGCTGTGCACACCTATAAGTGACAAATTCACCGCAAAGCTGTTGATATAGAATATAATTTAATGTTATGATTTAGTGAATAAGTCGTTGGTGTGTCAATAAATAAATAAAACATTTTCTATGAAAACTTGAAAATTGTTCTACCAGAATCGCGTCGCATCGTCGCGTCGCGCCTGTCTGTGGATGCGTTAAATGTATTTTCTTTGTTTTCTTTTCTTTTCTATATACGTCGACTTGAGAATCTCCTCCTGTTTTTCTCATAGTTAAAAAATTATATCCATCTTCCCCAGGACAAAATCCGCGGCGCTCTAAGCGCGTTCTTCCTGCTATTCATCAACGTGGGATTCTTGCTGGCATACGCCATCGGTCCGTTTACCTCGTACTGGGGTCTGACTGCGACTGGCGGTATTCTGTCGCTGCTCTACTTGCCCTGCACCTGGTACATACCGGAGACGCCTTTCTACTTGGTTTATAAAGGTAAGACTGTTTTTTTTTTGGAACACCGCTTTTTAGGGGAAATGGATATAAACTTGAATTTCGAACTTTGTCTACAAAGTTAAAAATAATATTGTATTAAACCCGAGTGTAAGTTGTCAATGTTGTATTAAGAAGGTTCAAAATACAAAAACTGGCTCGAAGGATTAAGCTTGGGCCAAAGTTAGTTAGAATTCGTTTTGCAATGACTCAATGAGATAAGGATGGTGTCCAGCTGTAAATATGGCACAATGAGTTTAAAAAAAAACCGTGTGTGGTCGGGGGACCCCCGGCACGAACGAAGTTCCTTCTCACGTATGATTTAAAGCAACAGCAAAATTTTCGCAGCCCCCATCTTGGATTTACATTTTGACCTCACGATCGAATTGAGCACCCTCGAAAACTATGAAAACGACTAGAAAATAAGCGATGATGGTATTTTATTTATTTCCAATGGTCCTTGAATTTTATCAGATTTTTTTATTGAACCAATTAAGTACCTACATGCCAAAGAATTATTTATATTAAGCTATAGTCCGCAGTGCCTACGTCAAACCCTTCGTACGTACAATTTACGAACTTGCTAAGGAAAATCCTGTAGTAGGTACTTCAAACCTTTTGTACAATTTACGAATATCCTCAGGAAAAATGGAGGAAGCGTCAAAGATCCTCCAATCCCTTCGCGGCACATCCAAGGAGGGTGTTCAGACCGAACTGAAGGGCTTGCAGGCAGTCGTGGCGCGGGAGTACAAGGAACCGCCCAAGATACAGGACCTCTGGGCCACCAGGGGCAACGTCAAGGCTCTAGGTAAGTAACTAGACTAAGGCCCGTTTGCACCACAAATCAATAAATGCGTTTCGCTCTAAACGTATTTAAAACATCTTTCTATCTCTGTCATCTTCAAACGATTGACAGTAAGCCGACGTTCGGACGGACTTAATAATATTGTCGCGGCGATTTTTTTTCGCGCACTGGATTTTCAAAGCTCTGCTCAGCGTCGAAAGTTGAAAATCCAACAGTGTGTTTTTTCGACGCGCTGGGATGCACTCTGTTGTTGTTAGGTGTATTCTCGAAGCTCGGCTCAACACCGAGAGTTGAAAATCCAGTGCGCGATAAAATTCCGTCGCGATATTTTTACGTCCGTGCGAACGTCGGCTTACAGAACGTTGTTTTTAATACACATCTGTACTAATTTAATAAAGCTGAAGAGTTGAAATTTTTTAGAATAATAATAATAATAGCAATGGATTAGCAATAAGCAAAATAATAATAAGAAAAAGTAATTGGATTATATTATATGCATCATGCGCAAGAGATGCGCATCTCTGCTACACCGTGTTCACGCCAGCCCCAACACCATTCTTAGAACGTTGGCTGATAGGTGGGTCAGGTAAGACTCTCCTATCTTGGGACGGTGGATACCACTGTTCGCAGTCAAGTAAACAATCCTCAGGATCGGCGTGCCTCACGCAGCTTAAAACAAATGTTACTATATAACACTAGTGATATTTTATGGAGTATGGACCAAAATCCATCACACACAACACAACAGCACCCTAATTGCGTAACACACTACCAATCGGAGTTGGTTTCATTTTAACAGTACAACAACATTCATTGCGTTATTTGCGCTGTCGAACTAACAAAGTTTTCGGACATATGAAGCAATGGATTAGCAATTTGTTTATTTATATTTTTTTTTATTTTTCCTCTTTGTAAGTCATTGTTTTAATTTATTATTAACGATTTTATAATTATCTTTTTGTAATAGTTGTCTTAGTGCGACTAATTTTGTACGCCATGATTGGCAAAACATGTACCCTCTTATTATTTTTAAGACCTGTATAATTCTGCACTCATGTTTTACAAAATAAATATCTTGTATCTTTAAAAGTGATTCAGATTCCGATCAATAGTGTGTTACGCAATTAGGGTGCTGTACTGTACTGTGTGGTGTACTGTCAAATTATGAATTTAACGCAAACGTTAAATTCGTAATTTGACATAAAAAAAAACTTCTCTTTTGACATTAATTAATGTATTTATGTTTCTTAATCTTGGTAATTTAATTTAAATTGTATTGTTATCCTCAGTATAAAGTAAATGTTAATATGACACATTTGCACACCATATGTAATGGTAGAATGTAATTGGGCCAGGATTTGTACCTACATTCTAGCAAATAAATTAATTTGTATTTGAATTTAGTTTATATGTTTACATTTTACTAACATATGGAAGTGATTTTCAGAAATACTTCCATATTTGTTAGTAACAATGTAAAAATGTTTATTTATTTATTTTAATAAGCTTCAAAAAGATTCAGATTCTGATAGATGGTGTGTTACGCAATTAGGGCAGGCCCGGATTCGCCATACGAGCAATTCGGGCAAATGCCCGATAGGCCGGAGGCCCGAGAGGCCGGTGTGGCCAATTGGCGGTCGACTTTCTTTAGCTATTAAAAAAAAGCATAGCAGTACGTCGATTCAAATAATATCTTCTACTGTTAAGTCGAGGTTCTAATTCAATTTAGTTATCGCCATTGGGCTCTATCTCTAGTACCTAGTAGTACACGTTGTTTTTTTAGAGATGGCGCTCGCCACCGTCACGAGGCGTCGCATGAATCTTACCACTGACACAAGTGTCAAGACAAAAGTGTTAAATCTGAACAATTTCAAAACGGAACTATTAAATATATTGATAAATAAATGCTATTACTCACTTCAGGAATATTTGGACGATAATTCTATAATTACTACTTAAGAAAATTATACATTCTGACGACTAGAATAACGACGGTTACGGTTGACGGTTAGAATTTTATTTGACATTAGTATTATTATGATATGTAACATACTCGTAATCTATATGACATTTTTATTGAAATTTATTATATTTTCAATTTGTATTGATATTACACGTTTATTCTATTCTATTATGTTTATGTACCAATAAATATTGCTTTTATGTGTGTGTGTTTATGTGAAGTGTTAAAAGTAAAAATTCGACAATGTTATTTAAATGTATTTGTATGCCTCTGGGCAAAACATAGAGGATCTACCTACCTGTAACATCTCGCACACTATTGTAATTTAACCTATGTTTACAAATAAAGCATTCTGATTCTAATTCTGATTCTGAAGACAAGCAAGACACGAGGACATATCACCATATCACACGCACGGGTTCGACCATAGAGCAACACGGCCCGCGGTGGACGCCGGGGGCCGTGTTGCTCTATGGGTTCGACCGACAGCGTCGTTATTGTTTTAGTTATGACTCCACACTTTCGAGCGAATATTTTCTTTATCAAAGCAGCAATCGCACATTAGTTCATCATAATCATTGTAGACATTGCAATCATCTGCATTATCTGTCCCAGTTTCGAAATTGTCATATTTCTAGACTTCGTTAACTAGACAAGAATCATCATTAGCATTAAAACAGCTTCCGTCACGTATTTGAAAATTGTTGGGTTTCCTACTTTCATCAAATTCTCTACATTCTTCGTATTCTTTACTTTACGATCTGCATTCGTCGACTTTCCTACATTCAACAAGTTTTCGGAGTTCTTCGAGATTTCTACATTCATCGAGTTTTCAGAGTTCTTCCAGTTTTTTTTCTTCGAGATATTTACAAAGCTCAGTTTTTTTGTCTCCTACATTTCTCAAGTTCTACGCTCTTCGAGCTCCTTACGTCCACCGACTTCAGTTTCATCTTCTTTTCTATCATCGAGTTTCCTGCATTCTTCGAGTTTTTTTGCGGTCTTCAAACTTTTTACTTTCATCACGTATTTTGTCATCTAGAAGTTTCTACATTCGTCAAGTTTTCTAAGCCCATCAAGTTTTCTACTGTCATCGGATTTCTATTCATCAAGTTGTCTATGTTTCCGACATCCTGCAAGCACTCGGAGTTCTTCAAGTTTCCTACATTCTTCAGCTTGTCTTCGTTCTTGTAGTTTCCTATATTCTTCAGCTTGTGCGCGTTCTTCAAGTTTTATACAATTCTCGGATTGTCTACGTTCATTAGGTTTCCTGAAGCAGTCATCAGATCTTTTAAGGTCTTCATGACTTCTAAATTCATCTACAGAGATGAAATTTAGAAGAGGAAGAGAGAGAAAATGATGGAACGTCTACTACGGGTGGAATGCACCTTGATCGAAATAGCTTGCTCCACTTTGCGAAATTTTCGTGACACGTTAGGACCACCATTTATATAGTTACAAAATAGTGTAGAAAACGGTTTTTTTAATAAAGATTTTTTCGAAACATCACGTTTCAGGATTTTAATTTCAATCGTTGCACAAACCTGTCTATACGCGTTTTGGGGGGAAACTTGTTACATGGTAGGTACGGTTCCAGTTCCAGCGGTAGTCGTTTCTTGTGACAAAGGACATTGGCCTAAACATTCCATGTTACTGTCCCTACACTGATTTACGAAGTATTTGTGCGCCGTCTGGAGTTTTCTCTAAACATGAACAAGTATCCTTACAGCAACCTATTTTTGCTTCTCCTTTACCTTCCTTTCTCCCTTCTTTTTATTTTCCTTATATTCCTATAATAAGATTTTAGAACATACATAAATTAATTCTGGCACGGACGAGGCTATTTCGATAAACAGTATTATAGTTATATTACCTATAATTCCCCCCCACAGACCCTCTCACAGAGAGGAGGCCTGTGTCCCAGCAATGGGAACGTTATAGGCTGATTTACTACCTATAATTCACATTTTTGGAGGGCCGACCATCACTAAAATGCCCGGGCCGGTTCCAGGTCCCAGTCCGGGCCTGAATGAGAGTGCTGGATTGTGAAACACACGCTGTTAATAAATATCGATGAAATGATAAGATCATCAAAAAATATCCAGAAAATCGTAAATATTAAATTAGAAAGATATCGAATTAGAAAGCTGACATCTGTTTACAAACGATAGGTATCTGCGTATTCCTGGCGATGTTACTGCAGCTGTCGGGTATCGACGTGCTGCTGTTCTACATGGAGGAACTGCTGGCCAAGGTGCGCACCAACCTGTCGCCTTCAGACGGCACCATCATCATGGGAGTCGTGCAGGTAACACTTCTTTTTACAGCCTATTACTGTCCCACAGAAGGGCAAACGCCTCTTCTCATACAGAGAAGGCACGAGCATTGATCACCACGCTTGCTCAAGACGGGTTCCGGTTTTCGACCCCGGGATCTCGTGATCTGCAGCGCTATACTTAGCCACTAAGTTGATTTTTGAGTAACTTGTTGATGTTTATTAGATATGGTTAAATAATTAGGATTTTCCATTTGTGTATTTGACTATACATATTGTCTACTGCTGTACTAATACCGAAACATCATCATCATCATTTCAGCCGAAAGACGTCATTCCATTCCAAGGAAGCCGAAACATGATTACGTACAACCTACTTGAAATTTTTTCGATGGAAAAAAAATCCAAAGCAGCACCGTCTATTTTCTGTTTTATACGATTATACTTATACAATTCCTTATTGTGCAGTAAAATTTGCTTTAAATTAAAGGGATTTAAATATTTTAAGAACTTACTAAGCTAAAAATTGATTTAAGTGTAGCATATTGTCATAAATCTACATTTAAATGATTCCGGTGCGCGTGAGTCTTCTATCTCGCGCGTCAAACTAGACGACAGCCATAACGCCATTTCACTTACACATTGAGCTAAACCACGCATTTCAATTTCATTTTTTTCCTATTTTTTTTTTTCTTTTAAACCACACTGTAAAGAGGAGAATAAAACAAAAGAAAAATATTCAAATCGGTCAAGCCGTTCTCAAGTTATGGCGTGACCAAGGGAAATAGGGATTAATTTTTAAACATAGAAAGATTTTTTAGTTCTATGTTTTTATACCTACAGATTAAATTAACTAAAGTTCTGATTCTGGATTTAAGTTTAACAATTTTATGTCCAGGTGGTGACCAGCTGCATCACTCCCCTGGTGGTAGACCGGCTCGGAAGGAAGCTGCTCATGTGGACCACGTCACTAGGACTTACTATATTCTTGGTACGTGTTTTCTAGCATGCAGTCTCTGAAAGTTACTATCAATACAGGATAAGTTTTAAAGCGGGGCGCAAATTTTCACATGTTCTACTACCCATGACCCATGAATATAAACAACTTTAATTAGAGGACTAACTCTGAAATCGCGAAAAGAAATTCAACTGTTCATTACATTTATCTACACTAACCAAACTCGGCAAAATGTAGGGAGCAGCTGTTTTTTTTTTTTCGCGATTTCAGGTTTGATCCCATAGTAAAAGTTGTTCATATTCATGGGTATTCATATTCACTCTGTGAAAATTTGCGCATTGCATAAAAACTTATCCTGTATAACGCTACCCTACCAGTATTATTTACGTAAACAAGCCTTTTACTTCACTTCTCCGACATATTTATATAAAATATTGTTAAAACCATACGTGTATCATATCTAGTTTATATTAAAGATATACGAGTATGTGCTACAAATAACTTTAATGATTATTATTTATCTTCAATTGTGAATCAATCAATCTGCCTAGCCTTTTCTCAACTTTGTTGGGGACGGCTTACCTCCACAACTCAGTTACTGGGTACTGGGTAATACGATATCCATCGATGGTTACTACCCTCCTCCCCCCCGCTTACTGGTTATCAGTCTTTCGGGCTTCTGACGACCCGTAACGACTGATAAAGATCTACGAATGACCAACGGCTTAATGGGCATTCTGAGGCACGGAGAGGTCTCGATATTATGTAATGGATGGTCAACCATCCACGAACCAACCCCGGCAAGCGTAGCTTAACCTTCGATCGACCCATGCAGCTGCTACATTTAAGTATTTAGCCATGAGCCCCTCCCAATTGTATAGGTACCTAATTGTTTGCGAGTCGTGCACAAGAATATTTTTATCAACTTTTTATCATCGCATTTAAAAATAAATGACTGACAGTTTTATTTTGAATGTGGATGGAAAGAGTAGAAGAATTAGTACATGAGGAGCTCGTGGCTAAGTAATAACAGCCGCACGGTTCGATCCATCTGGTTAAGCTACGCTTACCGGGGTTGGTCCGTGGATGGTTGGCCATCTTTATATACCAAGACTCCACGTGCCTCGCCGTTGGTCCCGGCTGTCATTCGTGGATCTTTGACAGTCGTTATGGGTCGTCAGAAGTCCGAAAGTCTGACAAGCAGTCTCACCAAGGGGTATCGTATTACCCAAATACTGGGTTGTGGAGGTCAGATAGGCAGTCGCTCCGGCAAAACGGAAAGGCTAGGCAGATTGATTGGAAAGAGTAGAAGAAGACCGAAGAAACGTTATCATTTGAAAGGGGTGACTAACTGAATAATTCTTTAGTGATACGCATCCCGCGTCTCACCGGTGGCTGATAGAGATGAATTGGGATATGCGCTGGAGAGAGGACGATATTGTTTCTTCTTGACCTGACTTTTTATGTATGTATGTATGTTTGTTTGTCCGCGATTTTCTCAAAAACTAATGAACCAATGTTGATGATTCTTTCACTAGCGTAATCTACATACTTTCAGGAAGGTTTTAGTAGGTATATAATACATTAGGTATTATTCTGATGTACGAAGTTATACGCATAAATGTACTGTATCTCTGACATTTCTATGCGGATTTTGTGATGATTCTTCTTTTCGTTCGTCTTGGGCTCATGTAATTGTCCTAATTGTATATTCAACTAAAAATGGAAAAATTTTACTTTAAAAAAAAGTAGAAACCGACTTCAAAACCTAACCTACCTAACCTAACCTAGTTATTACTTCATAAAAAACTTAACAGCTTCTGAAGTCGGTGTCAAGCTAAGGTGCATTGAAGAATGGAAGACACCGACTTCAGAAGCTGTTAAGTTTTGAAAGTTATTTTATTCGTTTTAGGTTTTGAAGTCGGTTATTACTTTGTTTAAAGTAAATTTATTTAAACTTTAAACGAGATCTTGACTTCCGAGTTTGTTTCGATGTTTCTTCCCAGAGTAGTCGGACAGACACACCGACCTCATTTATGTATAAGTAGTATAAGAAAAGATATTATTCTATCCGGAAAGTATTTTTTAAACCTATTAGGTTGGGGAAAAAGTCTTTTCGGATTATAGTATGTATGACCTTAAAATAAAATCTCTTTGGCTATACTATTTGTATCTGGCTGGTTTTGGTATCATTGAAAGTTTAAATTTTAAAGAACATAATTATAAATTCAAATTAGGAAAATGTGTGATTTTCATTTGTTTTTCGTACTATCAAGATGAGTGAATCTAATGAAGAAATTCGATACTTTAAAATTTTACTACAAAAAAGGTAAAAATGCGACGCAAGCCGCGAAAAAAATTTGCGATGTTTATGGACCCAGTGCAGTGTTTGTACTCGTAGCACAAAGGAGATGGAAAACGGTGGGCCCAAATGTAATAAGTTGAGATATGATCTAAAAAATGAGTCATATTTTTTTATCTAAGTATACGAAAAATTACTTCAATTCTCAATCTGGAAGCGGAGAAATATGAGAAAGATAGTGTTCGTGAGATTATCGATTCAGTAATCGATTACACAGTTACGAAAATAAAACTTTTGCACTAAACAATTAACTCAAAGTAATTAAATGCACTATATATACTTATATGCAATATAGTGCATATAATTACAGTCATAATAATAAATCAAATATCAATTAATTACTGAAAAACCAATATTAATGATTAACGATTTCTTATCGATTCAAATCTCTTTTATATTTTTAGTCTATGTAACTGACATAACAGCTGACTGACATTGACACTAGACAGTTGCCGACTGTTCTTGTTTGCTCACTCGTTTCGTGTTTTCCGATGCGTTTTGAGTGCTTTCCCGATTATTCGTAATTTTTCACGACCACTGCTTTGTATTTGTGAACATGTAAGAGGAAATGATGGTTTTAATATAGAAGTATGCAGGGAGGTCAGCAGTAGCCTTCTTCGAGAGCCAGCTTCAGCGAGTCTTCAGCTGTCGGCTGCCAATACCTCCTGGTTACTTAGGGTTCGCATACAATCCCGACATATAAGTCGAAAAACTTATTTTATTTATATTTTAGTCGACGGGTCTCGTAGAGAAAGGGAGGCTATAGTAATGCATTACTGTAATTGTATTGTAGGGAAACGAACTGTAGGCTGTTGCGCTCATATAATGTGCATTATATGGTACCTTAGCTGGGCTAGGTACCAAGATCATATAGTACCACCTGCACAATTTCTAGATGACATTTTAATTATAATCGAAGACGAATAAAACACTATATTAAATGATTTTTTATTTTATTTTAGACATCCTTTCCCTATCTCCTTACTTACCTGTTACCTACCTATCGCTTGAAGTCGTTGACGTTCATTCATACCTATGATTTTTCAAACATTTTCTAGTAAATATAATAACTATTAGTGCAAAAGGACACATTTTGCACTTCAGGAATCAGCTGTTAGTTAAAGATTGTAACATAACCTCACTTTTACATAATCTCTTATATCTCTGTTCTCAGATTGACAAAAACCGCAGAATTTTTAGTGAATGGTAGGTAATATATAAGCTATTAATTGACACCACTTTCATCTTCTTACATCTAGGCCCAAGATTGTATGTAATCGTTTCAGTCTCCTTTGGTTTAAGCGTTTTCAATCCGGAAATTTTGATGTCAAAGATGCACGTCGCTCTGGTCGCCCTATTACGGATAAAATGGATGCCATTTTTGAAAAAGTGGAGCAAGATCGGCATATCAGTAGTTACGACATAGCTGAAGAACTGGGAATTGACCACAAAATAGTTTTGGCGCATTTGAAAAAAACTGGGTACACAAAAAAGCTCGATATTTGGGTACCTCACGAGCTCACTGAAAGAAACCTAATAAACCGTGTACTCATTTGTGATTCTTTATTATGACGTAATGAAACCGAAACATTTTTGAAGAAGCTGATAACTGGTGATGAAAAGTGGATCACGTACGACAAGAACGTGCGAAAAAGGTCGTGGTCAAAGGCCGGTCAGGCTTCACAGACTGTGGTGAAACCCGGGTTAACTCGCAACAAGGTGATGATGTGTGTGTGGTGGGATTGGAAGGGCATTATTCATTATGAGCTGTTACCACCAGGCAAGACCATCGATTCTGAACTCTACTGCGAACAACTGATGAGATTAAAGCAAGGAGTTGAGAGAAAGCACCCGGAATTAATCAACAGAAGGGGTGTGGTTTTTCATCATGATAACGCTTGACCTCACACACCTTTAGCCACTCCGCAAAAATTAAGAGAGTTTGGCTGGGAGGTGTTAATGCATCCGCCGTATAGTCCTGACCTTGCACCTTCAGAATTCCACCTGTTTCGGTCTCTTCATAATTCTTTAGGCAGTGTCAGGTTAACATTACGAGAGGACTACCAAAACCACTTGTCGCGGTATTTTGATCAGAAGTCCCAAAATTTCTAAAGCAATGGGATCATGTACCTACCTACAAAATGGCAAAAAGTTATCGAACAAAATGGTACCTACATACTTTAGATAAATGTAAATAATGTATATTAAAAAATGTTTTGAATTTTCTTAAAAAATGCGAAGAAACTTTTTCCCCAACCTATTATTTACAAATTAAATATCCTATAACACTGACTGTTTGTCAACAGACTCTGATAGGCGTGTACGCCCTGATGGACTCGTACTACAAATATGACATGTCTTCGATCGCGTTCCTGCCGCTGCTCTGTCTCATCGTCTACATGATACTCTTCACTTTAGGTAAGTTCATATTGGTGCTGATCCATGCGTCATGTTCGTGAACGGGCGCCGTCAGTTGGGACTGGTCGTCTCTTAGCTGCCATGGCTTATTTTTAATTTTAATATTTAATTTAGTTGTTTTAGTTTTTATATTTTTATTACGGACGCTTTTTAACGTGCACGTCTTTCTACATTGTTCTCACATGTATATTTTCAACTTGAACGATGTAACCAATATTTTGTAAAAATATTATGATTTAAAAGAGTGTCCGTGGAGTTTCTTGCCCGTTCTTCTCCATAGGGATCTACTACGCTTTGGAATGGGCAACTAGCTTCATCTTTCTGACTGACCGACCCATTGACAATTCAAAAGTGCCTGTAATTGGTTTATTTGAAATAAATGCTTTGAGTTTGAGTTTGAGTTCATCCCGTTTCATAATAATTAACATCCTGCCTGTATTCCCCAAAAGAATAGGCAGATGTGTTTTGTATAGTAAACCTATTATTTCCCTTAGTTGTGTCCTAGAAATTCTTAATGGAAAACCCAATAACATTGTGCCTAAACTGGGAATCGATCCCAGGACCTCATGCCAAGCGATGTCTCATTGCGATCGCTAGACCAACAAGAATGAAATATCCTCACACAACAAAAAAAGTTAAAATAAAATGCTGACCGTTCACCATAAGCCATTCTCACGACCAGACGATTCAAATGTTTCATTAAAAATATTATATCTCACATAAACCAACATGGGCTGGGCACTTATGAAACGTCAGGAGCTAGATGCACGATTCCAATCGGTCGTTTAAAAAAATAGTACCTATACATTATGATACAAGTGGAGAATTTTCCCGAGCCGTAGGCGAGGTTGTTTTTGAGCCGAGAACTGCAATAACAAATGTCCACGTGTATCAAACGACGTTTTTCAATACACTTTTGAAGAAATAAAATAACGAAAAATATTTTGGTCATGAATTATTAGGAAACTATGATATAAATTTTCTTTTTTTTTCGCGCTTTGCTTTCGCCAGGTTGAAAGGAGAAGTTATAAAGCCGATAAACAGCCTAATATGAAAAATAGAAAATTCAAATATTTTTGAGTTTAGAACACAAATAAATGTTAATTTGTTCATAAACCTTTTTTTATTGTAATAATCATGGTTTTTGATGATATTCTATGTATAAACATTATTTAAATATTCAAAAAATATTAACGCCGTAAAGAAGCTCTCTCTTTCTTTGCCGAGATTAAAAAAAAACATTCACCTCCGAATAGAGACGGTGTGAATAGAGACATTGAACCAATTTGGACTAAGTATAATAAGTTATCTGTGGCAATTTTTATTCCCGCACACGTGTTGGAAAATGAAAAATCGCACGCATGTGAAATATATTGCACTGTGAACCTAATCGTAGTGCGATATGAACCAGTTTTCGAGGAAGTGTATTGAAAAATGTATTGATGACTAACTACATATTTTTTCTTAACATTCAAGGGGTCGGTCCAGTTCCATGGATCCTGGTGGCGGAGATGTTCCCAGTGAAGACCAAGTGTCTCGCCGGCGGGATCTGTTCCTTCATGTGCTGGCTAGCTGGATTCGTATGGACTAGGTATGTTCGTTTGTTTGTTTTGATACTGATGGCGATGGTTTTAAAAAGTTTGAAATCTTAGCTGATGAATACTTTTAAAGTTTTTAAAGGGTGCACCGCCCGTGAAGGAAATGGGTTCACCTTGTCGGATAATAATATTGTTTTTTTACGGTGTCATTCATACGCTGTAGTCATGTAACTCCTATTTCTATTTTTACTCTTGCTAAGTCCCTTGTATGTTTTGAACAAATCTCTCCTCTCTTTCAAATAAACTATATTGTTTCCCTTGTGCGATGTGGCCCCTCAATGTTTACTAATGTTATTTGGTTACTTACCCAATAAAATTGATATACGGTATTGAGAAAAAAATATATACCTAGGTAGGTACAGTCAACAAAAGAGATATCTAGGCAGGGTAGAGTAACATATTTGTATGTGAATTGCTTCATGTTCAATTTTATATAATTATATTACTTTGTTTTTGCAATACTCCTACATTGTAACACACCAACACAAAATTGTACCTATATTGTCAGAAATTGAACATGAAGCAATTCACACACAAATATGTTATTCTACCCGGCCTAGATATCTCTTTTGTTGACTGTACCTACAGGGTGGATTTTTGAGACGGAGCAGTAAGGGCAGGTATGCCCTGTAGGTACCTACCTAGTACCTATACAACGTGTCGTTTTGCATCCTCGTCAAATTTCAGGGTGTGATACAGAACATCAAACCGAACAACTTTCTCCATGGGACCAACATCGTAATTGCGAAAAAAATTTCAACTGTCCCATAGAAAACTACAATAGGTACCTACTCGACGCAAATGTATGGAACGGCTGATTATATTTTTGCGATTACGATGTTGGTGCCATGGAGAAAGTTGTTCGGTTTGATGGTCTCTACCACACCCTTAAATTTGACGAGGATGCAAAACGACACGTTATACCTATATTTTTATAGTTACAAGAAAACGGTCCTATGAGACTTGTTCTTATTTTTTTGAGAAATTTTGATTCCCATTCACAGATTTTGAAAAAAATTTAGGTACTATCGGCAAACTTTCCGGTGAACCACTTTTCGACCTAAGGTTGAAGTGTTTCACCGGAAAGTTTGGTACAGTTGGCAAGAACATGGGTCATTTTCACAAAAAAATTTGATGCCAATAGATCTTGTTTCATTCTGAGATTTGAGTACTAGAAAAGTTAGAAGTGATAAATAATCCTAGGTCCCTTGAGATGCCACTTATCCAGGTTACACTGTATATTAAAATTTCCCTTTACAACCAGATTCTTCCGCGATGTAGCAGCATCATACGGCATCTACACAGCATTCTGGATCCTAGCCGTGTGCTGCGGCATAGGATTCATATTCTCTGCCACGCTGCTTCCAGAGACGAAAGGCAAAACCTTCGACGAGATACAGGATATGCTTAATAATAGGTGGGTAGTTTACATAACAATATCACGCTGTAATCCCCGAAGAATTAGTAGGAAGAGGTGTAGGTACAACCATATTTCGCCAGTCGTGTTTAAGTCCCATGTAACAGGGGGCGAGCCTATTGCCATCAACCGGGCACAGATCCAGACCCCGGGCTGCTACTGACAAATTCCAGATGGAAAAACCCAATAACACTTGCCTGAGTTGAGAATCGAAACCAGGACCTCATGCTCAGCAGTAGCGCTTGCGCCCAGTAGACCAGCGCGGCAGATTATCTTACTATCTGGGATAGCGATGGCACCAAACCAAAAGACACCATAAATAAAGAAATTCACAGAAGAATGGCAAACTGCTGGAACAGTTGGACTGAGAGGGGATGAAAGACAAAACCATCATAATGTGTCGACAAAAAGTGAACTGCTTAGATATTATACTCCATCGGTTTAGGTAATTAAATTAAAGTAAACAAAAAAAAATCACGTGTCTGGTTAACCAGCTAGACGTAATACCCATCACGTCAGACGTCATACTACAACACAGTTGTAGTCTTCAATTTAGCAACGTTATATAACGAATTACAAAGTTGCTAAATTGAAGTACTCTTCAATTATACTTAACTGTGTCGTAGCATGACTGAACTGATGAACGGAAGTGACAGGTATTACGTTTAGTCGGTTAACCAGGCACGTGGTTTTTTTTTGTTTACTTTTATTTAATTACCTAAACCGATGGAGTATAGTACCGGAATTTAATGTAAATTGTGTAAATAGGGTTGTGAACTAAAATTGATTTTGTCCGTCATGTTATTAAAAAATATTGGACACATTTTTTTATGTTTTTACGTAATGGAAAAATCACGGCGACACATTATTGCGTTAAAATGTGGAATGATGTCACTCCTTGCTAGATTTTATACGTAGTTTTGTTTGTGATTTAGCGAGCCCCTATTCCCCAACTTTAATGAGTTTTATCTACTTAATGTATTAACTTTCCAGCCAGCTGGATAACTGTTTTGTAATAACAAAACAAGGTTATTTAATACTTCAATAGGGATGATGCCAGGGTAAAAAAAAAGAAATTATATTTAGTCCGTCAGTTGGATAATAAAAAAAATGTTAAGAGCTATAACGTATGAAAGTTGGGGAGTGGGGGCTCGCTACGTCACTATAACAAACTAGATATAAAATCTAGCATGGAGTGACGTCATGCCACAGTTTAACTCGTGTATCGCCGTAATCTTTTGATTACCTACGTATAAAAAAAAAATACGTGTCCAATATTGATTTTTTAATAACCTACGAGGGCAAATAATTTTTTTTAACCATCATCCCTATTGCTTCCACTTGAGCCTAATTAGTATGTGGTATGAAGGAAAGTCGAAGACAAATTAAAGCTTTGCAAGAATTTATTGGTCACTATACATTATATTAATATTGTATGTACAAGTTTACGTTTAATGATTGAATAATACATATTAATAAGCTGTCATCTTTTTCAGAACTAAGGAAGACAAGCCGGTAGACGTATAGATTTAGAAAGAAAATAATTTGTAAATAGATTTAAGTAAACTCAGCTGTTATTCGAAATAAATTATTACAAAAAAACGTGATACAATACTTTTATTCTATAATCTTACACAATAATTTCATTATTATTAATTATATAAGGTTAAGTCAAAATCATTTATCTCTGGAACTGTAGCGGGCAGATTCTTAGTCCAATCACATCTTTGCCTATTTCTGCAACACCACAAACTGGGCACAGTTTGCCTTTGTGTTCGGGCAAGAAGCTAGCACCGCAGAGTGCGCATTTTTCTTCGGGTTTTCCTCTATAGATAGGTTTGTAGCTGATGCCGCAGATGTTGAAAGGATTATGTTCATCGTATAATAGCTGATGTTCGTCTGTGAGGGATTTCTCGCACGCTTGAAGGATCTTTCTCGCTTGCTGTGCGACTTCAGGTCTTGGACCCAGTTCGAGCAGTCTTCGGGCGAAGGAAGCTGCTGTTCTATAGTTCTTCAGCTTGAAGAACATGTTGAGAGCTGTTCTAAGGGTCAGGATCTGGTGAACTGGTTGAAGTTTGCAGTGGGTGAAGTAAGCCGCCATCTCGCATGTACGTTTTTGCTCGTCTAATGTGTTTTTCGGCATGGCTGTGGAAATAATGAAAAAAAAATTGTACGAGGTTCCTGACAGAACAAAGATGATATTGATATCTTTTATGATGTGTGGTTATAGAGTTTCAATTCGCAAACAACATAGAAAATTTGAATTTCGATGGATTCCTAATCGCATTTTCATTGATGAAAATGTAAACGAATGTATGGGAAAACCTACCAACCTTAAAGATGCCAATTTGTAGTGCCACTTACAAACTGAGTGAATTCATTTGAGTATATGAATACTTAAACCGGAAATACTAATTTAAAATCATCTTAAAGATGTTTTTCGTTTGACAATTATTGAGGTTAATTTTATAATCTCAGTTTTCATTGATGAGTGTAGAAACATGATGCCCTCACCTTTCCTAGCGGTCTCCATCTGCAACCCCAGCAGATATTCCCGGGCTATGTTGAGTAGCTGCTGTGCCTCTGTGAGCTCAGGCTTGGTGTCCACGTGTAATAAAGGCACAGATTGGGTGATGCGTTGCAGACGCTCCACGGCTTCAGTAAACTTGCCGGAGGTGGTTAGCTGGTAGCATTGTTGTAGCTGAGTTACTAGGTCGTTCAGTTTGGTGGCTGGAAAGAGGAGTATTTCAAATTAATTTTCTTTACAAACGAATGGTTTTGTAGAAGGGCAATGTACAAATAGTTGAGAAGTTTAGTAAATGAGCAATATAAAACATGTGTTCTTGACTGTCCTAAAGTTATATCGTAAATTGTAATACAAGCGTCAATGTATTGATTTTTGATGTGTAACATCTTTCCTCTCGGTTGCCTGCAATCTGTAGAAGGGACGGAAGTAATTTTTTATTAATATGACAAAGCAAAAAATAGGTATTTTTTATAATACATACTAATGTTTTTTGCATAGATTTTGAATTTTGCGGACTATACCTTAAGTAACGTTAAAGTAAAGAAGTTCTGAAATTCTCAATTCAGAAACCGGGTGAAAAACTTAGTGTTTTATACTCACTGACAACAGGTAGTAGATCCTTCCCGCTGGCTTCCTTCCAGTTCCGATGTAGATGCGCGTTGAGCGGCGGCAGTGACGACAGAGCGCCGAACGTGAGCCGAGCACGACCGAACATGCCCACGAATGTGTCGAGGTACGGCTCGAAGTTCACAATGCCTACTTGCTCGTTTAGTAGTCTGCGGAAATAAATCACAAAAAAGGTTAAAAAAGACCAGTATTTTTTTTATTATTCATATTAATTGGAGTGAATTTATAAATCGTTATTTTTTTTTATTATTCATTAGCAATTGTAGAGAATTTATAAATCGTTATTTTTTTTTTTGTGGTGAAGCAATAAAACCGCAATAATCGAAAGAACGATTATTTACAAAGTATGCCACGGTAATTGTTTCGGTTCTGATATCCTTTATACTTTGAATCAATGTGAATTTTATTTCTTGACAACAACTCAAAACCATTTTATCAATTAGTTTTTTTTTTTTATATTTCACGCAACTCCTTCTTGGCTCATTTTCATTCATCGATAACTTGGTCGACATACAGCACGCGGGATCGCCCCACAGGCGGGGTAATCCATTGACATAGAAAATGGACTGATCGTTCCGTATTCAGTCGTGCAATGAATACAGACCGCAAGTAAGAGAGAGACAAAGCGAATATGCGGCCAGTAGTTGTCTCTTTCTAGAATTCTGATTTTTTAATAGACTATTGAATTTGACAAAATTTAATTTTCTTTTACTGACTTGCAGAAAAGAGATAGGTTTTTGGCCGCAGTCGCTTTAGTCTTTTTCTAGAGAGTGGTCACTTTTTTGAGGTAATCACTAGTGAAAGTCATAAGTCGATAACGCGGTCGGTACACCGTCTGAGAAATGTACCTTCAAAGCAACTGCCAAACGTGCGGTGCAGGTTCTCCGTACACCGCAATCGTTTCCTATCGACTAATGAAAACGGGCCCTATCGCATGCTTTACAGAAATCCTATCGATAATTGAAAATGAGCCTTCAGAGCCTCACAACAATGAACAATATTAACCTGAGCGCTATCTCAAACTGCCCGGTGGCGACATGGTCGTGCGCAGTCTTCAGTTTTCCCGACAGCGCCACGGGGGCGCCACGTGTCGGCGCCACGAAGTAGTCTGTGCTCTCGTCTCCGCCGTCGATATCCGCTGGAATTCAAAACAGTTATTTATTCATTAAACACTTTATAGTTACACTACATTTTACCGAGGACAACTACAATAGACTGCGATTCGTGTAATGTTCTACAGAAAAATCAAACCATGCTGTACTCGGGAAATATAACGTGAAATAAAATGTATCATCTGCCTTGCCTTAAAGATAAAGATTCGCGATATATTTATTTAATAAAACATGAGTGAACAATACAGGTCTTATAAATGATAAAGTAACTATGTACACACAGCAGCAGGTCAAGTTACTACAAACTGTAAAATTTTCTCATTCGATTTTGAACTTAACCATCATCATTTTAAGGTTTAAAATCATTTGGAGAAATTTGACAGTTTGGTATAACCTGATGTGCTGTTATCTGTACATATTTTGCCTTTTCACAACTATGATGAGGTCAGTAACACATGCTGCAGTCGGATATAATGGATGGGAGACCATCCATTATACAGAGACCCCTCCGAAAAGTATTTTTATATCACGAAGCGACACGCGCTTTACTTGTGTTTACCAAGTGTACAAACACGCTGTGAATGTGTGCGTGAACACGCGTAGCGTCAGCACATAACACACACACGCACATTTAGAGACACAGTCTTCCGACTTCGCCATTGTCTCGGATGGTACCGAGAGCTCCTGCGCTTACGCACACATTCTCAGCGTGTTTATACACTTGGTAAAAAGCGCGCATACATTTTGGAATTCGTATTTAATGTTTCTTCTTGTTTTAAAAAAATCAGCTGGTCCCTACATTTATGTCCACATAACTGGTAAAAATGTAGGGAACATCGGATTTTTTTTTTCGCGAAACGTTGTTCATAATAATGAGTGCAATGACACCTTCAAAGGATAACGGTGTTTTCAATGACCCCTGTATTGTATCAAAAAGTAAAGAATACATTGTATCATTGAAAAGTCCATGAAAAACTGGTATTTAAATGCATTCGGTTAGACAAGAAGCCATCCCCAACGTACTTGGAAAAAGGTTAGGCAGACGATTACATGATGCTGATGAAAGATGCACCAGTACTTACCAGAGACTGGCGCGAGTTCTTCCGGCAGTTCCAAGTCTTCATCTCCGACGTCCCACCCGCCGTCGTCACAGGCGTCTTCCATCACTTCTTCAACCTCATTTCCTTCAGCCTGCAAACAAATGTTTTTATTATTTTCCAGAACAACAATATTGACATCGCAAAAATTAAGAAGAAAGTATAAGGGAACAGAAGTTGGTCATAAATAGAAATAACTTGCAAGCACCACCCGTGCTGCACTGGAAATATTTTTTTAAGAGTGTTAGCTCCGTACGTCATTTCATACAAACTTTCAAGTATTTTTTTATCGAAATGAATGAACCGATTTTAATAAAACTTCATAAGCATAAGCAGGATACATAGGTCTAAAAAGGTAGTTAAGAACATTTTCGAAATGTCTTGTTTAAAAAAAGATAATTGGAAAACCTGTTTCTATGGAATATTCAAAATCGGTCGAATTTAGCTGCACCACTATTTTTCGAAAATATTCTTAACTAACTTTTTAGACCTATGAATCCTGCTTATGCGTATGAAGATTTATTAAAATCGGTTCATTCATTTCGATAAAAAAGGACTTGAAAGTTTGTATGAAATGCCGTACGGAGCCAACGCTCTTAAGCAAAAGAAGTGGCAACTAACCGACACTGGCGACGTAGGTATGAATGGTTTAAGGGACCATTTTGATTATCCATTGAAAGGTTAAAGGTAACCCTCTTAAAACGATAACAGCGTAACATTCCGACTCGGAGCAATAGAAGATGATCTCAATGATGGGCATACATTGCAAATAGCTAATATAGTAACCCAAATAAAACCCTTATATTATATCGGTTATCTTAATGAAGGGGTAACCCTTTCACTCGGTTTCAAGTATAGAACCCATTCAATGGATTATCCATATTGAGGGATAACTCTTTTACTGCGTTTCAAGCCTAAAACCCATTCAAGAGTTACATAATTATGATAAAGGTAACCTCATAAACGGCTTACCCTTTCGAACGACTCAACTCTTAACCGGGGTTATACGGTCCCTGAACTAAATTAAGACAATTGACCTCTCTCAGGCTGGGATCTATACTACACTCAGGTATGTACACACACTTTAGCCGGCACACTCTGCTAGTGAGACCTGCAGCCAACGTGTACCTGACCTTATCATCGTTGAGCTCGTCGTCGTCTCCCCAGGCGCCGCCCGCCTCGAGCGGCTCGTCAATGTCGGCCGCGGCCGCTATGCCACCCGCGTCTGCGCCCGCGCGCGCACCGCCCGCTACCTCGAAGAAACTCCTGCGAAACATGCACTTTATAATATCTCCATATAAAGTTGGATTCAGGCGTCCACGCTTTTCTTTGTAAAAAAAAACAATGCTACTACTACTGTGTACTGTGCTGGTACTCACTTTGAAACCGCGAGCAAAGGCCAGTTGGGTTGCATGTTGTGAACAGGTAGCGGCGGTCTCATTAGCTGTGCGTCGGGGTTCGGTTCCGGGATGGGCAAGCTTGCTGCTTCGAGCATCGCCTTCAGTTGTTCAGCCTCTTCGTGTTGTTTGTGGTTTATAGCCGTCAAATAGGCTAGGGATATCTGGCAAGAGAAAAAAAATAATTTAAAACTTTTAGAATGATTCCAATGGTATGGTAAGGAAGAGAAACTTCATGCAAAAAGGCTTTGACACACATGGAAATAATAATCTGTTTAAGTTCTAATCAGACTGCATTTGAACTGTTGACACTTAACCCCGCTTTACACGGATTTAAAACATTGTTCTGTTTCTGTCAATCGTTTGAAGATGACAGAGACATAATGATGTCTTAAATACGTTTAGCGCTGAATGTATTTAGTCATTTGTGGTGCAGGCGGCCCTTAGAAGTCTTGTTGTAAAGGAATGTGCTATCGTAAAACGAAAACTAAAATCGTCCTTTTTTTATGAATCAGTGTTGTATACACTGATTCATTAAAAAAGGGACGTCTTTCGTTTCAAAATCTGTTGAACAGACTGTAAAAAAGATTTGTCTAATCTTATTGTAAATGGAGTCTAAAGTCATTGTAAATACACTGTTGTCATATTCCCCTCACCTGTCCAGCATTCTTCAGTAGCCTGATAGTCTCCCTCTGGTCTCCTAGCAACAAGGCACCTTGGAACTGCGCGGACACATCCTTGCGAATCTCGGCGATCTTCATCATCTTGCGCAGCTTGTCCAGGTTGCCTGTGATGAGGTACAGGAACGAGAGCTTGTCGAAGTTCTTCGTGCGCTGGTAGCACATCTCTACGATCTGGAAAGTGAATTACCTCATAAGAAAAACATAAGAGTATGCCGACGCCGACGTTAGCACGGACGTAAAAATATAAACTTAGGCATTTATATAATTTTAACCATGAAAATCATCAATACATCTCTCTAAGTTAGATTTTGTGCAGATTTGTCGAACGAAAGAAATGTAACGAATCCGCACGAAATCTAACTTAGAGAGATGTATTGATGATTTTTATGGTTAAAATTATGTAAATACATATGTTTTATTCCCGCGTATCATATTTTGATCAAGATACAACCTGACACTGACCTGCAAAAACGCAAGAAAATTTAAATTTCGCGGGCTACCACAGCGCATCCTCCTTAAAAGTATGTTTTCTTACGCTCGACTTGACAAACCATACAAATCCAAAAAAAAAAAGCAAAGTCTTTGACTGGCTAACATAGATATCGAGAAAACCTCTGTGACTGACGGACAAAAAATGGATCTGATAAAAGGTTTCGGTTTTCCTTTATAGGTGAGAACCTTAAAAAGGAAATAATAAGCTATGGCTGTGTGGATGTGTTCGTGGCATCACACAGGCCCTATCAGAATACGTTAGCGCTGCGGTATTTATTTTTTAAATATCGCAGCTTTATATTGAGATAAGAGCCTTGAGTTTTTGCCTCGCACTGGTCTTTTTTAAGTTGATTTTTATTTATTTTTCTTTTTTAATGTTTACAGATGCAGATGTGATCGATGGACACGATGTGTTGAAAGGAGGGTGTGTGCTTATCCAGGTGTATCCCTATATGAGGATAGGCCTCCTAGTCCAAACAGCGCTGACGTCCTGCACCTATAGGCTCAGGATATCTGCAAGCTGGTGACCGGTAACTATGTGTTGAAGTCTTGACGGGGAAGGGTTTCTTGTTGATGAAAATAATAACAGCAGTTTGATAAGTCTTCAGGAGATTTCAGGAGACGACTTGCGTAACTCTTCAGGAACAGAATGAGGTTATATAGGTACCATGACGATTATTTTGTTACTTTTATATGCTCCTTCTTAACTGTATTTCCTGTGCGTGTCCCAAATAAAATATGTTTCTTTGTCTATTGTCTTTATCTTTCTATGCTGAGAAAAAATTGGACCCTAGACCAGCATTCCAGGAAAATATAATACACCATACCTGATGGTTGCCAGTAGCCAGGGCCGCATTAGCCAGTTTGTCCCAGGCAGCCGGCTCGTCCAAACTCTTGGCGGCTTCTAAGGCCACGTCAATGTTGCCACATTGTAAAGCCAAGGACAGACGCGTGCGAGCGTCCTTTACGAAGTGTAGAGCTACTTCTGGGTAACCTGTTACACGAAAGTAAGGTTAGAAAAATACTAGAAGGGAAATAAAATATTGTGGAAGCAGCAAAAATCTATTCATTTAATTTGTTGGCGTGATTGGTTGTTGATACAACAACAACAAAAACAAACACAACAATCGGCAACTTTATTGTTGTCACAATAGGTCACAATAATAGTTGCGTCTAAAAAGTATTTCGACTTCAGACGATACATTCATTTGTTACTTCAATTTTATTTTATGCGACATGCAAGCAACTCGCATCTTCTAAAAGTGTTTGTGTGTGTGTGTGTCGTCAGAAGCCCGAAAGTACTGGTAACATACTGGTATTCAGCTGCATCCGGTTAGACTGGAAGCCGACCCCAACATAGTTGGGAAAAGCTAGGCAGATTGAAAGTGAATGTTACCTTTCTCCTGCAAGTAAGCGATGATGCTCTGACCCACTAGTTTCGCGGTGCGGACCATATGCAACACCTGGTCGTACTGACGAGTCACCAACGCCAACTTGAACCTGTAAAGAAAAGTTTTTACATTGCTGTGAATTTCTTTTAAAATTAATTCACGGACGAGCCGGAGACTGACTTGTAACGTTTGTTTGTAATTTATCGAGTTTTTGGTGTCCGAGCCGCTCGATGCGAGCATTGCCAGCGCATGTTCCTTCTTTGGTACAAATTGGACATCCAACATCGTTTTCTGTTTTTCTTCTTCTTAACTAAATAAAATTAATGAAGCACACATAACCTCTAGTCCGCCATTCTGAATAAAAATGGAGCACGCTTGAGTCAAGTGTTCGAAGCGAGCGTTCGCCACGTTCAGTGCACAGTCAGTGTACCGCCGTTTTGTAACAAGAAATGGAGCGTACTTGAGCCATGTGCTCGATACGAGCGTTCGCCGCGTCTTACGTATCGCCGTTTTGTAACCAAGCTCGCCTCGAATAATATATTACAAACAAACGTTGAAGTTTCTCCGCTATAATAGCAATAAAACTTTTTTTTTTATTCTAATTTCAAAATGATAATTATGAACTCCAGAGATGATGAGATTGCGACTAGATTTTATAAACGTAAATTCTGAGAATTGGGCTTCAGTATTTGATATGGAGCGTCTGCCTATCTGACCTGAGAAACACTTTACCACTTGGTAAGACTGATCGTTAGACTTTCAGGCTTCTGTCTGACTACCCGTAACGACAAAAAAGTGTTACATATAACCTATTACACAAAAAATGATTATTCATGAATTAATAACTACTGCCTCACTGGTCTGGTGGTCGCAAGCGCTTCTGCTGAGCACGTGACTCTGGTTTCGATTCCCAAGTCAGGCAAAGTGTTATTGGGTTTTTCCATCAATAATTTCTCAGTAGCAGCCCGGAGTCTGGATTTGTGCTCAGTTGAGGGCAATAGGCTCGCCCCCTATTACATGGGACTTAGACATAACTGGCAAAATGTGGGTGTACTATAGGGAAACCTCTCCACCTAACCTTTCAGGTAAAAACGGCGTTAAGGGCGCTATTACATTTTGACCGTGATTTTTTCATAAATTGAAATTGCACACTATAAACAAAAAAATAATTATTATATGACTCAAAATAAACGTAATCACAACTGCTAAATTGCTACATAATGCGATGCGTCGGCGTCTAAAGCTAAAGACCGCGTGTCCCGAGATTTACATTGATTTTTAGCACTGCATACAATACTTAATTAAACATATTATTTTACTTTTAAATAGACTATTTTTTTTTATCAAGCAAGGTAACATAGTAACCTTATTTATTAAATACATTTTGTATGAATTTGGATTATACATTCGTAGATAAAAAATATAATTTCGGACGAAAAATTGTCAGTAACTCTCTGGTTTACGGAATTATTTTTGGTGTATTACTGTATGAAACATAAAAAACTGAATTGAGCACTCCAAAGTTGAAGATACAGTTGTTCCAAGGACATTTTTTTAAATGATTAAATTATTATATCTTCGATGTAACAAAGCATCAAAACATGTCCAAAAGTAAAATTTTATGAAACACAGACAAGAGACAAGGTTTTTACTGATTTTTGTAAACAAATTGAAATATTTATTTAGAACACTCCCAAGAGAAATAATCAAGCTTTCTTGGGCATATGTTTTTTTTAATTTTGCGGCTCTAACAAAACCACAATCACGTATCAAAACTCGAGTCAAACGCTCAAATACAAGAGAAATTGTGCTAGCGCTCTTAAGTACTATCAACATAAGAACATCACCTGTACTCTGTAGGGTCTATGTTAAGAACCTTCGGCCGGCACTCTCGGTCGAGACACACGACGCGTGCGCCGCTCTCACTCGCTAACACTTTCACGGCGTATACCGGGACGTCCAGTGTGCGGATTATGCCGTAGTCACTGTGGGAGAGAGAAAAGGTCAATAAAAAACGTATAACAAATATCCTAGACGAAAGATTTAATGGTTGGATTTCATGCAAAATCATTCAAGATTCTCCTAGTCACAAGCGGTAGAGAAACACTCACACTCGAAGTGAGTTATATTAAGTTATTATGTCGTTAAATATTTGAATAGTTTTTTTTAATTGAATAGTTTTTATCAATAAAAAAAAACTCTTATTGTGAATAGAATAGAATACTCTTTATTATGCACACCATTCAAATAACAGATATCAATGTTAAAATTTTACATAGGGTGACACAATGGGCGGTCTTATCACTAAAAGCGATCTTTTACAACCTTTGGAATTGTGAATACTATAATGACGCTTTATCCATTATAGACTTCATCCATCGCTTTCCATCAGGAGTGAGCAGGCCCAGTGAGCAAAAAAAATAAACTTCAAAGAAACACCACAGGGGACTTAAAATAAATTCATGTTTTTCTACCAAAATCACACAAAAACATATTTTTGATTTGTATACGGTACCTAGACCAAAAAGGTCTAGAGAGAAAATACACTGTTAAACTCATTACCCTCCCCTTTACGTGGTCGGGTAAAAAAACATTTTCTAGTCCACTCACCCATCCTTACAGCAGTACTTGATATGGTTAGCCGTAGTATAAATGAACACGGGCTGCGGCGTGGAGTCGTCGAAGGCGCCAGACTTGACTCTGGCGCCCTCAGTGACGGTGCACAGCTGCTCCAACTTCTTTGTGCAAAGGGTCACACTGTGCTTGCCTAGTAGAGCAACCAGCGACATATCGGCGTTCCAGATTGCGTAGCGGCATTTTGCGATTTTTACCTTGAAGGAAAATTGTTGGGTTAATATCGTTATGATCAACGCAATGTAAGAAGTCCGTCTGGACGTTTCTCATTATACATGCCGCGATAACTGTATGAACGAAAGAACGTAAGAAATCGAAAAATCAAATTCGTAATCCTAATTAATTACTGTGTTATCCATACACCAAGCACCAAGTTTCAATTTATATTGGAAAAATTAATTCGTGTTTTTGAGTAAAAGACGAATTAATCATTGATTAATATTCCGACAGGACATTATTACAATGCCTCAATGTTGTCTATTGGTTCGTTGCCGCAGTGTTGTGACCGTTCTAAGCCGTTTTTTGACCAAATAAAATCGATGTTCTAAAAAATCGATACTTTTACTTTACAACTTAATTTAGAAAAGAGAGATAAGTAAATGTTTAAACATATAAAAACAAAATCTGATCACATATATTTTTAGCTTTATTTCGATATGTAATAATTACTAGGTACGCCACTGGTGCATAATATACAAAATATATTATTTATTCGTAAACCCTCCACAAGAACTCAGAGGTAAACAATGTAATTTAATTGCCTCTTTACTGTTACAGAGACAATTCAATTACTGAGGCCCAAATTCGGTTATAGTTGTTTAAAAATATGATCTTTCCCTACCCTTTTTATTTGCTATTTCCGTTAATAATACGCTAATAAAACTAGACAAGTTTAAGCCGTGCGTTATGAAAAATTTACAGTTTTAACTGTCTGCAAAAAAGAAAGATATTCTCAATTTGTCTGTAATTTTTCCCAAAAACTTGTGAAATATTGTGTGATTGTGATAAATGTTATTTAATATGATGAATACTTTTGTTCAAGATACTCACTGAAGCAATGGTCCTCTTCTGTTGCACGTCCAGTAACTGCACCGCGTCGGGCTCTCTCAGCAGTAACATGCCGGTGCCCGCGTACATTATCTCTTCACAAGTCGGGGTTGATATCTTTTTCGATACTTCATTCTTCAGGTTTTTGATGACCAGCTGTAAAGAATTAAATAAAAATATGAATATTTACACGACTGTCAAAAAAAAGGAGTGTTACGTTTTCAGGATTCATGTATGTATTTTGATTTATTTTACAAAATATATTAATAAACTAATATGAGTCTGTTCACAAATCTTTAAACCAACGTTACTTCACCAGTAGGTTGCTGTGTTATCCACCAATGTAATTTTATTTAAGTTGTTTGTTTTTTTTTTTTAACCAGCCATTTGCGTGTCGGACTCGTGCACGAAGGGTTTCCATACCACCGTACAATATTTAACATTACATTTTTTTTTTAAATAAAATTTTAATCAAAATTTCAACTGTCTACCTATTACGGTTCTTGAGATACAGCCCGCAACCTGTTTGTTAAAACAGGTTCGTTTCGGTACGGAACCCTAAAAAGTAACTTACCCTTACCTACTTGTCATAAAGTTTTCAATACGTAAGAGACAATTACATGATGTATTTTTTACTATTTATATAAAAGCTACATCAGTGACTACTAAAGCTATCAGAAGCTTCACTCGAGTGATGTTAATTTTTGTTTCATTCCACGTTCACTCGAAACCAACAAAATTACATATACTTGAACATAAACATAATGAACATAATAATAACATACTGAAATGAACATTCATCTGATTATTTCTCGATCATTCGGAGCGCGAGTGATAAATGCCGAAAGCCGAAATCCAAAATCGGTGGATTGGTTCACTAATGAAGTCATTTTTGACTTTTACTTAATTTTCGGACGTTTCACTTCGAATTAAAGGAGCTGAAAGGTGCTGAACAATAAGTGAAGCGTTTAATATTAGTTTAAGGACGCTGTTACAAATGGGTGTCAAATCATTACTTTTTTACACAAAAGTATGTTTATTAAATAAAATGCTTTGCGTTCTTAAAATGTTTTTTGACCGAATTGTTGATAGATGTGCATGGTGCGATTCTCAACTATAAATATAACTTTAGGTAGATACAGTTTCTCAATAAATGTATCAAAGTAAAAATTTTCACTTAGGTACAGTTTCTCAATAAATGTACCGATCTAAAATTATATTTATAGTTGAGAATCGTACTATGCACATCTATCAACAATTCGGTCAAAAAACATTTTAAGAACGCAAATCATTTTATTTAATAAACATACTGTTGTGTAAAAAAGTAATGTTTTGACTACTCATTTGTAACAGCGTCCTTATCAACTATCATAGAAGCATAAATGGGTAGATAGAATACTCTTTATTATGTGCACCATAAAAGTTACAAATATAAATGTAGATTTTTTTATGAGGTTTCGCTTTTTCCTGGTACCAACCTGGTTATTCTTCTCTAACGCCGCGAACCTATTCCGGGCGACCCACACGGCAGTGGTGGCCTGGCCCCGCGCCGGCTCTGAGCTGGGCCCCTCGGCCCCGTCGCGTGGGGCCGCGTACAGCTCGTAGGCGCTGTTATCGCCAACGCGCCAGTTCACCAGCACACACCATTCCGCGTGGTTGAGGGACATGCTGCAAGAAAAGCAAATGGGTCGTATGCACATTTTCACTAATACTAGACGACAGCTCAAAACCCGCTCTGTTGGATTTTCAACTTTCGGCGCCGAACCGAGCGTAGAAAATCCAACAGTGAGCTTTTATTTAGGCATTAATTTAAGGGTCGCCTAGTGTTAGGCTAGTAACTGTTTAAATAAATTATCTATAAACCTGTTGAACTTTAAATAAAAAATTACAATCTATATAGATTGTAATTTTGTTTTTTGTTTTTTGTTTGTTGATGTTGGTTTATATAAACAAAAAGAAAAGTCCTGAATGACTGCCTCATCAACGCCCAGCGCATTGGACCTAGAAAGCTGAAATTTTGCACAGAGGTTGCCTTTGTAATGTAGACAAGGAATAGGAGTAGGAAGGACTTCCCGGTAGTACGTTCCTGTGGGATATTTTCCGACATAGTTTAAAACAAAAACACAAACAACGAAAAGTCACTAAAAATTAAAAGATTCTTCACTTTTTATTTCTTTTGCTGTTTTTTAATAACGCGTATATCTCTTTTAGCTATGCACTCCTAAAGCCTCATGCATGCTCTCGATCAAATGCCTCACGTTTTCAGCTGGAATCTCTTCCCAGGCAATATTCAAAGCGTCTATCAGTTGCTGCTGGTTGCAGACCTCTTGCTCACATTCTCTAACCCTTCTTTTCAATTGGTCCTTCATGTGCTCGATTGGATTCAAATCCGAACTGTTTGCTGGCTACGGTAAAACTTGAATGTGAGAGCCTTCCAGCACAGACTGGGTCGCTTGAGCTGTGAGAGCACGGGCTTTGTCCTGCATCAAGACGAACCCAGGACCTATTTGCTGTGCAAATGGGATCACATGGGGCCTGAAGACTTCGTCAATGTAACGCTAACCAGTTACGGAACCCTCAATTAAAATAGCGTGCTCAGTTTTGCCATGTAAGCTAATCCCACCGAAACGGACAACTTTATGTATGCAGGCTTCCGAAAATCGCTCGCCGCGTCGTATCCACAACGCGGATCGTCATAAAAAAAATTTACTTTGCTCTCGTCGGTGAAAAGCACCATGCACCAGTCCAAGTATTGATGGAAGAAACTTAAACGATTGGCAAGTTGAGCCTTGGACAAAGGAATTCGAACAACTCGTCGTTTTGAAGTTGGTCTTAGTGCAATCGATTCCGGATAGTTTGGTCACTGACACGAGTACCCGTTGTCAACCGTAGGCGATTTTGTAACTTACGAGCCGTTACCGATCCTCGAGTTGTAATGCGAACTCTACCCGAACCTGATCTTCTTGCAATACTGCCGGTCTCTTGGAAGCGATTCCAAGCATTTAGGATAGATCTTCGACGAAAACCCAGTTGCAACTCACAGACCGCTGCGAATTTCCTTCTTGGATCATTGTAAAGGTTCTGGTTGTAATAATTGTGTCCATATGTCTTCGTATTTGTAGCATATTAACGCAAGATGTTGATTTAACAAGATAACTAACAAAATTATGATAATTTTAAGAATACCAAGCCGATATATATATATTTTTTTTAATTATGGCCAGCATTTGACCTCAAGCATAACATCAAAGAGGTTAGATATCGAAGAGTTTGTAACATCAATATTTTGCTACTTAGCAAATTATTAGTCTGTTATTCTTTACATGGTATAAAAATGAAGTCGCTTCCGCTGTCTGTTCGCTTAGATCTTTTAAACTACTCAACGGATTTTAATGTAGTTTTCAGCAATAGATTCAAGAGGAAGGTTCTTAAGGAGAGAAAAATTGGTAAAGTTGCCGGGAAAATTTAGGAAAACTGAAAGTACATTTTCTATGGGATTTTTGTATGAATTATTGAAATTTGGAAAAGACAACGTCTGTCGGTTCAGCTAGTGTTCTACAAATTACACTGAAATGTAAAAATAACAAGTGGCCCCTCATTTTGTTTTGAGTAGAATATAAAAGAGACTTTATTCACCTGTAAGGTTGGTTCCTGCCGCCTCCCTTGATCTGCATGACAGGCGCGTCACGATTGGTTGCCATGTCCAACTTGCGCAGTTGTCTGTAAAAGGTAAGAATAGCATAATTATAACTCTATACATGATTCGTTCATGACGGATTCATGAGATTAAAAGCCTACAAGGAAGATATTTTGCCCAGCATGGGAGTAAGCATTGAATTAAAACCAACAGTAGTAATATAGATGAAATTTAATAGAGGCTCGCGGCAAGACAGCCGCACGGGTCGCTCTAAAGTACGCTTGCCGCGGTCGGTTCATGGATGGGTGACCAACCATTACATATTGAGACCCGTTCGTGTCTCGGAAAGCACGTTAAGCCGTTCGTCCCGGCTGCCATTCGTAAATATTTGACAGTCGTTACGGGTGTCAGAAGCCCAAAAATCTGACAACCAGTCTTTCCAAGTAGGGTTGTGGACGTCAGATAGTAAAATGCTAGTATTTTTGTTGCATCCGGTTAGACTGGAAGCCGACACCAACATACAGATTTTACACGGAGTGACTGCCTATCAGACCTCCACAACCCAGTTACTGGGTAACACGATACCAGCTGGGTAACATGGTATTCAGCTGATTGATTGAGATGAAATTTAGTAGTGTATTCCAATACTTATAATCAGAGGTCTAAATAGGAAAAGTATGTATAATAATAATATACCAAAACTACGAGGAAGAAAGTAACAAGAGTGGATAATACCTCCTATAAAATCCCGAAATCATAAACATGGCGATTAAATCTCGGGATTTAAGAAACTGCGGATTATTTATTACAAATATTTAATTTGTTAGGAATTTATTCAAAGTGCAACAAATAATTCGCAATTTCATATCTGGACATTTAATCATCATGTTTATGATTTCGGGATTTTATAGGAGGTATTATCAACTCTTGTTACTTCTTTCCTCGAAGTTTAGGTATTTATACTATAGATATTCCGACCTATGCTGATAATGTTATAACACTAGATATTGCTCGCGACTTCGTCACCGTATATTTTGTATTTCATCATTTTTTATACAAATAACATGGATCAAAAGTAGCCTATGTCCTTCTCCAGGTCCCATTCAGGCTACCTATCTGCCAAATTCCATCCTGATCGGTTCAGTTGTTTACGCGTGAAAAGGTGACAGACAGACTGGGAAGGCCTTTGCAGAATAGAAACGACGTTTTGCGACTAATGACAATGTTTAATTCCTTTGTACAAAAATAGTATAAAAAATAGGTTTGGCAAATTAATTGTATGCTAGTGACGTGTGCTCCTGGCGGAGCTTGAGATTCAGAATGTATTTATTGGCTGGCGCGGTGTGGGCCATCGCGGCGGGTGCGGCGAGGCGCGGGGCGCGATGCGCGAGGCTGCTTTGCGCGGGCGCGCGTCTTGACAGCGTTAACACAGACACAGTTACTTTCTCATTTATAATAATTATTAAGTATGAATATGGATAGTATTAAATAAAAAACAAATAAAAAACTTACTTATCCTTAATATAGAACAGCATGTTATTGTGCACGGCATAAGCAGGTCTTTCTCTCTGCAGCTTGAACAGTATCATACCAGCATCGTGACCCGCAGCGAACAGGTTCAAAGTTGGATGGGAGGCTAGTACCCAGTATCTGTGAATAAAATTACACATTACAACACACAATTACGGAAATGTCAAAATTATTTGACAGGGCCGCGGCCGTAGCAGATAACGTTCTGTATTTTCTGCGTACCCCCATGGGAATAAGGCGTGAGTTTATACAGGGTGTCCCGTAATTAACTTTTACTATGGGACCAAACCAGAAATCACAAAAAAAAAACATTTTGACGAGTTACGCAAACATAAATGTAGGGAACAACTGTTTTTTTTTTCGCGACTTCTGGTTTGATCCCATGGTTAAAGATGTTTATAATGATGAGTACAATGACCCCTTGAGAGGTGGTTTATTAATTACGGAACACCGTGTATATGACTGTGTGTTCCACTTTATTTAGAGTTTTAAACAAAAGTCGACAAAAAATAACGACTGGGTATTAGAATTGAATTTCGAATGCTTGTATTGTCATTTCAATGTTAACTTTAAATCAATGAATTTTAAAATTCTAAGTTTAATGATGGAAAATATCAAATATTACTCTTAATATGATAGAATAAGAACGATTTTGATTATTTTTTATTTATTTATTTATAATAAGCACACCAACAGCACGGTCACTTACAATTCAAAATAAAATAACATAAAAAAATGGCATTTTAGTAACCATGCCAATAACAGGTATGCATGACTTTCACATACGAAACATTAGAGACAACGGAGAACAGAAAAAAGTTTGTCTAGTAGAACTAAATCTAGAATACTACAAAACATACCAATTAGAGCTATATAGACGTGCACTCTTCGCACTGTTTAAATCACAGAACAGATAAAGAGATTAGAAAGGAAATAGTTCCTGATTTGTACTAGAACGCGTGTCGCCGCTTGTCCCCCACTCTGTAACTCCACTACAAGCAAGAGACCAATACGTACGCGTATTACGCACACAAATAAACCACACGCACTTAGATCGCGAGTTTGCTATTGGTTCTCACACTAACGCAATCACTGCGCTTGACGTGCACTCACACACGCGCAAAAGCAATTTATTTCTCATATACATTACGGCTTGCATTAATCGACATTGATATCGATAAAATATACTATATTTTTTTTACTTTAAGTTTTGCAATATTTCACTTTAATTTCGGGAGGACGGGGTATGAATAGTGTGGACTTCCTATAAACATACATAATTAAAAAAAAGTCAAATTAAGGGGGAACATTCGATATTGCCGTGAAATTCAAATTTTCTTTAGATTTTCGCTAATTGCAGCTCTGTTTTACGTCATAATTATGTTAAGTTGTTCTAGATGTTGATTGCACCCTGTAACCATAATATATTTGCTAAAAATAATTAACATCATGTCAATAACAATTATCAAAAATCATCATGTTGCTCAAAAAAACAAGTTTTTTTTTTTGGAAATAATTATATTTTTGAGTATAGCAAACCTAGAAAAGTGTACCTACTTACGACTTTGATGAGTACTGAATTTATTATTGAGTAACCGTTACGGGCGCAAATCGCATTTTCAATAACAAAGCTGCAATTTGCAAGAATCCAAAAAACTAATTTCACAGCCTTATCGAATGTTTTCCATTAGACGTAATATATTTATAAATAGCAGATTCTGAGTTGGTGACAATGGGACCACCTTGAGAGCATACCATTTCAAATAAAAAAAGAATTTTCAAAATCGGTCCACAATTGACGGAGAAATCGGTGTACATCATAAAAAAGTTGTATGGATACGCGACGAATTGAGAACCTCCTTTTTTTTGAAGTCGGTTAAAAATAAGCGTAACGAGAAAAGCATCATTTTGAAACTTTAGATTTCAACTATGGATTTTCAGCTTTATGGCTGTATAATAAACCCAATAATCATTCTCTGTAATCATTTTCTGTAAAATGTTGAGAACAAAATATTTAGTAGGTATCCGTTCGATTCTACCAGTTGCCTCAATCCAGTTATCTTGTGTCTGGATCTGTTGGAAACCTAAAAATAACATTAAAATGTATGGTTTCATCATAAATGGCTAACATCAAACCAAATTTTAGAGGAAAAACCCACTCAGAAACTAAATTGGTAACCCACAATAAACAATAATTGGTGGTAATAAACATGTTATTTTAATTTTAATATTACTGTCAATAATCATTTGTATACATACACACAATATCGACATAGATTACAACTTGGTACAACCCTATCGATACGCATGGATTTCGCGGAATTCAAGCGTTGGCTCGGCGACGCGACTTTCGCAGTGAACGCAACATATTGCGCGATCGCTCACGAAGTACAAGACGGTACCCATGCATTGCAAGCAATGTATAACTATGCATCTGTTTGCGATTGTATCGCTTTTATCTACAAAAAACATAATACTATTGTAATAATTACAAATATCACTTGCATTTTAAGATTTTTGGACTTATCGGTGAAAAGAAATCCCTTGTCGGGCTACACTACACCACTTGCTACTTTTCCGACACGTTATAACAGCGCAACAGGGCATAATCCTTTTTTTTAGCGGAGCTTCGTACGTTGTCACAGTGAGAGCGCGATTACTGGCCGGTAAAACAAATTTCGGCTGAACTTAGTGTGTCTACACATACATGCGGCGCGCCTGCCCCGCCCACAAGGCCCTTCTAACCTCTTTATCTTTTCTGTGGTTTAAATAGTGAACGTCTGTATGAAGCAAAACTCATGGAGAAAATAATAGGTCTTTACCTATGAAATTGCCGTTTTGTATGAAAAAATTGAAACGAATTTTTTTCATGCATTTTTTATTTGTATTAATCGAAGTAATCACCCATACAATCAATGCATCTTTGCCAACGCAGTGGCAGTTTATTGATGCCCTTCTTAAAGAAATCAGCTGGACGGGAGGCAACAAATTCTTCAAAGGCATTTTGTACTGCCTCTCGGGTATTGATTTTTTTCCCGCCAAGAAGTTATCCAAATTCTGGAAAAAGTAGTAGTCTGTAGGCGCAAGGTCTGGTGAGTAGGGCGGATGACGGAGAGCTTCCAACCCCAGTTCTTGCAACTTGGAGACCGTCTGCTGTGCAGTATGAGGTCGCGCGTTGTCGTGCAGGAGCAGCGGAGACGAGGGATTGACCAATGCTGGTTGGAGATGTGCCAGCTTCTCCATCATTGTGTTCAGTTCTTCACAGTACACATCTGAAGTAATGCTCACCCCGTTTGGTAAGAAGCTGTGATGAATCACACCGGCGCTAGACCACCAAACAGTGACCATCACTTTTCTAGGGGTAAGTTTTCGTTTAGGGCATTGTTTAGGTGCTGAACCAGGATCCAACCAACTTGCTGAGCGCTTGCGGTTATCAAACAGAATCCATTTTTCATCGCAGGTAACAATGCGGTTCAAAATTCCTTCATTTGTGTGTCTGTTGAGCAGTGCAAGGCACGTCTCAACGCGTACTTCGCGCTGGCGATCATTGAGTTCGTGGGGCACCCATTTGTCAAGCTTTTTTACCTTGCCAATTTGACGCAAATAGACTAATATTGTTTTGACGCTAACGTCGAAAGCTGCTGCTAATTCAGCCGTAGATTGTGTATCATCAGCTTCCACAATCGCCTTTAATTCATCATTGTCGACCAGTCTTCGGACGGTTCATTTTTCAGGTCGAAATTTCCAGAACGGAAGCGAGCAAACCAATAACAAGTGGTGCGTTGGTTTGTAGTGTTAGCTCCGTAAACGTCGTTGATGTTGCGTGCCGCTTGTGCCGCGTTGCTGCCACGACGGTACTCATATTCCATAATTACTCGAATTTTTAACGTATCCATGATGACGAAAAAGATTGAAATGCGATGAAAATGTAACACTAATCAATAAACAAATGACTACTTTTGGAAAAAAAAAATCCATGTTTTTAAAATAAAATTAATTTGAAATTAGAATTCTTAGCCAAACAAAAATTATTTTGATTTGAAATGGCCAGTACTGCAGAACGGTAATTTCATAGGTAAAGACCTAATATCAATGGGGTAATCTGTCAAGTTGGACCTTTCATTATATTGCCTTGCCATACGTGTTAGTGGGCTATTAAATGTGGTATTTAAGGTGGATGTAGGCAATTCAAAAATACGATGATGACGCTTACTACGTTGGCTAGACCTAAAGTTGAAATGGTTTACCAATTCTGCATCTACAGAACCGTTTGTTATTTTATGAAGTATCAGGAAGTCAGAATGGTTACGTCTTTCATTTAAGCTAATCATCTTGAAGTGCTTCAACCTGTCATCGTAATCAGGTATGGCTTTTCGGATCCCATTCTTCAATATCATAATTTCATTCTTCATATAATCATTAGTATTAGATTAGGGCAACCGAAATTAAGAGGATACATCGAAGCGTGGTTTAGCTCGGTGTGGAAGTGAAATGGCGTTATGGCTGTCTAGTTTGACGCGCGAGATAGAAGACTCTCACGCGCATTGGAACTAAACACGCTTCGTTTAAATGTAGATTTAAGAATAATTAAATCAATTTTTAGCTTAGTAAGTTCTTAACATATTTAAATAACTTCGATTTAATTTTACTGCACAATAAGGAACTGTTTACCTATAATCGTATCAAACAGAAAATAAGACGACTTTGGAATTGTTTTCTATCGAAAAAATTTCAAGTCATCATGTTTCGGTTTTAGTAGGTACAGCAAAAGAAAATATAGTCAAATAACACATATGCAAAATTCAAATGATTTAACCAAATAAGTACATTTGGTTTTAAAGGAATTTTTAAAACATTAAATTTATCTATGTATCCCCTTAAGGGAAGAAACCAGGTTTCCCTGAATCCAACTTTCAACTTTGGTTTACGTACTTGTTTTACTGGTAATTTTGGAAAAATTAATCCCCTCCCACCTAACTCCCTCATAAATACTAACCTCTCATGTTCCCTCCTGAAGGAATGCAAGCAAGTCCTCTTGGTCATGTCCCAGACGCGGATGAACTTGTCCTCACTGTTGGACACGATGAGTTCGTGCCTGGCGTGGAACAGCACGCAGGACACGTTGTTGTAATGACCGCGGCAGGTGTCCACCTCCCATGCCTGGAGGATATACTTGTTTAGTATTTTATAGTGACACTTTTTCATTAGCATAATATCATTGTCTGCCTAGCCTTTTTCCAACCATGTTGGGGACGGCTTCCAGTCCAACCGGATGCAGCTGAATACTAGTATTTTACATGGAGCAACTGCCTATCTGACCTCCACAACCCAGTTACTAGGTAATACTGGTTGTTCGACTTTCGGGCTTCTGACGACCCGTAACGACAGTCAAAGATCCACGAATGACAGCCGGGACCAACGGCTTAACGTGCTTTCCAAAACAAGGAGTGGTCTTGGTATGTAAAGATGGTCAGCCATCCACGGACCAACCACCAGTAGCATATTATAGGGTGTAAAAAGATTAAAATACCCATCACAGTCGTCACCTACGCATTCTGTACATCAAATTAGGTAACGTTTTGTACAAAAATAATTGATGGAAAACGTCTATTGTATGGTGTGAAAAATCGCTGTTTACGGTAGCGAGCAACGTTACGCACGCAAAACGTAGTGCTTGTAGGTGCATGCAACAGTTCAGGGGTATTTAACGTTAAGTTACGGGCGGTGGCGTTAGTTTGAAAAAGTAAATTTTATACCAGCTGAAAATCATACCAAAAATAGTCTTTCCTTCGTGCATAAGAGATCAGAGGGTCAGCTGCCATTGGGGAGTTGGAGTGGGGGAGTCCAAAGTTAGAGCATGTCAGTTGTAAAAAAAAAAATTATAAAAAAAAAATCTAATTCATACCGAGCCAAAGCTTTATGGGACGGTTTTTGGGATCTCAAAAAAATAGTCAGCTGCATGGGAGTGGGGGGAATTTAATTCGGATTTTAGTTTTTTTTTCTGAATGTTGAAACGAACTTTGGATACTATTTTTGTTTTTACAGGTCTGCAGTGATTTTCACTAAATTTATTAATTATTAATTTATTAACAGTACCAAACTTTAGCTTACCTCATTTTGATCCACCTGATTAATAAAACAAATCATTTTTATGTAAACTCCACCTCTGAGAAAAATTCTGGTTGAAAGCCAATCATACAAGATAGTTCAAATGACTACCCCATTCATGAAGCATAAAAAAACAAAAACCACAGAAGTTAAGATATAAACCTTGATACCTAAGCTTCACTTGCGAGAAAAGATAGTACAGATTAATAAAATAGGATTAATAGGAATTGGCACCAACCTTTGAAGTATTTTACTTGTATAGTAAGTTAAAACCTTCAAGATGTCTCACTCTTACACCAATCAGTGAGTGAAAGATAAACTCAATAGCTGAATGTGTCTTATGTACAGTCCCCAATCTTTAAGGCCGGGTTGAATGTAGGCGCGAGCCGATGCGCAGAATGCAAAATTAAGGTATCAGTTGGGAAAACACCATGCGCAAGATGGGCAAGATGGCGGTCGCGCTCACTTCAGCCCGGTCAAAACGATTGGGGATTACTCTACTTACGGTCAAAGCAATTTATTGTTTAGCACATTAAAAAACTACGTAAATCTGCCGTGAGCCATTTGTTCGATTGACAAAGACAGTTGTGATTTAAGTTCAAAGTCAATTTGCTAAACAATCCTTTACCCGACACTCACAATGAAATGGGGGAATGTTTTCAAAAACCACCAAAACCCAAAATGACGTTGATAACCAAGAAATAGACCAGAAAACCTACTTTGAAATTTAAAAAAATGTATGATCCATCATCCATTAGTTCAATTAGTTGTATCCTCCAGGTACCTTAGCATCGTTCATCCTCCACAGTTTGACCTGCCGGTCATCAGCTGCGGACACAATGAGGGGCAGGTTGGGATGGAATGATGCCCAGTTAACTCCTCGGTCGTGACCCTCCAATACATGCTTGACAACAGCATCGGCCTGCAAGATCAGTTGCTTTCAGCAACATTGGTGATGTGTTATAACATCAATATGTTATACATACATATTTATAGCATATTTTTTTGTATACTTATATATTTTTTTGTGTTTGTGTGTACTGAAATACTTTGTTTTTTCGTGTTGTTTTTTATTAATTGATGATTACGTAAAATGTATAAATTGGCTAGCTAAACTCCGCAGATGTGTATTGATATCTAAACACGATAACAAAAAAATAAAAAGATTTGATTTTTTTTTTTTTTTGGGAGGGCAACAAGCTCTGTTAGTGTTGTTACTTGAAGTATGAGTTGAGAAAAACTTGTTTTCTTATGTTTTATCGTGTTTATATAGGGTGACTGGTAATTAGTGACCGATACTTAACACACATGATTATGCTCATGATAGATAACAAACAACTTTTACTATGGGACCAAACCTGAAATCGAAAAAAAAAATCAGCTGTCCCGAACATTCGTGTTCGCATAATTCGTCAAAATGTAGGGAGCAACTGATTTCTTTTTCGTGATTTCAGGTTTGGTCCCATAGTAAGAGTTGTTTGTTATCATGAGTATAATCATGTGTTTAAGTATCGGCCACTAATTACCAGTCACCCTATATATCGATATCCATCACGTCTGTGAAGTTAACACAAAAAAAAACTGATATTTTAAGTGACTCAATAACTGCGGTCGATGACCCCAACAAAATAATCATCAATTTTTTTTTTATCATGTTTAGTTACCGATACCCATCGCGTCTGCGGAGTTTAGCTAGCAAATTTAAAATAACCCTTTCAAAATTTTCAAACATGCGTAAATTGCGATTGGCTGTTGATATTCAACCAAACACAGCAATTTACGCGCGCTTGACAAATTGTCACATTAATTTTGCGGTAATTTTCATTCAAGAAACTCACCAAAAATAAGTTAAGTCCGCTGTTACAAATGGATAGTCAAATCATTACTTTTTTACACAAAAGTATGTTTATTAAATAAAATGCTTTGCATTCATGAAATGTTTTATGGCCGAATTGTTGACAGATATGCATGGTACGATTCTGAACTATAAATATAATTTTAGATAGGTACATTTTCTCAATAAATGTACCGGAGTGAAAATTTTTAGTTCGGTACATTTATTGAGAAAATGTACCTATTTAAAATTATATTTATAGTTCAGAATCGTACAGTGCACATCTATCAACAATTCGGCCATAAAACATTTTAAGAATGCAAAGCATTTTATTTAATAAACATACTTTTGTGTAAAAAAGTCATGATTTGACTACCCATTTGTAACAGCGTCCTTAAGTACGAGTATATGAAATCATAATAATTATTATATATTATTTTACTAATTAATAATCCACATCATAATATTTAGGAATAAATTTATGAATAGAATAATAAAAATCAAAGCAATAAGCAAATTAACTAATAGGGACGGTGCTTTGACGCGTTAGAGCTATCATTGTTGTTGGAGAGAGATAAGAGCTATAAGGAGAAATAGCTCTATGCTATATTTTGCAAAAGAACAATGAAGGTTGTAAAACTTCATAGTACGGACATTCAATTTGGGTACTTCAAATAACAGCAGCATTTCTGGATAATTTTAACTCTACGCTACATAAATCTATTTTTAAATCTGATAAAAATAAGGTATACCTTTTTTATAAACGTTTTTAAATAAAAAAATAAAATATGTTATAAAATACAGCCAGTATGGTTTAAAATAGCTACTATATATTTTTATTTTATTATCTGTTTAATTTTTATTATCCTTCACTTTGCTTCTGGTATAAACCAAGGACACTACATATAAATACTTACTGCTAAGTATTGCTCATGCGGTTTTGCTGAAAGTATTCTTTAATAATGGATTCCAAAAAAGTTTACTGATTTACGCAATATAATTTCATTAGCATAGAAATCAGAGGCATGATAAGATAAGATCAAAGAATGATTTCTAATGAAGTTAAAATAATATTTCAAATTAACAAAAGCTGCATAGCTTTTAACACATAAAAACACACACAAAACCTAAAAAATGTTTATTATACCTGTCCAAACAGGTCCGTAGCCTGTGGGTTCCTCAAATGCTCAGCCAAGCCTGTGGGTCCAGGAGCCACACTCTTCTTCCTCAGTCCGGAGAAGTCCCATACACGTACGGACTGGTCCAAGGAGGCGGACACAAGGAGGTCTTCTGATGGGTGGAATTGTGCGCACATGACGTAGTGGTTGTGACCGGTTAGCACGCTGATGCATTGTCTGGACTGCCAGTTCCATATTCTTATTGTCTGGGAAAAATTGAGACTGTTTTAAAAATTGCTGATGTATAAATCATTATCTGCCTTCTTGCAATCAGATAGATTTTTTTGAAAACATTATCTGCCTAGCGGCTATGCAGACCAACCCCAACATGTTGGGGTTGGCTTCCAGTCTAACCGGGTGCAGCTGAATACCAGTATTTTTCATGAAGCGACTGCCTATCTGACCTCCTCAAACATGTTACTGGGTAATACGATACCCCTTGGTAAGACTGGTTGACGACCCGTAACAACTGTCAAAGAACCAAGAATGGTAGCCGGGACAAACGGCTTAACATGCTTTCCGAGGCACAGAGGGGTCTCGTTATGTAAAGGTGGTTGGTCAGCCAGCCACGGACCAACCCCGGCAAGCATAGCTTAACCTGATCTACCGACCCGTGCGGCTGTTATTACTTAGCCACATACCAAATGATAAGTATAATTTATTATGAACAAATAATTTATATTATTTCATTTATGTTGTAAAATTGGGATTACACAGTGGAACAAGTAATTTATTAATTGTAAAACAATAATTTATTTATTTATGCAAATGTAAAGGTGTTGCTATGTATGTCCATTACAGGTGCGTGTACACACCATTCACTAATGTTTACATCACTAAACTTTATTATTATATTATAACGAATGTAAGTATGGCAAAAGAAGTTAGCAAAATATTTTTTTTTATATATTTTTTATGAGGCTTCCTTGCTCTCTGAGTGACTATGTCAGCCTCATATCATAGCACAATAATAATTAATAGCATGCAGCCTGCAGTGGCAGCCAGCATGCTCCCAATTGATTAGCAGGATTAAATGTGATATTATTCTATTGCATAACATAATTTGCATTTTGTTTGTGGTGTGCAGAATAAACATTATTTATTTTCCTTTTCATTACAAAAAAAAATGTCTATTGATCTCTAAGGAGTCTGTGGGATTCGTCAGGATAAAGTGGAACAATAACAAACCTGATCATCAGAAGCACTCAATATCCAGGGGTACTCATGGTGGAAGAATGTTGTGCGGATGTAGTCCAAATGGCCTAGCAGTGTGAACAGACACCGCCTCTGCTTGTAGTTCCATACCTACAATAATAAACAAGCTATTTAAACTTTTTGGAGTAAATAGGCTGTAGAGTTAATTATATTAAAAAAAAACTAAATCAAAGTCGTTTATTCAAACTAGGCTGAGTATCAGCACTTTCTGAACATTAAAATTACATAGACAGTCCCCACAAAACGCCTGCCGTTCACCACTTCCTAGTGCTTTAGCTGGGAAGAAGAAGTAGCGCAACAAACTTCCCAGCAGATATATTAATTGGTACAGTCCTTCCACATTGATTTTACATCTCAACAGTAACCTTATAGCAACAAGAATGGTTAAAGATACTATTTCTCAAAAGAATTACAAATTCACTTATAGAGAAAATATAAATAGGTTTACACAAAATTATGTGCCATCAAGCGTAGCTTAAAATAAAATATTGCTACACATAGCACATAATTATCTTAAAACTAAAATTATAATAACACATTGGCTTAAGTTTTGTCCTATCAAAACAATTCAGAAGTAGGTAGTTCTACACAAGGAACAGCAGAATTTTAAGTGATGCGGGTAGGGTGCATTTTAATGGTTGTAGCGTATTTACTAAGGCCTATACCACAGTGCAGAACAAAAACAAGAAACAAAAAAATAAAGTCATATTTTGTTGCATCAATATAACAGACTGTGATGTGATACAAAATCAGACATAAAATAACTATGATGTGGACTGTACACATTTAGTAAAAACATTTGAGATAGTTGAGTAATGATCTAAGGGTACCCTGTATTTTTAATAATTTTTTTAAAGATAGTACAAAATTTGTCAGTTTTGTCAAAACATGCTATAGCAAATTTTTCAATTTGTTACTATGATAGGGAAGACCATTACCAAATTCAGACCCCCCACTTGAACTTACTGACACTTTATACTCATCACTATCCCACCAATCCCGAAAATAGCTTTGGCGATTTTTTTCTCATTACTTATGGTTTTGCACACTTTGGAGTTTTCAAAAATACTATAATAATTATAATAAGTCTATTCTACCCAAAAAAAAAGCTACTACAATAAAGCGTTGGGTGAAGTACAGTGGAGCCTTTCTGGATATTGTTTTACTTATTTACAGATTTCTGGACATGGAGTCAAGTGTTATGAAACTTAGATCAAACTATAATGTTCTTATAAAGATGCTTGGGCGTACAAACACTTCGTACGCCCAAGCATGTACACATCTACATGGTGTAATTACAGGAGGAAATTATAATTGATACGCCAGCTACGATATACGTGTCATAAACATGACGAAACATACATGTAAAAGTTTTATCTAAACTGAACATGCTGAGCACAAACCTTGATCTTATAATCGTCGCCACCGGATACGAAGAGCGGTTGTTGGATGTGGAAGCAAATGCCACGCACAGGACCGTCATGTTCATCGAATTTCTCCAACAATGTACACATACGATAATCCCATAGCTGTATCACGCCATTGTGTAAACTAGCCAAAACCCATGGCCGCTTCGCGTGAAAGGATATACCTTTCACCCGCGCCGACTTAGTTTCAAACTTTGTAAGCATATCTCTTGTATATTTTAGAGATATTCACGCAAAATCCCATAAAACAGAATCGCTCCACACAATCAAATGTCACTCACTCGCGGACCGGCTGACGTGACACGTCCAACAAAACTAGAGGTGTGCCTGTTGTACGCTTGCTAAACAATCCGATAAAATATTGGTGAAATAATCAGAATGCTTACACTTGCAGTAAGTTATGTGTTTTATTTGCTATTTATTTCACTTCTGTCATAAAGTAAAAGGCAATTATAAATTCTGACAATAAAAAATGTAAGGTCCAGTTTGACCTACAACTCCCCACTATCCATCAATTCATGAAACGCAATTCCAAGCGTTTCTTTGATGCAGCCGCTAAACATAGCAACCGTTTGGTTGATGGCAGCCAGTTACATTCCCTCTGGAATCAGTAAAATCCGCCGACCAAAGGAATGTTCTCCCGACCCCGATGACCCCAGAAAGGTCATACATAGCACACATATCAACTCGGAAAGGAAACGTCACCGTATAAACTCGAGCCATGCAGTATTCATTATATGAAACTCTCTACTGCAACGCACACTAATCAAAATCGTAACGTAATCGCCTCGCCTCGGAACAAGCTCATGAACAGCGGCGATACAGTGACGAATTAACGATCCCTTTCCGAGTTGATATGATTGTGTGATATAACCTTAACCCTGCTCCAGGAGAGCAGTGGGCCACCAGTACAGTATACAAAAACAAGAAACCTACATTCTGACCTCGCCGCCGAGGTCCCTCGTTACGACCACCCCAACGTAATCGTCCCCCTCCAACCCTTGCTCGGTGAAAAAGAGCCAGCTGGTGGAATAGCTGAGCCTGTAGCTCCCCTCCTAAACTCCCCTATTAATAATAATTATCCAGATATGATCCAGTCTGTCCCTTCTTGCTGTGCTCCCCCCAGCGACGCCCTAAGCCGAGGTTAGTACCCCACAGGGGGTGCCCTTAGCTTGCACTCGTGCAGTTACTTAGTTTATAAGTTCGTTTTATGCCCTGGCCCTGCTTTGAGTTCGCTTAAGGCAGTCACATGATTGACTGGTTAAGTAGTCACGGCCTCTCAAGGTCAACTACGAGATGCCCTACAACAACAAAAAAACCGCTATCTAGATTATTCTAGATCTACGCATTATTGAGCGAAAATTATTGCTGGGAAACGACTTTTATTTTTGAAGTGATAGTCACAATTTTAATACAGGTACTAGATCAATCTGCCTAGCCTTTTCCCACCTATGTTGGGGTCGGCTTCCAGTCTAACCAGATGCAGCTGAATACCAGTATTTTACATGGAACGATCTATCTGACCTCCACAACCCAGTAACTGGGTAATACGATACCCCTTGGTAAGACTGGTTGTCAGACTTTCGGCTTATCAAGTTTCTTAGACGATCCTAACGATCAATGCAATAAAAGTACAGGGTGTAATTTTCACAGATTTTAGTCAGTTCGATTCCCGGGTATGGCAAGCGAATTTTCGAAAATCTTTGAATGCAGTATTCTTTCTATTCAAAAATAAAGGAATGTTTTCTCTCAGTAAAATTTTCAATCTACCTACAGTATTAAGTACTTTCCCTTCAGGTGGCATTACAAAATTCCACTCTGTATATCCCATAGTGGAAAGGCGGCTTAACGGTGGCTTGCTTAAGCGTTAAGCGTTGAGTATGAGCATGTTTTATCCCACCACTAGTCCAACTAAGCAAGATTTGCGAAACATTCGGAAGCATAATGCCATGCATAATGCTAATTATCTATGTTTATTAAAAAAACATCTTGTCTAGTCTATGTCGTGTTTTTTTTACGCCAAAGTGAAAATAAATGTCAAAACTTGTTTATCAACAAAGTCGTACTTTATAATATTATTGGTCGTAATTAATTAGTTTCTTTAAATGTAACTGAAGTTCTTATCCATTACTAAAAGGAACTATTTAACAGATTCACTTCAGTGCCGTAAACATTGAAAAAGTAATATATTTCGACATAACCTCCAAATCACATCATGGCTGCATTAGCCAAAGAAAAGTTAAAAGAAATGGGGAAATTATGTATCCCCGGCATGCGATTAAGTTTATCTAATAAAGAATATGTTGCCGGACCGGGGACTTATGACCTCAGGGGTTACATTTATGCAACTTTGTGTGGCACACTGAAAATGGAACAGGATGAAAATGAGGTAGGTAAACAGTGCTTCATAAATGTAAAATTCATCTTTTACCAAGTCGAGTGTGATTCAATATTTCTATACCTCGGTCAGTGGGTCGTCTTCACACAGGTCTATGCAAGATGTATTTAGATGCTAAGAAAGTCACATTATTTTTCATAAACCTAACTAAATTTTTCAGGTAACAATAGTATCAGTAGAAAGCCCAAGGACACCCAGTATTCTGCCTAGAACTGGTGACATAGTGACAGCAAAGGTTACAGTAGTGAATCCAAGAATGGTCCAATGTGTTATACTATGTGTAGGATCTTCAGTCCTAGTGAGGCCTTATAGAGGGATTCTAAAGAAAGAAGACATTAAAGCTACAGAGAAGGATAGAGTGGACCCATACAAATGTTACAGACCAGGAGATGTGATATTGGCAAGAGTTGTATCCTTTTTTGACCAAATAATATTAATAAGAAAGAAGAAAAAGAAGATGTAGTAACAAAGAGTATGCTTAGAATCATAGATGATGGTTTGGTCATGTTGAGAGGATGAATGAAAAGCTACTATAAAAAGGTATTTACAAGGCAGATGTGAGTGGAAATGCCGAGACGGGACACCCTAGGAAGACCTAAAGTGACCTTATTGGTGATGTTCTTCAGAAAAGTTAGGTGCATAATACTTGCAACCAGTGTGCATGCAAAAGTAGTATGTAAGGATCGTAGCAGGTGGCGTTTTGTAGTTACTGTCTAAACCCATGGGAAGAAGGCGTGAGATTATGTATGTAACTAGCTTTTGCCCGCGGCTTCGCCCGCGTGAATGTCGGAAAATATGCCTCAGTAACAATAATATTGAGATAGCTTCTGCCCGTGACTTCGTCTGTGTGAAATTTCTTGTTCCCCCGACTCACCCCGTCGCATCGCATTGCCTGCCCGCGCGATTACTTCGTTTTCGGTTAGCGTTTTTTCTGACTTTTTCTTTTTGCTCGGCACCTACTAAGAGTCCTAGAGTGATGTTAAATATGCCTAAGCCTTCCTTAAAAATTGGGCTATCAAATGCAAAAATAATTATTAAAGTCCGACTGGTAGTTCCAGAGATTAGCGCGTTCAAACAAACAAAAAAGTGTGTGTCAGCTCCGACGAACGACTGGAGTTTACTCCTGTTTTTTGTGCCGTCCCGAGTTTTCGACTTTCTATTTTTCAGTTAATCCTGTCGGGTTTCTTCAATGAGTCAGTGCTATACAAAAAGCAACTGTTAGGTGTAAGGGCACTCGTCCCCCCTCTCTTACCTCACCACTCACTCCCTCTCACTCTCTCACCCCCTCACCCTCTCCATCCCCCTCTCCGTATCACCCCCTCACCACATCCCCTTTCCGCTAACCTCCCCCTCCTCCTCTAATCCCCTCACACCCCTTCACCGCTTTTCCCTTCCCCTCTACCCTCACCAACTCATCCCCTCCTCTTCCCTTCTCCACACCCTCCCCCTCACTATACCCTCCCCCACACTACGCCCCGGAAGGAGGGGAGAGCGGGGAGAGGGATAGGATCCCCCTCCTTCCATCATCCTCCCCCTTTCCCTCCTCACTACCCCTCCTCTCCTTCTCCCTCTCACCACACCCTCCTCATCCCCCTTTATCTCATCGCCACCCCCTTACCAGCCCCTTCCCCTCCCCCTCTGCCCTTCACTCTGGAGGAAAAACTATTAATGACAAACTTTATTACTTGCTTAGGCAAGAATTTGTGCCATGTTTCAAGTTAATTAACCAAATTAATAAGATATTTCATATAAACTATATTCCCTGATTTCACCCCCACAGAGGTGGAATTTTAAAAAATCGTTTGGGATATTTCCTTTAACTTGACTGAAAGATTATTTACACCAATTTTCTAGTTAATCAAGGCCCGCAGTAAAACCTGCCCCGTAAAAATGACTACCCCTTTTCATCCCTTTAAGGGTAGATTTTAGAAAAACCCTGATTGATACACGTTATTCTTCATTTTTGGTCTCGAGTATAAATACTGAGTTTCGAGTTAATCGGACCGCGCGTTAAAATTCCTCCTTACAATCTGACACCCCCCAATCCCTCCTGAGTGGGTAGTTAGGAAAACTAAAATTGACAAACTTTAGAATTTACTTAGATAAATATTCATGCCAAGCTTCAAGTCAATACTCGAGGAATAAGATTTTTCATACAAACTTTGGACCCCCGTTTCACCCCCTTAGGGGTTGAATTTTGAAAAATTCTTTCTTAGTGCACCCTAGGCCTTATAAGGAACCTACGTGCCAAATTTGGAATCTCTAGACCCAGCGGTTTGGGCTGTGCGTTGATTTAACACCCAGTCAGTCAGTTTACCATTTTATATATATATAGATAGAAGACAGATAGATATTAAGAAATGTTATGTTATTGAATGTTAATTGTTGTTATGGTATAAGTAGAACTTATACAAAGTTATTTGAATCCAACCTAAATAAGTACATTCTTCTTTTCATGTTTATTGAATACTACTCATCAACAACTTTGTCATTGGCCTCATCCAAATCCTGCAATGTTCATACTCAATAAGCTCCAAAATTCTATTAGTAATATTTTCCTTATCACCAAAATTAGCTTCCAATGACAGAAATCCACTGGTACCACATTTCAACAGCGGAGAATGAGCTGGGTGTTGTGATAGCTTCTGCAGAAGGCTCCCCTCAAGGCATCAGTATGGTGCCTATAAGCTGGTCAGAAATGCAGTGTCCTAAGACATTGGTGAAAGAACCAAGGAAAGTGGCTAGAGTCATTCCAGAGAACATCAACCAGGCCCTGTTCCCAGTCAGAGATAACTCGACGAGTGAATTGGAAGTTAAAACAGATGATTAAATTTTCAACACTGTCTTCGTCTTTTATTTTTGTGAAGGTGCTCCTTCACCCACCAGGATAATTCTCGTGTAATGTAAGTAAGTAAGTATTTTTTATTTGCGTAAAACATGGTATACATAGGTGTAACGTTACAGATTCGAGCATTACATCAGTGAGGGAGGAAAATCGAGCATTACAGCGCGCACCTTGTAATTATACAAAACGAGTATTAAATCAGTGAAGGAGGAGAACCAAACATTACAATGCGCACCTTGTAATGATACAATGTGTAATACCTTGATATAACTTGTAACATCAATGCGCTCCACTTGTAATTAAATGTTACATTACACGCGAATGCTCGTCAGTCAGGGAGGTAGTATTATAATGTAATGCTCAAAGTAGTCGAATCTGTAATGTTACATTACACGCGAATGCTCATCAGTCAGGGAGGTAGTATTGTATTGTAATGCCCAAAGTCGAATCTGCAATGTTACATTACACGCGAATACTCCTGGTGAGGGAGCACCTTTATAATTTCAGCAAAGGCTTAATTTCTCAGTTCGTTTTGTTGTCGGCTGCTTAACCGGACTTTCCTGTGGCTGCCTCAATAAATTAAGAGGTTAAAAACACAAAATTATCGATGACCCTTAGGACCTCCAGCCAACTTAAAAATTAAGCGACTACTCGCTAAGTGCACCCCCTGTGGGGTAGGTACGGACCTCGACTTAGGGCGTCGCTGGGGAGGGCAAACTGGAATCCAGGATCGGATTTTCTAGGTTCAAGCATTCCAAGAGTTTTATACCATTTAAAGATAAAAATGATAAAATACTCTGTGTAAAATACCGGGTGTCCAGAAAGGGTATCGGGTATTTGTAAGTTTAATAAAACAAAAATTACTTGTAAGCAATAAAACAGTTTATTGTTTATTATTAGCATATGAATTGGAAAATTATTTGGAAAAGATGATGTTATCCAAATGATGACCGTTACGTTGCTGGCACTCTTCTAAACGGAAACGAAGATTGGCGATAACACGTTGACACATAGCTCTCGATATTGCTTCCATTTTTGACCTGATGTTTTGCTTCAACTGAGTTAGATTCGTCGGATTATTTTGATAAACCTTACTTTTAAGGTATCCCCATGCAAAATAGTCAAGCGGGCTTAGGTCGGGGCTTCTGGGAGGCCAGTTGATGTTACCCCTTCGTGAAATGACTTTATTAGGGAATTCGTTAACAACTTCCATTGGGTCATTTGAGGTGTGGCAAGTGGCCCCATCTTGCTGGAACCACGTTCTAGAGTTGTATCCTGCAAACTCCTGCAACTCTAGGACCAAAAAATTTCGCAACATATCGCAATAACGGTCACTATTCACACTGATTGCTCGGCCGCGTTGATCTTCATGAAAATAAGGACCAATTATGCCTTTAGCAGACATAGCAGCCCAAACAACGACCTTTGGGCTGTGCAGGGCTCGTTCATGTTTTCGTCTCGGATTCTCCACTGCCCAGTACCGACAATTCTGCTTATTAACATGACCATTCAGGTGGAAATTTGCTTCGTCGCTGAACAGTATGTTATTAAAATTGTTAAATCGTTGCAGCATTTCATTCGCAAAATTAAGTCGATTAGCATAGTCCGTATCCTTCAATTCTTGTACCAATTGAATTTTATAGGCTTTTAGATGTAAGTCTTTCTTTAAAATCGAATATAAAGACGATTTTTTGATGTTCAACGCTTGACTTCGCTTTCGGATGGATAAAGACGGATTTTGACGAACCGACGCCTCAACTTCTTCAATTGTTTCTTCATCGCGAACTGAACGAGGACGACCAGAGTTTTGAATTTTAACTGTTGCACCTGTATTCTCGAACATCCTGATCCATTTCCTAATGCTATCGTCACTTGGTGCTTGGCGTGTACGATATTCCGCACGATAGAGACGTTGAGCAGTAACTATTGAATCACCATTACGATAATACGCTCGTACGTAAAATGCGCGATGCGTCTCCGAGTACTGCTCCATCGTGACTAAAACTCCTCCTATATACAAATGTACTCTGTGACTAAAACTCCACAAAATGGCGGACCCTACGAACCCAATAACCCATCCCCGCACCCTTCCGTCACCCCGTTTCGAATATAGTGCGAAAACAAATACCCGATACTCTTTATGGACACCTTGTACAACAATTTCGGAACGAATAATGCTACGTCGCTTAACGTTGACACGACTTTGATTGATAATAGCTGTCAATAATGTCGAGAAAAGATTAGTAATTCATCAGTCTGCTGTATTTACTAATCGACTACAGTGTTTCTAAAAGAAAATATAAGGGTCATTAATATCCCGTAATGAAAACGCGAATTACTAATGTTAATAGCATTTCAGCTTTACTGAATCCGTTTTTAAACATTTGATTGAAATAAGGCTTCTCTCTTGACATTTTTGTCATAACATAAGTAATATAAAATCGACTAAAGTTTTCCCAAGTAGTCGTCTACCGACATTAAATCTATTTACTAATGGTGGTACATCAATAATCAACTTGTGTTTTAATGTCATTCATTCAGTTCAGGTGATCCGAAGAAACAATCTATCGTTTTTTTAGGGAAAAATTAAAACACAAAAAGATAAAAATTTGCTCATATGTAATACCGTATCATTCCAGTGTTTACTCAAATATATATACTCAGTGCAATGAGGTCACCATTACCAGTTATCACAAAGTAAACTCAGTTTGTCCATGAAAAACAATTTTATGTTGGATATGAACTATAGTTAGTGTTTAGGAGTTGTTGTAACGACAAAGTCGTGTAGTAAGGTCCTAAGATGAAGTTCGCGGAGCACTTAAGTGCACACATTACGCCTGAGTGGCGTAAACAATACATAAACTATGAGGCAAGTATTAATGTACTCCATAAAATATTGTAGATAAGAGCATTATAATTTACGCTTTGCGTGTGTGCTGTCTACCCACTTCTATTTATGTACTTATGTGTATTTTTTCTATGATTTCTGTATGCAGTACCAAAAAATTAAAAGTTTGTAATAAGTTATGATATGCCAAATAATATAACTTGCAAAAATGGTCCAAATAAAACTAGAACTGACATTTTTTATAAGGATAGTGTAAAGTTAATAATGTTAAGACTGAATAGAAATTAAATTCATTGCCAGTCTCATAAAAAAGGGCCAAGGAATGACATAAAAATAAATACAATATTGTCCTTGACAGACTAATATTAAAACTAGACAACTGCTTTGTTTCAATCAAATACAATGGTTAAAACTACTAATAGCACATTATGGAATAGTGGAGTATTGCAGGTTCTCTTAATTTTCTGTCTGTTATATACTGTCCCACTGTTGGGAAAAAGTCTTGTGTTTGTGATGGATTTGACAGAAAATACACCATTTATAAAAGCTTGCTTTCGGTTTTTGACAAAAGAGCCCTGGACGGGTTTAATTTGAAGAAAATGCTGTAGAAAACAATTTTAAGCATGCTTTCTTAAGCTTTTTCCAAATACATTATGTACATAATGCAGTTAGAAAAAATTTAAATGTAAAATGTACCTATAGTTAAAATGTACACACATCAAAAGTGTCTAGGGATCAACATATATTTTTGCAATAACTTTTCTCCTGATTGATATTAATTAAAATTTTCTTTAAGGATTCATCAAATAAAGTGTTTTCGTTTGTCACAGTAACGATAAACCAAGTCACCTTTGCATTAATAAAGAAATTTGCCATTTTCCTAATAAAGGGATTTTTGACATTTGAACCACTAACATTAAAGTTCGAAAAAAAGACTGAAATAACAGTTTTCTTTAAAATTTTATTGGGTAACTTAAACAATTAATAATCCGTGTTTCTACCGCGAACACTAACAACACAAGAACATCGGTTTGGCATACTCAAAATGAGTTCATCCAAATCACGCTGTGGAATGGCCGCCCATGTTCGTTGCAACAACAAAAAAAGGTCTTCTTGCGACTGGATACCCTCCATATTCGGCAGAGCTCTTCTCTGTAGCATATCCCATGCATGCTCAATCGGGTTCAAGTCTGGCGACTGAGCAGGCCAGGGCAGGACATTGATGTTAGCTGCGGCGAGAGTCTGTCTTACAACTCTTGCGGTGTGCGGTCGTGCATTATCATGCATTAACTGAAATAAGGGACCGATTTGCACTTGTAGAGGAACGATGACGTCTGATACAATCGTCTCAGCATAAATTTGAGCGTTGAGGTTGCCTCTGATCCAAATCAACTCAGTTCTTCCGCCGATCCAAATACCCGCCCATACCATGATGGTTCCACCACTATAAGGATGGACTTCCTGGCAGGATTTTAATCGCTGTTGGCGTCCAGGGGTTCTCCAGTGTCGTATACGTCTTGTATCCGGTCTCATACCAAAACGAGATTCATCAGAAAAGCACACGAAACGCCATTGTTCTTCTGCCCAATTTCTGTGTTCAAGAGCCCATTGATATCGAATCCTACGATTGTGCATTGCTATAGGTGGTACCCGTAGCGGTCTTCGGGAATGAAGGTTCACTTCATGCAAGCGGTTTCTGACTGTTTGGTCGCTAATTAAGTTCCCTGAAGAGTGATGAAGCCTCACGGCTAACATCATGGCGGTTATAGTTGGAGCTCTTCGAGTTAAGATTTGAATGTATCGGTCTTGTCTCCGTGTGGTGCAGCGATACCGTCCTCCATGGCGCTCAGCCACGGTACCAGTGCTTCGGTAACGTGTCCAAAGTCGACTGATAACACTCTGACTTGTATTCAGAGCTAAAGCCACAGTACGTTGCCGGGAACCAGCTTCTATCATTCCCACGGCTCTGAGCATTTCTTCCCTGCTTAAATGACGTCGCCGCTCCATAATAACGTTGGTTTTAATCAGTAGTAGGGAAACAGTAGCACTAATAATGTCTTCAATGCGTTGTATGTTTTTATAGGGAAAATATTGACAGCTGATTTTCATCTTTTACTCGAATTTGATTCACAGTTCCTGATTCAAATTATGAAATGCACCAAAAAGGATCCATATAAATTTATAAAATCATAAATTTATTACAAAGCCACATCTCAATCTCAAGAAATCCGCATAAAAATGCTTGATCCCTAGACACTTTTGATGTGTGTATTTTATTACTTCAAGGGACACTGGGCTTAATATATTTTTTTCTGTAAACCGATAGTCCAAATTTTAATGACATAAAATATTATACTAACTTATCTACTACAACCGTTCATAGACCACTGCTGCCCTCCAATTTTGCCCAGTGTCCTTTCATTTGAATAACAACACTAATATTTTGGGAAGGTCATTTAAGACTTAACTTGCTGTGCCTTGTGTCAATCACATGCTAATTATCACGTTTAAATATAAATAATTTTACTGTAGTATGATCATCATTGTAGTGTAAGAAATTTATATCCCATAGTATGAGTAAGCTACGTAGTCTTTTGTAACCTGTATATTTGAGGTGAGAATTATTTATTAATTTAAATGGTAGGTAAGTACACAATGTAATGTACTGAATCTGCAGATTTTTAAGAAATATTTGGTATAAATAAGTAATGCTAGCCCATTTGTACCAGTACCAGTACCTACTTTGATTTTCATATTGAAAATAATAATATTTCATTATTTTACATGATAAATGATTGAATTTTAATATTCTACGAGCTCATGTTAGTTTAAAAAAATACCAGGTTTCTACATATTTCTGTTACCTTAAACCTCAAATAAACAGCAGGATGAAGGGTGCTCCTACCTTAGGAACGAGCTTCAGAGGCCAATCAACACTGCAATAACATAAAATTGATAGAGAGAATAGGCTTAGGAATAGGCAGAAAGGCATAAAATCGTTATAGCAGAACACACATTATGATGCTGAACTCAAATACTTTTGGCAAGAGGATTATGATGACGATATTTAACCTAATTTAGTATTATATTAAGGACTAATTTGCTGAACTAAATTTATAATTATAAATAAATAAATGGACACCCATATTCAACAATATCAATACCCCTTACAACTAAGCCTTCTTGAATATTTTCATGCTAGAGTAGTAATTATTTATTTGGCCAACAGGAAATGAAGGCTATGTTATACACAGCAGTGGAGGAAGCGCCATCAGCTGAGAATGTAGAGCCAGAAGTACTTTCCCGCCATTTCGCGAACTTCGATGAAACATTCTTCCATTACTGTGATCAGGAACTTAAGAAAATTAACACTTTTTATTCAGGTAAGAATATACAAGTGTAATTGAAATACACTCGTACCAACTTATCTGTGATATGGCGAAAATTGGAACTACGGCCGTTATGTTGAAATGTCATTCGATTGTGCCGACGCATGTCATTCGATTGTGTCGACGCATCGACGGTGCCGTCCTCTTTCAGTTCACAGATAAGTTGGTAGGACTGTAACTGAAAACTTGAAAGGCTGTAGTCTTCATTATGGACAACTTTTACAGGGACTAAAACCGAAATCGCAAAAAAAAAATCTGCTTGTCCATGGATAGGTTCAGACAACAGCACATCGGGTTATAACAAACTGAAAAATTTCTCCAAATGATTTTAAACCTTAAAATGCTAATGGTTAATTTCAGAATCGAATGAGAAAATTTGACAGTTTGTAGTAACTTGACCTGCTGCTAAGTAAACAAATGTACACACAGTAGGTATGCACGGCTACAGATCAAGCTTTAGATATCCAGTATAAGCTGATCTCGCATTGTATAGGATTTCCTTACAATGAGAGGTCAGTGTAAACTGGAAATGTATAGCTTGATGTGTAGCCGTGTGTACATTTGTTTACTCAGCTCGACAAAATGTAGAGAACAGCTGATTGTTTTCGCAATTTCAAGGTTCTTATTCCAATAGTAATTTAAAAAATCGGGCCATAGTCTTCTTTGCTGTGTATAATAGCGACAGGTTTTAGGTTGGAATTTGAACTGCACTGACCACGCTACGGAAGCTTACAGCCTGTGCAAGAGGGACTTAATATCTTGTTACAAATGTCGCATCACGCTAAATTACCTACAAGCAAAAACTTAATGCCTGTTTTCATTATCACTAAAACGACACCTAAATGAACGAGTAAGGCTCAATTTACATTACAGCGCAATAGAATGGAAGACAATTTTTGAAACGAAATTGTGTAAAGCATAATGAACTTTATGTCAACTGTTAACGTACAAACTAGATTCGAACTGCTAGCTGCGGGAATTCCCGAGAATGCGCGAGAATTCTCCGGAAGACGCGCGATCTGTTTTTCTGCTCATATCTAGTTTGTACGTTACTCAATTGACATAAAGTTCATTACACTCTGACTCAATTTCGCGACAAAAATTCGCTTCCATTCCTTGGCAATGTAAATTGAGCCTAAATAAAAGCGCGCTTTTGGATTTCAAGGTGAGCGTTGAAAATCCATTAGGCAAAACGGGCAGTTCGAGTCGCCAAAACTTCGCTTGCTACTCAAGGTGGTTGGCTCTATTATTGAAGTGAAAACTTCTTTAGGCGCGTTAAGCGATTTTTGACAGGAGGAAATCTTACGGGTTCGCATCACCGCGTCACCTCGACACTGCGACAGGCTATGCATAATGTTTGTTACGTTTAAGTTTTCACTTCTGTGGGCAGTCCCCATGACTGGCAATTTTTTTGATGTGTATCATTTTTCCTCTCCCTTTCTTGCAATCTGTGGGAGTGATTTCGTGACAAGGGCCGGAAGTGACAGAAGTGTGTAACAGGAATTGAAAATATTTTTCTAAAAGTTTTGAGTAAAGGGTTGAAATGTTGCCGTACCTAACTTTAAATGTTGCACAGTTGGTATGGAACTAGAAAGTACTTTTACCAAGGTGAGATGTCAGAGGGGCAATTCCAGCATTTTGAACAACGTTCGCAATCTCATCTCAGTCTCAATCTGTCAAAAATTGAACAGCTTTTACCTACATTTTTGACATTTGATTGTCGATGGCATGAGATTGTGACTTAAATTTGAACGTTTTTAGATACGAGAATAGGCCTTCAGATGTTACACATCATATGTGACTACTGTAAGCCTCGCTCGATTTTAGGGTTCCGTACCAAAATGGTAAAAAGGAACCCTTATGGTGTGACACATTCTGTCTGTCCGTCTGTCACAGCTGGATATCTCAAGAACATGTTATAAACTTGAAATTTGGAACTGTTTTAGATGTCAATTGCCCAACTATTTTGCAAATAAGAAAGAAATTTTTTTTTTTTTGCAACAGGGACTGAAAAGTTCGAATTCGTCTTAAAAAATCGAAGTGGGGCTACTAGGGCATGTGGGGTGCCATATGAAAGAACGCTGTTTGCACATTCTCAAAAATATTTTTCTTTTTTTTGGGTCGCATAGTTTTCGATTATTGATGAAAAATGTAAAAAAATATCGTTCCCCCTATCTCCGAAGTTTGCATAGAGAAAAATCTGAAATTATTCTATGTGATAGAAGTTTATGTAGGTAAAGATTACATGAAAAATAAAACGATTTCTCTAAATAGCACACTTTCAGGTGCGCGAGTCCGACTTGTTCTTGACCGATTTTGTTTTTTTCTAATTCATCTAGTTATTTAGCTAATAGTTTAATTAAGGCAATAAACCTTCAACGTTGTACTTAAAACAAGCACCTACATCCCATTTCACAATTACAGAAAAGCTCGCCGAAGCGACACGCAAGTTCGCTACACTGCAAAGCGAATTGAAATCACATTTCGAAACAATCAAGCCCAAAGGAAGTGGTGATAACAAAAAGGCTATACCCAGACGAAAAGTACAAGAACTAAAACTCGCCTTTAGTGAATTCTATCTAAGTCTCATTCTCCTACAAAACTATCAGAATCTAAATTACACTGGCTTCAGAAAAATATTGAAGAAACACGATAAGGTAAGGTTTGATAAGGCTTCTTATCTATTTATTTATAGTGGATAATCCTAAATATACAGTGGTCAGAAGATATCAGATAACTTCCTAATGTTTAAGGACATTTTTTTTTTTTTTTGAAAAGTGTGGATGTTTTATTGAGTTATCAAGGCACCATAATATACTGATATCTTCTGAAATACCTTAATTATAATATTGCACCTATTTCCCTGAAGGAGAACGCAGAAATGTAAAGTAAACCAACCCACATTTCGATATAACAGTTATGTTGTAGGTAAGTCCTCCCATGTAATGTGAATGTGAGCCTATTCTTATTAAAATAAATGCGAAAACAAATTCTTACGTTTTTTTTGCAATTTGATTTGACAAATGTAATGATTTCCGGAAATTATGACATTTTAGAACAAATCTAACTTAGATGTATTTATAATTTTTATCAATATTTTTATGGTTATAATAATTATGTACTTATATACATATTTGTTATAGTTGCGAATCATATTTTGATCAACATACAACCTGTCATTTCACTCACACTGACCTGCAAATTGCAAAACAACGTAAGAAAATTTGAATTTCGCGGGCTACGATTGTGCATTCACCTTAATAGGCACAAATCACGACTCCTTAGAGCTTTTGAAAATTTCTTAGTGGAAAATCACAGTAACACTGCCTTACTCAGAGATCAAACACAGGTTCTCTCGCACGACTGTCGTTTTTGCGACCACACTAGACCAAGGAAGTAATTTATATTCATATTTCAATTGCCTACTTATATATTTTAGATTCCTGTGGTACATTCAGTATATGACAAATATAAACATAGGATTGGTTTCTCCACTATTTTCCTTTATTAAATTAAAATTAAATCATAAAATGTATAGGCACGTTTGTTTTATGATTTGAATTTGAGACCTTATAATATCATAGTTATTGTTCTGAATGAGGAGCTCGTGGCTAGGTAATAGCAGTCGCACGGATAGATCCATCGGGTTAAGCTACGCTTGCCGGGGTTGGTCAGTGGATGGTGACCATCTTTACATACCGAGACTCCTCCGTGCGTAGGAAAGCACGTTAAGACGTTGGTCCCGGATGTCATTCGTGGATCTTTGACAGTCGTTACGGGTCGTCCGTTTGAAGCCTGAAAGTCTGACAACCAGTCATACCAAGGGTTATCGTATTACCCAGTTACTGGGTTGTGGAGGATATGTAAAATACTGGTATTCAGCTCCATCCGGTTAGACAGTGAGTCATGGTTCTGAATAACAATTGTCGGTTGTCCTTTTTTTTTGTAAAAAGTTTTTATTTTTCACTTTTTAGTGGTGGTAAGTAGGTACCCACCAAGCAAAGTTAATCAAATTTATATGGGACCACCTAGAAATATAACTTTTGAAATGAAAAAGAATTAAACCTTTTAAAATTTCGCGATTTGCACACATTATAAACAAAACCAAAAACCCGACCCTCGAAAAACCGATACCTCGTAAAAAGGAATATCGCGAGAAGACCCGTTTTTGGTTTTGTTTATAATGAAAAAGAATTGTCAAAATCGGACTACTCTGTATTAAAATGCGTGGTCAAACAAAAAAGTATATAAGCGTCGACTTGAGAACCTCCTCCTTTTTTTCGTCGTTTAAAATATATTCAGCCTCATCAAGTTGTCGCTAACGCATCTACCCTAATTTCTCAGGCTGGAAAAAGCATTTACTCTATGAAAAATCTCAACAGTATTCATTCATTAATTTAAAAACTTCTTGCTCAAGTGGTTCAAACTGGTGACAAGATGAGCCAGTCAGCATTGTTGCCTCTTAAAATTATAACCAGTTCGTTCCTTATTTCATGGAACTGAATCTTGACTGCCTCGTTGGTCTCGTGGTCGTAAGCGCTACTGCTGAGCATGAGGTCCTGGGTTTTTCCATCTGGAATTTCTTAGTAGCAGTCCGGAGTCTGGATTTGTGCCCGGTTGATGGCAATACGCCAATGCAATACGGCAATACGATGGGACTTTTATAAACATAACTGGCGAAATGTGGGTGAACATAGGTACACCTCTGCCTACTTTCGCGGATTACTGGCTTGATGTTATGTTATGAAACTTATGAATCACATCATTATTATATCATTACATATCTCATCATTTGGAGCACAGTTGCTGAAATATAAGTGTATTGTATTACCGACAGATTTAGGGGAAAAGCAGCATAACTTATGTTCTATTAACATAAAAACTGTAGCTTCATATCTATTAAAACTTAATATCGTTGATTAGACATTTGTAATAAGGTGTGGTTTTCCTTAAGATGTAAATAATAAATAAATGTTTCCGTCAACAAGTATCGTTAGGTGTTTGATAAACACGAGTAAAATACAATGATGACGTTTTTGTTAATCATAGTGCTCTCTTCCTCTATATCGGAACTTTTATATAATAAATTGCAAACATAAAGAAATACATATCTTCACGCCTGTATTCCCCAAATAGGTTAAGTTGCGAAACTAAATTATTTCATGAATTTTTTATTTGTATTAATCGAAGTAATCACCCATGCAATCAATGCATCTTTGCCAACGCAGTGGCAGTTTATTGATGCCCTTCTTAAAGAAATCAGCTGGACGGCAGGCAACAAATTCTACACGCTTTTCCATAGTTAGACCTTGATAATACCGCGTTTTTATGGAGAATCAAAGTTTCGATTGCATTTTATGTGTTCCAAGGTTTTGCATACGTCTAAATATTTTCTGCAATCACGTATATTTATTTATGTCTATGGTCTTACAAAATTATAAATTGTCATTAGACAAAATTACATTCCGATGTCGGAAAAGACAATGGGCAAAAGTGGTCCAAATGTCCACCACTGTCCATAAACTTCAAGAAGCAGCAATTTGACCATAACAAAGGCGGTTGTTATCCCTTACCATAATTTTGACTACTTCGCTATCAACTGCGCACTTAAAAATCCATTAATAATACCAAAAACATATACCCAACTAACAATCAGTCTTCCGCAGTTACTAAACCTAAGCAACGGCGCACAATGGCGGGCGGAGCATGTGGAAACATCACACTTCTACACCAACAAGGACATAGACAGATTAATAAGCGATACAGAAGCTACCGTCACCAACGATTTGGAAGGTGGCGACCGACAGAAGGCTATGAAGAAGCTGAGAGTACCGCCTTTAGGCGAGCAACAGAGTCCATGGACTACTTTTAAAGTGGGGCTGTTCTCTGGATCTTTCATTGTGCTGTTCATCACTGTTGTTTTATCTGGTGAGTTTGCTTTTAAATATTTATGGCATTATAATAATGACGTGACGTAAGTGGAAAGGAGAAAGGGCGGTATTTGTTCTGCAGTGGTACAACATAGGTCTAAAATAAAATAATGATAAAGAAAATCAATCTGCCTAGCCTTTTCCCAACTATGTTGGGGTCGGCTTCCAGTCTAACCGGATGCAGCTGAGTACCAGTATTTTACATGGAGCGACTGCCTATCTGAACTCCACAACCCAGTTTCTAGGTAACACGAGACTGGTTGTCAGGCTTTCGGGCTTCTGACGACCCGTAACGACTGTCAAAGATCCAAGAATGATAGCCGGGATCAACGGCTTAACGTGCTTTCCGAGACACAGAGGGGTCTTGATGGTCACCCATCCACGGACTGACCGTGGCAAGACCCGTGCGGCTGTTATTACTTAGTCATGAGCCCCTCAATAAAATAATAAAATAATGATAAAACTAGTATTTGCCCCACTGCAGGGCGAAAACCTTATAAGGAGAGCATTGATCAGTATTTTACCTATTAAGCCCCACGGTCCTACCACAGTTAAGATTTAACAATTATGCTGTTATTCTCGTTTATAGGCAAATCTTATAATAGGTTCATTTCGTGTAACATATTCGACCGCAACCACAAGCTGTCGTAGTGGAAAATTGCTTTAGTCATCAATGTATGCAAATTGGAATCGAAACGTAGTATTTGTTGTATTTCTTGACATTTTAAAACGATACTTATTTTTAAGTCTCCGATAATGTTAAAACATCGGGCCTTTTTTAACATTAGTTGACAATAATTTTTGGGAAGTTTGTTTACTAAAAAGGCTTTTGAGCTACCTCTAAAAGCCTGACAATGTCAAGTAATATTTACTAACTAGTTGCGCCCCGCAGTTACACCCGCGTAGACTAGGATAAAAAGTAGCCTATGTGTTAATCCAGGGTATAAGCTATCTACATACCAAATTTCATCCGAATCGGTCCAGCCGATTGAGCGTGGAGAAGTAACAAACATACACACACACTCACAAAGTTTCGCCTTTATAATATTAGTGTGATTACGCTACACAACGAACAATTCATTGGCAATGACATCAGATTTGATAACAGATTATATTGAAAAGGTCTCAGAACTATGTTATAAGGGCAAGATTGGATAAGTTTTATCCATATCCGCGCGTATACACGGAACAATATATTAATTATTATCTTAAAGATAACACAACTAGGTACGCAGTGGCTGTGTGTCATATCATTTTATTGCGGACTAGCTTCTGCCCGCGACTTCGTCTGCGTGGAAGTCGTAAGATATGTTAAAATAACGGCTACATTTTTATAAAACTCCCTCGACCCCCGACCCGCTCGCCTGCCCTCGTAATTACTTCGTTTCTTTTTGCACGGCTTCTAAGGGTTCTAGCGTGTTGTTAAATAGCCTATAGCCTTCCTCAAGAATTGGGCTATCAAACGCAAAAATAATTTTTCAAATTAGACTGGTAGTTTCAGAGATTAGCGCGTTCATATAAAAAAACAAACTCTTCAGCTTTATTATATGTATAGATTTTAGTAAGAATTTCTAATCAACAAAATCTAATTCGTATTAAATAGGTCTGGTGCAATAGTTAGACAATGATTCACATCAAAACCAGTTTAGTTTCTTGGAAATGTTTTCCATAATTTGGGCTCAAAGTATTAAGGATGATGGGTAAAAATTTTTGTTTGTCCGTCATATACAATATTAAAAAATATTGAACACGTATTTTTCTTTTTTACGTAATCAAAAGATTACGGCGTTCCATTGAGTTAAAATGTGGCATGACGTCACTCCTTCGCTAGATTTTATACGTAGTTTGTTCTAGTGACGTAGCGAGCTCCCACTCTCCAACTTTTATGCGTTTTATCTAAGTAATTTTTTATTAATATGATATTGCAAAAAATACGTGTCTAATATTTTTTATTATCTGACTGACGGACGGACTAAATGGAATTTCTTTGTTTTTACTCAGGCATCATCCCTATTACAGGAAATTAAATTTATCAATCATTGTTTTGATTACTAAATAATACATTGATAAAACTGATAAAAATGCTAATAAAAAAGACAATTGAGTGCAATTAATTATAGTATAATGCTGATTGATTGACCGCATAATTAATTGATTGAATGATGAGGACAGATACCTATTGTAGTAATTGCAATCTTCTTCTTTCGTAAAGGCTCGAGTAATTATGATAATAGCTAATTCCGTGGCAAAAATCGGCCAATTGCGTGTCGGACCACGCACAATGAAGGGTTCCGTAGTTGGGATGAATTCATCCTAAAAACAAAGTTAACATTGTAGTTGAAAAACATATTCTCCTATACATCGATATAAGCCACGGTGAATTCTCCAACTGCAAATGTAAGTTTGTAATCGCAAAAAAATATTTTTTGTGTTACATAACTACATATTTAACGATTTTCGGACTTTTTCCTTTACTTGTGCTGTGAGACCTTGCTTCAGGTAATTTCTAGCTGAATATAACTATAGGTAATTAACGCTGTACGACCTGAATTGCACTTTCTGCACTGCACTGTGTCGTAGCAAGAGTCGCTATTTATTTAAATGATTTTGCGGAGTGAATCTCCTGTAGTTTTTCTCCCAGTTCCGTTTCTGATCCTTAATGTCGTCATTACGTATCGCCTGGACCTTTAACTCGTGGAGACTACATGAAGCACTAATTAATCCTAATCACTAATTATAATTTCTTGTATAATTCGCTCAGTCAAAGCATTTAACCAAATTGTTAAGAACGAAAACCCCTCAATCGATTTGTTTGTAAGCAGCTTAGATTTTTACGGTTCCGTACCTCAAAAAGGAAAAATGGAACCCTTATAGGATCACTCGTGTGTCTGTCTGTCTGTCCGTCTGTCACAGCCAATTTGCTCCGAATCTAATGGACCGATTAAATTGAAATTTGGTACACATATAAATTTCTGTGACCCAAACACGGACGGGTAAAGGAAATAAATGAATTTTGAGAGTATGGGGCTCACTTTTGGGGTGCAAATAAGAAACTTTTAAAAAAGTTTTGCAAACTGTACCGTGTGACATATCAAATGAAAGGGCTTACTAATTTTAAAATAAATGGTTTTAAAGTTATTTAAGAAAAAACTTTTTTACAAAAAAATACAACCGACTTCGAAAAACAACACTACAAAGTGAAAAAAACCTTTAATTTCGGAAGTCGGTGTCTGGTTGAATGTATTTTCGTTTTTGCCACCGACTTCCGAAATTAAAGTTATTTTTCACTTTGTAGTGTTGATTTTGAAAGTCGGTTGTATTTTTTTGTAAAAAAGTTTTTATTTTTCACTTTTTAGTTGTGGTACCTACCTATCCCACACAAATTCTAATAGCACTACCTGCAAAACAAACTAGAACATCATCCATATAAAAGCAGGGAAAAAATACGTATTATTGAAGCTAACTCAAAAACTACTCGAGCAAAGTTAATCAATTTTATATGGGACCAACTGTGATGTCCCTCTCAAATAAAACAAAAAAAATCCAAATCGGTCTAGCCATCTTCGAGTAATCGGGGAACATACATAAAAAAAAAAAAAAAAAGGTTCCGACGAATTGAGAACCTCTGTAAATTACAGGAAAACCTATAGGATGTCTGTGGCCCTAAAACAACATGGTGAATCTCTCAATATTGTGAGTACATACATTTACAGTTGGAATGTATGGGAGAACATGTTTTTCAACTACAATGTTAAGTTTGTTCTTGGGATTAATTCATTCCAACTACGGAACCCTTCATTGTGCGTGGTCCGACACTTGGCCGGTTTTTTATGTAGAAATATTTAAAAAAAAAATCTTTATTATATCTACACTTTTATCTAAACACTATATTGTTTCTGATGCATTCTACTAGTGGTTGCGCATGCATTTCTGCCTATGCAGGTTAATTTATTAGTTAATTTAATGTTATAAGTTAGTGTTATGCTTAATGAATAGTTAATAAATTTCAAAACTTGTACAACAATACTCTATCAACTTGGAGGCTTGTAAATGGCTTATCGTGACATACCTCACTATTATTATAATACTTAACAATATCTTAACAAACCAAAATATAGGAAAATTAACTATTACTAAAAACATACTTTTAGGAACAACCTGTATCAATCGAAATCACATTCCTCCACCACTTTTTGTTTTAAAGACGGTCAGTTCGGTCACCGATGTTCGCTCGTTTGTTAGTATTAGATAAATGTTTCACTTAATACCCTCATTTTTATTTTAGTCGTTGTTTCATTTTAACTATGATTATAAGTTGGTTTTAGTTATCTAAATTGTATGGTCGATGATTTTGGTGCACGGTAAAACTCTAATGAGTTTATGTTTGCGCCAACATAAAGATGTATAAGATGTAAGTGTACTACTGAATAAATAAATAAATAAATAATAATAACCAGAACCTTTTTGTGTTGATTTTATCATATCAGCAATAAATCTATGAAATCTCTACAATACCTGTAATATATTACACAATATCTTCGTCTAATCTTTGTTGTCACAAGATACTGTAATATTTTCCCAACAGATATGCAGAAATCCTTACAAACATTGTGTAAAACAAACTTATCTTTTACTGACCACAGCATCTTATGCAAATGTAAAGATAAAAGATTATACTTACTTATGGAATCCCAACAACCTTCAGTAATAAAAGTTTAGCGATTGTCTATTTAAGGATTAGTGAAATGATATCATAGCAGATTAAGTAAGGATTAAGTTCTAAATTGGCATTTTCTGACAATTTTAAGGGAGCTATTTTTACGGAGGTAATCTGATTGTTTTATGTGGGTACACTCGGTGTGTGTGTGTGTAGCTTAGTCGAAACGAACATAATAGGGGTATCCCTATTATATATTTTGTGTCCAATCATTTTGAAAGTGATTCTATACAGGATGTACCAGAAAGCTGTGGTCAAATTTAAGGGTGTGGTACAAACCATCAAACTGAACAACTTTCTCCATGGGACCAACATCGTAATCGTGAAAAAATAATCAGCCGTTTCATACATTTGCGTCGAGTAGGTATCGAAGTTTTCTATGGGTCAGTAATTGATATTTTTTCGCGATTACGATGTTGGTCCCATGGAGAAAGTTAAAGTTTTTCAGTTTGATGATCTGTACCACACCTTAAATTTGACCACACCATTCTAGTACACCCTGTATAAATGTAGTTTTCCAATTTTTTTCGTTTCTTTTGTGGCATAAATTAAAGCCGCAGCTTTGAAGTTGGTTGTAAATCTTGTAAGTTCAAAATGAGAAATTCAAGACCATGAAAAAAAGTAGCTCCTAGTAACAACAACAATGAACCGTAATTTATGGTAGGCGGCTGTATTCACCGTAAATAAAATGGCGAAGTTGTCTGATTGATAAACAATTTTAAAATGTTTTTTTTAGACTGAGACACTAACTGCCAGTTTGCAGATTCTAATCTAAAATTGTCCTTGATTATTTAAAATCAAAAATCTTATAAGCAGTAAGCATCCGTCATATAAAATGAGATGTGATGAATATGGTCAATTACTACAAAAGTCGTCAATAATCTAACATCGCCAATTAAAGATTTTTGATGAGGGGAAGCCCGTGTTACATATTTGGTATTAGTAGGCTGCCCGGTCATTGACCATGCCGCCTAAAAAGCTTGCGCGTTACTTTCATCTAGAAAGGCTTTTGAACTTCGATTCTTTTAATGTTTATAACGCCCATAGTACTTACTTATAATAACATAACATCACGCCTTGTTTCCCCGAAGGGTTGGGCAGAGTTGTTGAGTTGACACCCACATTTCGCCAGTTATATTTAAGTCCTATGTAGCAGAGGCGAGTCTATTTTGCCATCAACCGGGCACAAATCCAGACTCCGGGCTGCTACTGAGAAATTCCAGATATAAAAACCCAATAATATTTCGCCCGACCAGCACCCTAATTGCGTAACACATTATCAATCGGAGTTGGTTTCATTTTGACAGTTCAATAACATTCATTGCCTTATTTACGTTGTCCAGCAGCCAAATTTTTCGAACATATGAAGCAATGAATTAGTAATTTGTATCAAAATGAAACCAACTCCGATTGGTAATTTGTTACGTAATTAGGGTGCTGGGAATCGAACCCAGGACGTTATGCTCAGTAGTAGCGCTTGCGACCACTAGGCCAACGAGGTATTTTATACATATCGTTACATATACCTATTTGAATGACAGATGACGGAAAACCTATTGAAGTTGGAAAAACTAGAAAGGACAATGGGCACTTGTGTGTGAGTTACGTATTCCAGCTAGTGAAATAATTCCGACTCGAGTAGTATAGGTATTATGCGTTTCTAGACTGTTCAAGTGTTCTTATACAATTTTTATCACCCTCTTGGTGTAAAAAGTGGCGACTCAGGACCCATTTTGAGTTTTTGAAGTTTGTGTTTTAATACGAATAAGTATAAAATATTCTCCAAGATGATAAGAAAAAAAAAAACTGGTCAAGAGCGAGTCGGACTCGCGCACCGAGGGTGCCGTTCCGATTTCTGAAAGAGATATTTAGAGACATCGTTTTATTTTTCCTGTAATCTTCACATACACTTCTATCACATAGAATAATTTCAAAATTTTCACTATGCAAACTTCGGAGATAAGGGGGGGGGGGGGGGGTATTTTTTTTTATTTTTCATCAAATGTCGAAAACTATGCGGCCTAAAAAAAAATAAAAAAATGTTAGAATGTGCAAACAGCGCTCTGTCATTATGATACCCCACATACAGTAGCCCCACTTCGAATTGTTAAGACGTTAAGACCCCCCTTTCAATCAGTTATTTCTTTCTTATTTGCAAAATAGTTGGGCAAACGTCATCTAAAACTGTTCCAAATTTCAAGTTGATAAGCATTAGTAGTTCTTGAGATATCCAGCTGTGACAGACGGACAGACAGACAGACTGAGTCGCACCATAAGGGTTCTTTTTTACCATGTTGCTACGGAACCCTAAAAAATTAACATAAGTACTCAAATGTCAGAAATCATGATCAGTGCTTGTTCCTTTCTTCTCTGAAGAATTCTGTTTTTCCTTGTACAGAAAAAAATACAAGCTGCTATTATTAAAGAACTAACCTTATTCAAATTTGTTCCAGCACTATTCCACGAGGGTGGCACAGAAAACTTCAAGACTGCCTTCAGACTGTATCGAGGCCCATTCCTGTTGGTCGAATTTATATTCCTAATCGGCATTAATGTGTACGGATGGCGGTCTTCCGGGGTTAACCACGTACTGATTTTCGAGTTAGACCCCCGCAATCATCTTTCTGAGCAACATTTGATGGAACTTGCGGCCATTTTTGGTGTTATATGGGCTTTAAGCATATTAAGTTTTATATACAGTGCGAGTTTGAGTATACCGCCTTTTGTGAATCCGCTCGCTTTAGTGATAATAATGCTGGCATTTCTCATGAACCCGCTGAAGGTTTTTCGACATGAAGCGCGGTTCTGGTTTCTGAGGATATGTGTAAGTATTCTACAGTTTCTTCTTTATTTATTTTTAACCGACGAAAAATAAAGAGGAGGAGGTTCTCAATTCGACACGTATGTTTTTTTTTTTGTTATGAGAATGTTGAGATGGATGTGTGGAGTGACGAGAAAGGATAAAGTGAGAAATGAGTATATAAGAGGAAGTTTGAAAGTGGCGCCAGTGACAGAAAAGTTGAAAGGAAATCGTTTGTCTTGGTATGGGCATGTAATGAGGAGAGACGAAACGCATGTGACTAAAAGAGTGATGAATATACATGTTGATGGATGGAGAGGCAGAGGAAGGCCAAAGAAAAGATGGCATGTAATGAGGAGAGACGAAACGCATGTGACTAAAAGAGTGATGAATATACATGTTGATGGATGGAGAGGCAGAGGAAGGCCAAAGAAAAGATGGATGGATTGTGTGAGGAATGATATGAAAGAGAAGGGAGTGGATAATAGCGTGACGGTTGACAGGGGAGAATGGAAAAAGAAAGCGTGTTGCGCCGACCCGAAGTAATATGGAATAAGGGCAGGAAGATGATGATGTTTTTTTTTTATGTATGACCACGCATAACTTTTTACAGTCGTCCGATTTGAAAACAAAACAATTTATTCGAGAGGGTATACATCAAAGTTGGTCCCATATAAAATTGATTAATTTTGCTTGCGTAGTTTTTGAGTTAGCTTCAATAATACGTATTTTTTCCCCACTTTTATATGGATGATGTTCTAGTTGTTTTGCAGGTAGTGGTATTAGAATTTGTGTGGGGTAGGTACCACAACTATAAAGTGAAAAATGAAAACTTTTTTAAAAAAAAATACAACCGACTGCCAAAAACTAAAAACACTAAAAAGTAAAAAATAACTTTAATTTCGGAAGTCGGTGGCAAAAAGCGAATTCATTTTACCAGACACCGACTTCTGAAATTAAAGTTATTTTTAATTTTTAGTGTTGTTTTTAGAAGTCGGTTCTATTTTTTTGTAAAAAAGTTTTTTTTTTAGCTTGTCTTTGTCCTGTGTTTGGTATGTATAACTACATTACGAGAGGTATCGTGTTATCCAGTAACTGGGTTTTGGAGGTCAGATAGGCAATCGCTTCATGTAAAATATTGGTATTCAGCTGCAACCGTTTAGACTGGAAGCAGACCCCGTATAGTCGGGAAAAGGCGGCATATGCACAAACCACTATAATAATTTTAGGAAGAGCTGATTAGCGCTGATCACTTACTGGACCTGGCATTTGGCATGCATCGCGTAAACACACCATATTGTCGTACGGTTATCATCACAACGTACATAATATTAATGTGACAACTGGAAATAAATGAAAATCCAGTTGCAAATGCTAACGCATTATGTAGTTACAGGTCAAGATAATAAATCGTGTTCAGAATAGAATGGACTGCAATATTCTCATTCTTCATATACTAGTATCATCACCAGTTTCTTTGCCAAACAAGTTTTTTGACAATTAATATCTGAACCTATTCATATTATCCTCCTTATTTATTTATTTCATTTGGGAAAACAAACAGTAGTATACAAAGCATAAACAGTGTTGTCTTAAAATTAAAACTTTACAAATATACTACCCACAACATTTTCCACAGATTACTACATTATATAATAAAAACAAGCTATAAGCAAACGCTAACTGTAGCAGGGCTACCTTAATGAAAAAGAAGCTCTAAAAGACGTAACAAACAAATAAATTCACGCGTGATATACAATATAGGTAGCTAGTCTATAAATACTCATATTATTATTATTTGTTCTATGTTACATGATTTGGTTTCCGTACTTAGTCCTTCAAGTGGACCATTGTGCGTGTCACGCCTTTTTACTAAAGATCTCATATTATCCTATGTCCAAGATCCTATTCAATACAAGTGACTTGATTGGCTTTTGTTATTTGGTTACATTGACTTGATTTGGTGAGGAAATCTCAATATACAACGTGTCGTTTTGCATCCTCGTCAAATTTCAGGGTGTGATACAGAACATCAAACCGAACAACTTTCTCCATGGGACCAACATCGTAATCGCGAAAAATTTTTCAAGTGTACCATAGAAAACTTCAATACCTACTCGGCGCAAATGTATGGGACGACTGATTATTTTTTAGCGATTACGATGTTGGTGCCATGGAAAAACTTGTTCGGCTTGATTGTCTATACCACATACTTAAATTTGACGAGGATGCAAAACGACACGTTGCATAAAAAGAAAAGTCCTGACTGATTGACTGACTCATCAACGCCCAGCCCAAACCCTTGGACCTAGAAAGCTGAAATTTTGGAAAGAGGTTCCTTTTATAATGAAGACAAGGATTTTCGTTCCCATGGGATATTTTTCGGGTGAAGCCGCGGTAAAAGCTAGTCTAACATAATAATCTACATTTTTTTTTATCTTTGCCATCGACTGCAAAAGAAGGAGCGTTCGTTGAGGTCGTGAGTTGTATTGTAATCGTTAAAACGGAATATAGTGCCCAGATTTTTTTGGTTTTAACGATTATAATAAAATTTAACAATATAAAGCTACTACATTACTTCCGGCTTATTTCCTGCATTTTCATTCTGCATTCATAAAAGAAATAACCAAACAAACGATGAGGGCGCCACTGCGCGCTCGGTAGCCTCTTAATTAGGCTTTCAAACACCGAGGGTTGGTCTGGCAATCTTGATAATATCATTATACAGGGTGTAAATGAAAACACCGTTATCCTTTTAAGGGGTCATTGTACTCATAATTATGAACAACTTTTACCATGGGACCAAACCTGAAAACGCGAAAAAAAATCGACTGTTCCGTACATTTATGATAGCTCAACTCGTCAAAATGTAGGGAAGAGCAGATTTTTTGTCGCGATTTCAGTTTTGGTGCCTTAGTAAAAGTTATTCATACTGATGAGTGTAATGACTCCTTAAAAGGATAACGGTGTTTACACTTACAACCTGTATACTTTACCCTACCCTACTTTATCCTAGCCTTTGCCCGCGGCTTCGCCCGCATGGATGTCGACAAATATCCCACGGGAACGTACTACCGGGAAATCCTTCCTTATTCCTTGTCTACATTATAAAGGGAACCTCTGTGCAAAATTTCACCTTTCTAGGTACAAGGTTAATGTTACCTACTTTAAAATTATTGTATGCCATTATGGCGGGTCATAGCTGTGTACAATTTCGGAAACATGTAACAACTTATTGCTTACCTATGTACCACAATAAAGAATATTTGTATTTGTATTTAAGGATTTGGGCTGCGCGTTGATGAGTCAGTCAGTCTGGATTTCTCTTTTTAATTATATGGATAGATTACTACAAAAGTCAATAATCTAACATCACCAATTAAATATTTTTGATGAGGGGAAGCCCGTGTTTCATATTTGGTATTAGTAGATAGATATAGACTTCTTAAGAAATGCAACCATAAAATATTTTATCAGAACCTTGATTATGCTCCAAAAAGTGGGTCATAGTCTGCCATTCTTGGCAATATAATCCAGAATTGCTATTTCAAGCATAGCATAGTTATCTACAGGGTGTTTCGAAGAACACATTACACTTTAAAGTTAAGAAAGTGGTGAAACTAGAAGAAAGCAAAAAAAAATTTTTTTTTTTATATCCAGGGGGCCAGGGCCAAATAAATTAGGGCTTAGTAAGTAGCAGATGACCCCACCTATCCACCATTTTCGTATGTTCAACGTTCTGCCAAACACCCTAACCGCGACTTTGTCCGCGTGAAATTCAATATGGTATTGTGCATCCTTTCTCTTCCACGATATACGCCTTCTCAATTGGCGACTCGCTTGTGAGAGACCAGTCGAACGATTCGCGACCGTAAAATATATAAATCACACAACACTAAATTGCTCGAAGGACCAAATGTTGGGGCGTAACTCCCAACAGTGAAAATGTTATGTACTTGTTATGTTATGTAAATGAGTAGACGAACGAGTCCCTTGATGGATTTGTTGCTACTGAATAGAATTACAAAAGTATTACACTTAAATGCTATGTTAGAGAGATGCACAGCTAAACAATATGTGTATAAATGAGTGTGACGTAGGTACAAACTACCACAAAGGTACAGCGTAGCTCGTACACTGACTTTTTTTCTTTTTGCTCGGCTCCTAAGTGTCCTGGCGTGATGTTAAGCAGCCTATGGCCTTCCTCAATAATTTTCAAATCCGACTGGTAGTTCCAGAGATTAGCGAGTTCAAACAATTTGTAAAATAACAAACTCTTCAGCTTTATTATTACTATAGAAGTACAAAACAAAGTCATATTTCATGTCCGTCTACTGTGTGACCGCTTAGTACTTCTAAACTACGCAATAGACACAAAAACCTTCCGGAATAAATTCGCTAAATGAAGGTGAAAATCCGTTGTGGAATTTAGATGAACAGCTCGTTCACACAGACATAAAAAGCAACTTTAATCCTAATATTATAAATGCGAAAGTGAGTTTGTTTGTTTGTTACGCTTTCACGCTAAAACGCTGAACGGATTTAGATGAAATTTGGCACACGGGTAGACTATGACCTAGAAAAGAACATAGGCTAGAACGTGGGCGAAGTCGAGGGTGGAAGCTAGTTTATAATATTAGAAGATTATATTAAACTCACATTAGCACAGAAATCTCGATGTTTCGTCAAGTCGTAAAAACCGTGCGAAGCAGGGGCGGGTCGCCACGAGTCTATACATACATTACTTATATACTCGTACATAAGTACAAATAAATAAATTAAAGTGTGTTTGTAAGGAGGAGCTCGTGGCTAAGTAATAACAGCCGCACGGGTCGATCCATCAGGTTAAGCTACGCTTGAATAAAGAGAAACTAGAATTCGTCGTTAAAACTGTTTTTCTGGGGATCACGCTCGACTCAAGGCTGCAATGGGGTCAGCATTTAACATCTCTTGCAGGACGGCTAAGTTCAGCAGCATATGCGGTGAGAAAAATCCGTCAATTCACTGATGTAGATACCGCAAGGCTGGTCTATTTCAGTTACTTTCATAGTACATATTATGTCTTACGGTATTTTACTATGGGGACGGGCTGCAGACATAGAGTCTATTTTTATTCTGCAGAAAAGAGCCATCAGAGCAATATATGGCCTCCGCAGGCGCGATTCTCTGAGGGAACTGTTTAAAGATATTAATATTATGACGGTACCTTGTCAATATATCTACGAAAACATCATGTACGTAAGGAAAAATCTAAATCTTTTCGGTAAAAGAGGTGAAGGTCACAATTATAGGACTAGAAATAGGGACCAATTAGTTCAACCAGGTTTCAGACTGGCTAAAGTAGACTCATCCTTCATGAGGTACTGTATAAAATGTTATAATAAAATACCTCCCCACATACTCGAGTTGAATGAAACGAAATTTAAATCTTGTATAAAACGCACACTATGCAGCCAGGCATAAGTTGGGGGATTACATCGCTGACAAAAATGCTTGGCTGAATGCTTGTCCTGCTCCACAAGGACGCATTAATTAATTGATTAGCATTCGGTTAAATTGTTGGAGCTGCTGATGATTAAGATGAGAGAAAACTTTATTTGCATTGTTTAAATTCAATCTCTTAGTGTTATATAATTGCATAGCACATGTGTGTGCACTATGTAGCTACTATTAAGCTACCTTTTACTGGGTACGTCTTTCACTGACTTGAGTGTGGCCTGGCGGTTGAGAGTATGTCATGCTCACTCAAATGTCTCGCTGGTGGTGGCGTGTGTGTTGGATCATTAAGTTCCCTTCAAAATGGTTGAGCTAATTGGTGCTGATCCATGCGTCATGTTCGTGAACGGGCGCCGTCAGTTGGGACTGGTCGTCTCTTAGCTGCCATGGCTTATGTTTAATTTTAATATTTAATTTCGTTGTTTTAGTTTTTTATCTTTTTATTACGGACGCTTTTTAACGTGTACGTCTTTCTACATTGTTCTCACATGTATATTTTCAACATGAACGATGTAACCAATATTTTGTAAAAATAAGTATTATGATTTAAAAGAGTGTCCGTGGTGTTTCTTGCCCGTTCTTCTCCATAGGTATCTACTACGCTTTAGAATGGGCAACTAGCTTCATCTTTCTGACTGACCGACCCATTGACAATTCAAAAGTGCCTGTAATTGGTTTATTTGAAATAAATGGTTTGAGTTTGAGCTTGCCGGGGTTGGTCCGTGGATGGGTGACCATCTTTACATACCGAGACTCCTCCGTGCCTCGCCGTTGGTCCCGGCTGTCATTCGTGGATCTTTGACAGTCGTTACGGGTCGTCAGAAGCCCGAAAGTCTGACAATCAGTCTTACCAAGGAAAATCGTATTACTCAGTTAATGGGTTGTGGAAGTCAGATAGGCAGTCGCTCCATGTAAAATAATGGTATTCAGCTGCATCCGGTTAGACTGGAAGCCGACCCCAACATAGTTGGGATAAGGCTAGGCAGATTGATTGTGTTTGTAATGTTAAAATAACAGCTTGTCACTAAATGCTCATGAAAGTATATAGGTACTGTACGCACGGCTACAGATCAAGCTACACATTTCCAGTATAAGCTGATCTCGTTGTTTAGGATTTGCTTGCAATTAGAGGTCAGTGTAAACTGGAAATGTCTAGCTTGATGTGTAGCCATGTGAACATAAGACAAAAACCTATTTTTAAAATTTTGTCTGTCTGTTTGTTCCGGCTAGTCTTTGAAACGGCTGGACTGATTTTGACGGGACTTTCACTGGCAGATAGCTGATGTTATAATGAGTAACTTAGGCTACTTATAATTTAGACAAAGAATTAGGTTTCCGCGCAAACAAATTAAAACCGATTTCAAATAGGGAAGTTGTTTTCCGAATTCCACGCAAACGAAGACGCGGGCACAGCTAGTAAAAAATAAAACTGTAATGCACTGGACTCGTTCCAGTCTGCTTGCATTCATTGATGAAAAGATGACGTCAAGACAACATGATTGACTTCTTAATAGTTCTTAATTACTTATTTTGTTTCGCTTTGCCATAGCTAATGCGTTGTGACAGGCTATGACAGGAATTTGTGCTTGTTAATCTATATTGTATAAATAGCTTTTATGATGATGTGTTATTTGAATTTTATGCCATTGATATAAGGTTTAAATTTTCATGCAAGCGTTGTTGGGATAGAGCTTGTGAACAGGATGTATTTTTTTTTACTGTGACGTAAAGCGGTCATCGGCCAAATAAATCAGTTAAAGAAAATCATGCACGACCAGTACAAACCAACCCGAGTATTCGGTCAGATATACCTACCCAACCGCAAAACCCTCTTAAGGACTTTAGTCCTCTTGATATTATTTTATTGTGACCTTGAAGCCGCGGTCATAAAATGCGGGAGCGAGAAAACACGAGATCCAGTAAGAAAATAAAATATTTTTATTCAGCACAGACTAAATAGTATAGTTTTTGAAATCTCGAACGTCCCTCTCGCACGATTGTGACCGCGACTGCCACGAGTTTTAGTATTGTATGATGTGGGGCAACACAGTAGCATAATCAGGATGATGTTTCCACTGCTGGGACACAGGCGTCCTCTCTCTGATAGGCCGTAATCCACCACGCGGGCCCAGTGCGGGTTCGTGGATGACGTCTTCGATTTTTTGGTTGCAGTGGGCCCATTTTTTGAGTTCCGTAATAAAACAAGGAACCCTTCTAAGTCCGTCTGTCTGTGCACGGTTTAATTCATAGACTCATGGTACTAAAATGTTATAATTTGGCATGGTTATTTTTAAATGCATCCCTAAAAACGTTGCTTCAACCACCACATGTCTTGTTACAGGGTCGTATCCTAGCGGCTCCGTTCATGCCGGTGCTATTCGCTGACTTCTGGCTGGCTGACCAGTGGAACTCATTCGTTGCGGCCTTCATAGACTTTCACTATCTCATCGCCTTCTATACCACGGGTAGCGACTGGTTTAATGTTAATGGTAAGCTCCTTATTGTCTACGGAAAAGAGCAAAGTTAGAGAATTGCCCGTATATTCAAATCACAATTGTCATTCTTTGACAATACGGTATTTAACTCAGTATGAGAAAAAATCTAAAAATATATTATTTAGATAGCTTAGGCAAAAAGCAATCGGAAAATGTTAGTTTTAGTTCATAAAATAACAATATAAATTTTAAAATTCAATTCAAAGTTTTCAGTTTTTTAATCTGTTTTCTATCACCATGAAAATAGCCGCCATGTTATTACGTCATACGGATGTGTAAATTAAGAAGTCTCAATGTCAAATGTCAACTGATCAGCGTGTAAAAAGTGTTTGTTTGCGCAGCCAACTGACGTCATAACCACAGAGTAATATGGCGGCCGCTGCGTCCAGCGTTTTCGCGCGAAATTTGAAAATGTAAATTTAAATGCATTTTTATGGCACTTATCGATTGAGTAAAAATTATGTGGTTTTTTTTAGTGGCTTATTAGCACTATAGAATCTAATTGAGACACTTTTCGAAAATGGGTGTGATACCTTATTGTGATGTATTGGCCATAACACGAAGCATGGGAGTGAAATTAACGAATAGGCTCGCCACCTTATACATGAGACTTAAAATATAACTGGCGAAATATGGGTGTACTTACTACACCTCCGCCTAACTCTTCTTATAAGCGTGTTTAGTGTTGCAATGGTTGCAAATGTTAGTATGGGATCATGCATAAATGTAGAAGTCAACACTTTTTGGTGTTGTATATTTGTGTAATTTTTTCTAGCAGTGCTTTCTGTCTATTGGTTAATGCCTTGATAGAATGTCGTCAATTTGCAGTTTGAAACGTGAAAGATTTACGATATAAATTAAGTTGTGGAGTTAATCGAAGACTTTCGTTGTAAGCTTTTATTTATTTATTTAAATTGCCGTCAACAACATAAACAAATAAATATAGCAATTCATTGGACTAGGCATAGGCATCACGGATTCAGATACCTAATAAAAATGACTATAAACTAACACCCTTATTCATAAAAAAACTAAAATACTCTACAAACCTATTTTAGTTAAAATAGTCTTTTGTCTTCTTCTTTCAAACTCAAAACATAATTCAAAAGAAATAGACAAAACACTATTTTAACTAAAATAGGTTTGTAGAGAATTAAATTGCTTTATTTTTGAGTTAATATTATGAAAAGAAAAAGTAAAGCAATGTTACTAAAATTTCGGCGTACAAAATGTTCGACTCCTGAATCTCATTTCTCTCTTTCTAGTGACATTCGAAGTAACACAATGGTTTATAATAACCCGCGCGCTCGTCAACGTAGTGCCAGCATGGACGCGTTTCTTCCAATGTCTGCGCCGTTACCGCGACAGTCGCGAAGCATTCCCGCATCTTGTGAACGCCGGGAAGTATTCCACGACCTTCTTTGTGGTGCTGTTTGCGACGCTCCGGACGCTGTATAGTAGTCAGTATCATAAAATATTATCTGCATATGAGAAAAGAAAAAGCTGTCGAAGGTATAAAAGATATTTAGTATTGCTGCACCGCACGGCAAGCGACTTAAATCTTAATTAAGTTCAAAATCTTAAATTAAGTCTCCTGAAACAGGGGACTACAATCTTAGGTTTTGTGTCGCAATGGGATCGTGCGATCGGAAAATTTACGCTTGCTGTGCGGTGCAATAATATGAAGTATCTTTTTTGCAAAAAAAAATGTCTGAAGGATTACCAGTTGCGTTTTCGAAATGATACCTTCAATAGCTTTTTTTTTTTTGGTAGAACTTATTATGTTCCACCATAATGATATAGTAATAATCTATATCGCCAAAAAATGCTCTTATTGCATTAAGTTCGACCCCAAGCAATATTTTTGTCCATTAAGCATCAAAACTACCTCTTACCCAGAGGAGGTCTGTGTCCCAGCAGTGGGAACATCAATCAATCTGCCTAGCCTTTTCCCAGTGGGAACATCATAGGCTGGTTATGTAAGCATCAATAAATAAACAAATATTACCTCCAATTCTAACGTATTTTCCATCAACTTTAACCTTCCACCTTCAGGTAGCTACCCCGACTCGTACGAGAACCCGTTCCTGTACGCATGGTTCGCGTGCCAGCTGGTCTCGTCTCTGTACACGTACACGTGGGACGTCAAGATGGACTGGGGGCTGTTCAGCTGCGGCCCCAATGCGGAGAACAAGTTCCTCAGAGAGGAGATCGTGTATAGTCCTGGGGTGAGTGGAATTAGGAAGCTGACAGTGATAGTGCGCTGGCCATGTCTGTTGAAGGACCTATAGCAATTAGAGCAGACGAATCCTGCAGTGGAGACCGCATAAAGCAAGCGTAGATTATTTAAATTCATTACCAGTTACTCAATCATCTAATTTATCGTTCTGTATTCAAAGTTAATTGTTGAATGATTTGTCGTAAAAAGGTCCTATACTGCGTTCGAAATTAGTTTCTGAAGATGTAAACAAATATGTGTTTTTGTATAAACAACTTTGGAGACCCACACATAAAGTTCAATTTGTGCTACAAATTTTTCATTTTAAATTGAACTTAGTTTAAACTAACATAGATTTGATATTCGTTTAAGTGAAAATAACAGCAATTGGAAACAAGGATTTTAATAGAATTTATTTAAAAGTTGGTTGCAAAGAAATTTGAAACTAGTCATGTATGAAATAGAGTTTGTGGTTCCAAAACATGATTATTATCTAAAATTCTGTCCAACAAAGGACATTCTTTTTTTCTTTTTCCCCAATTTTTTTACAACACATACTTATTCACTGTACGCAAATAACAAACAAAAATGTTTTTAATTCCAGTTCTACTACTTCGCGATAGTGGAAGACTTCGTGCTGCGCTTCATATGGACGATATCGTTCGTGGTGACGGAGAACAACTTCGTGAGTGCGGAAACTATGACCTCAATACTAGCGCCGCTTGAAGTATTCCGGTAAGTACATTACATTTTACATAACAAAACATTCTCATCTATATCGAATTTGAACAACTGTTTTCGGACTCAACCTCAACCAAAAAAATCATTATGGTCGCAATGCTAGGTCGAAAAGTTCGTAGTACTATGTACGCCGAGATCGCATCGTAAACGAAGTTTAATCATCATTTTGGAGAATTAATTTTGCCTCTCGACTAGACGTACACACCGCACATCAGTGGAAATAATTTGACACTGACAGCGTCATTATGTCGTGGCAGTAAGGACTGTTTTCGTAGTGCAAGTGTTATTACTCATGTGTGGTTGACTGTATACCAACGCGTAACGATAAGACATATCAATAAAACACCCAAAAAATATTCAATGGATTACTCCATTGAATTGAAAAAAAAAAGTTTATTTTTTAACTATACGAGTAACTACCATTTCTTCTATTCCAGACGATTCATCTGGAACTTCTTCCGCCTGGAAAACGAGCATCTAAACAACTGCGGCAAGTTCAGAGCCGTGCGAGACATATCCGTGGCCCCGCTGGACTCCTCCGACCAGGCAGACATCATCCGCATGATGGACCACCCCGATGGGGTCATCAATAGGTCAGTATTCATCTTCCTGCCTTTTCCCAACTATTTATTTAGTTATTTGACCGTTTATGTAGGTACACACATAATATAAATAGACAAGAAGAAAAGAAAAAAATATAGAGTCTGGCCACGCTAACTCTGCCATGGAATAAATGGGCAACCCCAAAAAGTATGGTATACAACAGTTGCCTTTTTATTTTTGCATAATAGATTATTAATCTAAGAACATTTTTTAGAATACTCATACGTGTGTTCATGTTGTTTACAAGAAGGTCGTGTCAAATTACAACATCGTGCAGCAAAACAATAAACTTTGTGGTTATGCGGTAATCACTCACTGTGAAACTACTATAGACAGTAAATTTATAACAAGTACTTATTATTTGTAAATTCCAGGAGGAATAAGAGAAGAATTAAAATCAAATCTTCAAGCTGAATATAAAAAAAATAACTTATCAAAAACAAGAAGAAAAAAACAAATTATTTTTTTCTTAGTACAGACAGTGTTGCCGTCTATAGATTTTCAAATTCCACCATTTTTTTACTTCTACAGAGTTACCAGGCCAGACTCTACGTACAAAGATTATGCTTATTTATAAAGAAATCTCTTCAAGTATACCTGCAGTAGGAAAGTACATAAAAGGAATATGAAATACCTACCTACATGAAATCAAAAAACGATTCACTTATTTAACTTCCTTGGGACTTAGTTCTTTTATTATGTCGGAGTCGCTCTCCATTCCAACCGAATGCAGCTGTATACCAGTATTTTACATGGAGCGACTGCCTGTCTGACCTTCATAACATAACTGTGTTATGGAGGTCAGATAGGCAGCTGAGTAAAACGATCCCTTGGTAGGAGTGGTTTTCACACTTTCGGGCTTCAGACTACCCGTAACGGCTGTTAAACATACACGAGAAGATAATAATGTGTGATTTTTATTTTCTATAACTCCTTATTTCTTCAATCAATAAAAATAAATTAATCGATTAATTTGCGAAGAATGTGAGGAGCCCGTGGCTAAGTAATAACAGCCGCACGGGTCGATCCATCAGGTTAAGCTACGCTTGCCGAGGTCGGTCCGTGGATGGATGACCATATTTACATACTGAGACTCCTCCGTGCCTCGGAAAGCACGTTAAGCCGTTGGTCCCGGCTGTCATTCGTGGATCTTTGACAGTCGTTACGGGTCGTCAGTAGCCCGAAAGTCTGACAATCAGTCTTACCAAGAGGTATCGTATTACCCAGTTAATGGGTTGTGGAGGTCAGATAGGCAGTCGCTCCATGTAAAATACTGGTATTCAGCTGCATCCGGTTAGACTGGAAGCCGACCCCAACATAGTTGGGAAAAGGCTAGGCAGATTGAAATTGCGAAGACGTTTGGGTTTTTTAAGCTATGTAAAAAATATTACTTATAATTTTGATTAATCCTAATTTTTCTTCCAGATTAATGAAAAACAAAAAAAATACAAAAAAGACAAAAGAAAGTGATCGCAAGCCTTTGTTGAAAAAGGAATCGATACAAGACATGCAATTGGAACTAGACCTGTCCTCCAAGATGCTGTAACTAACTGTGATACCCGTACTTATACTTTAGATATTATTGTTATAGTATTATACGAAATATATTTATAGCCAATTCTTATACAATGTTTTTTTTTGTGGTAACCCTGAGATTTTGGTTGAGGATGGCAACACTGAAAGGTTGTGAACGCTATGGAGATCTCTGTCTAGTTGTGGGAATCTTTGAAAAATTATATTAAACTAAAACTATTAACTATTAAACTCATTATATCTTTTAAACTAAGACCCGGCTAAATCGGTGACTTGGCGAAAACTTGCGACTAAATTTGGGAGTAAACAGATCTTCGCTAGGTGGCTTAGTTTTTAAGATATAAATGTGGCCAAGCTCCCGACGCTCCCCAGATCGAACCAGTGACCGACAAATTCTGATATTTAGCGGCAAATTCAGACTAATTTTTTGTGTTATCAAAATTAAAATCTCTGATGGTGGCCATGCCAGTGACAGTCACACAAAATAAACATTTTATTATTTGTACAATAATTATGAAGCGAGTTTTAATTTCCTTCAATAAGAATGGCCTAAATCAATTGAATATTTTTTTTTCTTGTTGACAAATATAGATAACGATAACAGATTCCACAAAGTCAAGTGCTTCCGATTATATCTTGAAATAGTTATGTCATAGCATGGACACTGTCATAGAACATACTGTACCTCTGTGAAGTCTTATCATTGATTAATTATTACCGAAGAGACTGTTTTGATAGCTTGAACCTACTTGAATCAAAAATACTTACACCAATCTTGATTGAAGTGCTTGTGAGATTTCGATTTGACTCCCGCCGTATTACAAGGAAACATATGCAGAAGAAAATATATAAAGACCTTTCAATCACTTCTTCTGACAGCGACTCCAGCAGCAACCTTATTGCAACGAGTATAAAGATCATTGTTATTTTGGCAATAATGAAAAATAAGGGTCAGTTTCCACCAAACGGAAAAATCCTCGCTGATGCTCGAGCACTTTTTAAATTTCACTGCATAAGTACCTAACTGTACCAATATTGACTTTTAAGTTTATAATTCAAGAAGACATCACGCTGGATGTCTAGAGGAGCTCGTGGCTAAAGAAAAAAGATCATGGATCCACCATGATTCCAGTGAGAGAGAGAGACGGAGCTATAGGTATACGACCTAGCACCATCCTTTTTTCTCAACGGATATTTTTTCACGTCATAGTACGGCCCCTGGTTCATGACTCCAATGTAAGCTGTAGTAGTGTGTATTTAGGGTACGATGACACTGTCTTACGCATTACCAATTAATAAAGTCCCTAATTAAACAAAGAAAAAAAAACCTATTTATGTATGTACAGGTTGTATGTGTAAACAGTGGCAACCTTTTAAGGGGTCATTGTACTCAATATTATGAACATCTTTTACTATGGGACCAAACCTGAAATCGCGAAAAAAAATCTGCTGTTCAGTACATTTATGTTCGCACAATTCGTCAAAATCCCATAGTAAAAGTTGTTCATAATGATGAGTAGGTACAATGACCCCTTAAAAGATTGCCACTGTTTACATTTATACCCTGTATATTACTTGATACTAGCTTCTGCCCGCGACTTCGTCCGCCTGTAATTTCTTGTTCCCCTGACCTACCCCGTCGCATCGTATCTACCCGCGCTAATAACACTTCGTTTTCGCTTAGCGTTCTTTCGGACTTTTTTTCTTTTTTCTCGGCTCCTAAAGTCCTAAGGGTATTAGCAAGATGTTAAGTAGCCTATAGCCTTCCTCAAGAATTGAGCTATCAAATAATAAAAAAAAAATAGCGGGTTCAAACAAACAAACAAAAAAACAATTTTTTCAGCTTTATTATTAGTATTATACAGATAGTTGGTAAACATAAATGACAATTACGTGCAGTTACTTACTGAAAAGAGGAAACTCGTCACGAAGTTTCGCCAGCTTATTTCATTTGACCTTTAACAATAATAGACTGGACTGGACTAAATTAGGTGGAAGGTGGATATCAATAGGAAATAAAACCCATTTATTTATAATAGTTAGTGCATTTTAATACTAATAACTGAAGTAGACATAAAAACATCTCGATAGAAGCTCGGCGCTCACTATCCAACACTCTAGCGATTAGACAAGCTACTAAATAATTATTATATCACATCTGAACTTAGAACATTAATAATGCACGCGTTGAATATAAATTCTATATTTTCTAGCCGACCAAGACAATAAGTCACCCGTCCCACCGCCGACGAGGAAACGACTAGCTATCAAAGATTTACTCGCTCAAGAAACATAGGTACTATCAACGATTTTTGTCCGTCACCCCCATAAGGGCGCTTTTTGTATGCACGGGCCAGCGGCTGCATTGTTTCCGTCCACCAATAGCGCTTCGACGCACATTATGAAAAAAAAAGAAAAAACCTTTTTTTTGCCAAGTTAAGAAAAAACAGCAATTAACGTTAAAGAAAAGGGACATTGTTCATCCTTCTTAGGCGACATTTTTCGTTCATTGGTCAAACAAAGATAATTAACTTTAAAAAAAGACTCATCCTTCATTCATTGCTTCAAACTACTATTTCAACGTTCAACCGATAAAGTTTTGAAAAGGGTTAGGCACAACGTCTTTCGATAGTACCTATAAAAGATTATAGGTTCCGTGAAGTAAAAGAGATACATGTACAGGGTGGTAGCGACGTGCAACCTGTTACCATTAAAAAAATACTTCAATTAGATCATGAAACTTTGCATAATCTGAACTAAATATAAAGCAGAAACTATGTTTATTTTTTTTATTACCATTATTTTCAACGTAAAAAGAAATTACTTAAACTATGGCGCGCCCTGCCGGTCGGCACCCCAATCTGTCTCGCTCTAACTCAGTTCGCGAGCAGTTGTGTGCGAGAGAGATAAAGAGTGAATTTGAGCTAAGGTATTATGGACTCAGTTGTAATATTTAAAATCTGATTTCGTAAAAAAAAACGTCAAAAAATCTTGGAACTTTGATCTTCAACATCTCGGTAACCAGAATGTTCCCAATATTGTTCCAGTACAAAAAAAAAAAATATCATAATAACGAGAAGAACAAGTGACTCAGCTTCGTTAAGGGTTTACACCAGTTAGAATATTCACCTTTATATAATAAATACAAAACAGAGGGGTTAAAAGAGAGCCCTTTTTGAAGTCGGTCAAAAAACATTGCGAATTAAATACTCAATTGTCTTCAACATCAACAATGCAAGCAATATTCCTAAAAATCGCAAAATACAACAATGCTAAACGACTCCTGTGTTCATGAAATTGACGGTAGGGATGGTATCTCGAGAAACGCCATTATGTTAAAAACAAAATGTCTTAAAAATTCAAGATGCAAATGCCAAGTAGAGCTCTGAAATGACGCGCCCCACTACTTAAATTAGTATACATACACTAGCGGACCCGACAGGCGTTGTCCTGTCTGAACGATCCTAGAACCCGACTGCAGCGCCACCTACCGGGTCCAATTGTGTTTACAAATCATTCAGAAACCCATTGGAATATACACACAAAATTTCATCTAAATGGGTCCAGCCGTTTAGGAGGAGTTAGGTGACAAACACACGTACAGAAGAATTATGTATATTAAAACTAGCCCGAGTCTGACAACCAGTCTTACCAAGGGGTCACTTATTACCCAGTTTATACCCATAGGCATTCGCTCCGTGTAAAATACTGGTATTCAGCTGCATCCGGTTAGACTGGAAGCCGACCCCAACATATTTAGGAAAAGGCTCGGCAGATTGATAAACTAAGTAAATGCGGTAGTGGGGCGCGTCATTTCAGAGTGGACAAGCTCTACAGATCAATCTTTGCATTGTACCCAAACGCTTGGTGGGATAATGCTTTAGGACAACTTTGCTCATAACCATTGATCGGATTTTGGGGTGCAATGCAATTGCTGGGATTTAATGACGTTATCAGAATATGAACAAGCCTCATAATCCCGGTGTTCCGTCGCGGGCAACAGCTATTTTGTAAAAACAGTGTATTTATACAAGGTGTAACTTAAATAACGCGCAACCTATTAAGGGGTCATTGTACTGATCATTATGTACATCTTTTACTATGGGACCAAACCTGAAAACCTGAAAATAAATTAGCTGTTCCCTACATTTTGACGAGTTATGCGAGCATAAAATGGCAGAATTGTTTTTCGCGATTTCAGGTTTGGTCCCATAGTAAAAGTTGTTCATAATTATGAGAACAATGACCCCTTAAGAGGTTGTGCATTATTTAAGTTACCTACATGTTGTAAATTAAGAAAAAAAAATACCTTCAAAATTACAAAATCCCTGGATTTTCATGGTTTTATTCATACTAATTAATCCGATCAATGCTCATAAGCATAAGTCACAACAAGTACTGTAAGAAAAAACATCCCAGGACAACTTCTAAAGCCGGGTTCAGAATGACTGGAGGCAATTCTTGCACAAAACAAATTCATTATTCTGGGGCTGGGTGTTTGAGTATGTGAGATTTAAGTATATTTGATAAAATACCTAAGGAGGAGCTCGTAGCTAAGTAATAACAGCCTCACGGGTCGATCCATCAGGTTCAGCTACACTTGCCGGGGTTGATCCGTGGATGGGTGGCCATCTTTACATACCGAGACTCCTCCGTGCTTCGGAAAGCACGTTAAGCCGTTGGTCCCGGCTGTCATTCGTCGACAGTCGTTACGGGTCGTCAGAAGCCCAAAAGTCTGATAACCAGTCTTACAAGTATTACCCAGTTACTGGGTTGTGGAGATCAGACAGGCAGTCTCTCCATGTAAAATACTGGTACTCAGCTGCATCCGGTTAGACTGGAAACCGACCCCAACATGGGAAAAGGCTAGGCAGTTTTTTTTTTTTATAAAATACTTTTAAAAAACCTTGTGTGGGGCAATGTTTTTTCATTAAGATATGGAGGCCTTCTATTGCAACAAACCCCAAAATTCTTCCGAAACAAAACTACTTAAAAAATCTCAGCTTTACACATCAGCTATTAGCTTACACCAACGTTCATGGCTGTCACGGTCATGAAACGTGGGAGCGAGATGATACGATACGTATTCACTGTCCTACTTGCACGTTTTATGACCACGACTGCCAAAAGTTTCGGCGTTTAGTATATTAAAACATTCTAATAAAATTATTATCCATTGTAAATCTCTCGTACAGCCGTACAAACTTAATTACATACATACAACAATTATTATTATTTACATTGTTCTTAAGGCATTTGTCAACCCGACGCGACGGCTCGGAATAGCCTTCTCGATTCTTGTCTCCGACACATAGGTACGTATCTGAAAAGAAAACGCATTTTTATAGAATTTTTCGTAATTATTTTGTGTGAAGTCGTCAACAAAAGTTGGTGAATGGTGAACATTGGTGCCGATTCTCTTGTGAACGCACTAAACTAAAATTAGAGAATCGCTATCTTTTACTAACAGGCAGCGCGAGAAAAGGACGGCTATAGCTATGAACTAAGTTGGAGATGTCAAACTAGTTCACGCCTTGCGCTTTACCGTGTTTTTAGTCGACATGTTTTTACGTGTCGTCTAAATGTCTATGGAAAAATTAGTTCTAACTAATTTGACAGCTCTAATTTACTTCCGTCCCTTTCTTGTCACAATAGAGAGAAAAAGTTAGCAATAGCCTAAATTAAGTTTAGTTTGTGCACAACAGAATCGGCACCATTGTTTAACTAATTATTGATCTTAACAACTCAATAATTAGTTAAACAATGCCGCCCATGGGCATGTGACCACCCGTATTTTCCTGAATATTCATGAAAAATTATCGAATTTAAAAGGGAAGGGGTCTATCCTACTAATATGTATTATAAATGTGAAAGTTTGTGATGATGCAAACATCCAAAATGTTTGTTACTCAATCACGCAAAAACGGCTGAACGGATTTGGATGAAATCTGGCACACACATAGTTTATAACCTGGATTAACGCATAGAATACTTTTTATCCTGGTAGTAGGTTCCCGTGGAATAATTTTTGACATCCACGCGGGCAAAAGCTAGTCTCAACTTAACAGTACTTACATGTTTCCAACCCACGTACGAAATACGCCAAATACGAGAGTCAGAACTAACAGTCCAAACTGTTTTTATAATTTCAATGTTTTTAATCATCCTACCTACACATGACATGACTCATCAGACCATAATGAATTCATTAACCTCATGATCTTTTAATTGGATCAAGAATTTCTTAATTAACGCCTTGTTCAGATATAATAAATTATTATCAATGTGCGCTATTTCTGAACAAAGCGCTAATTAATAAAAGATAACTTACCTAATTATATTAATTATTATTTATAATTAGGTAAGTTATCTTAAGTACAGCTTATGTAAAATGTATATACTATTACACTATGTACCATCGCGAAACTTTGAGGTGAACCACTTTTCGACTTCATTACTAACGCAAACGCAATAAGGTTGAAAAGTGGTTCACCGGAAAACTTCACGATGGTACAGACGCCAGCAGGTCAAGCCACCCGAAACTGTCAAATTTTCCCAATCAACCTTGAACCTAATACTTTAGCAATAAAGATGAAATCTATTAAAGAAATTTGACAGATTGTAGTAGCTTGATGTGCTGGCGTCTGTACATCTCCGTAGATAATAATAATGTCAATAAATTATTGTTACTTTTGTTAATTTATATCGCAGTTTTGCACTTCGTGCGTTAGTGAACAGCTTATAAACAGAGCACACGTAGCCAGCAAAATATTTTTTTTTTCGTGAATGGCATCTCGCCGGTCAACCTAGCAGGTTGTCGGCTGCTTAACCGTACTTTCCTGTGGGTGCCTCAATAAATTAAGGCCTCCAGCTAGGGCATAAACTTAAAAACTAAGCGACCACGCGCTAAGGGCATCCCCCTGTGGAGTACGGACCTCGGCTTAGGGCGTCGCTGGGCCTCCACCAGCGACAAGAGACAGATTAATTATAATAATTGGGGACGAATTTAAAGCTACAGGCTCAGTGGCGCGGGCTGGCTCAAGCAAGGGTCGGGCGGGCAAAATGTATACGAATTATATTCGACGTTTGTACGCTCGGTACCCGGGCGTTAATGTAGGTAGCACATGACAAAAAACTTGAGAGATTTAAAAAAGATAATATGGCTAGGAAGGACGTAAACACTGAGATGACGAATAAAATGTTTAGAAGAAAAAGTCTTATTTCAATTTATTTATAACAAGCCATGTGTCCAATGGGTGTACCCATCGGCAAAAAATACGAACTTCCATCCCCTTTAGGGGATGAACTTTCAAAAAATTTTCTTTAGTGCTCACCTTCGTTATATAGCAGGTGTGGTACAGCCTATCAAACTGAACAACTTTCTCCATGGGACCAACATCGTAATCGAGAAAAAATTATCAGCCATCCTATACATTTGGGTTGAGTAGGTATTGAAGTTTTGTACGGAACAGTTGATAATTTTTTCTCGATTATGATGTTGGTTCCATGGAGAAAGTTGTTCAGTTCTGTAGAAGGAACTCTTGTAAAATTTCATGCTTCTAGGCTGGTTAGGGCTGTGCACTCTTAATAAATTGCAATACGGGCAAGACGATGATCGTATACTGTACAACACTATTTGGAAGAATGTATGCGCCTACCTGTGAGTAAACCTCTGCTATACTAAGACCTAAGCGCCTCTAACCGAGATGCCATCTCATCCAGTTCACTCTCAGTGGGCTCAGGAACATTTTCCTCCTCCTTGCTGGTGGAGGGCGCGGCTACGGCTGTTGGAGGCGCCGGCGCTTCGCCCAGCTTACCTTGTGTCAGCTCCCATAATACCTGGGTAGGTGACAAGAAGGTTATTGTAACTTCTACATGAATGGATACCTATGGAAAATCGCGCTGTTGCATTTTCAACTTTCAGTGCTAAGCCGAGCGTTGAAAATACAACAGCGCACTTTTATTTAGGCATACATTTAGGTGTCGTTTAGTGTTATAGTGCGCGTGCAAGTGCTAGTCATCGCCTGAGGTATGTGAGCGGTGAGACGGGGGAGGTAGACAATGGTGAAGCTAACTCAGTTTGCGAAAGAATGAATTGAATCTCGCGGGTTACCTAGGCGGTTCCCCCTAATACAAATATACAGTAACGTGTTTACCTTATCAACCTCACTCTGCGCCGCTTCTTCCATTTCCTCCTCATCCTCCATGCTGGACATGGTCTCATCCAGCATCTCCTCAATAATACCGGCTCTCATCATCTCTTTGCTTAGCTCCTGCATCGTTGCCGCCACTTCTGGAAGACGGACCAGCGCCTGCATCGCTTGCATCACCTGTCAAAGTCAAATAATTTATTTCAAGTAGGCCAATAAAAAGGCACTTTAGAACGTCATAATTTACAACAAAATAAAATTGAAACTAGGTGTCTCTTCCAAGAGGTAGTTTCATATGGAGAAGAATGGGCAAGAAACTACATATTTAATTACCTGAAAAGAGAACCCATAGAGAACAAAATGATGGAGGCGGCTTCGCCAACGTGGCATGTCGATAAAAAGTAGCCTATGTCCTTTTCTAGGTCATGCTCTACCCGCGTGTCAAATTTCATCCAAATCAGTTGAGCCGTTTTAGCGTGAAAGCGTTACAAACGAACTCACTTTCGCAATTATAATATTAGTTAGGATGGAGGAGATGGGAAACTTAATTGGCCTGAAACACTGATTTGAATAAACCTAGATTGGGCAGATTGCCACCTAACATTCTAAATCTGAACTATCATTACTTGCACTTGTAATAAATATATTTTAGTTACTTATAGTTTACTAGCTGCGTCCCGCGGTTTCACCCGCGTAGACCGGGATAAAAATAGCCTAAGTATTAATTCAGGGTATAAGCTATCTACATACCAAATTTCATCCAAATCGGTCCAGCCGTTTGAGCGTGAAGAAATAACAAACATACAAACACACTCACAAACTTTAGCCTTAATAATATTAGTGTGATTTTAGCCACCAATAAACCATTGAATGGGAAATATTACTACTGTTGCTAAATGTACTCTTTTTTAAATAAATATTTATTATTATTTCCTTTAATACACTTTAGTCTTACCAATTACAATATTAAATATTTTTATATCCTTAAACAAATATCAACTTTACACTAATGTAAATTGAGCTGATTTCAGAATGTCAAGTACTTTAGAAAAATCATAAAAAAAAAGTTGTAATGCAAACTAAACTTTAAATGTATTTATTATAGTATTTTTTTCAAATACACATATTTGTTTCAGTACATATTTGGAAATTAAATTATGAACCCAGTGTACCAATACCCCCAATAATAATAACTCAGTTTGCCTAGGGGAAAGCAATCCATGCAAGGATATAGGATCAAGTTTTTCTAACTGAACAGACAGCTGTGCTGCTGGGGAGTCTGTTGCGCTACTTCTTCTTCCCAGAAGTGTTAAAGGGGGCGGGGGGTTGGGGGACCGTCTTATATAATTTTGACGTTCGAAAAGTGCTGAATCTCAGCCCAGTTTGAATAATTGACTTTTTGTTTCCTTTTTTCATATTATTGGTAACACATACCTCAGTTGACTTCTGCAATGATCCCGCAACTCGTAATGTAGCTGTGAACACAATATCATATAAAAAATAAAATTTTCATAAATTACATAAAACAATATAAAGATACATCAGTTAAAGAGCATCAATAACATCTAATATTAGATCATTCCCAAAAATTATTGGAAAGAAAAATTACTGAATTGTGACAGAAGAACTAAAGCCCGTTTTCACCAACACTTAAGGACGCTGTTACAAATGGGTACCTAGTCAAATCATTACTTTTTTACACATAAGTATGTTTATTAAAAAGTATGTTTATGCGTAATGCATTCTTTCTGAGAGCCAGTCGGAGTTTTAACGAAATTTGTTGTGAGCAAGACATTGACCTTTTCTGCACCAATGCAAGCACACTAAGGAAGCTCTTAGCTAAGCCATTTTTTGTACAAGAGGCACCTGCCTGCACGTGAGCCGTTTGATGCCCAGATTGGCTTAAATTAGTTTCACTTACCAACTCTGAGGAAATAACTGTATGGAATACAATATAAGTCGCTGTTTTGCTTATAATGTAGGTATAAGTACAGATAAGATGTAACTTAGACTATGAGGGAGTAATAATTTTGTATTTATCTGTGGAGGCTTGTAAATAGCAATTTAGTTTTATATTATTGTTATTATAATGTTATTAGTCTGTAAGCCTTCCGAAAATAAAGAAAATAAAATAAATAATAAAATATTAAATAAAATGCTTTACATTCTTAAAATGTTTTTTGGCCAAATTGTTGATAGACGAGCACGGTACGATTCTGAACTATAAATATAATTTTAGATAGTTACAGTTTCTCAATAAATGTACCGGAGTGAAAATTTTTAGTTCGGTACATTTATTGAGAAAATGTACCTATTTAAAATTATATTTATAGTTCAGAATCGTACCGTGCACATCTATCAACAATTTGGCCAAAACACATTTTAAGAATGTAAAGCATTTTATTAAATAAACATACTTTTGTGTAAAAAGTAATGATTTGACTACCCATTTGTAACAGCGTCCTTAAGGAGGATGCGCTGTGGTAGCCCGCGAAATTCAAATTTTCTTGCGTTTTATTCAATTTACAGGTCCGTGTCAGGTTGTATCTTGATCAAAATATGATACGCGGAAATAAAACATATGTATTTACATAATTTTAACCATAAAAATCATCAATACATCTCTCTAAGTTAGATTTCGTGCATTCGTTAGATTTCGTTTGTTCGACGAATCTGCACGAAATCTAATTTAGAGAGATATTTTCATGGTTAAAATTATATAACTACATATGTTTTATTGCCGCGTATTATATTTTGATCAAGATACAACCTGACACGGACCTGCAAATTGCAAAAAACCCAAAGAAAATTGAATTTCGCGGGCGACCACAGCGCATCCCCCTTAACTGAATCACTAAATATTATTGCACTGTTGGATTGTCAACTTTCGCCGCTGTTAAACCTAGCCAGCACAAAAATACATTGGCCTAGTGTTGAAAATTCAACAGTGCACTTTTATTTAGGGATTCATTAAGTATCACTTAGGGTTGGTGAAAACGGGTATTTAAAGTGAGGAAACCATACCCATAGAACATGACTGAATTGTTTAGGGAAATAACTTCCTAAACATCATTTGCTCTTGGAACACGCAAGATTAACTTCAAGGCTGCTATGTAAGTTTGAAGATACCAAAACTTTAATTAAGTTAAAACCGTCTATAAGAGTATTGATAAATTTTTGGTAGGGCAAAATCTTATGGGTTCACTTCACCAATATGCTAATCCCACCAAAAACATTTTCATGTAAAATGTTGCCAAGAGGAGACCATATGGCTCGCAAGAAGTCAGTAAATGATGTTTACCTAGCTGATTCTTCATCTGCATCTGAACAGAGTTGAGGTGTGCTTTGCTTGTGTATATTTTACTGATTGCTTTCCGAGACCTGATGATCTCCTTAGCCAGTATGGTGCACACTTGCTTGTCGCTCTTCGCTGCAGCTTCTTTTAAAGACCGCTTTATTTTATCCTCTTCTCTTTGTATGGCTGAGGATGTTTAGTAAGAAACAATAATAGAAATGTGCAAAAAAAATGTTCTTTTCTATGTCTTGCAAACTTTCCAATGGAGAAGCATAGTATTTTCTGCATTCTAGATTACTTACTCTTAAGTTCTTAATGAGTTAAGGATGATTTCCACCAAATTATTCGCATATCATCGGATCGGAAAGGATACGATCGCGTCCGGCAGGATGTCGAAGCATACGATCGGCTCCGTACTGTCGCGTCCCGTCGCTTGCGAACGTATCCGTTTTTGCGCCTAGTCAAATAGTTCCATTCTTACTGTGTTGAAGTGTTCTAGTTTTTAGAAAATGTTTAAAGTTGATGTAGTATTGTTGGCTATTGCATTAGAAGAAGAAAATAATCATAAAACACAGAAGACGAAATGAAAACATTTGGATTTATGATTTATGGCAAAAACGGTGTAAGGTTGGCAAATTCCAAACTTGACGACGATTTGACGACAGGCAAACGGAGTCGATCACGCGTCGCAGAATACTTTCGTTCACGATTGTGTGTTGCGGAATGTAGACTTTAAATACTGTGTACACGATTTAATATTGTTTAAAGATTGTAAAATCCGTTCCGATCCGATGAGATGCAAGCCATTTGGTGGTAATCATCCTTTAGACATCAACCATATTTATTTATATTTAGTCCACACCTTTTTACAATACAAAGTCCAAACGCATGAAAGCATCTAACTTAAGGACATGAAATAATGAATTATGATTCTTAATGAACAGGAGATAAACACAATAGAACCGCCGGAATGTGTTATTAAATCTGTGTCTGCTAATTAGATAGAATGTATTTTCAAACTTTAGAGATCAAGACTGTAAGTACTAAGTAGTATGTATTTAATTATAACAGCGTCGTGCAGCTTATTGCAGGGAGAATGGATGTGGATTGCTCCTTAATGCAGCATTGGACAACACTACATCTGCGAGTAATGCTGTCCTGATTCAATGTTTTTATTGTTTTGTGTCTATGTCTGTTTCTTGTGTTCATTTTATATTGTTTTATTGTTTTACTTTAAAAAAAAAAAAAAATTAAAAAAAAAAAAAAAAAAAAAATATTTATTACTGTACCAACTACATAGTAACAACTGTAATAACTGTGATGCACTTGTAATTTAACTGAAATAAAATGAATTGAATTGAAATTTCTTGTGTAAGGCACCCAGTTCATACCTTGATTAATTTGTGAGACTTTATTGAGTTTGACAGGGAGAACAGTACTCCACCCCTAAGACGACCACTGACCTAGCAATGTTTCTTAAAAATTTGGATAACATCATCAAAAAAAACTTTTCAGGAAATCAAAAATTCTATAGATATGCAAAATGAACCTCATGACATAGGTAGACACTTGACTTTGACTCGATTGATTCCATAAAGAAGTTTTTAGCATTCCTATCAAGGTGTGAATGTAGGTTAGTGTCTGTTTTTTGGTACCTAAACTAAACTTTTTAGCTTCTAAATAATACATCAGATGTATGGCATACCTCTTATTTGTCTATCTAAGTTATATCCTTCTTTCCGTATTTTATGGGACCACTCGTTTACCTAAAAAACAGCGATATTTTTAGATTAATTACTATTTTTCGTTCTTCATTGGTGTCATAGTTTGGATATTAGACGTACCATTTCCTTTGGATTTCTCTCTGGAGATTTCCCAAAAAGACCCATTTTGTACAATTAAAACTGATTAGAATTTATATTTTGGAAATTAAATGAATTTGTTTTGACATACAATATGACAAATTTGACGGGCGATGACTTCATCACTAACTAAAACGTTCCGTTATATTTGCGTAACAGAGATGCTTCAATCTGCCTAGCCTTTTCCCAACTATGTTGGGGTCGGCTTCCAGTCTAACCGGATGCAGCTGAATACCATTATTTTACATGGAGCGACTGCCTATCTGACCTCCACAACCCATTAACTGGGTAATACGATACCCCTTGGTAAGACTGATTGTCAGACTTTCGGGCTTCTGACGACCCGTAACGACTGTCAAAGATCCACGAATGACAGCCGGGACCAACGGCTTAACGTGCTTTCCGAGGCACGGAGGAGTCTCGGTATGTAAAGATGGTCACCCATCCACGGCCCAACCCCGGCAAGCGTAGCTTAACCTAATGGATCGACCCATGCGGCTGTTATTACTTAGCCACGAGCTCCTCTCGTAACAGAGATGCTTATAATAATATATAGGGAGGCCATGTAAAATGGTATTAATAATGAATTGTTTATCATGGTTTCTAGTTTTTAACAATATTTTAGTTGCGATACTAACGGCAAAGTTGTTTAAGCTTTATTTGAGATCATACCTTTTATTATTTAACTTTGAGGCGTAAAAAGACCATTTCGTATTTGAGCAGAAAATTAGCCGGACTTGAAAAAGGAAAGGGTTCGGAGTTGAGTTTTGAATCAAAAGTCCTATTAGAATGCTTAATGCTTACTTAATCATTTTAACATTTAAATCGTGTAACCAATGAGGCAACTTTTGTTCTATTTTGGTTTTATTTAATTCAATCAATCAATCTGCCTAGCCTTTTCCCAACTATGTTGGGGTCGGCTTCCAGTCTAACCGGATGCAGTTGAATACCAGTATTTTACATGGAGCGACTCACGACTGCCTGTGTGTTTTATTTAATTATAATTGTTTATTTTCACTCCAGCCAGCTAGAAAATCTGTCTGCGTCAAATGGAGTGGTTTGGTCATGAGCAGGTTTGACTTTAAAAAAATGTTGCCAAAACAAATCAGAAATAGCTAATTATACTGTGGAGTTATAAAAAACAGTCGACGACATTACTAAAACTAAATTACCTTTTGTAGAAAACTTTAGCTACTTTTTAGGGTTCCGTACCCGAAGGATTCAAACGGAGCCCTATTGCTGTCACTCACGTGTCCGTTGTCTGTCACAGAGGTTTAAAGCCACCACACTACTTGCGAAGTTGCTTCGATGAAATAATGGTCGAGGTAGAAGTGCCCTTCTACACTCTCGTATGAATTCGCTTAATTCGATCAACTTCACGAGTAGTGTAGTGCAAGCTTTACAGTCAAACGGTTGGAGCTACAGTCTTGAAATTTTCACAGTTTTAGCATCTTGTTGACCCAAAGTCATACAAATTGTCATAAAATATTTTAAAATGTTTTTAAGGGGGTTCCCATACAGCTAAAGGGAGGCACGAAAAAAAAATTGAACTAGTTCTAAACAACAATACCTCATCGAGTGGGTTAGTGTTGGTTATAACTCACTGAGTAGATAAATACCTCCTGTATTTATTGTTTAAAAAATATTAGAAAACAAAGGAATGAAAAGCCACCAAAGCCAGTTTTTTTTTTTACAAAACTGTTCCCAAAAATTTTTTAACTCGTTTGGTGATAATTATTTATTTTTACGATTTTTACGTATATTTGACTAACAAATACCTTTATAATGATAAATCAAATTTGGTACGGAACCCTAAATGTGCGAAGTTCGACATGCACTTGGCCGGTTTTTTATAAAGAGCGTAGGTATTGTATCCTATTTTAGATGAAAAAATGTGCGCATTTAGGTTTTTCTGAATTTTTATATAAAAATAATTTATTCAAGTCAGTGGAATTTTCGATAAAACTTGCAATACTGGTTACAGACTTTCAGATACAATACAACAAAATACAAACCTGTGATACAAAACAAACTCACAAAGAAAAGAGTAATAGTACTATTGTCATAGACTAGTATATATATAAATGGGTATTGTGTATGTGTATTGTATACGTAGTATCCCCTAAGTAGTCTGTGGTACAGTGGTAGGTACCTACCTATATCTTTTAAGTAAATATTTAGTTGTCGGTGCGAAATTTTAAACGAATTTTTTCACACACAATAAAATTATAAGTGCCTTTATGTTAGTTACTTTCAAATAAAGCAAGTGGTGGAGTGTATTTTGTCGGCATCTTAAAAAATAAGGTAAGTTTGTTATGTTAATTTTCTATCAATAACAACCCGGCAGTTTGCATGTCTTTTTTTAGACATTCTATGTTTATGATATCTTTCGGATGCATCGAATGCTGACCTTAGCTAGTGTATTTCAGTTACCATAACATTGTTGCGTTAGAAATCGGTAATAAATAACTTACTTATAATAATTTCGAGGTTACTCGAATAATGTATTCGCATTTGCTCGCAGCCGTGACAATCAATGCATGGTGAAAGATACCCTTGACGCCTTGACCCTCCAATATTATTTCTACAGTCAATAAATTTCCTTAACTCATAAAGTGATCCGTGGTACTTAATCTGTTTTTTTTTACTTATTATTTTGTGATATTCATAAAATGTATTGCAAGCGAAAAACCACAACAATCAATCGTAAACAGCATCCAATCTTACGCAAATATCGTCCAGAGTTGCTTGACAAATTTAGCAAATATCGGTACATAAGTAAGTAAAAATTTAGTAGATATCGTCTAGCAGGAGGAGGGGGTGGAGGAGCCCCCTCACCCCTGGCACCATTCCCACGAAAACGTAACGCACTGTTCTTGAGAAAAACAATTAAGTATTGTCCTACCTATCTTCAAATCACAAGTTGCTTCTGCAGCGTCTCCGGCACTGCGGGAGGTGCACCCCTTTGGCCTTACGTAACATAGGACAGGCACCCATGCTCACCTCAGCAGCTTCGGCTTGCTGGTCGCCTCAGCCGCTACGGCTCGCACGGCTGCTTTTTTAAAGCGGGCGGGGGCTGCTCTCCCTTCATGCCTCCAGATTTTTATACGCACTCCAGGTGGTAGCAGCCAAAAGACTATGTGGGATCGGGGTGCCCCGATTCGGTTTTGGACCAGATTCAACCTATTTTAACAATGAAGTGGGGTACCTACCTACACTAACTTCCTGCTGAGCAGGTTTTCTAAGTTGCTATAAAATCAAAACAACAAAACATTAATAAATTTTTCATTTATTATATCCATAATTAATAACATTAATTAACTCCTCAAAAGCATCTCTTTTATTTTTTTCTACATCTCTTCTCCAGATATATTCATAAATTAAATCACTGATATTGGCACAATTATTACAATCATGTTTATAAAAAAACTGTTTGATGACACGCCACTGTGACTCCATTCTTTGAGTATTTGTGCCTTCCACGTCCACAAAAGGGTTGTCTGGGTCACTCTGATTCACCTTACGTCGAATGAAACCATGGTCCCCCAGACAGTCATAGGCCCGCCAGAAATCAGTGTGTATTGTGGTGCCCTCAGCCACATGTTTCTTTATCAAGGGCACCAGAACTTCAGCAGAAAGGACATCGTCTGGGCATACTTCTAGGCGAAGATCCTCGCTCCCATCCTCGATCATCCTGAGGATCCAATGACCTTCAACTGGACGACCTGAAAGAAAAAGACAGATTTAGTTTGCTTGTATGTACCTTGAAAATAATTATAATATGTTTTTAGGGTTCCGTACCTCAAAAGGAAAAAACAGAACCCTTATAGGATCACTTGTATTTCTGTCTGTCTGTCCGTCTGTCCCAGCCAATTTGCTTTGAATCTAATTTTGGTACACAATATATGAACTTCTGTGACTCAAACACGGATGTGTAACATAAATAAATTAATTTTGAATATGGGGGGCAATTAAGAAAATAAAAATAAAAAGTTTTGCAATCTGTACCTTGTGACATATCAAATGAAAGGGTTTAACTGTGAAGATCAAGATCAGACATAATTTTTTTATAATTTTAAAATACTTAAATTTTTTTAAAGTTGTTTAAGAAAATAGATGAAAATGGACCATTCAATAGTTCTATACCTATAGATTACAGGAAAACCTATAAGAAGTCTATGGTCTTAAAATTACATGGTAAATCTCAAAAAATTATGCCTACAAACTTACATGTGCACTTGGAAGGTATGGGAGACCATGTTTTTCAACTACAATGTTAAGTTTGCTCTTGGGATAAATTCATCCTAAATAAGGAACCCTTCATTGTGCGTGGTCCGACACGCACTTGGCCGGTTTTTGTTAATTTATTTAGTCATACCTTTATTGTATTTCCTTTTCATGAACTTGCTTTCACCAATTTTAACTACTTTGCCGGGACCTCCAATCTTCCCGGTAACTGTTTGCTTATTTGTCTGATAAGCTACAACTGCCTCTCTACAATAGTTGAACCAGTTATTTATGGTTGACCTAGAAAGACCTTCTCCTTCAGAGAAGTTCTCTTTTATTGTTCTGTCAAAACTGAAATTAGCAGAGTAGGCATACATGATATAAAATACCTGTGACAATTGAATTTTAATATTGTCAAACCAAGTGCCTTTGCCTCGGCTAACTTTGGATTTGCTTCTGCATGGCCTTCTGTTGCAAACAAAAGAGCCCACCGTTTTATTAGTTGAATATTCAATTTTCATTGCTTGTTTGTGGTAGTTGCAAATTTTTTGATGCGGTATCATTCCCCTTTCTGCTGCAAATGCAACAGCCTGCTCACGCGTGCCCAGTTGGCGGTAGACTTTTACTAAATTCCACATTCTGCGCACTTCCTCCACACAAAGATGACGCTTAGCTGGTGGTTCATCCTCTACCGCAGAATGGCTGGTTGATGGCCGAGGTTCGTCCTCAACCGCAGAACGGCTCGTTGATGGCCGAGGTTCGTCACTTTCGTCCACTACCGCAGAACGGCTCGTCGATGGCTGAGGTTCCTCCATGGTAGCGAAGGTCGATCGTGTAGGCAGTAAATCGAAGTCCGGGATATTACGCGCAAAAGGCAGTCGATTAGGCAGAAAATTGGTGTCCAGTGTACAAACGTAGGTCAATCGTGAAGGCAAAAATCAAAGTCCAGAGGATAAGCCAAAGTTGTCGAAGAAAACCACAACAAAAACACCACGAAGCACAGAGAACACATTCACGCAACTCTGGGAGAAACGGAATGAACGAAAACAAACAAATGCCACTGACACTGACACAAATGACGTAAATGGCGTAGTTTTTCGTTTTTACGTTCCGCTTCTACGATTTTGCGACATTTATTTTACACCACAGACAATGTACACTGGTACAGATTTGGTTGTCAATCGCTTATAGTGACGTTTCGTTTTCGCTTTTTGTCTGATTTGAGGTTAGAAACAATATTTTTATTAATTTCTCGATAAATATGCATTACCTTATAATAACAGTGGTAGTGTTATAATCAGGGACCCAACCCCTACCAGCTTTAACCCTTTTTACTTCCATACAACTGCCAAACGATACTAGATCCAAGCCAAACTTGCGTACCATGGAGTTGTGCACTCACCCTATTCTGAAAGGAGTATTAAAGCGAGGGAGAGTACAAAGCATTGACAAACAAGTATCTGTATGAATTGGGTATGCTTTGCTCAAGAAAATATATTAAAAAAAGGGTTCCGTAGTTGAAAAGAATTTATCCCAAAAACAAACTTAAGAGGCCGTACACGAAATTTTGCTAATGTCGCTGATTTAAGTGTTTTTACAGTTATAATACTGTAGTTCTATAAGTCAGTGTAAGTAAGTAGAATATGAAAAATCATTTCAATTATGATTTAGTGTATGAGCTACTTTTTTATTTTTATTTATAATGTTGATAAATCGACCTAAACCGGCGACTGTTTTGTAAATTTTTGCTGTAAGAGGTTTAGAATATATCTTATGATATATTCTAAACCTCTTACAGCAAAAATATATTGTGATTTTTCCATACCCATTAGAATTGAAAACAATTCGTAAATATTATTATTTACGAATTGTTTTCAATTCTAATGGGTATGGAAAAATTACAATATATTCGTGTGAAAGTAGTCTATTTAAATATATAAATGGCCGTATTTTTTTATTGCGTTGACTTAGAAGCTTGATTTTTTTAGAACTCTAAAGGACCATAGACCTACGTGTTTGATATTAATTTCAACTTGATACCTCAACGCGTTCCTGAGAAAACGGGTCTTGACAGACTGACAACCTTGAAAATATTTTTTTATGTGATGGAATAATAAATTAACAATTTTTGGACTTTTTACTTTACTTGTGCTGTGAGACCTTGCTTCTTGTCAAACATGGTTCTAGGACAACGGGATGTACCTTAAAGGTTTTGATTTACTTGCGAGTATCAAAGTAAAAAAAAGAAATATTAGGTCTTTACCTATGAAATTGCCGTTCTGCAGTACTGGCCATTTCAAATCAAAATAATTTTTGTTTGGCTAAGAATTCTAATTTCAAATTAATTTTATTTTAAAAACATGGATTTTTTTTTCCAAAAGTAGTCATTTGTTTTTTGATTAGTGTTACATTTTCATCTCATTTCAATCTTTTTCGTCATCATGGATACGTTAAAAATTCGAGTAATTATGGAATATGAGTACCGTCGGCGTCGTGGCAGCAACGCGGCTCAAGTGGCACGCAACATCAACGACGTTTACGGAGCTAACACTACAAACCAACGCACCACTTGTTATTGGTTTGGTCGCTTCCGTTCTGGAAATTTCGACCTGAAAAATGAACCTCGCGGTCGTCCGAAGACTTTGGTCGACAATGACGAATTAAAGGCGATTGTGGAAGCTGATGATACACAATCTACGGCTGAATTAGCAGCAGCTTTCGACGTTAGCGTCAAAACAATATTGGTCCATTTGCGTCAAATTGGCAAGGTAAAAAAGCTTGATAAATGGGTGCCCCACGAACTCAATGATCGCCAGCGCGAAGTACGCGTCGAGACGTGCCTTGCACTGCTCAACAGACACACAAATGAAGGAATTTTGAACCGCATTGTTACCTGCGATGAAAAACGGATTCTATTTGTTAACCGCAAGCGCTCAGCAAGTTGGTTGGATCCTGGTTCAGCACCTAAACAATGCCCTAAACGAAAACTTACCCCTAGAAAAGTGATGGTCACTGTTTGGTGGTCTAGCGCCGGTGTGATTCATCACAGCTTCTTACCAAACGGGGTGAGCATTACTTCAGATGTGTACTGTGAAGAACTGAACACAATGATGGAGAAGCTGGCACATCTCCAACCAGCATTGGTCAATCGCTCGTCTCCGCTGCTCCTGCACGACAACGCGCGACCTCATACTGCACAGCAGACGGTCTCCAAGTTGCAAGAACTGGGGTTGGAAGCTCTCCGTCATCCGCCCTACTCACCAGACCTTGCGCCTACAATCAATAAACAAATGACTACTTTTGGAAAAAAAATCCATGTTTTTAAAATAAAATTAATTCGAAATTAGAATTCTTAGCCAAACAAAAATTATTTTGATTTGAAATGGCCAGTACTGCAGAACGGCAATTTCATAGGTAAAGACCTAGGTAATATATGTAACGAAGTTAAAAGGAAAACTAACTATAGGTACTACTATACAAAAACTAAACTATATACAAAAATAAAATCATAAAATTCTTTTTAATAATTATTTCTAAATTAATTGTGCAACTACGGAACCGTATTACTGCGCGTGGCCCGACACGCACTTGGCCGGTTGTTAAAATTCATTTTGCCGCTCTTGACTCCAATCCCCGCCTGATGCGATGCTGATTATTATGCCAGAATTTAACTCCATTATTATAATCAAATGTATCACATTTTACCACCATTACAAGGTCATAAAGTTAGACAAACGGGGGCAAGCCACCATTAAAAAAATCAAGCCAAAAAAAAAGTTTTTTTTTTTCTCTACTTCAATCCCAAAAGTTACTACTTCGTGACTGCGCCATTCTCAAACTCTGAATCAACTATAAAGAGTCACACTAAATAGTTACTTCCAAATTTTTTGACTGTCGAAACAATACAGATCCCATAGTTGCTTGCACTTTACCTCCTCAAAGTGTTGAAGCTTTTAATAAATATGTGGTAAAACTAAATAAACTCATTATAAACAAAAGTAAAAACGGGTCTTCTCGCGATATTCCTTTTTACGAGGTAAACAGGTACCTACTTGTTTTCCGACGTTTCGACCGCCTTGCAGCGATCGTGGTCACGGGAGGACTGATGACAGCTCAGCGACGTCTTCGTAAAGTGCGGGTATTGGCATTTACCCTCACTTGGTCTTTACAATTTTTATTATTGTCACTGTCGGTACTTCTACACACAACACTAATGACGTCTACACACTGGCGGACCTCGTCGGGCGAGCGGCGTTGCTTGCATCTGCTAATGACTGGATTCCAAGTTGTAGGCAGTCGGTATCCATCCTCTCTGTTGAAATTTTTATATTTCCTGATTTCAATCGCTTCACGTACTATTCTAGAGTAATAGTAACGATCAGTGGAAAGAACCAGTGGCTTGTGTAGTTGAATCCAGTAGTTTGGACCAGCCTTCAGCAAATGCTCAGCCGGTTTTTTACAGCTGCAATATATTCCTTGATTCTTAAATAAACTAAATAAACTCCCTCCAAAATAGTCTGTCACTTAAGGGGACTACAGGACCTAAACGCAAGTTGTATAATGCCTAAAAGTATATGATCCACTGCAGTATACAAAATCAGAAAAATGATATTCTTCAGGATATAGGTTAGTTAGATAGGGTGTTGAAAACATAGTATTTACTATGTTTTCAACTTTTTTCTATCGTATCAAATTAGTTAAGTTTAAACTTAACTAATTTGATACGATAGAAAAAATTAACGAAGATACCTTTAACAATTTCTTTTAACGATTAAAAACCATACTAATAATCACGGACTAGAAAAAAAAGAAGGACTCCGCGCCACGCATATCGAAAGTGAAGCACAGTAGGTCCGATCCGGTGGGTCCGGTAGGTACCGGTAGGTCGGTAGGATCCGTTTGTACAAACACGCCTCACGCACACATTTACATCATAGTAATAAGTAGTAGTTTTTTAAATTGCATATTACTTGTTACATGCTGCACCGGTCGACGTCATCGCGTCAACGCCGGCTATCGCTGAAAACCAGCGCTGGGGCTCCGTTTCGCATGGGGTCGCGGCATTATGCTGAGCGGTAGCCGTTTTGCGTAGATGTGCCGCATATTTTCCCCAAACTTGCTTTTTACATTGTTATTTTATTTTGTTGTCCTTTGCGTCATGTTTACCGCAAATAAACGTATTTTCTTTCTTTCTTTTTCTTTCTTTAGTATGCCGACCGGCCGCCATTACGTGACACGACGGCGTCTGTCAAATCACGCACACATAGATCGGTACGGTGCTTCACTTTCGATACGCGTGGCGCGGAGTCCTTTTTTTCTAGTCCGTGCTACTACTATACATCATTCTAATTTTTTGTCAGATTATTTTACAAGCAACATTTACCGTGTTTTATTATTTTGTCTAATTCATTGGTTTTTTTAAAGTAAATAATTGCTTCATATTTTGCAATAAATTTCTATGCAGTCCGACCACAGAAAAGATAATATCTGTTCTGTGAGTCCGACAGTGACTGCGTTTTAGGTCCTGTAGTCCCCTGAAATGCCTTTGAAAATTCCGAGAAACAACTTTAATTACATTAAGATGAGCGCAGGAAGTATTTGGTGTACCTAGTGGCAATGCCGACGGTAATTGAAGAACACGCGATCTCGATTGTTGGTTATCAAGTCATCAGTCATCTCATGGACTGGTCGAGTTGTCGGTAATTTTGATGAGACGACTTTAGGACGTGCCTTTGGCCAACTTGTAGGTGTACCTATTCGGTGTATAGGTCCTATTGATTTTTCTACTATTTTGGAGTAATTACTTAGATTATTTTGAGCAGATTACAACGAAAAACCGGCCAAGGACTCCGTACCACCCACCGTACAATATTTAACTCTAGGTACATATTAAAAAACCGGCCAAGTGCGTGTCGGACCACGCACAGTGAAGGGTTCCGTAGTTGGGATGAATTATTTCAAGAACAAACTTAACATTGTAGTTGAAAAACATGTTCTTCCGTACATTCCTACTGTAAATGTAAGTTTGTACTCAGACCACAGACTTATAGGTTTTCCTGTAATCTACAGATAAAGATCTATTTTTAGATAAGGGGGGGGGGGGGGGTGGTCAATTTTCGTCTATTTTCTTAAATAACTTTAAAACAATTTATTTTAAAATTATAAAAATATAGTTTGCAAAACTTTTTTTTTTAATTTTCTTATTTGCCCCCCAAAAGTGACCCCCATATTCAAAATTCATCTATGTTCTATGTTATAGGATTTGGTTTCCGCACTTAGTCCTTCATGTGGACCATTGTGCGTGGGCCATGGCGGCCGTCGGGGGTTTATTCCAACCAGCCCACCTCCCTCCAGAATTTAATCAAATCTCCGGGTTTGTTAAGAACATCTGTGAAAGATCGGGATATTCCGAGAGTTTCTGTTCTAATCTGGGTGACGCCTGTGCATTCAAAAAGCACATGCGCAACGGTTTCCTCAGCCTCCATGCAGGCCCTGCACAGAGGACTGTCCGTTATTCCTATTGTGTGGAAGTGTTTGTTTAGTGAGCAGTGTCCAGTGATGGTCCCCGTCACCAGGCGCAGCCCGTTCCTGTCCAGACGTAATAATCGCCTGGTAAGCGTGCCATCCAGGGACGGGATGGCCTCCCTGGACTGCCTGCAACCTGCTGTCGAGGACCACCAACTCTCCGCTTGTGTATGGGTGAACTCCTGTAGCCACCTGCGTAACTGGTTGAAGGGAATGGGTACGATCGGCTCAGATCCACAGACAGACATGCTGGATGCTCTCCTAGCAAGTTCATCCGCTGCGTCATTACCAAGTGATCCGCTATGTCCTTTAATCCATTGCAGTGTCACTGTGTTGCGGTTAGTTACCGCTACTCGTTCGAGTGCATCGTGACATTCTAGTATTAGTCTCGAGGTAAAGTACTTTTTCTGTAGGGATTGGAGCACTGAGGCACTGTCTGAGAGTATTCGTATATAGGTATCCGTAACTCTCCTGGCTTCTATGGCGTAACAGGCTTGTATGATGCCCACACACTCCGCCTGGTAGACAGTGTTGAATACTCCAAGCGGACTTGATATGTTAATGTTAAGGTCGTGTGAGAAGACTCCGACCCCGGTTCCGGAGTCGGTCTTTGATCCATCGGTGTATACTCTCAACTCTTGCGTGCCTGAGTAATCACACCGTTCTTCCGTGAGTATTATGTTATAATGCTTCTGAAAGCAGTGTTGTTTCGGGGCTTTATCGCATGGTGATGCCATCATTGGTTGTCGCCTGATCGCATCCTCCTTTATGCGTATGTGCTTAACTCTAGAGTCCTTGCTCAGTGTTCCCGCTAAACTGAGTCTAAAGGCGGCTAGGGCCGCCTCTTCACGCACGATGAGGTGTAGTGGCGGCAGTCCAAGCATTGCCTGTAGAGCAGCAGTGGGTGTAGTTCTCATGCAGCCAGTTATTGCTACACAAGCGAACCATTGCAGTTTCTCAAGATCCTTTCGGGCTGTACTCAGGTCTGTCCTGGGCCACCAGACCAGTGAGCCATATGTGATAATTGGTCGGATTACTGTGGTGTATAGCCAGTAGGTGACCTTGGGGCTAATCCCCCAATTCCTGCCGAGCAGTCGCTTGCACTGCCACAGGGATATACTGGCTTTTGTGATGATGTAGTTGGTATGTTTCGCCCAATTCAGCTGTTTGTCCAAAAAGATGCCCAGGTATTTGGTTTCAGTTGATAGGCTTAGGGTAGTTCCAAAGAAACGCGGTAGTTGTAATGTAGTCAGCTTCCTCTTTTCAAAATTCATTTATTTACTTTACTTGTCCGTGTTTGGGTCACAGAAATTCATATGTGTACCGAATTTCAGCTTAATAGGTCCATTAGATTCGGAGCAAATTGGCTGTGACAGACGGACAGAACTCAAACTCAAACTCAAACTCAAACTCAAAGCATTTATTTCAATTAAACCAATTACAGGCACTTTTGAATTGTCAAGGGGTCGGTCAGTCAGAAAGATGAAGCTAGGCGCCCATTCCAAAGCATAGTAGGTACCTATGGAGAAGAACGGGCAAGAAACTCCACGGACACTCTTTTAAATCAAGATATGGTTACAAAATAATGGTTACATCATTCATGTTGAAATTTCATATGTGAGAACGATGCAGAACGTTAACAGCGTCCTTAAAAAAAAACAATTCAAAAATTTAAATTAAATTAAAATAAGCCCTGACCGCTAAGGTATGCCCAGCCTTCACTGACAGCGCTTATTCACGAACCTGACGCATGGATTGGCTAAATGATCCAACACGCGCCACCATCAGCGAGACATTAGTGTGAGCGTCACATACTCTCAGTCGCCAGGGCACATTCAAGTCAAACAAAGACGTACCCAGTAAATGGTAGCTTTAGAGTATGTACATAGTACTCACACATGTGCTATGCAATTATATAATACAAAGGAGATTGAGTCTATACAATGCAATGATAGTCTTACAATCTTCAGCATCTCCAACAGTATCTTCAAATGTTAATTAATTAGTTGTGGTTGTGGAGCAGGACCAGCATTGAGCCAAGCATTTTTATCGGTTATGTAATCCCCAAACTTATAATATGCCTGCCTGCATAGTGTGCGTTTTATACAAGTTTTGAATTTAGTCTCATTGAGTTGAAGTATGTGTGGAGGTATTTTATTGTAACATTTTAAACAGTATCCCATGAACGACGTGTCTACTTTAGCTTGTCTGAAACCTGGTTGAGCTAATAGGTCCCTTTTTCTAGTACTATAATTATGCCTTTCACCTCTTTTACTAAAAAGATGTAAATTTTTCCTTACGTACATGATATTTTCGTAGATATATTGACAAGGTACCGTCATGATGTTAATTTCCTTAAACAGTTCCCTTAGAGAATCGCGCTTGCGGAGATTATATATGGCTCTAATGGCTCTTTTCTGCAGAATAAAAATTGACTCGATGTCTGCAGCCCGTCCCCAAAGTAAAATACCGTAAGACATGATACTATGAAAGTAACTAAAATAGACTAGCCGCGCAGTATCTACATCAGTAAATTGACGGATTTTTCTGACAGCATATGCTGCTGAACTTAGCCGTCCTGCAAGTGATGTTAAATGAGGACCCCATTGTAGCCTAGAGTCGAGCGTGATCCCCAAGAAAACGGTTTTATCGACGAATTCTAGTTTCTCTTGATTCAATACTATCTCACAATCACTACTTTTTACATTTGGTAAAGAAAATCTAATGCACTTAGTTTTTTTCCCATTTAATACTAAATTATTAGCAGTGAACCAATTTTGGACCTGCAGTAGGGCGTTATTAACTTCGTCAAAATTTGTATCACGTCTACCTACCTTAAAAATCAAGGAAGTATCGTCAGCAAATAACACCATTTGTGGTTGATTTTTTAATAAATGGAGTAAATCATTAATATACACTAAAAAGAGGAAAGGACCCAATATTGAGCCTTGTGGAACACCCATTTTTACATTTAAACCAAGTGAAGTGATACCATTTATTTGAACTTGCTGTTGTCTATCATTTAAATAAGATTTTACTAAACTGAGCGCAAGTTTTCCAAGTCCGTAATGCTCAAGTTCAAGAGTAGGGTTTCGTGATCGACGCAATCAAATGCCTTGGAGAGGTCACAAAAAATGCCTATGGCGTCTTGGGCCTCTTCCCACGCGTTAAAAATGTGTTTTAATAAGGTTACACCGGCGTCGGTCGTACAACGTCCTTTGGTGAAACCAAACTGTTGATCGTGAAGTATTTTATTCGTGTTAAAATGATTGAGCATTTGATTAAGCATTACTTTTTCAAAAACCTTGCTGAAAACTGGCAACACGGATATGGGTCTATAATTATTTGTGTCCTTACTGTCCCCAGACAGACACACACACACACATTACATTGATATTATTTTCATTTTTTTTCTTTTGATTTTGTGTTTCACGAAGTGTGTCCAAATAAACGTTTTTCTTTCTTTCTTTCTTTCTTTAGACAGACAGACAGACAGACAGACAGACAAACAGCCAGACAGACAGACAGACACACGAGTGATCCTATAAGGGTTCCGTTTTATCCTTTTGAGGTACGGAACCCTAAAAAAATACTTCAGTTTAAAAAAAACACGTTTCTTGTATGGGACCCCCTTTAATTTTTATCTTTAGTTTATTTTTGTTATAGCGGCAATAGAAATACACAATCTGTGTGTGACTCTATTGTGAATTTCAACTGTTTACCTATTACGGTTCATGAGATACAGCCCGCTGACAAACGGATGGACGAACAGCGGAGGCACTCTTCACCCTTCGAATACGGAACTCTAAAAATTTGTGATATTTAAAAGCTCCGGCGCATCCTGGAAAGTCAGCCCCAACCGCCTTGCTGACTAACTAATATTTAAGTACCCCACCACTGTATCAGTCACGGAAATCGATGTCGACACGAAGATTGTTCAATTTAAAAAGCCGATGTAATAATGTCGTCCACGAAAAGTCGCATCGACTGCTGCCATACGGATGCGGACATCGTCGGCAATGGCGATCGTTTTCGCTATCATTACTATTATGAAACACGTTTATTAGTTAGCCTATTTTGATTCGCAATGCGGGTCAAAAAACCTCCCCTTTTTCCTTCTAAACCTCTCTATTTTGTGTGATCTTTCGCCATATTGGCTCCGCAAACCTGACCAGAACACGATTATTAACTAATAATACAAACAAATAATGTAGTATCAATTAAAACAATACAATCATAATTAATTTATAACAATATTTACGTACTGAACGTTGAACCCTAAGGTACTTATTTGCTTTACAACATGCTCTGTGCGTGTAAGTCCTTTATCTTGGGTCAAGCATGCTTACTGTTAGTGTGAAAATATTCCTCCGCATTATGACGCAAATATTATCTAACTAGCTAGAGATCTGCACTTATGACGGTATTGTGAAGTCCTACATTTCTGTTTTAATCACAGCGGTGTTTATTTGGCCTATTTTATCATTTTTGTGCGTTACTTATGTGATAACAATGTTTGTAAAGATTATTTTAATATCTAGTGACTTCTTCTTCAGTTGTTTTTTCTCTGATGGCAGCTTTGATTTCAGATCACTCAACTCTTGAGCTTTTGTTTTCTTCTTCATTGACAGCGTTGTTCCACCCATTTTTGACTATACTATAGACCTCCTTTCTGCGTTATGCTTCCCTGGTGTGTGCTAATCTCACCTAGGTTTTAGCCGCGGTCCTTTCCCTTCAGAGGTAAGTGCCCAATTTCATCAGAAAAAAAATTGTTAGGAGAAAATCTGAATAAACCTACTGACCATCTAGGATCCACCGGCATCAGTAATGAAGTCGGTTCTTTCAAGTCTCACTAACGTCACCCCTCATCGAAAAATTAATCATGATTTTCTGATGTGTTTAGTCGAAGGCCACTTAACTGTAGTTGAAGTTTTGTAAATGCAAACTACACTACACATACTTACGGCTTCTTCCCATGGGGGTAGGCAGAAACTACAGAACGCCACCTGCTGCTACGATTTTTACATCTCCTTTACTCCTTTTTGCAAACTACTTATCGAAATTTTTGGTGTTCATAAGTTTGCAGAGGTTTTTGTTGCAAAAATCCATAGTTTGATTATCAAAATCATAAAGAACTTTGTTCTACCTATTAAGTATATGTAGGGATCTTCTCCATTTTCTCCATCAAACCTTTACCTTTACCTTACCTTAAGCCGTTCATCATTTTGATAAAAAGGCATCGTCTTTATGATATTCATTGTCAAACTTAGTACTTAAACTAGTTGGAATTCGATCAGAAATTCGAGATAATACTTTCTTATCTGCATGGATATCAAAGTACATTAAGACATACATTTTAATTCCACGTTGTTAGGGTTATTAATTGGGAAAATGGACTAACCACTTGCGTGTCCCGACTATTGTAGTAGCCTCGCTGAATTTATAAAATCAACGTTATAAAAAAAAGTATTACCTATTATGATTGAATAGGTAATTAATTAACGAAAAAAAACTTTCTGACAGCGGATACGCCAGCGGACCTACCTACCTTCCAATATGTATAATGTATAGTTCGTTTGGATAATGACATAGGTAACTTTAAGGTCAAATGAAATACGTCTGGATTTCGATATTTCCAGAACGAATAGCTACTGACGTCTTTGATGAAATTTCGGATAGATCGATCTGCCAAAAGGTTTATGTATCCAGGCTAAGCCCGATTGGAGCGGTAGCGCATACGAGGTATATTGTATGCAAGGATTTGGAAAGACCTTCGCAGGTGAGGGTCTTATCCATTTGAAAACTTACACTTAGTTTAGGATATTTTTAAAGGCTTTTGGTCAAATAAAGAAATTTGTTATTTCTGTAATACTTAGGTTAAGTAGATTTGCAAAAACGTCTGGATTCGCAAGGACCGCCTGTACTTTTACTATAGATCTTCATAAATTAGGATAAAAGGGCTACTCATCTGCACAAACATCATAAGTAGGTACGAGTATGTACGTTTTGTTTGTGATTAATTTAATCTGCGAAGTATGAATTTACAATGTCGAATGAAATTGATAGAAATTCACCTCATCGGTCTGCTAAGTGTTTTTAAACCCAATTTTGCCACGTACCGCCGTATGGCCTGCAGGTCAAGCCACTCGAAAATTAAATTCTAATTTTCTCAATCAACATGTTCAATGTTTAGCGATAAAGATGAAAATCTGACAAATTGTAGTAGCTTGATGTGTCTGTACATGATTAATATTGGTCGTTATTTTAAGGGTCCTCGAAACGATTGTCAATTTTTACGTGATTGATACACATTGATGCGCAAATTGATCGTCTACCAAATGTAATTGAAGCGATGGACAATATTACTATAATGGAAATTGATGACAATTGATCAAAACAATTGGTTTCAGTGACCCTTAGAACGGCTGTGGTAGCAACATCTTTTTCTGAGCAAAGTTTTATTTAAATAACATGACTTTACTTATTATCATAATGACAAAGGCCTGTGGCGGCATCTACATCGCCACATACGAACTACGTTACTACGCGTCACACTGACGTCACGCAATCCTGCATCGCGCAATTAGAGTTTACCGCGCAAGTAGCATATATACAACGTCCCGACATCAACCGTGGGGCAGTTGCCCACCAGACACGACACCCGTCTGGTCGGAGGATCCTCCCTTTTCAATGGAGGATGAGTGAACTTTACACCCTGTTCCTCATGCCTCTATAGGCCTAAGGCATTCTGATTACCTACGTCTAAGAAGCTATTGTTATTCATATTATAAACCACGCTTCTCCGTCTCAGAGCACAAGTTCTGCGGTATGTGGGCCCACAGTTTGTTCGGTATCCGGCAGACATGTCCTATCCAGTGCCCAGTCCTATTTAAGTTCGGCAGCCTTTTGCCACGTCTGCTATTTTGGTTTTGGGGTCGCGGCAGGCCACGTAGGAGATGGCGGGTCGAACTGGATAGGTTCCATCAAAACTGGAAGGACGCGCAGGCTTGCGAAAGATGGAAGGAATGGAGGGAGGTCTTTGCCCAGGAGAGCGTAGGGACAGGCTAGTAAAAAAAAAACCACGGGATTTGGATGAAATACCTGGATTAACATGTAGATTACTTTTTAACCAGGTGCATTTATGTACAGTCAGCAATAAAAGTAGATTAACACTAGCAGTTTTTTAATCTTAATTACTAAGCGAAATATTTAATTAATATCGGAACATTACTTACAATTTTAAGAACATTAACTCTTAAGGGGGATGCGCCAAGGTAGCCCGCGAAATTCAAATTTTATTATCTTTTTTTGCAATTTGCAGGTAAGTATCAAGTTGTATGTTGATTAAAATATTAGGTTGGGGAAAAAGTCTTTTCGCATTATAGTATGTATGAACTTGAAATAAAATCTCTTTGGCTATACTATTTGTATCTGGCTGGTTTTGGTATCATTGAAAGTTTAAATTTTAAAGAACATAATTCCAAATTCAAATTAGGAAAATGTGTGATTTTCATTTGTTTTTCGTACTGTCAAGATGAGTGAATCTAATGAAGAAATTCGATACATTTTAAAATTTTACTACAAAAAAGGTAAAAATGCAACGCAAGCCGCGAAAAAAATTTGTGATGTTTATGGACCCAGTGCAGTGTCTGTGAGAGTAGCACAAATTTGGTTTAAGTGTTTTCAATCCGGAAATTTTGATGTCAAAGATGCACGTCACTCTGGTCGCCCTATTACGGATAAAATGGATGCCATTTTTGAAAAAGTAGAGCAAGATCGGCATATTAGTAGTTACGACGTAGCTGAATAACTGCGAATTGACCACAAAACAGTTTTGGCGCATTTGAAAAAAACTGGGTACACAAAAAAGCTCGATATTTGGGTACCTCACGAGCTCACTGAAAGAAAACTCAAACTCAAACTCAAACTCAAAGCATTTATTTCAAATAAACCAATTACAGGCACTTTTGAATTGTCAATGGGTCGGTCAGTCAGAAAGATGAAGCTAGTTGCCCATTCCAAAGCGTAGTAGATCCCTATGGAGAAGAACGGGCAAGAAACTCCACGGACACTCTTTTAAATCATAATATTTTTACAAAATATTGGTTACATCGTTCAAGTTGAAAATATACATGTGAGAACAATGTAGAAAGACGTGCACGTTAAAAAGCGTCCGTAATAAAAAGATAATAACTAAAACAACTAAATTAAATATTAAAATTAAAAATAAGCCATGGCAGCTAAGAGACGACCAGTCCCAACTGACGGCGCCCGTTCACGAACATGACGCATGGATCAGCACCATTTAGCTCAACCATTTTAAAGGGAACTTAATGATCCAACACACACGCCACCATCAGCGAGACATTTGAGTGAGCATGACATACTCTCAACCGCCAGGGCACACTCAAGTCAGTGAAAGACGTACCCAGTAAAAGGTAGCTTAATAGTAGCTACATAGTGCTCACACGTGCTATGCAATTATATAATACTAAGAGATTGAATCTAAACAATGCAAAGAAAGTTTTCTCTCATCTTAATCTTCAGCAGGTCCAACAATATATCCGAATGCTAATCAATTAATTAATGCGTCCTTGTGGAGCAGGACAAGCATTCAGCCAAGCATTTTTGTCAGCGATGTAATCCCCCAACTTATACACTTCTGGACACATCTATTGGCCCACCTTAGAGTTTAGGTTTCGATGGCCCCTACCGAAATATGATTGCTAGATTGAACAAAAACTGTTGATGCAGTTTTAAACCTGATACATTTTACCATCTTTTTCGATCGTATTGTTTTAAATTTGAATTCAGAATACCATACGACATGGAGCTACGCCTAACAAGTCGGATATGCGCCTTGTTAAAGGCAATTGATTTTTGAATAAAAAACATGTTTTATCAAATAAAGGTTTAATTTAATAACGCGTGTTGCCTCCATGGGCATCTACCACAGCTCTCATACGATTAGGCATAGAGTTTATCAACCGCTCTATGAAATTTTGAGGGATCATCTCCCATTCCTCTTCTATGGCAGTTTTCAACTCCTGCATCGTCTGGGCAACTGGCTGACGAGCCCTAACACGTCTTTTTAGCTCGTCCCACATGTGCTCAATGGGGTTCATGTCTGGGCTTCTGGCTGGCCAGTCCATAACTGTGATGTTCACATCCCGAAGATATTCCCTGACGATGCCGGCCGCATGGTCTCTTGCATTATCATGCATAAAAAGGAAATTTGGGCCCACATAGTCCGCGTATGGTATCACGTGAGGTTCTAAGCACTCACGAATGTACCTTTCAGCATTTAATGTTGGCAGCCGTGGTCCTGTAACAACCTCAAGTTGAGTTTTGCCGCTCGCGGATATACCGCCCCAGACAGTCCATGAGCCACCGCCATAAGCAACCCTCTCTTCAAAGCAGCATTGTGCGAAATGCTCTCCCTTACGTCGGTAGACCTTCTTCCTTCCATCATTGCCATGTAACACAATTTTAGACTCATCAGAAAAGAGTACACGGCTCCAATCTTGCTGTGTCCAATTTAAATGACTGCGTGCGAAATGAAGGCGCGCTGTTCGGTGGGCTCGCGTTAGTTTGGGGCCATTAGCTGGCTTGTGTGGTACCATATCGCGTTCTTTTAACCTTCTCCGAACAGTTCGAGCGCTCACAGATACTCCGTGGAAGTCGCGAAGTTGGTTTTGTATCTCAATTGAGGTAAGGTGACGATTTCTCAAGCTGGTCGTCACGATGAATCGATCCTGCCTTTCAGTTGTGACCCGAGATCGTGGCCTTCCTTGGCGACGAACAAAGCCGCCAGTCTCTAGGTACCTCCGATAAACATTTCGGACCGCAGATCGACTTAAATTAAGTTGAGCACTCACGTTTCTTTGGCTGTGTCCGGCCTGAATAAGTGCCACAGCTTGGGCGGCGACTTCAGGTGAAGTATCCATAGATTATTGATAGAACCTCACCTTAATGTTAAGAATAAGTAATGTTTGTTGCAAAACCAAAGATATCAATCACTTTTTCAAGAATTAAATCCAAGTAAACCAATAAAACCAAGTTTTCTTAGTATTCGATTGTTTGATATCAACAAACAGGCTCCAAATTGTCATTTGTTTCTTTAAATTCTGTGTTCGAAATTCAAAAAAAGACTATTGAATGAAATTGTGAATGTGCCAGGTTCAAAACTGCATAAAAACTTTTTGCTCGACCTAATATAAAATTTTAGCTAGGACCAAACGAAACTGAAAATACAAGGTGGGCCAAAAGATGTGTCCAGAAGTGTAATATGCCTGGCTGCATAGTGTGCGTTTTATACAAGATTTAAATTTCCTTTCATTCAGCTGGAGTATGTGGGGAGGTATTTTATTATAACATTTTAAACAGTACCCCATGAAGGATGAGTCTACTTTAGCCAGTCTGAAACCTGGTTGAACTAATTGGTCCCTATTTCTAGTCCTATAATTGTGTCCTTCACCTCTTTTACCGAAAAGATTTAGATTTTTCCTTACGTACATGATGTTTTCGTAGATATATTGACAAGGTACCGTCATGATGTTAATATCTTTAAACAGTTCCCTTAGAGAATCGCGCCTGCGGAGGCCATATATTGCTCTGATGGCTCTTTTCTGCAGAATAAAAATAGACTCTATGTCTGCAGCCCGTCCCCATAGTAAAATACCGTAAGACATAATACTATGAAAGTAACTGAAATAGACCATCCTTGCGGTGTCTACATCAGTGAATTGACGGATTTTTCTCACCGCATATGCTGCTGAACTTAGCCGTCCTGCAAGAGATGTTAAATGCGGACCCCATTGCAGCCTTGAGTCGAGCGTGATCCCCAGGAAAACAGTTTTATCGACGAATTCTAGTTTCTCTTTATTCAATACTATGTCACAATCAGTACTTTTAACATTTGGTAAAGCAAATCTTACACATTTAGTCTTTTTCCCATTTAATACTAAATTATTAGCAGTGAACCAATTATGGATCTGCAGTAGGGCGTTATTTACGTCGTCAAGATTTGATGCACGTCTATTTATCTTAAAAATTAAGGATGTGTCGTCAGCAAATAACACCATTTGTGGTTGGTTTTTTAATAAATGGGGTAGATCATTAATATATACTAAAAAGAGGAAAGGACCCAATATCGAACCCTGTGGAACACCCATTTGTACTTTTAGACCGAGTGAATTGACACCATTTATTTGAACTTGTTGCTGTCTATCATTTAAATAAGATTTTACTAAACTGAGCGCAAGTTTACCTAGTCCGTAATGCTCAAGTTTCAAGAGTAAGGTTTCGTGATTTACGCAGTCAAATGCCTTGGAGAGGTCACAAAAGATTCCTATGGCATCTTGGGCCTCCTCCCACGCTGAAAATATGTGTTTTAATAAAGTGGCACCCGCGTCAGTCGTGCAACGTCCTTTGGTGAAACCAAATTGCTGATCGTGCAAGATTTGGTTGGTGTTAAAATGATTAAGCATTTGATCGAGCATTACCTTTTCGAATACCTTGCTGAATACCGGCAACACGGATACTGGTCTATAATTGTTGGTGTGTTTACTGTCCCCAGATTTAAAAAGTGGTATAACCTTACTAAATTTCATTAAATCCGGGAAGACTCCTTCATCCACACACAAATTAAATATTAATGCTAAGTATGGTGCTATAGTCTCGATTATGGATGTACAAACTTTGATAGACATTCCCCATAGATCTTCGGTCAATTTGATTTTAATGTGCCGAAAAGCTTTTTTAACTACCATGGGGTTTATATGTTTAAATTGAAATTCAACCGGGCAGCTTGGAACGTTCGCTCTTAATAAATCAATTGAGACATCGGGTGAGGAATTTAAAGCTTCCGTCGTTTTAGATGGTATATTTGTAAAGAAGTGTACAAATTCTTGAGCTACTTCTAAGTTAGAGCTTATATCACCATGAGAAGTCTCCAATGTAAAATCCGTGTTTCGTATTTTTTTCCTATTAGTTTCATTATTTATAACTTTCCACACTGCTTTTACTTTATTTTCTGCTGATTTGATCTTGTTACTAATATACAGGGCTTTAGCTATTTTGCAAGTATTTCTAAAAATTTTGGAATATGTAGCAACATACCTGTTGAACGTCACAGTGTTAATGTAAGGCTTAAGGCCATACAATTCGAATAATCTTTCCCTACTTATCCTAATACCTCTAGTTGCCCAGTCACTAAATAAAAAGTTAGGGAAAATATTTTTTGTTTTCTTTTCAAAAGTTTTATTGAATTCAGTGAGCACTACTGAAAAGAAATCCTCATATAGTTTATTTGCTCCGTCCATATTATGGCCCAGAACATTTAACCTATTACCTAGGGCACTATTGAATCTATTTAATTTGCCAGCTGTTATTGGTCTAAATTGTATTTGCACTTTTTGCAAAGTTGTTTTAGACTTAAAAGTTACTGTTTGCCCACTGTGATCAGATGGTAAATAATTTACGATGGCTTTATCTAAATAATCACAATCGCAGAAAACATTATCAATACAAGTAGCAGAAGTGAGAGTTACTCTAGTCGGTTCTGTAAAAATATTAGATAAATTGAATGATTTAAAAAGGCTTAATAATCTCCTGCTATTTGAATTATTTTCCAGAATATTAATATTAAACCTAATGAATCGTGTACTCATTTGTGATTCTTTATTACGACGTAATGAAACCGAACCATTTTTAAAGAAGCTGATAACTGGTGATGAAAAGTGGATCACGTACGACAAGAACGTGCAAAAAAGGTCGTGGTCAAAGGCCGGTCAGGCTTCACAGACTGTGGCGAAACCCGGGTTAACTCGCAACAAGGTGATGCTGTGTGTGTGGTGGGATTGGAAGGGCAATATTCAGTATGAGCTGTTACCACCAGGCAGGACCATCGATTCTGAACTCTACTGCGAACAACTGATGAGATTAAAGCCAGAAGTTGAGAGAAAGCGGCCGGAATTAGTCAACAGAAGGGGTGTGGTTTTTCATCGTGATAACGCTAGACCTCACACATCTTTAGCCACTCAGCAAAAATTAAGAGAGTTTGGCTGGGAGGTGTTAATGCATCCGCCGTATAGTCCTGACCTTGCTCCTTCAGATTTCCACCTGTTTCGGTCTCTTCAGAATAATTTAGGCAGTGTCAGGTTAACATCACGAGAGGACTGCCAAAACTACTTGTCGCGGTATTTTGATCAGAAGTCCCAAAATTTCTATAGCAATGGGATCATGTCCCTACCTACAAGATGGCAAAAAGTTATGGAACAAAATGGTACCTACATACTTTAGATAAATGTAAATAATGTATATTAAAAAATGTTTTGAATTTTCTTAAAAAATGCGAAGAAACTTTTTCCCCAACCTATTATGAGACGCGGCCGTAGCTAATATAATCATTACAATCAGCAATACAACTCCATACGTTAGAATTGACCTCAAACCTCATGATTTCATGAAATCGCTATATTTGAGGTCAATTCTAACTTATGGAGTTGTATTGCTGATTCTAATGACTATAATTCTGTAAAGCCATATTAGCTACGGCCGCGTCTCATATTTTAATCAACATACAACCTGACACTAACCTGCAAATTGCTAAAAACGTAAGAAAATTTGAATTTCGCGGGCTAACTTAGCGCATCCTCCTTAACAGTTAAACGAAAAAAAAGCAGTTTATCGAATCATTTTGTGTTAATTTAGATGATGTCAAAAAGTAGCAGTGTTAACCGACTTCTGTTGCTGACCGTACCTAGTAGTTTTTCTAGGATGCTACTATAACCGCGGGCAATATCTAGTTATCAATAAGTGTGAGGTACATTTCCTATTGTTTTGTCAACTAACATTATTCATGCCCATTGCATATGAATTTACACAATCTGCTTAACAATGGATAGGGTTTTGTTGATGGATTTTTAACTTGAAAATCGAAATAAACTAAGGACGTTAATGATATTTGTAATACCTACATCTTTTGTTGGATCAGGTGATTACTAGCTAGAATATATTTACATACATTATGGGGGTAGACAGAACAGGACACCACCTGCTATGATCCTTACAAAATTACTACTTTTGCCTCGTTTACGTTCATACATCTGGCGCCCGCCGGCCGGTTGCGAGTACTACGAACCTGACCTTTCTGAAGAACATCACCAATAAGGTCTTTGGTAAATATCGGGCGTCCCCTCCCGACGTTTCCACTCACATCATCATTCAAATATACACTTCTGGACACATCTATTGGCCCACCTTAGTTTAGGTTTCGATGGCCCCTACCGAAATATGATTGCTAGATTGAACAAAAACTGTTGATGCAGTTTTAAACCTGATACATTTTACCATCTTTTTCGATCGTATTGTTTTAAATTTGAATTCAGAATACCATACGACATGGAGCTACGCCTAACAAGTCGGATATGCGCCTTGTTAAAGGCAATTGATTTTTGAATAAAAAACATGTTTTATCAAATAAAGGTTTAATTTAATAACGCGTGTTGCCTCCATGGGCACTACCACAGCTCTCATACGATTAGGCATAGAGTTTATCAACCGCTCTATGAAATTTTGAGGGATCATCTCCCATTCCTCTTCTATGGCAGTTTTCAACTCCTGCATCGTCTGGGCAACTGGCTGACGAGCCCTAACACGTCTTTTTAGCTCGTCCCCACATGTGCTCAATGGGGTTCATGTCTGGGCTTCTGGCTGGCCAGTCCATAACTGTGATGTTCACATCCCGAAGATATTCCCTGATGATGCCGGCCGCATGGGCTCTTGCATTATCATGCATAAAAAGGAAATTTGGGCCCACATAGTCCGCGTATGGTATCACGTGAGGTTCTAAGCACTCACGAATGTACCTTTCAGCATTTAATGTTGGCAGCCGTGGTCCTGTAACCACCTCAAGTTGAGTTTTGCCGCTCGCGGATATACCGCCCCAGACAGTCCATGAGCCACCGCCATAAGCAACCCTCTCTTCAAAGCAGCATTGTGCGAAACGCTCTCCCTTACGTCGGTAGACCTTCTTCCTTCCATCATTGCCATGTAACACAATTTTAGACTCATCAGAAAAGAGTACACGGCTCCAATCTTGCTGTGTCCAATTTAAATGACTGCGTGCGAAATGAAGGCGCGCTGTTCGGTGGGCTCGCGTTAGTTTGGGGACATTAGCTGGCTTGTGTGGTACCATATCGCGTTCTTTTAACCTTCTCCGAACAGTTCGAGCGCTCACAGATACTCCGTGGAAGTCGCGAAGTTGGTTTTGTATCTCAATGGAGGTAAGGTGACGATTTCTCAAGCTGGTCGTCACGATGAATCGATCCTGCCTTTCAGTTGTGACCCGAGATCGTGGCCTTCCTTGGCGACGAACAAAGCCGCCAGTCTCTAGGTACCTCCAATAAACATTTAGGACCGCAGATCGACTTAAATTAAGTTGAGCACTCACGTTTCTGTGGCTGTGTCCGGCCTGAATAAGTGCCATAGCTTGGGCGGCGACTTCAGGTGAAGTATCCATAGATTATTGATAGAACCTCACCTTAATGTTAAGAATAAGTAATGTTTGTTGCAAAACCAAAGATATCAATCACTTTTTCAAGAATTAAATCCAAGTAAACCAATAAAACCAAGTTTTCTTAGTATTCGATTGTTTGATATCAACAAACAGGCTCCAAATTGTCTTTTGTTTCTTTAAATTCTGTGTTCGAAATTCAAAAAAAGACTATTGAATGAAATTGTGAATGTGCCAGGTTCAAAACTGCATAAAAACTTTTTGCTCGACCTAATTTAAAATTTTAGCTAGGACCAAACGAAACTGAAAATACAAGGTGGGCCAAAAGATGTGTCCAGAAGTGTATTTGTTGCTCATTAATAGTTTTGTTATTAAAACAGTGATGCTGAAAACTGGCTCTTCCCTGAATCGTCTGTCTTGATTGCAATGGCCTGTAATCTCAGTACTATTATTATAAGTCTGTGTTGTCCCACGCAGGGCAAAGGCCCTTCCCTCCTTCCACTTTTCTGGTCTACTACGATTGCGTGCCGATGTTTTTAAGGAGTTCAGCTCATCTTTCCATCTTTTTATGGGTCGGAATTGTTTCCGGTCAAATGTTGTCTAGTAAGACAACCCCTCCTACCCCTTCGTCTTTCCTTTCCTACCTTGAAAGGAATAAGCTTAAAGATTATTACAATATTTTGCAAAGTTTTGACGACCTTCACTACTCACCTCTATTGTTCTGCTCAATCAGTAGGCATCCCTAACGCACTACGCCATACAAATCGCGCGACATGTGAGCAGTAAGTTTCGCAATACGCCGCCGGTGCAGGGCGGAAGATTGCGGCGTACGCGCACCGCGATCATTTGCGAAACACTCGCTAATGTTGCACCGTAATGTGTCTTGCATGAAACCATCATCGTGAGTCATGCATGCGTCTTCCTTGGTTTTTGTAAAGGGCCGATTTGTAAACTTGCAATGTCAGAACGGCTGGTTCGATATTTTCATCGGAGCGATTATTGCTTGATCGATGCAAGCCTATTCACAGATGAATCAATGTTGGTATTTCATTTTCATGTTACCTGTTGACTGTCTTGTTAGTTGCAAATCATCGACTTCCAGTCTGACCGGATGCAGCTAAATACCAGTGTTTTACATGGAGCGACTGTCTATTTGACCTCCACAACCCAGTAACCGGATAATACGATGCCACATGGTAAGACTGGATGTCAGACTGTCCAAAGATCCACGAATGACAGCCGGGACCAGTCCGAGGCACGGTGGAGTCTCGGTAAGATATTCACCCATCCACGGACCAACCTCGGCAAGCGGATCGACCCGTGCAGCTGTTATTACTTAGCCATGAGTTTCTATTTGCATGAACGACTCAAATAAGCTGAGATTGTAACCTAGGTTGGCCAAACTCGGCTGCTCGGAGTCTGGATTTGTGCCCGGTTAAACCATTAACCGGACAACCCTAATAATAGGGTCGCCCTCTATTGCATGGTGGAATATCTGTCCACTAGACTCTTGACCCATCGTGTTCCACGTGCACATGAATCAACAACCTTATCGATTCCGATCAATGGTACTTATAGCCTTCAATTTACAAGACAAGGTGAAGGTTGCTGGGTTATACCAACTTTTTGGACCTCATCTGACCATCGATCACGTTGTACTTACACATCCTGCTCATTTTCCTTCAACCTTCGCATTCCTAGACGTAAAAGTTTGGTTGTTTACTTGTCCTCCGTATTTCAATTCCATAAACAATACTCCACATACAAAGGCGTAGTAGTAGTACGTATTAGTAATAATATTATCTATGTCACCTAAATAGTACCTTGTGGTTCATTCGTCTTACTCAATTTCGAAACAATGGTCTATTGACTATGTATGAACATTAAGTTTTAATTACTGATTTAATACCAATTTGAATACTAATGACATTCATGCGATTGGCGAAATCCTGGGCCCTATACCACAAAACAATTATATAAGTCTACTTTGTTAAATTGTAGAAAAAATTTCGTAACAGAAATTACAAATACATATTTTATTAAACTTTTGCATTTTTATTAAAATTGTGACAAAGCATATGGCTGTGTGGCTATGTATAAATTGTAGATTTACATATTTGTAAGGTTTTTCCGTTACAATTTTATTGTATGGTGTAACAAATCCATTGAAATAAAAGGGGAATAGACACGTAAACAAAATATAATTTAGAGAAAGATAAAAAATACAAATTATAGTAAAAAACACTTCCCTACTTATCACACACTCAGATTTTTTATAATAATAAACCCTCCATTTGGGCTTCGCTGTAGTCGGTTGAAGAGGTGAAGTACGACCACCAGGGCAGGCCAGATATCAGGCCTCGTCAGCGCTGAGGCCTGATAAATCCAAAGAAGCACGCATGGGTCGGGTATCCTCAGCACGGAGACCCCGAGTCAAGCAGTAGGGTATAATAGTTTTGACTTGTCACGGAGATGTTTCCCTCACGGAATTCAGGATCGAAAGAAGCCTCGGAATGTGGTGGTCCTTGCTTATAAAGCTCGTCTAAAACAAAAGCGCCTCGTAACATAATTTTCCACCACGTTCTTTTTTTAGAGATTTTCCAGTTTTGAAGTCTTTCTTTCAAAAAATGCCACTTGTCAGTAATCGAATCGGCCATAAATATCAGTACTCATTCAAGAACCTCTTCGCCGAATTCTGAGAGCGTGTCAATTATTTTTATAAATCTAATTTAGGACACAGTTATTCAGTAAACAATTAAAATTATCTATAAAATACAATATTTGGGCTAACATATTGATAAAAATAATTTAAATTATATAAATCAAAAGTAACCTTCATAGACTAAGCTAGTAATAAACTCTATGAGAGAAAATTTGGAAGAAAAAGTAATGATAGTTTGACAGCCCGACATAAGTGTCATAACAATGAAAATTAAAGAAAAATCGTTTTAGACCGATTCGCAAAATATTAAAGCAAAATCATAGAAGTATGATATATACGTGTATTAATGAATGTAAAGTGTAAGTATGATGTAAAATGTCTGTAGTACGTAGATACTATAATGGCTTAATTTTTTGTTAATTATTAATCAGTTTATTTCAGATAAAATAAATCCATAAAATTACAAATTACAAATAATATTTTTACAAATTATCAAAATAGAGAGAAATAATACAAAATACAAAATGAAAATACAAAGCAGTCAAACAATCAATTATAAGTACCTACCTATTGTGTTAGTAAAAAACATTATTCTTATGCACTATGTTAGTCAACACCCATCAAGATATGCATCCATTTATTCTGGATAGGGCAATCCGCACGAGATACAACCATCTGCAGGATACTGTTGCTACTGCCTCGCACGCGCTGCAACAAAGAGGCCACTTTCTTCCGTATCACCGCATGAAAGCCGTCCGTTCGCGCCTCCTCAAACATTCCGGACGCACTACAATAGCGAGGCCGCCGCATCAGCATCCTGAAGATGTTGTTGTATTGGACACGCAGAGCACTAGCAGCCCGGCGAGTAAAGCTCACCCACATACTGCTCGAGTATAACGATTGGCAGTACGCCTTAAAAAGAGTAGTTTTCACTGCCCTCGAGCAGCGAGAAAACCTGCGTGCAACCATATTCCCCCTGACCGCCAATGCTCTGCGCTCCCTCTCTATGTCCGCGTCATCTTGCAACTCTTCTGTCACAATGTGCCCCAGATACTTGAAGCTGCTCACCACCCGCAGAGCCGCACCATTAAGCATAACAGGCGGAACATGCATTGGACCACGCTTTCCACTCTTGAAAACGAGCACTTCGCTCTTCTTGGAGTTATACCTCAGTCCATGTTCCGCCGCGTACGCATCACAGATTGACACAAGCCTACGTTAAACGGACTTGTAAAATTTACAATTTAAACAAATTGCAAACTGTAGTTGTTCACATTATAAAAGAACATCGAGAACGGGTCTTATCGCGATATTCCTTTGCCTTTCTTTTTTTGTTTTTTTAACCGACTTCAAAAAAGGAGGTTACTCAATTCGACCGTATATATATATTTTTATGTGTGTTCGCGGATAACTTCGTCATTTATAAACCGATTTTTATAATTATTTTTTTTTGTTGGAAAGGAGATATCCCAAGGGTGATACCATGATAAGGAAACCAGGATCTGATGATGGCATCCCAGAGAAATCGAGGGGAACCTTCAAATTTTATAGGCACACCTATAGCGATATGGGTATTCTTTATAGTAACATTTAGTGCATTTGCTCCCGGAAAGCACCATTTAGTGAAGTGGAATTGACGAGGAAGACCAGAGATGGCCATCGTAACTACTCAATAATACGTATTTCACGGGTTGCGATTCGATTATTGCTAAGCAATTTAGGCTCGTCACAATACATATGTTGAAATGGGACTGATTGTGATTTCACCATTAGTTCCAGTTCTCCTGGTTCCTTACTGGGAGGTCTCCTCAACAATTAACGTCCTTGTATCGGGAAAAGCAATATTTTGCAAAGGTGATGAGCAGTTGACATTAGGCTATTGTAACTTAGATGAATTACAGACTGACCCACTAAACCCACTAAAAAGTGAAAAATAATAAACTTTTTTACAAAAAAACACAACCGACTTCCAAAAAAATACTACAAAGTGAAAAATAACTTTAATTTCCGAAGTCGGTGGCAAAAAGCTAAAATACAGATCCAAAGACACTGACTTCCGAAATTAAAGTTATTTTTCATTTTGTAGTATTTTTTTTGGAAGTCGTTTGTTTTTTTTTTTTGTAAAAAAGTTTTTTTCCTTTTTTTTTTAAATTGTTCAATTTTGTGCCTCTAGGAACTAGGGACGCCGAAAACATGGAAAAAAAATTGAAAACTTGCACAAACCTCAGCACAAAACTCAGTTATTACTGCATTAATTTTCTAAAATCAACATCAACATTTTCAATATATTTTCATTGCCGGCTTGATGCGACTTCTGCTGTCTGCATTCTTTCTTGAAATAGCACGAACGACAACGAAAGCGGAATGCTTGGTCGCTTTCTTTTTGTGTATGCTTTTAGCTTTAGCTTAATCTTTATTAAGTTTTTAATATTTTTTAGTTTAGGTATATTTATTAGTTTAATAAAGCGTGGACCCGATCAGATTTCTCAGCGGCAAAAATGACGACTTTCCATACAAACTTTCGTCCCATATTTAGGTATTCCCTTTAGGGTATTATTTTTCAAAAATCCTTTCTCTTCGTTATAGAAAGTTCTCTTAGCTTAGCTTAACTTAGTGAAAAATTTCATGCTTCTAAGGGCTAATTTGACCAAGTTCTTATCCGTGGAATAAAATTGACGACTGACAGTTTTTGTATGGAGAAACTGACAAAAATTTAAAATTTATTCGAAGGTTAGGTTAGACTTATCCATAAAAGTTTGGTGTATCAGTAAATTTAATATTTTTATTAGTAAGTAAGTAGCAAGCAGTTCATTTCTCGGCCATTTTACTTTTGGACGACTTCAAAAGATTCGTGAATTCATGCATAAGTGCAGTGAGTGCGCGCGCACTGGATGTAAACAATACATACAGCTGTTTACTTGTGTGATAAATTGATACGTACGCACTCATCGATAGTGTTGTCGTTATGTGCTAGACTCGTATGTGTGGGTGCGATATCAGGTGATTTTACATTTGACGCTTAGAATTTTAGTTTGTTTACCGATTTCTTCTGTCGTAACATTTTTTTTGGTCACTATTTTAAATAGATCGTCGGTATTAATGTTTACAATTCAACAAGTACAAAGACAGCACTTTGGGTGTCTATTAATTTTGTAAAGTGGGCACTACTGGAACCTATTATATCGTTTCTGCTGTAATGGGTATATTCCATGTTCCTCTATGATGCTTTTCTTCGCTGCCAGTTAGAGATCATCATCACCCTCCTGCCCTTTTCCTAATTTATTTGGGGTCAGAACGGCGTGTCTCTTCTTCTGTCATATCCCATAATCACACCCTTTGTCAAACCCAAATAGTGATGACTAATGATGCACCTCACCAGTTGTGTGTTTATAAAGATCAGACATATCTAATATACGCAGTACATGTGTACACTAAAATTATTATGTTCTGACAAAATTCCGCGGAAAAAAGTTAAAAATATCGTTTAGACGTCATTGCGCATGGACATTACGAAATAGCTTTTGTAGACAATTTATTTTTAAGTTGTTCTCAGACGTTATTGACTGCCGAGTCTGTGCTGTTTATTCCTTCATTTTAATATTACTTATTCATCTACCTTATCCCAATTTGCACACAAGTGGCACTGGTGATTGAAAACTTGTGTTGAAATCGGTTGTTATGGTATGGATATGTGATAATGGAGGAATGAGGAAAGTTCTGGATGTGAATGTGAATTGCTATAACGGTAGGGAAAGAGTAGAGACCAAATAAACGATGGATGGGCTGTATGAAAGATGATTTGGCTAGAAAGGGGATGACGACTGAGATGACGATTAATAGACAAGTGTGGAAAAGAAGGCAAGGAAGCATGGTACAAAAAAGAGGAGGCCTATACTAAGCAGTGGATGAAACAAGGCTGCCAATGATGATGATGAGGATGATGATGATGGAAGAAGAAGATATGTTGCGCTGACCCCAAATAAATTGAGATTATGGGCTAGAGAGAGAATAATGATTATTTATCCCTATTTATTTAGGGTCTGCGCTCCCAATATTTTTCTTCCATGCTTACATCTCTATTGGTCATTATCTCGAAAGTTCACTTCGTTACTGGTCGTTGTTGAGAGGATGAATGAAAAGCGACTAACAAAAGGTATTTACAAGGCAGACGTGAGTGGAAACGCCGCGAGGGGACGCTCTGGGAAGACATATTGGTGAAGTTCCTCATAAAAGTCAGGTGCGTAATACTCGCGACCAGCGTGATTATTGACCATCTATGAACGTCAATCAACTCAGCCAATCGCAGTCCACTGCTGGACATAGGCCTCTCCAAGGTTGCGCCACAACACCCTGTCCTCCGCCTTCCGCATCCAGTCTGCCCCAGCCACTTTCTTCAGGTCATCGGTCCATCTAGCTGGGGGGCGTCCCACACTACGCTTACCGATACGCGGTCTCCACTCTAGGACTCGTCTGCTCCACCGGCCATCGGTCCTTCGACAAACATGGCCAGCCCACTGCCACTTCAGTTTGCTTACTTTGAAAGCTATGTCGGTTACTCCGGTTCTTTTCCGGATAACTTCATTCCTGATTTTATCCTTCAAAGAAACTCCGAGCATAGCCCGCTCCATAGCGCGCTGAGCGACCTTGAATTATGAACGTAAACGAGGCAAAAGGAGTATGTAAGGATAGTAGCAGGTGGCGTTCTCTAGTTTCTTCCATGGGAAGAAGGTGTGAGTTTATGTATGAAACATGTGTTCACTTCGTTACTAGTCCTCCATCCTATTTGGTCTGCCTCTTTTATTATTGCCAGTCACATTCAACATTATTATTATTTAGATAATATGAACGGTACTTAAAACGCTGTCATAATATTTAAATTCTTTTTACCTGCATTATTGCACGCGACCTTTGAACTCAATCTTTGTAAAAGCGAAAATGTAAAAACACTCACGATGATCATGTCACGGGTCTAGAATGTCTTGGTAACACCTGATAATAAATTGTCAAACGTTTTCGTGCAAAAGTTAGCCTAGTAGAGATAGAGAAGTCATATAATCCTGTCCATATTATAGATTGACCGCCAAGTATATCAACATATACTATTCGTGAGTATTCTATTCTATTCTATTCTATATCGTGCCAGGCAGTTGAACACCACACTTTCCATTTCTAGTATTGGTCTCAAATTTCGAGTGTTCTGGAGTTTCTAGCCCATTCTTCTCCATAGGAACCTATTCCGCTTTGGAATGGGGAACTAGCTTCATCTCTCTGACTAACCGCCTCCTTGAGCAGACGATGAACAATTTGTCCGCGGACTATTTGGAATCTTATGGAAATCCTGGGGGTCTATTTGTCCTAAACAATATGTTCTGTCATCGCGGTCAAATTGTCCATCATCTGCTCAGCGCCTTAATGGTTTAACTCTTAAAATGTCGATTGCACACCATGTGTACAGATAACAATAGAATTTCAATTGTGTCTGCTAATTAGCGCGCGACGGGTTAATAATTTAATTGAATTAAATTCTTTTAGATGGAGCTCATACTAGGTAACTTATACAAAATTGGGTTCAGGTTCAGAATGTCCAATTCTTAAAATATCCAATGGTTCCAGGTTCAGAATGTCCAGTTCTTAAAATGTCCAACGGTTTCAAATTGTCCATTTCTCAAAATGTCTAATCTATTTGGATACATGATCCAAAATGGATGATGTCCTCTACCACATTATCAAAGATTAGACATTTTGAGAATTGGATATTTCGGGAATTGGACATTTTGAGAATTTAACATTTTGAGATATTAACATTTTGAAACCGTTGGACATTTTAAGAATTGGACATTCTGAACCTGAACCAAAAATTGCTCAAGTCAAGGTAATAGGGATGATGACTAAAATTTTTTCTTTTGTCCGTCATGTAGATTATTAGAAAATATTGGATACGTATTTTTTCTTTTTTTACAAAATCAAAAGATTACGGCGATACATTGAGTTAAAACATCGCGTGACGTCACGTGTAGCTAGATTTTATACGTACAAGTGACGTAGCGAGCCCCCACTCCCCAACTTTAATGCGTGTTATATAAGTCATTTTCTATTAATATGATAAAGCAAAAAATACGTGTCTAATATTTTTTTTGTTATCTGACTGACGGACTAAATAGAATTTCTTTTTTTTTTACCCAGGCGTCATCCCTATTTGCCAATCAGGTGATAGCAGGGCTGACTACCCAGGAAGTTCTAGAATAGATGTTCAATTACGTTCAGCTACTCATGGAAGCTATTTCAATGCACTAAACACACTTAATAAACAAATAAATAAAATTGAAGTGTCTGTTTGTTCCGGCTAATCTCCGAAACGGCTGGACCGATTTTGAAGGGATAGCTGATGTTATTATGCGACTTTTATTTTAAAATGCGATTTAAATAGGGAAGTATGAAATCCACGCGGTTGAATCCGCGGTCAACAGCTAATAATTAATATTAAACATTGTTGACATCAAAACTTGCTTTTCCAAGCAGTGCATTTGCAGCCGTGACCTGCCAAGATAAACCAAGTGCCCTGTAAACATTGAGTCAGTGAAAATGATGAAATATTACTGCCAATGTGTTTAGTAGATAAATGAAGCAATTTATCTCACAATAACTAAACAGAAACGATCAGATGTTAAATTATCTTTTTGATAGTGTTTTTATTACGCCGAAGTAGACTTAGTGTCCAAACACACTGTGCCGAAGGTACGCACCGAAGTTCCGCGGCTGATTCAAAAACAACGTAATTTGGCAACGTAATTTCGGTTGTAATGTGTCGTCAGTAATTCAAATAGCATTGCAGCCGTAATCATGCCGAACTTCAGTCGCGTACCTTCGGCATAGTGTGTTTAGACACTAAAGGTGAACGCAAACTTGTCCGCACCGAAAGAATCGACCGCGCCGAACAAAACGAAGTTCCTATATTATAGCAATAAATTCTTCCGGCGGCGATTTGTCCGATTCGGCGCGGATAAGTGTGCGAAGTTTCAGTCTTTAGTTACGTTGTAAAGTTCTCTAATACTCGTAACTGCGTACCTAAATGGCGATTACCAAAAAGTACCTATGTTTTTAATCTTAAAGCACTTTAGATTACAACTAATATTGCACGTAATATTTATGGCCCTATGCAAGTGCGTGGGATTGCGCGGTTGCCCGTTAAGTAAGCTATTTGGAAACTACAAGGTTATTGAAAGAAAGAAAGAAAGAATAAGTAGGTTTATTTGTCACAAAAACATGTGCACACAAAAAGATAAGAGTAATCAGAAAAATAAAACAAAATATGTAGATCTACATAATATATAATCACGGGCACAAAACAGGAATAGGATATAATCAGGTCTGGTCCGAAAATCGCGAAAAAAAATCAGCTGTTCCGTACATTTTATGCTCGTATTACTCTGTAAAATGTAGGGAAGAGCTGATTTTTTTTTCGTAATTTTAGGTTTGGTTCCATATTAAAAGTTGTTCATAATGATGAGTACAATGAGCCCTTAAGAGATTTCGTGTATGCATAGATATACCTTATACAGGGTGTTTGGTAGATGGGTGCAAAGCCTGAAGGGGGTGATATCTTAGACCATTTAGAACTTATTAAGCTAAACTTGTCTTAGACGAAGTCTGTTCCTTGTATTTTTTTTTGAAACCCTAAGGTTTTTAACAATAATACCCATTTTTTTCAATAAATGGTTAATAGTGTCCAGTTAAAGCTGTTATGTTATTATTTTTTATTTATGTAATGTGTGATTACTCAAACAAAATTATTCCCAAGCATCTGTGTCATCAGAGAAACATTCTACGTAATATTCAAGTTAATGTTCAAGAAAATGTTTTGTTTACGGCATAATAAAAAAATAAAAAAAATATCCTGAGTTGTTCAAATCTTTTTGAAAACATGCTTGGTTAGTGCCCTTTCTTTTGAGGTACTATTTACGCAGATGTCTCAACAACTCTTGGAATTAGGATGTACAAAGCAAATTGAGTATGAAAATTGTTATTTTCGAATAGATCAATAAAACAACATTTTTGTTAAAATAATTTATTGTTCATGTTCAAAATGTTGACCGCGGTTTTTTATACAAGCACGTGCCCGTCTTCTCACTTCTGTAGTCGTGATTTTTAATTTCATCTCCTGCTTCATGACTTGAAAAGCCGTTTGGATTCTTTCTATTAATTCTTCTCTAGTTGAAATTTCAACGTGCCTGTAGACGAGCTCCTTGGCCCGTCCCCAAACGAAAAAATCCACAGGAGTTAAATCGGGTGATCGAGGTGGCCAAGGGATGGGCCCGTCTCTGCCAATCCAGCTCTCTGGAAAACAATTATTTAAATGTTCTCTCACGTTTAGGGTCCAATGTGCTGAACAACCATCTTGTTGAAAAATCAGTGGTCATCTCATTGCCAATATTGGACTTCATTATCCTCCTGTGCTTATACTCTTTAAGAATGGCGCAGCTTGTCTTCTTTCCGACATGTCTATCAGCCTTCATTTCAGTATTCACCCCCTTACTGGCCAGTATCTTCCATCCATAATAATCTTTCGTCTACTCATCATATAGCCATCCACATTCATACTCAAACGTTTCCAGCCAGAGTTACTTTAGACAAGGAACGGCAGAGATTAGCCTATATTCAAATGTTATCCGGACGCTCATTTTACACAAGATGTCTAATCATGTCTACATACTCAGACGGTTAATACAAGGTGTAAGTTTACGTACAATTAATTAGTACGCAGAGTGCGAACACTCGTACTATTTTGGAAGTTCGGAATGTTCGACCGGTTTTGTGCGTTCGTTCGGTCAGCTCAATGTCGTACCAATCAAGTCCAAAGTCCGTTCAATTGTTAAATCGAACTATTTTATTAATTGATAATGCTATAAAATTGTTCAGTGGGGTCTGTTGTTCTAAAATTAACAACTCCTTTGCACCATAATATATTATATTTATTAACCGACTTCAAAAAGGAGGTTCTCAATTCGTCGGAACCTTTATGTATGTTCCCCGATTACTCGAAGATGGTTGGACCGATTTGGATTTTTTTTTGTTTTATTCGAGAGGGTAGATACATCACAGTTGGCCCCATATAAAATTGATTAACTTTGCTTCGGTAGTTTTTGAGTTAGCTTCAACAATACGTATTTTTTCCCCACTTTTATATGGATGATGTTCTAGTTTGTTTTGCAGATAGTGGTATTAGAATTTGTGTGGGGTAGGTACACAACTAAAAAGTGAAACATAAAAACTTTTTTACAAAAAAATACAACCGACTTCCAAAGACAACACTACAAAGTGAAAAATAACTGTAATTTCGGAAGTCGGTGGCAAAAAACGAAAATACATTTAACACCTACACCGACTTCCGAAATTACAGTTATTTTTCACTTTGTAGTGTTGTCTTTGGAAGTCGGTTGTATTTTTTTGTAAAAAAGTTTTTTTTTATTGGAACAGTGGTGCGTACAGGTTAAGTACATACAATATACAATAATTGTTTTAATTTTTTTTCTAAATATGAAGGTAGTAAAATGAATTGAAAGTAAGAAAAACCCAATTATTATCTTCAAAATTATATTTAATTCTCTAGAATTTACACATTTTACACGTCCATCACTCAGGTGTATCGAAATCGGAAAGCATTATTTATATTTATTTATTTACATTATTAATGTAGGTGGTAGGTATTTATGTTGTATTGTGTTAAAGTTAGTATTATGTTACAAGTTTTTTAGTTATAATATTATAATTAAATTTTATATAAGTTAGTATAAGTAGTTTTGTAAATGACCGCACTGTCGCATTGGGTATATACACCTGTAATGATAGTGTAAGGGAGATTTGAATAAATAAATAAATATGTTTTATCTTTAATTAACCTTTGGAACTGCCGGGAATAACCCAACATAATGTACAATGACAGGCATTATCTCTTTCCCTATCTTAATATCTTATCACAACTTTTACCTTTTATATCCAGGGTAGGTACAAAGAAAGCTATGTATCGTGCAAATCCGCACGTTGACCGTTGTGTGTCCAAACAAGCACGATTGACGTCAACTAATCTATGTTTATCTAGAAATTGTTTATGTTATTAATAAAATTATTCCTATTTATCACATGTCAGTCGCTGATAATTCTGTTAATCGTACTTGATCCCCTAGAGACAGGATAATAGCCTATGTAGAAAGAAATTAATCATTGTTATAGTTTGAGATGGACGTTGGACTTTGAAACTGGACATTTGAAATTCCACATGAACCTAAGATTAAAACTCGTAAATTAAAGAGATTTCGGTCAAATCATACCTAACCTGACGCAGCCTTATGCTTGCCGTAGGTCTCTCATGCACATTAACAGTTGGCCTGCAGTCTCTGATGCTATCAGGCGGCCTGCTGTCCAAAGTCTGCATAGCCCACACACTAAAGGAATTATTGCCTGCCGACAACAGTCGATTACCGGCTCTGGGTCTACACACTAGCAGACGGCAGTCGGCAGTTTCACTATGAGTTTCACACCGTAATACCTGTCGATGCAGGCCTGCGCGAGCAAGCGGCCACACACTGGGTTCGCATTGGTCGTCAATTCAAAACCATAAAGTGAACTGTTAGTATGTGATCTATAGCGATTAACTGCTAGGCTGATATCCGCCTGCGGACTGTAAATGTGTGGGGCCCTTTAGGGATCGTAGGTAGTGAGGTCTTTTTATAATGCGGGTTCCGAGGGTCTCTGTGTTTCCATACAACTAGTAACACCAGATCCTCCGTAGATCCGTGACTGTGTAAAAACAAATTCTATTAGCGGAACATACAGTTTCGTTCAAGTATAAATTGACGTTAGGAGGAGCTCATGGCTAAGTAATAACAGCCGCACGGGTCGATCCATTAGGTTAAGCGACGCTTACCGGGGGTTGGTCTGTGGATCTTTACAAACGAGACGCCTCCGTGCCTCAGAAAGCACGTTAAACTGTTGGTCCCGGCTGTCATTTGTGGATCTTTGACAGTCGTTACGGGTGATCAGAAGCCCGAAAGTCTGATAACCAGCCCTACCAAGGGGTATCGTATTACCCAGTTACTGGGTTGTGGAGGTCAGATAGATAGGCAGTCGCTCCATGTAAAATACTGGGTTTCAGCTGCATCCGGTTAGACTGGAAGTCGACCCCATTATAGTTGGGAAAAGGCTAGTCAGATTGATTATAAAGTGATGTTAATTAATTTCATCCTCATCCTTTGCATTTTCTCTCAAGATATATCTCAGTGCTCTAGACTCGTTTGCATTGCACCTGCGTTCATTTTAATATCTGGACTATTCTGAAGATATAACGGCCGGTTACATTTGTGACAGGCGCTTCGGTCTTTTTCCGATGAGGGAGATAGATAGTAGAATGTCTATTCCGACTATTGCTAATTAGATCATTCATGCAGTTTACGATAGGTATCTAATAAGTTCGCGGTTGGATACTAATTAAAGACCGCTCAGTTGCTACACCGGTTAACTTACTATGATAAGCGAAACTTTAATATCCTTTTACATAATTATTATATTGCTACTGCGATAATTACTAAATTTTTGTTTGGGAAACGCCCGGGTGTCACCATTGTGTAGATCGCCCGGAGGACACGGTGGAGCATACAGTGGAGGTCTGCCCGGCTTGGGCGGAGCACCGCCGTGTTCTCACGGAGGCGATCGGCGGCGGCGATCTCTCGCGTCCAAACCTGGTCCAGGCCATGGTGCGGAGCGAGAGTGCATGGGAAGCCGTCACCTCCTTCTGCGAAGCAGTAATGCTCGCGAAGGAGGAAGCGGAACGCGTGAGGGAGAGGCAACAGCCGCGCCCTCGCGCCCCCAGCCGCCGTAGGAGACGCCCTGGGCGGCGGGAATCGATCGCCGATTCCCGGCCACCGTAGGCGCGGGCTTGCGGATGACGAGTAATGGGCAGCTCGCCGTTCGGTAAGGACCAGGCCCGGGTCGACGGCGCGTTGTGTTCCACGCGCGCCTCAAAGAGATGTCAGCAGTGACGGGGTCAATTGGGCCGATGCCGCCGGGGTCACGGGTAGTTCGAAAGAGATACCGTGGCCCTGGCACGGGCAGCTGAAGGAACATGGGTGGGTTTTAGTCAGTAAAAGTCTGACACGCCCTCCCGCTCTGCCCAGAGCGGGAGAAGTCATTTGATGATTTCCCATCCACAAAAAAAAAAAAAAAGACTATCTATACTTAAGTATTTCCTCGAAGGAATAGTCCGTAAGCGCTCTAATATAGTCCCAAACAGTTCGATATATTTTTTTCATGTATAAAATACCCCAAAAACTAATCTGTAATTTTCGAGAGCACACCAATTTTATTATTAAAACAAATGAACTCCGTGGGGTTTGTTTTTACCCAAAGACCAAAGACCCAAAGAGTCCAGCATGGCCATTATAATATCAGAGAGAGTTCATATAGTTTCCAAGGGCATAATTATCTGCCATCTACCGGCCTCCCAGGAGTAATAGACGGAATAATAGCGTACTGTATAAACCTGACCTCTTTAGATTTACAGGTTTTATTTAACATCCACCTGTGGTTTATATTCGCACGTTTTGTATTAACAAAGATTGTGAACTTCCTTTCGTATGGTTCTGGAGGTTATTTTTTATGTTGGGCCTTCCTATATACGTACTCGTATTTTTCTACGGTACCATTTAAAAAATGGCTTGTTTTGTCTCTATCTTTCGTTGTTATGATTATGACAATTTCATCAATATTGTTACCTATTGTACCTGATATTTGTTTTTTTTTTCGTTCCTTTATTGTGCTGCTGGAATTTCTCGGGCTGGTTTTTCGTTTCATCTTTATGTCACATTGATTACAAATCGATAGCATGAGAATATTTATGTTCTTTATGTAGACTTACAATAACGATATCCAAAGATTTATTATATTTGGCCTTAATTTACCTGCATCAGCATCCCCATAAATCTTTAATTGAATATAGGAAGCTAATAGGATAAGAAGTCATAGTCTCTGGGAGTACTAATAAAAAATAATAGAATGAGGTTTCACTCCTTTACCAGGGAACGCTAAAAAGCCTGAAGGTGCCAATTTAACATCATTAGACACAGTGGCTCTGTTACACCACATGCTAGCAGTTATTCTGTTTCGTAAAACCGCACACACCATTCTAGTCCTTAAACCACAGTTATTAAAGCCCATGACGCCGTGAAAGTACCGTGACTCCGGTGGTGAAGAAATTACAGTCTCATTAACCGTTTTTTTTTAGTATTACGTGGGAAAATGGACAAGGTGCAAGTCAAATAGGGGATTGATATCTTTGTCTGTGCGACCCTATGAATATGTATGTCTAGACATGCTGTGCAAATTAATTGTCTCATCATCTTTAGTTAGAAAATGTGCATCCAGTTTTCCTATCGAACGGTTGGCTTAGCGACAAGCTCCATTTTTATTAAGTTTATTAATTTTATGGTAGTGCATATGTACTTAATCAATGATTATATATTATGCGCTTTTACGTCAACATTGCATTTCTTTATCTTAAGATCTATATGATACTCATTAGATTAAGTATTAATTACTTTATTGGTAAGCTAATGCCTGATTGATTATCTGCAAAGACTAGAGCATTCTTGTGCATTATTGTTTTCTTTGCTTTGTTGTCTTTGGTTTTATTAAAAACGAAGCATCGACACGCATCTCTTTTCTAATCAAATTTATTTGGCTTTGCAGAAAGCTTCGTAACTTAAAGGTCCCATGTCCTAAAACAATAATATTCTTTAAACACTTTTTGTCGTACTGAACCGAACTATGCAAACACGTGGTAGCTAGCTATTTATGTGAAGATAAACGAAGTTAGCTTTGGCATTAGTGTTCCAACTTGCGTTGATATTGCAGTTTGTGCCGAAAACATCGAGAGGAAACCGACAAAAGGGACACCACGGCCCTGTAGTCTGTTCGGTACATTTGTTGACTATTTTCTATTTTGCTAAGTACCTGGTACTTGTTGAAAGGCCTACATTATTCTCCCATACCTATTAACACTGTTATTTGAAAACTAGCTGCGCCCCGCGGTTTCACCCGCGTAGACCGGGATAAAAAGTAGCGGTATGAAAAATAGATGTTAGCCGATTCTCAGACCTACTCAATATGCTCAGAAAATTTCATGAGAATCGGTCAAGCCGTTTCGGAGGAGTACGGGAACGCACATTGTGACACGAGAATATTATATAAGTATAAGATATTATTTTTAAAAGAGTAACCGTGGAGTTTCTTGCCGGCTCTTCTCCATAGGAAACGACCAATTCGAACCGTGCACCTAGCTTCTGACGTTTCATAAGTGCCCAATGTAGGTTTATGTGAAATAAAACATTTTGAGTTTGATAGCCAAGCGTATATTACAGCCGCAGGGCCGCGACTAGTAGCTATGAGACTCTGGTGAATCAAACTATCCTCCCAGTCCTATAATCCATACCAATCATCCAACATTATCCCACAATGTATAATGTGTTTAATATCGGTCAGCCCTCGATGTTGCATGACAGGAACGGTCGAGACCACCAATTACACCAGTGTGCGGCAATTGCCTGGTCATTGGAAGCCGAGATGACAATTGTACGCCGTTTATGGCCACTTGCACGGCATCCCTGGAAATTGAAAGGAATATGGCATAATCCTAGACCTGTACTTTTCGACTCGATGAAATACAACATTCGTCTAGTTAAGGGGATACATCGATAAATTAGTGTTTTTAAAATTCCCATAAAACCAAATGTATAAGGTTAAATCATTTGGATTTTCCTTATGTGTTATTTGACTATAATGTCTACTGCTGTACTAAAACCGAAACATGATTACTTGATATTTTTCCGATAGATCCTATTTTCTGTTTTATACGATTATACGTAAACAATTCCTTATTGTGCAGTAAAATATGCTTTAAATTTAAGGTATTTTTATATGGTAGGAACTTACTAAGCATAACAATTAATTTAAGAATAGCATTTTGTCATAAATCTACATTTCATCATTTAATCGAAGTGAGTGCGTTTAGTTCCGGTGCGCGTGAGACTCTTCTATCTCTCTCGCATCAAACTAGACAGCCATAACGCTATTTCACTTACATACCGAGCTAAACCACGCTTCAATGTATGCTCCTAACTACTACTATTAAATGCTCAATTGTCAAGCGAGTCGATTGGGTTGACTCTTATGTTATGTTCACTAGTTTATGTAGATAATGGTGCCGATTCTCTTGTGAACGCACTAAACTAAAATTAGAGAATCGCTATCTTTTACTAACAGGCAGCGCGAGAAAAGGACGGCTATAGCTATGAACTAAGTTGGAGATGTCAAACTAGTTCACGCCTTGCCCTTCACCGTGTTTTTTAGTCGACATGTTTTTATGTGTCGTCTAAATGTCTATGGAAAAATTAGTTCTAACTAATTTGACAGCTCTAATTTACTTCCGTCCCTTTCTTGTCATAATAGAGAGAAAAAGTTAGCAATAGCCTAAATTAAGTTTAGTTTGTGCACTACAGAATCGGCACCATTGCTGTTACTTTGGGAAACCTTCTTATACATGAGGCTGAAAATTTAAAATAAAAAAACTTTTTTACAAAAAAATGCAACCGACTTCCAAAAACAACACTACAAAGTGAAAGAGTTATTTTTCTAAAACATTCTAACAACTCTTGAACTGTAATAGCTTACGATAATAGTACATTTATTGATGCTTAACGAATACATAAGTGTACATTGTTCGCACATTATCTGTGTATGCTTCGGAATGGGGCGAACACAGAATAGGAATGTATTCAGTCAATGAATGGAAACATGGTCATACATAAAATTCATAGATGGGGAATTGGGAACAGCTGAAGATCGCGACATATGGGATTCTTACAAATAGTCTTATCCTTCACAGTGCCAGTAGGTTAAAATGGGATGAAAAAACTTACAAAAAAAAGAAACAACCCACTTCCAAAAAAATACTACTAAGTGAAAATAACTTTAATTTCGGAAGTCGGTGTCTGGTTAAATGTATTTTCGTTTTTTGCCACCGACTTCCGAAATTAAAGTTATTTTTCACTTTGTAGTGTTGTTTTTGGAAGTTGGTTGTATTTTATTTTTAAGTTTTTTATTTTTCACTTTTTAGTGGGTCAGTTTATAATTTATCTAAGTTACAATAGCCCAATTTAATGTCAACTGCTCATCACCTTTTACAAAATATTGCTTTTCCCGATACAGGGACGTTAATTGTTAAGGGGTACTCCTAGTAAGGAACCAGGAGAACTGGAATTGATGGTGAATTCACCATCAGCTCCACTACACCATATGCATTGTGACGAGCATAAATTGCTTAGCAACCATATTAATGTACCTAATCGAATTGCAACCCGTGCAGTACGTATTATTGAGTAGTTCCGATGGCCATCTGTGGTCTCATCAGTTCCACTTTAACAAATGGTGATCTCCTAAGCAAATGCACGAGTTACTATAAAAAATACCCAAATCGCTATAGGTGTGCACATAAAATTTGAGGGTTTCCCTCGATTTCCGTGGGATCCCCTCATCAAATCCTGACTTGGTTCCAATGGGACCACCTCGGAAGCACTTCCGAGGTGGTCCCACTCTTTCGAATAAAAAAAAAAATTTGACAATCTGTCCACAAGTGACGGAGAAATCGGTACATAAAAAAAAATATATACAGTCGTCATAGAACCTCCTCCTTTTTTTTGAAGTCGATTAATTATTTTATTTAATTAAAGGTTTGATTGTGTGTAATCCAACCGTTACTTAAATGTATACATTGAAAATATTCCACCACTTGTCCGTCAGGTGGATTCGTTCTGAGACGGTCACAAAGTCCACAGATAAAGGTGGACGATTGAGTTCATTTGTGTTTAGTTTTGTCCGTTTGTTGTATCTTTATTAGAGCACACGGGCACTCTACTGATTAATTTAATGTCAATATTAATACTGAAGTATGTTTATAGAGGTTCTATCTAAGTGGCCTGGATTAGATTAAAGAGACTGTTAATTTAAAATTAAAGTTGTTTATTTAAAATTATAGAACACTTCCGCGACTAAGTAATTGTTCGAAGCCACTGAAGCTGGAAACATAAAGAGTTTAAGAGAAATTATTTTTCGAAAATACCCCTGAGCTACTCAAATGAAGGGTTGTTTGCTTGCAAGCGAAGTTGCGTACAACAGCTAAAGATAACTGTGTGTAACGTGAATACTATCGACAATCGACACAAAATAAGGCGTACAAGTGAGGTGTTTAATAATATGATAACCTTGTGAGAACCACGAGAACACGAATTGTATGTATGGTCGGATGCCGCGAGAGGTTAATATTGTAAGCAAATACCGGCTTACATAACAGTAAGTTCAAATATCTTGAATTACGACGTACAAGCAACTATCGTACTAATCTAGTATACTCGTATCGTCGAGCGATGCGGAGATGTGGCGATGGCGACGATATTGTTAAAATCGCATGTTGGACCTTATGACACTTATGACACAGGGTCAAGGCCCATGGTATAGTCCAACGAGCCTCAGCAGTGCCTTATTGAAGACTGCTTAATTATTGATGGATAGATAGACGACGAATTCTGATATTGATGTAATAATAAGTTATATTTTGTCCTTTATTCCGGCTTCTGGTTTCCGGCTAATAGCGCTGCCACCTGCCATTAAAATAACAAAAAAAAAAAACAATCTGACTCAAAAACGATACGCTTGTAGCAAAAGATAGATTTGACAATGAAAATTCGTAGTCTTTTTCACCTAGTTAAAAATAGATCACCGTAATTTATAATGGACAATACGATCTAGATCAACCGGAAGAGACGACGGCAGTTGAAATTCGTAATTCTATCTCATTGACCCATTGTGGTCGCGCCAACAAGGATATTTTTGAAGTGAAAACTTCTTTAAGCGCGTTGAGCGATTTTTGGTAGGGGGAAATCTTACGGGTTCGCGTCACCGCGACACCGCACATGCTATGCATAGTTGAATTAGTACCTTACTATTATTTATTCTGTGGTTGAAGTGAAGACTTCTATGAGCGCGTTGAGTGATTTTGGTAGGGGAAATCTTACGGGTTCGCGTCACCGCGACACCACGTTTAATTTTTCTCTTCTGTCGACAGTCCCCATGACTGTCTAGTTTTTTCGTTTATTTGAGCTTTGAGCAGTAGTGCGCTACGAGTGGTTTCAATCAATCAACAAGTATGACAAGATGTTTAAACCTAGACGAAGCAAAAGGATGTAAGGGTTGGAGCAAAGTGCTCCAATTCGATGTTCTGTAGTTCCTGCCAAGTCCGACATAAAAAGGTGCAGTTTGTGTGTACCTCTTTGTATCAAGCGGGCGTGAAGTGTGAAATATGGCCTCACTCCCAATAAGAGGGTGTACCATAAGAAATTGTTTAGCATAGTCAGCCTAATGTTCCCACTGCTGGGACACAGGCCTCCTCTCTTCGAGAGGGAGTGGACTGTAATCTACCACGCGGGTCCAGTGCGGGTTGGTAGATGTAACATGTCTTCGAATTTTTGGTTCTAAGACATACTGGTTTCCTCACGATGTTTTCCTTCACCGTTTTGAGACAATTGGTGATAAAATAATTTACACAAAGTAAAGCGCCTGGGTTCCAACCCACGACCAACCACGACAACTTGTAAGTCGGGGCCGTTACCACTGGGCCACTATTGCTCTCGAGAAATTGTTTAGTGAATAGAAAATATCCCCGTTTTTTATTTATTATATACTTTTTGATCAACCAATTTCATCAACTAATATATGCCAGCAGTTCGCCTTGATCAGCGTTTCAGAAGCGTGGTGTTAATTTCTTGATAAAACTATCCTCATACGTTACATGAGCTATTTTAGTTCAACCAATGTGTCTTTTATTGTGTTACTCATTCACTTTTTACTTATTTTGTAAAGCTTATTACCATAATCTACACGGACTGGTAATTAATTTTATGCACTTCGTCATCGTAGAAGCATTCTCGGTCATCCCCGATGTCAAGATTTTTTTTATAAAAAAGTATATTTTATTTATTTTATTTTCAACTTTAAGCCATTGGTCCCAGCTGCTTCGTACTTTGACAGTGGTAACGGGTAGTCAGAAGCCCAAAAGTCTGGCAACCAGTCTTACCAAGGGGTGTCCTTTTATCCAGTAGGTAACTGGGTTGTGGACGTCAGATTATAAAATACTGGTATTCATCATCTGCCTAGCCTTTTCCCAACTATGTTGGGGTCGGCTTCCAGTCTAACCGGATGCAGCTGAATACCAGTATTTTACATCGACCCATGCGGCTGGTAAAATACTGGTATTATAAAATAATAAATAATGGCATCCGGTTAGACTGGAAGCCAATCCCAACATAGTTGGGGAAAGGCTAGGCAGATTGACTATATTTGGAACTTTATTCCGACTTAACGACAAGTTCTTTATAGAATGGACCCGGAGTTTCAGGACTTTTAACTTTGTCAGAATAAAGCTCGAAATTCAGCAATATGTGGGTCTAAGATAAACCTTATTTTGGAATAAGGCCGAAAATGTTTGAATTGCCTTCGATATGATAGTCTTCAATGCTTTGAATTAACATAAGGTTTCGATTGGTCCTCTGAGGGAGCACATGTCAATCATCATCGTTCATCATCATCATTTCATTGACTCTGTTGTCTTTATATTTGTTGTAGATTGAAATAATTATGGTTGTAGGGGGTACTCATGGAGGGTTTCTGAATGTAGACCTCTACCTTGCAGTCATTAACTTATATCTTCTCTTGCCTTTATTCCAATTTATTTGGGGTCGGTGCAACGCGTCTTTTTCTTCCATACTTCAATTAGTCTTCATCTCGATAGTCAACCCTCTTTCTAGCCATATCATCTTTCACACAGTCCATCCATCGTTTCTTTGATCTTCCCCTACTCTTAGGCCTCTGCCTCGAATTTCGCGGGCAGCGGGGCGGCGGCGGCGGCGGCGCGTCTCGCACTGTCCCGCCCCGCTTCCGCCCCGCTGTTTTCGAGGTCCGGTCCATTTGTTTTTATGCATAAAATCCTGCCACTGCCGCCGCCGCCGCTGGCGCCCCGCTGCCCGCGAAATTCGAGGCAGAGGCCTTATTAAAGCTCTAAATATCATTCAAAATCACAACAACAGCAAAGATGTGTAGATTCTTTTGTAACGGCGCGGCGGGCGGTCGGTGGCGACAAAAACGCTTTATTATGTGTGATACCTAAATAAATACCTGATGGTTGCATTATTGGAAATTAATAACACCTAATTTATTATGGCTTGGAACGCTTTGTTATTAGTTATAGCTATAAGCGTCAAAAAGATGATAAATATATTCGTGTGGTACAGTTGGTGGCGGGAACAAGACAAAATATTGTTTGAATTTTTTTTACGAAATATCATGACAAATCAAAATAGGATCGAACACACTGTATTTTTTTTCTTTTCGCAGTCTTCACCATCATTTGGGTTTTCTTAAACATCTTCTGAAGTTCGTCACACTCGCAGCTAAGCAGCTAACTTATTCCTAAATAATTCCTTAGACACACGACCTCTGTTATTTTAATAATGATTGTAGTACAAAAACCAACCTGCACTGGGCCCGCATGGTGGATTATGGCCCTGAACTCTCTCACAGAGAGGAGGCTGTGTCCCAGCAGTGGAAATATTATAGGCTGATTATGACACAAAAACTAGTTTTTTCGTTCTTCATGTATCATTAGGGTCCTCAGAAATTACATGTGTCGAATGACGATAAGAAATAGTTATTGTCTTTTTGTCGAAATGATTTACTCTTATATGCCAATTAGTTATAAATCATTTTATAATCGTGCCAGCTTTAAATATGGATTTACATGGTATGCAGCTAATCCGACGGATAAAATGCTTATCTTACAGATATGTTTTAATGACCGGAATGTCATACAACAATAATAACCTATTCTCTCTATTTACAAGTTTATATTTATTTGTTTATATCTCATACTGCGCATAACAGAACAGATAATAATATTAATACTAGCCTTCCTATTTTTATTCCGTCTAACATTATAGTGAACGACCGATAATTTTAATTACGTATAATAAACCAGTGCTCATACTTTTAGCACAGTTAAAAAGATGTTGCAAATGTATTTAATACGTTTGTGTTTTGAATTTTTCTGCACATGAGTAACTTAAAATCAGTTAAAGTATAATATTTATTTCATAGAACTTGTTTTAGTAAAACTGTGAACTACGTTTTTGGTAGAAAGAGACGGGTTAACAGTATTTCATTACGCGCAAACGAAAGAGCATGACATTTAGTGTATTTGGCACTAAAAAGTGAAAATTGAAAATTTTGTTGTAAGTATAATTGTGAACTAAGGCATCGCTATATTCTTTCATCCCCGACCAGCACCCTAATTGCGTAACACATTATCAATCGGAGTTGGTTTCATTTTGACAGTTCAACAACATTCATCGCGTTATTTATGTTGTCGAGCAGCAATTTTTTCGAATATATGATTATGGATTAGCAATTTGTTTCAATATGAAACCAACTCCTATTGATAATGTGTTACGCAATTAGGGTGCTGGTTGCTACTTGGCAAAGCAATTACGTTCAAGAAAACTACAGCAGACTGATATATTTCCGTTTGAATAACTAGACCGCCGATGTTAGCGTTCCCATTATTGTCCAAGCAGGTGTTTTCCAAACCCAGTACCTATTAAAAACATTCACATATTTTGCTCCGCTTTCTTGCAGTACTTCACCCTGTATTTAAAACAGATCTAAAATGTGATGCTGATAAGAATAGATTTAAAAATTACTAATAATATATCCAGAATTTATTAGACTAATTCCTTGAATTTTCCTTCTACTGTACTTCTTCTTCTGTTACAAAAACATCTCATGCCATGCTCAAAATATTCGTCAGCAAACCGTGTGCCCGATGGGAAAAATTACGGACTTAACCCCTTTTGAAAAAGCATTTTCGTAAATCTTTTGTGCTCACCTTTGTTAAAAATATAACCCTTCCTTGGCAGTCGGGTAAAAAAGGAACTCTTGTGCAAAATGTCATCCTTCTAGACCTAACAGTTTAGGCTGTTCGTTGTCTCTCAATTTATTTATTTAAGATATACTTATACAACTGAACAGATTTAACCTCCTGAGTCCGAGGGTATGTTATTGTGGTTTATATTAGGTTGGGGAAAAAGTCTTTTCGCATTATAGTATGTATGAACTTAAAATAAAATCTCTTTGGCTATACTATTTGTATCTGGCTGGTTTTGGTATCATTGAAAGTTTAAATTTTAAAGAACATAATTCCAAATTCAAATTAGGAAAATGTGTGATTTTCATTTGTTATTCGTACTGTCAAGATGAGTAAATCTAATGAAGAAATTCAATACATTTTAAAATTTTACTACAAAAAAGGTAAAAATGCAACGCAAGCCGCGAAAAAAATTTGCGATGTTTATGGACCCAGTGCAGCGTCTGTGAGAGTAGCACAAATTTGGTTTAAGCGTTTTCAATCCGGAAATTTTGATGTCAAAGATGCACGTCGCTCTGGTCGCCCTATTACGGATAAAATGGATGCCATTTTTGAAAAAGTGGAGCAAGATCGGCATATCAGTAGTTACGACGTAGCTAAAGAACTGTTAATTGACCACAAAACAGTTTTGGCGCATTTGAAAAAAACTGGGTACACAAAAAAGCTCGATATTTGGGTACCTCACGAGCTCACTGAAAAAAACCTAATGAACCGTGTACTCATTTGTGATTCTTTATTACGACGTAATGAAACCGAACCATTTTTGAAGGAGCTGATAACTGGTGATGAAAAGTGGATCACGTACGACAAGAACGTGCGAAAAAGGTCGTGGTCAAAGGCCGGTCAGGCTTCACAGACTGTATCGAAACCCGGGTTAACTCGCAACAAAGTGATGCTATGTGTGTGGTGGGATTGGAAGGGCATTATTCATTATGAGCTGTTACTACCAGGCAGGACCATCGATTCTGAACTGTACTGCGAACAGCTGATGAGATTAAAGTAAGAAGTTGAGAAAAAGCGGCCGGAATTAATCAACAGAAGGGGTGTGGTTTTTCATCATAATAACGTTAGACCTCACACATCTTTAGCCACTCAGCAAAAATTAAGAGAGTTTGTCTGGGAGGTGTTAATGCATCCGCCGTATAGCCCTGACCTTGCACCTTCAGATTTTCACCTGTTTCGGTCTCTTCAGAATTCTTTAGGCAGTGTCAGGTTAACATCACGAGAGGACTGCCAAAACCACTTGTCACGGTATTTTGATCAGAAGTCCCAAAATTTCTATAGCAATGGGATCATGTCCCTACTTACAAGATGGCAAAAAGTTATCGAACAAAATGGTACCTACATACTTTAGATAAATGTAAATAATGTATATTAAAAAATGTTTTGAATTTTCTTAAAAAATGCGAATAAACTTTTTCCCCAACCTATTATTTTCATGATATAGATGCAAGGACAAGATGCAAGGGAAAAAATAAGACACGATTATCCTAATCCTACATATGGGATTATGATATTCGTGTCTTATTTTTTTGGTTGTTCTTTAGAACTTCAGTACTTGGCGTTGTACAGCAGAGTGAATATAAAATTTTTTGGGTTCTTTACCCAAGGGGTGCCAACGGGACCCTATTACTATACTACCCTTCGGGGATAGTAAGTGTGATGTTGTTAGTGTGGTTTTGTGTTACCTGTTGTTGTGTACGATGTGTCCTACTAACGTGATTTCTATATTAATTTAGTCGTTTCCTAGTGAATTCAGTCACACATCCACGTGATAAAAATCCTTGAAAACCCCAATAGGGTAACGGTGATACGGCTAACAGCATCATTCGATTACTTATCATCCATCACAAAATAATTCGGTAACTGTTCGCGAATCATACGATGTTCTGATTTGACTATGTCAAGAGACATGTTTTGTCTATGTCTTAAGTGTCAAAGTTCACATTGAACCAGTTTTTTTTTACAGACTTAATATAGCAAGTCCGCTGTCTGGTTTTTCTGCATGTTTTCACAACTGGTCGTGTATATTATGATTAATTGTTACAATGGATATCGTATGGGTTGTTTATTTTATCGATGCAGTCCGCCATGACTCGGCTCCTATGAAAAGCACCTCTTTCACCATTCCCTTACTTTATAGTTTATTAAATATTACTCGCATGTTAAAGGTTTGAGTCACTTACAAGAAAATAGTTATGAATATGGATAAGAAAAGATGTACTTACAGATTGTGTTGTATGATGATATCTGTTTGTTATTGAATATTATATTATAACTAGGAAGGAAGTGAACACAGAGATGACGGCTGATTTAGATCAATGTATGTAATTGGAAGAATAAGTACTGCGCCGACCATAAATATTTATTTAGGGGATTGGTTGAAGAGGATGATGGTATAAATTTAATAACATACCATGGCGTCCATGAAAAACACGGAGGGTCAATCCATGAGCTCCCATTTCTTTTACGCGTTAACTCAATCACTGTTACTACTGTAATAGAACGGGTGCGCGTCCGTGACGTGCGCACGCGGCGTCTTGCTCGGCCTCCTCCCTCAGTATTGCGTCGGCCGTGCGCGTGACCATACGTATCGCGTCCGCGAACCCTTTAATGTTCGATCACGATTGTGTTATATAAAAATTCGCATTCTTTCGCCTTTTGTTACAAGTCGCATCAAAGTGCTCCGAAATTATAAAACTGTTACCAAAATCTTCTTACATTCCAAAGCGTAACGTTATATTTTTTGAGGAAAAATATTCGGTAAAGTATCCAAAAGTAATTTTTGCATAGAAAACAACCTATGCAGTTTTTCACAACACTAGTATTCGCGAGCATTCATGCTTGCATGTCGATTTCACTTTCTGTGCCAATGTCGGAGCTGTTATTTGGAATTGTTAAATGACACCCCTTCAGTCAGCTAGTTGGTATTGTAAACGATATTGTTACCTGGCTACTTGTCCAATGCTTGCTGGAAATGGTTATTTGAGAACTGAATGATAAAGTAACCAGACCGCATGATACTCAAACATTAGTTTCGACCTGATTGCTTCGTTTTACCTCATTCACAAAGATGCATAGAATTCGAGCGGTTATATCGTCCATACGCTTTGTTTACTGAAGTGTGAAATGATTACAATTTCTTCTATCATCAATATACTTAAGCTCCTTTCTCTTATGGGGAAGGTGGACCCATAGTGTAAATAATAAAGTGTATAATGTTACCATCTAATTTTGGCTCTCATTTTATTTAAAGAAGGTAGTAACATTAGCCAACTGTCATAAAGTCATAATATATAACCTACCATCTGAAAACATCTTAGTAATTCAATCCTTAGTTGATCAAATGCTGGTACAAATATCAGTAGGTTAAAGAAAACTGTTCCATTTCCGTGAAAACCTCATGGCACGCCATGTATTCTTTTCATTCCAATTACTGTGACCGCTTCCGTAGAATTTTCGCTTTCTTGATCAACAATTATTTATGCATTCATTACATGACCGCAGCGTTAGTGCGGTGTGTGAAATTTTAACGATTCTAATATAGTGCGACTTGATAAAACATTTCATCAAACTTCCAATGCTGAATGATGATGAAGAAAGAAAGATTGATGAACACGAGGGTATTATAAAAGAAATTGTTACATTACTAAGTGGTGGTGCTAGTGTGTCAACTGTTTATAATTCTGAACAGGTTGTGCGAGTGTCTACAAAGAATAATGGCTTACTAATGTGCGAGCAAACAGAAAAATTAAACCGGATTGTTGAATAAAGTTAAAAGAGCTCAACAAAACAGATGCGATGCCTGTAAAAGGTTGCAGTGCCATTCTTCTTTCTTGTGCAATTTTGGGTCCTACTGATCTTAAAACAGGAGATACTTGACAAGCACATAGCGTATTAAATAGTCTTTTCAAGATTATAACCTCATTTGCCCTTGCGGTGATCATCTTCATTCAAGTCATGTATTTTTAAGCAAGAATTCCTTGTCTCTGACTGCATTAAACATTGGAACTTAGAACCGCAAGTAACTCGCCATGTGCGTCTTTCTTTGGATTGTCAGATAACTTCACTTCTTCAGAACATATTTTAATCATTATTTTTAATGTGATACCTCAGTCAGACCATTTAAAAAATCAAGACAGCTCTGTCAACAGTGACGTGAGGCCGGTTTTGTAAACATGAATGCACAGAACTAGGTGTAGTTTTGCGCATGCTTCACTGTATTGTTCGCAGTTGTATGTCTTGGTTTTTTATTTGGTCTGAGGTGATACCATAGTTGTTAAAAAAAAAAAAACTAGTCTCGATCTCGACCTTGTATATCAAGTATTTTAGACTGTCATAAAACTCAAAGTAACGATGCCGTTTCGAGTCGATGGTTCTTTTTGGCAATTGAAGTGTTTCGCAAAATGCGAATGTTCATTCTCAGCGATTTTCCTCGTACATTGCAAAAGAGTTTTTTTTAGTTACTAAATAAATTTGATGGATATCTATAGAGGAAATTCAATTTGACCCATAAAACATGATTGCATCAAATCAGACGTCGATCTGTACAAATTGTAATTTGCGTACAATGACTGATTCATTTTATTGTGGTAACACTAAGTGAGCAGATAATGTAATGCATTCGTTTACTATTTCAATTTACACCTACGATAGTCGGTAAACAGTCACGTTTCAGTATGTAACATACAATTCGCTTCTTGGACCAATTTATCTAGAAAAATACTGGCAAAGATACAGATTCATGTATCTTTATAGATTTCTGTAATGGATGGTATTGATATTAATGATGATAACATAAGTACGTCAACGCAGATCAGCATGAAAATATCATTCACAGCCCGACTTCAACCACTGCTGGACATAGGCCTCTCTTTGCTTGTGCCAATCCCCACGCTCCTGTGCCAGCCTCATCCAGGTTTTGCCCGCGTTGGCAACGTTGACAACAATGTCGTCCGCCCAACTTACCGCCGCGCCGGATGACCGACATCTCGTCTTCTAGTCCTTGGGCGCCACTCTGTAACAGCCTTACTCCACCTGTCATCACTGCGCCTTGCCAGGTGTCCTGCCTAACTCCATTTGAGTTCCATAATATGCTTTCCGATATCGAAGACCTTCTTACTTCTTACGCATACCAAGTCACATGCAACAATAGCGTGTTAGGTTAGATAAAAGTTCATCACAGTAATGAAGCTTATCGCTAAAGAGTTTATAGATGACTCTAACGGTGTTCGAGAGATGGTTAGAAGTTGATTCTTCAATAAAAAAACAGATTGGTACAAAAGCATTTTTTCATGAGAAACTTAATATTTATAAAAATAATTTTATTTGGAATACTCCAATTATTATGTCAGATTGCATCAGTGTAGTACCAATATTGCTTTTCCAAATTCAATGATTTATAAACAACGCTGATTAAAGCAGCATATAATTGTTGTGCAAGTGACAGTATTGAATAGTGAAGTTCTAAAATATACTTCAAATCCAAATTTAGATATAACGAATTCCATAAATAGTTTGACTAAATTCTAGCATGGACTCAAGGTGAACTTATCTGATACATGAACTTTTTTTTTTGTTAAGTATACACAATAATTCTTTCGCAATTGGAAATATATCTTTCAAATTGAAGGAGTTCAGTAAATACTACCAGATTGTTGCTCATCATAGAGTTATTTGTTTAATTATTGACACTTGATTAAACATTATCACGCATCACACGATGACCATTCGATGAATGTTATCTCCCACGCCCGAATCCACATGTTTTCTTATGAAGAAATATTTGTGACACCTGAACTTTTTATTTACTCGTGCTTTCGACCTTCCATCTCACAGACCGGTTTGTTATATCAGGCTCAGGACACACCTCCACGCATCTTAGAATTGAAAATTGTGCAAAAACCAATCATTCCTCGGTAGAAGGGCTTGACTCCTGATTACTTATTACTTTTTCGCTATCGTATAATTTGTCATTAGGATTAGCATGTTCTGGAATCATCTTTTTGATAACATCCAATCTAACATTACCACACGTTATATTTATGTAGCACTAAAGTTCTGTATCACTGTTTTATTTGTTCAATCCCCACACCTTTTGTCCCCCTTCATTGTCCTTTAAGTACTTGCTCCCTATTGGTTGCCAGCGTCAAATTTGCCATCCATATCAATCGTGATCTCCTTCACGCGCTTACTTTGCCCGTTCACAGTTCAATAGTTTATCACCAAGCAATTAGGTCGTTATTAATTACTGTTTTCATATCAGTATCGCATGGCAAGCTATTGCTGTCGATATCTATCACGTTAGTGCAAACGCTTCGGGCAAATCAACGGACATAGGACAGCGGAGTGCACATTGTGACATCTATACAGCGACACTGTCAATACAATCCCAACTTTCGAGGAGGTAACACGTATTACCGCCGTTCGTAAAGAAATTGAAATCGATCATTTGATATCTTTTTAGAACTCGATAAAGATTAGTTGCGTAAATCTCCGAGGTTTTTAGTGAAATCTATAAATTGAGAAATATAATTAGTGAAGATTTCGTCCAAGATAGTGGAAGTAAGTGCGTTGTGGAACTGGACGGCTGGTGATGTAGTGTCGGTACACAACAGCAGCGAGATGGATACGATGATAAGCGTGTGGACGATGGTGGAGCATGTGCGGGTGGCCAGTGGAGCCGCCGAGCTCGCCATCTTCACGGCTATTCTCTACTGGTTCTTCACATCCAGGTGTGTAATCTTCATCAATAGCTTCTGTTTTTCGGGAACAACTTCCTGAATTGTCTATACATCCTGAATAGTTAATTATTCTTTATTTTGTTGTCTCTTTAAATAAATCTAGTCTATAATTTAATTAACTGTTTTTGAAAATATTTACCAAAACGTTTTTGCGTTTGAAACATAAAATTAATATAATTTGTCGAATTAACAACAGAATTCAACTATGAGAGCTTAATTTACATCAACTGATGTAATTTTAGAAGCTGTAAATAAATACAAAATTGAAACAATAGTCTAACTAAGGATATTATGTAATTTAAGTAATTAAAAGAATTTAATACTTAGTTACAAACGCACGCAAGCGGAACCTTTATTTCGGGCTTAAATGGAACCGAGTTCCCCTCATTTTTGAACTTAGTACTAGTGTAATTAAATGATTTACCTACTAAAAGTTATATGAATACTAGACAGAAACGAGGTCAGGGTTTCATAAACAGGAATATTCCGGATATTGGATGACATTATTTAATCATTATAATTTCTCGTATATAAGAAATGACTTATTTACAACATACATAACATTACAAAATATTATCATACTGAATATACAAAAAAGTAATAGGTACCGCTGTCTGTTCATATGATAAGAATGGAATTTGGTCAGTTGGTCTTTACACCTGTTAAATTAAAATAAATTGCAGTTATATTAAGAACCAACGAAAACGGTTTTGTTATTACCTACACGTAATTGCAATTGTGAAACTATGCAATCTTTTCATCCTACTTCTTCACTTAATTGTACACTATCGCTATGTAATGTACATGTACAGTAACTAGCTAAACCACTAGATAGTCACAATGTAATACATGTCTTTCTATATAATTAGGCCCAGACTTCTAATAATTGAGATTTAATCGAAAGTTGGTCTACTCTCTCTTGGAGCCTACCCACGATCGGTCATAGCGATTGGCGTCTTTACTCCTATACAATTTATTTAATTAAAAACTAGATAATTGTCTGTATAAACTGATACAGGCTTACTGTGGTTACATTAATTGGTTTATCTAACGGTCAAATAGTTATAATTCCGCGTAAATCCATGACGTTGATAGTGTTCGAGTGAGAGTTTTTAGTTTTCCTGGGTTCAAAGAAAATTCCACCGTTTTTAGTGGCTAATTTGATTCTGTTCCATCCATTGGTGGATGCTTTATTTCCTTCTTTTTTTTCCTTGGTGTCATCAACATCTTCAATGTCCAACTATGTTCTGTTGGATATCGATTCCATAAGCTGTCAACATGTCCAAATTATCTGCCATGCGTTTAATTTTAAAAGTTATTGTTAACAAGTCACTATGTTAAATAATTAAAACAAGATTAACAACAATTTATCATATCTTTGTTTAAGAAAAACTATATAAAATCAATCTAGACAATGAAAACAAATATAATGAAAAACTATAAATAAATGGTGCATGTTGTGTTAGTTAGTTAGTTTGTCATAGCCTGTAAGTAATTGTTGCACTTATAAACGTACTGTTAAGAAAATTATTTTAAATGTATTGTGTAAACAATTTTTGGCTAACCTAAATAAATAAACTCACATTCATGATGATGAAAATCATAAAACAAGAACAATATTAAATTGAAAGACTTGGTTGATGTTAATGACCTCAATTCTGCCTCAAACTTTATATGAGTATATGAACATTGTTTGCTTTGTGATATAAAAAACAAAGAAACGTGTGTTTAACAAAACAGTGCGTAAATTAAAAAAATAAAACGTGACATAGTGAAAATGCTTAAATTATCTAGCGTACAGTTACGGGGATGCGATTTCTTACGTTTTTTTGCAATTTGCAGGTCAGTATCAAGTTGTATGTTGATTAAAATATGATTCGCGGCCGTAACTAATATGGCTTTACAGAATTAATAAACATTAGAATCAGCAATACAACTTGACCTTAAATCTCATGATTTCATAAAATTTTGGACTTGAGGTCAATTCTAAGTTATGGAGTTGTTGTAGGTATTGCTGATTCTAATGATTATAATTCTGTAAAGCTATATTAGTTACGGCCGCGAATCATATTTTAATCAACATACAACTTGATATCTGACCTGCAAATTGCAAAGAACGTAAGAAAATTTGATTTTCGCGGGCTACCCCGGCGCATCCCCTTAATTTGCAAAGTTGTTGATATCATTTTATTTTTCATTGAAAAAATAAAATTTAAAACAAAAATTACACTAATCGGTGTGTATATTTTTTTTTATGTGTGTTCGCGGATAACTTCGTCGTTTATGAACCGATTTTTATGATTTTTGTTGGAAAGGAGATATCCCAAGGGTGGTACCATAATAAGGAAACCAGGATCTGATGATGGCATCCCAGAGAAATCGAGGGGATCCTTCAAATTTTATAGGCACACCTATAGCGATTTGGGTATTTTTTATAGTAACTCGTGCATTTGCTCCCGGAAAGCACCATTTAGTGAAATGGAACTGATGAGGAAGATGGCCATCGGAACTACTCAATAATACGTATTTCACGGCTTGCGATTCGATTATTGCTAAGCAATTTATGCTCGTCACAATACATAATTATGTTGAAATGGGGCTGATGGTGACTTCACCATCAGTTCCAGTTCTCCTGGTTCCTGACTGGGAGAACTCCTCAACAATTAACGTCCTTGTATCGGGAAAAGCAATATTTTGTAAAAGGTGATGAGCAGTTGACATTAGGCTATTGTAACTTAGATGAACTACAGACTGACCCACTAATAAGTGAAAAATAAAAAACTGTTTTACAAAAAAAAAAACAACCGACTTCCAAAAAAATACTACAAAGTGAAAAATAACTTTAATTTCGGATGTCGGTGGCAAAAAGCTAAAA